>CM074720.1:385254643-386652143 GCA_037306005.1 Rhinophrynus dorsalis | reverse complement strand
AAAAAGTAGAGTGGACAACTTTTACAAGCTGGTAATTGATGGTCAATCAAAAAATAAAAAAAAGTTTAAAACTCAATTAATTAAATCAAGTAATCTCTGGTTAAGCATAATCACTTTCATCAAAAAAACTGAATTCATGTATTGAATCATTAACACATGTACACTTATTGTGGAAGTCTGATTAGTTGCAACACCCATAAAGTTTTTAATACATGCAAGTGCAATTGTTCTTAGTATTATTAATGTACAAATAACTACAAACACAATAATTAAATATAGTGTCAATACTGGATCATTTAACTGATTTTATCTATAAGCAATACACAGACATTGCAACTCCATTGTACAAATGTCTTATAGAAAATGCCACTAGATTATGATAGTGTAACAGACAGATTATATCACTATAAATAAGTGTGAACAAGAAAAGGAACACTTTGTTTTTAGTGGAATTGCTAATTCACTAATTTTATATACAGATCATTAACAACAGTATACTTTATTGTGGAAGACTGATCATTTGTTATACCAATAAAGTTTTTAATATCTATAAGTGAATTGTTGTGTGTATTATCAATATTATCAATGTACAAATCACTGAAAGCCCTACATTTGAAAATAGTGTCAGTGTTAGATCATTTCAGTGATGTTATCTGTAAGAGATATGTAACTTCAGGGCACATGTAGGTTATAAAAAAGCCACTAGATTGAGATACTATTGTATCATACAGATTATATCACTATAATATATATTCCATATATATCACCTAAAGAGTGAATTAGTGACATCACTAAACATTCAGGATCTGCATAACCTCCTTCCAAGGCCAGACCTCTTACTCAAGGGTTACCTTTGGAAAGAGGATGTGGAAAAGTTGGCTGTGACAGCTTGGCTGTTGAAGCCCACATCCTGAGGAGAAAAGTATTCTCCACTGAGGTCATTTCCACTATGTTTCAGGTCTGCAAGCCTGTCTCTTTTAAGGACTAGCACAGGGTATGGTCTATGTTTCATTCTTCGTATGTGGACAGGTCTGTGCCTTTGCTGGAGTTTGAACTTCATTTGGTGGTATCCATTCTCCAAGATGGAGTGAACAAGGGGCTCAGCCTGAGCTCCTTGAAGCTTCAAACGATTGGCTCTTGTTATTGTATGCTGTGGCAGTTCAGTGTCTGTTGACATTTTTTTCTGTTTGGGCTATTCTGGTTATGTATAGTCCTAGGGAAGTCTGGTATCATGGGGTCAGGCGTGAAGTCCTTTCTCCTTTCTTCCCACCATTTGTGCTTACTGTTGGTATATTCCCCATGGTACCTGTGTTCCATATTGGATGTAAGAGAAAATAGGATTTTAGTGTTATTTCCTTTTAAATTATTTTCTCTATAGTCCATTTGGAACACATGTCCCCCACCCAGTGAAAGGAACCTCTTGTCTTTCTTCTGACAGAAGATTTCCTTCTTCTCTTGCTTGCCTAGTTACTGTGACTTCAGTCACATTCATACTGCAGGCTCTTTTGAGATGTGTCCTGCCCTCCAGAAGGAGGCACTCAACCCCATAGTACCTGTGTTCAATATGGACTATAGAGAAAACGATTTAACAGGTGAGAACACTAAAATCCTATTTTTCTCCCATCCCTACTTACTAACACTCTCCGTCTCAATTCAGCTATAAGATCTTCAGCCCATCTCTCAACTATCAATCAAAAGATTTTTTTTTATTTCTTAAACTGTTCCCCTGTCACAATATCACTGTCTACAAATCACATCTACAATACCAGTAACTGCAAGCAACTCCAGCTACCCTTTTTTTACCTTCTTTCCTTTAGTAGAAACTGTCAACGTGTCATGGGTGTTTTCTTTTTCTCACAGGGACTGATGTGTTAATTTGAACAGTACAGTACAGGATAGACTTGATAGCTACTGAAGCTTGAAATAAAGGCTAAAAATTCATATTAGCTTATGCATCACCACCATACCTCAGCATATGCTTTTCCCTCTAGTTATTGCTGATGTAGGAGTGAGTGTGTCTATGTAACACAGTAAGTCAAGTTGTAACTGTCTTTTTTTGTCTTGAGTACATGAGATACAATTCCTGTATGCATACTTTCTGTCACTCAGTGGATTTACTCAGTAGATTCTTAGGCTCAGCCACTTCAGCTCAGTTAGGAAGGAGCATGCCTGGCTGTCACTTATCAGTCAATATTTTTTTCATTTTTTCTCTTGTTTTAACTTTCCTTTTTCCCTCCACATCAACACCCTGATAATAACTAGTAGTGACTAGTACCATGCTCCTACCAAACAACTCTAGCTCCCTCTGTCTTCCTATAATAGAAGGCATCAGCAATTCATCTGCTTTTCTGTCTCTCTCTCAAGCACAGACTGACAATATGTGGTAAACTGACAACCCCTTTTATACTTTAGCATGGTGGGACTACATGGAAGAAACTCAAAGTGTGTTTTGTGTGTGTGTGTTTGTGTGTGTGTGTATGTGTGTAGGGGGTGCATTATTATCACTGGTTTCAATGCAATGACAAAGTGCCCTTTTTGCATGTATTTTCAATAGAAAGTGGGGCATAATGTTTTTACTTTTGTGCATGTTTTCCTTTAGAGATGAAAAGTTTCACCCATCCTTACACCTGACATTCTCAGTATTGTAGAATAAATAATAAAATACGGGGACAAGAAGTTGGCAAATGTTCCAATATACAAGGAATATTAGATGTTTCATAATAACACAACTAAAAGTAATGGAGCGAAAAAATTATTTGGCTGTATGTAATAATAAAAATGTCTGTATTTTATTTTCTTTAGTACACGTTGCTTGTATCTGTTTGCAGTGGACCTTGGGAGTAATGCACCCCTAAATCATTTGTCTGTCAGATTTCCAAGTTGTTTGAAGGTTGTCACTTTTTTCTGGTTTATATGAGACTAATTATAATATTATATTAATCTGAATTACAAGGGGTTGGGGAGATGAGTCCCTTACCTGAATAGACCACGTGGTATTCTGAGGCCAGGAGAGGGCAATTCATCACAGTTTTCTAATCCAAAATCTGATGAAAACATATTGCTTTGAACAGTGTAATAAATAACTCAACTTCCAGATGATTATGTGCTGAATATTTACTTGATGTTTATTTACCCCTTTTGTGCTAAAGGGATCTACAATACATTGATTAGAAAAGTATTAAATATGTATTTCTCCTTTAGTAAGGGACAAGGTTATTATATTATACTAGTTGAACAGCCCGTTACACGGGCCACAGTGCCTCTGGCAGCCGGGCACGGGGCAGTCACACGCAGTGGAGACTGCCCGCGCCTCGGCGGATACAGAGCTGGGCGCTCCTTCAGAGCGCCCAGCTCTGTATCAGCCTCGGCGCGGGCAGTCTGTACTGCTCATGACTGCCGCACGCGCAGCAGTGTCTACTGCGCATGTCGGGCGTTACACACAACTTAGCAAATTATTATATAGGATTATAAGACCTGTCTAGATATGGAATGTGCTATTAAGGGTGGTTGCACTAGCAGATACAGAAGATATGTTTAAGAATAGGCTACCTACTTTACAGTATGATACAAGAATTAACCTCTAGAATATGCCTTTTTGGAAATTGGGAGGTAGAGGTAGAATTGGAAGTTGTTTCAATCTTATTTATCAAAGTAATTTTTCAGTAATGGTGTAACTTTGGCGTTTTTATAAAAAAGTTACAGTTCTCATTCTTGGCTGTCCAATCATGTTTATCCGAAATTTGTTGACTGCAATGCAGTGAAGCTGCTAGGTTACCAAAAGACTTGTACTTTGTTAAAAAATAGCATATTATTATTAACTAGTTGAAGAGCCCGTTACAAGGGCCACAGTGCCACTGCCAGCCGGTCGCAGGGCAGTCATGCACAGTAGAGACTGCCCACGCAGCGGCTGAAACAGAGCTGGACGCTCCTTCGGAGCGTTCCGCTCTGTATCAACCTCGTCATGGGCAGTCTCTACTGCGCATGAATGCATCACGCGCAGCAGTCTATACTGGACATGACTGCGTTGTTACACACGTTTTAGCAAATTAGTATATAGGATGTGCCATGCAGTCTAACTGCTCAGTTTATAGAAGGGTGATTAGCACTGGCATGTGCCCCAATGGAAAGGATGAGAGTGGGCCAAGGGCTTTAAGAATGAGAATTGACATTTAAAGGGACAGTAATGCCCCATAAAAAATATTCTTGTTTTGTAGATGTTAAAAAATACATTATTTGCAGAAAATCCTCTCTCTCAAACTGCTATGGTTTGAGAGGTATTCACATTGAAAGTTTTCCTTTTCCTGCTGTCATCAGGAGATTCGAGTGGGCCGACTCAAGAAGGCTTTTCAGCAGAGCCGAAATCACGTTATTTAAAAAGAACTACTTCATGAAGTAATTATTTTTAAATAACATGATTTTGGCTCTGCTGCAGAGCTGCTGACTGGTCCCTAGAGTGGAATCTCCTGCTGTCAGCACAGCGCTGACATCAGTAGAAGTGGAGGGAGGGAGGAATGTTACAGGAGAATATCTCTCAAATAGTAAAGGTTTGACAGATAGGATTTGTGCCACATAATTTATTTTTTTACCCTCTACAAAACAAGAATAATTTTTTATGGGACATTAGTGTCCCTTTAAGCCCTCCTCAACCACTACCTAGAAACACCCTTACTATGATGTATTATACTCGCAGTTAAGGTTTTCATGTGTTTTGTGTTCTATGGGAGGTAATATTTGTGCTGTGCATTTCAAAAATGGCACCTTTCAGCAATCTGGGTTTGTTAGACAACTGACTTCTTAAGCTGGCCGGGTGGATAGACACAACCAAAAGGACGGTTGCACAAAAAACCTGTTAGGATAGAAAATCTGCCTCTAGCAGTCTATTGGTTAAATGAAGAAGCATCAGTAGCCTTCTTCTTATGTCTGAATCACAATATCCCATCTGTTTCCTTTTAACCTGACAGGAGATTGGACATCAGGCAAATCAACAGCTTGACCTACTGCTTGATAATGTCATCAGTTGGCTTTTCCAAAAGAATATTTCCGGAATTGTTCCTAAACTACACAAAATACAATACTGGTTTTCTAACAACAAATCCATCATAACTATGTTGTACTGAGTGATTCTCATTTCTATCTTGCCAGACTCTCAATTCAATGATTCAGTAATATTTTGCACACAAACCACTTCCGCTGGGCACCTAATCAGGTGTCAGCAGTACCTTGTAAACTAGCTGGTACAACCTATGTACTGCCAATAAATAATTCTGATTGGAGGAGACAAGGTAGGAACAATATAGCAATCCATTATATATTCGCCATGTTTAATTCTAATCATTTTGCTTCTAGAAGTAAGATTAAGACAAAGTTTTTTTCCTTTGACACAGATATCTGGGAATATGACACATATATGTTTTGGGAAAAAACAAGCATAAATGTTGAGTGTTATAACTGTTCTTTATCAGACACCCTAGCAGTGATTTAATTAATAGTTTCCAGTACATACCCCTTTATGCTAGAAAGGCCTCAATCACAATCCAAAGGATTAATATAGGCTGTAAGAAATTCCAGTGTGTGTAAATTTTTGTTTTATGCTAGCAAAAGAATCATGACATTGCCCATTCAAGAGTAGTCACAGAACCATACATAGACTGTGGCATCCCAGCCTTGTCGCACTGTCTTAATAGTAGTGACAGAAATGGAGGGGATCATGAGGACTAAAGCTGAAGGCAGCATGCACTATTGTAAAAGTAAAGTGCTTAATCACTGTCAGAAGGATTGCCAATGCATGGCACACCTCTATGGCATTCAAATGGTTACTACCTGGGAGTAAAGTAAACAGCGGGTGAGTTAGGGGTAGAGTTTGAATGTTTGGATAGGCATGATTGAGAAAATTATCATATCTTCTCCTTACTGCCAATCAGGGGTGTGGCTGGCATAGACAGAGGATTTTGGTCATGTGCCAATCATCTTTTATTTATATAGAAGAAATGTGTATAGAGCATTACACAAATATGGGGAAATGAGAAAAAAGGTTTGATATGAGAGAGGGATGATCATAAGTGGTGGGATGGAGTATAGCATGAGATCAGAATGTAAATGTAGGAAGAGACTGAGGAGAGAAGGGTCTTGAAAGAGAGAAGCAGTATGTTATAAGATATCCAGAGTTTGATAGGCAGCTGTTGGAGTGACTGGAGGAGGTGGGCAGGGACAATTCTAGATGGCATTAAGGTAACTTGTACTGTTGTATGCTGTATGGACTGAAGTGCATTCCGTTATGAAGCAGGATGACCATAGAAAATAAGGTTATAGTAGTTCATGCAGGATAGAATGAGTACTTGTGTAAGAATTTTTTCTGCGAAGGAACAGACGAAGGCATGGATTTTTGCTGTGTTACACAAAGAAAAGCATCAGGATTTGGCAATAGCATTAATACGATAAGAGAATTGGTGGCCAGTGTCAATTACTACTCCTAGGCACCATGCTTCTGTTACTAGATGTATGGTAGTGCCATTTACTGTCACCTGGAAGGACACTACTTCACCATGTCTAGGTGGAATGAAGAGTAACCCAGTTTTTAACATGTTGAGTTTGAGATGTGTATGAGCCATCCAGTCTGAGATAGCTGAGAGGCAATATGCAACTTTAGTTTGACTATCTAGAATCACTTGAGGTGCAGATAAATAAAGCTAGGTGTCATGAGAGTAGAGGTGATAACTGAGTCTGAATGAGTTAATACATTCACAATTGTTAATGTGTTTAGAGAGAACAAATGTGGTCCTAGAACAGAGCCTTGATTTAGACTAGCAAAGTGGTGGATGGGAGAGGAAAAAGAGGTGGCAGTGGAGACACTAAAGAATTGCTTAGTTAGATAAGAGAAAGTCAGTTAAGGATGTCTAAGGAGGAAGGTATCCTTTTAAAAGGTCGCACGTGAAACAGCATGTGACCAAATAGTGCAGTAACTATGTCACCACAATACAAATGGAGACCTGAGACTCTCGCAACGCATGAAAGCGTGAGATTCTCAGGTCGTACTATGAATGGTCGAAAGGGAGGCAGAGAGAGCCCCAGAGCAGCGCTGAATGTGGGCATGGAAAGGGTTAAAGAAATACCGCAAGGGAATAAATGCGTGCATTATGGAGCTTTCTCATCACTGGCCAGAACATCCCCCTCATGATGGCTGAGTGCTGCCTCCGCTCTCTCTTCCCTGTCATCCATCCATCCAACCTGCATCAGTAGTTACACTTGGATGGATGGATGACAGGGGAGAGAGAGCAGAGGCGACACTCAGCCATCGTGAGGGTAATTATCTGTCCATTGATGAGAAAGCTCCTTGTAGTATGTCTTTAACCCTTTCTGTGCCAACATCCAGCTCTGCTCCGGGCCTCTCTCTTCCTCTCTCTCTCTGGCTGGAGCAGCGCTCATCAACACTTTTTTTTTTTTTTTGCAACCTTACATAGAGAGACCAGAGAATCTCACACTTCCATGCAGTGCGAGATTCTCAGGTTGCCATTTGTATTGTGGAGATCTAGTTACTGCACTATTTGGTTGCACGCTCTTTCATGTGTGACCTTTTAAAAGTAAACCAAGGAGGAGGAGATCATGATCAACTGTGTCAAAAAGAGCTGAGAGATTAAGCAGGATAAGTATTGAATAATGATCTTGTGAGTTTGAATTGTGTTGATCATTGACCACGCTTGTGACAGCAGTTTCTGTTGGCAATGCAAAAGCCTGATTGTAATGGGTTGAGCAGTTTGCATGTGTTAATGAAGTTAAACATATGGTGCAGGCTAAACATTCCAAGAGCTTAGAGGCAAAAGCCAGTAAAGAAATTGGTTGATAGCTATAGAGTCAGGGTAATTGTTTTTGAGGATAGTTGTCACTATGGTATGTTTGACGTTGTCAGGAGAAGTAGCAGAAGCAAAGGAGCAGTTAAAAACCCGTAATAGTGCAAGGATTAATGTGAGGGAGAGGGACTAGATGTGGATAGGGACTAGATGAGTAGTAGAGGGATAGGAGGATAGTAGGTTAGCCAGTTCCTCCTCTGTGCCTGGTGAGAGAGTCAAACATGGCAAGAGGGGAACAGAAGATGATATGAGGGTATTTACAAGTGGGAAATATTTTCCTAGATGGAATTTCCCTTGGTTTTAAAGATGTTACCAATGTCTTGAGGTTGTATTGAATTTGGAAGGGAGGCAGTGGCTCCAGCCACAGCACAACCCAGCTGTGACTAAACCACACCCACAAGTTCATGGAAAATGACTTCCAGTTAACCCAGTTTTCTACAGAGTCACCAAGCTGAACTGGAACAGGAGCATACAGGAGTGGTGGAGAGAGAAAGGAGCATGCAAGTTCAAAGAGGAAGACAGGGCCAAGTTTTAGGTTGGTTATGAATGAGTTGTAGGGTGGTTATGTACAAAGGTATGATATGGGTTAGACAAACTCTCAATTCCTGTGTTTGTCTGTGGAGCCTATGCATGAATATCTCTCCATCTTGAAATATATTATTCAAATGGATAAATCACATAGAATAACAGGAATATGAGAGTTTATCCCACTGGAGAATTTTTCTCAAATGCTCACCTTAGTGAATAACCCTGTGGTCTAGCTGCCATGTTGTACAGATGAATGTATGTATCTTCAGTTATATAACACCATACATTTACAAAGCACTTTACAGAAACAGTAATAGTAGTATTAAAAATATATAACACAGGGATAATAGCATCAAGCTAAAGTACTATTGTTCCATTATTAGAAGGGGATAAGTGCAACCAAATGAGCAAATACATTTTAATCTAATTAGTAATAGTGTCCGTGCCATGTTCTAGACCTGGCAATGTTTTTATTGTTTAGATTACAATCATAATTATATTTATCTGCAAGGACACACAGGGTGAGATTTTTCAATGAACAAATGGCAAAGAACTCAAGTATTTATCTTCTTTTTGTACTGTTTATCAAATGGTTTGTACTTACATAGTCATCAGTTAAGAGAGTAAAGGGACATAAGATATTGACATTAAATACATAGGGGCCACTGTGTACTGGGAAGATTAGAGTGTGATATTTTTTCTGTGAGAGCCTATATAGAAATGTGTGTCCAACTTGATAGTCTTAGTGCATAAGTTCATTAAAGTAACATATAAACTAGAAAATGTATCTCACTTGAGATTGCTCACCTTAAAGTGTTAGTAATGTCCAAACATTTTTTTAATAGATTTGTAGAGACTAAAAAAAGATTCTCATTACCACAAACCCCATAGCGATTTGAGAGATATTGGCAATCAAAGTCCTTCCTTCCCTCCTCTTCTTTTGATGTCAGCTGTAAAGCTGACAGAAGGGGATCCGTGTCGGCCGACAAGATGAGGCTCTGCAGCAGAGCCGAAATCCCGTTGTTAGAAAAGAACTACTTCATGGAAATGGTCTACAAAGTGTGATTGCAAACCAGGCACACTTTGTAGACCTTTCCAATGAAGTAATTATTTTCTAATAATGGGATTTCAGCTCAGCTGCAGAGTCGCACTCTGATCCCCGGACTGGGATCACCTGCTGTCAGGTAGACACTGACGTCAGGAGAAGAGGAGGGTGAAATTTCATTGCCAATATCTCTCAAACCATAGTGGTTTGAGAGATGGGGTTTGTGGCAATGATAATCTTTCTTTAGCCTCTACAAATCTATTAAAACATTTTTTTGGACATTACTAACACTTTAATCTCAAATTAGTTCCACTACCCCCAGATCCTTGCTGCTGAATACTTTGGAAGCTGATGGAGGTGTGATCATGCAGGACTTTACAGACAAATGTCCTACTTACACAGTAAACTATATTCATTCAAAAATCAGACTATATTCATTCAAAATGCTTTCTCTACATTATCATAAATATCAGTTCCAAAAGCAGACCACAGCACTTGTTCCCAAGTTGACATGTGGTTTGACAGGAAATTAACAATTTCCAATTAAGGCCATACTCATGGCATGGTAAAAACATTTGTTAGATAGGCAAATACAGTAAATATAGTAAATTAATGTGTTATGCTTATTATACCTATTTAGAATACTGTAAAATATCCACATTCCCAGATATTCACCTTTTTCAGGTTCTGATTGTAAACCATAAATAAAATAATTGTGGTTTGATACCAGAAGTGGTTGTTAGTCCCTATCTTACTTTTAGGGGAAAAGAGCTGAAAACCCCACGAAGAAAGAAAATCCACCTGAAAACATATGTGTGGACAAGTGGGCAGAATGCAGACTATATGACTGACACTGCTCACTGGGTTTTCCCTCTGACCAGTGGGCAACAATAGCTTGCAGCATCAGGTTGCAGCCAGTAATATTGCCTCTGTTTCTGGCAGTATTAAAAAACAGCAGCAGATTATCCCATACAATCAGCACACACCTTGTACATTCAGAGTTTTGAGATACAGTCCACAAAGCCCATATATGTGTTAAGTTGACTTAGAGCTGACCCTTGAAAGATGGTTTTGTGTCTACTGATAATGTCTCCAACATAATAGCTGCTGCCTTGAGAATAGGTAAAATGATACATGGTCCCTGTTTTTCCAGTGTCCTAAATTTAGTTGTGAAGTAGATTCCTCTCAGAATCTGAAACCCTGATATAAATGCTGAATATTGCCTGCAAAATCGATGTCCATTTTAGCCACTCCTACAATGCTCGTAATTCTGTATATTTCATACAAGAGAGTAACACACATTGCCCAATCACCAGCTGAAATTGGGGGTCCCTACCAGGTGGAATTCCACATTGTAGATGCTAGAGAATTTGTATGAACAGAATAAGGCCATTAGTGAGTATACAATGCAAAACTGGAAGGCTTTGGAGGGAGCATCTTTGTCACCTGGACAATGGCAACTAATGTGTGCTGTTGAAACCATATGAGCAGGCCACCTTGATCAGTCATATAGGGGCTGGAATCAGTAAGAATCTCTCACTGATATATTTACTGAAGAAAAATCTGAGGAGCATGGCTGATGCATCTTATAATAATGACTACTAGGCCCGATTTATCATAAGGCAGAGTAGGCATCTGCCTACAGGCGCACCCCACAAAGGGGCGCCTGTCATTGGGACCAATTTTTTGTTTTAACCCTTTGAGTGCATTTCTCGAGGGCACTCGAAGGGTTAAAATTAGCCTCGCTTCGCTCACTAACCCCATCCCTGCCCGGTGAGGTCTATGCCACAGACCTGGAGCTGCTGATATCCCTCGTTGGCTCTTTAGTAATGCAGAGTGCTAGGAGATGACATCATCTCCCAGCGCTCTGCATTACTGAACGGAAGACCGCGTGGGAGCAACAGCAGCTACAGGTCTGTGCAGAAGGAGGCACAGACTCGTCAGCTGCCACGCTGCTGGACCACCAGGGAGCAGGGGTGTCCATAGGAGGTAGGAAAAAGACACGGGGGAGGGCAATATGGAGCTGATGGGGCAATGTGAGGGCAATATGGAGATGATGAGCGCAATATGGAGCTGATAGGGGCAATATGGAAATGATGGGGCAATGTATGGGCAATATGGAGTTGATGGGGGCAATATGGAGATGATGGGGCAATGTGAGGGCAATATGGAGCTGATGGGGCATTATGGAGATGATGGGGCAATGTAAGGGCAATATGGAGATGATGGGGCAATATGGAGCTGATGGGGGGCAATATGGACATGATGGGGCAATGTGAGGGCAATATGGAGATGATGGGGGCAATATGGAGATGATGGGGCAATGTGAGGACAATATGGAGATTATGGGGGCAATATGGAGCTAATGGGGGGCAAGTTGGAGCTGATGGGGCCAATATGGAGCTGATGGGGGGCAATGTGAGGGCAATATGGAGATGATGGGGGGCAATGTGGACATTAGGAGCATTGTGGAAGTGTCCAGTGGAGATGGCCAATGGGAGGGTGGCACTTCAGATTTCTGTGCCTACAGGCTCCTGAGATCTAAATCCAGCCTTGATAACAACACAGACATGTACCAGCTAGTGAAGGACTTTAGCAGGCTTTGAGCAGAATCCTCACAGTGTCCATTAAAAGTAAGGAGGAATACATTATTGCTTCATTTCTGAATCCCCATTTTAAAAATAACATTTAGAATTTCTGAAAAAGTGTTTTTTTGTGATAAGGCAGCACACTCATCAGCATCTAACTGAGGAACTGAATTATATCAAAGAATATAAAGATGGTTATGGATCTAGTGTGGGGTTGCATTGTGAAGGATTAGTGAGAGAAAGTTAGGTCTAAAAAAATGGGTAGAAAGCATAGTGACAATGAAGTCAGCAAATGTTTTTACCAGCAGCAGCAACACCATCAACAAGAATATCATACCATATTTTTGAACACATTATCATCATCATCACAGAAAGTGTTACATGTGTCTTAGGGCCGGCAATCTAACATTTGTTGTGGTGGGACTTGCTTCCACAGAAGGGGCTGGTAATTAAGCTGTCCACTGCATGTGAGATGGTTACAGCATACTTGCAGGATAGTTATATTCTAGGCAGAAATGGTGAACCCCATTGATTACACTGAGGTGTACTGCCATGGAAACCTTAAGTTTCCCACCAGCAAGTAAGCAGTCTAAATGGGTTTCAGTGCATCTGGTTATTCTGTAAATGATCGTTGGACATGACTATAAAGCAGCAGTGTTGGTAGTCTTACAGTTCTAAAAATGAACCAACATGTCATACCATCTGAGTATCAAGTAACGGAAGTGCACAAAACTATACATGACAGGGAAACCGACTGCACATGTACTATTAACAGCAGCACTGAGGATGAGGAGAATAAAGAGGGATTTGAAGGGTTGCTACCATCTACTACTGTTGGAACCACTGTGATAACTACTGATTATTGTTTAACAATAATCTTAGGATAATGCAAGCTTAAATTAGGCTCAAAGTTGATAATTCAAATAATTGGTCTAGCTTGTACAATGTGATAAGATCTCCTCCTAGTTGTCTATTCTGTAGAGTAAATATGGACATACCTCATACTTTAAATCTTCCATTCCCTTAATTAATTTTGTTGCTCTTCTCTGTACTTTCTCTAGTTCTAGAATATCCTTTTTTAGAACTGGTGCAGAAAACTGCACTGCATATTCGAGGTGAGATCTTACCAATGATTTCTACTTTGGCAAAATGATGTATCCACTTTTGCTTCAATACCCCTTTTTATGAAAGATAAGACTTTGTTTGCTTTTGCTACTGCTATTTAACACTGGTCACTGCTTTCAAGTTTGTAGTTTACAAGGATTCCCAGGTCTTTCTCCAGCAACTAGTCCCCCTAAAATTAGTTATTGTACAGTAACGGTTAAGTGACAAAATGCTCAGGGGCAAATATATATTACAGGGCAAAATATATTGGGACACAGCCAGTGTATGTCCTAAAATACATTGGTACTCATGGTGATATGCACAAAGAATGAAAAGCAATACTGGGGCAAACCATCTGCACCATATGTTAAAAGTTCCCCAAATTCTTTAAAATCTCCATTTAAATTAGTGATCATTATGAAAATTTGTATTTGTCCCATATGGACAGGAGTTTGTATCACGGTGCCCGTGATCTTTTCTGTCACTCTCACTTGTGCTGCTCCCTGATTGGTTGAGCTGTGTTGGCCCTCCCCTGGTGACCTTTTTTATTCTGGCCATTGGCACCTGTCATGTGCCCTTTCGTGGTGTTTCAGAGCCAGTATTGCTGTTGCTGTGTTCCAGTGTTCCTGATCACCTGTGTACTGACTTGGCCTGTACCGACTACCCTCCTGTGTTCCTGTTCCATGATCTGACCCGGCCTGGCTGACTTCCTGCTTGTTGCTGATCTGGCTTGTCTGCGAATCTCTTCCGTGTCCTGACCCGGCCTGGCCGACTACCTGCTCCTGGACTTGTTCCGGATTTCTGCCGCTCCAGTCTACAGCTTCTGTTGTCGCCTCGGCGACATTCTGATCGCTGCAGTGTGTGGATCTGAGCCTCTCGAGATTACTGTGTTAACCATTGCTGAGCTGCGTCTCCTGAGCTGAGCCTTCCGTTCTCCTTGTATTGTGAAGTATAGCTGAGTCTCATTGACACTTGTTGTGCCGTATCGCTACTAGTGAGCCTCCGATCACTTGTGTTGCTTCCTTCTACCTCGCTGCCACTTTAACCCTTGCTAAGCCTTTGCCATATACTCTGCTTCTGCTGAGCCGGCCGCGTTGTGGGCCTCGGTAGTCGGCGGCTCATAGTCATCTGCAGAGCAGTAGTTCTCCGTTACGCCCGTGGGCTATTGGCAAGCAGTGCAGCAACCGGTGGTCTCCGTTACGCCCGTGGGGCTATTGGCTCAAGCAATTCCAATACTGTTGGTCTCCGGTATACGCCCGTGGGGGCTATTAACTCAAGCTATCACGATACTGTTGGTCTCCATTACGCCCATGGGGGCTACTGACTCAAGCTATCACGATACTGTTGGTCTCCGTTACGCCCGTGGGGGCTATTGGCGCAAGCAATTCCAATACTGTTGGTCTCCGTTACGCCTGTGGGGGCTGTTGGCTCAAGCAATTCCAATACTGTTGGTTCCGTTACGCCCGTGGGGGCTATTGGCTCAAGCGATCCCAATACTGTTGGTCTCCGTTATACGCCCGTGGAGGCTACCAAACAACTACCCTGCAGCTTCAGTCTCAGTTGCAGCTCTTATCAACAGTGTTACACATTTAATGGAATTAAGGTGTTGTATGATCTAGCACCTACTGCAGTCTTGTTCACCAAGGGAGTGCCTAACACCACATTTGAAACTGATGACCCTTGTAATTAACCATATGTCTCCAGTCGCTGTCTTGCCTGCTCTGTATCTGTACTAAGATATATATTCCCTGTTCTGTATCCTGGTTCTGCGAAGGCATATGTAGCCTATATTCTGCTATTCACAGTACTGCCTCTAGGGGGCAAGCTTGTTATTATTTTTTGCTCTAATAAAATTGTATTTTATCCTAACCCTCTGTCTGAGTGTCTGAAAAACAGTTACAGTTTGCCACATAATTGCCCCACTTTCTCTGTGCAATTATGTAAACATTTATAGACAAAGAAGGATTACCCTAATTCTTCATTTATTCACCCCTATGGGCTAGATAGTACACACAGTGTTGTACACCTCAAATAACCATGAGATTGTATAATAAATAATAATGATAACTAGCACTTATATAGCGCCTTTCTCCCAGTCGGACTCAAAGCACTTTCAGCGCATTCTCTCGGAATTAACCAAATCGGAAGCTGAAATAATAGATGTTATGATTACCCAATCAATGGTACTCATTTATTGACCTCTGAAGGATGAAGGGCTGAGTTGATCCTGCTGGGATTCAAACCTGCAACCTTGAGGTTTAAACAGGCTCCATAGTCAGGGACTTTACCACTGAACTATCTTATAAATATATAATATAAAGATAATATATAATATATATTATTGTGAGATTATTAGCTTGTTGAAGCCTATCTCTGGGTGGGAGGAGCCACCCAGAGGTTAGCAGAAAGCTATATGATCTGAAGTAGGCAGGTAGGAAACCCAGAATGCAGGGTAATTATCAAGTAGAAATAGTAGGCCAAGGATAGATCACTTGAGGATAGAGCAAGTCCAGAATAACAGGCCAGAGGTCAGGGCAGGCTGAGATAGTGCATGTCCAGAATAACAGGCCAGAGGTTAGGACAGGCTGAGATAGAGCAAGTCCAGGTTAATAAGCCAGAGGTCAGGGCAGGCTGAGATAATGCAAGTCCAGTATAACAGGCCAAAGGTCAGGGCAGGCTGAGATAATGCAAGTCCAGTATAACAGGCCAAAGGTCAGTACCTGAAGGTATGTGAGATCCAGAGAAGAGATCAGAGAGAGGGTCACTGGAGGATTCTCGCTGGCCTGGAAGGGACAGGCTTAGCTGAAGGCTGCTGGCAGGCCAGGAAGACACAGGTTTGGCTGAAGGATGCTGGCTGGCCTGGAAGGGACAGGCTTGGCTGAAGGCTGCTGGCAGGCCAGGAAGGCACAGGTTTGGCTGGAGGACGCTGGCTGGCCTGGAGGGGACAAGCTTGGCTGAAGGCTGCTGGCAGGCCAGGAAGGCACAGGTTTGGCTGGAGGAAGCTGGTAGGCCTGGAAGGGATAGGCTTGGCTGAAGACTGCTGGCAGGCCAGGAAGGCACAGGTTTGGCTTGAGGATGCTGGCTGGCCTGGAAGGGACAGGCTTGGCTGAAGGCTGCTGGCAGGCCAGGAAGGCACAGGACTCTCTGGAGGGTGCAGGCTATGCTGAATAGCGAAGGCTAAGGAGGATGCTGGAGAACACACAATGCCTAAACAAACCGCTTGGGACTCTAGCTACAACTGAGCGACTAGTCCTGGTTCCCGCCGGCTTAAATGGAAGCTAGGTGACCAGTTAATGATGTCGGTGCGACGACCAACATCAATTCCTCCGACTCCACATGCGCGGGAACACGCGCATGTGCCCAGCCGTCCTGAAGCCAGTCAAGCTACTGGCAAGGACGGCGCGGATCGTAACAATTATCAGAATAATCAGAGCTGGATTAAGACTCTACAGGGCCATAAACAGGGTCTCAACTTGGACCTCTAGCTTGACCCCACCCACTAGTACTAGTACCAACTGAATAGCAGACACAATGCATGCTTTAACACCTTGGCTCCCAGAAAAACCCCAAAGCATTGCAGAGATATGTTTTGGGCACCTCCCTTAAATATCTTAAAATGTACCACAAAGCTTACAATTTAAATTGTTCTACAAAAGTGATTTCACAGAGCTTAGGGCTACAATGTATAACACAGAGCTTACAAATGAAATGGGGATACACAAGTGATACCAGAGAGCTTACAACTAAAGTAGGACTACACTAGTAATTCTACAGAACTTATAAGTGAAATGGTTCTACACAGCTGATTACACAAAGCTTACAATTGAAATGAATCTACATTAGTGATATACAGAATTTACAACTGAAACAGAGTTCCATCACAGAACTTAAAAATCAGGTCAGAAATATATTTATAAGGAAGGTGCTAGTGCAATTTACGTCCCCAAATCTCACTGGGTCTCCACCAAAACAATCACTTCTTTGTAGATCAAGGTTCTGAAGAGGAAAGTCCCCTGCTGCCCAATGTTCCAGAGGTGCCACAACTTGAAATATCCACCACGAAGGAAATGTACAAGATATCACTTCAAACAGGAAACCTGGAGCTAGGACCTTGCACTCGGCCCTGTAACGTGTAAACGAAAAATCACACACAGTATCTCTAGCTTCAATGAATATGTCCCTTACTAGTCCAAACAGGACAATTAACTTGCATTTTCACAAAAAGCCACAGAAAATGTATAAATGGTAAAAAAATCAGCATATTTTATTAAATTCCATGTACAGAAAAACTTAAAATATCTGTTAAACTTGCATGTTAATGTTCTTCAGGTAATTTAACCAGCTGACATCACCTTTAAACCCCACAGTGCAAGTATCCAAATATAACAATCTTACAATAATATATAAAAATACGTACTATAACAAATCCAATTAATTGAAACATATTTGTACAACATACATATATAAACTCAATTGAGTATTACAAAAACTTCGATTGAGTTAACCCTAATAATATACCAAATAAAAATGTAAAAAACTTACATAAAATAGCAGATAGCTCGATACACTGCTTTGCTGATAAGTGCCCGGCCGAGACCCGATATCTCACTACAACGATATTTCACACCACCCACGGTGCTTTATCAAGCAACAGAGTATCATATAGCTAATGACTGAGCTACCGGCTATTTAAATTCTATACCTCCAATTACACACCTGGATCTCAATCCTTACCTCTACAGGAACACTATGTGTTCAAAAGTAGAGGAAAGAGAAATATTCTTGAACCCCTTGGCAACATATAACCCCTAGCCTCCAGGACAAGCAATGATCAAAACAATCCTATGCTTCTCCAGGAGCCCAGAAGGGACAAGCCATCACGGGGGCAAATATAAAAAACTTCTCATTTTAAAAAACTTTTATCCTCATTGTTTATGCAAAATATAAAAAAGAGAAGCAATTACATATATATTCCTAAAAGGCATATCCTTAAAGAGACATATTCTTAGGCTAAAACATACTTCAAACTACACAGTGCTTTTGAGAACTTCAGATATGGAGATTCTTCCTAGTATCCAGCAGGACCCCACGTGACAGGACCAAATTTAGCCTCTTTATAGATACCATTCATGGTATCTTTACTGGATCTTCCCTATTAAAGGGGAATACATCAAGTGCGATCAAGAAAGTTCCTACAAGAATACAGATGGAACCTCCAACTTAGTTTTCTCCGATTTCTAGACCATTAATTCTATTTCCTTTTGTTCCTCTATCCGTATAGTTTCCTATCCAGAGAACTATCAGATAACAATATCTTAGAAACAATTTAAAAACAATAACAATATTGTTCCCTCAACAAGGGCCATTATTCTAAACACTGGACTACAAAGGGGCAAAGAAAAACAAGATCTTTCTTGTAACTAGCCTCATTCATAAAAATGAGATCAATTCAATGTTTTCATTTAACCCATTCGGATATAATGTATTTAAATGGAAAATCCAATGTGCTTCACGCCTGTTTAGAACATTCGTATGATTGCCTCCTCTGAAGTCCAAACGTACATTTTCCAGTGCAAAACCACTTAGTAGTTTTGAATCACTCCCATGTGTCTCCAAAAAATGTCTTGATACAGAATGGGTGGTAATTTGTTTCTCAATATTTCTTTTATGTTCATACATTCTTCTTTTGAACGATCTTTTAGTTCTCCCTATCTATCTAAAACCACATGGGCACTGAAGCATATAGATGACTCCTATTGAGTCATGTGTAAGGAATTGACTAATTCTGTATTCCTTACCCATTTATTCATCCTTAAATTGAACTAACTTTTTAGGACAATTGGCAAAAATAGTGCATCTCCAGCACCTGTGCCAACCTGTCACCGGTGACAGGCCTACAACTCTCTTATTTTCATTTTTGTTTTTATTTTTATCTGTTTTCTCCTCTTCATCCTTTTTATTTTTAAACTCCCGCCCT
The DNA here is from genome assembly GCA_037306005.1 of Rhinophrynus dorsalis. Classification (NCBI taxonomy): domain Eukaryota; kingdom Metazoa; phylum Chordata; class Amphibia; order Anura; family Rhinophrynidae; genus Rhinophrynus; species Rhinophrynus dorsalis. The sequence continues at coordinate 386,633,057 of CM074720.1, read as the reverse complement.
ATTTCTTTATGTGCTCTCAATACTGTAGGTGCCAAAATATTTTTCAAATTTGGATTCTTTTTACATACATACATTTCTGAGGATCTTGTCCTCTAAAACTATGGGCCAAAATGTATCCAGTATTTCCCGGATTTTAAATATTGGGTCTGACTATTTAGCAGTTAATATTAAATTATATCTATCATTTCTCACCTTTTTCCAAAATACATTATTTACTTTATTTATTAATTCTAATAAAGTTTTTACTTCTACCTCTCTTTCGTTCAACCTTAGTTCCAATATTATCTCTGTTTAATCTTATGTTTCTTTTTACATATTTATTTTTATTATTATTTTCTTGATCATTTAACTTAATAACTTTCCTTTTTATCTTCTTATTTTCATTATTCTTTTTATTATGACCAAAAAATCTATCATACTTAAGGCCCATGTGGTTCTGACTAACACATTCAAGATCCTCCAAAATTTCATATAGACTACAAAGATTGTATTTCGTAGTCCAATCATTGGTTTCTTCTTTTACCATCCCATTCTGAATCTCTACCAAAGCACTCCTATCACAATACAGGAACTCCATAAAGTCTTCACAAATTTTTGGCTTATTATATCCATGTTTCAAAAATCTCTTACTTAGAAGTACTCCCTGTTCCCTAAAGTCATAGATATTTGAACAATTCCTTCGAATTCGAATAAACTGGCTCTTTGGAACGTTATGTAACCAAATTCTTTTATGCCAACTTGTGTATATGAAACTATTTTGTATATTATTATTTGGATTAATTCATGCTGAAGTTTTCACAACACTCGATTGAGTTTATATATGTATGTTATATAAATAAGTTTCAATAAATTGGATTTGTTATAGTTTGTATTTTTATATATATTGTAAGATTGTTATATTTGGATACTTGCACTGCGGGGTTTAAAGATGATGTAGGCTTTTTAAATTACCCGTAGATCATGAACATGCAAGATTAACAGATATTTAAAGTTTTTCTGTACATTGTATTGAATAAAATATACTGATTTTTTACCATATATACATTTTCTGTGTCTTTTTAATAGTGCAAGTAAATTGTCCTGTTTGGACTAGTAAGGGACATATTCATTGAAGACAGACATACTCTGTGTGTTTTTTTGTTTACACATAACAGGGCCGAGTGGAAGGTGCTAGAACCAGGTTCCCTGTTTGAAGTGAGGTCAGGAATATAGCTACTGTCATAGCAGGCAGTAAAAAGAGTGGTCATGATTCATAATCACAATCAAATCCAGAATATTGGAATAATAGTTCTGGAATACTAATCATAAATTCACTATACATGTGCACTGAAGTGTCTGTTTGGCTACTTGTTATAAGGCCCATGTGTCTGAGAAAGTAATAGCAGATCTGGAGTAAGTATAGAGGGTGTGTCAAGTTATAGCAAAGCAAGACTTCCGGGACAAGGTTTTTACAGCAATGAAAGGAAAACAACAGGGAGTTAATTTAAGTAAAAAAAGGCTTCCAAAAAGTATAAAAAAAGTGTAAGAAAACAAATTTACCATACTGTATTACCTTTAGCACCTATTAGCTCAAATAAAAAAGGCAACACGCCATATATATGAAAAATTACAATTATGTATTTATTAAAAGAATATTAAAACTGATGACTCAGTTGGTTAAAGGGGATGTGTCACCTATGGACAACATCCCTTAAATAGTTAGGCTATATATCACAAACGACGTAAACTGTATTTTTTTTTTATTAAAAGTGTTGATGTTGTATAAATTTAACATACAAAGTCTGGGCTTCAGCTACTTCCATGTAGCCTGCTGTTCACTGCAGTTAAACCGCAGCCTGACGCTCTGCCTCTTCTCTCCTCCCTCCTCCGATGACAGCGGCTTATTTATGTAAGCTGGAGTGGTCTCATTGGCAGAGATTGATATCTAGCCAATAAGAGCACTCCAGCTTACAGGCAGAAGCTGTCATCATCGGATCAGGGAGGAGAGTGGAGGCAGAGCATCGGGCTGTAGTCTATGAGGAAGTAGCTGCAGCCCAGACTTTATAAGTTAAAATTATACAACATCAAAACTTTCAATAAAAAAATAAATACCGTCGTTTTTAATATATAGCCTAACTATTTAAGGGATGTTGTCCATAGGTGACACATCCCCTTTAAGCATACCTGGGAACTCTCCGGATTTGCCCCAGAGACTCCGGTTCTGACAGAGCTTTACCGGGTCTCCGGGGCAGAGGCAGATTCCTCCGGATGTGGAGAGTTTCTACTGAAACTCTGCTACATCTGTTTTTTCTCTCGTTGTGCCTCAGTCCCCAGCCTTCTGTGTGACACATTTAACCCTCTGAGTGCCAGAGTGGTACGGAATACATTGCTTTGCAATGCATTCCGTACCACTCTGGGACTCAAAGGGTTAAATCCCCCCCCAACACTCAAGTTAAGCCCCGCCCCTTTTTGGCGCGATTAGCGTCATTTTTGTTACCCCCTGCTGAACAGAGGTAGCCCTCAACTGAAAGTTCCCAGGTATGCCTTTAAGGCACCAGCTGAAGAATCTGTTCAAGCTGCAAGGTTGCAGGTTCTAGTCCATGCAAGGTGAGATCAGCCTTTCACCCCTCTGAGGTAGATAAAATGAGTCCAGGACATACTTAAAAACAAGAGATAATCTCAGTGTATTCTTCCTGGCAAAATACTTTCAGAAAAAAAAAAAATAAATAAAATACAAGTAACAAGACAACAAAAAAAGAACAAACTTCACATTTTCAAACACTTGCACACCTTTGTCATATCACAAACATACACGTCACACTAACAGCTAACCACCATTTGACATCACAGCAGCTTCACCAGGGAGTTAGACAGGATAAAGACAAACGTGTATAAATCTGTGTCATGTCAGTCTTTGGTACGTCCAATGCCAGTTGCACCCCCCTCTACCCCCTCTGTGAATACAACTCTTCCTACTCATAATAACTTGGCCCCTGTCCATGTCTGTAACAGGTATGAGTCCCTTGGGGATATGGACATTACACGGGAAGTCTCCGTACACCCACTTATATTACTTGAGTTGGAGGTGGTTCCATCCACTAGCTATGCCCAAACGGTGGGTGGACAAAATGTACAAAATTCTACTCCTTTTTTGGAGTTGGACAACCCCACAAAGAGGAGTCGAAGTTCGTCTCTCTAAGGCCATTAAAAAAGGCTAAGAGGGGAAATAGAGCTGGGAAAAAATAAAAGAATTTATCATAATAAAGAAAAAACTTAAATAATGACATTAAAAGTACTTCAGATTCATAAGTTCCAATAAATAATGACAAACTACAAAATATGGGAATATTCAATCTATCGAATCATAAATTTAACACTGGGAAGATGAGCTCATAAATATGGGTTTAAAATTTGCCCCATCAGTGGGACCTCAAGATTTTGATTTATATCTGCATCTCAATCAAATTATAACTTTAAAAAGACATTTTGCAAAACAATCTGTTGCATGCAAAGATGATAAAAGGCTTATCAATGATTTGGAAGACCTCATGTGTGAGGTCAATATTCTCCCCAATGTTGAAAATTGTGATATTGAAGATTGTATTGGATTTTCCCATACTAATTTTCAACCAAAATCTAATTTTACCCCCTACAAGAAAAGGGTCCATTCATAGATAGTTTTTACACATTAGTTTTGAAAGATTTTAAGGAGTTATGTCATAAATATTATAGGAACAAATTTAGAGTAAGTAATATTACCAAAGATCAACAAATAGCTTTAAATCCGTTAAAGCATAATAAGAATATATATATATTAGAGGACAACAAAGGGGGTGCCACAGTTATATTGGACATACAGGATTATTTTGAAGAAACCTATAGGCAAATCTCGGATACCAATACATATGAAAATTCCCAAAAGACCCCACCAAAGAGTACTCTTTAGCATTACAGGAAAATCTTAACACAGCCTTCAGTGAAGGCATTCTGAATAAAAAATAAATAATGTACCTTACGGTTAAACATCCAAAAACTCCATACTTATATTTGGTTCCCAAAATTCACAAAACCCTTACTAAACCACCAGGCTGTCCCATTATTGCTGGTATGGAGGGGGTGACGTTCCACCTCTCCTGCCACATGATTTCCTTCCTCCAGGGGTATGTCATCCAACTTCCTTCTTTTATCAAAGATACGCAGCATGTTCTGCAATCTTTGGATGGCCTCTCCAGGAGGGAGGACTATGTGTGGACGACTGTGGGTGTCACCTACCTCTATACCAGCATTATACACACTAATGGACTAGATGCTGTTTCATATTTTTTAGGTTGGGATGCCATTCTTCCGGATTTGCAGAGAGACATTTTATTATTGACAGTATCAGATTTATTTTACATCATAATTATTTCCAGTTTGATTCTTCTTTTTATTTACAAGTTACAGGAGCTGAAATGGGGGCCAACTTTGCCACCAGCTATGCAAACCTATACATGGGTCATTGGGAAATGACCCATGTGTGGGCTGCAGAGCTGGGGGCCATGCTTATATATTATGGACATTTTATCTATGATCTGTTGTTCATTTTGCAGGGGGATATTCCCTCCTTAGAGAGTTTCATCCAAGGTTTTGATAGGAACAATAAAGGTTTGAGATTCACCTATAAGTACAGATACTGTCAATTTTCTTGATATTACCTTCACTCACAAGGATCATTTTGTGTGTACAAAAACTTATACCAAACCTACCAGTAGTAACAATTACCTTCATTATAATAGTTGCCACCTGCACACCTGGAAGAGTGGGATGCCTACAGGTCAGTTTCATTGCCTGAGATGCAATTGCGCCAATTTTGGTGATTTTGAGTCTCAGTCGTTGGAGCTGAAAAACAAATTTATTAGCAGAGGATATCCGAGGACTTTGGTAGGAAATTGCGAAAAAAGACAGAAATACGTTAATTCACAGAAAGACAATATAGATAATGGTGACACTTCTGATAAAAGGTAGGATTTGGGTAGGGTCACTACATATAATAACTCTCATAAAGACGTTTATAAAGTAATTAATAAACACTGGTCGGTACTTCTTGGTGATCCTATATTAAAGCCACATATACCACTTAAACACAAGTCATTTACACTAAAAATAAAAATGTAAAAAATATATTTTCAAAAAAGAAATCTAAACAAAATAGGAATGATAACAATAATTTTTTAAAATGTAAAGGTGTTTACAAATGTGGAATGACACGGTGTATCACATGTGGATTTATGTCACATAATACTAAGGACTTTATGGATGGACAGGGTAAAAAGAACACTATTGTAAAAATTACATAAATTGTAATACTAATTATTTTGTCTACAGTATAATGTGCCCATGCGACAAAATATATATTGGTCGCACTATTCGCAGGCTCAAGACAGGTTTCTTGAGCATAGAAGGGCAATCTTATCTGTGGACAATAAGTACCCTCTGACTTTGCACTATAGGGATCACCATCAAGGCAACCTAGAGGGCACTACCTAGTTCCTCTTGAACATATACCCTTCACCTCTAATCAGGGGGAGAGACTTAGACTTCTCAACCAAAGAGAAACCTTTTGGAGATATCGTTGTGATACCATCGTTCCAGGTGGTCACAACGATAGATTGGATATATCAACTTTCACATAATGTTTCACAGACACTTTAACACATATTAAACACTTTTTATAATTTTTTTATATTTATTTTTTTATTTTATATTACTTTATTTTTCTATAAATATACATTTTTTATACACTCTCTACACATTCGCTTTTCAGAATTTTCACATTTATTTTCTTTTTGTATTATCACATCTATACTCTGTGCGGTGTGTTTTACATTACCCTGTCATTGTGCATGACCTCCTCTTATAAAGTGAGCAAGAGGAGATCTGTTCATATACACCTATAATCCCTTGTTTTTTTCTATCACTTTTTGATGTATCATCTTTTCATTATATTGTCTTTTTTGTTATTACGTTCTCTGTAGCATCTCTATATATATGTTTCTTGTATTATGATGGTGATTGATATTCCAATATGCTGTTTATATTTTACTTTGTATTAAGCATGGGGAATTTGATATGTTACCGTTGTTTGAAACCTATGGAGAGAATACACGGATGTAATCAACATTACCCTCTACATTTGATACTACGTAATTGATAGAGGCCAATGATTGGCAGGAGAAACATAGCCTATGACTGGCGGAAAGAAAGTGGTGCTACTATTAATACTTGGAACATTTAAAAAAAACATTCATGTCCCTGAGGAAGTATACCTGTTATACGAAACGCTTAGGATGTTATACCCCTACTATGCATACTGACCCTATATTGTTTTACTGTATATCGTTGTGCTGTATACTACTTCATTGATGGGAGGGGATGTGGACTACGAGTCCTCTTAAAAACTTCCTTCTACCCCTGCTCGCTGCTACATACAGGATTGGAATATACTACAGGTCCGCTGTTGTGCGGCATATCCATCGTTTGACTGGAGGTGTTATGAACTATATGTTAACTTGAGAGCTCTTATCTCTGCCGACTGTTACAGAAAATAAAAGATCCATTATCGAGATAAAGATCTTGGGAAATCAGCTTCAGAATCGGGAGAGAACAGTTATCCAACAAGCTCCAAGCAAAGTCTTTTGAGTCTTTGATGTACGACACCTGCCCCCTCGGATTCTACGGAAGTCTTCCTCCTGGTATTATTTGTAGCACAAACAGATCTGAAGTCACAGAACATATTTGGGTGAACTCTTTTAATTTTATATATTTTTTTATATAAAAAAAATGTTTTCAGTGAATTCACTGTTTTATATAGTGTCATTATAGCCCCTTTAGACGCAAAGGGTCTATTTATTGTTATTATTATTTGTTATCCTTTTGTTTTAATAAATTTGTTGTTCATTTATACTAGTGCTTTCTCGTTCTTCCATATATATATATATATATATATATATATATATATATATATATATGGCTTGTTGCATTTTCTTTATGAAATAAAATATACACTAAGGGTATTTCTCTGTGGCAATCTATAAGTTCCTGTTTTCCTGATCCTGAGTCCCTGCAAGATACTCTAGAGATGGCAGAAAGGTGGAGTTGGAGTGAATGCATTCTGGAATTTGTTGTCTGGTTTCCTAGGATTTGCTCCTTTTTTCCACAGTTATAATAAAACAAACAAATAAACCCTACTCATTCTAATTACAAATGTGCTGAAACTTAACTCTATTGCTAGGACATAAATATACCTTGTTTCAATGTCAAAATTGTCCCAGACTATTGGAGCACCTTTAGCTCTAATTGCACAGACTAAAAAGGAGCTGGGAACATCTGGCACTCCAGCAATTTTATTACAGTTCTCATCATTGGCAGGCTCAATGAGAAAGGCAAGCCCAAAGAGACAGGCAGATATTTAAAGAGATAGACAGTCAGCTGAAGAGACAGACAGAAGGAGAGTGTCACAAACCCGTCCGCTCCTCCTCCTTCAAGGCGGTCTCACTGATTACTGAACTCATACACCTGTCCATAGCCAACTTATGCCTGGGACTTTCCTACTCTCCCCACCCTCGGATGGTCTGTGCTCAGCATCCTAGTACCTGTGTATCAACCTTACCTGTATTCCTGATTCCTGTTGTGACCCTTGCCTGAACTCCGTGTATCCAGCATCCTGACCTTGGCTTTGTCTGGGACCTCTTTTACTTGTTCCTGCGATCCGACTGATTGCTCCAGTCTTCTGTTCGACCCTGTGTTTTCCGACTCTGGCTAGCTTGACTACTCTCTTCATATCTCCAGTTTGTTTCGACTCCTTGTGTACCGATTCCAGTTTGACTACGACTCTCTACTTCTCGACTCTCCCTAGGTACTGACTATCTCTTTGTTTGACTACCTGTGTACCGGACCCGGCTATCCTTCGACTCCCCGCCTGTCTACGACCCTGTGTAGTTGACATCAATTCTGTTTGACTCCTAGTTGGCTCCAGCTTATCTTCGACTCTCCAGTATCTGCCTCTGCAGCTTTTAGTCGAGTGGAAGCATAACATTACGGTCGGCTGAAAGAACTGTGATAGAGAGACAGACACAGAGAAAGAAACATAAAAAATGTGAAGATGCACATGCAAGAGAGGGAGCTCATATCAGACAGAGTAAATGCACACTCATGAATGAATACACCCAATCAGGACATACTTGAAAATGAAATAAATCTCAATGTATTCTTCCTGGTAAAACATTTTCTAAGTAAATAATAAAATAAATAAATAAAATCAAGGGCAGGACAGAGAATGCAAAACAGAGTGCATGCAAGGGAGCAAATGTGAGAATGAATGCATGCAAGAGAGCAAGAAAGGGCATGCAAAAGAGAAAGAGAGGGAGAGTACTCTCAAGAAAGAATACACTCAAGAGAGAGAGAGAGTATGTAAGGAAGACAGCAAGCAAGAACACTTATGTAAGAAACAACACACTCAAGAGAAAGTGTATGCCAAAGAGTGCTGTAAAACAGCAATAATGTGATGGAGTGACAATTTCAGAGAGGCATAAGACAGCAAGAGAGAACAATGGTAAAAGAGTGAAAGAAAGCATTCCAGAAACACTGAACTGGTGGGTTTTGGTGTATAATACTGTGTATGCTGCAAACCATGGGCAACACCAGTCCATTTATGTCCAATGTATAATAATGCCAAAAATACTGAGACTTTTCTCTGGAGTTATAAAGTTCATGTCCTTCTGTTTTGGTTGCTTTTAAAATCACCTTTAATGATCCAGGCTTGGAGAAATAATGTACAATTATAGTACAGTGATTTCCGTTTTAATGTATTATTGTTGGTTTGTATAGGTTTGTATGGGTTTGCCATTTTAAGTCTGTTTCATCAGTGTAGAATTCTTGGTACTCAATGCTTTGAATCATATATATTAGATGCAATGCTGAATGTTATTGTGGAGCGGATGGCTGTGTTTGAATCATTTGCTTTTCTGGACATTTTGCAGTGTTTGTGGTATTGCATGTTGTTTTTGTTCCCATATTATAAAGATTGGAAGCTTGGGGTGTGTTACATTAATTTTCAAAGCTGGTTGCAGATCTTTGTTTATTTTTCACTTTCCATCTAGTAGTGGATTGCATAGAGCTAATAGTGATCTATTTCTTTTTTTTTTTTGCCTTATATTGCAGCAGGTGTTCCCATACTTTTAATGCAGAACTGTTGGTTTTCTAAAATGTGTTCGGCCTGTTAACCTCTCATTTGATTCAGCCAGGGATTTAAGGTGCTCTTTCATTCCAACTGTCAGAAACAGTTGATGATATACTGCCATTTTTGTGTACATGATGACTTTTTAATATGTAGTGGGTGGAAACTGGTGTCGTGGAATAGCTTAATTGTTTTTTTAAATCTTAATGTATGAAACAGGCCAAAAATGGCAAACCCTTATAAACCTTCACGGACACATACTACCATTTAATTAAGAAGGAAATCACCATACTACAGTTGAACATCATTTCTCTCAGTCATATCACTCAACAATCATGATCCTTACAGTGAGTTTCAAAGCATCCAAGAAAGAAATACATTTCTACTGAGGATGATGATGTTCTTTAAAATACATGGCAAAGAACACCATATAGATCTTTAATTTTTCTCACATTTATATACTCATTACCTCACCCACCTTCTCTCTCCTCAAATTCTGATAGGCAATCCACTAAACCCAATCCAATGTACCCTAAAGCAATTTTATTTAAACATTCCAGAACAAATACAGGGTTGGAGAAGGAGATGATGTCCTGGCTCACAAAAGCTTCCAGTCAATAGGGAATAAGTATGGTGTAGTAGCCTGACTGGTCCGGCCAAGGAGTGCAGTATAGGTCTACTAGCTGGCGCTACTTGAGAGTGTAAGATAAATGAAGGTCTGTATTGTGTTGGTCAAGAACTAGTTGCCATCAGGAAAGGGCTAAAAATTATTTTGTAATTGAGGGCAGGGTCGGTGTTGCTTTATTTGTAATATGGATTGTGTAGTGTAGCCTTATGAATGACCCAGCAGTGTCATGAAAAGGAGGACTTTGTAACACACTTATGAAGTCAATAGATAGGTCTCCCTGAAGAGGTGTGTTTCTAAGGAACATTTAAAGTTCTCCACACTGATGGTCTAAGAAAGATAATATATAAGGGTAATGAGAGAAATCTTTCAAGTAGGGGGCAAGAGATTGTGATACGAGAAGTATAAGAAGAAATGGGTAGATCCAATGAAGGACAGGGAAGGCAAGAGGGGGCACACTTGAAACATTTCTGTGTATCATTTAGAATTATGAGGGTAGAGGTAATTATAATAGAGACTAACAGAGGGGAATCATTGAAAGAATAATTGGCAAAGAAAACAAGTCTAAAAGCAAGAGTATTTATAGACTGAAGAGGGGGGTGTGGGGTTAGAGTAGAAGAGACAGGGCATTCTAAGTACCTGTGCCATTGCTATATAGTGGATGACTTGACTAAATCAGAGAAAGCAATATATTGTTTCCCTTTGTAGCAGGACTGCTGTATGTGTACAGATGGCTAGACTTGAAAGCCAGGAAAGGAGAATCGATCAGTGTTGCAAATCAAATCTTCTGGTTATGCCCTTCCTTGCTTTAATCCACTGGATTTACTTGTAGCCTTTCTAGTATTGTGGGTTAAAGAACCATTGTGGATTCAGGCACAATCTCTGTCACAACCCCTGCTTGTCTAAAAATGACCTCAGGTAGAAAATCAAGTGGGTCCATATGGAGGAAATATTTGTCTTTATGTATGAAGAAAGTGGAGCAATTCTGCTGCAAAACAACTGCAATGTATTTATAAAATGAACCACTTGGCTGCCACCAGTCTGTCACCCTTTCTATGTTATAGTTCCTTTGAAATCCATGTAACTTATAATACTTGTTACATAGGATACAGATGTTTTGCGGGCCTTAAAACCTAGTTTAAGGGAAGATATAAATGAAGGGTCCAATGAAAAGGTAGAGGCCTTGTGGATTGAAATACACACTGGGGGCACACATAATAAAAATATATTGGTGGGGATTTCCTACAAGCCACCTAATGTTGGGGAGTTGGAGGAAGCACAACTTTTACTGCAAATGGAAAAGGCTGCTATGTCATGAGAAACCCAATAGCAAGAGTTTAACCAAAACATTCAATTTCAAAAAGGCTAATTTTACAAAGTTAAAAGAAGCTTTAAAGGATATCCAGTGGGATGTAATTTTCAAAGATAAAAATGCACAAGAATCATGGAATGTATTTAAAATGCTCTTGGGCAAATATACACGTCAATATATACCATTGGGTAATAAGCACAAGAGAAGTAAAGCAAAACCAATGTGGATTAATAATGTGGTTAGCAGAGAAATGAGAAATAAAAAGCAGGCTTTTAAGGTGTTTAAGTCAAACGGGTCAGAGCCATCATTTAAAAAATTTAAAGAATGTAATAAAATCTGCAAACAAGCAATTAAGCTAGCTAAAATAGAAAATGAGCGAAACATTGCAAATGAGAGCAAGAAAAACCCTAAACAATTCTATAAGTATATTAACAACAAAAAAAGTTAAGGTTGATATTGGTCCTCTTAGGACTGAAACAGGTGAATTGATTAGTGAGGATAAAGCTATGGCTGACACCCTAAATACGTTCTTTGCTTCAGTATATACAAAGGAAGCAGCAATAACAAGCTGTGGGCAAACAGACAAAACCATGGAATTTCCTCCAACATCTACATGGCTTACTGAGGACAAGGTCCAAAAGAGACTGGAAAGGGTTATAGTGAATAAAGCGCCTGGACCAGACGGTATACACCCAAGGGTACTTAAGGAAATTAGATCAGTAATAGCAAAACCATTATACTTAATATTTATTGATTCACTTTCATCAGGCATAGTGTCCTGTGATTGGAGGAAAGCTGATGTAGTTCCATTGTTTAAAAAGGGAGCAAGATCCAAACCAGGAAATTATAGACCTGTGAGCTTGACTTCCATAGTGGGTAAGATACTAGAAGGGTTAATAACTGACAGTATTCAGAACTATGTGAAGACAAACAATATCATTAGTAGGAATCAGCATGGTTTCATGAAGAACAGGTCATGTCAGACTAATTTACTTGCATTTTATGAAATAGTGAGTAGTAATTTGGACAGGTGAATTGCTGTTGATGTAGTATACTTGGATTTTGCAAAAGCCTTTGACACAGTGCCTCACAACAGGTTACTGCATAAATTAAAAGGCTTCGGTTTGGGTGGTGTTATCTGTACATGGATTGAGAACTGGTTAAAAGATAGATGGCAGAGAGTTGTTGTAAATGGAACTTTTTCTCTAGGGTTATAAGTGAGTTGCCGCAGGGTTCAGTCCTGGGCCCAATGCTTTTTAATTTGTTTATTAATGATCTAGAAGTGGGAATTGAATGTAGCATTTCAATCTTTGCTGATGATACTAAGCTATGTAAGGAAATACATACAGAGCTGGATGTTTTTTCCCTACAGAAGGATTTAGATAAACTAAGTGAATGGGCAGAAAAGTGGCAGATGTCATTTAATGTAGATAAATGTAAGGTTTTGCATTTGGGTTGTAGAAACAAACTTGCTACATATACTCTAAATGGGAAACAACTTGGGAAATCCTCATTAGAGAAAGATTTAGGCGTACTGATAGACAATAGACTTTACAGCAGTGTGCAGAGTCACTCAGCTGCTGCAAGAGCAAATAGAGTACTAGCCTGCATAAAAAGAGGTGTAGAAGCAAGGGATGCTAATATTATCCTACCTCTGTATAAACCCTTGGTTAGGCCTCATCTAGAATATGGAGTACAATTTTGGGCGCCTGTTCTAAAAAAAGAAATTACTGAACTGGAAAAGTTGCAGAGACGTGCAACAAAACTGATAAAGGGATTGGAGGATCTGAGTTACAAAGAGAGACTAGCCAAACTGGGTTTGTTTACATTAGAAAAGAGACGTCTAAGGGGTGATATGATTACCATTTACAAATACATTCAAGGTCAATACAAAGAACTATCCAATGAATTATTTATGCAAAGAGCTGAGCTAAGAACAAGAGGTCATCCATTAAGACTTGAGGAAAGGCGCTTTCGACTAAAACACGGGCAGGGATTCTTTACAGTAAGGGCGGTAAGGCTATGGAATTCTTTGCCTCGGGATGTTGTGCTTGCAGATAATGTAACTGCATTCAAAAAAGCAATGGATGCTTATCTAGCACAGAACAATATTGACAGTTATGACAGATGGCTTCAAAGCAAATAGGATATTGATCCAGGGACCTATTTGACACAAACAAACACACCTACACACCTACATTGGAAATTGCTCCAGAGGGCTTTTTTGTTGCCTTCCTCTGGATCAACAGGGGTGTTATTGGCATGGGCTGGACTTGATGGACGCATGTCTTTTTTCAGCCTTATCTACTATGTTACTATGTAATTGCCCCATTTTCACTTTTATACATATGGCCCCTTGTTGATTTAAATAAACTGTCACTGATAAGCAATCTCAGAGAGGGATCTAATGAAAATATCTTGTCAGTTATACCAATGTTTACAAGCCACTAAAATGTGTTTAATTTTATCTTCTTGTAAGCAATGTATCTAAAGAGTTAATATAATTAAGCGAACAGAAAATAGAAGTCTGCCTTCAGTTGTAGGAGATATGAATATCAATGGCTTTATTTCAGAATTTCTCCATGGATCAGAATGTGACGAACGCACACCAAGAGAGCAAAATAGAGTGGTTTGCTCAAGGCATGTGTGGCCTCTTAGGTGCTGCTCAAGTCACATTTTTCACTCCCATGTGCCATTGCAGAGAAGAAATTTCCATATATCATATCAGTCTGGTCCCACCCACAGGCAGTCCAGCCCTGAAATGTCAGGAAAATCCTCTCTGCATGAGAGAAACAGCACAACCCCAGACGTATGTTCCAGTCTATGTGGACCTGGTCAGTGGGGTGCAGCTGATTCCCTCTAGGCACATGGAAGCAAGGGCCCATGCCTGGGATGCTATTCCACTTAGGGAGACTACAAAACACAAAAGAATATGATGAACGCACACGAGAAAGAGCAAATTAGAGTGGTTTGCTCAAGGCATGTGTGACCTCTCAGGTGCTGCAGACACATTTATCATCTGCAATAGGACCTAGTCCCAAATCTATACGGAAGATATTTTTCTTATACAGTTTGGCTTTTATCTGTATATTTTTTCTTTATGATTAAGCCAGATGTAGTAAATTGTTCAACCACCAGCTGTTGGGGACTACAACTTCCATTATTCCTACCAGCCAACAGCTGGTTGGGGATGATGGGAATTGTAGTGCCCAACAGTTGGAGGTCCAACAATTGATTTGCTGTGGATTAAGTATTACAGTAATAAACTGTGACACCATTACCATTAGTTCACACAGAGTGAGATACAGATTATTTAATGTGTGCTTATTGAACGTGTGCACGAGAGGAAATGGCTCAGCTAAAAGCCCAACATCAGTTCTACATTAATGTTTATTGAATTTAATAGTAGGTAGCTGGAAATGTAGCCTTTATTTATAAGTCTCTACTGAAGCAAATAAATATTAAATAAAATTTGGGTTTTAACCCCATGGATGCTTTTCTAGGCACTGGAGACATCTCTAGTCTCTAAGGGGTTTAATGTAAAGGTATATATCAATGTATCAATAAATAATAAATACATTAAAACCAAAATTTTAAAAAATACATATCTGAATGTGAAAAATAAATATCTTCATATGCTTAGAATGGAATGGAATGGAAGTGCTGCTTTATTACATTGCATCGGTGTTTATGGATGCTAGCTAAAAGCTTGACCTCTACTAATGATGCAATCTTTGAGAATTATTGAATGGCACATTATATATATATATATATATATATATATATATATATATATATATATATATATATATACTAGTTGAAGAGCCCGTTACATGGGCCACAGTGCCACTGGCAGCCGGTCGCGGGGCAGTCATGTGCAGTAGAGACTGCCCACTCTGTGGCTGATTCAGAGCAGGACGCTCCTTCGGAGTGCCCCGCACTGTATCAGCTGCGGCAGTGGCAGTCTCTACTGAGCATGACTGCAGCACACTCAGCAGTCTCTACTGCGCATCACTTTGTCGTTACACACGTTTTAGGGAATTATTATATAGGATATATCTAACTATATATATATATATATATATATTATATATATATATGTGTGTTTGTGTGTGTATATATATATATATATATATATATATATATACACAGTACTGTGCAAAATTTTTACGCAGGTATGATATAAGGCGAGAATGCTTTCAAAAGCAGACATGTTAATAATTTATTTTTATCAATTAACAAAATATAAAGTGAGGAACAGCCAAACTTAGCTAACATGGTGAGGTTGCTGAAGATAGTTTAATGTCAAAAGACCTTCATCATGGCAAAACTGAGCACAGCAACCAGGCACAAGGTAGTTATACTGCATCAGCAAGATCTCTTCCAGGCAGAAGTTTCAAGGCAGACAGGGGTTTCCAGATGTGCTGTCCAAGCTCTTTTGAAGAAGGACAAAAAACGGTAAACAATGAGGATCGTAGACGCAGTGGTCAACCAAGGAAACTTAGTGCAGCAAATGAAAGACACATCATGCTTACTTCCCTTGGCAATCGGAAGATGTCCAGCAGTGCCATTAGCTCAGAATAGGCAGAAAACAGTGGCACCCTGGTACACCCATCTAATGTCATGAGACGTCTGGTCAGAAGTGGTCTTCATGTAAAAAAAAAAGCCATACCTCCAACGTGGATCTGATTGGCCCCAAATTTATTCTGCAGCATGACAATGACCCCAAACATATAGCCAAAGTCATTAAGAACTATCTTCAGCGTAAAGAAAATCAAGGAGTGTTGGAAGTGATGGTATGGCCCCCACAGAACCCTGATCTCTACATCATCAAGTTTGTCTGAGATTACATGATGTGAAAGAAGCAACTGAGGCTGCCTAAATCCACAGAAGAGCTGTGGTTAGTTCTCCAAGATGTTTGGAACAACCTACCTGCCGAATTCCTTAAAAAACTATGTGCAAGTGTACCTAGAAGAATTGATGCTGTTTTGAAGGCAAAGGGTGGTCACAATAAATATTGATTTGATTTAGATTTTTCTTCTGTTCACTTACTATCATTTTGATAAAAATAAACATGTCTATTTTTTAAAGCATTCTTACTTTACAGCATTTTTTCACACATGCCTAAAACTTTTGCACAGTACTATTATTGTTTTAATAATATATTTGGCCAAATTACGATTTTTTTAAGTAAAAAGCAATTAACACAATCTCTGCAGCAAACATTCTGCAAGGAAGAGTGGGAAAAAATTCCTAGTGCAAGCACTGAAGACTGTTAGCTGGCTACACTACTTTATTTTCAATTCCTTCCATCATTTGCTTTGCCTCATTGCCTCCCCATCCCCCTCACCTCATAACTCACCTTCTCCCACCCTCTCTTTCCTCTCATTACCTCCCTCTCACCTCATTGCACCTTACTCCCACCCTCAATATATATATATATTTATATATATATACACTGCAGTCTGGCTTTCGGACCACTTTCTCTCCAGAAACTGCCCTTATGAAAGTAATACATGATCTCCATATTGCAAAAACCAATGACCATTTCTCTCTTCTTGTCCTCCTGAACATATCAGCAGCATTCGACACAGTTGACCATACACTTTGCCAGGTTCACCAGTCACCTGGCACATTCCTTTTCTATCCTATCTCTCTCAATGGTCTTTCTCAGTGTCACATGCTAACACTTCCTCATCTCTGATCATACTCTCAGTAGGCGTACCCCAAGGTTCTGGTCCCTCTTCTCTGTGTTTATCCTCTCTCTGGGACAACTGATAAAATCCTTTGGCTTTAACCACCATCTCAATACAGACGATTTGCAAATCTATCTTTCCGCACCCTCAATATCACCTGAAATACAGTAGCAGGTCTCAGAACGCCTTACTGCCATCTCTTCCTGGATGACTCATTGTAGCTTAAAACTTAGCATGTCTAAGACTAAGCTCCTTATGTTTCCTCATAAATCCTGCAAAATACCTCCATTTTCCATAACTATCGAGGGCTCCACAATTTACCTTGTAGACAAGGAATACTCTTTCTCTCCTCCAGAACAGTAGTCACCCATCACTTTTAAAATCACTGTTGTGGCTTCTAATAAAGCAATGGATTACATTTAAAATCCTCCTTATTACCTTCACGGCTTTCCAACACTTGTCTCCACCTTATATTTCATCTTTGATATCCCGCCATATACCTGTGCATCGTCTATGCACCTTGCAAGGTGGATGATTCTCTGCTCCTTTAAACACTATCACTGTATAAGCACTGAAGGATTTTCCTTTGCTGCTCCCTACTTCTGGAACTCCCTACCACTCAGAATTCACCAAGCCTTGACCCTCAAAAACTTCAAATCGAAGCTAAAAGAGCACCTTTTTAATGTAGTACAAACTGCATTTCCTCCTCTACCTGCTTGTATCTGTATGTCACCCATCCTATACTTAGATTATAAGCTGTACTTGGCAAGGACCACCTATCCTAATGTATACTCATCTGGTGTTCCCCTTATGATTGTCTATATAACCACTTAATTACTGTACTTATTGTACCCTCTATACTAAATTTAAACTGTGCCAAGTACATCTATTGCTGCTATGTAAATAAAAATATACATACAAGTATATATATATGTGTGTGTGTCCGTGTATGTGTTTGTAAAGAAATTATTATTCAACACAAATTGATGTGATACTACCTAATTAAAACTAAGCAATATCTTAAAAATAACCCAGACAAAATAATTACAGATATATATTATGTACTGTGCCAATAAACCAAATTTCTAGCCATACTATCAATAATTTGTACTACAGAAACATCTAATATAGTAAAACAATCAGAATGACTAATAATAAATATTGAACAACATGAACAATACATAACTGTATATATAACAGAGAGCGCATGAGCGAGAGAGCAGTATTTGTGTTTGCAATTAACGTTTCTGAATTTTTATTTGTATTGCACATTATTTTCTTCCTGTAAAAAAAAAAAGGTTTATTTTAGAAAAATGCATAGATCATAATGGCTGGCAATTAATGATTGCCAAATTGCCATTTTCTTACTTCTCAGAGATAGAGAGAGAGAGAGAGAGACAACATTGCTGTCAGCTTGTGGGATATTCTTTCTTGGCCCCAGACCCAGGGAAGGTGAGGTTTGCCCTGAAAATGGGAAAAGGGGGACAGAAAGTATGCAGTGTTACTCTGGAACTCACTAACTCAGAGAATCAACATCTGTCCCTGAAAACCCAGTAATAACCTGATTCTCTGGGGTAGATCAGAGCAATACTCACATATGGGTATGTTCTTCAACATAATATCAGCCTGGAGCCTGTTTTTGAACTGATGATGAACTTGTAGACAGCAGAAGAATGTTATAGTCAGAAAACAATAACTCCACCTTACCTTAATATATGGCTGGAAATACCAATTGCCACTGTGATAACTTCTTGAATCAGCCCCGTCATGTCCATGGAGGCAGACCTGAAATTCCTAGCAGGACTACAGGCCCTCAGACTCTGCTCATTATATATGGCAATCTTAACCCTTTAAGTACTAGAAAATAGGGTTTGCATTCTAGTGTCTAATACACACAGTAGTAATTAATATTGTGTCTGAGATATACAGGGGTGGAAGTGGGATGTAGTACAATTATATTTTCCCCGCGTTGCTTCCATGTAATTAAGCCCATGAGAGCAGTGTTTATTTAATAGTTCAATGGGGCAGTCATCACCTTGTAAGTTATTGACCAAGAGAAATCATCCTTGTGGGGTGGAGTTAACAGATTTGCTCCTGCTGTACTCGGGGATTCCTTCTGTGTCATTCCTACAAAATGCCCAAAGAAAATGGAATAGATTTGGAGAAACCATTTGCTCCACAGGGAACAAATAACATATCTATTGATTTAAATGGGGCTTTTAGCCACTTGAATGATAAATAAGTCTCCAATGCTTTACTAGTTTAAAACCCCATTGAACTCATTGGGATCCCAGGAATTTATATTTGCTCCCTGCTTTGCAGTTGGCTCCACCCCCCTCCCCCGACAGACAGACAGACACACACACACACACACACATACACACACACACACACACATACACACACACATACAATTTAAGCCTGTGTTACTGTTTAATGGAGAAAAGCTTCCTCTATACATAGTTCTATGAAACCAAGGAGTATAAAAAGTATAAAAAACATTGTCATTGTATGTTAAAGAATTGTTGCTAAAATTCGCAACAGGTCATATTTCTAAGGAAGTAAAGTCAAGTTAATAAATATGTCTATCAGAGAATATTCTAAGAATATTCTGAAAAAATGCACAGAAAATTTGCTAATGAGAGCTTTTTTTGCATACATAACTGTTACTGTATACTTCCATTAAAAACAGGTTATTCCTGGCTTTACAATTTGATCACCAAAAACTCTGGTTAGTCAGTTTCGTTATATATACTTTGCAACACAAAGTCAACTGACTGGCGTTAGTAAATAGTGAAAACATTCATATCTTTATTTCTCTTTGCAAAATTTTTGTAGATACTTTTTTATTACTCCAGGGGGAAGATGCACTAAAGGTTGATGCTTTGGCAATGTGTGTCTGACGATGTGTAGTGAACACATTTCCTTGGAGATAGAGAGGCACATTGCCATTTGAACTAAGAACTAATTATGTGGGGGTGGGGGAATCTCCTTATTAGCATGGACGGGTGTCGAACTGTTGGCAATGTGCAAGTGTTGCCCTCCCTCAGATCGCCAGCAGTTCCCTGAAGTCTGAGAGAATTTTCTCTGCTTCCCAACTGGAGGAGCAGAGAGGATGTGCTTAGATTTCAGCCCCACAAACATTTTCAGTGCCATAGGGATGTGCATTGCCTACACCTATGGCACTGAAAGAAGTAAAAAAGTTATTTGCTATTTATTGACCTAAATATTGTTGTAATTCATAAATAATTCAGAGCTGAGATTGAAAAAGATAAATACACTAGAAAATGTTTTGGGAAAGTTCAACATGAGCGAAGAAGATTGCAATAGAGGAGACAAAAAGAGAATATGGGTTGAGGCAAAGATTTTAGATAAAAATATCATCTGGCAAATTTATTAAATGTGACACATACATTTTATGGGCACTATCTTCATGCACTATCTTCATGGACGGATGCCAGAGGAGCAGCTTGGCCAAGACATCTTAGTGCATATGATGATATACCTTTGACACATATCCAGCACATTGACATCCTGAGCCCTAATTGAACTTTAATGCATCTAGGCACCATTTTATATATCTCCCACCATGTAATATGGTAGCATAGTTGATGAGGCTGAAAAAAAAAGACACGTCCTTCAAGTTCAGCCCATGCCATATCACCCTTGTTGATACAGAAAAAAGCAAAAAAAAAAATCCTGTTGAAGCCATTTCCAGTTAAGCCCCAAGTGGATATAAATTCCTTCTTGACTCCAAAAGGGAGTCAGATATTTCCCTGGATCTACATCCTATCTGTTTTTCAGAATTTTCAGATAGTGAAATCACTGACCAACTGCAGAGAGAGAGATCAACTGCAAAGACATACATAAATATATCATACTACTTATGAAGGAGAAATACTTAGGAAAGTACATTTGTTAAGCATATGAAGATAATTTTTTTATAGCTATAATTGCACGTTAGCTAGAGGGGACTACAATCCAGTACAGTACAATATTACTCTTATAGAAGGATTAAATATATTTTTGATTGACAAATTCTTTACTTATTATATTTATTATATACGTAATCATGCCGTGTTAATCCTTTCCTTCTGCACCATCACAAAATAATTTATGTACAAAAGAAACCTTGCAATAAATGTATTTTGTTATATAAAATGCTAACATTCCTTTGTGGAAATAAATGTAAAATACTGAATGCTGTTCCTATATAATTAACATACTACATCGGTTGTAATCATTCTATAATGTTGCCTTGTACAACAGTTTTCACACTCATTGACTGTCAGCATTGAATGATATAATATCATCTTCATTGCTTTTGCATATGTAAACATTTGTATTAATTATGTTCTACTAGATATTGAAACTCTTCAAGCTTTGAATGCCAGAGAGGTGTGCATTACATTACTTTGCAAACCCTACTGCTAGTAGTTACCATGTTAGAGTAAAAGAATGGTAATAATCTCCCTAAAGACTTTAAATTATCCTATTTTATTGTCTAAAGAGAGGGATATGATTTACTACAGCAGACTTACATAGCATAAAAACATGCTGGGAAGGTCACCAACACACTGGGATATATACAGCTGGGTTTACCACAGTAAGGACCAGATACAGGAAGTGAAAGAGTAGCAATTCTGAAACAAATTGAATGCATAATAAAGGGAAAAGTGAATATCACTATTTGATGGGGCTTTAAACTTTATATTTAATCTGAGATTTCTATAGCATTCAAGAGGTAAAAAATCCCATTTGAATCAGATGGGATTTTAAGAATGTTTTATTTCTCTAATGACACAGTTGGTTTTCTCCAGAATTGCTACTCTCTAGAGTTTTGCCTAAGACCCAATACTTTAACCTATAAAAGTTTTACATGAGGTTCAACCAATTAGTACTTTTATTTGCTTAAATCGCTAATTAGTGTTAGGGTGTTTATTTTGGGACAAGTCGACTGGAATGTTGCTCATTGGCATGAGGTTCTGGATCAGTTTGCTCTTGTCAGCTGTTACATTTTTACTTGCTTTTAGCTGATACTGGCTAACTTATAAAATAAGTGTGTATGCATATGGATGTATGTATGTGACTAGACAATAATATATGTGTTACTAATTGACTAGGCTTGCTTTCACAGTTCCTATATTGTACAGTGACCAGTTTTTAATAGTCTGCCATGGTTTTGAATTTGATACTTGTAACTCTGTACAGATAGTGACAATTAACATTTACCTAGGGGGTAAATTCACTTACACTTAATACATTTACACACCTTCAAACGTAATCTACATTAAAGGGCTGAGCTGTGCAGACCTGCACCAGTGGTGCTTGTATACCCCATTAGAGTAAGTTCACATGGGAGAAATTATTGCAGACTTTTGATCCCTGATCAAATTTTCCAAAACTTAAAGTAGCAGTAAAATTTTTTATGAAAACCTATACATTATACTACTTTTTGTGCTGACAAAAAAAAAAAGCGCACACTCACTGCTGTCAGTTGATTTATTCAAAAGTTATAACCAATCAAATTGTTGGGAAGTGAGTGACAGTGTGATTGCTTCACGAAAGTTCAAATTGCCAGCAGCTTCTATCTCATTCTAAAGAGAATGGTTTATCTGTGACTTATGCAGAATATCAATAGAATAAATAACCCAGGGCTATCCAAGTTCACTCATCAAGGGCCACCAACAGGCCAGGATGTAAGGATTTCCCTGATTAAGCACAGGTGAGTTAATCAGTGATTCTTTCATTCCAACTGACTCACTTATCATTAAGCAGGCAAATCCTTAAATCCTGGCCTATTAGTGGTCCTTGCAGACTGAACTTGGACAGCCCTGATCAAACTGAATTTGGACAACTAGAGAGCACTGCTAACATAAAAAAATAAGAGTTTAACTCTGGAAAGTATCTCCCAGCAGTTGGAGTACAGTTGTTTTACTCAGTAGGAAAAGGCCATGTGGAACACAATATCCCACAATTTGAATGTGTTTTGAGTTGAATGCATACATGTTGCAGAAGGCTTGATCTGCTCAGTACATATTGTGTGTTGAAGTGTGTATGAAGCACTAAACAAGAATACTTATACCTGTTATATATCCAGTGCCAAAACAATAACAATATATAAAAATATAAGGAATGAAAAAACCATATAATATAGTGGGAAAATGTTCAGTTCACCATACATTTAATGGAATATTTGCTTGATACCCTGTAGAGTCAGTATCCGGATGCTCCTTGCACTTGAAAACAAAGACATAAAAGTGAACACGTCTCCTCAAAACACAATAAATTTAAACCTTTAATAAAAGCACAAAGCATGCACTCACAATTAACTGAGGCAAAACCTGCCTGAAGGTGATCTCTCAATGAACAGATGTGTCAAAAGTATTGATGAGCAGAAAGTCAAAATTATTTCCCTTGAGAAGTTTCAAGGAAAACTGTTAATTTACCACTTTTTTCATGAAAATTCCTGCCCATAGAAAATAAAGAAAATGTTCTCCATTTCATCACTGCTGATGTATTTTCTTAAATTTTTTATGTTTGCAAGAGTTCCCACAGCAATACTATGGCTGCTGAGGGCTGAAGTGGAGGAATCAACAGCTGAAAGCAAAAGTTGTTAGCAAGCTGAGTCCCGTGATCTTTGCCCACATACACCTCTAGCATAGCCATCTTTGATAAATAACTTCAAGTTGGAATATGTGACCAAAGTACAATACATGGTATCAGTTCTTTAAAACTTCTGCTGTGAACAACAACAAAAAAGGCACAGCACAAGACAGCTAACATTTTGGCAAGTTTGTGATTGCACACTTTTGGATGATGCAGCTTTTGACTTCTTTCTAAGATCAGTAAGTGTGGTTTGGGAGAACTTAGAAGAAGAACTGTAACTTTTTTATTTTAACAATATGGTAAGTGGCGGTGAAGGTGGTAGTAGCGGTAGACATGGGGACTAAATTATTCTAACTAATTTAGAGTCATCCTCCTCTCTTCCTTGCATTTGGACAACAGCAGTAGGAGGCATGGGTGTTATTTGTAAAGAGGAAAATATACTGTCCCACACCCTGAGATATGTATTATACTGTTATGATGTGCCCTTTCAATATAAACAAGAAAAGGCCCGCACTAGCCAAGTTACAAATTTCTAAATATTAATACTTAATAGTCTGGTGCACTCAAAGGACCTAATACATATACACTACATAGGGAATAGAGCAAACCCTAAACCAGAAGCCCTTAAAATGAGGCGCACAACTCGAAATATAGCAAAATTACTCTTTCTTGCAAGAAAGAGTAATTTTGCTATATTTAGAGTTGTGTGCCTCATTTTAAGGGCTTCTGGTTTAGGGTTTGCTCTATTCCCTATGTAGTTTTTCATGTGCCCTTTAGCATAGTTTGCTTTAGGAGTGCTTCTACAACAGCTAGCACCTCTGAAGTTCTGCTGGTGGGTCTCCCAATCAGACCTCTGCTTATGCTTCAGGTGGGATCTCAATGAGTATGTTACTTGATGGTATCCTGCTTTCCTCTTGCTCACTTGTTTTGTTTTACAAAGACAGCCGACAGCAACATCTTTAGCTTTTTGTTCATGAATGAAGTATTTCTATGCTGTAGATTTCATAGACTGAGAGGCTCCTGAGGGACTACTGCTACTACATGGGCTGAATGCTGTGCTTGTACTAGCAGAAGTTATCAGAGGTTCTGCAATTCCAACAGGAGCAGCATCACTCATCATTTCCAGGGATGTGGATGTTGATGCCCTGTGTTGCTGCTTACTGTCATAATCCAGTCTTGAGTTTACCTGTTGCCTGATCTAGTGTTAAAGGGATAGTAATACTTCATTTTATCTTTATTTTATTTTGTAGGCATTAAAAAAACATGAAGAACGATATAAGTCTTATCTCTCAAACCTTTATGGTTTAAGAGATATTCACAAGCAAAATATCCCCCTCCCTGTTCAGCCAGATCAGAAGGGAGGTACCCAGGTAGACTGCAGAGAGGGACAATCTTCAATTAAGATAAGGGAAAAAGCTGAAAAACTTGTCAAGGGGGGAAGGGCTTTCATTGTTTTCATACAAAGAAGATTGTCCCCTGCTGTTATCTGTCTGGTCTTACAACCAGATTCACATCTGAGAAGAGATGGCTTACACTAGGAAAAAGGGGCGGGAGGGGGAAACTTTGCTTGTGAATATCGCTTAAATCATAAAGGTTTGAGAGATAAGACTTATATCCTTCTTCGTGTTTTTTTAATGCCTACAAAATAAAATAAAGTTAAAATGAAGTATTACTATCCCTTTAAGGTCTCGCTCTTGAAATCACCTATTCACCTTTGTAGAGCTGCCTCTTCCTTGCAATTGTGCTTACTCTAAGCTTCCTATCTTGCATTTTCCATTGTTTGCTACTGCTCTGATCTGCAATTACTGCTCTGATCTACAATTACTCAGCGGATCCTGTTAATTTCTTTTCTGCCACATTGTACTTATTGTAGTATTGCTTGTGGCTGCTGACACAAACCTTCACTGTTTGACTTTGCTTGTGCAGCTTCATTGCTTTTTCTAGCCAGATGATATTGTTCCTGATTTGCTGTTCCCTTGGACTTTTTCCATTTGTTTATATTTGCCCCGCTTCTCAGTTGCTGCTGTATGCTTGGGTATTGTGGACCCCTGTCCCTTTAAGCGCTCATGGTGCTCAGTCCAAGCTGGGCAGCTCTTGCTGGTTTCCTCTACATTACCACCAGTATTCTGTGCCTGTACTGCAGCCTGTCTCCCTTTTCTCTATTGCAGCCTGTTTTCAGCAACTTCAGCCAGTGTTCAGTTCCTGTTACTGCAATTATTCTGCAGTAGCTCCTCCTTGTGTTAATTCAAGTCAGCAGTCTTTAAACTTTGCCTAATCTTGTTGGCAACAGGCTTTGGAACTCAAGTAGTCTGCCTATGTTCTCAAGCACCACACTCTACCCTAGTAGTACCATAGCATCCTATGGCTCACAGTGGCATTTCTAATTAGAGTTAGTTCATCATAGTCAGGCAGTGTGACAATAACTTCACAATAGTGTGTGTGTGACTGGGATGGGGGTTGGATGTTGTAGAGGTGAAATTGATGCTAACTAACATGATTATTATGTATTTTATATATCTTTATTTGTTTGGTGTAATGGACCACATGCCATTACTGTGGACACTTTTAAGTGCCAGGGAACTGATCCCAAAAGAATGGATGGCATGGGTTGAAATCCCAGCAGGTAGCAATAGAAATGCAGCCAGGCATGTTAAATTCCCCACCATCCATGCTGAAATGTAGGCAGCATTCTGATCAGTGGCCTACTATTCTATGTTAAATGTTATGTGAGTGTTTAATGTGTTGTCATGTACTGTAATACATGCTGGACCCCTGTGTTAATTGTTGGCCTACCATCTTACATGGTCAGGCAGGGGTTAAATGATTGTGTTTGTGGAATTTTTAATCTCAAAACTGGCACTGGTAAACACTTTGGAGCCCTACAAAAAAGAACAAATAATACACAGTACCTCAATAAGAAAAAAAATCATAAAATAATAGACTCGTTGAATTCTCAAAATATATATTTTAATAAAATAATGATAGACACAATACAAAGTATTATAAAGAGTTACACTATTAAAAATATATTCTAAATAAACAATGTAAAACAAAAGGCACAGTTCAAACACAATCGTAACCGTTACTCAACTTCAGTGTCTCTATTCTCAAAAGGATTACATTCCTTACATATGGGAACAAATCATTCCATCCCTTGATAAAGCACCGTTTATTGGTGTGAAACGCGTTGCAGAGATTATCAGTTGAAGCTGTACGTTTCCCGGCCAGGCATATAGCTATTGGATTTTAACTACACTATTTGCTACCACTGTAAGTGTTTGGCTAATACAAATAAACATTGGGAATGTTTAGATCCGCTTTATAGTTTCAAGAATGTTTGTCTTATTGAGCTTTTATATATACATATTTTGTGTATTGCACATTAGTTTTAAAGATTTTTTAAAACTGGTATGCTTAAGAGCTTATAATATTTGAGCCCATTTTGTGGTACTTCCGTGGTGCTCTGCACAATCTGAGTTTTCTTTGCGATATATATCTTGTTTGTTGTGTATTACTTCGCAACACAGCTTCATTGACTCAGCTCGCCAGAGCCCAGATTCCCCTTATGGCTGTTCGCAATACGGAAATAATTTATTTTACAAGGGATTTTTAACCCCTTTAGGGACAGAATGATTTGTTCCCATATGTAAGAAATCTAATCCTTTTGAGAATAGAGACACTGAAGTTGGGTAACGGTTACGATTCTGTTTGAACCGTGCCTTTTGTTTTACATTGTTTATTTAATATATATATTTTTAATAGTGTAACTCTTTATAATATTTTGTATTCTATCATTATTTTATTAAAATATATATTTTGAGAATTCGACTAGTCTATTATTTTACCAGAAATACCTTGTAGGATGCTTTTTTTACTCTTGTTTATGTATTTTTTCCTATCGAGGTACTGTGTATTATTTGTTCTTTTTTTGTAGGGCTCCAAAGTGTTTACCAGCGCCAGTTTTGAGATTTAAAGGGAGATTACTGATCGATTGGTTGTGGTGGAAGATGTTGTGGTTGCAACACCTGGAAAAACTAAAGGCGCCTATATACCTTCTATGGAGTACCTTGTTAGAGTTCTGATTCATGTTTTGCGAACATGCTGTGGACTCAATATAGACTAGCGCCTTCTCCAGGAAATATATTGTGTTTGTACAATGCTATTCCAAAATTGTGTCTGTATTACTGTTTGGTCCAGATTATTGATTAGGTTTTCACTTTCCTAATCCCTTCACCTCTGTTGTGTATTCACTATTGTCTTCTGCGTGATAAGATTAGTCTGGTGTCATGATTGTCTGTAACACCTGTTTCTATTGTACTGTGTTGTTGATTGTATCAGTCATACTGCCTGTCACAGCCTCTGTCCCATTGTGTTCCCTGTCCACACTACCATTGTTGTATTGTACCTGGTTTTCCTATAAAATGTTCCCTGTTCCTTCAATAAAGGAGTAGCCATTTGGAACTACAAGAAGTGTCCTGTGTCTTCATTCCTGAATGGTCTAAAGGGCCCCTTCTGACCCCCCATTCAGGAGTTCTATGTTCTAGTCTTCCAAGCAGCAATCCAAGATCACCGGCCTGGCTACCTGCCTGTAGCCACGTTCAGGAGGGCAAAGCCCAGAATGATGGCCCAAGACAAACCAGCGTCTTGGGTGTCCATTACATTCGGAGTCAGACTTTCCAAATCATCTCTGAAAGAGTTCATAAACAGGCAGACTAGTTTTACTGACAATGTTAGACACAGCAGTTGGTTTAACTGCTAATACCTCCTCTGCTATGGCAAGAACACCAGAATGTGACTAGTTGTCATGTTCAGTGTTCTTAAAAAGTTTAGTACTGCTAGTGGTGGTGGTAAAGCTTTTCATATCACTTTTACAAACAATATCTTCAGAAGGAGATGTATCATCATTATTTATTACACAAGCTGCAGTAACCATGGCTGCAGACAGTTTTTGGAGTACCCCTTTACTACCACATCTTTGCAATCCTCCTACTCCTTTACCCTTACCCCTGCCCCTAGAACGGTTTCTGGACATAATGAAAGTAATATACATAATGGAACTGTTTGTGTGTGGAGTGGTGTCGTATCTTTCTCCAGATAATGAATCACATATCTGTCTAGTATCTGTCATTGTCAGTCTCGGTCACAGATCCGGTCAAGGTCCCTCCCTGTCTCTTCGTATATCAGTCTAAAATGTTTTACATTTTTAATTATTTTTTATTTATAAACTTCCCCTGTCTGTCACTCTCACGGTCTATAAATAAATTATATGCACACTCCCTATAACCATAAGAGTCTTCCTTTCCTCTTCTTCTTACTGTTGTATGAGGGAGTATCAACTAAGTTGTACGTGCCTGTGTCCTGGGTGTATGATATACTTTTAGCTGTCTGTAAAGTATATTTGTCAGATTGTCATTCAGTCTGTCACAGCAGAGGCTTCGCCAGCTCACATAGAAACTTGGATCACCTGTCTCTCTGACTTTCACTTATCATCGCTGGGGAAAGCAGGATATTGCAGGTAAATAGTATGGGCCGCTTGAGCAGCTTTGTAATGCAGTACTGTTCAAGTAACCCATGTGAACCCAGCCTTATATATACCTTTTATGTAATAAGTGATCAGCACTTTTTTTTACGCCTTCATAAAATAGTTATGAACTAAATTAAACTGTAAAATTGGAATTTTTGTTTATTTGAGGAGACATTCCTTTTTTAGGCTATATTCACGCCAAAGATTTAAATGGAGTTATGATCTAGAGAAAATGAAATCACTTGTGTTACTTATCTGCACTGCTCTTCAATCCCATTTTGTGACAGGATGTGATTGATGGCCAACCTACATCAAGGTGAGCCATATAATGACACATACAACTAAGGTTGAGGGAAACCCTTTTGTAACTTTGCTATTTGTTTTAAACAATGTAAGTTGGTTGTAAGAGCTTTTTCAAGTGTTACAAAATATGCATGTGCTGCAAGTTAACTAAATACTCTTATAACATAGATATCTTTATAAACTGTTGAATGAACTGTATCATCCATCTCATTATCCATAAAGCTTGCAATTTCTAGTATATTCATAGGACTAATCATCAAATGGAAGAGAAGATTAGGGAACATATTTCAGGCATCAGGGTGAGGACAGATGTTAATTAGTAGCAATCTAATCTATGATTATGACTCTTATCTGAACTATTTTAGCTTTTTGGGTATCAAGAGGGTCTCTCTACATGTAGGATTCAGAATATTCAAAATATTGAGTAGGAGTTGGGTACTCTGTATATGCAAAGTGGGTGTGCTCATCCCTCAAGGTATTATTAGTGAAACGGACCTGTTGTCTGTGTTACTGATGTCTGATATCTACATTTTCTATCCTTTTGTCAAAAATCTTTTGCCCCCAAATCTTTCTTTTAAAATGATTTGCTCTATCTGTCTAAATAATATACCTTTATTTAATGATTTTCTTTTTTTAATTATTTTATTTTTTTTTGCCTTTGTTTATAATCAAGTGTCTATGTCTTTTTAATGTCATTATATGTCAGATGCTGGTTCTACATGAGACAATTGGACTGTCACTTGCAATATGCACACCCTCATTCTGATCCAGTGAGTGGTGGGGTGTGCATTACTGATGCCTTTTAAATCTTATGTTTTTTTTCCCTTGATTGTCTTATGCCTGAAAGTAAGGGCTCCATTAGACCAAAATGCATATCGTGTTTCCGATCTTGTTCTCACATGTAGGTATCTACTGCTTGTGGTTCTCCACACTAATGTTTTAAAGGGAGATCAAATAAACATGAATTTGTATTCATTTATTAGAGACTAGTTTTAAAGCACGTGTACACGGGCTAACACTGGCGGCGCAGCAGTCATGCTTAGTACTGACTGCCCGCGTCCCGGCTGATACGGAGAGGGGAGCTCCAAATTCAGACCGTAGTCCTCTCTGCACACCTTCCTGGGACCAAGCTTTCCCAGGAAGGTGCGCAGAGAGGACTCCAGTCTGAATTCAGAGAGCCCTGCTCTGTACCGGCCGCAGAGCAGGCAGTCTGTACTGCACATGACTGCAGCAAACACAGCCATCTCTACTGCACATGATGGCTTCTGACAAACATCCTTAGCGAATTATAATATAGGATGTCCTGTATCTCATTTTCAATCCTGTAGTGCAGCTACCCTGTTACTAAACCTCCTCTGAGCACTACAATACTATTTTTGCATCAATGCACTAATTTGGAAAACAACAGACATACATTTTCTTTCCAAATCTATTTATACCCATTAACCCTTTGAGTGCCAGAGAGGTATCCAACACATTGGATACTGCTCGAGCTCAAAGGGTTAAAAAAAAATAATAATAATACAAAACTACACCTTTCAGTTCTATTTTTTCAATCTGCTCTTTGAGGGTGAGCAACAACATAGGATTCATTACTGGCCTCTTTCCCTGTCAAAAGGTTTAAAGCTTTTATTCATGGGAGGGGGGTATTTTAACACTCTCCCTGCTGAAGAGCTGTGATTCTTAACTTAATGTGTGTCAGATTAAGGTGCAGCACATTGCAAAGCAATGCATTGCACACCCCTCTGGCACACAAACGGTTGTGCTGGAATTGAGCATTACACTCCAGCACTTGTTTGACAAGTAAATGTGCAGGGCTTCCCTTCATTAAAATGTCCCCTTATTGGTATGAACAACAGGCTATTTAACATGTTCTCTATGAGTCCGGAATCTAGATATACCGCTGTTAGTGTGTTGCAATGTCTGTGCTGGCATTCCTTTTATCCACTAAAATTTGTAAAATATAGAAAATGACTTTTTTCATTTTTTAACATGGTTTTCATTTCGAGTAGTGCCCTGTGGAGCCAGATGCTTTAGAAAAATTTGATTCCCCATTGTGTCCTGAATGTAATTCATTTATTCCATTTTCACGTACTTTACTTTTATGCTTCTTGCTAGGAGAGAATACAATTTTCAGTGCTTGTTGGAATAGAAAAAAAAGAACAGACAGGATATAATTTCCTTAGAGGTTAACGACTTGAGTGCCAGTGGGGCATGCATTGCATTGCTTTGCAATGCATAGAACACCCCTTTAACACATGCTCAAGGGTTTAGGATAGGCAATTATATCACTTGGTGGGTATAGTTGATGGCAATCCCAAGTTGATGACAATCATGGTTGATGGCAAGTCTATCATTGCCTGACGCCCATGTGGGTTGGCCAGTTATTAGAGGTTGTGACATGCATTTTACCCCTCTAATTTTGTTGTGTGTATAATCTGCATAATGGCACCATAGACCACAGTGTAGATCTATTATGCTGCAACCTGTTTATGTTCTGCACAGAATGCAGTTAAGTTGCAGCATGCTGCAACAGCCTTCATTCAGGTGAAGAGGTAGTCACCTGTGTCAACAGCGTAATTGGGGCCCCATGTAATGTTTTGCACAGATTATATTGTATAGATATCAACACTGTGTGGATATTTCCTATGTTAATTGTCCTTTAGCCGCACAGTGAGATTAACTGTATAGTTGTTTTTTAAAGGGACTCAATCATTATCTATTTTTTCTTTTTATTTACATCCTACTTCTCCCAAATTCTTCACCCTTTCTCCATAACCCCCTACCACTGAATCATTCTCCCTTTATTTGCCTTCCTCTCCATCATATGTTTCTCTCTATTCTTATTCTTCCATCCCAAGTGCCCTCATTGCTTCTCACCTTCTACATTCTTCACTACCAAACTTCTTCTCTCATATCACCTTTTCTACACCTATTCTTTCCAGCATTATGTGCCTTTTCTTCATCATTCTTCCTGATTATTCCCACTCCTGTGATTTCTTTACCTCCCCGCCCACTTTTTTCAGTTTCAATCTCTCTTCAGCTCCATGGTCCAATTCTTTACAGTAGCATGTCCAAACTAAGGCACAGGGAACAAGCAAATTCATTTGAATAACTAAATGTGTTCAACTATTAAACATAACAATAATTTTTACTCAATCTTTAGCAAAAAGGCAAGTCTATAATGCAGTGTCTATAAATTTAGATAGAAATATGTAAACTAGCTTGCTGGTCTATCTATGAATTGCAAATAATAACCTGTAAAACCTATATTTTTTAATCCATGAGCTTGCCTGTCTGAAAGTCATTTACAATTATCTGACCCTCTTGTTCTTTTTCGGTATGTCCTTGAAAATAGAGGTTTGGGCACCCCAACTTATATAATTAATTCCTCAGCTTATTCTCTCTCTCTCACCCCCTCTCAATTTCTTATCACCTTTATCCATATATCCATTTAAAGCACATTTTAGATTAAGTATTGAACATTTAGCAAAAAAATAAAAAACAGGATAGATTATTAAAAGGGCACTGTATCTAGAGGAATAAGTCACAGTTAATACCTTTATAAGAAACATTTACCTGGGTAGGGACCCATCATACAGCAGTCAGATATTTTTTGCTAAGTATAGGCATTGGTCCAATGTGTCCATCCCCATGAATACACAAGAAGAATCTGTTTATGTAAAAGAAACATTGGACAGTAAAATTAATATTCTGCTTTTCCAGATTAACTGTAATCCTTTAAGGAGCAGAGGGATGTGCAACCGATTATTAAAGGGTCAGTAATGCCGGAAAAAAAGTTTATTCTATATGGTAGATTTTGCAAAAATAAAGTATTTGGAAAGTCCTATCTCTCAAACCTTTACAGTTTAAGAAATATTCTCCCCTTAACCCTTTGAGTGCCAGAGGGGTACGGAACGCATTGCAAAGCAATGCTTTCCGTACCCCTCTGGCACTCAAAGGGTTAAGTTCCCCCTCCCTCCCCTTCTCCTGACGTTTGGCTCTGCTGACAGCAGGAGATTCCGGTCCTGGGACCAGTTGGTGGCAGCCATAATAGCGATACTGGAAAAGAATTACTTCATTGGAAAGGTCTACAAAGTGTGCCTGGTTTGCAAGCACACTTTGTAGACCATTCCAATTAAGTAATTCTTTTCCAATATCATTTTTGCAGTTCTGTTGAAGAGCTTCCTCGTGTCGGCCGACATGGATCTCCTTTTGTCAGCTTTACAGCTGATATCAGGAGAAGGGGAACTTTAGCGGCTGATATCTCTCAAACCATAAGGGTTTGAGAGATAGGACTTTCTCCAAATACTTTATTTTTGTAAAATCTACCACATAGAATAAACTTTTTTGGGGGCGTTACTTACCCTTTAAGTAATGTGTTGCAAACAACGCTGGTCCTTAACAGGTTAATCATAATTCAAAATAAAATATGGTGTTATAAAGAGTATGGGTTCCATTGCACGCATATGAAAATTAAATTAACTTTTAAACTAATCTGTAATATCAGTGGTTTTAAAATTGTGTGTATTTAAATCCTACTTACTGATTAGTAGTTCACAAATGACAAACATTAAAGGGCTGCCTGCTAAAATACATAAATGTTGAAATGCTACATGTAAAGCACTTACCATTGCTCAGTAACATGTTATTCAGTTATTCTTAATCAAGCACAAGATAATTTGATTCCAGTAATCTAAACCTTTACAAGCATATGTATCACAAAAATAGACTTCCTTTTTTAATGGCTGATTACTAATGTCTTCAGGTTGCACAACAGAGTTCAGACAAGGGAGTAAAAACAGTAGAAAAGTTGCTATAAATGGAAATAAATTCAAATTAATTAATTAACTAATTAAATTCAAACTAATTAATCTGTTGCTATAAGTGAAAATAAATTCAAATTAATTAACAAATTAACTAATTAAATTCAAACTAATTAATCTGTCTAATAAACCAGTGCTATATTTGAAAGCTCTGTTGCAAAAGGTGTATTTACTAAGTGTGCACTGACACTATATAGGTCAGACATGACTATTGTGCCACCTAGTGGCTAATTTACAAAGAGCTACACAGAGTATTAAACTTACCTGCAGCACTACTAATTCACTTAGCACTTGTAGACAATGACATAACTAAAGCAGAATGTTCACCTTGATTATTTGTGGGTGAGAGATTTCACTTTTTGTGGTAATAATGCTTTTACAACAGGTAGACTTTTTAATAAGTATCCATAGCCATAAACATGGTGAAGCTGATGTAACCTGGAGCAACTACCTCATAGAAAACAAATAAAAATCCCCATAGCTTTAAATGGGAGTGTTAACCCCTTGAATGCTAGAGAGGTCTTGGTGACCTCTCAAGTATTCAAAGGGATAAAAGTCAGGGCATACTATATGATCTGCTACATATTTCCTCTGATTCTTTTTAGTACATCTGCTGCACTGTTTGCTTACAAACAAGTCTCTAAAGCAGGGATGCACTAAATGTGGGCCTCATACTGCTGCTGATGGGCTACAGTTCCAGAGGATGATGGGAGTTATAAACAACAGTAGGAAGTCTGCAAGTTACCTACCTATGCACTAAAGTATGCATGTCAAACATGCAGGCCTTGGGCTGCATGAGGCCCCCTGCCAGCCCCGCATAGAGCATCCATAGATGCTCCCCTCCTTTCTTCAGCCTATGGTTGCCCCATGTCTGGTTTTCTGGTACTGAAACCCACACAGAATCATTTGAAGTCTGCTGGAATGATTCGGAGACAGAGCATTATGGTAGTGGCTACATTGTAGTAGACTAAAGGAACTTTGGTGTGTAGGGATGAGGGGTGGCACAGAGAGCTGCAGTAATGAAAATAGCAGAGGTACATGTGTGCAGGCCAGATTAGATAATTTTATGGTTTTATAGTCTCAGATACTGTGGAACTGGTGCCTATGTGCTAAAGCAGTTCATTCTGGGCGCTTTATTCCCTGGATAATGTGGGTGTTGTGGAGCTATACATGTTGCAAAGCACTGTAATAACACTGTGACAGATGTGCTTTGGGAAATTGGTGCAATTCTGGTACAAACTAAGTGAACTATAGGGAATAAATACAAATTCCAAAATCTATCTTAATTTAAATGGGTCTTTTAAACCCTTGAATGATGGAGAGTTCACCAACACATTGCAAAGCAATATACTGGACATGTTTCTAGCATTAAAGGGCTTAAACCCCCATTTACAGCAAAGGGCATTGGTATTTATTAACTATAGATCACTTGCCTCAGAATTGCACCACTTTTGATTAGTACATCAGCTTTCATTTTTCCCAACCAACTGGCCCAAGGTATAGTAGTGTTTCTATAACAACAACGCTACAATCCTTTCTTATAGTGCATACAACCAATCAGTTATGTTACTAATGCTTTATTCGCTAAATATATTGTGTGAAATAATATTATGAATTATCCCCCTTACTCCCCTTTTCACAATGCCAGGCCACATCCCCTGAGATCTGCAATCCAGTCACTTGACTGGACAGAGAGCTACGAGGCACAATATGCCTCCATTCAGTATACGGAAAACCCTGCTCCCATTGACGAAGAAGGGTCCGTGTACTTGAAACAAGATTGTTCCACGCTGCCATCCTCTTCTAGCTCCAAGGCTCGAAGAATGACGTTAGTATAAAGGACATGAGGGGGATAATTCATAATATTACTTGATGTGATATATAGCAAATTCAGCATTTCTAACATATTTAATCTGTTGTTTGTACTATAAGAAAGTATTGCAGTGTTGTTGATATGGAAATGTTACTATCCCTTTAAATTGGAGCATTTTAAGTGAAAGCTAAACTGGTCAACCAAGCAGTTAAAGTACCTGTGTCTAAAGCCCCATTTAAACCAGCCAGAATTTATATTTTTCCCATGGTGCAGTCCCCAAAAATTGCACCACTTTTTCTTAGTACACTATGTGGTACCCCTTCATTTTTTCTATGTATTTTGAGTCTGTGATTGGTTTTGAAAAGAAGGGCATCTCTTTGTGGTGAGTAAGATCTGTTTGTAGGGTCACCTGTGTTTGTGGCGGCAGGGAAAATCTACAGGTTTAAGAAATATTTTTATTTGTTTGTTGGGAAGAGAAAGGGAGAACCTTGCTAGGGGAAAGAGGAGAAAGGAACTTGACTGTGGGAAACAGAGACCTAAAAGGCAGTGCAACAAGACTTGGAGTGTCAGTGTAGTTCTGTGACAACCAGTGGAGAGTGAAACAAAGCTATGTGGAACATGCAATCTCAACTATATTTGAGATTGATATGCTTACTCTAAAGTGTCTCCTGTTTACAAAGCCGTGGGAAAAAATGGAGCAAAACATGGATCTATTTTGTTCTCCTAAAGTATAGTAATGTTTCACAAAAACAGCAACTCCAATTAATCTTCATAGTATTTGAGACAAAGAGAGTGTTATTTCAATACTGTCAAAGCTGTATTTCAAGAGTGATTGAATGATAAAGTATCTCCCTCCTGCCCCTTTTACCTAGTGTAAGCCTAATCCACTCAGGTGTGGAATCTGGTCTTGAGACAGCTCACAGCAAGGGACAATCTTCTTATTGTGAACATAAGGAAGACCCTGCCCCCTTGACAATTTTTACCTTATGCTAATTGAAGATTGTCCCTCTATGCAAGCCATCTGGACACCACCTTGCTGCTCTGAGGTGAGCAGTGTTACATCAGTAAAAGAGCCGGGAGAGGGACACTTTATCATTCAATTACACTTGAACTACAACTCTCTCAGTACTGAAATAACACTCTCCATGGCCCAAATACTATGAAGATTAATTGGAGCTGCTTTTATTGTGAAACATTACTATCCCTTTAAGGCAGCGATGTCCCAAAGCTTTTTACTCAAGAGCCAGACTGAGAAAAGGCAAGTTAATAGAGGGTCAGATACCAATACAATGTTCTTTAAATGGATAGTAATACTTCATTTTATCTTTATTTTATTTTGTAGGCATTAAAAAAAACATGAAGAACGATATAAGTCTTATCTCTCAAACTTTTATGGTTTAAGAGATATTCACAAGCAAAGTTTCCCCTCCTGCCCCTTTTACCTAGTGTAAGCCATCTCTTCTCAGATGTGGAATCCAGTCCATAGACCAGACAGATAACAGGAGGGGACAATCTTCTTCCAATGAGAACAATGAAAGCCCTGCCCCCCTTGACAAGTTTTTCAGGTTTTTTCCTTATCTTAATTGAAGATTGTCCCTCTCTGCAGTCTATCTGGAGACCTCCCTTCTGATCTGGCTAAACAGTGTGACATCAGTAAAATGGGCGGGAGGGGGATACTTTGTCATTGAATTACTCTTGAACTACTACTCTAACGGAATTGAAATAACACTCTCCATGACCCAAATACTATGATGATTAATTAGAGCTGCTTTTATTATGAAACATTACTATCCCTTTAAGACAAGCATGCACAGAGTAATAGATTATATAGACTAATGTATGCAATCCGCAGCTAGGCTGCCTTACATTTTCTTGCAATGCACTGCATACCCCTCTGACATTCAAAGGATTAATGATTTTCTTGGATTTCTCAGGGGAGCCTGATTTACCATGTCTGAGTACCCTTAAATGACCTTAGTTCGGACATTGTTGTTTACATAATCCATTGTACTCTGGTTCTCAAGAGGTTAAGGAACTTTTTCTTTGATAAACTTAAAAATAGGATGTAGCTTTACTTTATACAGCCAGACTTTTATACACCTCCCCTTAGTGATATTGATTTTTTGCAAGTTGAATTAATTTTCTTTCTATTGCATTAAAGCATATTAGCCCACATTAGAAGTAGAGAAGATATCATAGGTTAACACTTTCTCTTATATAATAAGAGTACTTTTCTTGTATGTTTTACAGTAAATTGTTTCATCCATGCTGGGTCACTGGAACCAGGAGGAATACTAATGCAATTTTATTTCATGTTTTGACTTTTGAAGAAACTGTTTTATTGTGAGGCACAAAAAAACAGCAGAGATCTCTGAGCACTTAAGTAGGATGTTTTTTTGTGTCCAAATCAATCATCTTCATGATGCCTCAAAGTGGATGTGTGTTCTTTCAGTCCTGTACAACAAGATCAAGGAGAATGTTTTGAATAGCACAAACTAGTCCTTGTTGTAAATTGTTAAAGTTCTTGAAGTCTAGAGTTCTCCCCTACTGTTAGCTCCCAGGGATTGACCTGTGTATGGAAAATGCTTTTTTTATGATTTGTGAAAAAACACGAGGCTTCCAACTAGTTTACAGTGAAGCCTGAAATGTACATTATAGATTATAATACCTTATTGGTGATATTACTTTAACTATTTGGGTGCCAGAGATATGTCCAATGATTTGAGCAGCAAAACGTAAAACTGAATAGGTAAATTCTCCAGGACAATTGGTTGCCCAGTGCAGGTAAACACACAGGATTTGCAGAGGCAGTTTTCAGGAAAAAAAATAAGCAATATATTAACAATATCTATAACTTGTTTAGTGTAATTCTACATACAGTGGCCATCGAAGGTCCCTGAGCATAGACCATGGAGTGGGCACACTTTATTATTATTATTTTTTTTTTTTTTTTACTATTCTTTGTATAGCACCAACAATGAAAAATATGACCATTTGGCCAGGGAAAGGGCACAGCTATAAGAATGGATAATTAATTTGTAGGGCACAGTTTGCTCCAGGGCAATTTCCTCCAGTGCCTATCCACACTGCATGAGCACCAAGCATTGGGTTTGTGTTGTGTGCCAAGGTTGTAATGAGGTTCTGCTGGGGTGACAAATAGTTGCTGGTGCAGCCCTGTCAAGGACTGTTGTGTGAGTGCTGTTGTAGAGAGCAGCAGTTTGTTCGGGACAAGTAAGTGTAGAAATGGGGTTAAGGAGAAGTTGCAGCGATATGGTGAACTGTTGCAGATCAAGGTCATGCAGATTTTTCTGCATGCTCTTGATCATGAATTTGTGGGGTATGTTCTTTTCCCATTGTCCCCAGATGGTGATTAGCTGAGGATGAAGAAACTTGTAGACTAACAACAGCTGGAGGAGGGCCTATAACACATAACAGCAGTGAGATTTTTTTTTATTGGAATGTTAAAGATTTCTGTCCATACTCTGAAATTGAAGAAGGGCCCAAAGGGAAGTTTTGGGCAACTGCAAACCTATTCTTCATTTGTCCTAGCACAAGGAACTTTTGCTGGACCATAACATCAGACTGCTCCAAGCAGTTCATATTAAAATATATTAACCCTTTGAGTGCCAGAGGTTGGGTATTTTTTTTGTTCCCTGGAGGCCAGACTCATTTTCAGCATTTTTGTATCCATGTATTTCGGTATGATTCCACTATGTAACTTAGTTTTATATGTTAAATTATATATTGTTTTTTATATATCACAATTTTAATTATTTTGTTAATATCATACATAAAGCTACTCAAAACAGCTCAATTCTATATTATAATTCGCTATGTATGTTTGTCAGAAGCCGTCATGAGCAGTGCAGGTGCGCAGAGAGGACTCCGGTCTGAATTTGAGCACCCTGCTCCGTATCAGCCACTGCGCGACAGTCAGTACTGTACATGACTGCAGCGCCGCCAGTGTTGGCCCATGTACATGTTGGCCCATATATATGAATCAGAAAAGGAAGGACATTTGTTCCTAAGCCAAATGATGAAGTAAGGAAATGTTGCTAAAAATAAGGATTTTTAGAAATGTTACAGAAATTTACAATAGTCACAATTTACTGTACAAAATCTCAAGGAAGCTTAGCAGAAAAAAACATGAAATTGGTTATCATATTTCTCCTAAGTACACAAGTACCCAATATGTATATGTTCACAAATGTATGCCTCACATTAGTAACAGCACATTTTCATGGAGATAACCAATATGCACTAGTTTGAAGACATAATTAAACTATAACATAAAAGTATTTCCTGAAAAGCATTCATTTCCTGAAAGTAGAAATATGAATGTTAAAGTACAGTAAACATGGAGGGGATCAAGGCATGAAAAGTAGTGTAACGGCAGCCAGAAAAAGAAATCCCCATTGATAGAACATTCCAAAAATGCAATATGTCAAAGAGATAAATTCTACTGCTAGTATAAAGCAGTACAATCTCCCATATGGAAAACTCATATTTTAATATAAACAACAACTTAGATATAATTCAAATTAATCTAAATGCAATAAATATGGAATTCCCTACTGTATTTATTAGCTAATGATGTTCTGATAAAAATTGATCCTTAACCCTTTGAGTGCCAGAGGTATATCCAATATATTGCTTTGCAATGCATTGGATACACCTTTGGCGCTGAAAGGGTTAATGGTATGCCTACATACTGTAAAGGGTTGTATTTGATCCCAGTCCTTCCTCCTCTTCAAAACCTTTTCACATGATTTTAATTCTACAGTCCATCCCCATTCCTTGAAAAAATATTTAATCACAAAAAACTCTATTGTTTACAGCCAGGCCCTAAGGTTTAACCGCATATGATCTGAGACTTCTAACCAAGATCAACATCTGAAGAATCTCAGGAGAGATTTTATCAGTGATGGATAAAATGCCAAGGTTACAAAAACATCCAAAGTCAGAGAGCTACTAGTGTACCCAGAAGAAATCTCCTGGCATACAAACAACCAAAGGAAGAGAACAGAGTGCTATTAGTATTCATCTATAAATCACAACTTAAAGTACTGCACACAATCTCAAAAGTGATCATATAAACAGCCACCCAACCTGAAACATCTGGTGGTGAAGAGCTCCCTTAAGAATTCAACAGAAAATGATACTTCTCCCTGCATACAAAAGATATGTGGACATAAGTTCAACAGATAAGGTGCTCATACCAAATTACCACTGAAGCTACAATATTGTTGGTAAATCCTCCTGCGGCTCATGTTGTTTATCCCATAGTGTGTGTGTGAAATGTCCCCAGACAGAACTATATGTAGGTGAGACAGGACAAACCCTAAGAAAAAGGATGATTTCTCATAGGTCCTGTGTGAACAACAAGTGAGACACAGAGGGTCTACATTTTTTCAAAACTAATCACAGCATTAAAGATCTCGAAGTGATTGTAACATCTAGGCTGATAACCAAGTTTAACACTCTGAACTATTGCGTGAACTGAGACAAGAAATGTATGTCAAATTATTCCACGTAATAAACATATTTTGATCCCTTTGGGTGCCATGGTGCTGCACCTGGCTAAAGACTAAAATCAGTGGAGCATCAAAAAGGTAATACATTTTGTTTGCATTTTCTAGTCAACTATACTGGAGCCTAGGGAATGAAAGGGTCAGTAATGTTACATAAAAATGCTTATAGTTTTGTAGAGGTTAAAAAAAATAAACTATATGCCACAAATCCTCTCTCTCAAACCGCTATGGTTTGAGAGATATTCACATTAAAGTTCCCCCCTCCTGCAAGAAAAACATTGCATTTGTTCTGGCAAAACTGGCCAGGTTAGAAAATCTTTCAAATCATTTCAAAGCAATGTGTTGGAAAACTCTCTCGACTTCAAAGGGTTAAATAGCTTTGAGTGAAGCAAACTTATAACAGGATGTACAACACAACCTGTGAGTGAATTTTCTGTAGTTCAGAAGAGGTGACCATTCAGAAATGCAACTGCACATATAAACAGGGTCACCAAATACCTGAATAGCCATTCACCAGATCCTGCAAGGCAGCACACATTTAATACACTGTATAGAACTATTCATCTGGCAGTGCGTCAAGGGCATCAGACCAAAGAACATTTAAAAAAAAAAAAAAGAAGTGCTGAAACAGGAGGTCATGAGGGTGGTAGGCTCAGGGGACTCAGTATTATGTACAGAAAGATTAGTTAGACTAATCGTAAAGTTTCCCAGCAGGTGGCATAAAGTTGACTTATAATAACATATATAATAATGTGTTTCTAGATACTTGGGATAGATTATGCTCGGCAGCAGGAAAATGACAAAGGATCAGCTAGAGCAGGGGCGGCCATCTGTGACACCAGTTACTGCAGCAATACAAATCCCATCATGCTTATGGATACTTGTGAATCAAGCTGTTGTTGGACTACATATCCCATTATCTTCACATTTTGATTGAATAAATCCACAGGAACAGTAATTTAATGGAAAATATGTATTTCAGAGAACACGTGTATTTCACATACTTGACGGACTTAAAAAAAGTAATTCAAGTGCGTGAAATACACTTGTTCTCTGAAAACACAAATTTGATTAAATAAAATCAAGCATTGAAAGTTTGTTTGCGCTGACAATCAAAATAAATGAAAAATGTATTTTTTTAATCGATCAGGCAAACAAAGTCTGCTTGATAAAGCAATATTTGCAATCAAGCACATCCTTGATTGATCTCATCAAATAACTTTATTACAAAAATGAAAAATAAAAAGGCAAAAAAAAATTATTTTAAAGCTTATATTATAGTTCTTAGTCAAGCATATACTGAGTAAGGTTATACTTTGTTAAACTTGCCCCATTCCCACATACTTTGGGAACAGGTGGAAAAATTGGCACTCTGCTTAAAATATTCAAAAACCTACGTGGCTAGTATACTAGTATGAGTCTGCCCCTAAATTAAAAGCAAGCTTCACTCCTAACTAATAAGGTGTGTACAAATCAAAAACATAAAAATCTAAAATGAACAATAGGAAAGCGCTATAAAAGTATAGCCAATGTGTGTGTGTGTATATATATATATATATATATATATATATATATATATATATATACATATATATATATATATATATATATATATATATATATATACATATATATATATATATATATATATATATATATATATATATATATATATACACACACACACACATATATATACATATATACACTAAGAACTATGGTGCAATGTGGCAAAAAACACAAAGGAGAAAATGAAGCTTATATGTCTCAAAAATATACTCACAATATAAAAACAATAATACAAAACAAACTGTATGGTAGATATAGTACAATGTCTGACAATGTAAATAAGTATGTGTTGGTAAAGAATAGTCCACACAAGTTTAAAGAGAAGGAAAAATGTTTAGTGTATGGACATAAGCTGGGCACCTATAAGAAGATCCTGAATGTTCCGTAAATGTACCAAAATGTGGGTTGGAATGAAAAATTAATGTTAAGTATAAATTATCTCTCCTGTTTATTCTCGGGTAATTTCAAAATGGATATTACATCTACCATCTCATGTCCTCAGCCTTCTGGATGATTATGGGAAGTGCCACTGATCGCTTTCGGAAACAAACTGCAAGATAAAATGATTCATCTGTGCTTGGAATCAGGGCAAACTCCCACGTATAGTTGACAGCAATGTGAATGGATGAGTAGTCTTTATGGACAGTGGGTAAAGACATTGATGTTAAACAGTCTCAATGAAACACTGGTCCAAAGCAGGCAGAGGTCTCCTGTAATGATGATGTTATGTGGATCTGCTCTGGTCCCAACAGAGGTCACATTAGCTAACTGTGTTAGGTGTTTTACCATCTGTGATATTTCAGTTAATAAAAAGTCCTCCAAATGAATGCACATCGATGCAGCAGCTCCACCGAGCTTGCGATAGTTACTTGTATAAAACAAAGTATGTTTAGCGTCTCATATTATTCTACTGCAGGAAATGTCTAAAACAGTGGACAGAGATCAACATTTATTTAAATTAAGCATTATCTTGAAAGTAATCAATGACTGACTGATTGCTGAGACAATTCAGCAGTCCACTGTTGGATGTAAACAATTAACTCGTGATACGCCAGTAGAAAATCAAAACTCTCTAGTTGATCACTGGTTAGTATAGAGTATATAATTGACTAATGCTACACCAGTTAAGTGTTTAAACTTTGTCTGACTGGCTGACAATTTTGCAGTGGCCATTTTACTTCTCTCTTGCTTATCCTATGAAGAGCCTGACTCTCCTTGCTCTTCTTCTCCAGATTAACCCTTCGCTTGCCAGATAAGTATTTCTGGGCTATTAGGGTGCTATATTATTCTGGAGACATTCGCTAATATTTTTTTACTAGGTTTGGAAAACTTTCTAGTAGGAAGTATGCTGGACTCTAAGGGATATGGGGGTAAATCCAAGGCAAAGGACTCAGTGGCTATCCATACCCCCTTCAACACATTGTTCCTTTTGCCACTTGGGGCTACCTAGAGAGTATTCAGGGTCTCTATGCCCCCTAGTCCCTTTTTGGACCTGACCTGAAACAGATCATCAGTGAGGCTACTGGTGGTAAAAGTACTTGTTACCTTAGATCTTCACCAATA
Organism: Rhinophrynus dorsalis; assembly: GCA_037306005.1. NCBI lineage: Eukaryota > Metazoa > Chordata > Amphibia > Anura > Rhinophrynidae > Rhinophrynus > Rhinophrynus dorsalis. Next base: position 386,588,493 of record CM074720.1, on the reverse strand, counting down.
TTTCTGGTGAGGAAGGCAGTCTTTTTCATCTCACCCCCACCAAACAGGGGAGCACAGGCCACTGAACTTGCAAGCCTCTCAAGTGCACCCTGTTGAGAAACCCAAACAAGCCTGGCAGCCCAAGTGATCATCTATAAAAGCTAAATCTGACAAGTACTCTTCCGCATCACTCGCGGAATCCTTGTCCCTTGTTGCCTGTAGGGGGTTTTGCAGGTAATCTCAGAAGGGAACTGCATAGATGTCAAATCCTTTCCTCCATATCATTTCTTTTAATCAAGATCCAGATAAGGCAAGGATGTTCCAGAAGGTAGTGGACTCACTGCTGATAAAATGGGATTTGGTGCCAGTCCCAGCCCCTGAGCACTCTTCAGGTTTCTAATCCAACCTGTCTGTGGTCCCAAAAAAGGATGGCAGCTGCCACCCCACTCCTTACCATCAGTTGTTTTAAGTTGGGAGACTGTCTGAAGGAGAGTAAGGGAGGTTGTGGGAATATATTCTTAAGTCTTTCATCTATAAATGTCATTGAAGCTCTCATAATATTTTGTGTAAACAACTGATGGTGAGGAGTGCCCTGAATAAAAATACAAGATATGGCACATCTCCCTGCCTACAAAGGAGGTGGGAAACCTGTGCACACAATTACACCATTGAAAAGGTACCCATACCAAACTCCCAGTTACACCATAAGATCATTGGTACCTTCACCTGCAAATCATCCAGTGTAATATACCTCATCATGTGTGCAAAATGCCCAACAGCTCTCTATGCGGGTGAAAAGGGCCAACCACTACATAAAAGGTTTAATTCTGACAGATCCAGTGTTAACAACAAAAAGACAGAGACACCAGTGGGAGAACATTTTTGCCAAAATGGACACAGTGTCAGGGACATTAAACTGACTGTATTGATGGGACTGTTTTGCACTCAGAGGGAGAGAAAAATATGGGAGGTTAAATTAATGCTGCAGTTTAATACTTTAAATAATGGCCTGAGCAGGGGTAAGGAATGTCTGTCACGTTATTACATTGTGGATTAGCCTTTACAATAGAGTCTCAATGGAAGTGTAAATACAAACAAAAACACTTGGTGCTCACTCTGAACCTAAGGACATATAAATGAACATAAATAATAGGATATATAAAATAAACTAAAACAAAACTTTTGCATAAAAAATACTTAAGGTTTGAAAAAAGTCCTCCAAAGGGGTTTTGAGAAAGTCCCAAAACTCAGGTTTCAGAGACGAAGCTTGTCTTGAAAGATGCCGGACAGGTTCTTCAGAAATACATGCAAAAGAACAAAGAAAGACAGCCCAACTCTCTAAGTCCAGTATATAGGACATTCAGTTGGAAAAATAACCAAATCCCTCTCAGAGTACTCACATGTAAGGGAGGCAAGACTCGACTCTGTTTTCACATTGACTGGATTAAACCCCCCAGTCCCGGTATTCTCCACTCGGTCCTCCATTCTTCTGGTCTCAGCAGATCTTTCTTTACTCCTCCAAAAAAAACACCTCTCCATATGCCAGATAGATATAAGCCACAACAGGGTTAATTCTTATTACCATAAACCCATATGAGCTATCAATTACTGGCTCCCAATGCATATGGAGGGACAAGAAACAGGACCATAGAGAATATTCCAAAGTATAACAATTTATTAAACTACCCGTATAAAGAAAAGGATCCGTTCTTTGATTAAAACATAAAGCTATACATGTGTAGACCCTGCCTATTTTATATGTGAGTACCCTGAGAGGGATTTGATTCTTTTTTCCAAATGGACATCCTATATAATGCACTAAGAGAGTTGCGCTGTCTTTCTTTGTTCTTTTGGAAGTGTGAATACCTTTGACACTTCCAAAGTATGATTGCAATTTACTGATCAAATAATCTGGGTCTGGATACCTAGGGCTGGATTCTATTGCAGGTGCTAAATGTTATCACCCACTTTATCAAATATTTTCTTATTGAAGTCTATGGGGAAACCTGGAGATAAAAGCAGTGATAAAATTAGCACCTGCAATTGAATCCAGACCCTGATCTTATCTGCTTTCCATTATAAACAATGCATTGTGTATTTAAGAAAGATGTTTTCATATTTATCTGTATAACATGCCTGAGGAAGTGACCTGAGAGGTCTTGAAAGCTTGCATCCTAAATCTGCCTAGTGAGCCAATAAAGGCAGCTAGATTATATTTGCATCTTGAAAAAAGTATAACTGAATTGTCATGCTTTTTTATGCTTGAATGAGAACTATGAGGTAGGATTTAATGGTTTTATGTTTTTCTGCCATTAAATAACATTTAGGCCATGTTTTCTAAAAACTAGGTTCTGCATGACAGAAGAAGTAAGAGTCTGCTTGGACATATTTAAAGGGACACTAACATCATCTTCAAGTCCTAATTTAAGTATTTATTATTAATTTTGTTTTTAAAATAACTCCTTACTTGTTGGTGCTTTCAGTAGCATAAGGGTTGGGAGTAAGCTACAAAGCCCTTCTGCACCAGCCCTTACTCCCAGATAAAATCAAGCAACTTGATCTGACCAAGTGACAGTGTATAACATCCACATCATTTTAACGGATTTCACTGTACTCTGAGACTGGGTCAAGTTGCCTTAGCCTCTCTGAATGTCACTTGGACAGAGACTAGTGTTTGACGTCAGTGGATAAGAATGCTTTCTGAGTAGGTACCAATGGTATACAAAGCCATGTCCTTAGTGTAGCTGGACGGGCTCTGGCCATGTTGACTCTACCGGTAGGTGGTGAAATTCGGCTCAGGAAACACTAACATGTGGGTAAGTGCAAATTAAAAAAAATTACCTGTCAGGCATAGTACTGGTACCAGTGTTGGTGCATGAATACTGGAATAACTTATACTGCATCACTTTAAAGTGAAAGTAACATTTTATTTTTACGTTTGTTATTCTTCTACTTATATTGTCTTTAATTATTATTATTATTTTGAAACATTTAACATGTTTTTCTACTTTTAGCCTGATGATGACTGCATTACTATGTCCATCTTTAGAACCCTGATTGCTAAACTAGTCATCAAGCTTTCCCAAAAGGGACAGTTGTCAGGATGATCTCTCATGATCACAGGTGGATCTATCAGTGGCTCAGTCATTCTGACAGATCCTCCAGTGTTAATGATAGTGCAACCTGTGCTAGACTGAGGATATTCTTCAGAAGACATGCACTGGGAGGGGAAAGTATAGGGACTGGTTTGGGAAAAACTGAAAAAGTCTGGTCCCCCAGTTAAAAAGCAGGAACAGTAGTATAATAAGTGATTCCATTGGTTCAACTGTATACCAGTGTGGACTTTCTAGATCTGAATGTAACTCTTATACACACACAAAGATGGATCAACTTTTATTTACTTATCCAGTGATCGGTGTATGTCTCTGTCAATAGAAAAGTGTTCCAATCACATTTCCATTGAAAAACAAAGACAACAATGACAGCAAATAGCAAGCCATTCTGTCCATTTATTAGGTCTCATTAGTATACAGTTGAAACAGGCAGTCCCTTACATGTCAGACATGTCTTGAGGCCCCAAATAAGAAAGCACCCACAGTGTGCAGTGCACAGAGCACCCTGTATGCTTTGAGTAATGAGCACTCTTCATGTTGTGAGTCATGGATGACTGGAGGGCAAGTTCTCCCTAAACATCTGTCCTCCAGTCCTTTGGCAACATTGATAGAGGTACATTGTACTACTCTCCCTGCTTTTCCAGTCTGGAATAGGTTGTCCATCTACAATGAAGACCTCATAGTATAGTCAAAGTTGGGATACAAGTTAAAACACAAAAATAGGTTAAATGGTTATAAGAATAATTAAGATGTATATGAAAAGTGACTTTATTTATTGTGAGATAGAAGAAAAAAATAAAGTTAAAATGAACCCTTTGAATGACAGAGAGGTATCTTTCCAACACATTGCAATGCAAATCGTGAATACCAGAAATGTCTTTAACTTATTGTGAAGCATCCAAGGCATTCATATCAAACTACAAAATTGTATTTGTTTCTATTACCATCAATGCTATAATTTGATTTTCTGTATTTTTCTAGTGTTTCTATGTATCCCTACCGTTTAAAAGTTTTTAAATAAAAGTTGGAAAATGTATTGCAAGTAATCTCAAGGACGACTTTTCTCTTGTACTTTTATAAAAACTGCAATACAAACCAAATCAAGTGCTCAGCCTTGAGATGACAGATTGTGAGAGTTATGTAGTGCATCATGCTTTAGGGGAGCTGTGTTGGAGGAACAAATAGATCTGGCAAGCTCATCTTTGATATAAGAATAAAAAACAATTATAGAAGAACAGGAGGAGCGCTCCGTGAGTCCATTCATACAACAGGAGTAATTGTTATAGGTGCAGCAGGCAGCAATACCTCATTATTGATTTCCTTCTGGGAACATCATTTAATTGTTGGGGCTATATTTCTGTGTGCAGTCTTTGAATTGTGAAATAAAGCAACCAAGTAATAAGCACCTTTCTACATACACCCTTTAACATCTTGGATGCCGAAAAGATCTCTGACGCCTTCCACATCTGAGGAAAATGTCCATTAATTTCAGATCATACTGAAAGTCAAAGACATTTCTAGTTACATTTCATACAGCAGTCAGTTCTTCCTGTCTGTCTGCCTGTCTTATCTGTCTATCTATCTATCTATCTATCTATCTATCTATCTATCTATATATCTATCTATCTATCTATCTATCTATCTACCTTTCTTTCTTTCTTTCTTTCTTTCTTTCTTTCTTTCTTTCTTACTATTTATCTATCTATCTAGGTCTTGATAGTGCCAATATAGTAAAGTAATAGCTGACTTGATACATACACCTCATCAAAGAGATCTCCAAAGTTCTGAATGCTCTCTTGGGTTAATGTTAAGTTTGCCAGATCTTCCCTTTGAACTGATACACTTAAAGAAAATGCACATTTTAGGACTGTATGGGTACCAGTAAGCCTAATAATATATATTCTTCATAAATATTATAGCTAAATTAGTGGTCTTGTAACTTTATATCAAGAATCTGCACTCCCAGCCAAATCGGAGTTATAGGATTATGCCAACAAGACACATGCCTTCTGTTTTTATAATTGGATTTTTATTGAAAATAGCAGAATACAACAGTACAGTGATAAAGTAAAAAATACAATATTTGTAAAAGAATCAAGAAAAGGGTGTTTTACAGAATCATGAACATGCTATCCTCATCACCCTAGTGATCTAAGCAACTTCAGCAATCCTAAACTACACCCTGTTATTAGGATTTTTCATTGGACAGGGTAATAGGGGGTGGGGTAGAAGTAAGAGGCTAGTCATGTGGAAAAGGTAGAAGAAAGAGGGTGGAGTCAAGAAAAGGAAAAGAAAGGGATTGGTGTTATTGAGAGGGACAATTACTCTGCATATTGCTATTCTTTTCACAGGCACCAATTAGAAAAAAATCCCACACACTGATTGTGTCTACACTCCAGCACTTCTATTGGAATGGAAACTTCTATGGTTAAATTTAGATTTTAAAATTCTAACAACTCCAGAGCATTCTTAAAAATGAGATAAATCTTCTACATAAATAAAACATTTAAATAGATTAACCAGTTTAGTGCCAGAGGTGTGCCAATGTATTGGGAAGCAGTTAAAGAGTTAAGAAATAAAGCTGCAGTTTTACAGTTTGGGAATAATTGCTAGTTACCATAAACCCTGACGTTCTGTCCAAATCTGTTAAATAATTTCAATATGTGGAAATGTTTAGTCCAGGGAGCTGCCAAATCTACTGAACGGATATACAATACATTTTACACTGATAGGAGGTACTATTACCTGTTGTTTACCATTTTAAAAGGTCTCCGTTCTTGTGGTATTTGGTTTAGCACATGTGCAATATGTCTTACGCTGAAAATAATTAATGACCATGCGCAGCGCTACCTTTGGGCAGCTCATGATCACATGAAGAGTAGCTTAGATTGATCAAGCATGGGAATCTAAATTAATTGATATGAAAAATACTAAAAAATGAAGAATAGTAAGCCTTAAGCAAACAGATAAGTATTACATCCACTTTAGGTATTTTATTCAATTTCAAACAAATACTAATTGTGCAAGAGTGTAACTTAAGCTTGATTAATTATCAGTTGAATGAAGATTGATTTATTTATATTGAAGAAGCTTGTGTTGCTCATTTGGGGCTCGATTCAATAGGCAGTGTAAAAAAAAAAATTCTGTTGCCAATTTTATCCCTAATGTTTATCCTTATCGGCCTTATTGGAGCATGTGGACACTTTTGGGCACTATTCAGAACTCTCCATGAACGTGTCAAAATCACCTCTTTGTGGTTCCTCTGGAGGGGGGTGGAGCCCAGAATCAGGCTGTCAACACTGCATAAGTTTAAATCGGTGGGAGACATTACTTTGTCTTACTTTTATAGATACTACCTGGTGTCACAGGGCCAATATGACTTGGTCTGGTCTAACCCGGTAACCCAGTTCCAGTTCCTCACTCTGGAGGAAGCCGCTCTGTACGGGAACCATTGTCTGTCCAAGATGTTTACAATGGGCCCAGCGGTGAGTACCACTGTTATGACCATGGCTGTTGCCGTATGTTAGGCATGTGGGTGTCTGCAGTGGTTGGTGGGTTGGAGGGGTCATGACCTGTCCACCCCATTATGGATGAATGTAACCCTGAAACACTTATACGGTCTAGACTTTGGACAGGGATGGAAGGGGGACCTGAGCAAGATGGAGGTCTAGTCCACATGGGGTATCTTTGCATGCCCGACGTCAGCTCATCGAAATGAAAAGTATTCACAGGGTGTACTTTACCTCAGTAAGAACATATAACATGGGTACTAGGGATGATGACTTATTTGACAGATGCTCTCATGATACTGGTACTTATATGTATCTTTTAAGGGGCTGTCCTGGGGTCTTCAGGTTTTTAGAAGCAGGTCATCTCCTCTCTGTCTCAGTTCCTGGGCAGACTAATCCCCCAACTTCTAAGCTGGGTATCTTGTAAATTTTCCCTGGCAAGCTGGACATTCACCCTGTTAAATCGCTTTTGAGAGACTCTTTAGATGTGGCATGTAAGATAGTTACCATGGCATGGATGTCTTCCTCTCCACCCTCACATGATCACTGCGTACATCTGATGGCTCAAAATCTTCCACACTACTGTTTAGTATACTCTCAGAGAGGGACCCGGCATACTTTCACATGATTTGGGGAGATTGGAAATCTCACTTTGGGATGAACCCTTCTCTCTAGATTCTGTGCTGGGGGTGGTAGTGCACCGGGGGTGCTTTGGGGGTGGCAGCCCCCTCGGATGGAGAGAGACTTCCCCCTCTTCCCCTCCTTCTTTTCTTTTCTTTTCTTTTTTTTGAATCCTTTGATTTTGTTTACACAATGTAAAAGTTTTTCAAGGAAGCTTCTGGATGATTGATCTGTACTTCCGAGTGTCCTCTATGTTTATAATTTTGTATACATGCCTAGAGTGGTACTGTGTTGGACTCATTGTTATATTTCATACACTGTCTTGTTCTGTGCTGTATCTTAAAGCTATACTTAATAAAAATATTAAAAAATAAGAGAGAGAGAGAGAAGAGCAATGTTGACTCAAAGACTGGCCTTACCTGGGGAAACTTCTTCATCCATGTTGGCAGAAGCATCATTTATGTAATTGAAGAAAATTTCCTTGGGGTTTGCTAAGCAGGAACTGTGTTACCAGATGACCTAGATGCTTATGAGTTTGTGCATGAGAATTGTACCACCCACTCACAATCTATCCTGTTACAAACCTCCTCAAATAATGTTAAAAAACATCTGAATTTCCATTAGGCCTTTAAGGACCACAAGGGTTTGGAATGCACAACCTTCAGGTCTTTAAAGGGTTAACTATGTTTTGTATGCAGTTACCCTGTTTAATGTTTTCTATAAGATATTCCCTCTGACAGATCACAAACAAATACATTGAAAACATTTCTAGTATTTAGTGGGTTAAAGGACCCATCTATGAATTCGTGCCATTTTGATCCTTCATTCTCTTGGTCCTTGAATGTGCTCGTAGCTCAGTGTAGCAGGACAAAGAATATATAATAAAGTGTTATGATCATTCAGCCGAAGGAGAGACTAAGCACTGAGTTCATGATGTCGTTTTTCTTTTTGTTAAAGAATATTTGTATTCTAAATGGCGAGACTGATTTGTGATGGTAAGTAATGAGACACCCACTTTTGGTTTTCCCTGTAATGTGCACAGAATTCAAAATGCTTGTGTAATGGAAAAAGTGCCAGTTCATATGATTTGTTGGAGACGATAAGGAGAAAAGAGGAAAAACGCCTGAAAAAAAATCAGGCCAGCATTAACAAAATACTTCTGTCATGTGTAGCCTGCAGGGAATTATGCCTATCACAGCTTTATTTGACAATTACCACTTGCCACCATAATTAAATGAAACATTTAGAAAAGCTCCAAGAGCTTAGGGCAGTATTTTCAAGAGAAAAGTGGAGTAATTCTGTTGCAAACCTAATGTGACACTGGGGACAATTAAAAAGTCCCCAAATACTCACTAATTTAGATAAGAAGTAACACCTTCTAATATTACCTCCCATACTATGATCAGAAAATCCTAATGGCCCCTGTGAATTTTTCCCTTATTCCTTTGTTCTTGAGATAACAACAGTTGCTAGCAGGATGACAGGATACAAAGTCCATCCACCACACCCTTAACCTAGTGAGGACTAAAGGGATATGCAGTGGATTGCTTTGCATTCTTTCTGCTTTGTCTGTCATGCTATTCTTACTATTTAATCCTTTCCATTGGTGAAGCCAAGTGTCAGTTCAGCCAGTCGGTGTATAGGAGACTGTGTTATAGAGGGGGATTTACAGACAGACCCCAGCAATAAATAATGGAAAATTACTCCTTTTGTGCTCAATGCCTGACTTCTTTCTATATATAAATCTAGTTGCTTGTAAACTGTCCATTTTGTATCAAGGGGTGGGTAACATTAGGGGACTGATGGACCCAGGAGACAATTGGGTGGCAACTTATACTTTAATTGGGCTGCCAGTCTGGCCAGTGAGGAGTGACACAGACTAAGGATCTAGCGGGCAGCAATGTTTTAATTTACTGCTCTCATGATCTATTGGTTTTCAGGAGCTCCCAGGTCCTGTTTTCCAGCTGTACAACCAGATGTGGCATCCAGTTGTATAATGCTTCCTGGCAGGTCCTTAGAAGATATGAACAGGTTCCATGCATAATGCATAAAATGTTGTATCTGACACTGTGTAACAATTATAGCTAAACTAACAAAACACTGCTTGTTACTCAGCTTCAGACTCTTTGCTAATTTATTGCTACTAGATAACATTTCTGCCACAGGTTATGGAAATCCATCAAGTAGAATTAATGACTGATACTGGGACCTTTGACAGAGAATGCTGAAATAAAAGAATGTAATGATCTGCCCCTTTTTTGTTGATTTTTGTGATTCCTTGTCTGTTTTTTCTTTTGTTTTTTTCTTGTTATTGGGATTCTGGTTCTCTACCTTATCTTGTGTTTTCTCTCAGCCTTAATAGAGTCTCAGTACTTTTGGGTGGGGCATGATCAAAGCATTCCAGATCATGACCCTTAGCTTCCTTTCTTGTTCCTGAGTGTTATCTTGTGTCTTGACCTGGCTCTTCCTTAGACTTCCCTCCAGTTCTGTTACTTGGTACCATGCTCATTTGATAGCCTGTTACCGACTTAGTATGTGCTGTTCAACCATACCTCTGTCTGCTTCCTTGTACTGCATTGCCCACCCTTTCCTGATATGGCTTGTCTGACTTCACGTTTGTATTGACCCTGGTGGGTTTCTATCACCTTGACCATCAGTCATCACTTACCACATCGACCACCAGTCAGACTTTGACTGTACTGTTCTCTGTCTTCTCAGTCGAGATCGAAGCCTCAGTTTTCCTGTACAACAACTAAGATTATAATGCAGGTGGGTTATTTGTTTGGTATCCTCTTCAACTTCAGAGGGTAGCTGCTGTTCTCTGGGTTGTCTTCCAAGGTGTGTGCTGGCTCTTCCGGTCGGCACTAATCTGACCTTGTAGCCAGCATATCCAACTCGGCCTAAGCCACAGCAAGGCAACTCATAGTGCAGCCACGGCCAGCTAGCTATGTACTCTAGTCTTTGTTCCCAAGCATCTGGCCCACTGGGACCTACTATCACGTTTCCCGTGATTCCACTGTCACTCTCTGCTGTGGTGAGCTCTCATTGGCGGAGCTTGTTTAGCCCGCCCAGTGTGGCCTTCATATACCGGGCCTCTGGCACCTGTCAGGTGCCCTTTCGTGGTGTTCCCGTACCAGTGCTTCCGTTGCTGTGTTCCTACGTTCCTGTGTACCGATTTGGCCCATCTGACTATTCTTTTTCATTCCTGCTCCCTGATTGACCCGGCTTGGCTGACATTCCTGCTCCGTGATTGACCCGACTTGGCTGATGTTCCTGCTCTGTGACCTGATTACGGTTATCCTGTCGGCCTGAGAGTATTCCTGCGAAGATCCTGATTCTATGTCACCTGGCGACATTTTGAACTGTAGAGTACAGTGCTGTGCAGAATGACCATCCAGTTAACCCTTGCGGAGCTTGTTGCCTCCGATACTGAGCCTGTCCGTTAACACTTGCTGAGCACTGTGCCTCTGTTACTGAGCCTGTCCGTCAACACTTGCAGAGCTTGTTGTCTCCATTACTGAGCCTTCCGTTACACTTGCAGAGCATTTGTGGCCTCCGTTAACTGTGCTTCTGCTTTACACCTTACTTGCACAGCATAGCAGTAGTCGCACCGAGTGGTGCTATTGGGCGATTCCATTAAGCTCTTGCAGTGTTGTTACTCCGCTACCGCACCGGAAGGGTGCTATTGGCTCTGGTTCCATTCAGCTCTTGCAGTGTTTGTGACTCTGTTACCGCACTGGAAGGGTGCTATTGGCTCTGTCCCATTCAGCTCTCGCAGTGTTTGTGACTCCGTTACCGCACCGGAAGGGTGCTTTTGGCTCTAGTTCCATTCAGCTCTTGCAGAAGTGTTGGGTATCTCGCTTATCGCCTGTCCTTGGAGTGTGTCAGCTCTGCCTCACTGCTAAGGTGCTTTCCCACCTCGCACCACAGTCTCTTGCTGCTCTTACCATCTACTGGGCATTGTCTAAGCTCACCACAACAGAGACTGATTACTTGCATTGGACTTTAACCCTTGCCACTACTGTTTCTTATTTTGTGACAGTATTGCTCCTACTCTATATTGTGCCTGCGAGGGCATACATTATCTATATCCATTTACCTGTCATTACCTATTTTAGCCCTTAGTGGGCAGTGTTCCTTGTTTTTCTCAATAAAACTGTGTTTTATTCTAACCTCTGGTCTGAGTGTCTTACAAAACCGTTACACCTGCCTTGCAGTATACCTGTAGTTTCTGTTGTTGTGCTATTATCATATTATTTATATCAAATAGCAGTCTGCCACCTCTTTGTGGGGAATCTACTTCACAGAATCTAACCAGACAGCTTACATTGGGCTCTTAGTCTGTCAGATCATCAGAGAGAATCCTTCTCAATTGTTATGATCTCTGAAACCTTTTGATCAAAAGCATTTTCAGTGTCTGAAATACCAGCTCTGCCAATGGAAGTTACATACAATCTTAGCAGAATCATCTTATTGTTCTGTTTAATGTGTTTAGTCTTGGTTGTTGGCAATCTTCATATGTGTAATTGTCTTCCAGTAATGCAGTCTTGTTTTACTGCTCTGTGGATTTTAATCTTTACATATAATTAATAAAAATTAACTGCATTGTGTATGAATATTAAATATACTTACAAAGGACTGATTTTTGTTATTTCACTCCAAAGACTCTGATTTTCTAGATCAATATTTACCAGTCACAAATATTTTTTCTCCTTTTGGGACCCATAAAGGTGAAACTATGCTCAAGTAGTCAGGATATTATTGTTCAGACATTTGGGGAAACACTCCACCAGTGGGATTTACACAATAAAACCAATTGGAACCAAGACTCAATCTCTGATAATAGCCTCTGACTTAAAGGAACACTAATGGTAACATACTAATCTATATAAGAGGTAGACAACCTTTCTACCTCCAACTACAGGAAATATAGCTTGCATCCTCCCAAACTAACCCATGGATGGTCGGAGATGATGGGATCTGTAGTCTCCAAGAGAAGGAGTTTCAAAGATTGACCCTACCTACTATTGCATTATGAGGGAGCATGGTGAATCTTTCTCCATTATATATAGCAAATTTGTCTAGATCTCCAGTGTCAAGCCAGTCTGGCAGTTTGAAACTATCCCCCATACAAATGAGTTAAAAGAGAAGCTTTGCAGCAGCCAGCAAATTAAAACTTTGGAGGTAGGGAGATAAAAATAATGGGCGATGAGCTATTGTGATTCCACAGCCTTACAAACAGCTGGAAGTAAATGATACCACAGCACACTGTTTAAATGGGGCTACATAGGTGAATCAACAAGGCTTACAAGTGAATTGGAGCTACACAACTGATGGTATTAGTAGTGTATCTACATTTCAATGGTAAGCTCTATTGTATCAAGTGTGTTGCTCCATTTCAGTTGTAAGCTCTGTGGTATCACTTGCTTTACTTTACAGCTAACAAATGAAGGAGGACTAGGACTGTGGGCTGGAGCAATAACTGGGTAGGATATAAATATGGATAGGGCATAACTGGGGGCAGTGTAAAGGAAGGCTTATTACCTCTTTATCCATGGGCTCTGGGTGCTGTCAGTCTGTCCCTGGTTAGCATGGGTGTGTATGGTTGTTTAGGGTCATGCCATTCCCCTGCACTTTGTTTAATTCCATGTACTAACAGGTTGGAGAGAAAACTGATGAAAAATTCTTCCCTTTCCTAATACTAGCTATAGAAGTGGCATTAAGGGCTTGTTAACATATAAGTTGTGCATTGTAGGCATTATCAGCTGGTATGTACTAAGGTATCTTTACATAGTGCAGATACTGGCTTAGCATAACAAACCTACGTGTATATATCAGTGCAGCCCATGCACAAGCACAGTGCATTTGTACATTGCTTTCTCTGTGTCTTTGACACAGCAGGAAGAAAACAGTGGAGGAAAAAAGACTTCCTATCACGGTGCCCGTGTTATCGCTGGCGACATTTTGTCAGTGCTACGTCCTGATGCCTTTTATTGGTTAACGTGGTTTTGCTCCGCCCAGTGCTAGGCCTTAAATACTGAGCCCTGTCACTTCTGTGGTGCCCTTTCGTGGTGTTCCCGTTGCTAAGCGCTTGTTCCAGTATTCGTGTGATTCCTGTGTATGACCCGGACTGCCTGACTACTCTGCCTGTTGTCGTTCCTGCTCTGTGTACCGACCCGACCTGGTTGACATTCCTGCTCTGTGTACCAACCCAGATTGGCTGACGTTCCTACTCTGTGTAGCGACCCGGCCTAGCTGACGTTCCTGCTTTGTGTACCGACCTAGATTGGCTGACATTCCTGCTCTGTATACTGACCCGGCCTGGCTGACGTTCCTGCTCTGTGTACTGAACCGGATTGGCTGGCGTTCCTGCTCTGTGTACCGGCCCGGCCTGGCTGACGTTCCTGCTCTGAGTACTGAACCGGATTGGCTGACGTTCCTGCTCTGTGTACCGACCCGGCCTGGCTGAAGTTCCTTCTCTGAGTACCGAACCGGTTTTGGCGGATGTTCCTGCTCTGTGTACCGACCCGGCCCGGCTCACTGCTCCATCCGGTATCCATGGACAGATCCTCTGGTTGCCTCATTGCTGCTCCGGCAGCCTTGTTACTGTGATCCAGTCACTGAATTGTGCCTCGTGATCCGACACCCTGGTGTTGTAGATCCATCCGGTTGCACCACGGTACTCTTGACCTGTTACTGCTACAAGCTGAGGTTGGTCTGTTCCTGGGCGCCTCAGCCTGTTCTCACTATCTGGCAAGTCGAATGCAGGTCTGAGCGTTCATTAACCCCTTGCGGGTTGGTGTCATCGCACATTGGGTCACAGTCATTGCAGTCTCAGTTTGGTGCTACTCTGTGCCTATAGTTGCAGTCTTCCATTACTGCTCCGGCAGTCTACCACTTGTCCAGGGCCTTTCTTTACTCCTGTGGCCTTAGTCGCTATTGAGTCACTCTCTGCATAGTGAGTGTCCTGTGGGCCTTTGAGCTATTAGGGTTTGTCTGTCCTCCTGGCCTAATAGCAACCATTTCACCACTGTCTCATTTGGATTCGCACGAACTGCACCTGACCTGTGTCAGTATTATATTTGCTTATATATATATATATATATATATATATATATATATAACCTGACCTGTGTCAGTATTATATTGTCTATATGTATACTGGACCCGCGAGGGTTATTCTGTTACTGTGTTTTTCAATAAAACAGTGTTTTACCTAAACCTTCCGTGTCTGAGTGTCCATAAAACCGTTACACTTCCCTAAGCTCTCTGAAAAACAGCACATGCAATATAATTGTTCTTTAGGTCCAAACAGACAGCAGATAGGTTATGTTTTGTAAATCAATGCAATAACATTACACGAAAATAGGCATCAGCTGAATTCTAGGCAGGTGTTTCTCAGAAAATGTTTGGTTAAAGCTGTGTGCGGTTATTTGGACAGTCATTACATTTACAGTTCTTTTTAAAATTATTTTACTGTAAGAACTTATGTAAAAGAACAAATAATTTTTTATAATTATTATTACAGGCTCTTCACCAGTCTTGTATCTGTATACTAATGGAGTAATTCATCATTCATCATTAGGCTCTAAAGCCTACACTGGTTCCAATCTCTTTTAGCTCACGAGTGCCTTACACAGAGAGGAAATATCCTAAAGCACATCATACTGATCTTTGCCAGAATAGCAGTCCAGATAGGCAATTTGAACAAGATAAGAAGCCAATGTGATGCGTGTTTCAACTGCACCCTGGGTAGGACACCATTCCTATAGAGCCTACTCAATACTAGGACAGGCTTGTTCCTAGTTCAACATCTCTGACCAGTTTGTTTGCATATGCAAATTACCCTTGAGGTTGGTCGTCCTAAGAAGAATCTATACGTGGATCCCTTGCTTACAGTGCCTAGAGAGATCAGCTACACCTTACTGACAAGCCTACTTCTTTTGTTCAAAGGGGAATTGTCTGTCACTTCGTGGCTGGACTGTCTTTTTGGCAGTACCAGTATGATGTACTTTAGGATATTTCCCCTCTGTGTAAGTGGAGTGTAGTGAGCTAAAAGAAACTGCATCCTGGGTAAGACACCATTCCTATAGAACCTGCTCAATACTAAGGCAGGCTCGTTCCGAGTTGAGCGTCTCTGACCAGTTTGCTTGCAGGTAGTTTTTTTATGCATTTCAAGAAGGTCAAGCAGGCACATAAAAGGCCAAAACTAAATGCTGTCCATTTTTTGTTTTATGAATTGCTTCAATAAATGCAATATTTTTAGGAATATGTCAGTCCTGTCTCATACACTATGAAAAGTAGAATTTAGCAGAGTTTTTAATTTCTGCTGCTAGCATTAACAAAGAGTGTGTGTGTTCAACATTAAGTAGTCGTAGACTTTGTACTATCCTCACATTCCCGCTTTGACTTGCTGCATGGTCAGTCAACAGACACAAGCCATTTTGAATCTAATCATAATCAACTGACAAGACCATCCAAATTTTGTTGTGAACTTTAAAGGCAAAGTAAATTGGAAGAATATTGTGTTGTGATTTTAAATTTAAGAACCACATTCCTGTGGTCACATCCAAAGAGATAATACCTTTTCTCCTTAAACATGTGTGAAAAGCAATAGCACTGTCACTTTAACCCTCCTCCCCAACATACACCTGTAGTCCATGAAATCCTTACATTTTGTCTTATTAGTTGTGTCACTTGAGGAATATAATTTTAAACTAATTTCTCAAGGGTTCAGAGTCAAGGGAGACAACACACAGTTATTATTTGCAGTATTTAAATCTGCTAGTGCAAAGTTCAATGAGACTAAGGTATGAAACAACTCGACTATGAACCCTGGTACACCTCAACTGTTTGTGGCTTCTGCTTCACTGCATCCATCTATTGCAAACTCATAACCAAACAAAACTCATATGTCACCGATCTTCACCCCTTGTTATTGAATCAGCTTTCCAGTTCTGCTCTGCTACTGCTTAAAGGGAGAGTAATGTTTCATAATAAAAGCAGCTCTAATTAATCATCATAGTATTTGGACTTTGGGGGGTGTTATTTCAATTCTGTCAGAGTTGTAGTTCAAGAGTAATTGAATGACAAAGTATCCCCCTTCCACCCATTTTACTGATGTAACACTGTTCAGCCAGAGCAGAATGGGGGTGCCCAGGTAGATACCCAAAGGGAAAAACCTGAAAAACTTGTCAAGGGGGGCAAGGCTTTCATTGTTCTCATAGGAAGAAGATTGTCCACTGCAGTTATCTGTCTGGTCTATGGACTGCATTCCACATCTGAGAAGAGATGGCTTACACTAGGTAAAAGGGGAAAGAGGGGGAAACTTTGCTTGTGAATATCTTTTAAACCATAAAGGTTTGAGAGATAAGATTTATATTGTTCTTCATGTTTTTTTAATGCCTACAAAATAAAATAAAGATAAAACAAAGCATTACTATCCCTTTAACTAACCATTCAATAAATAAAACTTTAAAGCAATAACAAGAAAGGGACCAGCCCATAGGCAGGCATTTGTCAAAGTAAATTTTACCTCATGACTGTTCTCATTCTCATTGAAAGAATATAGTCCCCTGCTGTTATCTGTCTGGTCTTACAACCAGATTCCACATCTGAGAAGAGGTGGCTTACACTAGGTAAAAGGGGCAGGAGGGGAAACTTTGCTTCTGAATATCTCTCAAACCATAAAGGTTTGAGAGATAAGACATATATCGTACTTCATGTTTTTTTAATGCCTACAAAATAAAATAAAGATAAAATGAAGTATTACTATCCCTTTAACAATAAGATAACAACTTTTTCACTCTACCATTTAACTCCTGTTCTGCTACAATTCTTACAATCACTTATACATAAATACTTGCATCCTGTGTTCTTTGATAGTAAGAACTGGTGGCTGTATAAGCTCAAGAACCAAATTTCTGGGTTTAGACATTATTATAGGCAATAAAGTAAATTCATCTTATCCAGGTTCCTGCTTTTCTCAGCCACAAGTATTTTACTGAATAACCTGGGTTATAAAGAGCACTTCAGGTTTTCATGGATTTTTAAAAGTTCTGCAGCTAATACATGTGAAAAAAACTGCATTTCTTAATAAATATTTCTGGATGTTACTACTCCATGATGCATTTAGATGTGTCAGAAGTTTACAGTGTGGTCATATCCTGCCAAGAGAGTGAATCTTTTGCACATGTAGCTTCTCTCTTCTAAAATAGTAGACTAAGGTAAAACAATGCAAAATATGCAGTTCTCCAAATTGCATAAAATTTGAACCCAATAAATATTCATTATTTGTCCACTTACTACAATTGTAAACATTTGTCCACTCTGACTGGAATGCCAGAGTTCCAGTATAAAAAAAACTCTTAATCTGGGAGTTTTATCCAGGAAATGGCTTAAAAGTGCTGGATTACTTTCTACCTTTTGAAACACTGTGCTTTCTGTAATCTTCAGACATTATTTAGGATAATGGATGCCATCATCCTTGTTCTCAAATGTTAGCGCTTCCATTAGAATTTGCCTGCTACCTCTTATTTTTTATATTAAAATGCAGGGCTTAAAAGGTATTATCTTACTAAAGGAGGGCAATTGTAGAGATTATTTGATTGAATAAAAGGAAAAGCTGTACAGGCCTTTTAAGTTCAAGGATGCATTGGTGGGAAGCTATCATTAGAAGCAATTAATGTTCTCAGAAGGAAGAAATTGATTATGGACAGAGATGGACCCTAAGGAGCACATAGATCTGACGGATTAGATATTGTACTAACAACATCTCAATGTTAACCCTTGCTAGTGCATTTTATGCTTATGAAACCATATCTGATTTCAATAGACTGAAATCGTTGGTATATTTTCTCTTGAATTATATTTCTGCTCACTGAACTGCTGATGCATTCAGTTCCTAAATAATACAGTTTAGCCATAACATTATTCTCCTTACTAGTTTTTAAAGAATATTTGCAAATTGTTTTCCATCTGTTATTTAGTACTATTAAAACGGTAGTGAGCCATATACTACCTATTACTCAATCCTTCAAACATCAGTGTAATGTATCATTACTTTACGTCTAACTCCAGTCTTTGTCGCTCAAATGACTGCCCATATCAAAAGATATTTTCCACTAACTGTACAAATGTTGGTAATTTTTTTTCATGTAATGCCAGTTTTTTTTTCTAGATAATTGCCAAATATAAAATGTGCCACTGGAGAATTAATACTTGTAAGGTAGGGGAATGTGATATAGTCAATTACATGGGTTTAAAGGTAACGAATATCTGATATTTTAGATTATAACTAGAACGTGAGTAAATGTGCATCATCATTTGGACAGTAAGGGCTTTATGCACAATATAAGACAGGAGTCATTCTGTGGCAAACTAACTATGCCACAGGGGATAAATAAAACTCCACACTGATTTAAATGGGGCTTTTAACCCTTTGAGTGCCAGAGGGGTACGCAATGCATTGCAAAGCAAAACACTGCATACCCTTCTGGCACTCAAAGGGTTAGCTCCTTCAGTGCTAGATATGTTTGCAGCTTCTCTAGCATTTAAGGAGTAAAAGTCCATTTTAAGCCTGTGTGTTGAATACCTCTCAGACACTCAAATGGTTAATCAGTAGGAGTTTGGGGAATTTCTTCTCTTTATTGTGCAGTTAGTTTGCTCCAGATTTGCTTCCATTTTCTTTCCTGCATAAGAGCCAAATGCTCAATGGGAAGCAGAAACTACAACAACCGATACAAGATTTATAATATTGTATCAGTTAATAATAAAATACTAAAAATCTCTAAAAGCAATAAAATTTCATAAAAATCTATTTATTCCCTTTAAGGCCTTGAGAAATTGTAAGTTTCTCCAAGGGCTTTAAGCGGAACTATCACCCCAAATAAAATCTGCCCCCAATAATTATTCATATAGCGATAAGCATAGAAATAGTAGTATTATCCAGCATAAGTACAGTGCTTTTAAGAAATCCTACTTGATTGAGATGAACAGGTAGGCATCAATGCAGACATCTTGCCTTAGAGACATCTGAGCACCTGTGTTGTCCTTCCTGGTCTCCTTTAAGAGGCATTGCATTGTACTTTAAAGTAACAGGTAGTGACTGACGGCTCATGCACGCAGATGCAAGAAGCCTTCCCGTCAGATAAGTTCTTTAAAAGGTCACATAAAAAAATGTTGTGTGGCCACACGATGCATTACCCATGTTGCAGTGGCTGAAATGGCGACATGAGAATCTCGCACTTCATGAAAGAGCGAGATTCTCGTGTCACTTCCTGAAACTGAGCTTCACTCCGCATCAATGTTATCGCGTTTTCCACTCAGCTCCCATCTAGAAGTTAATCTAAGGGAAAATGTGTGACTGCCTGTTTGAGTAGAATTCTCATGTTTCCATTTTAACCATGGCGACATGGTTAATGCGTTGTGGCCACACAACATTTTCTATGCAACCTTTTAAAAGGATACCCTCAGATCAAGTAGGATTTCTTAATAACGCTGTACTTATAATGGATAATACTACTATTTCTATGTTAGTTCCAAGTTAAAAGGAAGACATTTGCCATTGCTTCAGATTTTCATTACATTTTGACCCACTATCTACAGATGTTAAAACACCAAGAAAAAGTGCTGCTATAATAAATTCCACATTTCTGTTTCTCCAAAGAAATGTGTATAAATACATTGGAGGCATCTCTGAGGGGTTCAAATAAAACTGGTGCAACATTTCAACAATTATAGTTAGTGATGAAATGGATAGTTACATTTATTATGATAAATAAATGATCCTTGGTTATAGATTGGAAAACTGTAACTCTATACCCAACTCATCCAATTTCCTGATAAAATAAAACAACACGTTAAAATTAATACAATTAAAGGAAAGCTCAGGTGAGTCACTGAATTAATGTTCATTAAACTATAACCCTAAATTTATCTGCTTTTGTGTGCATGACCAACAACGGTAATGCAGGCTTTACAAAAATTTAAGTGCCAGAGGGGTACACAACACATTGCAGAGCAATGCGTTCTTTACCCCTTTGGCACTCAAAGGGTTAAAGGGATAGTAATGTTTCACAAAAACAGCAGCTCCAGTGAATCTTTATTGTATTTGAGCGATAGAGGGTGTTATTTCAGTACTGTCAGAGTTGTAGTTCTATAGTAATTGAATGATAAAGTTTCCCCCCACCCCTTTTACCTAGGGTAAGCCACCTCCCCTCAGATGTGGAATCTGGTCCACAGACCAGACAGCTCTCAGCAAGAGACAGTCTTCATACTGTGAAAACAATGAAAGCCCTGTCCCCCTTGACTGTTTTTTTCAGGTTTTTCCTTATGCTAATTGAAGATTGTCCCTCTCTGTGATCCATCTGGACAGTCTTGCTGCTCTGAGGTGAGCAGTGTTACATCAGTAAAAGGGGCGGGAGGGGAATACTTTATCATTCAATTACTCTTGTATTACAACGCTGACAGTATTGAAATAAGACTCTCCATGGCCCAAATACTATGAAGATTAATTGGAACTGCTTTTATTATGAAACATTACTATCCCTTTAATGTGTTTTTTCCTTCTGATGTCACTATTGAGCTAAGGTAGACTGTAGGCTGTATTTAATAAAACATGGTTTTGTTTATGCTCATGAGTTATTACTTTTGTGTGTACAAATGCATCGAGCAAAGCCAGAACATTAAAAAAGCAAAGTATCCAGAACTAAAGTTAATCACAGTTAATAAAAGTGACATTTGCTCTCTGTTAAGTAGATTTGCCTCTTACCCTAAGTTTTCCTGATGGCATGAAAAGTTATGATAGGGAAAAAAAACTGTTTAGACCCCAACAATGTTTTTTCTACCAAACAGGTTTATACCAAATGCTCAGGGTTTATGGGGACTGGCACATTTTTAAAGGTATATGTTGCTGTTGGACTCACAACTTTAGATTGTAAGCTTTCGGGCAGGGACCTCGCACCCAATGTTTCACTCTACAAAGCACCTGTAACACTGTATTGTTTAAACCCTTAAATTGTAAAGCACTGCGTACACTTGTGGCGCTATATAAATAAACATAATCATTCATTCATTCATTCAAGGTCCATGTAGCAAAAGAAGAAAAAGGAAGTACATGCATTAGGCTCGCTCCAGCATATAATATGCAATGTAAGATAACCCATTGTTATAGCAGTTTTTGGCCAAAATTAATGAAGCTGTGAACAAAGCAGGGTATCTCAAGGTTTTCAACAAATTAATTGATGGATACATTTGGGTGTTCGGCAATGATCGATCATATTTTGTGCACTGCAAGTGAGAAACAGTGGGTCTGCAGTGGAGGACCATGGCATCAAGGGTACCACTGGGCCATCAACATCCACGTAAGTTGGAGTGGGGTTTATGTACTATGTACTATGTGATTACATGGGCGTGGAAACCATTCACTGACTATGTGATTACATGAGAGGGGGTCCAAGGAGCAGGTGGTGAGTAGGTGAAAAAAAAATTCAGCATGAAAGTTTTCTCCTTTTTGCCAGTGCATACATTTCCTCCTTTTCACCAATTCCAACAAATATGTTTCCTATGGTGCAACACTTCCCACCATAATATTACTTCTCCTGAGGCCTGTAGCGGTGACATAAGGAGCTGAAAGTCAAAGTTGTGAGTCCAACAGCAACATATACCTTTAAAAATGTGTTAGCATGCTGAGTGCATTTGTCCGTTGCCCACAACACTAACTTACTGCTTAAAGGGATAGTAATAGTTTAATATTACTAATCCCCATAGTGTAGCTGTTTAAAAAAAGAATTCAATTGCCTCCAGGTTCATCTCTCAAACCTTTATGGTTTGAGAGATAACCGTAAGCAAAGTCCCCCCCCCCCTTTCCCTGAAGTCAGCATTATACTGACTGCAGGGAAAGTCTGTTGTACGACAGGCTTGCGGCTCTGCAGCTGAGCCGAGATCGCGTTAGTAAAAAAGAAGTTATTCTCAAGTAAACCAACTGGACCATAGGGGACAAATACAAATTAGTACATCTCTATGTACTTGAATAGAGCTTTTTAACTCCTTGAATACTTGAACAGTTTCCATTGCATTGCAAAGCAATGCATTGGATACTTCTATAGCATTCAATGGGTTAAAAGCCCAATTTAGTTAAATTGGAATTTTTATTTGTCCCCTATGATGCAGTTGGTTTGCCCCAGAATAACTCCAATTTTGTAAATATGGGCAACAGAACCATAGAATTTGACCTGTTTTTTTGGAAACCACTCTAGCATTCAAAGGGCTAAAAGCCCCACTTAAATTAATGGAAGATTCTGGAATTTGTGTCTTTTGTAGAGCAGTTTGCTAGCTCGCGAACAGTGGTTCTCAGCCATTGCCCTCAGGGCCCACTAACAGGCCAGTATTTGAGTATTTCCTTGTTAGAGCATAGGTGAGTTAATCCAATTGACTGAGCCTCTGATCAACACATCTGTGGTCTAGCAGGGAAGTTCACTATCCCTGGCCTTTTAGTAAGGGCACGGGTTAAGAACCACTGCTCTAGAACTTCTCCTCTTTCATTTTGTGCATATAGCCCACTGTTGGATGAATGTTACAGCAAGCTGTTTCAGCCTATGGCATGTGCTAAAATAATCATCAGTGTAAACAGCCTCATGCAACACAATGGGCCTTATGTAGAAAGTCACAATGCACCAGTTTGGGATAAACCAAAATCAAATGTATTTAAACAAGACTTTTAATCCCTTGAATGCTAGAGAGTGCTCTAAGGCATTGCAATGTATTGGGACCTCACTAGCATTAAAGTGGTTAAATCCTCATTTAAATCAATGGCTATTTGGAGAACTGCTATTGGTCTGCTATGGTGCATATGGAATTGCACTTCATCAGCATTCTGAAAATGGCTCTGATGTTGTAGAGGGCCACAGTACAGTGGCTCAACATTATACATCAGTCAAATAATGTTAATATGGTGCTACGGGACCTATGCACTGCCAGCATAGTGCCATCTTACATAGATACAAATGCTATGTTATAATACTGAGATAAATGCAAAATAAAATATAATACATTCAATGACATGTAATCACATTGGTAAATAGATACATTTTGCCCATCCTTTATTAATGTTTTTAATCATATGGTTAGCAACAAAAAATTGTTTTGTAAGAAGGTCTTTCAGGCAATAAAAGGGTTAAGATTAGAACATATGTTCTTGTCAGCATGTATTTAGCACCTGCAGAAATGAGCGTGAGAACTGTGACAGCAGAGAGGCAGAGCGCCTGCTGAGGAGACTGTGCACACTGTCAACAAATTTTACTTTGTTAATTTTTCCTTATTAAAAGCAATCCAAGAAAAGAATGTAATCGTGCAGGTGTTCTGAGCTGCATAGCAAGGCCGTTTAATGAGAGAAAAGGTGCATACACCTCTCAATCTGCAGCTAGGAGATTCAACATTCTAGAGAGATTGCAAATATTGGCAGATATTATATGCATATAGGAAGGGTTGTAACCTATTCTTACTTTTAACTGCTTGGGTACAAGTGAGGTCTTCAACACATTGCAAACCAAGGGGTTAAGTAAAGCATTTTCTAAAGAAAAACAATACAAAACAGGGAGTGCCTCAATGCAGTAAAAAAATGGGTAAGTATGGCTTTAAATAGGTTGCACAAGTTTCCTTCTTTGTTGATAAAAAATTAACAACAAAATGGCACAAGAATATAATTCTTTGATGCAGACCCTCAATCCATGATTCTCCAGTGGAACAGATAGCTTCTTCCTCCATCCAGGTGAGCCCACAAGAGAATGGACAAAGAAAAGACAACATTAGATGCCGTAATAGTGACTTAAAAAGGTTTCAATACATTCACATTCAGTTTTGGCTGACTGATGTATATAGGAGGCCCAGGTGGGGTAATTAGAACACATCTACTCTCTGGTATCCAAAAGGCAAGACAGAGACTTAATAAAAAATAGCTACTTAACCCACATCATTTTTGAAATAATAACAAGATTCAATGCATTTATTAGCGCAGCATGCAGTTTCCTCGGTATTATACAAGGAAACAGCACTCCCGGTTGAGAAATGTGTTGAGTATTGTTATTACATTAATAATTTCCTATTGTTATGGAATAACTGAATAACTGTCCAAAACTGAATGTCAGTACACTGATATTTTTATATGGCACTAATATATCTGAAGGTCTTTAAGGTATTAGCTCCCCTTTATTGTTCTATTTTGTATTTTAATTAAAAAATATACTGCTTTTCCTGGTGAGTAAGCAAGGGTACCCCCACTGTTTGTAGAGACTTCAGAGAGCAGTTATTACAGCTCATGAGCAAAGCACGGGTACTTCTACTGCTTGTAGACATGGGCGTCCTCAGAAATGATTCCTAGTGTGGGAGGTCAAAGCCATAATATGACACCCAGGCTAGCCTGACCACCTGCTATATTTGTCCAGGTGGGCAAGGCAATGTGTTGGGGGGTTGCAAGCACCCCCTCTTGCCCCCTGTGGACACCCATGCTTGTAGAGTTTTCAGTCAACAGTTATTACAGCTAAAACTTATTTTTTATCAAACTTTGAGCAACAGCACCAACTGATGTATGAAATGTACATACCACAAAAGAAACTAGTAGTGTAATAAACATAGCTGTGCTGAACAAACATTTGAATGAATAATCTCACACTAGTGGGATAATCCTTGTTTTTTCAGCGTAAAAGTCTGAGAAAAAGGATGCAATATGTTTGTGAGGAAATCAGTACAGTGTTTCTGGTCGTATTTATATTTTATGGTGTTGCCTGTGGCATAACTACTTTGGATGCAGTTGAGACAAGGCACAAGAAGTTCCAAGGTTGCCCAGTGGCAGTTTTCTTTCATGGCTGCAGGTCATAGAAATCATCAACACATGGTTGGTGGTGAATAGCATCCTGGGTCTTTTGGCTCATAATTCAGACTTGCTCCACCACTATAAATAAGGCACATGTTGGTGTGCATTATTCATAATTGTTTGGAGGGATTCACTTTTTTGTTCATATAAAAATGTTGCACACTTTTATTCTTATTATTTTCCATCCTCTTGAGTACCAGAGAAGTGAGCAATGCATGCCTTGTCAATGCACTGCTCAGTGTTCTGGTCTATAATATTATTGATCTATTTTATCTCATGAGCCAAGATTATCCCCTTTGGATGCCAGAGAGAACTTATTGGAAATCTCTCTAGCATTCAAGGGGTTAAAGATAAGATTTTTTTTTTCTTTTGGAACACTGGTCGGCATCAGTGCATTTCCATAGGCAAGTCATATATCCCTTCCAACCCCATGGTCATGGGAATCATTAGAGCCCCATAAATATAATGTATTACCCATCACAGACAATTCAGTACCCTTACATGTATATGGGGGTTGTAATTCTTAAAAGGCAAACTAAAATGAAAAAAAAATGATGTTGACTTTCAATTTTTTCCCAGTTAATTGTTTCTTCTTCTATGTGTGGCAACAGAAGCAGCTTTCAGTATAGAAATCGCCCACAAGTGTCTCCTCTGAAGACCTAGTGATGATTCCCTTTTGACAACCATCCTATCAACCCAATCTATATGTAGTCCCATCCATCTGCACATCCACTGGCAGCTTTAGCTCTTACAATAATAGGCAGGACAAGAATCTTGGGGGAGACCGTTACAATTGATGTTGAAAGTTTATGATGAATGAATATGTTTGTTTATATAGTGCCAAAAGTGTACGCAGCGCTTTACAATTTCAGGGTTTAAACAATACAGGGTTACAGGTGCTTTGTAGAGTGAAACATTGGGTGTGAGGTCCCTGCCCGAAAGCTTACAATCTACTTGTGGGAATAATGATGATTATATGTGTGTAATTAAAGGGATAGTAATACTTAAAATGTTAAAAATAATATGTCGTAGGGTTTATCCACCTGAGTAAAACAAGAGTACTCCCACTGCTGAAAGGTGTTTTATTTAAAAGTTATTAATTTTCAAAGTTGAATTTTTTAGGTGCAATATCACAGTGGCCTGAAATTTTACAGTGGCGCTGTTGTTACACAATCCTATGGACAGCTCTGGTCCCGGGACCATAAATCTCCATAGGATGGTGTAGCAACAGCGCTACTGAACAATTTCAGGCCACTGTGATATTGCACCTAAAAAATTCAACTTTGAAAATTAATAACTTTTGAATGAAACACCTTTCAGCAATGGGAATACTATTGTTTTACTCAGGGGGATAAACCCTACAACATATATTTTTTACATTTTAAGCATTACTATCCCTTTAACACACATACTTTTATTTAGCTTTTAATGTTAGTTGCTCTTTAAGACCCACTTACATTTATATATTGGATGTAGCCAGAGGACTCTAACTGTACTGTTTCTTTATTGCTAGTTTATTTACCATTTTATATACCACTCTGTTTTACATCTGTTAACCCACTGGATGCTAGAGTGATCCTCACTACATTTTGAGGCAATGCTGTTGTGACCTCTCCAGCAGCCAAGGGATTAAAGGCTTCTTTTAACTTGTATATTACAAGTCAAGTATATTTCCTATATCAGACAACACTGGGTAAGACTAGAATAAGGGTTATTTATGTAGTGGGTTGTGGTTATGGGTGGGACTATAGGCACTGATGGTGCATTGACTAGGGGCACCTGAAATGTAAATCTGTCTCTGATTCCACCCAAGCCAGAGCCAGTGATGCATTGCTGTAGACATGTGTATTTTATTGTATTCAGAAGCATGGGCAAAGGACAATGATTTTTTTGTCACTTGACCCTTTTCTTTACCAGGTAGCAATTGCACACTTAGTAGTGGCTGCACAGAGGCATAAAGACAGGCTACAATGTGCACACACATTTTAAACTATATGGCTAAAGAGATGCAGCTCTGGAGTAATCCAGCTGCACTAAAAAAAAAATACCCAACATTCTCATTGATTTAAATGGGATCCTTCACCTCTTGAACATTAGAAGTCTTCAGCTCATTGTGAAGTAATATGTTGGAAGCCTCTCTTGCTTTAAAGGGGTTAAAAGTTAATTTAAACCATTAGCACATTTCTTTTGTCCCCTGTGGTGAAATTGGTTGGCTCCAGAATTGCAACGCTTTAGCGTATCGATTTTGGTCCTATATACTGTACGTAGCCCGATGCTAATAGTCAAATCTAGGAGGTGCAGCACCTGCATTTTTAAATGCCTTTCTCTTTGAAGATGTAAATCACTGTGGTTGCCATGGATCTGGATCACCACCTGCAGCCCTTGACAGAAATGTTAAATAGTGCTATCCAGAGGATTAGTCAGCAGGGGACGCTGTGTGAGCTGTCACCTTCTCTACTGACAGCCATAGAGTTATCAGGACTGAAACCTGAGTTTCACCCCCTAAGTGGTTTATCGACTATAGAAATTATATTTCTGGCGGGTCTCTCATCTATTTACCAGAATTTCAGCACGGCATCCAGATCTGGATGGTGCTCAAATAGATCTTGGCATCAGATGAACTTGTGTTTTGATACTGAATTTTAACAGGAAGCTTGTTTACAATATTAAGTATGAGATGTGTTATGAAGGCATGCTTTTGATTGCATTCTTACATTTGTCACATATGTGATGTTTCATTTGTTACAAAACTACAATATTTTACAAGGGTAAACCCAGGATTTCTAGATAAGTTTCCAAAAGCAAAAAGGATAATATACAGAAAGGCATGATTTTGGAGCAAACCTGCATCATAATGGCTGATAAATAAGCATTTCCACTGATTCTGACATCTGCATTTGGACTACAAATATCATCACCCTTAACTGGCCATGGCTAGCTAAGGATCAAGGGAGCTGTGGTCCATCATCAAATGGGGGGCAGGTTGTTCTCTCTTAGAATAGACAAGGGTAACAGAACCAAACATCCCTCATTATTAGGGTGTTAACATGTTGAGAGCCAGATGGATGTGCAACAAATTGAGGATCAATGCAGTGCTTCCCTCTTTGGTATTCAGAGGCTTAAATGGATCCTAATATTTAATATGTAAAAAATATATATGGTAGGGTGTTTTTTCTCCTGAGTACAGCGAGGTTGCCCCTACTGCTTAGATGTGATTTATTCAAAAGTTATTTCAGCTCAAACTTACATTTTTACGGTGCAGTATCTCAATGGCCTGAAAGTTTACAATGGTGCTGTTGCTACACCATCCTATGGTTAGCTCTGCTTAATGGACCATAAATCTCCATAGGTCTGTGTAGCAACAGCGCCACTGTACACTTTCAGGCCATTGAGATACTGCGGCTAAAGTAAAATCTCAAGTATAATATGCATCTTTGTATAATATGCAGGTGTATATTATGCTTTTAGAGGAATTTTAGGGGAAAACAAGAGTGCCTATGTATAATACGCACCCTTGTTTTCCCCTTACTTAAAAAAAATATATTGCTGCCAGCTACCTTCCCTCCACCAGCGCAATCCCATGTCAAAAGAATTCTTACTTTCTTGTGCGGCACTTGAATACTGCACTGTGTCTGGGTTAAGCTCTGTCCCATCTTCCCTGCGGGCAGCATGTTTACATTTGCCACCTGCTTCCTTCAATGGACTTTCAGGACCTTCTTCCTCCAGCCAATGGTAATGCCCTGTGAGGATCTCAAGGTCCTCACAGAGCAATACCATAGGCAGAAGCTCCTGACAGCTGATTGAAGGAAGTGGGCAGCAAATGCAAGCGTGTTGCCTGCAGGGAAGATGGGACAGAGCTTAACCCAGACACAGTGCAGTATTCAAGTGCAGCAAAAGAAAGTAAGGATTCTTTTGACATCGGATTGTGCTGGGGGAGGGAAGGTAACTGGCAGCAATAATAATAATTATATTTTTTATTCGGCATAAAAACTCTCTAGTATAATACACCCCCCCACACACTTCACATAAGGTGAAGATGGGTAAAATTGTGCGTATTATGCCCAAGATTTTAAGGTAAATAAAAATCAAGTTTGAGCTGTAATAATTTTTGAATAAACAATTTTCAGTAATGGAAGTACCCTTGTCTTACTCAGGGGGATAAACCCTACAACAAAATATTTTTTTTACTTGAAACATTTGAATGATTTGAGGAACTGATAAACAATACTTCCTAAATTCTGTTACCAAAGGTATGAACAACGCATTGCGTAGCAATGTGATGCTCCTCCCTCTCGTACCCAAAGAGTTAAATGAGAGAACAGAATATCAAAGTTATCTAAAAGTAGCATTGAGTATATAACATCTGTGTAAAGGAATGGCTTGTTCTATCTCTGTATTCTTTTCCTGTATGAGAATTCAGTCAAAGAAAACATTTCATTAAACCTATCTCTTTTCTGTTGTAAAATGTTACTGCCTTTATCCTGACAGAAAACACAGCAGAAATCCAAATTCTTTACAGTCCTGTCACAGGGTCCTCTGCTATGCAGACATAATACTCCCAGAGACCGAATTTAATAAGAACTGGATTCTGCTGCAAACCTACTGACCTAAAAGAGAGAGAGATACAATTGCTTTTTTTATGTATGTCCTGTGGTACAGTTGGTTTGCCCCAGAATTGAGTAAATTCTTAATCAATCAGCCTCCAAGACAGAAAAAACACGTCAGAATGTATCACCAAAAACTAGGACACATTGGTTTAAATTTACTGAGAATCTAATTTGCTTTTATACATGAAAAGTGTGAGTGTGAGCATGTGTTGGGAATCTTTCAAAATATTTACAAAAAAGATTGACAGTTCTCAGTCTCAGATTTTTTACTAGGCACCAGGCAGACCGCACAACTGATACAGGTAGGAGATCTGACAGACAGACTGTGGAGAAGTGAGGCTGACACACAGACCAGGGAAGAACACAGACACAGGCAGGCTATGAAGCTGGCCTTGAGGCGATGTTTAATGTGGCGACATGATAATCTCGTGCTTTTCATGCAGACGAGATTCTCATGTCGCCCTTTTAATCAAAGAGACATGGTTTATGCACCTTGTAGTCACATAATATTTTGTCTGCAACATTTTAAAAGGATATTGCACCGGTTTAGTGGCATCACTGCTGTGCTGGTCACACCCTCTATGCTAAGTTGTGGGAATGGCCAGTGCAATCCCAGCATCCCTGCAGAGACACCCACTGCTGGTTTATGGTGGCCATTTTATTTATCAAGGGCATGTGCAAAGCATGGTGAACCAAAGTGTTGCACATTCCCTGTTCCTCAAGGGGTTATTTTGTGTTTAAAAAGTATCCTAGCTTGGCTGCCTTCTAACACGGGTTGGTGTTAACTAGGGAGTTGCAGCTATTTCAGGTATGCTGCCAAAAGAGACCTGAATGAAAAGGAATTAGCAGCTAATTCTTTCCGCAAGGTGATGTGACTCCACCATATGCTCACTAAGAGCTGCTTTTGCATATGATGCTGTAGTGAGACAGATTATTATCTAAAATAATGGAACTGTTTATCAAGGCAAAAGAGGAGCACTTATGGTGTAAAACAACAGTATCACATTAATCAAAAGAAACAATCCATCTATTTTCAATAAAGCTTTATTTTTTATAAACATGATGCAATTTTTTTTCTGTCTAAAATGTCTCCACTGAATAAGTGCATATCTCCCAAGTGTCCTGCTTTAGATGGGACCCCCTCTGAAACCCAAATCTTTCCGTCCCTCTTTCCCACCCTGGTGTCCCTCTTATAGGAGATCAGACTGTGTGGTGTTGCTTCACCTGTGTATAGAAGTGTCTCATATTGCTCCACAGCAATAAAACTCGCATTGAAGTTTGTTTAAACCTTAGCATATGTGTTTATTCATAAGGTTGAGTAAATAAAATTCTTTGGACCTTCTTTAAATAATTTATTTAATTACACAAAGAGGTGTCAATAGGTCATGAAATAACCTAAAATTCTCGAAGTTACACCACCTACCAGCCACACCCCAAGCAACACAACCTAAAACAAAAGTGTCCCTCTTCTGGCCATTTGAAATGCTAGTAGGTGTTTGTAAAGGTATTAATATCTCCTGGATTATGCAACTGCTAGTCCTCAGGACAATAAGATGCATAGGTGGTTTTGAAATAGGTTTGCAAGTATGCACACATAAAAAGTTCATTTTAACCCTTGATAGCCAGGGGTGGGGTGTTCAATGCATTGAAAATAAATACTTGTATACTGCATAGACACACAAAAGGTTAACCTCCTTTCCTCTGACTGCCTACTGAGATATTTTATGCATATGAAGTAAATCCTTTTCAGGCATTATACAGTCAATGACTTGGAGGTGGGGATTAACAGTCACACTAGGAAAGAATAAGTGCTTGTTCCACACATAAAAGGTCTGCATACAGATATAATTAACTTAGTCTAAGGGCCCAACGTTGAAAATAAATGTAGAATAACCAGAATAAACCAATTACACTATACGGTATAAAAACAATTCCCATAATGCCCATTGATACAAATGGGGCTTTTCCCCTTTGGATGCAAGAATTGTCTTCATTGCATTGCTTTACAAAGAGTTGTATACCTTTTTATAATTCAAAGCGTTAAAAGACTAGTTTGTATCCATGTAAATGTGTATGTGTTCCCTATGGAGCAGTCTGCTGGCACCAGAGGTGCCCCATTCCTCTTTGTGCATATGGTCCATTGACTTTGCCTTAAAGCAGGGGAAGTCAGTTATCGGACCTCCAGCTACTGGGATCTAACACTCTCATCAACCCCAACCAGACACTGATGATGGTAGTTATAGTCCCAAGCAGCTGGAGGCCCAACAAATGACTACTCTTGCTTCAGACCCTTTGTTTATGCATCTTTCTCTGTTCATCTTCCAGAACATGTTTGAATGTATATAGATAGATCTTTTTGCTACTTTGTGTTTTGTATTATAAATAAATGCATATATATCTTCATCATCATATGAGGTCTTGCCCATTTCCTTACATTATCCAATAACCACATCCATGTATCTCAGCTGCTGAAATAAAATTTGCACAGGCTGCCTGTCTCCCCTCGAGATGTGATCAAGGATGAGATCCAGTGCTTAGGATAAAGCCCAGGGTAAGAGTCTCTGAGGGACTATCATTATGACAAGTATCTCTGTTTTCCAGTAATTACCAGCAGTGTTGACAGAACCTTCAACACCATCTGTTTGAAGACTTGGTTAAAGTCTATTAAACCCTCATATTTTAAGTGAGATGATCTCTGGACCCAAGGGACCTGCTGTGATGGATACTGTGCCAAACCAAACAAACTGCTATGACTTTTTAATTATCCAATAAATGATCCCTGATGGAAAGCTATATTTTCTGAACGCACTGCCAGTGTTCTCAATATATTGCGTTACTTCATACAGATTATTATGTTGCTCTGCAGAGCTTACAATTTGAGTCTGCAAGCCCAAATACCAAAGCTTATTTACTAACATATATGGTGCAATTCTGGAGCAATCCAGCTGTACCATAGGAAACCAAAAAACATTTCCTAAATTGCTATTATTTTAACCCCTTGATTTCTTCACAACACTTTCTATAGAATTTAATGGATTAAAAGCTTTAAATCAATATAGAATTTCATTTGTTCACCAAGGTGCACTGGGCTTGCTCCAAAACAGTACTTTTTCTTAGTATATCAGCCTAATAAGCCTAGTATTTAATCATTGTCTGCGTGCATGCATGTCAGTGAGTGTGCATGTGTATGTCAGCACATTTGTGTATGCCAGTGTGTGTAGTCTGAACAAACCACATCCATCTGCTTTATAAAAACAAATCATTTGATGACAGATAAGAACTCTTCTAGATTGTGAATTTTCATTTTAAAACCTTTGGATGCTAAATACATCTCCAGTCATTGTGAAGCAATACAGAGTAGATATTGCTAACAGACAAAGAGTTAAAAAAAAAAAATCAATGTATCCTATATAATAAAACTGTAGAATGTTTGTCAGATGCAGTCGTGCGCTATAGAGACTGTCCGAACGCACA
This sequence comes from Rhinophrynus dorsalis, assembly GCA_037306005.1. NCBI lineage: Eukaryota > Metazoa > Chordata > Amphibia > Anura > Rhinophrynidae > Rhinophrynus > Rhinophrynus dorsalis. The sequence continues at coordinate 386,555,321 of CM074720.1, read as the reverse complement.
GAATGCTGGGAGCATTCTGTGCATTCGGGCAGTCTCTACAGCGCATGACTGCATCGCTGCACTGCCAGAGCAGGACCGGCCTCTTAACCCTTTGAGTGCCAGAGGAGTAACACATACCCCTCTGGCACGCAAAGGGTTAACATCACCCGGACCTTGGCCCGTGTACATGGGCTTTTACACTAGCCTGTATATAAACTTCTGAGTGGTTCTCTCATCCAGACTGGATGCATGCAGTGAATCAGGGGTGGCGATTTTCACAGTAGGAGGCAGGAGCTGCAGATAGACTGCAACGGTCCCCTGCAGGGCCAGCCCTAACATAGGTCCTGGTGGGTCCATGGACCCAGGTGGCACTTTGACAGGGGAGCAGTTTTCCGCCCCCAACTTCCCCAATGTATGTTATTTTGTGCACCAACAGATTCTCATGGTGCTGAATAATTGTTGCCGTCAACTTATTAAGCCCTGTATGATTAAAGTGTGCAAATATGGCACCCAAATTATTAAATTAAAATTAAATATCTTGTACTCTGTGCCACTAAAATACGTACAAAATGCCTTCTGCTCCCCTTCCCCGCAGTGCGTCCAGGCAAGTCATTACTTTAAATTCCACCGGCTCTCTCTCCCTTTATCAGCTCCCCTTCCCCTCGGTGCGTCCAGGAGCAGGGTTCCAGCAGAGACAGGGCAGACCTTTATGAAGCAGCCTCAGTCAAAAGAAAAATTCATATTGCATAGCGCTGCCCCGGCTCTTTCTCCCCTTCTTTGTGTGCTCCATTCTGCACGGGGAGCTGAAAAGGGGAGAGAGAGCCAGGCAATTTAAAGTAATGACTAGCCCGGGACTGGTCAGTGATCGAATCTACTAACCACTCCAATCTGATCCTCATCCACTGCATCTCCATATATGACTAGCCTCATTAATTTCAGTCATCATTTCCATCGGACTACTATTACTCATCAGACGTGGACTATTTGACTAATTTTAATACTGTGACAGCTATCAGGGCATCATCAAAATTATATGTTATTTTTGGGGACCCTTCTTTTATATGACTATTCTCAAACTTTTGTTCAAGGGGTATCTCATATCTCATAATTTTAGAGCTTCTAACCCCTTGGGATTTTAATTTGGTTCTGGGACTTCTCCTATGAGATCCCTCTGCAACGACTGACTGCAGTGGTCTCCATTCGGTGACTGATTTAAAATGACATTTCTTTTGGTCATTTGTTTTGACTGTCAGGTGGAAGAGTCACATGCATTATCATGTATATCTCACTTATTGAGGTTTTACATTCATACAAGGTGGTCTTTTGGACTTGCTTTGTGTTTAATTATCATGATATAAACTAATGGATGTGGGTGTGTTTTGGTGGGCGTTGGGGGGGGGTAGCACAATGTCTTGGGCTGGCACTGGTCCCCTGAGTTTCTGAAGTGCACAGTCCCCTGGGTTTCTTACATGCACAGTATGTCCAATCGTATGGGTAATGCCATGCACAATTTGCTATTTATGACTAAAAAAGACATGTATGTTTATTCCTTATATGACACAACCTCCTCCACCCATTTTTGGTTCCCTGGGGATCTGTCCCAAAGTTTCTCAATATCTGGGTAATCCTCAGGAAACCCAACTGCCGCATAGGTTACAAATCAACTCCCTCAATTCCCATCGATTTCAATGGGCTTTAAATAGCTTGAATGTAAGAGAAGTCTCCAATGCATTGTGGAGAAATGCGCTAAGGGTTATATGCTCCATTTCAGTTAATGAGAACATCCATGTGTCCCCCACTGTGAGTTGTTTATTCCTGAATTGCGCCTCCTGGTTTCTGAATGTGGATCTTAATTCTTAGAATACAATTACATCCATCCCAAGAGTTCCTAAGTTAAAGGGATAGTAATGTTTCTTAATAAAAGCATCTCTAATTAATCATCATAGTATTTGGACTTTGGAGAGTGTTATTTCAATTCTGTCAGAGTTGTAGTTCAGGAGTAATTCAATGACAAAGTCTCCCCCTCACGCCCATTTTACCGATGTAACACTGCTGAGCCAGATCAGAAGGGAGGTGCCCAGGTAGATTTCAGAGAGGGACAATCTTCAATTAAGATAAGGGAAAAACCTGAAAAACTTGTCAAGGGGGACAGGGCATTCATTGTTCTCATAGGAAGAAGATTGTCCCCTGCTGTTATCTGTCTGGTCTATGGACTGGATTCCACATCTGAGAAGAGATGGCTTACACTAGGTAAAAGGGGCAGGAGGGGAAACTTTGCTTGTGAATATCTCTCAAACCATAAAGGTTTGAGAGATAAGACTTATATCGTTCTTCATTTTTTTTAATGCCTACAAAATAAAATAAAGATAAAACGAAGTATTACTATCCCTTTAATGTGCTTTATAAGCCCTATTTCACTGTGAACACTATTCATGTATCTATCACCCATTCTCTAAAGTTGTTTCTTCACATATTTCCTTTGTCTCTTGCCCGCTACATTTCAATAATGCTTTCTTGATCTAGTTACACCTCCTTTTTTCTGAAAAAGTATTCATTTGTAAAGTTTACTATATTTCTTAATAAAATTTCATGCATATTACACTTCCTCTCCTAGCCATACATATTAAGATTGATGGCTCCCAGATTTAACTGAAGGACCATTAACACCATAGGGCTCCAGGATTTCTCAAAGCATTGGGTACCCCTATTGTCCTCAAGGAGTTAAAAGGTTCTGATGAACTGTTCAAGACGGGAGATCCTTAAATCCTGACCTGTTAGTGATACCTGAGGACTTATTTGAGAACCATTGATTGAGATCATTGGTTCTCAGTTGACTGAGAACTCTTTGAGTTCATGCAAAATCTCTGTGGAACCCTAGCAAAAACCTTTTAACCCTTTGGATGCTATGTCTCCAACACATGGATTCTCAATGCATTGGATACCTCTCTAGCAGCAAAGTGCTTAACATGGTATAATTATCAATTGTATTGGAATTCTATTATGGTCTAAAACTAGTATTAACCCTTTGAGTGTCAGAGTGTATGCAAAATATTGTGGATCCATGCATTTTGAACCACTCTTGCATGCAGTGTGTTAAGGGCATTATGTTCAGGAGAAAAATGGAGGATTTCTGGGGCAGGCCAGCTGCACCATAGGAGAGTAATAAAACAATTCTTATGGCTTCAATGGGACTTTTATCCATTTGAATACTAGAGCTCTCCAATGCAGACGTCGCTAACATCAAAGGTATTAATACCCCCATGTAAATATAGGGGAATTTAAGGACATTTTATTTGTTCCTGATTTGTTTCTTCACTTTTACTTCATACACCAGCCTCGTTCTCTGCCAACATAGTATCATCCCCCATCTACCCTTTCTTCCATATGATCTCTACTTCCGATACTGGTAAGGAAAAAATTGGAGTAAATACTACCATACCTGTGGTACATGCTGATATGCATACTGGGTTTTTTCATGATCCATCGGTTATAACCTGGAAGATACAAATGGTGTATTCACTCATTGATGAGTAAATGAGTTCCACATATGACCAGATGAGTACCTTCTGTAAATTGATAAATATACAAATGATAAATACACAAAGTAATTACATTTACAGTATTTACTTGAATCTTCAGTCATTCACTTTCGATGATTTCTTATTTTTTTCTGAGTTTAACCCTGTTGATAATACAGTCTCTAGCATCCAAAGCAGTTGAGGTTTCTTTTTCATTCTTACTTTAGAATAATTGAATCATCCATGGTACTAGCATTAACTATATGATCTCACAATGGAATTCAGAGGTTCTATTGTGCAGAAGCTGATAACAGATGATAACATGACACATTCCTCAACCCTTTCAGTACCAAAGAGGTGAGCAGCATTGTGAGCAATATGTTGCACATCCCTCTGGTATTCAAGGTTTAAGAATGTGAGAAAAAAGTTATGGTCGCACAATCTGTATCTATAAGTTTTCCAGAATCCTTCTGTGTTCTTCATTTGGATGTGGTTTACAAATTTGAGTTGTTTTAGACATTTTAAGTAAAATAAGTATTCTGAGTCTGATTGGAGGTGAGTATTTTAATTTTATTTATTAATTCAAAATTATTTGTAACTTCTATGAGAGGCCCCTTTTTTAACAAATCTATTCATGATCTTAGAAAGTATACCAGATAGTTGATGACCGACATTAACAGGAACCAAACTACAATGGTTAGAGCAAATCTCTTCCTTGATAAGCATGGCCTGTCTAAACATCTGTAGCCAATGGATGGATTATCTTGAGATATGTATAGTATATTGCCATTTTAAGTATTAAAGTTACTCTAATGTCTCCTAGTAATAAACAGCCACTTTCCTTAATCTACGCAGAAACTCTTATAAATCAATGTAAATTAATTTTTAATGATTGATTGTCAGTCTCCAGGAAGTCCTACTGCTCTCAATGAATGCTTTGCGAAAGGAAGACAACATGATTGGACGGAGTTTGGGATCCTAAAGTCCAGTTTGTTATTAGGAGACATTCCTTTAAATTTATGTGCCTTTGGTCCTGTTAGATGTAGTTTGTACTATCTTTGAACTAGTGGTCATTGGAGTCATAGATCTCTATCTGTGTGCTTCCTACATTCTTTTGAACAAAAAACAGTACAGTGCATGAATGAGCAGAATTTTCTTTTTTTATCAGTGCTACTTTATTTTCCTCTGTATTTTTTTTTAATTAAAACCTTTATATTTTTACACACATGTCCAATTTTTCTATAAAATGTACTTTGGTAGGTGATGGGAGGCAGGCGGTGTGTGTGTGTGTGTGTGTGTGGGGGGGGGGTTGTGACATTGCATTGTTTAGAAGAGAAATCAGATAAGATAGCTCAGTCCAGACCCAGGTTCTTTGATCAGTCAGTGGTAAAGGAACCTTTACCTTTACCAATGACTGATCAAAGAACCTGGGTCTGGATTGAGCTATCTTATCTGATTTATATTCCAAACAATGCAATGTGTCCTTGTAATTAAGAGAGATGTTTTCATATTTATCTGTATAACATGCCATGAAGCAGAGACCTAAGAGGTCTTGAAAGCTTGAATCCTAAATCTGCTTAGTTCACCAATAAAGGTCTCAATTTGGCTATATTTACCTCCTAAATAAAATAAAACACAGGATGCTAGTAGGGATGAGTGAAAAGTCACAGAAATTTTCCCCAGGGCATTTCGTGAAAAAAATATTTTTGCTTTTTTTTCACCACTTTTTTGCATTCTTTTCGCCACTGCCAAAAAAAGTCCAGACAGAACTTTTCAGCTGTTTTCGATGACTACAACATTTCTCACCACAATATTACTTCTCCTGAGGGCTGAAGTGGAGAATTAAATAGCTGAAAGTAAAAGTTGTGAGTCCTACAGAAACATATACCTTGAAAAAATTGTTAGCATGTTGAGTGCCTTTGTTCTTTGCCCACAACACTAACTTCCTGTTAAGTAACATTGGCACAGCCACCGTTGTAAAATAACTGCTGCTTGTGATATTCCATCATGGTGCAACACATTACATCTCTTCTTTAAAGCCTCTGTTTTCAACAAATGTAAAGAGCAGCATGTTAACAGCCCAAATTACTATTTTTGTGCAGGTTTTGACTTGTTTCTAAGAACATAGTAAGTGTGGCAAGGCAGTACATAGTAGCAGGACTGTATAACTTTATTGATTGAATGACATGGCTTTTGGAGGTGGTGGGGGCAGTGGCTATATGTGTAAACACTCCATGACTCAGAAATTCAGAGCCATGCTCATCTGCAGCAGGAGCAGAACATCTTGGAACACGCTCTTGTCTAACACATCTATAGCACTTCTATTAGGTACCCCAAAACCCTAGGAACACTTAGGAGTACTTCTGCTTCTGCCACTTGTGGCACCTTTAACTGTTGATGGTGTGTCTCACATTCAGACCTTTGGTTGTGCTTCAGATGGGAATTAAATGAGGAGATACCTAGGTGAGAGCCTGCTTTCCCCCTGCTCACATGCTTCTTGAACAGACATCAGATGCTTATCTTTTAGATAGTGGACTGCGGGGTTCCAGAGAGGCTGCTACTACTACTGAGTCTAGTTCAGTGGTTCTCAACTCCAGTCCTCGGGACCCAATAACAGGCCAGGACTTAGGGATTTCTCTGCTAGAGCACAGGTGTGGTGATCAGAGGTTCAGTCACATTGATTAACTCACCTGTGCTCTAACAAGGAAATCATCAAATCCTGGCCTGTAGTGGGTCCCGAGGACCGTAGTTGAGAACCACTGGTCTAGTTGTTGCTGAATTTGTACTACTACTAAATGTCACAGGTGCTGCACTTCCAAGAACAGCAGAGGCACTGAAATATAAGGCTGCAGATGCTGACAACCTGTGTTGTTGCTAGTTACTCAACACTATTACATGGATGCTTTCTTGATCTAGTTACACCTCCTTTTTTCTGAAAAAGTATTCATTTGTAAAGTTTACTATATTTCTTAATAAAATTTCATGCATATTACACTTCCTCTCCTAGCCATACATATTAAGATTGATGGCTCCCAGATTTAACTGAAGGATCATTAACACCATAGGGCTCCAGGATTTCTCAAAGCATTGGGTACCCCTATTGTCCTCAAGGAGTTAAAAGGTTCTGATGAACTGTTCAAGACGGGAGATCCTTAAATCCTGACCTGTTAGTGATACCTGAGGACTTATTTGAGAACCATTGATTGAGATCACTGGTTCTCAGTTGACTGAGAACTCTTTGAGTTCATGCAAAGTCTCTGTGGAACCCTAGCAAAAACCATTTAACCCTTTGGATGCTATGTCTCCAACACATGGATTCTCAATGCATTGGATACCTCTCTAGCAGCAAAGTGCTTAACATGGTATAATTATCAATTGTATTGGAATTCTATTATGGTCTAAAACTAGTATTAACCCTTTGAGTGTCAGCGTGTATGCAAAATATTGTGGATCCATGCATTTTGAACCACTCTTGCATGCAGTGTGTTAAGGGCATTATGTTCAGGAGAAAAATGGAGGATTTCTGAGGCAGGCCAGCTGCACCATAGGAGAGTAATAAAACAATTCTTATGGCTTCAATGGGACTTTTATCCATTTGAATACTAGAGCTCTCCAATGCAATGAGCTGGAGACGTCGCTAACATCAAAGGTATTAATACCCCCATGTAAATATAGGGGAATTTAAGGACATTTTATTTGTTCCTGATTGATTGAATGGCATGGCTTTTGGAGGTGGTGGGGGCAGTGGCTATATGTGTAAACACTCCATGACTCAGAAATTCAGAGCCATGCTCATCTGCAGCAGGAGCAGAACATCTTGGAACACGCTCTAGTCTAACACATCTATAGCACTTCTATTAGGTACCCCAAAACCCTAGGAACACTTAGGAGTACTTCTGCTTCTGCCACTTGTGGCACCTTTAACTGTTGATGGTGTGTCTCACATTCAGACCTTTGGTTGTGCTTCAGATGGGAATTAAATGAGGAGATACCTAGGTGAGAGCCTGCTTTCCCCCTGCTCACATGCTTCTTGAACAGACAACAGATGCTTATCTTTTAGATAGTGGACTGCGGGGTTCCAGAGAGGCTGCTACTACTACTGAGTCTAGTTCAGTGGTTCTCAACTCCAGTCCTCCGGACCCAATAACAGGCCAGGACTTAGGGATTTCTCTGCTAGAGCACAGGTGTGGTGATCAGAGGTTCATTCACATTGATTAACTCACCTGTGCTCTAACAAGGAAATCATCAAATCCTGGCCTGTAGTGGGTCCCGAGGACCGTAGTTGAGAACCACTGGTCTAGATGTTGCTGAATTTGTACTACTACTAAATGTCACAGGTGCTGCACTTCCAAGAACAGCAGAGGCACTGAAATATAAGGCTGTAGATGCTGACAACCTGTGTTGTTGCTAGTTACTCAACACTATTACGTGGAGTGTGTGTGGCAGAGTGAGACTTGGAAGACGTAATGATGATTGATAGGATGACTGTGTACTTTATGTCATCTTTGCTTGTTCACAGTCAGACTTTCTAATTGTTTTCTCAACCAGTTTATAGATAGGCATAGTGCTCCATTTCAGTGGTGGAAGATTGAGCCCTTGCCTTTCATTTAACTTTCTAGCCATGTCATCATATATCTCAATCTCAACTTCATATGTATTTGAAGAACAGGAGAATGCTGGAGGGATATATTCTAGATCTACATCATCATCATCAGTCATTATGTCATCCTCAGAGCATTGCCTGTCACTTCTTCCCCACTACTTTTATATTCCTTTAGGCTTTTAGAGGTCTTATTCTATTTTTTTTTTTTTACAACGCTCACTGTTACTTTCAGGACATGTTTTTGTGCTTGTTTGTCTCACAGTCAAATGTAGCAGTTGGTTGAGATGCTACACCTTCTTGCACTATGTCATTAACACTGGAATGAGACTTATTGTCACATTGTTGGTGGTGGTTGAATTGTTGGTGGGACTTTGACAAACGCAATAGGAAAGGGAGCACCATCATTCATTGCACATGCTACAGAATCCATGACTGCTGTCAGGTTCCAGACTACCACTTTAATCACATCCCTGCACTGCTCCTAATATGTTCACCCTACCCCTTGTGCATTTACTGGCCATTACTCAACTACTGTGATTGTTTTTGCTGTACAGTACACAATAGAACTGATTGTGTGTGCGATGTCTTGCCTTGGATCTCTACAAAATACTCTATCTCATCTAGTATCAGTCTACCTCAGTCACAGATCATACCAGGGCCCCTGTCTCTGTCACCTATCTTTTTTATATATTTTTTTTTAATTAACTGTCCCTCCTTCCCCTATAACTGTCAACAAAAACATACTCCCTATCCAACTGCTTCTTTTCCTGGACTCCCCTAGGACAGAGATAACAGCCAGATCAGGAAGAAACGTGGATCACAGTTGCCTGTGTCTTCCCAACCAGTCACTCAGACTTCTGGGAAATTTGTGGGAATTCTCCTTTGCTCTCTTCACATACCCAAAGACTACCCTAGGACAAAGATAACAGACAGATGAGAAAGGAACTTGGATCACAGCTGCCCGTGTCTACTCAGTCACATCAAATTCTGGGGTATATGGGGTTAAACAACTTTGCTCCCTTATTACGCCCATAGGACAGTAAACAGTCAGACCAGGAAGAAACTTGGAATATGACTGCCTGTGTCTTCCCAGTCAGTCACACAAAATTTTGGGGTATTTGGGATCAAACTCTTTTCTCCATTCCTGTCCCCCAGAGTCCCCTAGATGCCCCTAATACAGAGATCAGATTTCCTGCCTACAAGACTCCCTAAAGTAAGCTTCAACTTTATTAGCTTGGCTTCTCTTGCTCAAAAATGTGCTGTTCCCTCCTTCTCTCAGAGCCTGAAACGCTTTGGTATCCCTGCAGGAGAAGAAGAGAAATTTGCCATGCGATGTGGAGAAATTCTGCATTACCATTGATTTCAATGCAAAGAGTTAGGTGAAAAAAAGCAGGAAAACTGCACCTTTCACATGACATTTCCTGCTAGACAGGACATGCCATTTTTCTCCTAATTCTGTTTTGTGGCAAAAACTTTCACTCATCCTTGATGCTAGCATAGTACATTTTAACAAGTGGTTTTATCCTGTAAACCTTTTGAAAGGAGGCAAGTAAGAGTTAACTGGAGAGAAGCAATTCAGTACTGACTATAGTGCAAATTGTATTTGAGAAAACAATTAGTCAGGAAAGAAGTGTTATTTTAAAGAGCAACTAATATGAAAACAAATTAAATCCTTATGTTAAAATACAGCATTTTATTTATTATTGTCTTCTACACTCACCTCTGTTAGCAGTGGTTTTATAAACTTACAACCCTAACTGTGCACATTTGCCCTTAGCTTTTTGTCCCACTTACTGAAAGAGTTGAAAGTGCCAGTGGCAGCCACATTTCTATAGGCTGTACACATGTGCATGCTTTAGCACAGCCACCATGAATCATCAGGTACCATTCTGGAGCTCACTACGCCAGTTCTAGGCTGATAATTGTAGGCTTATAATGTTGCTACACCCAGAATTGAGATTAACAGTGGTTAAATAATAATGTATGACTTGATCAAAAACTTCAGTACATTTTCAATAAAACTTTTTTCATTTAACATGTGACTGTCATCAATCCTGTTTGCAGTACTCCCCTCCCACACACACACTTGTTCTACCATGCCTTTCACTGTCATAAACAATATTGAATTTTTGTATGTATGCATATATAGCTTTATTTATATGGTACCACACAGTGTATGCAGCGATATACAACAATAGTCTTCTTTGTAAATGGCTTTCAGAAGGTCTGCCTGTCAGCCCCATGGTTTGTTTTCTATATTTGTTCCTACTAGCTCTCCTTATTTTTTGCTTTTGGTCTTGTTTTCTATTGGGCCCTGAGGGTTTTTAAGGTCCTCCCACCTTTTGATCTGGGCCCGATTATCAAGTTTGTACTCTAAGTTGTTGTTCCTGCTTTTTGCTCCATTCTGACCTTGGCTCAGTTTTGGTATTGACTTCCCGATTGTCTTAATGCCTGGCTACGTTTGACTTTGGCTTATCTCTCCTGGTGGTTCTATTCGCTCCCAGTATGACCCTTGGCTATCCTCCTGACTCTGGCTTTTGACTCCCTGCACGACCAAGTAAGTGGCTTTTTGTTTGCCTTACCTTCCTGCTCTGGGTTTGCTTTATCTCCTGCCTGTTAACAGCAGTCGCACCAGGTTTCCTTCCCGCCACCTCTAGTCCTCTTCTCTGTGTTAGCACTTCTCTGTCGACTCTCTCTCTCTCCTGCTTCCAACTGGGCATTTGTGGGCTTGCCACTCCACTCTGCCGGCAGAGGCCCTTCTGCTGTTGGCAGTAGTGGTTCATCCTCACCTTGCGCCAGCAGTAAGGAGCAGGGGGTTTGGATTGCAATTGCCTGCCCTCCTCTCTGTAGTCTTTATCCGGTACTTTGGGCAATGCCTTAGTGAAGTAGCTAGGGGAGTCTCTGGATCGGTTGCACGGTTTAGTTGTGGCTACTGTTCATCTCTCTAGCTACCTAGTTCCGGCAGTTCTAGGGTATTGGCAGTTCTGACCATTCAGTATCTTATTGGCCTGTGCAGTGACTCTGTTTTCTAACGGACACTTTAGGGGTCTCTGGTCCAGTTCACCCAGTTGGGGCAGTTGCCAGTTGGGATTCCTTTCCTGATCTAGCCTGAGGGGTCTCCGCAAGTGTTTCTTTTTAACCCTGGCTTCTTGCATTTGTTTGCCTCTCAGCTTTAGTCTTTCTAGAGTGCCTTTGGGTATTATTCAACCCCAGGCTTGCGGTCCTAGCCTGCAGGGTGTTATAGGGACAGTGTCTTCTTGCCCTATTAGCTACCAGTTCTGGTTGTGATTTCTGATTACTTTAGGGAAGCCTACACTACAGGGGTCAATAGTTTTATTACAGTAGTGCAGCATCCTGTATCCATTGTTTCTTTGCTCCTGTTCTCCTCTCCTACTAGCAAGTTTATTGGGTTCCCATAGGACATCCCTGGAGCTTCACCAGGGCAGCAGCCTCCCATCCTGGTCTGGGCCCCGGTGCAACTGAGGTTGGACATCTGGCTTCGCAGCCAGCACCTTTACACGGCTTTGGCCGCAGCAAAGGGGTCTGGTGACCGGCATCACTCACAAGCTTCGCTCTCTAGCTTCACTTTCAAGCATCCTTCGCTCCAGAGACACCACAATCCTTGACACTGCCATGCTGGATTTGATGTCTTTGTGTTATGTCACTTCCATTTCATAGTTGTTTTCACTTTGGGGAACAGAATGAAATCACAGTGTACCAGGTTGGGTGAATTAGGTGGAAACCAGATGACAGGTGTGGATTTATCTATAAGAAATTTTGGTATAGAGAGTGCTATGTGAAAAGGCACATTATTGCGATGGCTAACTTGATCTTCTGCTTTTCGGGTCTTTTCCATCTGACTACTTCTCGCACAAGTTTGGAAAGTTACTGGTAAGAAGCCAAATTAACGCTAACACCTTGGGAAAGAAATTTATCACCATTGGTAAAAATGTTGGATCCAAAATGGATCGGTCAATCAATCTCAACAAAATGATGACACAACTTTGTTATTGATGAGAATGCACTGAATGAAATTTGCATTGACGCATCTCATGTTCAATCAAGTCATCTCTATGTAAGCACATCCATTAACCTCCTGGTTAAAGGAAATTGTCAGGTTCCCAAATTATTTGGGGCATGTGACAACCTAATGTAATATTAGCACATGCTGCACTCCAATTGTGCAATTACTAGAAGGGAGGAAGATTAGTACCAATACATGCCACAAACTGCCAACAAGAGAGACCTGAGGCTTTAACTCATCATCCATTAGGCAGCAACTTGCCTGTCTAATACTAGAGACATTTTAATGAAATTGCTTCACAATCATTAGAACTCTTAAGCTGTTATACAAATTAAGGGCCACTTGTTTCTGGGCATAGTTCTCTTCAACATAACACTGACATGCCTAATAAACTGTTTTTCAGTAAGAGTTTGAGTACTGACAACTGAATACTACTTGAGATTATCTCCCAAACTTTTGCATAACCTCAGAAATTAGTTAAAAAGAAAACTTCCCAGAAGCCTTTATGTAATGATTTTATTATAAATGGCTTGTAGCAAGGGACACTCTATGTGCACAACACTGAATTTCTCCATGGTTGATGAAATGTTTAATGCTGTGTTGTCATATGGAGGATCCTCACTTTTATGCAAAGTACAACACATGAAAGTAATATGACTGTGAAGTATATGACAGTACATACAAAATACAAGCAAGAAATCAAATCAAATAGTAGTGCTCTTGGACAAAAGGTTAATAATATGTGTTTATCACTTAAGAGCAAGCAATTTACAAAATGACTATATGCCTTGGTGTGTTGCTGTCAAAAGTGAGGAGGTATATTTATATTTGTATTATAGACCTAGCTCAAACACACACATGTATTTAACTTACACTGGCATTGCATTATGTGTGAGTGCTAATTTTAGACTTCTTGCTATATCTGTGTTTGACAGTTAGGAAGGCAGTGTTCACTTATAATGATACAGGAGTGGAGTAATTGAAGAAGCAGTGATTTAGTGTTACAGATTTTGAAGAGCCAATATGTTGACATAGCATAAACTGTAAAAATGAAAACTAATAGGGTTAATTGTCATATGAACCCTGCTCAGTTGAGTGTTATCTGCAGCTTTGATTGTATCTCCTGGGAAACTGAGCCCAGATGGTATTTTTCGGAAGGCCCTGACCCACTAGAGGCCTACAGTGATTGAAAACAAGGTGCACCTCAGCTGACTAATTAATTTACCATGATAGCACCTGTTCCAGAATTGATAGTGCTGGAAAGGAAGGCTGTCCCTGGGCACAGTGGTTGGCTGACTTTTAAATGGATTTGAGATGATTATATTAAGCTGATGCTTTGATCAACCAAAGACGTTAAAATGGAAACATGTCTTCACTGGCGATGGTGTTTCAAATTCTAAGACTAAAATCTGGAAAAAATATGTAATTCAATAAAACATAATTAAAACATTGTGTGTTATTTTTTTTAACCACTTGGGTACCAGAAATTTATTGAATGCTTTATGAAAATAATGTGAATCATTTTTGTCAGCTTGGATGGAACGAGACACAATATACATCAAAACACTTCAGTTATTAAAATTGGCTGTGAAGAAACCCAACATATAATGATTACTAATTTAACTGTATAAATTTATAAATGTAGTACCTCTAGGTTTTCGAAAAATATAGACCTATGATACAGATCATAGGCCCAGACTACATTGCATTTAAGTTTTATCACTAGTTTCAGAAAATTCTCATTGATGTTTATAGAGACAAATGTAAGTAAAATCATTGATAAAGTTATCATCTGCAATGAAATGTGATTTGAAATGTGTTCATTACATATGGTTTTAACAGAAATTGCTTTTGTTGTTTATCGCACAGTAGCACTAGATTCATAAAACCTTACAAACATATTTTTAAAAATGTTTCATATATATTTAATTTTAATATTTCAGAGTTTGGCACATTACACTCTCACCATGTCAAGAATACATTAAAAATTAAAATGTTTGTTTCTTTGCTAACAGGGCATTAAAAATAACAAAAATATCCATAGCCGTTTACTGCCATGTAAATAAGATAAATTGTAAGGCATGCAGTTTAAGTTACAAAAGCCAATATAGCAAAATTATTGTCATTGTTTTATTAAAACCAGCATACTTCTGGAGACTATCTAGAAACCATGGTGAAAAACCTGCAGGGGAAAGATGTGGTAGAGATACAGAAGAAGAAATAGAGGGAAGAAGGATGTGAAGATGGAATATGGGGGTTAACTTTCTAACACAGAAAATAGAGTTATTCTTAGTTACATTTATGTGGCTTGAAGAGATTGCATTATATTTAGTCTTACTATCTGTAAAGTTGAACTACGTAGCTTCCAGACTTCAAGTTTTTGCTTATGTTTAATCTATGGGATATGACAATGTGAACTGTTAATTGGGCCTTACAGTGGGGAACTACATCTAAATATAAGTTAAAGGACAACTGTTGCTGAAGTTTTTGGAATCTGGATGTTGGTGAGATGAGCTAACAAGAATAAACTTTTCCTATAACTGCATGTCTTGGGGCATTCTCACCATATGTGGATAAAGGAGCCTAATTGGGAGGACCATGTCAAAGAGATATTAAAGCAGTTTAGGTTAATTTTGCTGAATACGATTTTGCAGTTGGATTCACTGTGATTGGCTCAGGTTGCCCCCAAGCAATAGGATTTGCAAGTTGAAAGCATTCAACATAAATTATATGTTTAGACAACGTTTTACCAACAAGAATACATTGAGATTTCTCCCATTTTCAAGTATGTCCTGCAGAGCTTTTAGAGTAAAAATGGAGGGAAATCTATTTTATGTTACAGTCTAGCCTGGCCACAAAGATTTTTAATGATGTTTTTTGTCTTACAGTATGTTGAAGGAAAAAATCTTATCAGTTTCATGCCATAAATGGGTAACTTGGGAATAAAGTAAGAAGTCAAAATTGGGGTGGTCATATTTCTGTTGAAGTTCTGGGAAAGACTTAGGGGTGTCTATTAAATAGAAGCAAAGGGATGTTGTTTAGCCTGATGTGTATTCAAGACATTCAATTAACATGTGGTTGTAAGCTGAAAGGCATAATACTTTATTAGTGGGAAAGAGGAAGGTGCTAGAGCTCTTAAATTCTTGATAACTTCAAGGAGATATTCATTGAAGTTAGTATCTTTTCAGTGTTCAAAATTGTAGAGTCTAGAGCAGGGCTAGTCAACCCTGTATCACGGTGCCCGTGATTGCTGACTTTTGCTGTCAATCAGGTGTAGAACTCTCCATTGGTCGCTTGTCTATTGCCCGCCCAGTATTGCCTATATAGACTGGGCTGAGGCACCCTTTGAGTGCCCTTTCATGGTGTCTCTATGTCAGTAGTCACCTGCCTTTGTACCTGTATCTCTGGGCCTGTTTAGCTACAGTATACCAGTGTCAGTGTCTCGTCCAGATGCCAGTGTCACTCCTGCGTGGTTCCTGCCTCCGTTCCTGATCCGGTTTGGCTGACATTCCTGCTTCCGTTCCTGATCCGGTGTTGCTGTTGTTCCTGCTCCCGTTCCTGACCTGGGTTGGCTGTCACTGCTATTCCAGTGCGCTGTCCTGGCCTGTCTGTCGTTCCTGCTCCTGGATCCTGACTATCATCCTTTATTTGACCCTGGTCGCCTGGGCGACATTCTGACTACTGGTTTGCTCCATATCACCGGTTGTCAGTTGCCTCCATTTCAAGCACCGGTAGGGATTCCGTGTTGCCCAGTACGCGGTACTGGTTTACTCCATATCACTGGTTGCTGCTGCCTCCATTATTGTACCGGTAGGGCGTTCCTGTTGTCCAGTACGCGTTACTGGTTTACTCCATATCACCGGTTGCTAGCTGCCGTCACTATTGCACTGGTAGGGCGTTCCTGTTGTCCAGTATGCTGTACTGGTTTACTCCATATCACCGGTTGCTGCTGCCTCCATTATTGCACCGGTAGGGCGTTCCTGTTGTCCAGTACACGGTACTGGTTTGCTCCATATCACCGGTTGCTAGCTGTCTACATTACAGCACTGGTAGCCCGTACCTGTTGTCCAGTACGTGGTACTGGTTTACTCCATTTCACCGGTTGCTGCTGCCTCCATAATTGCACCGGTAGGGCGTTCCTGTCGTCCAGTACGCGGTACTGGTTTACTCCATTTCACCGGTTGCTAGCTGTCTACATTATTGCATCGGTAGGGAGTTCCTGTTGTACAGTATGCAGTACTGGTTTCCTCCATATCACCAGTTGCTAGCTGTCTTAATTTACAGCACCGGTTGGGCCTACCTGGTTGTCCTATACGTGATACTGATTTGCTCCACTGTACCATCTTATGCTGATGCTTCCACCCTTACAGCACTAGTGGAGCTGTCCTTCAGTCATTTAGGCTGCCTTGCCTGGTATATTGGCAAGGCCGGTAGAGCCTCATTCAGATTGTTGTGCCATCCTCCAGGCTGCCTTGCCCGGTACATTGGCAAGGCGGTAGAGCCTTATTCCTACAATTGTGTCATCCATCAGGCTGCCTTGCCTGGTATATTGGCAGGGCCGGTACAGCTTCATTTATATTGTCGTGCTTTACTCCAGGCTGCCTTGCCCGGTATATTGGCAAGGTCGGTAAAGCCTTAGTCATATTGTTGTGCCATACCATAGGCTACCTTGCCCGGTATATTGGCAAGGCCGGTAGAGCCTACCATACTGTATCTTTGTGTAGATACTGTTTGTACCTATTTTGTGCATGTCGTATATATGTATGTTCAGGACCCTTGAGGGTTCTTATTAAGCTTTTCAATAAAGTTTGATTTTTTATCTTTCTCTGTGTCTGAGAGTCAAAACAAACCATGACTCCCTGATCCTCAAGAGCTACCATTAGTGCATGTTTTTTGGGGGCTATCCCAGCTGAAGCACAGGTAGACCTTTTAGGGACTCTGTCATTTTAATTGGTCCACCTGTGCTTATTCTAGGATATCATGAAAAGATGCACTGCTGGTAGCTCTTGAAGACCTAGTTTGGCTACATCTGGTCTACAGTGAGACAGAGAACCAAATTAAAATCTAGCTTTTGGCGTTTAAGACATGCATCTTTTGATGGATAGCTATGATTTAACATGGAAAGGGAAACTACATGCTACCATCTGGTTTAACAGGGATGGGGCTGCCAACCCTCCATTGATTCTAGAGCTCTGTAGTGTTTTGTAAGGCAAGTTCTGTTGGTATTCCAAATTAAGTTATTGAAGAGATTTGGGGCTCGATCTAAATGTTGGAGATGGCTGTTTTTTCTGCACAGTAAACTAGTCAAATGCCTGTGCTGTGAAAAAATGTCCGAACAAAAAACAAAGAGCTATTGTGTGATGAAGTTAAGGGGTGTTTTCACCCATAGCAAATGATGAAAACACCGTAATGATCAATTCAAATGTCTGCGTTAACCATGAAGATCCAATAAGGGATTCAAGTTATCGCAGGCAAGTTAAGGCCCATTTTTTTTTTACTTGAGTCCCTTATCGGCTCTTCTAATAAAATAAAAAAGTATTAATAGAACGAAAAAACTATTACATTGTTTAATTCCTTGAGTGGCAGTATAATATGTTGCAGACCACTTGGGGGCTCAAAGGGTTAAACAATGTATTCAGTGCCCAGGAATATATAAATATGCCACCATTACGTGTCTTAAAATAAGCCATCATACTAATAAAACGTGTGCCAATAAGATATGTAAAACAAAAATATATATAATAATATTATGCTTAGCTTTATTAACTGTCTCCACTGCTTTGTACTGATGCCCCATCTGCAATGAGGGAATTTGAACAGAGACTGCCTTTATATATGGCAAGTCTCTGATCCAATTCCCTCACAGCCACTGGCTGAGATGTGCTTACTCACAGATTCGAGTGACTGAGCTTTATACTGATTGGCAGAGGCGGTGGCAGCAGAGACAGTTACTAAAGATAATCATATTGTTTTACCCTTGAGCCCAGAGAGTTCCGCAAACATTGCTTTGCAATGTGTTGCATACTACTCTGCCACTCAAGGGGTAAAACAATGTAATAGTTTATTTGTTTTATTAATACTTTTTATGTTTACAACAAGACAAAAGAAGACTGAAGAGAAAGCAGAAGATAGAAGAAAGATAGAAGAATGAAGAGAAGGCTGAAATGAAGATCGAAGGAGAAGGACAGTGGATGAAAGGTAAGTTTAATACAGATTAGTTAACGATTTGAGCTTCACAGTATGTCAGGCACCGATCGTTGATTTTTTTTCCTTTGAAGTTCCCAATACTGCCTCTATTTAGCGGCATTTTGGGAACTTAATGCACAAAACGGTAGGCCTGTGCTAATCGGCTTGGTAAATTTCAGAATTTGTCAAATATGGGGTCATTTGGTGACATTCGGGCCGTCCAAAAGGCAAGGGTTGTTTGCCAAAAAAAATTAGAATCTGAGCTGCCCTGGTCTGAATGTCATTGAAAATTTCGGAAATTCAGTGACTACTACCTGCGCGCACGATTACTTTCACTCCATGTGTCTAGTTCAATTAGCTTCTCCATTTCATGCGCTACTTTCCCGCTTTGTCTCTATTCCAATTAGCTTTTTCGTTTCATGACTAATGACACAGATACCATCCCAGACAGCCTGCATTTCCTGTTAGTGCTTTGCTGTAGCTCAGAGAAGGAAGAAGCAGGAGATATTAGAGAGTGTCCAGTTGTTGTGTTGGCAGGCAGGTAGCATTAGACATAGGCAGGCAGCCAGCATTAGAACCTTATTGCCACTGCAAGGGAGAGTCATCTTTGTTCCTGTGCAAAATATTAAAAATATTAAGGATGTCAGCCAGTCTGACAGTTGTGTAGGCAGGCAGGGTGCCTTATTGCCACTGCAAGGGAGAGTTACCGCAAGGGAGAGTCACCTGTGTTCCTGTTAAAAAAATATTAAAAATATGGGGAATTTGTTTGAATAATTTTCAGAGTGACACATCAGCCAGTCTGACAGTTGTGATGGCAGGCAGGGTGCCTTATTGCGACCTCAAGGGAGAGTCACCTTTGTTTCTGTGTTAAATATTAAAATTAATATTAGGAATTTGTTTGAATAATTTTCAGAGTGACACAGCCAATCTCAAAGTTGTGTAGGGACTGGGAGGCCTAGTACCTTATTGCCATCGCAAGGGAGAGTCACCTTTGTTCCTGTATTAAATATTTAAAATAATATTAGGAATTTGTTTGAATAATTTTCTGAGTGACACGGCCAATCTCACAGTTGTGTAGGGACTGGGAGACCTAGTATCTTATTGCCATCACAAGGGAGAGTCACCTTTGTTCCTATATTAAATATTAAAAATAATTTTAGGAATTTGTTTGAATAATTTTCAGAGTGACACATCAATCAGTCTGACAGTTGTATATGTGTAGGCAGGCAGGGCGCCTTATTGCTACATCCATACTTTAGCTACTTCATCCATAGTACCATAAGGTTAAAGCTCCACCTTACCCTGTTCCACAGTCTTCATTTAGAACCTGGAAATGGTTCCATTTATTTGTATTTATTTAATTTTAATTTTTAATGTATTTTTTAAAGCATTTTAAATTAGACAAATAATTCAGACTTTTGTCGAATTTCGTCCGAGTCTAACAGGTCTGATCCTAATGTCAGATTCTCCAATGAGAAAAAACAATCATCTGAATTTTAATTTTACCAAAAATTTTTGGCGTGTACAAGTCTACAAAATGGACATTTGGTCACAAGACCTTTTCTGTGGCCTAACGTCCGTTGTGCTTTACCCTGGTAGGACATTTGGATACCGACCAAGACATTTTCTTTTGTCGGTTGGTTTCCATTTTGCCCTACCTGCTTTTTATCTCTAACATTTGGATCAAGCCCTTAGAATTTTGTTAAATATGCTTTTTGAAATTTCAGAATAGTAGATATTAAAGTTTTGATATTAATACCATTTTTGCTATAACTATTCTGCTAAACCAGGAGAGTGCATGACTTTCCGATTCTTAGAGGCTAAAATGGGGTTGAGGTATTAGGGATTCCATTTTTGCTTTAAAGGGATAGTAATACTTCGTTTTATCTTTATTTTATTTTATAGGCATTAAAAAAACATGAAGAACGATATAAGTCTTATCTCTCAAACCTTTATGGTTTGAGAGATATTCACAAGCAAAGTTTTCCCTCCCGTCCCTTTTACCTAGTGCAAGCTATCTCTTCCCAGATGTGGAATCTGGTTGTAAGACTAGACAGATAACAGAAGGGGACAATCTCCTTCCTATGAGAACAATGAAAAGCCTGCCCCCCCCTTGACATGTTTTTCAGGTTTTTCCCTTATCTTAATTGAAGATTGTCCCTCTCTGCAATCTACCTGGGCACCTGCCTTCTGCTCTGGCTGAGCAGTGTTACATCAGTAAAAGGGACGGGAGGGGGATACTTTGTCATTTACTACTTGTACTAAAACTCTGACAGAATTGAAATAATAATCTCCAAAGTCCAAATACTATGATGATTAATTAGAGCTGCTTTTATTATGAAACATTACTATCCCTTTAAATAAGTTCTTATTATGTTGTGTAAGCTTACTTCCAAGATATACCAATATATTTATTAATTTTCTTTCATTTGCAGAGGAATGTTTAATACCAGATGTATATAAATACAAATTGCGGCACTATATGGTTGAGAATGTTTAGTATCAAAGCAAATGGCAACAAATGAATACACTCACCGCCATCCCTCTGCCTTGCTTGGTGCTGGTTAGGAAATCCCAATTCCTGAAATCTTGAAGAACAAACGAAGAAACTGCTTTCTTTAAAGCAGGGAGATCCGATTTTATTTCAACATCAAATTTGGGTGACACATGACAGCATAGATCTAACGCATTTCGCACATATAGTGCTTAATCATAGACCTAATTCCAACAAACTAACCCGATTGCTATTTAAAGGACAAACGGAAGTATCTAATCACGCTCCATCCAATCGAGAAAGATGTTACAATTCAAATAAATAGCCAATGATGAGAAGTAATCAATACAATACAAATTCATACCCCTTGTGTTCTAAAAGGCAATCCCCAACACATAATAATAAAACGGATTAACCCTCAGTGTGTGAATTAAAAGAAAACAGTCAATGAGTCTTACAATCCTATGCAAATACTTATGTATGGGACAATTAAAGAGACAATGTCCAAATGTGTTTAAACATAATGGGTAACATCAAATTCATGATTTAAACCGTTTGGAACTCTGGATCGGAGATTAAAGATCCAATATACCTCCCTTTGAGACAATCTCTTAGATTTATCTCCACCTCTTACATTGAGTATAATTCTTTCTATTTTCTGTACTGAAAAAGTATCCAAACTACAATCATGTTTTATACAGAAGTGTTTGGCCACACCTGTTCTATGGTCTCTTTTTCTAATGTTGCTCACATGCTCTCTTATACATTCTCTTAAAGATCTCATGGTTTTCCACACATATTGTAATCTACACATAGAGCATGTGACAACATATACAACACATTTGGTAGCACAATTAATATATTGTCTCATATTGTATCTTTTTCCATCTACCATAGACTCGAAATAGGTTGATTAAGTTACCTAATTACAACATCCGCACCTCCCACTTCCACATTTGTGCATGCCCACAACATCAAGCCAAGTATTATGTTTCACTTTCCTATCTTCCAGATACATGCTAGTAGATATACTGTTGGCTAGAGTAGAAGCTCTTTTTGATACAAATCTACAACCATTTTGTATTACAGATTGTAATCGCCTATCTGCTTTAAGAATTGGCAAATGTTTCTTTATTATGTCAACTATCTTATTATATTTCTGGCTGTACTGGGTAACAAAAGTAACTTGTTCAACATTTTCATATTTGTTCTTAGTTCTATTCTGAAGAAGATCTGCTCTACTCTACTCAATGCCTTCAGCTCGATTGAGCATCCACATGGGATAACCCCGTTCACAGAGCTTGCCCTGAAGTTCTAAACAGGCAGCATCAAATAATGGCTCAGTGGAGCAACTTCACCTTGCTCTCATAAACTGACCAACAAGGATGCTCCTGATAGTATGACTGGGATGGCAGCTTTCAGCCTGAAGTAAAGTGTTCCCTTCAAATTCTTTTCTATGAATACTAGTAAGAATAGGACCTGTAGGTAAAACAAATTCAGTTTTTAGATCGAGAAAAGCTATCTGGCTTGGATCTTGAGTAAACTTAAGATTGCAATCATTAGTACTGAAAAATTAGAAAAATGCTAAAACTATGTTGCACGCTCCACAACAAACAATAAGAATGTCATCAATATATCTCCTGAAGTACAGTGAGTCATCTCGAAATGGATTATTATCTCCAAAAATGAGGGACTCCTCCCACCAACCCATAATTAGGTTGGAGTATGAGGGCGCAAATTTCTCCCCCATTGAAGTCCCAAGCTTCTGGAGATAATAAGAGCCATTAAACAAAAAATAATTATGTGTTAAAAGATAATGAACAACATCCAACAAATAATATATAAATTCAATTGGATAATTGCTGTACTTCAGGAGAAGAAATAGTACGGCCTCCAATCCCAAACTATGGGGAATACAAGAGTAGAGAGAGGCAACTTCACAGCTGATCCAGCTGTAATGAGGCCTCCACTCCATCTGATCCAAATCCTGTATCACCTGCTTGGTATCCCTAATATAGGTATTTAACCTTAAAACCAGTGGCTGTAAACAACCATCCACATAAGCACTGAGTCGTTCATTCAAAGAACCTATACCCATGACAACTGGTCTACTCACTGGGCTCTCTAGTGATTTGTGTACCTTGGGAAGATGGTGAAAAAGAGGCACCACAGATTGAGCAACTAACAAAAGCTCTGCCTTCCTCTTGGTAAAAAAGCCGTCCAAGGTACCACATTCCACCAGAGAGCCCAATAGAATAGCAAAGTCACGGGTAGGATTCTTATTTAATACCAAGTAGGTGTCACAATCGACAACTGATGAAAAACCTCAGCAGCATAGTCAGCAGTATTCATAATCACAGTGGAACCACCCTTATCTTCCTCCTTGATTGTAATACCAGAATTGCCAGACAAGGATCCAAGAGCCTTACGCTCCTGAGGTTAAGGTGTGAAAAACTACCTCTATCCCTCACATAAGTCTATAATTCTACAAGATCCATCTCTACCAACTCTTGAAAAACATCAAAGGGTGTGGTCCGTGCACTAACAGGATAAAACAAACTATCCATCTTTAAATGCATAGAGGGTAAGGGTACAATTTCTGTTGAATCATTAGCCAAATACTGCTCTCCTTGTAGAGACAACAGGCTCATCACAACACATTGGTCTTTGAACAATAAACTAGATATATTGTATTCATCTTTAACCGGTGGAACCCTGTCCCGCATATCCAAAATACTTCGGTCTGCAGGGTCAGAGGCTTCATCAGTTATCTCTTAAGAAAAATAAACACATTTGGACATTGTCCAGAGTTCCAAACGGTTTAAATCGTGAATTTTGACATTGTCTCTTTAATTGTCCCATACATAAGTATTTGCATAGGATTGTAAGACTCATTGACTGTTTTTTTTAATTCATACACTGAGGGTTAATCCGTTTTATTATTATGTGTTGGGGATTGCCTTTTAGAACACAAGGGGTATGAATTTGTATTGTATTGATTACTTCTCATCATTGGCTATTTATTTGAATTGTAACATCTTTCTCGATTGGATGGAGCGTGATTAGATACTTCCGTGTGTCCTTTAAATAGCAATCAGGTTACGTTGTTGGAATTAGGTCTATGATTATGCACTATATGTGTGAAACGCGTTAGATCTATGCTGTCTTGTGTCCTCCGAATTTGATGTTGAAATAAAACCTGATTTTAACTGGATCTCCCTGCTTTAAAGAGTGCGGTTTCTTTGTTTGTTCTTTAATGCCAGGTGTATCTATTGCATATGATGAAAGCCTCTGCATAGATTTAACTTTTTCTATATCAGCAAATAAAAAAAAATTCAAGTGTAATCTAACTCGGCAAAAGCCAGTGTACATGGGCCAAAGTGTGTGTGGGTGGTCTCTCCTGCTCCTGACTGCATCGGGCAGTCTCTCCTGCTCATGACTGTGTTTAGGCGGTCTCTCCTGCGCATAACTGCATTTCGGGCAGTCTCTCCTGTGCATGACTGCGTTTCTGGCAGTAACTCCTGTGCATGACTGCGTTCGGGCAGTCTCTACTGCGCATGAATGCATTCGGGCAGTCTCTCCTGTGCATGACTGAGTTTGTGCAGTCTCTCCTGCACGTGACTGCATTCGGGCAGTCTCTCCTGAGCATGACTGCTTTCCGGCAGTCTCTCCTGCGCATGACTGCATTCGGGCAGTCTCTCCTGCACATGACTACCTTGGGCAGTCTCTCCTGTGCATGACTGCATTGGCCTGTGTTTGGGCAGTCTGTGCTGCAAATGACTGCATCGGACAAACATACATCTGGCCTTTTATATTATAGGATATACTTTTGACTTGTAAACATCTGAGGTTCTCTTTTCTATAGTCTCTACATGTTAAATATAGTCAATCTATGAACAAAAAAAAGTATGTTCTCATATCGTAACATTTAATAGTAAATAACATGTCAAATACTAAATATCATTAAATTGTGCTGTTTAGTTACATGTAAATGTATATGAGTATATGAAGCTGGCCTTCTAATGACACCACTTCTCAGATCACATGCCACCAAAATCAAAGAAACGTCTTCTTTTGATACAAATTTTTTTGCTACAAATTGCAGCTAAGATATTTAAAAAAAAATGCCCCATATTGCATGAAAAAGCTATATCATATTAAACATGAATGAATATTAATACACATCTATTTTTTAAGTCATGGCACATGAAACCTCTACATATGTCTTCAAGCTATTACTGTTGTTTACAGTCAAATATGAATTTCAGTTGCTTTCTTGTGAGCAACTGAAATATATGATACATAGTGTTCCATAGCAGAGCCTGCATCTTCCCAAAATATCATTGGTTTGTTGAGAAACCCCACTATATCATAGAAAACCTAAAAAGAATGCAAAAAAATGTGTTTTACTAAAA
This sequence comes from Rhinophrynus dorsalis, assembly GCA_037306005.1. Lineage (NCBI taxonomy): Eukaryota > Metazoa > Chordata > Amphibia > Anura > Rhinophrynidae > Rhinophrynus > Rhinophrynus dorsalis. The sequence goes on along the minus strand of CM074720.1, from coordinate 386,530,102 downwards.
TTCTAAAAAAACGAAGTGCAAATAAATAGGGGTGGGTGAAATCTCTCGCCATGTTCCCCTGAGAAATTCTGCAAAAATCACTCTGTCCATTTTTTGTGGTAAAATCCACCTTTAATACTAGTTATTAAAATTTTTGCATTTTTCACCCATTGGCCAAAATTGTTCGCCGTTTTTTCCAATGGCTAGAAAGTTTACACCCATTGATTTACGTGGTTTTCACCTTTTCGCTACAAAAATGTATTTCTGGAAGTCAAACACTATAGGAGCAGCTACAGAGCGAGTTAGACGTGCTGTGCTATTCTGCTGTGATCTTGAGGAAAAATTGAGGCAGGAGAGGCTCATAGTGACTGGTTTCATTATGAGCAGGTTTAAAAATATTTAAAGGAGAAACTGGAAGGTCCCTTATGTGTCCACTAAGTCTGAGGAGGAGGATGTGAGCACTACTGAACCAATGCTGTCCTGTTTCCCCTAAATCACCCCAAGGGATCCACTTGATGCCTTGGTTGCGATTATCCTCCACCACACTGGCATGGGTGGTCAGTGAAACACACAGTATGCCATGGATAGACATGAACTACCACTTCCTGACATCTACTGAATGGTTATCAACAGGTGGGGGAGGTAAAGATGAATAAGGTGGATCACCAGAAGATGTAGTTACCCTAGAGCAAGAAGGTGATGGAAATCCAGGTGTTTTGCTCACCATCTCTCTTTCAGGGTCTGGCTGGTTTTCTCTATTCTTCCTCCTCTTTGATTTCCGCCTCACCTCTTGTTGCCTTTGGGGAGAGTCAGAGGGGACAGCAACAGCAGTGCCTGATTTTTTTGGTGGGTGTTTGGCTTTAACATGTTTCACATAAATATCATGGTGTCTATATGTCACGTGTGTTATCAGGGTGGCTGTGCCAAGGTGCATTCCCTATATTACCATTTTCATTGACTTGTGACAAATTGTGCACAGTGCCGTTGCTGGCGACAGCACTGTGCCTGCCCCAAAAGAAAAATAGTCCCACACCCAGGGCCTCAGGGGAAGGGTAAAAGTGGAGAAGAATGGCCTCTTTCTTCTTCTGCGCCACATTCCCCCTTCACTGGCTGTGGCAGAGGATGATGTTACTGCCTTAGAATCAGAACTGCAAATAGGACCATGAGTTTTGCTGCTCCAAGTGGAACCTGTCCTAGTCCCGTATCACTGGACACAGTTCCCACTGTTTCCACTGTGATATGTGGAACAAGTCAGCACCTTAGCATCTTGCTGCCCATGCAACTTTTGCTGCCCATGCAACTTAGCAGCAGGTACCAGTTTGGGTAAAAAAGGCCATTAATGTCTCATCCACCCCAGATTCTCCATCATCATCATCACCACTAGTCCCTCCTTGCTGCTGCTCTATTACAGCCGTCTCACCTGTTTGAGGAGCTGATGAGAAATCTGACAGATGGTCTCCTAATGTTACGCTTGCCATTTCTTGTTGACCTGAAGAAGACAGACTGGTGATACTAGCAGAAAGCACATGTGGCTGATCTGTGCTTCTGGTAGTGGTGGCATTAGTGCTGCTAGCTATCAGTTCTGGCTTCTTCAGGATCATGTTCCATGTGGACACTGCCATGGGGACTGGGATATGGGGACTCCCAGGTTCAGGGGAATGTGAGCATCCCTGACTGCTAGTCTGGTCACTCTGCATTACTTCCCCTACCACTCCCCTAAAGCAAGTCCCACCAGCAGCTTCTCCATCACTATTACTACTAACACCAACCACATCAAATTCAGTCTCTGAGACTTATTCCTCACTAGTAATATGATCACCCTGTCCATCACTTCTAACACTCTGTACAAGCTGCTGGACCCTCTTAGTAGTTGTACTAGTTGTGGGACTGCTTTGGTCATGGCAAGTGTGACTTAGGATCCCCTGCTGTCACACTTGGCATCATATCTTCCTCCCCCAATGGCAGCAGGTGCAGCACTTGCAGCAGGTGAAGCACAGGCAGCAGGTGCAACACTGGCAAGAGGCACAGGTAGCTGACCTGTCCTTCTCACACTACTACTGCCCTCTTCTTCCTCCTGTGAGACAAATTTCCCCAAGAACCCTAGGGGTTATATAGCGGACTGGCCATCATTGGGTCTGGGAAACCAGGGCAACCAGACCCTTTCATGTTGGTAGTGTTCACTTTCTCCTCCTCAGACTCACTGGACACGTAATGGTCCTTCCAGCTCCTACTTTTATTATTATTAAACTTGCTCATAGTGATAGCAGTTACTATGAGCCTCTTCGGCCTCAATTCTGCTATAAACTCACAGCACAATGCCGAGCACCTCTCTCTCTTTAGCTGGTTGTATTGTTTTTCACTTCCTGGAAAATAGCATATTTTTATAGGGAAAAGGAGAAAAACATGTGATTAAAGGGGCAAAAATGTTCTAGCCATTGAAAAAATAGCTAAAAATGTTGCTAATGGGCGAAAGTGACATAGATTTTAATCACTCTATTTAAATAGGATTTTTCCCACAAAAGAGCAGAAAACCATATAGTTTTCGCAGATTTTTTTCTTGGGAACACGATGGTACCTTTCGCCCACCCCTAAAAATGAACAAACACAGCAATGTGGTGGAGAGTGGAGACCAATAGTATGCAGGGGATAAAAGAGTATCTGTAGACTATCCACCCTGAAGAATATGACAGCTTCATGTCAGGGAAAAACAATTATTGTTATTGAATGGTAATGACCCATTGGGGTCACTGACCACCGCCATCACCAACACCATTAGTCACTTTAATTTTGTGGTAAGGATAAGGGCCACAGTGACTAACACCACCTGATTCCTTGGGGACAGGTTAACATTGTCAACCTATAATTAGAGCAGGCATGCCAAGGTGTGCTTCCAGTTCCTCCCACCTTCACAGTGTTTTTACACACTGTACTCATCACAGTTGTTAACTGCACTGTCTCTTCAAGCCCCCAAGATAAAATATTCTCATCACTAATGATGATATGGTAGGTGGAGTGGGAGGAGGATTATGGTTATTGGTCAACATTCCCAAAATGCAAGTAAAGTGGTGGTTCTTGTTGTAATGCTGCAGCTGCCTCAGCATTATGACCAGTAGGATCCATCACCCCCACCTGTCCCATGTCACTGCAGGTTCCAACTCCACATTCTCTGAGGTTGACAATCTCAGTCCCACTCTCACCACTACCAACACTACAACTACCCATAGGCATAGTGGGTTGTTATGGACCAGGAACCAGACAGGACACAAAAAGGTAAAATGCAAAACACCTTTATTAAAGTAACAAAACATAAACAAAACAGAATTGTGATCCAGGAGCATAAACCAAATGACAAGCCAGGGTCAGGAACTAGGACAGGTACTCAGCCAAGCTGGAGTCATGAGCACAGATGTCCACGAAGTCAGGAACAAGCCAGTGGGTCTGGAGCCAGAAGAGTCATCAGAGGAAGCCAAGTCATACACGGATAAACAGGAGCTCAGTAGAATCACAGCAGTCAGCAACAATGTCAGTAACAAACACAAGGACAATGGGGAAGTGAGCCAAGCTGCTTTAAATACCCTGGGAGAGTTTGCAGTTGGCTGATAGAAGTCAGGTGAGCAATCAGAGAAGTCAGCTGATCAGTCTGAGCCAGAAACTCAGAAGACAGCAGCAGTAGATAGCAGAGCACTAGATTAACTCAGGCATCAGAATCAATAGGCGGAGTTGTACTGCTCAGCAAAACCTTGACAGTGGAAATACAAGTCTGATAATGTGATGCTTAGACAATTCAGCAGCAGGAACTAAATTAATAAACACCATAATATCACTGGTGGGTAGCATATAATGCTCCAGGCAATGGATTTCCTGGTCATAGACCTAAAACAAGCCTTTCCTTGCTGTTCAAGCCTGCAAAAAATGTTAAAGCTTGCCTTGCTATGTATGCCTGCAAACAATTTTCAAGGCTTATCATACAGGTTTTACCTATAATTATAATTATTTTTGGAAAGGATAAGCAATGTATAAGCCAATGTTAGTCATTTTTAAATTGAAACAGCCTGTAAACCAGCTGTAACTCTTCTGTAAATTATTTTATGACGTTAATATTTTTACAAAGGCTTACCTAGTAAGTTACTGCTCTGCAGGACACCTCCAGTACACATACCCTCCTTCTACCACCATGCTGGTGTAGTAGGTCTGTTAATAATTTTAGAAAGGCTTATCTGCCACCATAACTGTAAACTGTTTATGGTCTGTGTACTCTTAATCAAAAAGTGTAATTTTTAAAATTATATTCATAAATAACACAAATGTATGTGACATTAAATTGTAATCAACATCCTTCAACATAAGAATAACTAAAAAAAAATAAAAGGTTGAATTCAGTGTGGTGCATGTGTATGGCGGTAGAGAGTATATGATGATGATGATGACGATGATGAAAGCGTATAAGATGGAATGCAGGACAAATTATACATAGCAGCATGTATGATTCCAGAATAACCTTCCATTATTATTTGTCAAACATTGCTCAATGTTCATAGTATTGGTCCCAACTTTTGTAGATTGTGGCAACTGTGAAAATCCCTACTTCTCCACCTCAGTGCTGTTGTTACTATATGTGTCACATGCTTCTCTGTTTTTGTGTTTTTCCGACTTCTGCACATACTTGTATGCTATTAGATGCTGGTCGATTTTTAGAAATGTAAGTCTACCTACACTGCTGCTGGATAGATGTGTCCTATGGTAATTTACTATATAACCAGCTGCAATGAAACTCCACTCTGACTGCACACTTGCAAGTGGAATACTAACTGATTCCACAGTAGTAAGCATAGGTGCAGGGCATACATTCTGTTTTGTTTGCCAATTTTTAAGTGGGTCATAATTTTGGCCTAGAACATAGTTTTCATGCAAGTATGTTGTAATTATCCATCTCACATGGAGTGGGGTCACTCTTTGGAGATAGATAGTGTTCATGTGTCTTAGTTACCAACCTATATTTTGGGAGCAAGTACCAGTGCCAAAATCATCACAAATAGACTGCTGCCCTTGAGACACAATTGCTTTTTGTAATTATGATGATGTGTTCTATGATGATGGTGATGCTGATAATGATGATGATTATGTGTTCTACAAAATGTTGTGATGTTGTTATTGATGCTGATGCTTCTTAGGGTATAAACCATTTGCTTACTTCCTTTTCATTATGCTTTCTAATTATTTGTGCCACTACATTTCTCTCCTCCACAATACAACCTTCCACTCAATCTAAAAGGATTGTTTTATATACTTTCACAGATTTTGATTTTTGTTGCAGGTTACACCTTTGTGCAAATTCACAAACTTTAATGTAGAATATTGCTAGAAGGTATTCCTCATTGCCTTTAATGGATACTACGGGTTCACATCTGTATTGTCTTTGTTTTTTCTTCACTAAGTATATTATCCACCACATAATTCACATTTTAGCTGCCATATTGAGCCACTGACAAATAATCCCCCTTCAAAGCCTTCCAGTTAAACATTGCTTAATCGTTGATGATCTTGTGCTTCTCATGCAAATGCTCCAGCATGTATTATTATTATTATTTATTAATATAGCGCCAACTTACTCCACAGCGCTGGTACAATGTGGAATTCCACTTGGTAAAGACCTATATTTTAATATAGTGACTGGGCAGGTGGTTATGCACTAGCAAGACATGAAGTGCATTGTGATCACTATAGAACCAGAAAACATGTGCACAGATTTTGTGGGAGATATTTAGCATTTGTTGGAGGATTTCAGATTGAGAGACTAATCAAGAAACAATTTGATTTAGAACTTGAGCAAATCATGGTACATGTGCCATATATTTTATTCTCAAAGCACCTCTTATATTGAAACCATTGTCAGTAGACACAAATACTGTTACTATCCGATGCTTCAGTCAGTCTCACTTCTAAGTCTTCCTCTGTAATGGTAACAACACTGCAATCACCATTATCTTTAGCGCTGTTAAAAGTTTAGTGCTACTACTGATGGTGGTGGAACTTTTCATGTCATATTTACAAATAACCTCCTCAGGAGGAAGAGGAGTACCATCATCATTTATTACACTCATTTTCTGTAGTACAGATATACTACCATAAACATGTTTATGAACTCCTACTAATTGTTTCCCTTACCCCTGTTCCTAGCATGTTTAGTGGAAATAATGATAGTATTGTTGATTCTTACAGTTAAGCACACAACAGAGCTCTAAATAAAGGGCAAAGTGTGTTGAATAGCAGCTGCTGCAGGCATGAAACACAACCACAGCTCAGTATATGCTTGTCCATCCTGTCAGATGTAGGAGCAAGTGAGTCTTTAAGAACACACTGTGTGTCAGTTTTTACCTGTCTGTCATGTTTTATGTATATATGTGTGTCTGCAAAGTATGTCACTCACTCAGTTTCAGGAGAAGTTCCAGTAGGAACTTGGATCACCTGCCTGCCTGAGACTAATCATTCAAAAAGGTTATAGTTATTTATTTTTTACTCCCCTATTTCCCTTCATACCCACACCCACGGAACAACTGGCTACCACTAATGTTCCTATCCAGCAAAACCAGCTCCCTTTATTTGCCTGTCTCTCTACCAAGCACAGACTGACATCATGTGAGAAACTGACACTCCTTTTATAGTTAGCACAGCAGGACCACATGAGGGAAACTCCACATAGGGGAAAATATGTTATAATGATTGATTTCGATGCAATAAAGTAAGAGGAAAAATAATCCTAAAATGTGTACTTTTTGCAGGAACCATTTGCAAGGAAAAAAGTTCACACGTATGCATTTGTTGTGAAAATTGTCATCCATCCCTAATAATCTGGGCTTATTAAAATTATTTGCTTCAGTTAAGGTGGAGGGGCCAGCAAATGAAGACAGATAATCAGCAAGTACAACTGTCATACAAATTGACTTATTTTCTAGATAATTCTTGTTTTCAGAAGCTTGTCCCATTTATTTTCAATCTGCATTCAAAAATACATAACATAAAGGGATAGTAATACTTCGTTTTATCTTTATTTTATTTTGTAGGCATTAAAAATACATGAAGAAAGATATAAGTCTTATCTCTCAAACCTTTATGGTTTAAGAGCTATTCACAAGCAAAGTATCCCCCCCCCATTCAGCCAGTTCAGAAGGAAGGTGCCCAGGTAGACTGCAGAGAGGGACAATCTTCAATTAAGATAAGGGAAAAACCTGAAAAACTTGTCAAGGGTGGCAGGGCTTTCATTGTTCTCACAGGAAGAAGATTGTCACCTTCTGTTATCTGTCTGGTCTATGGACTGCATTCCACATTTGAGAAGAAAGAGATGGCTTACACTAGGTAAAAGGGGTGGGAGGGGAAACTTTGCTTGTGAATATCTCTCAAACCATAAAGGTTTGAGAGATAAGACTTATATCGTTCTTCATGTTTTGTTAATGCCTACAAAATAAAATAAAGATAAAATGAAGTATTACTATCCCTTTAAGGAGAGAATTTTAACCATATGTAGATTATTAAATTGATGAAAGACAGGTGTAGGTTGATAGCATACCCTGATTTAGCATAGAATAATCATTTTACATTCACTGCCTCCACTTTGCTGTCTACATATTATGGTCATTAGTGAGGGTTATGTCTTGTATGTTCCATTCACACAGAATTCATGTTCTTTTTACTGGAAGTGTAACTGTGACAACCTTTTGCTAGTTTCTGCTGGACTGTGTTTATATATTTAGTCTTTTCAGGAGATGCCTACAACAGTAAGTATAGCAATATAGTCATTAACACGTGGATTTTCAATCTGGAAAAACTACTAAGAGACAAAACTTCAGTGAACAAATCATGAGAAATTGTATACTGCTTTGAATAATTCAAATTAGATGTTTCTATATCATACAAACCTGCATATTAATGAAACCAGAAAGTAATAATTACACAGACAATGTGATATTGTGTGGCTTCATACCTTTTACACATTTGTTACAAAAAAGAGAAATGGAGAATGGTTTGTGAACAAGTAATTTAAATGGAACATTAAAATTATTAATTTACATGAACTATTTGTTAAATACACAACTATGCTTTATATTTAATTATGTCTGCTGTCAGGAAGAATAATACAAGGAAACAGCAGTCCATGCTTCATGTATCTACTCATTGAATTGGTAAGGATGTTGTATATTTGTCCATTAGTTTTAAATGGATAACTTTCAATTGACTCATTTACACAGATATAAATATTTCCAAATGAGGATTGACTGCTATTATATTTGCTTATTTTGCCAGTCAGGAAATGTTTACCAAAGGTAGCAAGGCCAAGCTTATGCTTGCATATGTCTTATCACCATATTTAACGGTACAATAGACTTTACAAATTATTTCTTCAAGGGTTATATGTAATTTAGTATCTGTTAACATGATTTTACTGATTAGTGGTTAATTTTTTTGATTCAGAAGTAGAACCTCGACCCGGTCTTAGATATATATATGACTCTCTCAGGTGCTTTGTCGGCTAATATCTTTAATGTATTGTTGCTCTGTTCTCCCTTTGATGTCAAGGCACAATAAGAGTTTTTTAAATACATCAATCCCATGTTTAATTCATATTTTAAGAGAGAGTAAATTATCTGGTGAAATTATCATAATAATAACCAGTGAACCAGGTGATGATCTGTACTTCGTGCTCAGCAGTGTGCCATTTAATTAAATTTCAATAGTTGTTGCTTTGTGCTGCTATAAACATGTCCTGTTGTTGAACTTATTGATGCTTATTTAATGAAATTGGCTTTTCATAGACAATCAAAACATCTCATTGCCATTGTGTTTTTTTTAAGCCAAGATGGCTTGACATGAGTATAGCTGAACTTGTGGATATAATGTGCACCTCCAAAATGGTATATAAGCGTTACAATCCTCCAGCAGTTATCATGTTTTCTCTCTTTTCTATTGGGGACAAAAGACGACTAAGAGGAGACCTTATCACATTGTACAAGTATATGAGAGGTCAATACAAGGATCTCTGCAGTGAGCTATTTATTCCAAGGCCTGATCAGGTGACACCCCTTGAGATTAGAGGAAAGGAGGTTTAGACTTCAACAGAGGAAGGGGTTTTGTACAGTAAGGTCTGTTAAATTGTGGAACTCATTGCCCAAGGAGGTGGTTATGGCAGATACAATGGATACATTTAAGAGAAGATCAGATACATTTCTTTCAAAAGGGAACATAAAGGGTTATACTGTTTATCAGTAGGCAGATCAGGAAGGTCTGATAAAGACTAACTTATTTGGTGGCAGAAAAGCTATAAAATTCTCGCTATGTTACTATGTTACAATATTTCTCACTTTATCATATTTAAGGATTTCTCTACTACACTAGGGGTGGGCAAAAGGTCCTGTTGTGTTCCCATGAAAAATTCTTAGAAAAATAGGCCTTAAACAAAGTCTTAAAATTTTGCCATTTATGCCTACTGCCAAATGTTTTCTCTATTTTGTGTCATTGGCTGCAAAAATCAGCACTTTCGTGGGAAAGTATTCACCAAGCAGGAAGTGCCATTATTTGCCAATTTCAATTTGAGGCTAAATTTTTCACCCATCCCTACTCATGGTCTTTGGTTACAGTTGTGCCAGTTGCTTGATGTGAGTGCAGATGTGCCCATTGTTTCCAGTCCTTTGACTATTTCTCAACTTCCCTACACACACATTGTGCACATTGCAGTTGCTGATGAAAGGCACAGTTCCTTCCTGCTGTCATGGGAAAAAATTATAGTCCAACAACACAAATATGATTTGTAGGAAGCATTATAGGCCAATTTCTTTTCTCCACATATACCTGAAGTGGTGGGGGCTAGTTGTGGTGCTGCTACTCCCTCAGGCACATCACTAGAGCTAGTGGTGAGTGTAACTGTGATCATCATCATTACATTTGCAAGAACAGCAGTCACAAATGCCACAATGACACTGCTGACATTAGGTCATGAAACATGACCTGCTGACATTAGGTCAGTAGGGCATTTCTTTAAATATACAACAGAGGCCTACAAATATGAATTTTTTGGGGGCTTGTTTCTAACAAGCCTAAGTCCTACAAATCACTGTTTCCTCAAGTATTGTGACTCTAACATGCCTGAGTGAAAAATGAATCACTGATTCCTCAGAGCTTGTGACTCTAACAAGACAGAGTGCAAAAATCATCACTGATTCCTCAGGGCTTGTGACTCTAACAAGCCAGAGAAAAAATATCATCAATGATTCCTCAGAGCTTGTGACTAACAAGCCAAAGTGCTACAAATCAAAGTTTCCTCAGGACTTGTGCCAAACAAGTGTAAGTCCTACAAATCAATGGTTCCTCAGGGATTTGGCCTAATACAAGCCTAAATCCTATGAATCAATGTTTCCTCAGGGCTTGTGCCAAAGAAGTCTAAGTCCTACACATCCAGGTTTCCTCAGGGCTTGGGCCTAACACAAGTCTAAGTCCAACAAATCAATTGTTCCTCAGGGCTTGGGTCTCTAACAGCAAGTCTAAGTTCAACAAATCATCCTCTATAAAATACTATATCCCATCAAGTGTCACTATGCCCCAGTCACAGCTTACGTCAGGGGGGTCTCTGTCATGTTACATCCCATTTTTTTTATTGTGTCCCCCCAATCCCAGTCAACACCCTCCCAAAAATATACCTGTTCAACTGATTCTTTCCGAACACTCCACCAACACAAGTACCCTCAGACCCCTTTTACATGGGAAATTAATTTGCTATGTGTTTTGTATAAATTCAGTCTTTCCATTGATTTCAATTCAATGAGCTAGTCGAAAAAAGTGGAAAACATTACACTTTTCATGGAAAAGTTCTGCTATGCAGGAAGCTGGTTTGAGGTGAAAATTGTCGCCAATCCCTATACTGTATCCAAGATCTCTTTAAATCAAGGCAAAATTATTTGGATAAAATGGAAAAATAGGAGGGACAATTACTGATGATGTAACATAAATAAATTTAAGTATGTATATGTGGAAGTATTAACAAGTATTCACCAAAACTCTGAGTTGGACTTGACAGGGTAAAAAGGAATTGAAGCTTAGTTTAGGGAGTCTTCTGGAAGGACATTTTTCTCTGTATTAGGGAAGTCTGGGGTCACTGTGGGGGAGAGGAAGGGAGAAAGGAGGTTGATCCAAGATACCCCAGAATTCTTTGTGACTGACTAAAAATACACAGGCAGCTGTGATCCAAGTTCCTTCCTGATCTGGCTGTTATCTCTGTGCTGGTGGAGTCTGTGTGTGTGAGAAGGGAGCAAAGGAGATTTATCTCAAATACCCAAATATTTTGTGTGACTGATTTCAAAGACACAAGCAGCTGTGATCCAAGTTCTTTCCTAATCTGGCTATTATTTTATCTGGGCTATACGTGTCTAGGGGTGTGAGAAGAGAAAAAAGGAAGTTTACCCCAAATACCCCAACATTTTGTGTGACTGATTGGAAAGACACATGCAAGTTTGAGCCACGTTCTTTCCTGATCTGGTTGTTATCTTTGTCCAAAATTGTCAAATAATAGCATTTCCCACATGGCAAAAAGTACCATTTTTTCGCCTAGTTCATGCCATTGAAATCAATGGGAACATTGCAACACATAGCAAATGTTATTTTATTTCTCACTAGTGTAGCTCTATTTCAGTTATAAGCTTTGTGGTATCACTAGTATAATTCTACTTCCCCTGTAAGCTCTGTGGTATCACTAAAGTATCTCCATTTCAATTGTAAGTTTTGTGGCACCAACTGTAAATTTCAATTTCATTTGTAACCTCTGTTTATCACTAATGTAGCTCCATTTTAATTGTAATCTCTTTTAATCACTAGTGTAGCTCAAATTAAGCTGTAAGCACTGTTTATCACTAGCATAGCTCAATTTCAATTGCAAGATCTTTGGTATCACTAGTGTAGCACCATTTAAATTGTAATCTAAGTGGTATCACTAATGTAACTCTACTTCCCTTTTAAGCTCTGTGGTATCACTATTGTAGCTCCATTTCAGTTGTAAACTCTGAGGCACCACTAATACTGTCGTAGTCTGGTTAGTCCTCCTATAGGGGATATGACTGTTATTTTCTGTTGAATGTGTCTGTTTTTCCTAAAAGTTGCACACTCTTAAAGGGGAAGTCTGAGTGCTGAAATCGACTGACTTCATCTGTAAGTGTATCATGATAAATCTCAGTCAAGTAGCACACATGCCTACTAGGACCTAGTCACATATAGTGTTATAAGTGAGACCTTGAATACCAACCGGCGATATTATTTGAACTTCACCAGACAAAATGGAAGAGTTAATCACAATCCTGACACCATATGTACTAGATCATATTAGCCATGTATGTTGCAGTGTACCTGCTCTTAAGATTTAGCATAAATCTCAGTGGTTGTAGTTCTGCAACTGCTTGAGTGTGAGTCTCAGTATTGTGATTTTCAAAAAGGCCTCTGTTAAAAGTAGTAATAATGTATATACATACAGTGCCTTGCAAAAGTATTCACCCCCCTTGGCATCTTTCCTATTTTGCTGCATTACAGCCTGGAATAAAAATGGATTTCAATTTGGATTTCATGTAATGGACATACACAAAATAGTCTAAATTGGTGAAATGAAATGAGGATAACTTTTTCTAAAACATTCTAAAAAATAAAAAATGTAAAGGTTGTGCATGCATATGTATTTACCCCATTTGCTATGAAGCCCTAAATAAGATCTGGTCCAACCAATTACCTTCAGAAGTCACATATTTGCTGTAGTTAAATAAAGTCCACCTGTGTGCAATCTAAGTGTCACAAGATCTGTCACATGATCTCAGTATATATATATATATATATATATACAATCAGCCTGGGCTTACCGGGACGGAATGGCACACAGTGTTGAAGAATAGAGACAACTTTATTTAACTTATTGCTTCACAACACCAAACGTTTTCGGTCCCTAGCAGACCTTCATCAGGGTAGTGATAATACAAAGAGGAAGAGCCATTTAAATACTTGACATGTAAGAGAATCACCGCGTCCGCATTGCCTGCCTGAATTGATCCCAACGTGATGCGACGTGCACCGAAGAACCGGTGTCTGACATCACTCCCAAAGGTCACAATACGGGGCAATCGGAGAAGTTAAACAAATTATACAAAACATGTATGAAAAGAAAAGTTATTCTTATCGACAAAAACAAAAAATGTTTTTTCCAAAATATAGAAAGCAAAAATATATAAAGAAAAAAATTTATAAATAATAAAAAACATATACCCATAAAATGAACATCTCCCGTGACTCCTGGGACGATCTACTATGATCAGACTTGTTAACCCCCTGTGTTCCACAGCGGCTCGTGGATGACAACAGCGTCAATTCCAATCGCTCCTCTGTAAAGAACCAGTGGGTACCAAAATACATCATTGGAATCAACCAAGAAACTATATGTTTATAACTCGCAACATAGTTGCGAGTAAAACAAAAACTGTGTCCGAGAGATAGTGCCTCCTCCGACACCACCTAGTAAGACACACGATGCTAATAAAGTTCCAAAAATGTTTTTAAAAATTATTTTATATTGATTCCCCATTGAATCACATATAATTCCTGATTTATCCACAGATTGAAATTCAATTGTCTGTTATCATGTTAATCCAATGCATCATACTTTCTTGAAGATGTATTAACTATGTTACGTCCATATTGCTTGTGGCTGGGTGTAACAAGCAGTGGATCATGCCACATGTCTGTCACCATCTGGTGTTACCACTAAATGCACTAAATACAAAATATCATAGCAGAATTCAGCAACTAGCTGACCAAGGGTCTGTTCCAGTGGACCAAAAGTGAAACCCAGTTGTAGAGGTTTCACCCAGCAATATCTCTGCTGTTTCGTCCATATCATAGAAAGGAGCCAAATTGCAATTCATGATTCAATCCATTGGGGTGTAGCGTGTTTAACTTATAAATAAGTTTTGCTTCCATTTGAAGCAGAAGTTGGCCACGGTTACCTCCTCTGTGAGACATATTAACTTGAAGAATGGGCATAAATTTAAAGTCAGCCAAACTATGTTGGGCTTCATGAAAATGTCTCGCAACCGGTTGTCTGGCACTGTCCTTTACATCCAAAGTTCCATCAAGGGCTTTTTTAATTGAGGATTTATGGTTGTTAATCCGTTCCTTTATCATAGTAGTTGTTTTGCCCACGTAGTAGAGACCACATGGACAAACTACGATATACACAACAAATTTACTTTCACAGTTCAAAAAGTCTTTAATCGGGATTAACCTCTTTGTATGTAGATGTCTATAATGTTTGCCAACCATTATATTCCCACAATTGGTACAGCCCTTGCATCTGTAAACCCCCACAGGGCAGGAGAGCCACTCAGCACATTCTGCTGGGTTAAATATGAACACCTCCAAAAGTCTCTCTTTCATTTCTCTATAACATCGACATGTTAAGGTATTTAAAAATTTATATTGTGTTGCAAAAAAGGAAATATTGATTTTACTTCAATTTGCAAGTGTGTCTGTATGAGCAAATTTTTTCATATGTGTTATGTACAAGATGTTCCCCTAGCCTATTCCTTAGTTAGGAACCTAAGATGTCAACTTGGTTGAACACTGCAGGCATGTTCAAATGTGTGGCATGGAGATGTCTATCATGTAATTATGTTGGGGTAGGAGGTACTTTTAATATTACAGTAACAGGTAAAGAATATATATCAGACAATATATAAACTGTCGTACCTCTCATGTGGTCTATACAATTACATGTTTGCAATGTAAAAAAGAATATGTGGGTCGCACTAGCAGAGCTCTTATAGAAAGAATCAGAGAGCATATATTGTCAATTAATAATAAAAATGCTAGATATTTTATTTCAATTGTAATGGTCCTGATATTACATAATTTTCCTTTTTAAGGTATTGAAAGAGTTTTTTTGCCTGAACGAGGATGTGACATTGGAACTCACCTAGATAGAAGTGATATGGATTTTTTATTTAAATACAGTGCAAGTTCCTCCAAGGTATGAATTCAGATTATGATGTGTCTTTATTCATACAAAATTGAAACTGTTTATTTCACTTAGTCATAAAAGACTTTAGATACACCAGATAGGTATATGAGTAAAACTGGTATTCTATTATTTTAAAATGTATAAGGATTTTCTTTTTTTTTAAAGAAAATGAGTAATTGTTCTGAATTTAATAAGCAATTTAATTCTTTTTTCTTATTTTCCCCAAAAAGTTTTTTTCCCTCATTCTTCAATATGTTTGTGTAGTTACATGAATGTTAGTTTCATGATAATCACTTTTCTAATTAAGTGTAATATAAACACGGATTACATGGGGTTAATATATTACTCTTTGCATAATTATGTCATATTGTGCTATGCAGATTACTTATTAACTCGTGTAAAAGCCCATGTACATGGGCCAAGGTCCGGGTGATGTTAAGAGGCCGGTCCTGCTCTGTTTCCTGCCACTGACGCAGTCATGCACTGTAGAGATTGCCCAAAAGCACAGAATGCTCCCAGCACAGAACTCCCAGCATTCTGTGCGTTCGGACAGTCTCTACTGAGCATGATGGCTTCTGACAAACATTCTAGCAAATTATTATATAGGATTTGTAAAAATATTATGGACACATATTAGTTTATTCATTAGGTACACCTTATCTGAGTAGTATAAGCAACAACTTTTGAATATATAATCATGCACTGGTTTAGTATTAAAAGGACACATATTTTATATTTAGTGATACCTTGCATTTCATACAAGCCTTAGAGATGAGACACATGATGGCTTTCTGGTTACAATTCCTTAATCATGTGATAGCTGTATTGTTAACCATTTGCAATGCATTGAGTACCCCTCCAGCACTCAAAAGGTTAAGGTTGGGGGTGGGGTTGTTTTCTGACTTAACTCGTTCCAATGGCAATGCCGACTGGTCTCATTATGACTCGTCTGAGATGCACTGTAAGGGGGGTTTCTTATTGGCTCTTATAATTTTTGTTGGACTAAAATGTGGTCTTTCTAATCATGATGCTCAGCCTGTGATTAAGTGATTCTTGTTATTTCACAAAACATGTAAGGTGGGCAACATTGTTTGTCCCATTCATGTGATATGATCCTTTTATGATTGTTTGCTTTTAATTGTAACAATAAATTTTGAGATTTTTTTAACTCATTATTTGGAATGGCTATCTATGCATTGGTGGATCTATGAGTGCTCGTTTCCCGTTGTGTATCATTGTGTACATCTAGCAATCTAAACTTGACTATTATCAGACATTATGATGGACTTTGAAGTATGTCTTGTCATTTTGGACCAGGTATAAAAAGTTGTTGTATAGTCTTTTGCAAAAAACCCCCACAAAATTTCCGGCCATCTTATCTCTGCACTTTTTTCTACCTACTTCTCTCTTCACATCCCAACCTGGTATTTATCTTCCCTACCTGCTCTTTGTTTGGTTTCTACCCTCCTTAGGGCTAGTTTCAATAACCTCCGACACCAAAAATAAAGGCGATGGCATTTTTTCAAGCACAGTAAGCTATTAAATTTCCTGTGCTATGAAAAAATGCAGGCAAATAAATAAAATAAATTAAATTTGTGGCATTTTAGCCCATTCAAAATAAAAAAAAACACAAGATGCCCGTTAATTGCATGCATTAGCCTTAAAAATCAAATAAGAGACTCATTTTATCGTTGGAAATTTAAGACCCAGTTTGTTTGGCCATAGAGTCCCTTATCAGACCTCAAAACAGCCGATGCAGCAATTGAAAGGAAAATAAAAGTGAAAAAATATCCCAGTCCCCAGCAGATGTATTGATACGGGGCCCTAAGCCCCATATACATATATTCAAAGTACCTAAAAACTGTGTTCAAGGTTAGCATAATTAACCCTATGAGTGCCACTGGTGTATTCTTATCCCACTGGCACTCATGAGGTTAGCGCATCTAAGGTACAACTCAACAGCCCCAGAAAATAAACACTCTCCATTAACCCTGATGTTCAGTGTGGTCTTCAGCATCTTGGTCAGCTGCTATCTATCTTCTTTTCTTCCTCTGCTCCTTCTTCTGTCTTCCATTTTCTTTTCGTTTAGCTGTAAAAAAAAAAAATAAATCCATAAATAAATTCACCATGTTAAGAACCCACACATAGATGCATAGTTTAACCCCTTGAGTGCCAGAGGGTTAGGAAACATATTGCAGAGCATTGCGTTGCATACCTCTCTGGGACTCAAAGAGTTAAAGAATGCATAGATGTGCGGGTCAATATTTCCTGAAATGCCCCAAGTCTATGTAAAATTGTCCTCATGAATTATAAAAATGGCAAAACATTTTGAATTAAAATATAATGGCCTTCTTGCATTTCTCTGCCACTGTGTACAGCTGCGGTGGCAGTTGCGGCGGAAAAAATGAGTAGCAGTAGCCCCCACCCTTTGTACCTTACAGGCCGATTCCTGTTCCATCATCTCAAAACTGATTGGCTGTGAGGTGCATAAGCATATATTCTAGCCAATGTCTGTGAGGGAATTTGAACAGAGACGGCCATATATAATGGCAGTCTCTGTTCATATTCCCTCACAATGGAATGGGCATTGGCCCGTAAGGCACAAAGGGGGGGTGTATTGGTGTTCACTTTCTCCACCTCCACCGTGGCCTCACACAGCAGAGAGGAAAAGGAAGATGGCCATTATACTTTAATTGAAAATGTTTTGCCATTAATTGTGACAATTTTATATCAACTTGGGACATTTTAGGAAACATTGACCCGCACATCTAAGCATTCTTTAACCCTTTGAGTCCCAGAGAGGTATGCAGTTGTGTAACCCTTTGGCACTCAAGGGGTTAAACTATGTATAGATGTGCAGATTCTTTCATGGCAAATTTATGGATCTCTTTTTTTTACAGCTAAATGATAAGAAGATGGAAGAAGAGAAAGAAAGAAGAGAGAAGAAAGAAGAGAAGAAGGATGATAGAAGACGATGGACAGTGGATAACAGGTAAGTGTAACACAGATAAGCTAATGATCAGTGCACTGTTCGTTAGCTTTCTTCCTTTGATGCTCCCATTATTGCTGCTATTTAGCAGTGTTTTGGGAATGTAGCAAACAAAATGGACGTTTGGCCACAAGACCTTTTCTGTGGCCTAACATCCGTTATGCTTTCAGCTGACAGGACAATTGAATACCGACTTAGACATTTGTGTTGGTCAGCTGGTATACATTTTTGCCCTACTGCATGTTTTAGGCCAGACAATTAAATTGAAGCCTAAATATCTCCACCCATTCTGACTGTTTTTCTTTTATTTCTGTTATTAACATGTTGCAGTTCTCTTTGTCGATATCCCAGTTTCTCTTTTGCACTTTATTCTACTTCTCATATTCTCTCTTTTTCTTATCATGTCTCTTTAAATTATACTCTATACACTCTCCCACTATCTTGTTGCTTGTTTTTTCTGCTTTGATTTTAATAGTGTTATTCAAGGTAATTTGTGCATATTTACAGATGACACAACAATGAACAGGGTAGACTTCCCAGAAGGGATAAATTAAATGGATTTAGAAAAATTGGAGAAATGAACATGAGGTGTAAAGTTCAAATGAATACCAGCTGTTTAGTTTGAATGTGCATATTTTACAAATGTATAATATTAAGTTAAATTGCCTATACATTTATTCCTTCATTTTCACTTATTTACACTTATGTGTCTGAGCAGCAGGTCTAGAGATAAAAAATAAAAAATGCTGAAATGTAAACAAGATAGCATGCAGAGCATTTAGTTTTGCAGGGATTGTTTTACACCTTATTAGGGGTTGTAAACAAGTCCCGTTGTGTTCCAGCAAAAAATCAGCAAAAACACGTGGTTGTCTGCATTTTCACTGGAAAATCCGCTTCAACTAAATCCCTTAAAATATTTGCATTTTCTCCCATTGCCAAAAAAAAATTTATATTTTTATAATGGCTACAAACTTTTTGCCCCTTTACTTACATGTACTTCACATTTTAGTGCCAAAACTTGAGGTTTCCAAGAAGTGAAACACAAGCAGCTAGAGGGAGAGGGAGAGAGGGTGCTAGGCTGTTGTGTTGTGATTTATTTAGCAAAATTGAGGCAGGAGAGGCTCATAGTAACTGCTATCATTATGAGCACCTGGAATACAAATAAAAGGAGGAGCTGGATGGACCTTTATGTGTCCAGTGAGTCTGAAGAGGAGGAAGTGACCACTGCCAGCACTGAACGGCCTGGATGCCTTGATTCCCCAGACCCAATGATGGTCAGTCCCCCTACATAACCCCTAAGGATCTTGGGGATAATAGTGTCACAGTCAAAAGAAGAAGAGGATTGCAGTGTGAGCAGGACAGGTCAGCTACCTGTGCCTGCTACTAGTTCTGCCAGTGTGCCTTGTGATTCTAAGGAGGGAGGGAGGAGGAGATGATGGCAAGTGTGACAGCAGGAGACCCTAAGTCTCACTTGCCATTTCCAAGCAGTCCCACTACTACTACTAAGATCCAGAAGCTAGAAAGTCAGAATGTTGGAAGGGAGGGAAGGTGTGATAATGTTGAAGACTCAGAGATTGAAATTGATGTGATTACTGTTAGTGGTTGTGAAGTATTTTATGTTGAGGTAGCACCTGGGGACACTTATTTGATATTTGCAAAATGTCTAAGAGTAATAACAATAAAAGATGTTAAGACAACTGACATGAGGCATTTCCTTCCCATTACAAAGGAAAGTCAGGATAATTAGTCCTTATAAGATACTAATAGACAGTTTTCACACAAGACATGGATTTCTATTAGGTGAAATCCAAGTACACCTCTTTTGCAAAACATGCACATCATGGATTAATAGTATTTTATACACTATTACAGTGGTTTGTTTCTACATAACACGTGAGTTATATACAATAGAAAATGGCTTCGAGGATAAAGTCTGACGTGTTGAAAAGGAAGGAACAGAGGATTCATAATAGAGATGAAATGTTTGGCAATATGAACTTACAAGACAGCTTAGTGGACACGGATGAGTATACAGTAGATTTAAGGAATTTACATAAATTATTAATTAGACAAACAAGATCATGGTGTAATTTAAATTTTTTTCAAAACTATATAAGCAATAATATGATTCCGCGTGGGCTTAGAATCCAACTATGCCCTTCATATGAATTAAAGACATCACAGCTGAAACAAAAATGGGAAGAAGCCTTAAACGCCTGTTCTTTAACATTGATGTCAATATTAATTAAGCATGAGGAAATTAACCTCAAGGAGATAGAAACAGAAATAGATCAAATAACTGATGGTTTAACACCCTTTGAGGAACAAGCTGATTTTCAAAGTGATTATAAGAAATATCAAAAAACTTGATACCTCTGAAAATAATCTAATCCAGGGTAAATGCCAAAAATTAGCCAGGGATGAAAAAGACTATAAGTCAGATAAAATCTACAAGTGGTGACAGAAAGGTTTCTTCGCGAGAAAAAATAAACAGCAATATGCCTATGATAAGCATGGGCAATATACAGATATAGATACAAGTGATTCAGAAGAGAAAAAGTTAGGATCAGTATCCAGAACCAGTGGGAATCAGTACATTTTTTAGAGGAGGTGGAACAGACAGACCATGATCCAATAGAAAGTGAACCCAATAAGGACGTGGTAACCCGCAAGCATTCCAGATACAGTACACTCAATAATGACCAGAGGCAAGAAAGCAACTACCACAATTAAAGATATTCCATTATTTTGTAGGAAGTCATTTTTAAAAAAGCTTTTTTCTAATAATAATGACGACGAAACAATCAGTGAGTCTAGTAACACACGTAATGATATTCCACAAGATATAAATTCTTTGAGATAACAAACAATACCAAAATCCAAATTTACACCATCATACAAAATTTCCTCACAAATACATATTTGTAGGGATGTACTGATGATAAAACCGAATATTGGTCAGCCTTAAAGAATTAAAGGCCTTGAAGGAAATGGAAAATTGGACTGAAGTTATTATCAATCCCTCCAATAAAGGGGGAAATATAGTCCTATGTCCTCAAGAAATGTATGAAAAAGAAACTCTGTGTCAAATAATTCTGAGTGTTACAAGAAAGCCTTAGATAATCCTATTCTTAACCTCACACAATTATATAAAGCAATCTTAGTAAAAGCTAAAGAACAAAATATTATAAGTGACAAAGAGTACTAATTTTTATTTAAAAAAGACTCAAAAGTACAAACGTTCTATATGTTACCTAAAGTACTTAAGAACCTTCAGAATCCCCCAGGTTGCCCGATTGTATCGGGAAATCAATGCTTAACTGAAAATGCCAGTAAATATGTGGACCAGAAACATAGGATACATGTGGAATCTCTACCATCTTATACAGGAGATAACATGAACGTGTTACTAAAACTTGAGAAAGCAAAGACCGGTGTTGATAGCATAATGGTAACCATTGATGTGGAGTCCTTATATACGAGCATTATTCATGATTTGGGACTTAATTCAGTCTTAACATTCAAAGGACCACAATAGTTTAAGTTTAATAATTTCATTCTTAAACTATTGGAATTTATACTGAAATTCAATAACTTCACTTTTAAAGATGCTTTCTATTATCAAGTTCAGGGGACAGCAATGGGAACAGCTTGTGCCCCAACATATGCAAACTTATTTTTAGGGTGGTGGGAAGCTGAGCATGTTTTTATTAACAGCAAATAGAAATACACTCAAGATATACCACTATGGCTCAGATACATATTTTTTTCTTTGGGAATCATCAGTTGAACTTCTGGAAAAATGTATTTTCATCCTAAATTCAAATTCCTTGAATTTGAGATTTACAAAAACAATGGAGTTGAAACTGTTTACCCTTTCTTGATATATTGATACATAAAGATCCATCAGGCAAAACAGCCACTGACCTGTTCAGAAAAGAGACAGCAACTAATAACATATTACAGGCAACCAGTGCTCATCCCCCCCTGTACAGTTAAATCTTTGCCTATTGGAGAATTTTTCTGCATCCGCCGTAATTGCTCATGTGACGAAGACTTTGAATTAAGAGCAAAGGGATTATCTCTATGATTACGGGAAAGAGGGTACAGCAAACGCTTAATTAAAAAAGTATATCAAAAATCTAAAGGGACTCCAAGAATACAATTGTTGAAACCAATAAAAAAGTCCTTAGGCAATTATGAAGATAGTGTTTGTTTTATTAGTACCTACTCAAAAGAAAATAAACAAATAGTAGCAGTCATTAACTGTCATTGGCATATTCTACAAGATGCTGATCTCAAAAAGATACTAGGATCTAAAGTGTCTACAATTTTCAGAAGGAACAGAAATCTCTAGGAATCTATTACAGCTAGTCATTACTTACAATTTGGCCCTAAAATGTATGCCATTAACCCCATCCCGCCCGCGGACGTACATGTACGTCCTCACCGGGTGTCCTAGGAGGACAGAGGACGTACATGTACATCCAGGAAGCCATTCGCTAAAACGGCAAAAAAAAAACCCTGTCGTCAAGTGCTGGCCGCGTGCGCGCGTGGGTTAAAGGGTCATATCCATATGGTATGAGTAGATTATGCCCTCATATGCAACGTACTTTGGAGGACAGATTTGGTAAAATACATTAAGGGCTGGATTCTATTACAGGTGCTAATTTTATCACTGCTTTTATCTCCAGGTTTCCCCATAGACTTTAATAGGAAAATATTTGAAAAAACGGGTGTTAACAATTAGCACCTGCAATAGAATCTAGCTCTAAATCTCTAAATATATCAGTTGTGACACAGCAGGAGTTATATATTGCTTGAAATGTCCCTACCCTAAAAACTCTGTGGAGATGACACCTAGAATGCTCAAAGAATGAGTTTTAGAGCATATTAATAAAATTTGAAGAGCCCCTTTAGATATAGTGAGAGAAAGAAATAGTACAACAGGAGCTATCTTCCTCACTTCAGTATCCAGACATTTCTATGAAAATACAACAGTGATGTTACCCAACTAAAATATTGGGGACTAGATTGAGTTCAACTAGGGATTAGGGGAGGTGACATGGAGAAGGCACTATTGAAACATGAATGTCATTGGATATTCCTCCTGGATTATTTGCAACCTAAGGGCATGAATGACTATATCAGTTTTAATATTTTTCTTTAAGCTAGCGTAATATATAGTCATTATTTATTCTGCCCCAATTGGAATGCTATTCATATATAGGACCCAGTCAGATTTAATGTGATCTCATGTGTATAATTCATAGTATTATCCATAAGGTAAATAATTTAAGTTCATCATGTCCAAAGTTACCTTTAAAGATTAATGATTAAGACTAATTTACATGATTATGATTTAATTTAAGAATTCATTTGATAGTAAATTAATGATCTTTACTCCGTTAAGTAAATTAATAGGATTTCACAGGGTATGGGGTAATCATTATATTTTAGTGGTGTCACGCTGCTCCTGACCGCTCCTCCTACCTTCAATTCTCTTGGCAGCTGCAGGCTTTATGTACCTGGATCTACCATCAAGCCTTGCTCGATTTTAGCGCCAAAAGTCTGAGAAAAACCTTTGTCGCCGAGTTCCCGTGTTTGCTGATTCCGTGTACCGAACCCTGCTTGAATACCGACCGAGTCTCTTGTCTTCTGCCCCTGGATCTTGACCCAGTCTTGCCTGACCACGTCTCTGTCTGTCCCTCTGGCTCCTGATTCGATTCCGGCTTGACCTTGCTATCCTGGACCACGCTTCCCCTTCAGAACTTTCTGACTCGCAGCGAGAGTCCCTCCAGCTGCTCTCAAAGTTTGGTTCCAGTCAACTCGTTCCTACACCTCTGGGGCTCCGAGTAGTTTGGGTTGCCATCACCGGTTGCTCCGGTGACTGCCCCGGCCAGTCGAGGGTGTAGGAACTCGAATACCCCTTACCTGCTTCCAGTTCTACTGGGCCTCAAGTCCAACCCCGACATCTGGTTGGTTCAGCTTCCATCTTCGAGTAAGGGGACCTGTGGACTCGTAGCCTGCCCACCTCCGGTTCTATCTCGAACCTTTCCATACATCTCAACCTCGAACCAGTGGAGAATAGAGGACCCGTAGTCCGTCGTCCTCGAACCTGTCTCAAACCTCTTCGATACCCCAAAACCTTCGATTAAGGGGAGCTCTGTCTTGTAGTCTGACGACCATACGCTACTGTCTCGAACCTCCTCGAATCTCCAAATTCCCTCTGATCCAGTCTCGAACTCTGCAGTACTGTGGACTGGATTATCCTAACTTGTTCTCAAACTATAACCTCGCTTGACCCTTCTCAGAGACTGACAAGTGGTATCCGATATTTTTGAAATCTCAGGTTTAGAATCTCTTTAAGAAAATAAGAACAAACTTTGTATGGATTAATAAATTCTGATCGTTTAACAACTTTAAATATTGAAATTATGAAATCCCCATAAGCAATATATGGAGTCCCCTATAAAGCAATTTAAGTTAAGCTAATACAGGTAACATAGGTCCTTTTAGGACCTGATGGACACCTCCACCTTAGAAGTTCTGTCTTTCAGGTATATATACAGGTCACCTGAGCCCCCCTTGCCACACCTCTGAGGCAGGTATAATTTGATCCCGAAACATGTTAGATGTTAACTGGATGTGTCTCCTCTACAGTGTTTTGTAGTGTTGAGGCAGCCAGAAAGTTTGTCTGGATGTGGGGCTCCTCTGACCGCATGGCAGATATTTTTGAGGTTAGAGGAATGACTTGAATTTTTCCCCCACTGGATAAATATAGCATTAGGTTTTAATATTCAGGTATATGATTCCCCTTAAACATTTTATTTATCCCGGTAATTACTATTGTTTTAGGTTTAAACTGGAGTGGGTATTTGGTCCCAAGTCAGTTTAGCTATTTCTACTACTTTCTGGAGTTACAAAGGGCATTAACAAACAAACGCCCTTTCCACGAGGTTGAGCCTCTTTGTTTAAAACTGGTGGCACTGAGATTAATTACCCCGATCAATCACAATTAAGTGGACTATAGAATACCTGGAAGAGCAAAGCAGTCATACTTTATGAGACCGTAACTTAAGCATAGTGAGACGTTTTAAAATAATATCACAGCCTTATCATATAACATACAAAGTATCCTCCAAAAGATACTAAGAGGACTTCTATGTTACTATAATTTAAACTTCTATGGGAGGTATGTGAAGTATGCTAAAGAGTTTGAGGATCCATCTCACTATTTTTAAAAAAAGAAGAAGTTACAGTGTGCTCTGCCATGTGTCGGAGATCTGCTCCGTGTCATATCAACGGAGCCGATTATATGTAACACATGCCTACTAATCTCCCAGGGAAGATAGAGGATTTAGTTCCTCTAAGCTGTAAATACAGGGTAGGGGGGTAGAGTGAATAAACCATAAAACAAAACATTTATGTATGTTGTATTAACATCATTCACACGCGTAACCGTTTAGAAGTGAAAGGCCCCCAAATTCACCAGTGCAGCTCTGGACCAACAGGTCAGAAATAGCCCAACAAACTGAAGTGTCAACGGACACCAAACAGGGGTAAAACACCCCAGGAACTGTTACACAGCACACTGAACTAGAGCCAACAGGGCTCAACAGTAAGGAAGCACCAAGAACCTAAGAAGAAGAAGTTCCTAAATAGGCAAGACTGCCTCCAGGACCTTCCTCCCAAAGCTGGCATCAGCCGAAGCCAGCACATCCACACGGTAGTGCTTCAAAAAGGTGTGCACAGAAGACCAAGTGGCTGCCCTGAACAGCTGATCAGCAGAAGCCTGATTCTTATAGGCCCAAAAGGCTCCAATAGACATGGTGGAATAAGCCGTGACCCGAAAGAGAACATGCTTATTCCTCAACTGGTAAGCCCTATGAATAGTGGACTTGATCCTTGATGCAATAGTCATTTTGGACGCCGGTCTTCCTGCCCTGAGACCCTCAGGAATGACCAACAGAGCGTCTGACTTCCTGACAGATTCAGTGCGATGGACATAAAACTTGAGACAACGCACCACATCCAACAAGTGGAAATCTCTCTCCTTGTCAGAGGAAGGGTTAGGACAGAAAGAGGGCACCACAATCTCCTGATTGATGTGAAACTCGGGGACCACCTTTGGTAAAAACTACTTGGAGGTGCGAAGCACCGCCTTATCCTTGTGAAAAACCAGATATGGTGCTTTACAGGAAAGAGCTTGCAACTCTGCAACCTTGCGAACAGACATGATCGACAGGAGAAAGGCCATTTTCCACGTCAAGAGACGTAGAGGAATAGTAGCCAAAGACTGAAAGGGAGGACGTTGAAGAACGCCCAAAACCAAATTAAGATCCCACTGAGGAGCGGGACTCCAGAAGGCAGGACGAACATGAGCAACACCCTGGAAGAAAACCTTGACATCATGAAGGATACCAATGCTCTTTTGAAAGAAGACAGAAAGCGCAGAAGTCTGAACCTTAAGAGAACTCAAACTGAGTCCCTTATCCACACCATCCTGCAGAAAGGCCAGGACAGTAGGTAGATCAAAATCGAGGGATAGATCCCTGTCAGCACACCAAGACACAAAGGTCGACCAGACACGGTGAGAGATCTTGGAAGAAACAGGCTTACAGGCACTAAGCATAGTAGTCACCACAGCAGAAGAAAAACCTTTCTTTCTTAAAATTGAGGATTCAACCCCCAGGCCATTAAATTGAGCTGATTGACATCTTCCTTCCACAGGTAACCCTGCAGAAAAAGATCCGGACGGGAGGGGAGCGGGAAGGGCTCTGCCACAGATAGAGCCAGAAGCTCCAGAAACCAGGATTGACAAGGCCAATCTGGAGCAATCAGGATGACTGGACAACGTTCCATCTTCAATTTCTGAAACACCCTTATCAACATGGGAAGGGGAGGAAAGATGTAGGCCAGAGGGAATATCCAAGGAATGGACATCGCATTTACAGCTAGAGCTAGAGAGTCTCTCCACCGAGAGCAGAACACCGGAACTTTCCTGTTGTGTCTTGTCGCCATCAGGTACTCTGAACAATGAGCTGGAACACCTCGGGGTGTAACTCCCACTCTCCGCTGTCCACTGTCTGATGACTGAGGAAGTCTGCTATGACGTTGTCTACGCCTGGAATGTGCACTATGGATATGTCAGTAACATAATCTTCTGCCCTTGACCTCTAACCAAGCAGCGAGACTTCTTGTTCCGTCTTGCTTGTTGATGTAGGCCACTGCCGTGACATTGTCGGACTCCACTCAAACTGGACAGTCCTCCAGCTGAGACACACAATGACGCAGGGCATGAAATATCGCCCGAAGTTACAAGATGTTGATCGGATGGAGGGACTCCTCCATGGACCATTTCCCCTGAGAGCTGATTCGACCCAGGACAGCTCCCCAGCCCGAGAGGCTGGCATCCATCGTCACCGTGGTCCAGCAGGGAATCAGAAAGGATCTCCCCTTGAGCAGGTTGGAAAGGTCCAGCCACCACTCCAAGCTCAGTTCCACATGAAGAGAAAGGGAAACCGACATCCTCTGATGATCTGGCTGAGCCTTGCACACCTGGATCACAAACCTCTGGAGTTCTCTGGTGTGTGCCATGGCGAATGGGACCGCTTCTATTGTGGATATGAACTTCCCCACCAGAGAAGATGGTTTCTGAACTGGAACCGGATCCTGAGACAGAATCGCTGAAACCCTGTGGGCGATATGGTGAGCCACCTTGTCCGGGAGGAAGACCATGCTCCTCTGAGTATCGAAGAGAAGACCCAGGAAGACCAGTTGCTGGGATGGGACAAGATCCGACTTGTCCAAGTTGACAATCCAACCATGATGGGTAAGAGCTTGAATGCAGGTCTGAACTTGCTGATGAAGGTGGTCCGCTGAGGTGGCTTTCAAAAGCAAGTCGTCCATGTAAGGAGTCATTCTGATGCCGTCCCGATGGAGGATGGATATCAAGGCCCCCAGAACCCATTGGAACACCTGAGGAGCCGTTGTCAGGCCAAATGGAAGAGCTGAGAACTGAAAATACCCTCTGTCGCAGGCAAACCGAAGGTACTGCCTGCTCTCCGGATGAATTGAGATGTGTAAATAAGCATCCTGTAGATCCAGAGAGGCAAGGGACTCCCTCGGAGACATGGCAGCAATCACTGTACGCAGAGATTCCTGGAGATAGTGAGTCCTGATCACAAAGGAGTTTAAATCCTTCAAATCCAAAATAGGGCAACATCCTCCGTCCTTTTTGGCGACCACAATGAGGTTCGACTAGAACCCCGAACCCCCGTCTGGAAGGGGCTCCGGCTCCAGGACCTCCTTGTCCAGTAGAGCCTGAACAGAGCTGTCGAACAGACAACGTTTCTCAGTACCCTGAGGAATATGAGAAAGACGAAAGCGAAGGGGAGGAAGAGAATAGAAGGGGATCCAGTATCCATCTTTCACCCCCGTAAAACTCATGGGACTGACATGGAATCCTCCCAAATGCTGTGAAAGAGTCGCAGATGACCACCCACAGCAGGGTGCGGACCCGGGTTCAGAAAGTCATGCCAAAGCAGTCTTGGAAGCCTTGGGCTTGGAGGAGACCTTGGGCTTCCATTGCTGTTTGGGCTTGGAGGAGGTACGCGGAGCTGAGGGAACCGCCTGGTTCACCGGACGTGTCTCATTCTGAAAGGAAGGAAAATACCGGTTACGCTTAAACGGCATTTTCTTCTTAGGGACCAAGGGTAGAAGAGTACTTTTACCCCCAGTGGCCTCGCTGATCAATTCCTTAAGATCAGGCCCAAACAAGGAGGTACCCTGAAAAGGCAAAAAAAGCAAGGCTTTCTTGGAAGCAGTGTCAGCAGACCAGATCTTGAGCCAAAGGGCTCGCTTGGCCACCACAGACATAGTAGAAACCCTAGCCATCATGCGGATGGCATCAAAGGCGGCAGCAGAAACATAGTGTTGCGCTTCAGAGATATTGGCAAGAAGAAGCAATTTCTCCGAAGTAGGTGCATCCTGACGGACAGCCGTAGTGAGTTGCTCAGTCCAGACTGCAATAGCCCGGTTGACCCACGCAATAGCAAACGTTGGGTGCACTGCGGTACCAACAGTGGCAAAAATGGACTTGAGAGAAATCTCAAGTTTCTTGTCAGTCCAGTCCTTCAGAGCAGAAGCATCAGAGACTGGCAAGGCAGTAGACTTAGATAACCTGGAGTAGGTGCATCCACCTTGGGGGAATGAACCCACTTAGCAAGTGCAGCTTCAGAAAGGGGGTAAAGCTTGGCAAATTTCCTGGACACAGAAGCAGTCTTGTCCGGTGATTTCCACTCTTCAGAAACCAGATGGTCAAAAGTGGGGTTAGGAGGAAAATAATTAAGGGGCTTTGCGGGCTCCTGAAAAACATCAGAGGGATCAGAAGGAACGTCTTGAACCAAGGGGATGTTGAGGGTGTTTAATACGGCTCTGATCAGACACTCAGCAGAGAGGTCAGGATCAGCTTCAAACGGGTCCCCAAGACACCGAGAAGACTCCAGAACCGAACCATCCTCAATATCTGAATCCAATAGCAGTTTCTCCTCAGAGGAATCTGACACAACAGGTGCCCCCTGAGGTTTAGGCAGGGAAGATATGATATTAGAGGGGGTCTGCATGTCTGAAGGGTCCCCTGTATCTGAGATGGAAAGAGTTGTAATGTGGACCTAAGGTCCCTAGTCGCAGCCTTAAACTCTTGCACCCAAGCTGGCTCAATAGCATGGCTGGAGATCCCTGGGTGGCTGTCAGGAACTTCAGAACATACTGGGCATAAGTGACCAGTGATCTCTCTAGGTAGCCCTGAGTGACAAGAAGAGCAATGTGCAATGGGGGATAGTGATACCCCAGCCTCCTTAGTCTTAGGTCTAGCCCCTAGCTCCAGCGGTATAGACATACTCACAGTGTCAAAATAACCAACTGTACAGTAAATCACCCAATTACAGCGTGTAAGATTAAAATTTCACCCCAGAAATGCTAAATACAGACTTATCTGGCAGGCGAAGGGTTAATCTGCAGAGGAGAGAAGGAGAGTCCAAGTCCTGAGTAGGATACTCGCTATAAACGCTCACAAAATGGCTGCCGCAAAGGGAGCCAATCAGAAAATAGGCTCGAAGCAAGAGCTCATGGGAAACATAGTTTTTCCCAAAAAAGTATTCTAAACAGTGCCCGAAGCCCCCTGAGCCCCCCAACATACTTTAACTATAAACCAGATAATAGAGCAAGGGTAGACAAGTAAAATGAGCCATCTCTGAAGTCGCTAGGTTAAACGGTTACAGGGATACGTCCCAAACAGTGTAGTCCCATAGAGGTGAATGGAGCAATGACATCTATTCGGTAAAACGCGCCTTAAAGGCGCAGTACACAATTTTGCCAAAATTAAAACATTACCAAGTGTAAAACATCAAGGGAACATGTGTGGACACCAAGAAAACACTAGTTCAGTAGGAAAAGTGCCATAAAACCCCCAATAAAATGCCAAACCAGCAGTGAAAGGGTTAAGTTACCACACAAACCTGCTCCAAACATCCAACAGACACACAGATATACCCAATGAGTGCTGGAGTGTACAATAGGGACTCCAGAATACACCCCTGTGCGGAGGGGCACTGTGGGACAAGTGGACCTGAAGCACTCAAAGGGTAGCTCACCTTTCCTGTAGATCTTCTGTCTTCAGATTACCATGCTGCAAGAAGTACCTCAGTGGGTGACTCCTGGGGAAGCACTTGAAATCAAGATTTTTGCCCTCAGGGCTTAAGGTCCACAAAAAAGCATCTGGATACTGAGCTAGCCACATTGAAGGGCATTTGTCAGTCATGGTAATCCGCCTAATGGTGGTATTCCATATCTGACAGAAAATAAAAAAGAAACTAAAACTATAGCAGAACTGTTCTCCACCTGGTGTTGTCGCACCAAAGGAACAAATCATTCTGGATCTGGTTGGCTAGCTGCAGCCAAGGAGGGAAGGGAGGCTCCATCCCCTGCATACATTTAGAGAAATGTTCCTGCCTACTTAAAGGGGTGGATCGCCTCCCAGAGTTACCAGTAACCTGTATTGGATGACAGAGAAAAATCCTTTATCTAAGTCCACATTGTTAGCTAGTAATACTGACTTTGGGGGATCTTTCCCACTCCGTTGTTGCAGTTTTATTGGGAAATAAGCATTATTTAGAAAGGTTTATATAGCTGTAACCACTAACTTACTAGGGATTTTACATCCAAAATTATAATTTGGAGTGCTCTCTTTGTAGTACTGTTCATGTATATCTGAGAGTGATGGTCCATTAATATAAAGAGAAATCTGATACAGCTTCAATCCATTAATAGGGAATCATATCCTGATATATTTTACTTTTTTGTTCTAAACGTGTATTTATGTCAGGTTGTTAATTTTCAAATAAAGTTATTTATTATATATTTAAATTTTATTATTGGAATTCCAACATTTTACTTCCTTTCTATCCCCTTTTTCTATTTAGTATTTTATGTTGAGGTAGCACCTGGGGACACTTATTTGATATATGCAACATGTCTAAGGGCCATATGTTCAAAGAGGTAGCGAAATAGCTTTTGGCGTTTGTAACGACCTTTCAAAGTAAAGTGTCATTGGGATCATTAATATTTTCAGAGATTGTCAGTTGTGATTGGAAATATGTCGTTTGTCCTGACTGAAATTGTCGTAAAAATGTCTTAACTAATGACAAAAATGTCTTAAAAAATGTCTTAACAACAAAAATGTCTTTAAAAATGTCTTAACTAACGACAAAAATGTCTTAAAAAATGTCTTAAAGGGATAGTAATACTTCGTTTTAACTTTATTTTATTTTGTAGGCATTAAAAAAAACATGAAGAATGATATAAGTCTTATCTCTGAAACCTTTATGGTTTAAGAGATATTCACAAACAAAGTATCCCTTCCCTGTTCAACCAGATCAGAAGGGAGATGCCCAGGTAGACTGCAGAGAGGGACAATCTTCAATTAAGATAAGGGAAAAAGCTGAAAAACTTGTCAAGGGGTGAAGGGCTTTCATTGTTTTCATACAAAGAAAATTGTCCCCTTCTGTTATCTGTCCTGTCATACAACCAGACTCACATTTGAGAAGAGATGGCTTACACTAGGAAAAAGGGGCGGGGAGGGGAACTTTGCTTGTGAATATCTCATAAACCATAAAGGTTTGAGAGATAAGA
The DNA here is from genome assembly GCA_037306005.1 of Rhinophrynus dorsalis. Taxonomy (NCBI): domain Eukaryota; kingdom Metazoa; phylum Chordata; class Amphibia; order Anura; family Rhinophrynidae; genus Rhinophrynus; species Rhinophrynus dorsalis. The sequence continues at coordinate 386,497,910 of CM074720.1, read as the reverse complement.
CTTATATCATTCTTCATGTTTTTTTAATGCCTACAAAATAAAATAAAGTTAAAATGAAGTATTACTATCCCTTTAACAACAAAAATGTCTTTAAAAATGTCTTAACTAACAACAAAAATGTCTTAACTAAAGACAAAAATTCTCACATTCAGAACACATTTCCTCCACTTTTTTCTTAACGTACAAATTTTGTCTTTTGAAAGACATTTTTTTGTCATTAGTTACGACAAATTTTCTTTTCCTCTCTATGACATTGGAGGATAGTTTAGCCACACCCTTGCCATACCCTTTTGCCCGTCAATTCTGGAGTTGTGTCGTACACAACGGACATTAATAGTTTTTTGTCGTATACTCTATAGAAAATATGTCGTTCATGCATTCAATTACTTATTTTTGTCTTTCATAGGACAATTTTTTGTCGTTACCCCTTTGAACATATGGCCCTAAGAGTAATAACAATAACAGGTGTGAAGACAACTGACATAAGGCATTTCTTTCCTGTGACAAAGGAAAGTCAGGATAATTAGTCCTTATGATCATATAAGATTCTAATAGACAGTGCAGTTTTCACACAAGACAGTGATAGAGAAGCAGTTGGTAGAACTTCCTGCTGATGTTGAGGTGGAAGGAGAAGTGATACAGAGCAGCAAAACTAGCAGTCAAGATAGCCCACAACATCCCACTGACCCTGTGATTTCCCTTCCCCTGGCATTGTTCCTCTGGGACATGATACTGAGCAAGACAGCAGTAATACCACCATGAGCACAGATCAGTTGGCTGTGTCTGCTGCTATTGCTGCCAGTCAGAATTCTTCCCCTCAAGATGTGGAAAGTGTGAAAGTAGGGGACCTTCTGTCACATTTGTCAGCACCTCCAACCAGTGAGCCTTTAATAGATCAGCAGCAACAAGTAGGGACTGGTGGTGGTGATGATGATGAGGGTGATGGTGGAGTAGCTAGGGTGGAAGATACATTAATGGCCTTTTTAGCCCAAACCCAGAAGTAATGGGAGACCAAGATACAAATGTGGATGGGCATCACCACCAACAGAAGTTTGCAGAATTTGCAGAGTTTGCCGCTGCTGAGTTGCAAGGACAGCAGGATGATGAGAAGCAGGCTAGTGTGCCAAAGACCAGTGTGGCCACAGTGGGAATGGGGTCCAGCAGAAATGATGTGAGACTAGGAAAGGTTCCACTTGCCAGAAGCAATAATCCTGGTCCTAGTTGTAGTGCTGATTCTGAGTCAGCAACAGTAGTAACATAATCCTCTGCCCCAGCAAGTGAAGTGGAGGAGGAGAAGAAAGAGGATGTTCTTCTCCACCTCCCCCCCAGAGGTCCTGGGTGTGGGACTATTTTTCTCTTGGGACAGGCACAATGCAGTCATCAGCGACGGCACTGTGCACAATTTGTGATAAATCAGTGAAAAGGGGAAAGGATGGAATGCACCTTGACACAACCACCCTCATAACACATATGAAACACAATACCATGACATTTATGTGAAGTATGCTGAAGCCAAACACCCACCAAAGAAATTTGGCACAACTGTTGTTGTACACACTGACTTTCCCCAAAGGCAATAAGAGTCTAAGTCCTATGAATTATCCTGTTACAATAATCTATCCTGTCAAGAATCACTCTGCTCCAGTCACAGCTTACATCAGAGGGTCCCTTTCTCTATCACATTACGGACCACTTTTTTTTTATTTCTATTAACTCTCCCCCCAATCCCAGTGAACAAAATCCACCAAAAATATTCCCTGTTCAACTGATTCTTTCCCCAGACTCCTGTCACTGCACTGCTCCATGCAGTTCTGGCACAAGTGGCTGCATCTCCTTCTTCTTCTGGCAGGTTGCTGAGCATATGTGTGGTTCTGCCTCCCACTCCCTCTTAATCAGTCACTTTCTATATTAGACATAGCTTAGCTACGTCTGTCACGTTCTCAAAGTGTCTAAATCCTAGCTGTATTTTGCTCCTGTATCCTGTGTAGGCTTTCTGTTGCATATCCAGCCTTCCTTGACCTTGCCATTGTCTGCCATTTCTTTGGATCTCCTGTTGCTGACCTGGCTACTTCTGACCCTGCCTTTGTCTGCTTTTATGATGTTTGGATCCTTCATTGCTGATCTGGCTTTCCCTGACCACTTTCTACCCTGCTGATTGTGTCCTGTCTTGTCTTGATCTAGTTTTCTGTTCTACTTCCAGCTTGCTGTTGCCTAGACCCCCAGTACCTATGGCCTAGTGCGTGCCAGTCTTACCTTCCTGGTAAATGTTCCTGTATTTATTTTTACTGCAGCTATTGTATCCTCCCTGGGGTTATTGGAGTATAGTGCAACCATGGTGGGGTATCCTGGGTCACCTTTGGCTCAAGAGAAGTAGCTTTGTGGCTAACACCTTTTTCCTGCCTCAGCCACAGCACACGCCACTATGGTTGGCCTACGTTCTCTAGCTATGACCCCTGGCTTCATTCTCTAACATCTAGCCCTAATAACCCTTGTTGGAGGAGCTTCCTCACCCTGTGTATCTGGTACCTGTTTATACCTGGTTGTAACAACTCAAAAAAAATTCCCTGTTCAACTGATTCTTTACCACACTTCACAAACACAGGCATCCTCAGACACCTTTTATGCCTGTGGGAAATAAATAAAATTTGCTATGGGTTATGTGTAAATTCAATGTTCCCATTGATTTCAATGCAATGAGCTAGCCGAATAAAGGAACAAAACTACACTTTTCACAGGAAATTATTCACTAAGTGGGAAGTGACATTATTCACCGATTTTGGTTTGAGGCAAACATTTTCGCCCATACCTACATTTTATTACATTCTGTTTTGATGGTCTAATGACTTGAAAACTCTCTGGAAAAAGGAAAAACAGGAAGCTTACTTCCAGGAACATAAAATAATAAAACAAAAAAATGTGGAGATGAAAAAAACCTATAGATAATTTTACTGTGCATATTACTTGAGGAATATGTAATGTCAAAAAAAGGATTACCATACCTGCAATTCTGAAAAGGGCAAGATAATAAATGTAGGGAGCACATCCCCAGAGGTGGAATACAGGCTTAATGTAAATTATCTTAGTAGGATTAAGTAGGGTACTTTAACTTTTAAAGTTTTTATTTTAGTAAAAAACCAAAGGCATTGGTGGTTGAAATGGGATATAATGGTATAGCATACATTTTAAATGTTACCAGTAACTGAGTAATTTGTGAACAATAGTCATGAAGGGCTGTTTTAATGAACTTTGTGAGGATGTTACATAACACATTGTGGAAATGTTATATGGAATAGCTAGATACGATAATCATATTATTAGCTATTATCAATATGAACATTGCCTTTTTCATGTTGCATTAGCCCTTGAGGATTACAATTTATATAGCAGATAACTGAAGCAACAACATATTTATTAAGACCCTACAAACAAATCATGCAGTTCTTGAAATAAACTCTACTGTGATGGTAATAAATCTGGAGTCCTTGTAATTACTATGATCTTCTGTGCAAACATAATTGCTTTCATCTTCAGTTGGAAGGTGTATATACTGGGTTTTTTGTTATCAACATGGGGCCGATATTTTGGGCAGAGATTTTGTGCACTAGACTAATTGTACTAATTAATTCATACCAAAGTGTGAGCATAATGTTTGTACAATTAGGTTGTAATTTTGTAATTCTGTGCAGACTACAGAGACACAGCAGTTGCAAATTTCATATAAAGTACAAAATAGGATTTATTCAAATTGAATACATTTAAAATTAAAATGGGTTTAGCGAGGACTTCAAGGCAAGACAGCACTACTGTAGAAATAGATGTTGGTTTGAAAACTAAATTAGCTGAGCAAGTCTTTATGTCACAATTCTTTTACAGTTTACAGAAGCATATAAGAACATTTTACATTTGTTTATGTCAATGGTTGCGGTCTCCAGTATTGTGATAAACAAATACTGGGTTACACATTTGTGCATAAGTTAGCATTAAAAAATGATTTAACTCTTTGAGAGCCAGAGGGGTGTCCAACACAGTGCAAAGCAATGTGTTGGTCACCCCTCTGGCACTCAAACGGTTAAGGGTGTAACAGCTGAATGGGCAGATGTATTCTACTGGACATAAAGGGGTCTGCAGCACATATAAAAGTAAGGCATCATGAGAGCTTGAGCCCATAATTATTTTTTTTATAATATAATGTTAAATAGCTATGCAAACTTTGCAGTAGACAACCATAGCCATATTGCCAACACAGAATGGAAAGGCCAGGAAAATAAAATACTAAACCTCTCTTAAAGGGATAGTAACACTTAGACCTCGATTCAATGTGGCAGCCAAAACAGCCGGTAGGGCAAAAATGGCTACCTACCTTTGAAAAAATTTGTCTAAGTCGGTATCCAATTGTCATACAAACTGAAACCACAAAGAACGTTGGGCCACAGAAACAGACATGTGGCCAAGCGTCCACCGTGTGTTTTTAGTTCCCAAATCCAAAACTAAATAGCGTCAGTAATGGGAAGATCAAAGGAGAAGAGCTAAGGATCGGTGCCTGACACACTGTCAAGCAACCAGGGTGAGCTCAACACACAGTCACTCTTCTAAACACTAACCCTACCCTTCCCCTAACAGTGAAGAGCAACAGTACTACCCCTAGCCTAACTTCCAGAGCAGTATAACTGTCTGTCTCATTCTGTCATCTTCTATCTTCCTTCTTCTTTCTCTTCATCTTCTCCTCTTCTGTCATAATCTGCTGTAAGAGATGAACCTGTAAAAAGAAAGAAAGTCCACTTTAAACATATGTAGTAAAGTCTTGTATATGTTAACCCTTTGAGTGCTGGAGCACACAATGCAGAGCAATGCGTTGCATATCTCTTCAGCACTCAAAGGATTACACTGCCGGCATTACAATCCTAATAAACAATATGAGGCCGATGTGCAAAAATAGTGTCACAATCCATATTGAATAAATGTTACCCCCAATGAATAAAGCAGTTAATTCTTTCCACAGTATGAAATATCCCCTGGCAGTTACATTGTCAAAGAGGCAGGATTGCATGGCAAAAATCCCCCCTTGCTATTTTTCGGGCCATTTCCTAAGCGTCTCTGTGAGAAATTTGAACAGATACTGGCTTTTTATATGACCAATCTCTATTCAAAATGGTTTCCAGCCTACCACTGGCTGGGATGTGTGCTTATGCACCTCCCAGCCATTCAGCTCTTGGGGAGGGATGAGGAAACCCATAGGAGCTGATTGGCTGGGAAATGCCATATAAAAATGTGGACTTTCTTTCTTTTTACAGGTACATCTCTTACAACAGATGAAGATAGAAGAGGACAGAAGATTAACAGAATGAAGAAGAAGGAAGTTTGAAGAAGACAATGGACAGTAGCTGACCAGGGTACTGAAAACCCACTGCACATCAGGTTTACAGGTAAGTGTATTTTTGCACGGGATGTTTTTTAACTTAGACATATTAAAGGTGATGTATCACCACTATACGTTAGCCTGAATAGTTACATTATATAGAGAATATGTGTAAATGTTTATTCATTTCTTTTTTTTAAAGCTCTAGTTGGTCTAAATTAAGTAATAAATGATGCCCTGCACCTACTTCCGCATAGACTGTAGTTACCTGCGTCACTCTGCCTCTGCTCCCTTCCCTCTATCCAGCCTCCTCCGATGATGGAGGATTTCTGCCTGTAAGCTGGAGCACTCTCATTAGCTAGATATCGATCTCTGCCAATGAGACCACTCCAGCTTACAGGCAGAAAGCCTCTGTCATCGGAGGAGGCTGGATAAAGGGAGAGGAGCAGAGGCAGAGTGACGGACTGTAGTTACAGAGCAAGTAACCTCAGTCTATGTGAAAGTAGGTGGAGGGCAGAATTTATTACTTCAATTTAGACCAACTAGAGTTTAAAAAAAGAAATTAATAAACTTTTACACATATTTGCTCTATAATTTAACTATTCAGGCTAACTTGTATAGGGGTGATACATCCCCTTTAACCCTGCGAGTGCCAGTGGGGTATGTATCCTCCACTGGTGCTCAAAGAGTTAATTCTAATAACATTTTACACCTTTTTTCATACTTTTGTTGTATTGCTATGGGGCTTAGGGCCCCATATCAATACATTCACTGGTCACATGCGTTAGGGAACTCTGCTCTAAAATAAAGTGGGGTCCCTTAACATATGGTTTCTGCCTAATGCATGGAATTGAATGGGAAAATGGCCATCATTTAAATGCATTTAAATGGGTTAAAACAGGTGCTAACATGTTTTTTTAAGCCAGAATTTCTTCATAGCACTGGTAAATGGATGGCTTACCGTGTTTGAAATAATGGCAGTGGGATTATTTTATGTGACCAGGGGATTTGAATCGAAGCCTTAATATGCAAAAAATAAATATTACAGGTTTATCCTCCAGTGCTGAGAGGTGTTTTATTCAAGTTATTCCGGCTCAAACTTGGGTGCAATATCTCAATGGCCAGAAATTTCACAGTGGCGCTGTTGCTACACCATCCTATTGAGATTTATGGTCAACTGACCAGAGCTGTCCAGAATAGTAACACAAAATGTAAGACCCCCCTGCCCCAGTTATACCCGGCCCCAAATTATGCCCCACCACAAAAACATACCACATCCATGACATTACATGAAAACAAACAAGAGTTAGAATGCTGCAGATTTTTAGTACATATATACCAAATATGTACAGGTTCATGAACATAATTAGTTCTGGTACATAGGCTCTGAACTGTCATAAAGTAAGATGGAAAGTCTACAGTCAAAATACTAATATAGTGTTATAACTTGCTGTCAATACTATTCCACACAAACTGACTGGAAAAGACAGACACAGTTTTAAATGTAAAATTAGTTATGTATTTTAGCAGGGGTTAACATATGCATCCCCCACGCTACAAGTATGTGGGAAAAGGGTAAGAGTAGCAGTTTGGTGATGAATGTTCTCAGAGAGCACTCATGTTTTTGTTCTAACAGGGCTGCCATCAGAAACCATGGTGCCCAGGACAAATGTAACTGGCCCTCACTATAAGTCTTGCCATTTCTCCCCAGTTTTAAATCTGTGCTCTCTTATATGAGGCTAAGTACATTTAATGTAACACAACATACACAATTATATACAGAAAGGAAATAACTGACAAATAGGCACAGTGCTACCTGTATGAGAGTAACAGTATATGGACATTTTATGACCTGATTAGGAAACTAAATGTAACAGGGCACTAAAGTTATGTCCATGAGCACCAGAGGGTGCACAATGCATTACAAAGTAATGCTTTGCACAACCATGTGATTCTCATGGGGTTAGGAAATTATATATCCTTTGTAGAACATTGAAGTCATTCTTCACCTGAAGTCTCCATTGTAATCAACTGTTTTGCTAAATATGGCCTAGATTGCACTGCAGTTTATAGTTGTTATTATTGGTATTATCTAACAGATTACCATTGATGTCTAAGGAGAAGTTTGTAGATAAAAACCCTTGACAAATGCATATCATCTACATTATAATCCAGGCCTTTGCTGGATGAGCCTGTCCTGTCTTTGTCTTGTTCAGATTTTCTCACAATACGTTGCCTTCCATGTTATGATGTATAAACAATGTAGGCATCATCTAATTAGATCACAGTGTGAGGATTATGAAAAAGGGAATAGATCTTTATACTCATGGTGTTTGAACACTCACATACAATATACTGATCAACACAGCAGACTAAGGAGTAGACTTAAGGTGATAACATTCACCTGTACAGGTTTTACACTGCCTTTGCTACATTATTTAACTTCTTAAACCTTTGGATCCAGGGAAAACATGTTAAACTTGATCAACCCACTGTATGCAAATACACACACACACACACACACACGGAGGTGGAAATGGAAGTTCCTGGCAGCTTTTTCAAACAATGCATGAACCTCTGCAGCCCTTTAATCCCTTAAGGACCGGCCACGCGCACACGCGGCCGGCACTTAAGGAACACAGACCTTTTTTTTGTCTCTGGTTCCAGGTTCCCAGAATGGCTTGCAGCCGCACAGGGAGCCCTGAATTCCATGACAGTCCTGGCACGTCATGGGGAGTTAACTCAAAACAACCCATGACGTGCCATGACCGTCAAGGGTCGTTAAGGGGTTAAAGACCAGAGGGGTGTAAAACAATGCCTTGCATACTCCTCTAGTCATTAATGGATTAAGAGTACAATGTGCAGTGAGCAGAATTTGAGGCCCTGTGGTCCTGCTAGCAACTGTCATGTCTGCCTCCTTGGACTTAATATCAGGGACTGATTGGCACTCAAATGGTTACCCCATCTCCAAGTTGATGAATCTTCTGGGATGAAACCCCAGTTATAGCTGAAAAACAGCTGAAGTGTGGTTTCCTACCTCCCCCTGCCCCTTATTTCCCTGTGGCCTGGGAAATTAGTACTTTGTCCCCCTCAAAGACAGCTCTGGGTACTAAGATAGCATTGACAAGAAGAAACCTGAGCAACAGTAGTAAAAATTAATGAAAAATATGTAACACTTTAAGAACCAAAGGGACATGCAATATATTTTTTTTCCGGTGTGCTGTTCACCCCCCGGGTCTTGAGGTTAATGATTCAAAGCAACACTTACTTCAGTGTTCACCAACTCTCTGCTCCTATCAGCACTGAGCTGTTCAATTATGCTTCCTGCCTGAACAGGAAGCAGTAGTGAAATGTGACTATACAGAACAGCAGCTCTAAGCAGTTGTTCAGTAAAAAAGGAAGTGGTCACACTAGCACTAGCAGCCCCCCTGCACTGGGCCCCCCTGCACAATGAAGCATACTGTTTGAACATTTGAATAAAACACCACTCAGCAGTGGTAATACCCTTGCTTTACTCTAGAGGATAAACCCTGCAATATATACTTATTTGCATTTTAAGTGTTAATATCCTTTTAGAAGGCGATTTTTACTCTATAATAACTTTTAAATGAGACATAAGATAATTCTTTGTTTGCTCAACAGAAATGTATTCATAAGTGTTACTATCAATTTAATAATCAGGCTTTATTTCCAATATTAAAGTGCAAGTAGCAATTAAAAATATCACATGTTAAAGCATAGTAATTTACTAGCTAGTTACTGATAACCCTTTGGGAATAGTAGCCTTACAAAATTACAGACCCACTTACACATGTCTACCCCAAGCTTTTTATCCCACCTTCTGTAAGCTGTAGAAGGCTCACTCCTATTGGCTGGGAAGTGGGTATGATATCCAAACAGCTCACAGCACTAGCTCTGGGGGAGTACAAAGCCCCAAAAAGGTGGACTTGAGACTTAAGGCACATTTTTACTGCTGACTTTCTCTCTAGCTATCTCTCTACATACGCGCACACACACACACAACACACACACACAACACACACACAGTCTGTCTGTGTTGTTGCATGTTTTTGGAACTTCATGTTATCAGATCTTCAACCAAAACCTGGTATTAGATAAAATAGAACCCAAATGAATAAACAACACTAAATTGTAATATGTATTTAATTTATTTAAAATACAATAGTAACATAGTTGATCAAGCTGAAAACAGAATTGTGTCCATCAAGTTCAGCCCAAGCCATATCACCTTTTGTTGAGCCAGAGGAAGGAAAAATAACCCTATTGAAGCCAAAACTCTGTGTGAAAAAGTAATCACCCTATTAGACTCAATACCTAGTTATGCAACCTCAACAGCAATGACTCTAACCAAAATCTTCCTCAGTGGGGTTTAGGTTTGGACTTTGACTAGGTCATTCTGAAACTTTAGTTTTCTTGTTCTTCAAACATTCTGATTTGCACTTGCCTGTGCATTTCAGATCATTGTTGCATGGCACAGCTGAACAAGCACCAAACTTTATCATCTTATCTTTCAGAATCTGCCTATGTATTACTACAACCCACAAAATGATGTGGCAATATTCAATGGAACAATATTCAACAATGCAGAAAATCAGACAGGGGAAAATATATTTTTCACAGTACTGCATATCTATCTATATATATATATATATATATATATAATACTCAGATGCAGACATCATTAACTGTTGTCTTTCTGAGCCAGTTTGGATTGATAAGCAAATTCCATTAACTTGCATGTGATTCTTTGTTTACTTAAAACACAAAGTTATAGATAAGAGAGGAAAATCATAAGTAATAAGGAGAGGTACTACTGGATTGAGAGAGCACACAATAAAAGGTAAATCATTCTTTCTCAGAGACCACTGATACTGAGGTATGTCTTATTATCAAAGCACAAACCCCCTCTTGCACTATTACTACACAATTCAAGACAGAGTCCCTTTAACATCCACCAATAAGTTGGCCCAGGTGTACTTTGAGTTACTTTACAGTAGAGTTGATCTCTTTAGAGGCGCCAGACATGTGACTTTGAAAGATAACAAGTAAAAATACTAGTGCAATATTTATAGAACTATAAAAATCAAACTCATTATCTATTGAAGAAGTATACTATACAAAGTGAAGCCATGTGAAAACTCCTGAATAACCTATACAGACTCTGTATAAATACAAACCTGTTTCTTTTTATAGACAGCCTTGCCAAGACATTTTTGTAATTTTTACATTGCCTGCAATCTATTTTCCCTAAGCTGTCAGGGAAACAGTTAATGTTCACATGCAATACTTGTCATACTCTAGCTTTATTGTGTCCCTTCAGTGAAGTGGAAGATTTAAATTCATATTTCTTGGTGTGTGTGAAAAGCTCCAAACAGAATTGACAGATGGTTTTCAGTGATTTTCCTGATGCTTCATAATCAGTCTTCTGTTTTTTAAAGGGATAGTAATTTTTCACAAAAAAAGCAGCTCCAATTAATCTTCATAATATTTGGGCCATGGAGTGTAGATGTGCTAATTTGCTTGAACTAGCTTCAGCTGTATAGACTGACATGGCATGGGTTTCCCTATATAAGAGCTCTATCCTAGCAGTGTGCCTGATTCCAAAGTCCTGATTCTCATGTCTCCATAAGAGTTAGACTGAGTTGGACAGAGGATGGACTGAGGACAGCCTGCTTTCTACAAAAGAACAACTCACACTGGATTCAGAGCATGGAAACATCTAAACAAAGCACTAACATTGCACCTTCCATCAAAACTGCTGAACACCTGACACAAGTAACCAGAATTAGCAGGACTGACTTTGCAAACAGCACAGTTAACCACCTAACTGCTGAAGTGAAAAAACTCTGATTCTTCTCCAACCAGCATTAACCTCTACAACATCTACCTCTACTGATCTACTGACTTTGCAAACAGCACAGTTAACCACCTAACCACTGAAGTGAAAAAACGGATCCTTCTCCAACCAGCATTAACCTCTACAACATCTACCTCTACTGATTGTCATCATACTTCATTTAACCCTACATTGACTCCTACTCTCATCAAATACTTCACAACTCTGCAACTGACTGACATCTACACCCTGGATTGACCCTTGAATGCCAAGTCACCCGCACTCCCCTGAACTACAGTCCGTTACTCAAACTTCACTTCCACCCCACACATTAACCCCACTATGGACAATTTGGCTCCTTCCTTTTTCATTGCCATTCTCTCCTGCTTTAGACTCTCCTCCTCCTGTGTCCACATTAAGTGCCACTCCATCCACATTGCACCCTCACTTCTTCCCTCACCAGTTCTCTGCGCCCATGAACTTTTCTCATTTCTCCAGCCCCCATCACTACCATCTCCTTCAACTGCTGCCAAAAAGCCCAACTGCTTCAAATCTCACTCCCATCTAACTCCCCTGTCCCTTCTCCTGCTTGCTGCAGGTGACATCTCACCTAACCCAGGCCCCCCTTCCATTCTCTCCTGTAAACCAACACCCACTCAAAAACGCAACATCCACAACCTAATAACTGTACCACGTCACCTAACCCCCCCCCCCCCTTTTTTTGTTTTGGTCTCTGGAATGACCGCTCTGTGTGTAACAAACTAACAGCTGTTCATGACCTATTTATTTCTCACTCTTTAAATCTCCTAGCCATCACTGAAACCTGGCTCACATCATCAGACACTGCCTCCACAGCCTCACTCTCACATGGCGGCCTGAACTTCACCCACACACCTAGGCCTGGCAACAGTAAGGGGGGTGGAGTGGGCATCATTTTGTCCCCAACCACATGTTTCAGATAATCCCCACTGTCCCCTCTCTCTCCTTCCCTACCTTTGAAGCTCACACAATTAGTCTCTTCTCTCCCTTCCCCCTGCGTGTTGCTGTCATATACAGACCACCTGATCCTTCTGTACAATTCTTTGACCACTTCGTTCCTGGCTCCCTCATTTCATGTCCTCTGACGTCCCCTCTCTCATCCTGGGAGACTTCAACATCCCTGTTGATAACCATAACACCCCCCCACCATCAAACTCCTTTCTTTAACAACCTCCTTTGCTCTATCACAATGGACCTCCACACACAGTGATTGTCACTCTCTTGACTTGGTCTTCACTAACCTCTGCTCGGTCTCTAACTTTTCTAATGCTCCCTATCCCCTCTCTGACCACCACCTCCTCACTGGAAACATCATCATACCACGTAAATCCATCCCCTCCACCGGGATCAAGAGCATGCGGAGAAATCTGCATACGCTTGACCTGCAACAATTTTCTACTTCCCTGCAACCTCTTCTCAACCCCATCCTCACACTTGCTTGCCCAGAACAAACTACTGCTCTCTACAACAGCACTCTCACAACAGCCCTTGACACAGTTGCACCTGCAACTCCACGACACCCCCGCACAACCCCACTACAACCCTGGCACTCAAGACAAACGCGATACCTCCAAAGGTGCTCATGCACTGTCGAAAGGCAGTGGAGGAAATCGCACTCCACAGCTGCCTTCGTACACTACAAATTCATTCTATGTTCTTATAGCTCTGCACTCTCCCTGGCCAAACAGTCATACTTCTCCTCTCTAATTTCTAATCTTTCTTCAAGCCCAAAACGCCTTTTCTCAACCTTCAAGTTACTTCTACGCCCACCAATGCAAACCCCTGCCACCAACTTCTCCGCCCAAGATCTCACCACTCACTTCAAGGACAAGATCGACTCCATCAGACATAACATCTCATCACTTCCACTCCCACCCAGCCAGCCTAGCCCCCCACCCCCCCACACTCACTAAGCTCCTTCTCACCAGTCACAGAGGATGACTTTTCCCTTCTCCTCACTCTCTCAAACCTAACCACATGTCCTCTTGACCCAATCCCATCTCAACTCACTCAAGAACTTTCACCCCTTACTCACTTATTCAACCTCTCTCTATCAACTGGCACCTTCCCATCCTCTTTCAAACATGCACTAATCACACCCATTCTAAAGAAACCCTCCCTGGACCCAAAGTCACTGTCAAACTACCGGCCCATTTCCCTACTCCCGTTTGCCTCCAAACTCCTTGAGTGTCTCACATATAACCAGCTCACTAAATTCCTCTGCTCCCATTCCCTGCTAGACCCCTTGCAATCTGGATTCCGTCCTCATCACTCCACCGAGACTGCCCTCACTAAAGTGGCCAATGAGTTGCTCTCTGCCAAGTCAAAAAGCCACTACTCCCTACTCATTCTCTTGCCTTTGACACAGTAGATCACCCACTCCTCCTCCAAGCCCTCCACTCTCTAGGTCTCTGTGACACTGCCCTCTCTTGGTTTTCATCATATCTCAGCAACCGCTCCTTCAGTGTGTCCTACTCTGGCTCCACCTCCCTACCCCTCCCACTGTCTGTTGGAGTGCCTCAAGGCTTAGTCCTGGGTCCCTTGCTCTTCTCAATTTACACGGCATCCCTGGGTAAACTAATAAACTCCTTTGGGTTTCACCATCATTTCTATGCTGATGACACTCAAATCTATCTTTCCTCCCCAGACCTCTCCCCTTCCCTCCTGTCCCAGGTATCTGACTGTCTGTCCTCTGTGTCTTCCTGGATGTCCTACCGTCAACTCAAACTTAACCTTGGCAAAACTGAACTAATTATCTTCCCTCCCTCTCCTAACAGTCCTACTCCAGATATTACCATCACTGTCAACAACACTATCATCAAACCAACCCCTACAGCATGTTGCCTGGGGGTCACATTCGACTCCGCCCTATCATTTATTCCTCACATCCAGTCAATCTCCAAATCATGCCGCCTCCACCTCCGCAACATCTCTAGAATCTGACCCTTCCTTAATGAAGACACTACTAAAATTGTTATCCAAACACTCTTCAAGTCCCGTCTTGACTACTGTAACTCACTACTAACTGGCCTTCCTCTTGCCCGCCTAACCCTACTACAGTCCATAATGAACTCAGCAGCACGACTAATCTACCTAACCAACCGCTTCTTCAACACCAGTTCTCTCTGCCAATCCCTACACTGGCTCCCATTAGCAAACAGAATTAAAGTAAAAATCCTGGTGCTCACCTATAGAGCCCTTACTAAAACCTCACCCCTTATATCTCATCTCTCATTTCCAAATATACTCCCACTCGCCATCTTCGTTCTGCACATGACCTTCTCCTCTCCACATCTCTCATTACATCCTCCAACTCCCTCCTACAGGACTTCTCCCGTGCTGCACCCGAGCTCTGGAATTCTCTCCCCCGTCCCATCAGATTCTCCCCTAGCCTTCAGATCTTCAGACGCTCCCTCAAAACTCACCTCTTCAGGGAAGCCTATCAACTACGTCCATAAATATTATCACCAAGAACCACTCATTCCCTGGACCACTACACTCACTAACACTTCTCTCTCCCACCCACTGACCGGCAGCTCATGTGGCAGGAGGCACTTACACCCAATAACACTTACTCCTTCTGTGTCCTACCCACCTTCCTCTAGACTGTAAGCTCTCACAAGCAGGGCCCATTGATCCTTTTGTTCTCCACATATGATTTGTACTATTTCATATCTCTGTATGTCTATCTCCTATTGCAAAGTGCTGCTGAATAAGTTGGCGCTATATAAATAAAGATTATTATTATTATTCAATACTGTCAGAGTTGTAGTTCAAGAGTAATTGAGTGATAAAGTATCCCCCTCCCACCCCTTTTACTGATGTAACACTGCTCACCTCAGAGCAGCAAGACTGTCTGGATGGATTGCAGAGAGGGATAATCTTCAGTGAGCATAAAAAAACCCTGAAAAACTTGTCAACGGGGGCAGGGTTTTCCTTATACTCACAGTAAGAAGCTTGACCCTTGCTGTGAGCTGTCTGGTGTGTAGACCAGATTCCACATCTGAGTGGATATGGCTAACACTAGGTAAAAGGGGAGGGAGGGGGAATCTTTATCGTTCCATTACTCTTGAATTACAACTCTGACAGTATTGAAATAACACTCTCTATGGCTCAAATCCTATGAAGATTAATTGGAACTGATGTTTTTGTGAAACATTACTAGCCCTTTAATGTAAGTTCCATACAAATTGGTTTTCAGGTAGTCAGGCAACAGTGGGACTAAAAATAAAAGTTATAATTTGCATAGGTCTATATTTAAAGGGGAACTACCACCCCGCAATAACTTAAGCTTCACTGATTGCTCATCTGGCAACTAGCTGCTTAGTAGCACTAGTCGCCAGAAATATTACCTGGTTCTGCAGATATCGGCGTTTTACCGATGGTGACAGGAGCAGGAAGCACGGACGTTTCTTCACAGTGACGTCCGTGCGCCTGCTGTGTCAGTCCCTTTTGAACCGCGTGGTTCAAAAGGGACTGACAGAGCAGGCGCACGGACGTCACTGTGAAGAGACGTCCATGCTTCCTGCTCCTGTCACCATCGGTAAAACGCCGATATCTGCAGAACCGGGTAATATTTCTGGCGACTAGC
Source organism: Rhinophrynus dorsalis (assembly GCA_037306005.1). Classification (NCBI taxonomy): domain Eukaryota; kingdom Metazoa; phylum Chordata; class Amphibia; order Anura; family Rhinophrynidae; genus Rhinophrynus; species Rhinophrynus dorsalis. The sequence continues at coordinate 386,482,067 of CM074720.1, read as the reverse complement.
GCTACTAAGCAGCTAGTCGCCAGATGAGCAATCAGTGAAGCTTAAGTTATTGCGGGGTGGTAGTTCCCCTTTAAGAGGCATGGGCAAAACCTTTCACCTAGAATGAGAAAAGTGCAAAAATCTGCACTTTCCAAGGGTCTCCCCTTTTTTCATCCAGACACTTACCAACACCCAGCATTGCCACAATGCACAGGTTGCCATAAAAGCACACGTACGTACCCCCAGATCTGTCCCACGGTAGCCATAGAACCACAAATATTGACCACTTATACAGCTCCATTGGTATCCACATAACCACATATATTGCCTTCTGAGTCCCATCCATGTCCCACTGCACTTGTGGCCATTGGCAATATGACAACATAAAGTTCTCCAACTTCTACCAGATTCCCATCTTTCTTTGGCAGTCATTGGCTGGTGAGGAATTATGGAGTTATAGTATGGCAGCAGCTTGAGTGTTAGATCTACCTAGATCAGTGGTTCCCAAGTGCAGGCTTAAGGAGACATCAACAGGTTATATGTAAGAATATCTTTAATTAAGCACATGTATGTCATTCACAACAACTGAACCACTGACTACTCACCTGATTAAGAAGGGATATCCTGAAAACATGAACTGTTGGTGTTCCAAGAAGATTCATTTGGGAGACACTGACTTGGATTAATTCATAGCACATTTAGAGTGGTAATATTGGCTCAACAGAAAATACTTAGCAGAGAATGCCACACTGCGCCACCAACAACTAAAGGTTAATTTCTCAATAACTATTATTATAACAAACCCTCTATAAACTTTTATTTAAAGGAGACCAACAGTCCTGATGTTCCCCTGGCTATAGATTGTCCATCAAAGCACTGTGGGCAATCAATAATGGTGACCATGCTGAAGAACATGATCAGTGATGCTCAAAAATGTTCTCCACAAAAGGACAACATGAGAAAAATTGCACTTTTCCTATTAAACTAATGATAATAATGTCATTTTCCCTCATGTGAAGAGTTTCCCCAAGTATTCCTGTCATGCTAACTCGCTGGAATAAAAGGGGTGTCAGTTTACTGCATGTTGTCAGGCAGGGCCGGCGCCACCTATAGGCGAAGAAGGAGCTGGCTTAGGGTGCACTTTTACTGGTCGAGCAGAGCTGCACGCACCTCGGTGGCTGCTATGTAAGGAGAGAGAGAGATGCGACTCTCTGAAAAGAGTGAGCACCTAGAAAGCATCCTCCTGCCTCCCCCAACGAGCCTTGTAGCACCCAGCTGAACAGCAACACTATGGAGGGGGGTTGACTTCTGGACAGTTCTGATCATTTTACCAGTTTCATGGCAGTGCCATCAATGGGATCTCTTACTCAGTCCTCTCCCATGGATAAATGTGATTTCCCAGTGTGTCAATACTCTTCGTCAATTTGTGCCCACATAAATATCTATTCTTTTGCATCTATATGCATTATACGCAATCAAGCCTACACCCACACAGACAAGAACAAGAGGAACAAACATATACTGTGATGTAGTGGTTTTAGTGCTGCACTTGCTGCTGTGCTGGGCTTTATCCTATGTTGCAATTTGTATTATGCTGATTCTGAAGCTAATAGATCTATCCCGGTGGTTTTCATCCCAAGCCTTCAGGGTTGTCTAACAGGCCAGGAGATGCATCTCACTGATAGAACACAGGTGGAATCAATTTCATTAATTTAGCTGCTCTAACAAAGAAATCTACATAACCTGGTCTGTTTATGGGATGACAGCATGGGATGAGAATAATTTTATCAGGAGGAAATATCTATTTTCAAGGGGGGGGGGTGAATGTATTAGGATACACTCAGAAAAACCTGTACCATCCAGAATTCCCTACTTTTGTAGTGCAGCAGCCTTACTAGTTTTACATCTTTAATAATAAAAGCTATACAGTGTTGCCCGTAAAGACTGATTCAGATACAGCAACAGGTACACCTGTTTTCTTAAAGACATAGTAACAAACATGCTGGCATAGGCACATACACACTTCATGACACACAGTCACACACATGGAGAATCCAAGTCATACATACTCAGATGCAGAGACATACACACACACATATAGATGCACCAAAACACTGAGACTGAAGGAGCAAAATAAAAGTAAATATTCCTATTGACTGTAAGGGCAATTGCTTATTTATCCTGTATGGTACATTTGTTTTTTCCTAAAATTGCTTCAGTTTTTCTTAGCACATGCACACGCAAATAGACACATAAAACAATGTAGTAATAAGTAGAGAAGTCCTGGTGAAAACACTTTTGTGTAAGAAGACATTTTTATGGAGGGTCTGATATGGTGGTAGAAAAGGGGAAGACATAGTGGAGGGCTGCCATGATGGAAGGTGTGGCGGGTAAGGGATACATTGCATTATGATGGTCAGAATTACTATTTTTAAGTAGCCCCTATTGTGATATGAGGATGTGCTGTATTTGCCTCTTAACTTGACATCTTCTGTTGAATTCATAGTATTCAGTGGCTCCCCATTTAGATATTTAGATATTTGTGCCCTGTGGTTATGTGCTGTATTGCGCACCCTACCCAATGAGATTGAGGAGGTCCCATGAGGGGAAGCTGTCTGAAGTTGTCTGTGGTAAAGTAGCTTATTTCCAGAAGAAGTTAGTTCACTATCAGGCACATTGAAGCAGCTTCCCGGCCATGCACCAGTTCAGTGTCATGGGGCTGGGATCTTAACTAACAATGTAATGGGACAACATGTCTTTGAGACAAATGTACACAAAATTATTTATATTCAATAAAGATTATGCCTTGGAAAGCAATACATGCATGATAAGACATACTGTCAATATGGTATTTCAATCATTTCTCGTGGAATGTTATATGATTTGGGTAATTATAGTCAAGGTGATACCTTTATTGGCTAATGAAGCAGATTTAGTTCTTGAAAGCTTGCATCCTAAATCAGCTTAGTTAGCCAATAAAGGTATCAACTGGATTATATTTGCCAACTGCATTTCTATGCCTAACATGGTACCAACATTAATGATTTGGGTATGCAAAAATAAGCAGGGCCACAACAGTGAGTTAAAGCCATGGAGTTTTCCATGGTAACAACTGATTTGTAGGCAGGCTTTGTGCTTTTGCAGTAGAGTATGAGGAATATTCTGGAGAAATTGTTTGATAATGGTTTTTACCACCAGGTATACTTCTAAACAGAGTGCGAGAGTATCCATATGTACTAATGGTATGTATCTGTCATGCAGATATAACACCGTGATACTGGGAGGTGGCACGATGTGGAGATGGATGATGTACTGTTTTACATGTCACTGATTAACACACCTCCAGAATATTTCCTGGCTATGTTTACATTCTAGACAGAACCAGGACTTCTTGTTAAATTGCAGGTATTTCCATTCATGCTGCCAACAGCATTGGACTCTGTTTCATTTTATTTACTGGTCCTGTGGGTTAACAGTAGCAGTAGACTCTGGAATGCTTGTCTAACTTAGAAACAGAGTATTGTGGGAGTGATGTCAAATGGCTTGGGTTACTACAGCTGTGCCAGTGGCTCTCTGGATGTTACCCTGGAGTGTGTTCTCCATTGTAAAAGTGTCACTCAGTGGCAATGTTGATGATCTTCAAAAGTTTGGTCAATCACTATGACACTACAAGATTTTCATCAGAAAACCCACAACTTGAAGCTTTTTCTGTGGGAATTTCTCTGTATTTGTATAGAAAATATATAGAATTAGCACATTTTTGCTAACACTAATGATTTTCCCATAACCCATTCTGTTTTTTATCTATGCTTTCTATGGTCATGAGAATTCCCTCTGCAATTTTACAAAAATTCAGTAGTTCCCACCATGATGCGTGGTTGAAGATTAGTTGTTAGCATGCACAGAGGTGACAGAGGGCTCGATTTAAAGGCAGCCGTTAGCAAAAAAAATCACTAACGGGTGCGTTAAGTGTCATGTTGCAATTCAAAGATCCGTCTAAACAACAGCTAACGGCAGTTGCAGAATCCTTACGGCCGATACACTAACGTGCATTCAGACACATGGAACAACATAGCCCAGAGCTATTCAAAGGCTTGCGGTACTGCTAACGGCTGAAAAAAAGACACACCTAACGGCTAAAAGTTAAGACCCACTTTTTTTAGCCGTTAGACACTTAACGGCCAAAACAAAACACCCGTTACAGAGGAAAACACACCAAATGCTTACCGCACAACCATGTAAATGGGAAAATTAACCCGTGCAATGCCAAAACAACACAAAAACATGCACACACAACACAAATCACTACACAAACAACAACAACCAACACCACAGGGACAACAACACACAAAAACAACAACACAACATGGCACGGAACAATGGGGGTCATCACACAAAGCGGACACCTGCAAATACAAGCTCACCTGGGCAACATCAACACGCCACCTGCACCCCACAACTGCACGTCCGCAAATGGCACACACAGAACAAGCACAACACACCACATCTTATAACACACACACACCTGCTAACACTTACCTGGACAAAAACAACTCACCATTGGTCAGCACTCACCTCATCAACACACCTACACAACGCCCTAGCAAGTACTTAAAGGGACAACTCAACACACTCACTTGTGGCTTGTTTTCCACTCAGGGAGGGAGAGAGAGATAGAGAGAGATAGAGAGAGAGAGAGAGACAGATAGAGAGAGCAAACAGTATGTTGGGTTACATATTGTTGCGAAGGCTGCGGAGAAGGCGTGCAAGGGAGAGAGCTGGGGAACATCAGCAACCTCCAAGCACGCCTCATCAACAGCCTCCACCTGTTGCAAGTGAGGAGGCTCTGGCTCAGCAGCCGCACAGGAGCCCATCCCCACCCGGAGGACACCTGCCTGCAGATGCACAGCTGCAGCAACAGGATGCTCCCCAGCTGCCACAGGGACCCCTGCAGCAGCCCAGGATGCATAGACGACCACCAAGGCCCAGGGTATACCGTCCAAGGGTCACTCTCTTTGGAATGACCGATGACGAGGTTATTGATCGCTACAGGTTGAGGCCACACAGCATCATAGCCCTGTATGAGGTCATCAAGGAGCAGGTGGATCCCATATGCACCCATAACCATGCTCTAACTGGCCTTCAAAAACTCCTGTGTGCCATACACTTCATGGCAAGTGGCGCCTTTCAGTCGACAGAGGGTTACGCATCTGGCATGTCCCAGGCCACATTCTCCAGGGTGCTGGCCCAGGTCTTGCCAGCCCTCAAAGCCAAGGCCAGTACCTACATACGTTTCCCCATCACCGATATGGAGTGGACACATCTGAAGCAGGGCTTCTATGCAAGGGGAGGCATGCCCAGGGTCATGGGTGCAATAGATTGCACCCATGTCCGTATCAAAGCACCAGCACGTCAGGGACATATGTTCCTGAACCGCAAAAACTTCCACTCCATGAATGTGCAGATGGTGTGTGACAGCAACCTGGCCATAATGAATGTCTGTGCGAAATTTCCCGGGAGCTGTCACGATTCACATATACTCAGAAATTCATCTGTGCAGAGGGATTTCGAAAATGGGACCTATACAGGCGGATGGCTTCTGGGTGAGATAACAGCACCAAATGACACCACATACACATGTGCTAGTACGTTCACCACAGAAAACAACATTTACACAATATGTGCTCCTTGTCACACCATGTCACTCACTTTCCACAGGTGATGCTGGCTATGGATGCAAGCCATGGCTCCTCACCCCGGTCGCCAATCCCCAAAACGATGCCCAGGAACGATATAACCAGGCTCATGCCAGAACACGGAATGCCATTGAGCGGACCTTCAGCCTCCTCAAGTCCCGATTCCGATGTCTGGACCACTCGGGGGGAGCATTGCAGTATGCACCAGGCAAGGTCTGCGACATCATCGTGGCATGTGCCATCCTACATAATATCGCGGTGGACACCAGACTTATCGACGATGTCCATCCCCCACCCAGACCTGAAGACCCTGTGGATATCGTTGAGTGTGAGGAAACCCCAACAGGGATGCAGACAAGGGACAGATTGATCAGGGATCACTTCTGCTGTGAGTATAATACATGTATGCACACAATCCATGCATACACACCCACCACAACACACATGTTCTGTTTCACCCCACAGGATCAGTGACACAGCCCTGTCACTGGCTGCAGTATGGACCACCAGCATCAACTATTCCGTGGACCAGTCAGATTGGGCCTAGAGATTCCGAATACACCTGACAACCTGTCGTCCATGTTGATACTGCTACCTCAAGGATATCATGCATGCCCCCCCTGGAAACCAAGGTACAACACTTTAACCTTGTTCAGCATATCCCACAGCTCCCTAGGCACCAACTAAAGTGTTCTGCTAGGATCAGACCCATAGCAACCATGGTACCCCTGTAGCAAGGGAGTCTCATCCAAGCCAATGCATCGGATAGAACTCTGTCACATAAGGGGTTCAGGGGGCATTCGTGGGGACATGGGACCAGTAGCTTGCTACAGTTGAATAAAGCAGCAGAGGGGTGGATCGACAGTAATAGTGTGTTACACAACATGGAGCTCATGAAATGTGGATCACATCTCCATGGACACCATGCTGCCCTGTGTGTGTGTATGTGTGTGCAGTGATATGTGCCCCAGAAAGAAATACACACATTAACAAATATGTCCTACTAGCTCCATGAACCAAACATATTTGGCCTGTCTCTGACAGTGGCAGCCCAAATATATTATTTTCAGGAAGCTATTAGGACATATTTGTTGATGTGTGTAACCATGTCAGGGGCAAATATCCCTAAGGATGGTTAACATCCCCTTAGTTCCCCCCATGATGGTTCATAGACCAGTACACAACACATTACAAAGCAGTGGTTTGTGTAGACTTATGTAACGGGAAAGATTAAGAGGATCATGATGTTGTAGCTGTTGCATGACGATCACTTCGAGGGTGATGTTCCAAATCCTGTCCTCTTGTCCCACAGGCATCCATAGCACGATCCATCCTTGAACAGAGGAGTTTCCATATGACTGGACTGAAGTCTGGACAACACTTCCATGAAGCTGACCCCTTGGCGTTCCAAGTGATTGTGTTGGTGATGCAATGTTTGACCTGATGTTCACAGCAACCTCTACTGGAACATTCACATATGGACACAAATTTATGTGTGTACTAACATCCAGGTATCAGACCTGTACAGTAAGACTGCTCATACACAGATGCCAAACGATGTAGACAACACATGAGCAGTTCACTAGCATTTCTAATGTAATCCTATTTAGTTCAGATGTACCTTTTTGTGCTCATACAAGTGTTTAATGCATATTGGCTACATACACAAGAAACATCACTACTCAATCCGTGTCTGTATGAATGAATGTTGGATCAAACACCTGTCAATGTGGAACCGTACCCAAGGCTAGAGTATCCCTCATACAAAGGAAGGCATGATTTACATCACAGGAGTCCACTAGTTGCCTGACCATGAGTGGACTTTGTGATGTATACATGCAATGACATGATGGCAGTGATACACTGATGTGTGTTGTGAGTGATTAGCTGGTGATACAGGGGACACACTTCCACTGTGATGTGATGTCCATGGTTTGTGTGTTGCTCAATATAATCAATGTCCTGAGATTGCTGTAGGTTGTCATATCTCAGTACATGGGCTACATCAACAAAAACAACCATGTGGACAAGTGTTATTACTGGTGAAGTGTGTTATAACCTTAGTTAAACAACAACACAACTTAAAGGGATAGTAAACCCTGAAAATAAGTTTATTTCACATTGTAGCCCTTTAAAAACCATGAAAAATGATATCAGTCTTATCTACCAAACATATATGATTTGGGATATAAGACTTATATCATTTTACATGTTTTTTTAAGGGCTACAATATAGAATGAACTTATTTTCAAGGTTTACTATCCCTTTAATACATAAGCCAATGCTCAGCCTAAGGTTCCAATGTGCGTGCTACACAATGAAATCTTAGGAAGATTTTTGGGTTATGCAGTAAGTTAGGCTGTGATTCAAACTCCTGTTGTGCAACTGACTTGCTGGAGAACACAATGCTCACCCTAGGATCACAATGTGTAACACACACATTGAGATCCTAGGGTGTACATTGTGTTCCCCAGTATGTCAGCTGCACAATAGAATTTTGATTTAAAGACCATATTGATGCATGTTCAATCTGTCCTGCTTGTTATTTCCCTGCTAAGTCGCATAGCTGTTAGTTTGGTTTTCCCCTCAAACACAACAATTGATGCAGACGAATGTTCAGTGTTGCACCAGTTGTTGTGCTAAGGGGTATGTTCTGATCAAATCTGACACACATCATGGCCATGTAACACTGTTGTGTTATATGGCTACAGGGATGGGTTGCCAGGTGAATTTGGACAACGGTGTGGGTGTGTGTGAACCCATGTTGTAACATCACACAAACATTTCCCCCAGGCAGGAGTTGAGTTCACTGCATTGTTTGGCAATGCATTGGAGACAACCCTGCCACCCAATCTATAAGTGATTACACAGCAGATCAGACAGGATTCAAAAGCACAATTTTCATTTATTGAGGGGGCAGATGACAGGTTGGGCCTTTCATTTCTTTTTTTTTGGGGGGGGGGCCTTAGACTTGGTGCCAGAGGTGGATGCCCTGGCTGATTGCCTTGTCACCCTCTGTCCCCTAGGTGTGGCTTCTGGGGTAACACTGGAAGGGGTGGTGGGTGCAGTGGACCCCTCTGTGGAACGCAGGTTCTCCCTCTCCATCCTCAGGTTCTCCCTGCGGTTAATCTCTCGCAACTCCACAAGCACCTGTGCAAACATGTCCATCATCCCCGTATGTATCTGGTGGAGTTGTGTGTTCCCCCTGGCAACCTCTGACTCCAGAGCTTGGATTCTGGTCTCCAACCTGTTCGTGTTCCTCCGGGATTCCCTCCGGTTCCTCGTGAGGTTGTCGTTGGTGGCGTGGGTTGCCCGGAGCTGTCCTCTTTGAAGGGCCATGCACTCAGCCTCCAGATCTGGGGTGCGTTGACTGCTGGAGATGGGAGTGGCCGGTGACACATGTGCTGTTTCCCCAGCTTCAGCTGTCTCCTCAGCCTCTGTTTCCCCAGCTTCAGCTGTCTCCTCAGCCTCTGTTTCCCCAGCTTCAGCTGTCTCCTCAGCCTCTGTTTCCCCAGCTTCAGCTGTCTCCTCAGCCTCTATCTCCCCAGCCTCTGCTGTCTCCTCTGCTGGTACTGGGTGTGCTGTGGCTGCTACTGCTGTTTGTGTCGGTGGAGTGGCTTGCACAGACGGTGTGTGGGTGCCCACCACATCAAGGGACCCACTGCTGCCCACTGATGTCTGTGCTGGTTGAGGTGGTGGGGTGAACAAGTCCCTTGGCTGAGGGCGCTGGGGCTCCCCAATCAGGCCCAGGTGTTGGTAGTCAAGTGGCCAAGGGTCATACCTTGGCCAGTGGTAGGTGCTTGGCCCCCACCTGGGATCATACCTGGGGCCATGCTGGGGAGCCATCCAGGAGGGTAGATCCATCTCGGTGGAATATGGCCCATATTGGCTGGTGGCCACATTCCCGGGCAGCCATTGCCTCCCTGGTGGTGGTGGTGCTGCTGCTGGAGGGTAATAGCTCCCGGTGCTAGTGGGATGCATCCATCTCTCCCCCTGAATCCAGCCGCTGTACATTTGTCGAGCATCCTGTGGTGGGGCAGCCAGTTGAGAGGCAGGCAGTTGAGAGGCAGCCAGTTGAGAGGCAGCCAGTTGAGAGGCAGGCAGTTGAGAGGCAGGCAGTTGAGAGGCAGCCAGTTGAGAGGCAGGCAGTTGAGAGGCAGCCAGTTGAGAGGCAGGCAGTTGAGAGGCAGGCAGTTGAGAGGCAGCCAGTTGAGAGGCAGGCAGTTGAGAGGCAGGCAGTGGTGATGCAGCCAGTTGGGGAGGAGGTGTGGTGGTTGTAGACGCTTCCCAGTGGCTAGTCCCCTCCTCTGTATCCTCCTCACTGGGTGGTGTGGTCGGCTCCTCCACGGGCTCCTGCTGCGATGGAGGCCCATAAGCTGTGTGGAGAATTGAGATTGTGTGATTAGTAAACGTAGCCATGATGGGATTAATGGGATACTAATACATGAAATGCAGAAAGGGAAATATATGTTTTGTGGTTTATCACCCTGAGTGAAACAAGGGTACTCCCACTGCTGGAGGAGGTTTTTGTTCAAAAAGTCTCCCAGCTCAGAGTAAAATTGCTTTGGTGCTATATCCCAGTGGCCTGAAGTTGTACATTGGCACTGTTGCTACATTATCCTATGAGAATTTATTGCGTCTGGACGTAAGCTGTCCATAGGATGGTCTAGCAACATCGCCATTTTAGAGTTCCAGGCCACTGTGATATTGCCGCTGGAGTAGTCAACTATGAGCTGTGCTACATTTTGAATGAAACACCTTTGAGCAGTGGGAATACCCTTGTTTTGCTCGGGGGATGAACCCTGCAATATATTTTTCTTTTCACATGTTAGGTATTACTATCCCTTTAACGGAATAGCAATGGTTAATTTCACCATGATGTAATATTGTAGGCATTGTAAGAGATAGATGTGGATCGATGTTAGTCCTATCCCTCCAACCCACATGGTTAGACAGATATTGCTCTATTTGACAGTCATTTTGACATGTTTGACAGTCATTTCACCACACAGAGGCTCTTCAGCAGAGCCTAAATTGCCCCATTCAGAGATGTAAACCTCATTGGAATGGTGAACAGAGTGTGCTTGCAAACCTGGCACACTTTGTTGACCATCTCAAAGATGTCTCCATCTCTGAATGGGGCAATTTAGGCTCTGCTGAAGAGCCTCCGTGTGTTCTAATGACTGGAATCTCCAGCTGTCAAATAGAGTGATATCTGTCTAACCATGAGGGTTGGCGGGATAGGACTAACATGGATCCACATGTTGGTGAAATTAACAATTGCTATGCTATTACAGTTACATACAAGGAGAAATGGTCATATATGCATGTGGATGTGTACCTTTCATATGGATATGAATATATCCTTTCCAGATATGAAGCCAGAGATCATTTCAGTAGGTGTGATTGCCTTACTGGCTATATATGTGCACCCATCAAAATATACATTGGATTGATATGATGGATATGAGCATACCTCGTATATCCCATCTACGTAGAGTGGGATATACTAGGTATGTGTATTTGGATGGTATCAATGTAAGTTAGTTTCTGATGGATGCACATATCTGGCCAGTAGGGCAATCACAGGCAGTGAGATGATCTCTGGGTTCACATCGTGTTGGGACATATTTTGAGCCATTTGAAAGGTACATATCTGACCATTTTCTTTGTGTGCATATCTTTGTTTGAACAGATGTGCAGTGGGAATCAAGTGTTATTCAACCTTATCTTCTTAGCTGATCCCGTCCAATTCACAATTTTTCATTACTTGACAGGTGACTCTCTGGTTGTCAGGATCATATCCTATGCATTTCATTGTAGGGCATGGGATACCACCCTGGCAATCAGAGATTGATGAACTGGACAGGATCCTGTCCATGTCGTGTGTTCCAGTTGAATCCTGAAGGGCAACAATCACGCCAGTAGTGAGGGATATCTCTGATTGAGGCCTGTTTTTCTTTGAGTATGAGCCCATCCATCCTTCTGAGTGAGGCAACCATACTCAATCCGAGATATCTAACATTCATGGCCTGTTGGTGACCAAGGTACAATGGATGATATTTGGTTCCCATGTGTATCCTGCAAACAGTGTCTGGTGTACCATCCATCCATGGCATCAGCACCCCTGAGGATCCATGTGGGAATCAGATGTGAGATATGTCATTTGAAGTTAGGGTAAATGATTGCAGACACAACACCAAGGCCTACTTTTTCCCCCTTTAATTCTGGGGTATTGTTTGAGGCCTGTGTGTTGCACATACAAGCAGTTATTCTCAGTGCCACTGTGATGTGTGACCTGCTCCATCCTTTTTGTGATTCAGTAAGCGGTGTTGTTGACATGATGGAGTGTACATAATGCTGACTTCTCCAGTGATCTCATTTCCCCATTTCCAGTGTTTTCTATGGAGTGTATACGATGGGACCTTAGCAACTTGATTCATGTTATTGCATATTCTCCATAGGCTAACACTGGTATTGGTGAAATGAGGATGTGTGAGGGTGAATTTCTCTCCACCATGTGTTTGTCACCGCTTAGTGAATGTCCCCTGTGTAGCATGTGATCGTTGGCCTATTGACTTGATTGTTGTCTGGTTAACCCTTTGAGTCCCAGAGGGGTTGCCAAAGCATTGTTGATCGATGCATTGATGATCCCTCTAGCACTCAAGGGGTTAAGTGCTGACATCCCAGCGGGGACATGGGTGACATTGTGTGTGAACAGTGATGACAGTCGACATTTGGAACTGCATGGTTTGTGTACTGTGTGTGATGAGCACAGCGACAGGAGGGTTGAAGTAGGACTTGGACAGGTTTGTTCCAAGTTGGACCTTGATATTTGTCCTTGTGTTGTGTCCTGTTTTTAACCCTCAGGGTGCTGTGTTGGTGCAGTTGTGTGCATGAATGATGGACATGTGTTGAGGTGTGAGTGTGTGTGCAGCTGGTGTTGGTTACTGTAGTGTGTTGTTCTGTAGTGTTGCACTTACCGGTAGTGTGGAGGGTCCTCTCATCCCCAGTGTCAGCTCCTCCAACAACCCCCTCGATCAGGGTTGGGGACATATTCTGGCGCACCATCTCCTCCCAGCCGCAGAAGGTGATAGGGACAGGTGGGCCACCTCCAGTGCCTCGGGCGTGCTTGGCGAGTTCGGAGAGCTTGGTCTTGACCACCCTCCGGCAGTCGCCCCATCGCTTCTTGATGGACTCCACGTCCCGTCTGCATGGAGCCACCGCGTTGACCCGGCTGCAGATCTGGTTCCAGGCTGCTTTCCTCCTCGCTGACAGGCCAGGGACCTTCGCTGTCGGGTGGAGAACACTCTGCCTCTCCAGGACAGCTTCCACAAGAGCCGTGTTCTCCTCCTCTGTATACTTTGGGTCTCTGATCCTGGCCTCATCAGCTCCGGCATGGGATGACTCAGAGCCGGAGTGCCCTGCCTGGTCTGACCCTGACTGTGTGGGGTGCTCCCCAGCAACTACCCCTCGTCCCACTGCAGGTTCTGTCCCTGTCCTGCGTGTTCCTGCTCTTGTGGGCCGGGTCCCCCTCCGCCCTGCGGATCTCCCTCTCCCACCCCTGCTCTGCTGAGGGATCCCCTCCTGATCTTCCTCCTCCTCCACTACTCTCCCCATCCCTCTCTCCTGTCCTCCTCTCCTCGCCATCATTCACCCAGTCACACCCAGGCACTCCCACAGGCCCTCACAGACACACTCGATCCAGTCACTCTCTGTCACACACTTTCACTCCCAGATTCACACTGTCAAAAATAAAAGTAAAATGTGTGAGGTGTTATAAAATAAAAGGACTATGTGTATGTATGTATGTGTATGTGTTTGTATGTGTGTATGTAATATGTGCAAAGGTGTGCTATGTGTCGTATTCTGTGCAATGCTCTCCTCTCTCCAAACTCCAAAACTCCTCTACCTCCAATGAACGCTCCTGTCTCCCTCTCTCTGATCACTATCCTCCGCTCCTGGGTCCTGATATCTGGCTCTGAAGAACTCGATAACAGACAGTGTGTGGCGGTTATTTTTGGGTATATATAGGTGTATTTGAAGTTATTTGATACATTGGGGCTTTGGGATTGGATGTGTGTTTGAATTTGTTTTGGCATCAATCATGGTTGCTTGACAACGGCAGCCGTTATGTTACATGTTGTTTGGAGCTCAGTTATCGTGTGATTTGTCCGCCCGTTGTGCATTAACATGAGCGACAACGGGTTTTGTGTTACGTGTTTTTTGTGTGCCTACGCTCGATAGCTATTCTCGTAGAGTAGTTATTGAATCTGCCGTAACTCCTGTATTATTTGCGAGCGATGTGCCTTTTTCACTTAGCGGCTGGTTTAACGGTTGCCTTTAAATCTAGGCCAGAGAGAGGAGGGAGAGTGTGAGAGAGAGCGAGAGAATGAAAAGTAAAGTTTGAGTACTGTTGCATGCTGGACAACATGAGTAAGGGGAGTTTGAGGGATGCTGATATAGATAATTCCACAATCATCATCAGTAGTAGTAGTACTAGGAGCCCACTCATCTCATCAGAAACTGCTGCTACCCCCACAACATCCACAGCACTCTTGGATATTTTTTAAAAAGGGGAATGTTAAATGGGGCTGTGTGTAGCAGCAGCACAATGCTTAGCACCATATGCATGAGCCTGCTGCTGTTGTGTAAGTGATGTGTGTTACACCAAGTGCCACTGTGACAGATAACTGTACTTGACTGAGTAGCTCCACCAAAACTGTGCTTCCGTAACCCAGGACAACACTCAGGCACTCCACCAGCCAGGAACCAGGATCATAGCTCCATTCACCCAGTCACCTAGGCAAGACTCAGTACAGGGTGTCCGCACTCTGGATACAGAAAGCAGCCCAAGCATCAGACAACACCAGTGTCTTGGGGTTAGAATAAGAACTGACTTTATTGCAAAACAGCAAATGTTTTATACATAACTGGAACACAATAGTAGAATGGGAATACACTTCTTTACAAAGGGTCAATGGGTGGGGGGAAGATACAGTAGTGTATAAACATGGAGTACAATGAATACAATAGGAGTGTAAACATACTATGTGATGAAAAATGGGTAGGTGGTGACAGGATAAAATGGGGCCAAACATGAGTAAATTAACTATACAATGGGACAATAGGACTGTAAACAGCAAACATGATTACATCAGATCAGAGCATAACTTTCTCAACAAATACATTACCCAGTTCCTGTGAAAGCCCTTACAGATGGGCAGTCTGTAGGGTGGGGGCTGGGCCCCAAGCCCCTCCAATATCCCAGGGCATGGAGGCCTCCATGAGAAGGGGCAAACAGGGCAGAGATTAGTCTCAGGGGGAGGCCATTCCCTATTCCAGGGCCAGGTCCATAGTCTGTGGGCAGGAGGCTGGCCCTCAGCCCTCTCCAGGAGCCCCAGTGATGGAGGGTTCTGTCATAGCCCTTATGCCACATTTGTAACCACCAAGACAGGAGAAAAATTGTTGGTGGATATGACTTTGAGGGTGATGAAGAAGACAATATGAGTGCTTTTTTAGTTCATACCAGTGGAAAGTGGGAGAAATAAATGAAGATGGGAATGGGTATCACCGGCAGCAACAGTGGTATTATGTGTTTTCAAGTTTACTTCCTGCTGCTGAGACATCTGAAAATCATGTCGTAGCAATACCAACAGGATGGTGTGCTCATTCTGTTCATGGATATTAGTAGTGGGAGTAGCAGTGAAGGTGATATAGTTCATGTGGTAGTGAACATGTTTTATACTCCTAATACTAGTGCTGAGGTAGCATCATCAGCAGAACAAGCCCTACAGATGCATCCAGTGAGAAGGTGTGCAGTCAACAACATACCTCTCTACCTCTCCCTACCCTGAAAGCATGGCTGTGAAATTATCATCAAATGCAATGTGTATACCCTGCAACAAATTTGTGAAGAGGGGAAGAAGGAGGTCACACCTTGGAACATCTACCCTAATAAACCACATGCAGTATAATTACCCTGATGTTCATGGTAAACATATGGAAATGTCCCCCCCAAAAAAATCAGTTGCTGCCATTACTGTGCCTCTTGTCCTTCCCCAATAATGTGGCCCAAATTCCCACATAAAAGTGCATGAGGAAATCCCCCCCACCTGGCCAGAACATCATCAACAACAACTGTGTTGGCCACGTATGCTAGGGTCTGAATCAGGCATCCCCCAGACCCCCTCAGTATCCTCCCCATCACTGCCACTGACTATTTTACCAGCAGACAGTGAATCTGCTGATGTCTGAATATGGCAATTTGTCTTCAAACATTGCACATTGTGTTGTGCAATGACCACACATGGTAATTTTGTGTCGATCAATAGAATGCTTGGATGAGGAAGTATCTGCAGACTGTCCACCCTGTAGAATATACCAGGCCCATAGCAGGAAGGGTCAATTATTTCAATTGAGTATCAGTGACCCATGGGAAGTTTCAGTCACACACCATCACCACCTAGTCACTTCTTGTGTTCTGTGGAATTGACAAGGTCTGCAATGACTGACAGCACAGCGATATCACTTCTCCAAGTCCTATGTTATTCTATGGAGCATATGCACTAAGATTTCTCCAAACATGGAGATCTTAGTGAATAGGCTCTATAGAATAACATAGGAACTGGAGAAGTGATATCACTGGAGAAATCATCTCCACTTTCTCACCTCTTTATCATGCATTAATGCATATCCCCCAGATTTCTTTGTGGATGGTTTAACACTGTCAAGATAAACCTCAGGGTGATGGTTATGATAAATATGCTTTTCACAAACATTTCACACACTGCAATTGTTAAGTGCCCAGACCCTCCTTTTGCCTTCAAAGAAAATATTCACAGACCCATGATTTCAGGGGAGGAGGAGCAGGGGATGAATTATTGTGAATGGACACTTTCTGCCCAGATGCATCTGACATGGTAGTTGCTTGTTGTGTTCTGCCCCAACAATAGAACTAGTAAGAACATCCACTCAAACGTTTCCATGTCACTGATGGTGCATTTTCCACTAACACAAAATGTTTAGCCAAGTCCCACTCCTCTCAACAACTCTGTCGACAATACAACAATCACCATTACTATCCATGGGCATGGTGGACACACCATCCCAATAATGTGATGTGATATCTGATGCTCAGGGGACTCAAAAGCAGCAGCAGGAAGTAAGTTAGAAAACACCATATTTTCACTGGTGGGAGAGGTATAATGTTCCTACTGATGGCTTACCTGGCAATAGGCCTGCAAACATTATTTTAGGCTTGCCTTGCAGTATATTCCTCCTAACAATTATTTGCAGTATCATTTATGATGATTTTCACAGGAACCTCCGGGCCCTTGGCTCCTGTAGGGACCTGGGGGCCAGCCCCCTCCCTACAGACCATGGATTTCTATTCATATGAAGGATCCTTTACTAGCTCCCCAATCCCCTCTTGGGGCTAAGGGTGACTAGGAAACCCAGTGAACACTTTTCCCAGCCTTGTCAGGCCAGAGGATACCAGACCTCCCAAAAGAAGAATTACTTTGGAAGATGTAAAAGATGCGTCAGCACATTATCCTATTTTGTGTTTCCTGGCCCCCCTGTGACACTTGTACCCAGCCCTATTCCTTTGTCCCATTGTCTAGTTAATTCACTCATGTCTGGCCCATTGTATCCTGTTATCACCCACCCATTGTCCCATCACACCGTATGTTTACACTCCCATTGTATTCATTGTACTCCATGTTTCTGCTGAAACCATCCACCACCCATTGACCCTTTGTAAAGATGTGTATTCCCACTGTACCATTGTGCCTCTTTGTATCATGTGCCCCTCCACTATCAGCCCCATTGTCTCCCCATATGTGGTTTATAGTATCTGTGTCCTATTGGATCCTATCAAGGGTGGATAACTAGTTATGTGTGTATATAAACCCTGTATGGTGTACAATAAATCAGTTCTGGTTGTCCCTACACTAGTGTTGTCTGGTGATTGGAGCACTTTGTGATATACAGGTGGAGGTTTTTGCTGTTCCAGACAGGAGGAAACGGCGACTGACGGAGACACCCATGAGGGGTGTTAGCTGGTTCTGTCACATTTGGTGGCATGCGGTGGGATGTTTCCTAGCCTTATGGAGGATCCAAACCTCCACCTGGGTCGTTTGGCCTGAAACAGATGGAGAGTCGGTTCACCTGAACTGGAGGAAGCATTATTGCAGCAGGCTTGGCAAAGCCCGTGGAGGATCTGCTGGAGTCCAGAGTGCAAGGGGGCCTCAACCTGCAGATAGCCAAAGCAACTTGGATATCCTGGAACCTGGAGTACTTATCACCCTGCACTTGCCTAGTGACTGGATGACTGGAGCTAAGATCCTGGTTCCTGACTGGCGGAGTTAACAAGTGTTGTCCTGGGCTAATGAAGCACTGTTTGGCGGTGCTACTCAGTCTAAGTACGAGTATCTGTGGCATTGGAAGGTACCTAGGATCCTGTCTGTGAAACATGGCAGAACTAGAAGCTGTTTGGGGTGTTAGGCCCAACAGGAGACGAATAGAGAAGCTGGTGGCATTGCGAGGGCTGCTTCTGGGAGACAATCCTCTGCTGGATTGGGAAAAGAGTATGGACTGCTTTGTGAAGGTGGAGAGTAAGCTACAAGATCAGTATATTGCCCTGTGGAGTATTACAGCTTTATCCACCCCTATTGTTCCCCAGCGGGCTATGGATACAACGGCCCAGGATTAGGATGGGAGGCCATCTGTGTCGACCTCAACTTTGGCAGTAAGGAAGAGAGTCATTTTTGGGAAATCAGGGATTCCCGAGAAGTGATGATGGGCTTCCAGAACATCCCAGAGCTAGAAGAGGAACTGGAGGACCTGGTGGAGCAAGAGTAGCATCTGGAGAGAGATTACCAGGGCCTTATCCGGAGGGTCGCGAGGCATAGTATGGGAGAGGGATCGCAGGCAGTCTCCCCATATACTCCACCACTGGAAAAAATTACCTGGAGGACCGACCCACCCTGGGATGGAGGCTCCAACCCTGGAGCCAGACATCCCATTGATGAATTCTGTGACTAGGTGGGGTGAGGATGCGGAACCTACTGCCCTGCCTGGGACCCAATCCATCAGAGGAGACAGTGGCCCAACTGAAAATGTCGGTTTAGCAATAGTATGCTGGGGCATCTGGAGAGATGTGTGTATATAAACCCTGTATGTTGTACAATAATTGTCCTTACACTAGTGATGTCTGGTGATTGGGGCACTTTGTGATATACCGGCAGAGGTTTTTGCTGTTCCAGACAGGAGGAAGCTGCGAATGACGGAGACACCCAGGCAGGGTGTTAGCTGATTTCATCACAATGATGATGTATGTTTTTTTGCACATTTGCTATATGATACTTGTGTGGTATTAGATGCTGGTTCATTTTAAAAATATAAGTCAACTTACACTACTGCTGGATACCTATCAGCTGCATTGAAAACCTGCTCTGACTGCACTCTTGCTGGTAGGCAACTAAGGATTTCCACAACAAGAAGCACAAGTGTTGGCCATACACACACACTGTATTGTTTGTCATTACCGAAGTGCATCATTGTTTCGGCCTAGAACATTTTTATCCAAAAAGTATACTATAATCATCTCACATGTAGTGGGGCACTAGTTCACACACATCAGAATAAAGGAAAGAAAAGCACAAAATAATCTGAGTGACCACTTGATGTATATAATGGACTACTGCAATATAATGCACTTACACTGTGACTTCTTGTTGGGGTGCCTTTATATAATAACACTTATAATCCTCAGCCTCCCAAAGTACAAGGTCCGTCTGGTCCGTCTGTCACAAATCTTAGACTGCCACCCTAGAGACACATTAGCTGATTTCTGTGATGATGATGATGATGATGATAATGATCATGTGTTCTGTTAAAGGGATAATAATACTTACTATGTAAAAAAATATATGTTGTAGGGTTTATCCCTCTGAGTAAAACAGCTCTGGTCCGAGGACCATACTTCTCCATAGGATGGTGTAGCAACAGCACCACTGTACAGTTTCAGGCCACTGTGATACTGCACCTAAGAAGTGCAGCTTTGAGTTGTAATAACATTTGAATAAAACACCTTTCAGCAGTGGAAGTACTCTTGTTTTACTCAGGGGGATAAACCCTACAACATATATATTTTTAACATTTTAAGTATTACTATCCCTTTAAATGTTGTGATGGTTATAGTAATGTTGCTGAGGGTATAAACCCTTGCATACTTCCTTTTCGCTATGCTTTCTAGTAGTTTATTTGCAACTACATTTCTCTCGCTCATCCACAATGCAGTCTTCCACTCACTCTATAAGGATTTCTTTATATTCTTTCACGGTGCTGCTGCTCACACCTTTGCTCAAACTTAGAAATTTTCTGTTTAAAACAAGGGTAAAGGACTATAGCAAGAATGTCTTCCTCATTGCTGTTAGTTAATATTATGTGAGGATCCTGATCAAAGTATGTTGACATGTCATTCACTAGATTTCTTTGTTGACATTATTGTAAGAACCATCAGCTAAGCTCTTAAGTTTTTACTGTAGTAAATATATTACTAGATGTATCTCACCGATTCCTGCACTGACACAACTATCCAGCAAGGTGTCAGCTCTCATAAATCACACATCAACTGCTACTAACCACTTGAAAAAGAAGTCCCAAAGCCTTAAGCATTATTTATACTTGTTAATGTCCTTTTTCTACTTATATAATTGCTGTATCATGTGTAATGTGGAATTTCAATTGGATTTTAAGCCTGTAATTTAGCAGGTGGAATATAATGCATTGCAAGGACTGTAGGACTGGGCAAAATGGGAACAGATTTTGTGGGTTATGTTTAGCATTAAAGGTTTCAGATTCTGAGAGGTATCAAGTGACAACTAGATTTAGCACATGTGTGAAGCAGTGTACATACAATGTACATGGAACATTTATGTTATCTCAAGTCGCCTATTATATTGGATACATTGTCAGTAGACACAAAGCTAACTTTTAGGGAGCAGGGTGGAAGCCATTTGTCCATAGCCTGCTGCAGTTTTTTTTTTAACAAATTTACAGCTTTAGGAAATTTCTTTCAAAGTTCTGCGTGCATAAAGTGGCACTCCAATGGTAAGGGCTATCTTGCAGCTGGACATTAATACTGGTGACCTGCTGCTTGTGTATGATTATATCACTGATAGAAAAGATACCCAGTGGGAAGTGACAGTCATATAGTCTGTACTGTTGTCATCTGTCCACATATCTGTGGCCAGTAGGGATGGGTGAAAATTTTGACCTCAAACCAAAATCAGCAAAAAATGGCACTTCCTGCTTGGCAAATAATTTCTTGCCATTTTCTTGCTTTTTTTCCACCTAGCTCACTGCATTGAAATCAATTGGAAGAAACATTTTTCCCCACCACATGAAAGTTTTACTTTTCTACAGCCATATAAAAGGCTGTCAGGCTCTCACAGCAGCCATTCTGTGTTTGTGAGAGAAGAAAGCAGCATGCTTTTAAATTACAGAAGATAGGCAAATAATTAGGAATTGAAGCTTAGTTTGGGGAGTCTTTTAGGTAGGACATTTGTTCTCTGTATTAGGGTAGTCTAGGGGCACTCTGGGGGAGCAGAAGGGAGGAAGTAGGTTGACCCCAAATACCCTAAAATTCAATGTGACTGACTGGCAAGACACAGGCATCTGGGGTCCCATTTGATTGATGATTTAGCTTTTACTGTTTCTATGCTGTGGAATTCTGGGGAAAGAAGTTGTTGATTTTGTTTTTTAGTCATAATTATTTTGTTTTGGACTAACTGTGATAAGATAGGGTGGACAACTTAAATAAACAAAAATGAACAATTAAAAACATTAATACATAAATTATTATGTGCAATAAATGATGATGATCCCGCTCCTCCTGGGGTGCATGCAGTTTTTGAAGGTCCCACCAATCACACCATGCCAGTCCCCTCCTCCACCACTACCATACACATCTGCCACATTGTAGGTTGTACTTTATTTTTTTTTATCACTTGACATCATCCTGAATATGTGTCAGTGTCATTTAAGCAGGAAGTTAGTGTTGTGGGCAAAGGACAAATGTACTCTACATGCTAACAAATTTTTCAAGTTAAATGTTGCTGTAGGACACACAACTTTGTCTTTCAGCTATTTCTCCACTACAGCCCTCAGAAGAATTTATGTTGTGGTCAGAAATGTTTTATACTTTTGGATTATTTTTGGGTAGTATTTGGCTTATGTCTAAGAACTCTTTTACCCCTTAACAACCCATGACGTGCCAGGACCGTCATGGATAAACTTCCCATAAGGACCTATGACGTCCTGGCACATCATGGGTTAATTATAGCAGTGCGCCTCTGTGCACGCTGCTATCTTTCATTGCAGGCTGAGATTGAGTGCTCCAGGAGCAGAGCATTCAGTCTCAGCGCTTGTCACTTCTGCCGGTTCATGTGATCGCTTCAGGAGCGATCACATGAACCGACATTTTGATTGAATAAAGCAGTGTGTCAAGCACACAACCTTTGTGTCTGATCTGTGCCTTTCTCTTCCCTACTATTGAAGTAAGGGAGAGAGAAGCAGGGAGCAGACACATACTAAATAAAAATCCTGCAGGAGTTGGGGGTATTAACCCCTTCACTGCTGGTGCAGGAGGCTGGCTGGATGCAGGTAAATTTCTGACCTGCTAAGATAGTTTTTTTTGTTTGTTTGTTTTTTAAAACAGAACACACTTTTTTTTTTTTTTTACAAAAAACAGCTTTTATTTAAAAAAATATATCTCAATAAACAATATTGGGAGTTTGATTATTGTGGAGCCATGTAGTACACTTATACACACTGTCAATCCTTATCAATAAAAAAGTGGCAAAATACTGAGGTAAAGAGGGACATGAGGATTTTCACCCAGGGAGGACAGTGCCCACTTAAAAGTGCCCATTTTGGAGGTATGACATACCTTTCATGCAGTCTCAATAAAAATGTAACCCTTTGTGCCCAAATCATCCAAAGAGAAAAAAAAATGTGTGTTTTTTTTTTACCGTTTTCTTTAATTTAAAAAAAATAAATGGTGGGTTATCCATATAAGTATTGCATTAAAAGAAAGCCCTAATTGTGAGTGAAAAAATGGTATATAATTTGCAATCCTACTACTCCTTGCTTCTGCCCTAACATGTTTTATTGGAAAAAATATTAAAGCAGGGTTGATTTTTATTGTAAAGTACATGACAGAGCTGTTAGCTTGTTGAGTGATGTTTTGTTCATCTGAAAATAATGCATGATATGTGTCTGAGACTCTAATATCTGTCACTGTAAGTCCCAATCATAGCTCAGGTGAAGGATCTTTTCACTGTTTCTGTCACTTATAAGTCAAAAGGAAATTTAACTACAAAGCAGCTGAAATTGCCCCTCTTTACATTTTTGCCTCCACACATAGTGAGTATCTACATTTCAACAGCAGCTTTTTCTCTCTCTCCTAACTTGACTGCAGTGTTATTTTTAAAGTATAGGATTTAGCTAGACCTCTTAGCTTCAGAATCTGTAGTTTGCAACAAAGTATAAAGCTCACCACACAACAGTTGCTACAGGCATGTAATACTACCACATCTCTGTATACACTTGTTCCTCTCATTTTTAAGTGTTTGTGTAAGTTCACAAAATATATCACATGTATTGTACTTGTCTGTCTTTTCAATGTATGATATATTTGTCTGTCTGCATAATATATCTTTCAGTTGTTATGTAAAGGCTCAGTCAGCTCAGGTAGGAACTTGGATCACCTACCAGTCTGATTGACATTGTTTTTGTTTTTTTGTTTTGTTATTTAAATTCACCTTTCTCCCTTCACACCCTTGCACCCAGAGATAAACTGGCTGCAGCCAATACTAATATCATGCAACTCTAGCTCCCTCTCTTTGTCAGTCTGCCTACACTATCTAGCAATAAAATTTCAGCAGCTTTCTTTGTCTCACACTCTCTCTTCTAAGCACATACGACATACAGTAAATGGACACCCCTTTTGTGTGGGAACACCTCACATGGGGGAATGATCATTTTTATCATTGATTTAATTTTGTTTTTCACGTTTCTCTTTTGATGTGAAACTTTTCACCTACCAATATTGCCTGGCTGCTGAATGTATATACATATATATATATATATATATATATATATATATATATATATATGCCAGAACAGAAGCACTCACGTTTCTCAAGTAGACATCTGCCTGGGTGCTAATGTTAAAGCCAACATACAGATCCAGAAGCAACATAAGCACTCACAGGTCTTCAAATAAATGGTGACAAAATTGTGAATCTGTATTAGATCAACGTTTCGGATGCATTAGAGCTCTAATGCATCTCTAATAAAGATTCACAATTTTGTCACCATTTATTTGAAGAGCTGTGAGTGCTTATGTTGCTTCTGGATCTCTCTCTCTATATATATATCTATATCTTTATTTATATGGTGCCACACAGTGTAAGCTGTAGTATATTACAACAAATAAATGGAGATAAAATAAGTGTTGCAGTTATAGAAACAACAGGAGAGAAGTCCCTGCCCCAAGGAACTTATAGTATAAATGGGTAACAGGAGACAGACAGGAGGGTATGAGGGCATCAAGTGCTGTGAGTTCAAGTGCTGGTTTTACCAAAAGGCGGTGCATGGTGTTAGTGCTCCAGAACATAGGGTTAGAGCATAGATTGATCTCCAGTTCCTATGTTATTTTATGGAGCCTATGCACTAAGATCTCTCCCACTTCCCACAATCTTAGTGTATAGGCTCCAGAGAATAACATAGGATCTGGAAAAGTGATCTTGTTGGAGAAGTCATCTCCATATCATCACCTCTTTATTACCATTAGTGCATCTCCCCCAGTCTCTTTTTTGATTGATTAGATACTGCTATTTTGATTAGGTTGATGTACTAAGGTAAAGTGGAGCAATTCTGCAACTAACTGCACCATAGGTAATAAATAATGGGGTTATACACTAAGATATGATGGGGAGATAACTTCTCCAGTGATATCACTTCTCCAGTTCCTATGTAATTCTATTAAACCTATGCACTAAGATCTCTAAAGCTGGAGAAATGATTGGCTCCATAGAATAACATAGGAAGTGCAGAACTGTTATCACTACGGAAGTTATCTCCCCATTGTTAACGTTTTATAACACTTTAGGACATAAAGTCCAATGTCAGAAAGGTCTCCAATCCATTGATTTGTAAAATCAATAGGAATTTTTATTTGTGCCCTATAGTACAGCTTTTTTTGGAGAACCATTCCATGTGGAATTGATTCATAGTGGCCACTGGAATTTTCTTCCTAGATTAAGATAAGCTGGAGTTTGTTATTAGGGCATAGTGGTTTTCCCTTAAAACCAACAGTAAGGTGAACATATCACCTTAACCCCTTAACAACCCTTGACGGTCATAGTACGTCAAGGGTCGATGTGACTGAACGACCCATGACGTACTATGACCGTCATGGAGTTCCGGGCTCTCCCCGCAGCTGCACGACGTTCGGGGAGTCCGGAACCAGAAAACAAAAAAAACTCTGCGGACATTGAGTCGCGGCGCGGCGCTGATACCCCGGTCGTTAAGGGGTTAAGATATATGTTGATAGTCATTTGTTCTCAATATATTTTTTTAAAAAAGCTAATATTTATTTGTTGGAGGTACAGTGTAGCACTTTATGCTAATTAATTTCAGTTCAAGGTTATTATTACCACATACTGCAGTATAAATGGGACTAGGCAAAGCAAGCACACTAAGGTCATTTCTAATAGCACAGAGATTGTACATTTTGTCCTTGAGTATAAAAATTAGCATACTATGCATACAATAACATAAAAAATAAAGGTTATTTGTTTGTTTTATTGGCTAGTACAAAGTATACGGAGATATGAATTATCTTTAAAAAAAAAACAACACTTTTCTTAGAGTAGCAAGTGAACTTTAACCCTCTGAGTTCCAGAAGGGTACACAACTCACTGCTATTCCTCTGGCATTCAAAGGGTTAACCATCTGAGTGCTCTGGCTCTCATAGGGTTATGTTGTCACTGAAATTTACTACAGCTAGAAAAAGGTAGATTTCCAGTATGTTTGCAGTGACATTAACTCATTGGTACCTCTGTGATTCACAGAGAACAGCTAATTTGTAATGATAATAATTTAATTAACCCTTTGAGTGCAAGCAATGCGTTCCGTACCCCTCTGGCACTCAAAAGGTTAACTATGCCAATATCATGTATGGTGTCATCAGTACAGGGTATGAAGTGGAGTTAATGTTTTCAAAAATTTAACATGAATGTTCCCAGCTTTTTCTATTTTGAGTGAGAATTATACATGGTGGAAATGAAAGATTTTGATTGTTAACATGAGATCAGGGCTGTACACATCCAGTCCCCAAGGGCCACCAACAGGCCAGGATGTAAGTATTTCCCTGATTAAGCACAGGTGAGTCAATTACAATGAATTAGCCACTGATTAACTCAACTATGCATAATCAGGGAAATCCCTACATCCTGGCCTGCTGGTGGCCCTTGAGGACTGGACATGGACAGCCCTGCATTAGATTATGCTGTGTACAATTATCCTGTAAAATGAACAGGCAACTCGTTGGTTAATGCCAAATCAGCTCGCTTTATAGTTACTGTCCATGTAACTCATTTTAACATTTGACTCTACCACCTTAATTCATTTTCCTTGCATGTGCCATATGGCATTTCAATATTGATAGGATATTTAGATGTCACATTGTGCCCCATTTAGGATATATTTGATGTTGCAAATAAATACTGTAATTTGAATGGCTAGTTTGAGGGATATGACTAAATATGCAACATTAAAGCATATAAAAAACAAATTTAAGAGAACTAATGTATTTTAAGAGTATATGTTATCGCATACAGAACAGGGAAATATTATTTAAATGTATGTTATTCTTTAATGCTATTTCCTATATTTCAAAACCTCAACTGTCAAAGCTGTAAGCATCCATTAAATTTTTTCTCCATTAATATTGCTGTTCTTCAACACTTATTCGAAAGGTAGAATGATTTTTTTTTTATAAAGGACAACATTGTGGGGGGAAAAAAAAGCTGGATGTGATTTCAAAAAATGTCAAAATATGTCAAATGTAGATACCACTCAAGGATTTCATTAACTGAAGCTTTGGTGATAAGTGTCATCTCGTCAAAGACCCTCCCATCTCTCCTGATACATACCAAATGTACTAATTTCCTTGCTGAGCTTGATGTTTATTGTAAAGCTGAAATTGAAAATGGTCCGTAATGGAGTGAGCTTCAATCTAGGACCAATTCTGAATCTAAATTACTTGCTTTATTCAATAGCATAGACATAGTAAGCTTTGTGAATCTTGTACGTAATCAACCCTTACTGTGACCCTAAATTCAGCAGTCTTCACAAATTAATAATAAAATCCTCAGTTCAAACAATTATTTTCCCTGAAAACACTGTCAATTATATTTTAATGCTGAAATTAAAGCTTGTGATATTATTTTTTTTAACCCAGAATGTTTCAAAGCAGAACTTGTTTTTAACATTTGATATGTGGAATCTGCCCTTTTAATCTGGTTATTGAATATAATTTTATGTGTTTTGTGTTTATTTGTGTTTTGGTTGTTACTTATATACAATGTTATATGTTTTTAACCCCTTGGATGCTACAGACAAGTACAGTTCAACAGTAAGTAATATGTTTGAGATGTCTCTAGCATCCACTGGATTAATGAAGAGCCTTAATACATTTAAATGTATTGTTTATTATCTATGTCATACAAAAGTGTCTGGGTGAATCCCATACCTGATCCTATTAACAGAAGATTATTGTGCTTTATTCAGTTCGCTGTGATGCTGCTTTTCATGTGTATTTTTTTTCTCCAATTTTTCATGTGATATTGGTATATTTACAGTTACCAATAGCCATTTACAAGGCTGTTTAGCATTTTTCCCCTCTTTTGGTCTCTGATGCATATTGTCAAAATGTCATCTCTTTTTTTTCTCCTCCAGCTCGAGCTTGCAAAAAAGAAAGCCTTGATATACCATCTTCCACAAGCCAGCAGAAAGTGGGGACCCCCAGTATACTTTAGATTATCACTAAGG
The DNA here is from genome assembly GCA_037306005.1 of Rhinophrynus dorsalis. Classification (NCBI taxonomy): domain Eukaryota; kingdom Metazoa; phylum Chordata; class Amphibia; order Anura; family Rhinophrynidae; genus Rhinophrynus; species Rhinophrynus dorsalis. The sequence continues at coordinate 386,454,264 of CM074720.1, read as the reverse complement.
ATGGGGGAGAAAATGTTTGCCTCAAACCAAAATTGGCAAATAATGGCACTTCCTGTTTGGCAAAAAATTTCCTGCAAAAAGTACAGTTTTTTCAGGTTTTTTTGCCTAGCTCATTCCATTGAAATCAATGGGAACATTGAATTTACACACCACACATAGCAAATGTTATTTTATTTCCTAAAGGCATAGTATAAATGGGGCATGAGGGTGCCTGTATTGGTGGAGTGTGGGTAAAGAATCAGTTGAACAGGTAATGTTTTTTTCAGGGGGTGTGTTTACTGGGATTGGGGGGCAATTAATAATAAATAAATACTAAATACAATAAAAACCCCTATAAGACATGCTATAAAAGGGGTCTGAGGAGGGTGTCTGTGTTGGTTGGTAGAGTCTGGGGAAATAATCAGTTGAACAGGGAGTTTTTTTAGGAGCAGTTTCTTCACTGATATCAGGGAGGGGGGTAATAAAAAAATAAATAAAGTAAAAATAAATTTGTATTTAACGTGATAGAGACAGGGACCCCCTGATGTAAGCTGCCACAGAAGTAGACTAATACTTGAAATGACAGAGTATTTTGTAGAGGATGATTTGTAAGATTTGTTGTTAGAGGCACAAGTCCTAAGGAAACATTGATTTGTAGAACTTAAGCTTGTTTGGCACAAGCCCTAAGGAAACATTGATTTATAAGACTTAGGCTTGTTAGAAACAAGCCCCCCAATTTTTTATTCTTTTGTAGGCCTATGTTTTGTTTTGTTTGTTTTTTTTAAGCGCAAGCCCTGAGGAAAAAAAATGCCCTACTGGCCTGCTGACAGCAGTTCATGTTGTGTTGGCCAGTGGCCACTGGCCATTGTCAAGTGCTCTGATGTAGACTGCTGTTCTTGCTGCTGCTGCTGGGGAGTAGTTTACGCAGCAGGATGATTAGGCATCTCAAAGGGAATGGACTCAACAACAGCAATAATATGGGTGATGAATGATGAAGATTCCCTTTGCCACGACTAGATCCAGTGATGCACCTGAGGCAGTAGCAGCACCATAACTAGCCCAAACCACTTCAGGTATATGTGGAGAAAAGAAGACGTTGGCCAATAATTCTTTTTCACCTACCCTTCCTCCAAAATCGTCGGTGTGGTAAATAACACCTAGCACAACTGTATCCAAACACCATTACACCTGAAACCAAGTACTGCTGCTGTCACTATACACCCTGCTAAGGACACATGACAACTTGCCGACAGTGTAATAGTAATGATGAACCCTCCCTACCACCAGCTTAGCATGTTCTGAGGGATGCAATCTCCTCAAATGCTGCTTGATGCCCTACTTGCGATTCTCCTCTACCACACTGCCATGTGTAGTCAGAGCACCACACAGTGTGCAATGGGTGGACATGAACTGCCACATCCAAACATCTGCAGAGTGGCTATCATTTAGTGGGGGAGGTAACAATGAATGAGGTGGATTGGAAGAAGGAGTAGTTAACCTAGAGCAAGAAGGTGATGGCGAGCTAGTTGTTTCACTCTTCATTGAACTTCCAGCTTCTGCCTGGGTTTCTCTATTCTTACTTTTCTTTGATCTCCGCCTCATCGCTTGTTGCCTTTTGGAGAGTCAGGGGGTACAGCAACAGCAGTGCTCAATTTCTGTGGTGGGTGTTTGGCTTTAACATGCTTGACATAAATGTCATAGTGTCTGTGTTTCATGTGTGTTATCAGGGCAGTTGTGCAAAGGAACATTCCCTCCTTTCCCCTTCTCACTGACTTATCTCAAATTGTGCACAGTGCCATTATTGATGACTGCACTGTTCCTGCCCCAAGAGAAAAACAATTCTACACCCTTGACTTCAGGGGGAGGGAAAAGGTGGAAAAGAATGGCCTCTTTCTTCCTCTCCTTCATATTCCCCTTCACTGTCTGGAGCAGAGGATGATGTTGCTGCTGTTTTTGTTACTGCCTCAGAATCAGCACTGCAGCTAGGACCAGGAGTATTGCTGTGGCTGGCAAGTGGAACATGTCCTAGTCCTGCATCACTTGTTAACCACATTCGTACTGTGTCCACAGTGGCCTGCGGTACACTACCTTCTCCTCAGCATCCTGCTGCCCTTGCAACTCAGCAACAGCAGGAATTAGAATAGCTACAAATTCTGAAAATTCCAAAAACTCACTGCTGCTGGTGGTGGTGGTGATGCCCATCCCCATCCCTGTCTCCCATCCCTTCTCAGTTTGGGCTAAAAAGGCCATCAATGTCTCAATGCTGTGCTGCTGCCACTGCTCTATTACAGAAATATCACTGCTGGTTGGAGGAGGTGGCAAGAAATGTGACAGAGGGTCTCCTAATGTCACATTTATTATTGCTGTTAGGTAACAGTTCTGCCTTCTTCAGGATAATGTTCCATCTAGACAATGCCATGGGGGGAAGGAGACTCCCAGGGTCATGGGAATGGTGTAGGCTCCCTTGACTCCTAGTCTGGACACTCTCATTTGCTTCCCCTACCACTGCCCTAACACTAGTCCCACCAGCTGCTTCACCATCACTGTTATTAGTACTACCACTAACACCAACCACTTCAACCACATCAATTTCAGCCCCTGAGTATTCCTCCTCACAGTCTCTTGTAATATGAAGATTACCCCCTCCTTTGCTCCTAACACTAACAAGCTGCTGGACTTGTAGTAGTAGTAGTACTAGCACTGGTGGGACTGTTTGGGGATGATAAATCTGACTTAGGGTCCCTGCTGACTTACTTGGCACCATTTCCTTCTACCCCTCCTCATGAGTAATACAAGACACACTGGCAGCAGTTCAGCACAGGTGGCAGTAGGTTCAGCCCTCACAGCAGGCACAGCACTGGTGGCCACAGGGGCAGCACTGGCAGCAGGCATAGCACTGGTGGCAGCACGTCTGACAACAGGCACAGCACTGGTGGCAGCAGGAACAGCACTGGTTGCAGCAGGGACAGCAAGTCTGATAGAAGGCACAGCAATGGTGACAGCAGGGGCAGCATGTCTTGCATCAGGCACAGCAATGGTGGCAGCAGGAGCAGGAAGTCTGGAAGCAGTCACAGACAGCTGACCTGTCTTACTCTCACTACTACCCTTTTCTTCCTCCCTTGATTTTAATTTCCCCAAGATCCCTATGGGTGATTTAGGGGGACTGGCCAGCATTGGTTCTGTAGTGGTCACCTCCTCCTCAGACTCAGTGGACACATAAGTGTCCTTCCAGGTCTTAATTTTTAGCTTTAAACGTTCTCATAGTGATAGCATTCACTATGAGCCTCTTTTGCCTCAAGATCATAGCAGAACGGCACAGCGCATCTACCTTGCTGTGTAGCTGCTTCTATTGTGTTTCACTTCCTGAAATACATCACGTTTTTATAGTGAAAAACACGTTAATCAATGGAAGGAAACTTTCTAGCTATTGAAATAATGGTGAAGAGTTTTCGCCAATGGGTGAAAAATGCAAAGATTTTAATTGCTGTTTTAAAAGCGGATTTTCCAGCAAAATAAAGCGGACAACATGTTTTTTCGCAGATTTTTTTCACAGGAACACGACTGGACCTTTTTTCCCACTCCTATTTATCACCCATAGCCTATATAGAATTCTGAAGTGCCTTATCCCTTTAAAGTACTGAAGTTTCAAGAGATACAATGAATTGCATGGTTCTCTTGTGGTTAAATAATGTAACTCTAATTAATATAATTACAATGCAAAAATTGTAATTGGTTGATAGTTACCAAATCACGTTTTTGGCTGGGAGAGTGGTTAAAAAATTATGCCTGTAATCTTGTTTTACATTATTACATGCCTGTGACTGGCTTGGAGTTAAAAAAAATTAATAGCTGACTATAAGTCAATCAAATTTTATTGGGAAGTAGAATGGCATTAGGAGAGAGGTTTAGATATTGAGTACATCCATATAGATTATTGGGGCCTCTCTTGCTCTCTCTTTCTCTCTCTCTCTCTCTCTCTCTCTCTCTCTCTCTCTCTATATATATATATATATATATATATATATATATAAATAAAATTATTTTTTTTTATGTGTTGTTGATGGGGAACTTTTATTTTAATTGTTTTTTGTGGTGTGAAGATAAGGAACAAGAACAATGATCTTTACTAGACGTAAATAATTCTTGGGGCCTAAAGACCCCAAACCCTCTAAGGGATCAGTTGTAGCAAAAAAGGAATATTCCCAGGCTCCATCTTTTTAGCACTCCTTGAAGGAATGCTTACTTGAAAGAAATGTAAAAAAAAACCCTCTCCCAAGATGTGTAACTCTCCATATCCTAATAAAGCTTACAATGTACCATTGAGCTTAATTAGCATATTGTGCTACACTGAACAAAACTTTCATTTTATCTTTTTCATAAATGACTGTATCAGTGTTTCCTAAAACATGAGTTGCTCTTTTGGCTAACATGATACATAGGCTTAAGTTTTAATATATGCAAACTTGAATTCAAGTTGAAAGGTCCATCCTAATAAAATATGAACACTTACATTTTTTTTTTGTACATGGATAGTTTTCTTGTTAACTTTTTTTTCTAACCTTCCCACCAAGGTGCAATAAGTGGGGAGTGTTCTGACATTCTGTCTGCATATCTGGAAATACCTGCTTCACTCACTCCTGCTCTGAAATTATCTCTGCTTCTGATTACCTTGCTGACCACATACTTAAGGCTGATATCAAGCAACCTCTCAAGCCTCACAGTGTGCATGCAAAGTACTAGCTGACTAGCATCACAGAGTTTTGTTTCTTGTTTCCAGTACCTGACCTTGGCTTGTTCCTGACTTCTCTTGCCTGCCATTTGTACTGGTTTCTGCTACTTACCTGACTAAGATTCTCCCTGCTAATTTGGATCCTGTTTTTTGTATCCTTTGTGCCTTTCTTGGATGCTTCTGGTTTTGCAGCCCCCATACATTTATCCTGCTGTATACTTTTCTGCTTTGTGCCTCTTTGTACCCTGCTGCTTCCAGCAACGTGTACATGCGGCCATCTTGGTCCAGAGCCAGCTTTACTTGTTCTGGCTATTAAACCTTGTGGTCATCAGATTTAGCAAAAGCTAGTAATTATAGCAAGGTATCAAGTTCATTAGACATTGCTCCCAAGCTATGTATCCCAGCTTTGCTCTCTAGCAGCTTCCTGTAGCAGGTTTTGGATTTTGCTTCATATGATAACCCATGATATGATAACAGTCAAGTACCCGTACTATCATTCAAGTGCAGAGTTTTCATTCTCTGCCCAGTTGGTCTGCCTTGTGCTCTGTCAGTCAAAATGACAAGTGAACATGTATCAATCATGTCATTTTGCTGTAATATATAATGAGAAAATTATCTCATTTAAAATGTATAGTGTATATACTATATATATATATATATATATATATATATATATATATATATATTTAACAATAAATGTATACTCATTGTCAGAACTGTGTTTCTGAACAGACACAACTCTTACAGATAATTATGATACATTATTATGATTTAACTCATTGGACCAATCATGTGACCATTAATAGTACAGTGTAACTTACGCTCATAGTAATGATAGCATTGGCCAATAATGATACCATAGTAGGCATATATTAACTGCCATTTTTCTCTAAAGGATGAAGAGAGAATAATCTAACTTGTTTTGTATGGTACATAAACAGTAATATGCAAAAGTTTTAGGCAGGTTTGGAAAAAATGATATAAAGTAAGAATGCTTTAAAAATAGACATGCCTTCAAAACACGGTGAGGTTCTGTAGCAGCCATGTTTTTCTTGCCCATTGTGCCTAGTTTCTAAAATTGTGGAACTTATTTAGTAATAATTTATTGGCTTCTCAAGGGTAAATTTTGATGAGCTGGCTTAAGGGCAAAGCAGAAATGAATGGAGCAGGTTTTTACATAAGTATAGTACCCCAGTGCTTCACACACAGTCAACCTTTTTTGTGTAATGTTTTGTTCTACTGAGCATGCATCAAAGGTCATATATACAGTTTGATTCTGACCTGAGCGAACTCTGTTGTGCATGTGGTCTTAAAACACAATCCCCATGAGCAAATACATACTGTGCATGAGTAATATTGTAACTTCAGAGCCCAATATATTTGGGAATGGAACCATAAATAAAAAATATTAAGTGAAAGGACCATGCCCTTAATAAGATCTACTGTATCTCTGTACCATATTAACATATGCCTTCTGTATATTTTATGGAAATCCATTTTTCTTGATGTCTCAAAAATATATAATTGGAAAGTACTAATGTTTTGCATCAGACTTGTATGGTTTACACAAACTGCCTCGGACTCCTTAACCCTTAAGGACCCATGATATGCCAGGACCGTCAGGCCCGCTTTGGCACTTAAGGACCTGTGACAGTCCTGGCAGATCATGGAATTCTGGGATGGCACCGCAGCTGCACTCCACTTTGCCATCCCAGAATTCAGTTCAAGCTCTGTGGTCCTTAACTGTCGCCCATAAGCCGGATCGATTGATCATTAAAGGGTTAACTTCCAATCTCATTAAATGATTAAAAAGTTATAATCACGTGAAAACTGCCATATTAAAACTATGACAGTGCAACCGCACATGCATAATATTTAAAAGAAATATATCAGCACTGTAACACAGCCATAAAAATTCAACGGTTTGTTATGTTATGAATTTATTTTCACAGCATTAACTAATAAAAATTGTAAAGGACAAGCAAATGTAAGAAGAATATAAGGCATGATTTAGTTACCCTTCTTTAAACTGATAAAAGTGTGTGCTTTAAAACATTTTAAATATATAATATATAACCAGGTTTATTAAACACTGAAAACTTCAAACCTATTGTAAAATAAATATACACATATCATTTTTAAATGTATATTATTCTGGTATGTTAACATGAAACAACTCTTTCCTTAACCCCTTAATGACCCTTGACGGTCATGGCACATCATGGGTAGATTTGCATTAGGGACCCATGACATGCCAGGACTGTGATGGAATTCAGGGCTCCCTGTGGGCTCGCACAGGGTGTGGAATATATATAAAAAAAATGGTCCGTGGTCCTTAAGTGACAACCGCATGCGCGATTGGCCATCCTTAAGGAGTTAAACAGTTTTAGGAAATGAAATCAGATTTGTGTACAGAAAGACAAGAGGTAACAAAATGGCTCACCACGTGGATAATTTTACTCTAAACAGTTGAGGATCATTCTTAAGTTCCCCAAAATGGAAAAAAATATATGACAACCCAAATGACAAATGTACATATTGGAACTATAAAATTAGTAAATAATTTTACAAGTGTTCTAAAACTAGAACTTTTCCATTCAAGCAACATTAACACAAAATAAGAAAATACATTGGGTGAGAAAGGAGAATCAATGAAAGGTAAAGTAACAACTATCTTAATAGCAACAACTATTTAACCAACAATTTAAACACCACTAATTTAACTAGAAACAAACTCTATCCCTGAGACTATCATCTTAGTGGTCATGCAGATAATATAAAACAATAAACCAAATACAGTCATATCTATTTTAACAGGGCACGAAGAACAACATGGTAAAACATGTCTTTGGAATGACCAGTAAAATTAAGAAAAGAATAGGAAAAAATGATAAATATTTGGACCTGACACCTGTGGAAGTACATAATCCACACCAAAGGAATTTTTTTTCAAAATGTGTGTGTTTTTCTAATAAACTTTTCGTTCTGAGGCCTTTTTAAATAACTAGGGGCCACCCCATATGATTAAAGAAAATGAGGTTTCAACTTCAGCAGTGGAAGTGTTTCTTTACAGTAATGTATATTAGATTGTGGAATTCCTTGCTCAAGATGTGGTAATTACAGATGCGATGGATATGTTTTTAAAGGGATAGTAATACTTAGTTTAACTTTATTTTATTTTGTAGTCATTAAAAAAACATGAAGAATGATATAAGTCTTATCTCTTAAACCATTTGGATCGAGCCCTTAGAATTTGGTTAAAGATGCTTTTTGAACAGTGAAAACATTAAAGAACAAATAAATATTTAGAAAGAAAAAAAAAAAAAAAAAAAGATGCTTTTTGAAATTTCAGAATAGTAGATATTAAAGTTTTGATATTAACACCATTTTTGCTATAACTATTCTGCTAAACCAGGAGAGTGCATGACTTTCCGATTCTTAGAGGGTAAAATGGGGTTGAGGTATTAGGGATTCCATTTTTGCTTTAAAGGGATAGTAATACTTTGTTTTATCTTTATTTTATTTTATAAGCATTAAAAAAACATGAAGAACGATATAAGTCTTATCTCTCAAACCTTTATGGTTTGAGAGATATTCACAAGCAAAGTTTCCCCTCCCGCCCCTTTTACCTAGTGTAAGCTATCTCTTCTCAGATGTGGAATGCAGTCCATAGACCAGACAGATAACTGAAGGGGACACTCTTATTCCTATGAAAACAATAAAATCCCTGCCCACTTTGACAAGCTTTTCAGGTTTTTCCCTTATCTTAATTGAAGATTGTCCCACTCTGCAATCTACCTGGGCACCTCCGTTCTGCTCTGGCTAAGCAGTGTTGCATAAGTAAAAGGGGCGGGAGGGGGACACTTTGTCATTGAATTACTCTAGAACTACAACTCTGACAGAATTGAAATAACACTCTCCAAAATCCAAATACTATGATGATTAATTAGAGCTGCTTTTATTATGAAACATTACTATCCCTTTAAGAGAAGGTTAGCTTATTTGTAGCAGAAGGAAACATAGAGGGTTATACTGTGTATAAGTATGCAAAACAAGACTAATAACCTAATTGTCATAATAATAATAATAATAATAATAATAATACTGTGGCAAAGGTTGAAATAATGGACTTGTGTCTTATTTAAACCAAATTGCCTATGTAACAATGTGATATATATACATATATATATAAAGATGTACTCAACCTAGACTGGAGCAAACAAGACAGCACTCAGATGAAACTCAAGAAGTGAAGATTTATTTCATTTCAGTCTCTAAATCACCAAACTTTTTTGGTCCGTGTAAGAACCTTCATCAGGGTAGCACAATAACAGACAAAGTAGCAAATAAATACTTGTGTACAGAAAATGACTACCAATCACCTCCACGCTGCACGCTGACCCCAACCTTGTGTCACACGTGTACCGGGAACCGGATAGTGACTTCATAAATAAGATAAAGTAAATTGCAAAGAGGAAAGGAAAAAAAATAGGGAAAATAACCACTATAGAGCAAAATAAAGATAGGGATAAATGAGAACAAGCTTATTCTTAATACTGGTACAGGCCAGCGGCCAGCATCAGCACCACAGTGTCAGAACTCTGGCACATTGTGGAGCCGCTCCAGCTGATGCTAAAAACCTCCGTGATACACTGATACAGGCAGACACAGTTGATAAATATAGTCACATTATGAAGGTCCTTACACGGACTGAAAACGTTTGATGATTTAGAAACTGAAACTACATAAATCTTCACTTCTTGACTTTCGTGTGCTGTCTAGTTTGCTCTAGTCAAGGCTGAGTACATCTTTATTCATATCATGTGGGATGTGCACCATCATTTACTGTTTGTATTGCATTTGTTATTTGAGTGCCACTGATGACTCTTGTTGCTTGTATGTATGTATATATATATGCAACAAATCATGCCAATTTGTGAAAAAATGCTTCACAATTAAATAACACATTATACAACATTAAAGGATTATATTCATGGACATCAGCAAATTTTGTATATATGATACAATGCACTGAATGCGAATATAGATGTCACAAAGCTGAGAACCATACCCCAGTCAGTTATCATTTTACCTAGAGAAACTACTCCATCCATAACCACAAAATCACAAATACTCAGAGGGAATTTAAAAAATCTACAGGAGAGAAAGACATTTCAAATTAAAATTATCATTTTTTTCAACACACTTGACTAAATAAGGACTTGGGATTCCTCGCACATTACCAAAATTTTACATAATATTTCCTTCTATTTATTTTGCTCTAGTACATGGTGACCTATCTTTCTCATATTATTTTTCTGTTTATCTATTTGTGCTATGGTTCTGTCTGTTTCTCTCTCTCTCTCTCTCTCTCTCTCTCTCTCTCTCATATCCCCCCCATTCCTCTGCTAAGAACTTTTGGTGATTTATCATTTAGCAGTTTTAAGCTTTCCTTTAGAATGGCTTTTATCATACAGGTTGCATTTTTGAAAACCAGTATGCTTTAGACTTGGGAAAAGGGGCATTGTTCTACAAAACCTGTCTGTATAATTGAGTTTCAGTCCAATAAAAATGTATTATTATATACTGTGATACTCATTTATTTGGCCTGTACATATAAACATATATGTACAGTATGGTCCAAAAGTAGGAGTCCACTATCACTAACTGGTTTTATTTGATAAATTACCAAAAAGTCATAAAATATTGTAATCAATTGATACTCATTTATTCATGAACACTGAGGCATCAATTTTTTATCTCTTTGCTAAATCATTATGTGAAATTGCCATTTATATGAATATCCTCTTCACATACTATTTGCTATATATTTCAATCAAAGGGTAACATCCAAGCACACATGTGAGTTGTATTTGTCTTTTAACAATTAACACCTGTTAGTATGGTCCTGCTACTGCAAGTACTCCTGTTATGACTTTTGAAGAAGGACATCAGTTGACATAACTTTTGTAGTCATATCAAAGGAGCTTAGTTAAGTAATTTGAGGACAAGTTGTCTGAGTGCTGAAAAACTTTCCCAGTGCCAAATTTCAGCTAAGTTGAATATTTCTAAGGAGGCAGTACAATGTACACTGAAAAGAATTTCTGAAACCAAATCATTTTTATCCAAAGCAAGACCAGGGAGACCTAAAGTGACCACACCATCTGAAGACCAATATTTCAAGCTAACATTATTACAGAATAGAACAGTATCTGCATCCACAATTCAAGACCAGCTGAACCAAGGACATTCTACCCCAGTAAGCAAAAGCACAGTCAAAAGAGCACTACGGCCTTATTAGTAGAGTTGTGGTCTCTAAACCACGTATTCATTGAAAAAACAAGTCTAAACCTTTAACATGGACCAATCAATACAGAAATTTCACAGTAGAAGACTGGAAAAACATCCTGTTTACTGACAACACAAAATTTTACATTTGGGATTGTTATCTCAGTGTTCATGTGAGGAGATGGCCACATGAGTGGGTAACACCACAATGTGTAAAACCTACAATTAAATATGGTCCAGGAAATATTCAGGTGTGGGGATGCTTTGCCTATTCTGGAGTTGGTGACTTGTATAAGATAGACTACACTTTGACCAAAGACAAGTACCACTATTCTGCAGATACATGACATTCCTTCTGGTTTAAACATGTGCAGAAGAGGATTCATTATCCATCAGGACAACAGTCCTAAACACACATCAAAGATGTGGTAGGCATATCTGAAGTCCAAGGAAGAGCAAGGTGTGCTAATTTGCATGCCTTTCCCACCATAATTACTGGACCTCAACCCCATCTTTGGGAACATTTGAAAAGGGAAAAAACTAAACACATTGTAACATCTCTAAACTCTCTCTGGGCTGTTGTAAAGGAGTAGTGGAATAATGTGGATTGTAAAATTCTGCACAAACTTGTACAATCAATGCCAAACAGAGTTAAAGCTATCATTAAAGTGATAGTAATACTTCCAAAAAAATATTTTATGTTGTAGCCATTTAAAAAACATTAAAAACTATATGTCTTATCTCTCAAACCTTTATGGTTTGTGAGATATTTCTCCCAAACCTTTATGGTTTGAGAGATATTCACAAGCAAAGTTTCCCCCTGAGTGATGTCACTGTTCTAGCTGTTCGGCTGCAGCTCTTCAGCAGAGCAGAGATCGAGAGATATAAAAATAACTGCTTCATTGGAATGGTCTACAAAGTGTGCCTGGTTTGCAAGCACACTTTGTAGATCATTGCAATGAAGTAGTTATTTTTATATCTTGCAATCTCGGCTCTGCTGAACAGCCGCCAGCTGGTCTGCGGACCGGATTCCAAATTTGACCGCTAGATGTATTTTTAGTATTATTATTCTTTATATAGCGCCAACTAATTCCGCAGCACTGTACAATTGGGAATAGACATAGAGAGGTATTAAATAGTACAATCAGATGCGGAGAACAGGAGGGTCAGAGGGCCCTGATCATGAGAGCTTACAGTCTACAGGAAGGTTGGACACAGAGGGAGTAAGTGCTATTGGGTGTAAGTGCCTCCTGCCCGTGCAAGGGGTAAATCTTGGTGATCATGTTTATGGAGGCAGTTGATAGGCATCCCTGAAGAGGTGAGTCTTCAGGGAGCATCTGAAGATTTGAAGGCTGGGGGAGAGTCTGATGGGGTGGGGGAGGAAATTCCACAGCTCAGGTGCAGCACGGGAGAAGTCCTGTAGGCGGGAGTGGGAGCATGTGATAAGAGCTGTGGAGCGCAGAAGGTCTTATGCAGATCGAAGATGGTGGGTGGGAGTATATTTGGAAATGAGAGATGAAATATAGCGGGGTGCGGTGTTAGTGAAAGCTCTATAAGTTAGCACCAGAATTTTGAATTTTACTCTGTATGCTAATGGGAGCCAGTGTAAGGACTGACAGAGGGGTGTGGTGTTAGAGAAGCGATGAGTGAGGTAGATTAGTCTTGCAGCAGAGTTCACTTTAAGGCAAATGGTGGTCATGCCAAAATCTGAGACTCTTTGATTTTCAGTACTTACAAAAAACTTATATTTTACTTTTATTAGTATGTATGTAGGTATGTATTTATGTATATCTTTAATCATATGGCACCACACAGTGTATGCAGCTCCTTACAACAGTAGTATGTTACAATAAGGAGCTCACAGTCTAAATGATTAGAGAATTATGTTTTTTATTTGGGAAATACTGTTTAGGAATATATATATATATATATATATATATATATATATATATATATATAAGGAAGAACATTTTCTTTCTACATCAATATAAGGAATAACAACATCATGACCCATATCATCCTTTAAAGTTTCATCTGTTATCAATGGTATTGATTTTATTAAGGTACTTTTTTCAGAACCCTACTCACAAAATATTGTTTTCATGAAAGCTTGAGAATAAAATGTTGTAAGTCAGCAAATAATTCAAACATGTTGAGGCTTGAGGTGGGATACAAGGAAAGTCCTTTCAATATTACTGTAATTTCGTCTTTAGTTAAAGTGTGTTTAGATAGATCAAATATACTACTCCCCCTTGATCCATTCCTGGTTTTTTTGGCTGTGAGCCCTCTTCCCCTTCTCCCACTAAATTTCCACTTTTGAGATCACCCTCCTCTTGTAGAGGTAGGAATCTGTTTTGACTGAACCACCAAAGGGTATCTGGACTCCCCTGAGGTCAATAAAAGGAACAGCGGTAAGCCGATATAAGCCGATTGGATAATATAATTTGAGACGCACAATGCATGACCATTTTACAGTGCTTGCCTTTAATTTGTGGCATAGTGATGCTTTTCCATAGTGAATTTTTGGAGCCTTGTATCTGGATCCCGAGAGCGGTGTATTGGATAAGTGGGTGGAGAGTTTTGTGAATTGAGGCGCTGTAGAGGTTTGTATGTAAGAGCTGACTGGATGGTGTTATACATGCCATTCATTTATTGAGGTTCTCCTAAGCCAGGAAGATTGGCTTCCGTGGTAGATGAGTGCAGGGGTGTTTTGGAGGTGCGTCACTCAGGAGTGGAAAGCACAAACATCCTTATATGTTAAAAGTTTATTTGGACTATTATCCTACATAATAATTCACTAGAATGTTTGTCATGATGCAGAGATGCGCAGGAGAGACTGCCCACGTTCTGGTAGTCTCTACTGTGCATGATTGTATCGCGTGGAGCAGTGGGGTAGCGGCCTCTTAACCCTTTGAGTGCCAGAGGGGTACACAATGCATTGCTTTGCAATGCATTGCATACCCCTCTGGCACTGAAAGGGTTAACATTACCCGGCCCTTGGCCCGCATACACAGGCTTTTACGCTAGTAGGAGATATTTAATGATTGAATAACACATAGAGAGGTCTTATTCTTATAAATACCAATAAGATTCAGATGTTTGTTTGATGTTTTGAACAATTTAACCTGCATTAACGAATAACATAATCACTCCCAGGTCATAATGGCTTATAGCCGAGTAAAGATCACTTCTGGTTCAGTAAAATTAGATTTTTTAACTTCCGATTTTGATATTTTATCTCCATTTACCAGATCTACTTCAATCTTCATAAAATGCAAGCCATACACAATAATTAAATAATGTCACTTTTTATTTTATTAGATTATATAAGTTTTATATACTGTCTGTACCAACTTTTTAGAGATTATGTCAATTACCCTATCAGGGACGAGGGAGGGATATTTAAAAGGTAAAGTGTTGTTGTCAGTTTGTCTTTCATCTTTTCTGGCTAAGTTGAATCTGAGGAAGTTGCTAGGAAGCTACAAAATGTTATATATACATAGCCTTTTTATACAAATTTTATTTGGAATTTTTAACTATTGTTATACTTGAATTATTTGAGAAAATAATTTTTGGGATACAAGACTACAGCACTCCGTGGGATTTCCTTCCTAGTACCTGAGTACCTGAGCAGAGACAGGTCAATATTAGTGATGAGCGAGCATGCTCGGCCGAAGCTCGGTTCGGCTCGAGCATCGCTCTGCTCGGCACATGGCGGTACTCGTACATGTTCGGGTCTCCTCCCCGCACGTTTCGCGGCTGCTGCGCAGCCAATAAATGTGCAGGGAGGCTCTGACATCAGTGTAATGCCAGCAGCCATGTTGGCTGCTGGCATTACACTGATTGGCTGGCCAGAACCCGTGATCGGGTGCTGTATAGCACCTGACCAGCGAGTTCGGCTCAGTCTTAGCCAGGGAGAGATGAGGATAGGAAGGGAAAGTCAGTGTAGGGAGAAGAAAAGCTATTTAAAAAAAAAAAAAGACCCAAAAGTCCTTTTTAGGACTACTGTGTGTGGGGGCAGCAGTTTATTTTGTGTGGGGGGGGCAGAGATATAAAAAAAAAAACTTCACATATTCTGTTCACTGTGCCTAGCCGCAGATTAGCAGCACATTCTGTTTAGTGTGCAAAGTTGCAGATTAGAGCACATTCTGTTCAGTGTGCAAAGTTGCAGATTAGCAGCACATTCTTTTTAGTGTGCAAAGTTGCAGATTAGAGCACATTCTGTTCAGTGTGCAAAGTTGCAGATTAGCAGCACATTCTTTTTAGTGTGCAAAGTTTCAGATTAGGAGAACATTCTGTTAAGTGTTCAAACTGTAAAATATCAAAGTCACATATTCCATTCACTGTGCATAGCCGCAGTTAAGAAGAACATTCTGTTTACTGTGCAAAGTTTCAGATTAGGAGAACATTCTGTTAAGTGTTCAAAAAAGTATAAAATATCAAAGTCACATATTCCATTCACTGTGCGTAGCCGCAGTTAAGAAGAACATTCTGTTTACTGTGCAAAGTTTCAGATTAGGAGAACATTCTGTTAAGTGTTCAAAAAAGTATAAAATATCAAAGTCACATATTCCATTCACTGTGCGTAGCCGCAGTTAAGAAGAACATTCTGTTTACTGTGCAAAGTTTCAGATTAGGAGAACATTCTGTTAAGTGTTCAAACTGTAAAATATCAAAGTCACATATTCCATTCACTGTGCGTAGCCGCAGTTAAGAAGAACATTCTGTTTACTGTGTAAAGTTTCAGATTAGGAGAACATTCTGTTAAGTGTTCAAACTGTAAAATATCAAAGTCACATATTCCATTCACTGTGCGTAGCCGCAGTTAATAAGAACATTCTGTTTACTCTGCAAAGTTTCAGATTAGGAGAACATTCTGTTAAGTGTTCAAAAAAGTATAAAATATCAAAGTCACATATTCCATTCACTGTGCGTAGCCGCAGTTAAGAAGAACATTCTGTTTACTGTGCAAAGTTTCAGATTAGGAGAACATTCTGTTAAGTGTTCAAAAAAGTATAAAATATCAAAGTCACATATTCCATTCACTGTGCGTAGCCGCAGTTAAGAAGAACATTCTGTTTACTGTGCAAAGTTTCAGATTAGGAGAACATTCTGATAAGTGTTCAAACTGTAAAATATCAAAGTCACATATTCCATTCACTGTGCGTAGCCGCAGTTAAGAAGAACATTCTGTTTACTGTGCAAAGTTTCAGATTAGGAGAACATTCTGTTAAGTGTTCAAACTGTAAAATATCAAAGTCACATATTCCATTCACTGTGCGTAGCCGCAGTTAATAAGAACATTCTGTTTACTGTGCAAAGTTTCAGATTAGGAGAACATTCTGTTAAGTGTTCAAAAAAGTATAAAATATCAAAGTCACATATTCCATTCACCGTGCGTAGCCGCAGTTAAGAAGAACATTCTGTTTACTGTGCAAAGTTTCAGATTAGGAGAACATTCTGTTAAGTGTTCAAAAAAGTATAAAATATCAAAGTCACATATTCCATTCACTGTGCGTAGCCGCAGTTAAGAAGAACATTCTGTTTACTGTGCAAAGTTTCAGATTAGGAGAACATTCTGTTAAGTGTTCAAACTGTAAAATATCAAAGTCACATATTCCATTCACTGTGCGTAGCCGCAGTTAAGAAGAACATTCTGTTTACTGTGCAAAGTTTCAGATTAGGAGAACATTCTGTTAAGTGTTCAAAAAAGTATAAAATATCAAAGTCACATATTCCATTCACTGTGCGTAGCCGCAGTTAAGAAGAACATTCTGTTTACTGTGCAAAGTTTCAGATTAGGAGAACATTCTGTTAAGTGTTCAAACTGTAAAATATCAAAGTCACATATTCCATTCACTGTGCGTAGCCGCAGTTAAGAAGAACATTCTGTTTACTGTGCAAAGTTGCATATTAGGAGAACATTCTGTTAACTGTGCAAACTGTAAAATATCAAAGTCACATATTCCATTCACTGTGCGTAGCCGCAGTTAAGAAGAACATTCTGTTTACTGTGCAAAGTTGCATATTAGGAGAACATTCTGTTAACTGTGCAAACTGTAAAATATCAAAGTCACATATTCCATTCACTGTGCGTAGCCGCAGTTAAGAAGAACATTCTGTTTACTGTGCAAAGTTGCAGATTTGCAGCACACATTCCGTGTAATATGAAGAAGGCGGGTAAAAAGGGACGGGGAAGTGGACGTGATCCTGATAGTTCAGGGCGCGGGTCAGGACGCGTAGAAACTGTGCCTGGTGCCAGAGCACAAGACAGAAAGACATCCACCATACCTAGCTTCATGTCTCAGTTTACAGGGTGTCGCAGGACATCACTCTCGAGGTCCGACCACTGCGAACAGGTGGTCGGTTGGATGTCAGCTGATACTGCTTCCAGTCGGTTAAGCACCACCCTGTCTTCCACCAAGTCCACTCTCAGTAGCCAAGAGTCTGGTCAACATAATCCTCACCCTGATCATCCTTCCTCCCACCATAGAGGATCTGGTCAAAGAAGTGATCCCACACTGGGATATAGTGAGGAGCTCGTCTCATCACCAATCCTTAATTTGAACCTCTCTCCAAGCACGCTTGCAGAGGAACATGACATCTTGTGCCCTGATTCACAACCTCTAGAGGGTACCCAATCACAAGAAGATGACAGAGGTGAACGGCATTTAAGGTCAAAGGAAGTGGATGATGATGATGATGAGACACAGTTGCCATTAAATCAACCACTATTACTGTCTCAAGACCTTGATGAGGAGGATGATATACAGTTGTCAATGACTGAGTATGTGGTGGGATCAAGACATGAGGAGGATGATCAGAGTGAGGAAGTGGAGGAGGACTTGGTGGACGATGAGGTGACTGACCCCACCTGGGAAGGTGTAGAGCCGAGCGATGACAGCAGTCCTGAGGGTGAGCCATCTGCAGCACCGCAACAGGCTGGAAGAGGCAGTGGTGTGGCTACAGAAAGAAGGCGGACCGCACCAAACCGGCCCGCAAATGTTCCACGTAGCACCCCCTTGCGTAAATCTCCCTTGCCAAGGGGTAGGTGTTCCGCGGTATGGCGTTTTTTTAAGGAAAGTGCGGACGACAAAAGAATTGTAGTTTGCAACCTGTGCAACACCAGAATGAGCCGAGGCATGAACACTAGAAACCTCACCACCACCAGCATGATCCGACACATGGCATCCAAGCACCGTAATAAGTGGGAGGAACGCCCGGATCGCCAATCTGTGTCTGCAGGCCACACCACTGCCTCCTCTTCCCCTGTTTTCGGTGCCGGCCAATCGCCTGTCGAAGGCGCAGGCCCGCATACCTCCCGCCCTGCACCTGTACCATCTGAAGCACCATCAGCGACCACATCCACTTCCCTGTCCCAGCACAGCGTCCAAATGTCGTTACCCCAGGCATTTGAGCGCAAGCGAAAATACCCAGCCACCCACCCACAGGCCATAGCACTAACCTCACACCTTTCCAAATTACTGGCCATCGAAATGCTGCCATTTAGGCTTGTGGAGACTGAGTCCTTCCGCAGCCTGATGGCACTGTCCCTCGGTACGCAGTCCCCAGCCGCCACTACTTTTCCCGGTGTGCCGTCCCCGCCTTACACCACCATGTGTCCCGTAACATCACCCGTGCCCTGACCAACGCAGTTACTGGGAAGGTCCACTTAACGACTGACACATGGACAAGTGCTTGTGGCCAGGGACGCTACATTTCCCTGACGGCACACTGGGTGAATGTCGTGGAGGCTGGGAGCGACTCGGACCCTGGGATGGCACAGGTGCTACCCACGCCGAGGATTGCGGGCCCTACCTCCATCAGGGTTTCCGCCAGCACCTACGTTATTGGCTCCTCCTCCTCCGTTTCCACCTCCGAATTCTCTGCGCGCAGCGCCACTCACCCATCAGCCGGTAGCTGGAAGCAGTGTAGCACTGCAGTGGGGAAGCGTCAACAGGCCGTGCTGAAGCTGATCTGCCTTGGGGACAAACAGCACACGGCCTCAGAGCTGTTGCAGGGGATTAGTCACCAGACCGAGCAGTGGCTCTCGCCACTCAACCTGCAACCAGGCATGGTTGTGTGTGATAATGGGCGTAACTTGGTGGCGGCTTTGGAGCTCGGCAAGCTCACACACGTACCATGCCTAGCGCATGTATTTAATTTAGTGGTTCAGCGATTTCTAAAAACCTACCCCAATTTGCATGATCTCTTGACCAAGGTGCGCCGCGTGTGTGCACATTTCCGTAAGTCATCTACAGCTTCAGCCGGCCTGTTGAAGCTGCAGCAGCGCTTACAATTGCCAGCTCACCGGCTGCTGTGTGACGTGAGCACGCGCTGGAACTCCACCTTCCACATGTTGGCCCGGCTTTGTGAGCAGCAGAGGGCAGTAGTGGAGTACCAGCTGTTACACGGTCGTCGCCTCTCCGTTCAACTTCCTGTAATCAGAAGTGAGGAGTGGGAATGGATGTCAGACCTCTGTGAGGTTTTACGCAATTTTGAGGAATCGACACAGATGGTGAGCGGCGATAACGCTATTATCAGTGTAACCATCCCACTTCTGTGTCTACTGAAACGCTCGCTGCTCACAATTAAAACCGACGCTTTGCATGTGGAAGAGGTGGAAATGCGGGAGGAAGAGCTTACACAAGGTGATAGCCAGAGCACCCTCACTTCGTCTTCTCAGCGACAATTGGAGGAGGCGGAGGAGGAGGAGGAAGACACGGTTGCCTCCGCTACAGAGGGTAGCCATGGAACTTTAGTTCCATCTCTTCAGCGTGGGTGGGCAGAAGAGGAGGAAGAGGATGAGGAGATTGAGAGTCATCCTCCTGGTGAGGACAGCGAAATCTTGCCTGTTGGTACTCTGGCACACATGGCTGACTTTATGTTAGGCTGCCTTTCCCGTGACCCACGCGTTATACGCATTTTAGACAACACGGATTACTGGGTGTTCACCCTTCTGGACCCCCGCTACAAAGAGAATTTCTCATCTCTCATTCCTCCGGTGGAGAGGACAAGCAAAATGGTGCAATACCAGAAGGTTCTTGTCGAAAAATTGCTCCAAAATTTTCCATCTGACAACACTGGCGGCAGAGTACGTGCTACCTTGGCCAACCGAGAAGGGGAGAAAAGGGGAGCACACAGCAGTTCCGACAAAGGCAGGGCAACACTCTCCAAGGCGTGGGACACCTTCATGACACCCCGCCAGCACCCTCACCCTGATGCGCAGCCTAGTGTCACAAGGAGGGAAAAGTTTTGGAAGATGGTGAAGGAGTACGTAGCAGACCGTGTCAGCGTCCTCAATGATCCCTCTGTGCCTTACAACTACTGGGTGTCCAAGCTGGACACGTGGTATGAACTGGCACTGTACGCCTTGGAGGTGCTGGCCTGCCCTGCCGCCAGCGTTCTGTCTGAGCGGGTATTTAGTGCTGCTGGTGGCATCATAACAGATAAGCGTATCCGCCTTTCCACCGAAAATGCTGATAGGTTGACATAAAAATGAACAAGGCCTGGATTTCCCCTGACTTCTCCATAAACTCACTTTATATATGTTATTTACAATGATGGGAATACTCTGTATTCCCATTCACCCCTTCCACCCAAAAAACGGGTATATGGTTGACTCTCTTCCATATGCCCAGTGATATAATTTTTATATAGGGCCAGCTCACCAGCTGGCCCAGTGATATAATTTTTATATAGGGCCAGCTCACCAGCGGGCGCAGTTTGACAATTTTTGTATAGGTCAGCTAACCAGCGGGCCTTCTCATATAATGTTTTATTGGGTCAGCTCTCTAGCGGGCCCTCTCATATAATGTTTTATAGCGTCAGCTCACTAGCGGGCCTTCGCATATAATGTTTAGGATGGTCAGCTCCGCAGCAGACCCTCACCCATAATGTTTTAGATGGTCGGCTCAGCGCACGTTTCCCTCTTAATCATGGCCACAGTTCAGAAAAATCGAGGAAATTTTTGGGAGAATTTGCCTTTGCGCACGTTTCCCTCTTAATCATGGCCTCAGTTCAGAAAAATCAAGGAAATTTTTGGGAGAATTTGCCTCTGCGCACGTTTCCCTCTTAATCATGGCCTCAGTTCAGAAAAATCAAGGAAATTTTTGGGAGAATTTGCCTCTGCGCACGTTTCCCTCTTAATCATGGCCTCAGTTCAGAAAAATCGAGGAAATTTTTGGGAGAATTTGCAGATGATATACAAGTAAATATACAGCAAATACTGTTTGGTAACAATTTTTCGCCTAAAGTCGTTTTTATCTTCCTTTTTGTGTGTTTTACGGTCAGTCTGTAAAAATGGCGTACTACGGGCGAAAGATCGTTCCCAGCAGCGATGTTGGAGTCCAAGATGCATCCAGACATCCTCCCTATGCTGTCCCTGAACCATTTCTGTGGTGTTTCCATCATTTTCTGCCCTTTTCCTATGGACCAGGCACCCTCCCCTCATCAGAGCAGGGGGTGCCTGGTGTAATGCTCGAGTCCTCCCATTGACTTCAATGGGGCTCGGGTGCTCGGCCGAGCACTCGAGCCTCCGGGGGCGCTCGGTCAGAGCACCCGAACACCCGAGCATTGGGGTGCTCGCTCATCACTAGTCAATATCTCTGCTGACTTTGTTATTGTTTGTGGGTTAAAGGGATAGTAATGTTTCATAATAAAAGCAGCTCTAATTAATCATCATAGTATTTGGACTTTGGAGAGTGTTATTTCAATTCTGTCAGAGTTGTAGTTCAAGAGTAATTCAATTATAAAGTATCCCCCTCCCGTCCCTTTTACTGATGTAACACTGTTCAGCCAAATCAGAAGGGAGGTGTCCAGGTAGACTGCAGAGAGGGACAATCGTCAATTAAGATAAGGGAAAAACCTGAAAAACCTGTCAAGGGGGGCAGGGCTTTCATTGTTCTCATATGAAGAAGATTGTCCCCTTCTGTTATCTGTCGAGTCTTACAACTAGATTCCACATCTGAGAAGAGATGGCAGGTAAAAGGGGCAGGAGGGGAAACTTTGCTTGTGAATATCTCTCAAACCAAAAAGGTTTGAGAGATAAGACTTATATCGTTCTTCATGTTTTTTTAATGCCTACAAAAATAAAATATTAAAGTCCTATTAAAAATAAATGTATTGCCCCCAGTGTCATCTCTCAAACCTTTATGGTTTGAGAGATGATCGCTCCTAAAGTTGCCCTCTCCCTCCCCCTTCCCCGTAGTCAGCGTTCTAGCCACCAACTTAGCATATTATGTGGGATGGAATCGCCTCAGATGCAGCTTGATCCCATGTCTGTGATTGAACTCCACCGCATTGCCATGTGTGGTCAGCACACCACACAATGGGCAATGGGTGGGCACAAACTGCCACATCCTCATATCTACAGAATTGCTATCAGCTGGTGGGGAGGTAACAATACCTATCTGGATCCTAGCACAAGAAGCCAATGGTGTGCTACGTATTTTGATTGCCATTGAACTTTCAGACTCAGGCTGAGTTTCTCTATTTTACTCCACTTTGATTTCCACCTCGCCTCTTGGTACCCTTGGGGAAAGACAGGAGGTACAGCAACAGAAGTTCCTCATTTCCTTTGTGGGGGTCTGGTTTTAACATTTTTCATATAAAAGTCATGGTATCTGTATTTCATGTGTGTTATTGGGGCGGTTGTGCCAAAGTACATTCCATCCTTTCCCATTTTCACTGATTTATCACAGAAATTGCACAATGCCTTTTCAGATGACAGAACTGTGCCTG
The DNA here is from genome assembly GCA_037306005.1 of Rhinophrynus dorsalis. Classification (NCBI taxonomy): domain Eukaryota; kingdom Metazoa; phylum Chordata; class Amphibia; order Anura; family Rhinophrynidae; genus Rhinophrynus; species Rhinophrynus dorsalis. The sequence goes on along the minus strand of CM074720.1, from coordinate 386,431,526 downwards.
CCCCAAGAGAAAAATATTCCCACACCCATGACCTCAGGGGGAAGGGGAAAGGTGGAGAAGAATGGCCTTATATGATATTTCATCAGATAACAATGTAGAGGCTTTAGCTAGATAGGTAGCAGGTTCTTGAATAACTATTTATCTTCCTTTAGATAAGTAAGTTAGGGCTCTTCTATTTTTTTTTAATAGGTAAACCCTTGATTTTTTTTGTTGTAATTCCTGCATTTCCGGTCCCTTATATTGAGTGGGAGCAAAATTCAGAGCATTCTTGAAAGAAGTGTGTTGAATTGAGTTATTTATAAGATTTTGTAAACTGATGTCTTTTAAATCAATGGCTTCAGTTAACAAAGATTCCAAAATGAGAAGGTTGTCTAGATCTTCTTGACTATTTAGTAGGGAATTATTGAAAGATATATTTTGCAATTGAAGTTGTCAATTTTCTACTAGTAGCACTCACTGAATGGATACTGAAAGACACCACTTTTAAATGGTAAGTTATGTTCTCTATTTCCTATGTAAACTATTGCATTGTTGCCATTTATGTTTAGTTCGCTGATGAATCAAGAGGATTCTCATGAAATGCTTATGGAGCTTTTGTTTTGATGTGATCATTCCAATAAATATTGTCTTTACACTGCAGTCCTCTGATGGTTACTCCTTCTAGTTCCTGCTGTGCTTAATGTGCACTAAGTATTCTCCTTTAGGCATACTATACTATACACCTTCAATCCAGTGAGCGGGATAATTTGGGAATTTGTCAGGGTTTCTCCTACCTTGAGTATTAGCCTTAGAGGGCCGCTATGCCCTTCCATCCTTTAAGATGGCTGGACACTGTTAACAAGAAGGCAATATATGATCTAAAGGAGGATGTATATTATCACACTAAAGCTAAGAGGAAAGTATATAAAGATCATCATCACTGTCTATATTATTTGGGCTTGCTACTTTTATTGTATTTATATATGCATTAGGCAGGAGCCTTTATTGTTGTAAATGCTGCTCTTATGTGTTTTTGGGCTCTTCTTTTTGGTTTTTTAACTATATTAGAACATGGAGGTGCTATTGTAGACACCATTGAAGAACTGCAACCCTGTGGTAGATGTGGTTCTTGCACATAGGGCTATTTCTATGTGTTTTGTTCTTTATTTCCATATTAGTTTGGTGGTTTTCAATGATAGAAGCACACTGTTTCTTTTATATATATATATCGAATCATAATGCTACTTATGAACTTAATTGAATCATTCTAGGAGATTCATTGCTAATGAAAGATCTGGGAGTTCTTGTAAATTGTAACCTTGGAAACAGTAATCAGTGGCAAACAGCAATACCAAAAAATATTTGGTAAGATTTCACCTCAAATATGCAATAAGTTTTGTGTACAAGTTGTGAAAAATGATACTCTAGAACTGGAGACCATACAGATAAAAACAACTACATTAATTAAGGGAATGCAGTATTTAAAGTTTGAAGAATATCTAGACAAACTTTGTTTAGACTAACTTACTTGCATTTTATGAAAGAGTAAGTAATAATTTGGATAAGGGAATGGCTGTTGATATAGTATACTTGGATTTTGCAAAATATATTATAGATTATAGATATTATTTTATAGGAAATATTTTTTTTACTCATTTGTGGCTACATTGGAAATGGCTTCAGAGTGCTTTTTTTTGCCTGGGCATGGGCTGGACATGATGAACGCATGTCTTTTTTCAGCCTCATCAGCTATGTTACTATATAACTATGTATTTACGCTAGAGAAAAGATGCGTAAGAGGAAATCTTGTTGCATTGTATAAGTATATTCAGGGTCAATACAAGGATCTCTCTAGTGAACTTTTCATTCCAAGGCCTGATTAACTAAATAGGCGCCACCTTTTAAAATTAGATGAAAGGAGAATTCAGCTTCAGCAGAGGAAGGGCTTCTTACAGGTCTGCTAAAGTGTGGAATTCTTGTCCAAGAATGTGGTATTGGGAGATACAATGAACGCATTTATGCAAAGATTATAGGTGTTTCTAACAGTATATTGTGTATCAGTATGTAAAACAGGAAGTTCAGACTAATACCCATTTTGGATTCAGGAAAACTTATATAATTAACATTTTTCTGGGTTATAATGATGCAAGCTAAATTGCTATGTAACTATATGTAACTATGACATAGTTTATATAATAAATGACATCTTTTTTCACTGTATTTTTTATTGAATTTTTAATATAAATATATATATATATATATATATATATATATATATATATATATATATATCAAATTCAGATTAAAAGAATGAATTCAGTGTATACATACACTCATCAAAAAGTGAATCGGAAAAGAAAATAAAAAATTGCTAATTTAAATGACCTCATCCGTGACATTACTGATTACATCACAAATATGTTAACATCACAAATCATTTCATCATTGACATTGATGGTTACACTGCATGACAGATTTTTATGTGCTGAGAGATGTTGTGTAGACATCTTAGGGCTCAAACCAATTTTAAAAACTGTCTGTAGGGCAAAACTCAGTAGAGAACGGTCCAAACACAGTGTTACCATAAGAATTCAATTGCCCTACCAACAGGAACCACAGCGAGCATTGGGATACAGAACCTAACTCGTGGCCCAATGTTTGTTGAGGTTTTTTAAGTCCCATAATTCATGCTAAATAGCATGAGATATGGGAAGATCAAAGGAAACCAGCTAACGCTCAGTGTTTAACAAGTGTCAAACAGCAAGAGTGAGCTACAAACACAGTCGCCCCCCCCAAACATCAACCCTCCCCTTGGTCCTACACTACCCCTAACATTAACAATAAAATGGACTCGTACTAGCCTTAACACTATCCTATGACCCATAGTTAAACACCTACATGTCATTCTGATGTCCAGTGGGGTCTTCGGCACCCTACTCTGCTTTTTCAATTCTTCCACTGTAAGCTTTTATCTTCTTCTCTCCTTTGTCATCATCACTCCCTTCTTTCTTCTTCTTCATCTGTCATCTCCATCTTCATCTGTCATCTTCTTTCTTTTTCTGTGCTCCTCTTCATTCATCTTCTTTAACCTTAGTGTGGAACCTGAAAACAAAAAATATGGTTATTAAAAATAATCTAACAATAAATATACACTGCTTCTGCTGCTGGCGTCGTCGTCAGGACAAACCAGCAAAAAACACCCTCCTCGTACCTTTAGGATTATTGCCCTTGCCAACTGAGGGAAATTTGAACAGGGACTGCCTTTTATCTGACCAGTCTCTGTTAAAATTGCTCCCATGCTCCCATTTGCAGGGATGTGGGCTTAGGCTGAGCATGGAACACGCCCAGCAGTAGCCACACCTCCCAGTCAATGAGCTTCTAGCTGGAGGGATGACAACTCTCTGGAAGCTGCTTGGCTTAGGGGTGAGGTTACTGCAGGGCACATTCTGTGCCCTGTGTAACCCACATCCAAGCCAATGGGAGCATGGGCATTAGTTTGAACAGGGACTGGCTATATAAAAGGCAATCCATATCCAAAATTCCCTCACTGTGCATAGGGCAGAGGCCCGAAAGGTATGAGGAGTGCTGCAGGCATTGGCAGCAGCGGCGGTGGTATCATCTGTTTATTTAATAACTATATTTTTCATTTTTCAAGTTCCACACTAAGGTTAAAGATGAAGAATGAAGAGGAGCACAGATAAAGAAAGAAGATGACAGATGAAGACAAAGACAGATGAAGATAACAGATGACGAAGAAGAAAGAAGAAGAAAGAAGCTTACAGAAGAAGAAGACCTATGTGCAGAAGACCCCGCTGGACATCAGGATTGCTAGTTACTGTTTATTTTATTGTTTTTGGCAGTTTAACCCTTTGAGTGCCATTGGGGTATGAACATTTTTCAGCCTTTGTATGTTTGATAGAGAACTTAAGTGTGGATTTAATAAAACATGTTTGCAATTGACTATAATAGACTATAGTATATAATAATAATAATAATAATAATCATGATTGCATGCTTTTAATCTAAATCAAATTTGGTATCTTCATTAACTATTCTGGCAATGCATATTTCTTTTTTCAATGACAATTTTTAGGATTACTTAATGGTGAGCTTGACACACTCAAACTCACTGGCTTCTGTACTTGAGATGCAGCCTCATAGACTGTTAAGGCTGGGTTATAAAAATCTGTCACTAGCAATTTATATGCACAACATTCTGTACCCCAGGTGATTGATCTGTGGGACTTCAAATCTCACATTTCTGTTACTATAATGGAATCAGCATAAGAGAAGTAGTTGTCACGTTCCAGACTAATGTTCGGTACTCCCACTGGTACAGATTCATCATCTGGTATGCTTCAAGAGGTCCTATACAACTATAACATAACAGGTCCACTTTAAGTCTTAAGATATGGAAAAGTTCCAGTAGATTTAATTATCTTTATGACACCAAAAATATAAAGGTTCACAACCTTTTGTAACTTATTATTCAGATGCAAAGTAAAAAAAATAACTTTGTGGTGAGGTATGTTCAAAGAAACAAGTTTTGGTTCCGCCACAGATTAAACTTCATCAATCCATTTACACTTTCCCATCAGTAACAAAGCTTCTTTCACTTGATTATAACTTTTATTCCAGCAGCTAGCCCTCTCTTCTCACCTCTGTCTCTCTTTATCTCCATAATCTATCTTTCCTCGGTGTCTATAGTTTTATTTGTTCTCTTACACTTCTTCTGCACTTTTTGTACATATGGTTCCTAGAGAGAATGGGTGTAGAAGGAAAATACAAATGGATCCTATTGCATCTCGATGCTTCAAAATCTTCATGTGTGCATGGCTGATGCAATTTCTTATTTTACATATACATGTCCGACTTTTAATTTCATGTTGGGACACACACACACTTACACACACACACACACACACACACACTATGATCTTTACTGTAGATGATATTTCTGGTTGTTGAGCTATAATAAAGTAGCCTATAGAACTGTGGCAAGTCCCAACACTTATTATATATATTTTATATGCTCATGTACTGCTATATTATTTAATTCAGAGTTGCATTATCTCTCTCTCCAATGGACCATATCTCTTATGAAGACATTGATGATACCTGGATGCTTGAAAGTTTCCATACTCTACTCCTCTACTGGTTGTTGTTTCAACCAGGAAGTGAAAAATATCAGTACACTGCAAACAAGTTATCTCTGTAACATGTCTTGTCAAAACTCAAACATACAAGTGAGCTGGATTAAACAAACTTGGATAATTATTTTAAAGCTCTCATGTAAGCACATAAATTGAGTCCTCCAGTGATTTATGTGTACTAGTAAATTATATGTTTACTTTTCTCTTTGCTTTGATTGGAAATTCACCATAGCAACAGTCATACAAAATAGTTCTTATCATCCTGTTGTATATCAATTCTACAAACACCCCAGCATATAACACATGAGAGAAGATTGGCCACCTGTTTTTGATTCACCATTTTATTTTAACACAGTATCCAGTCACGCTACATCACAAATATTTTTGCACTTATTTTAAAATATACAATATTTATGCTAATCTGACCAGGATAATTTTTTTACTTGTAAATACTTTATGCATGACATACACCATGCACAGTTTGCTTCTTTTTGTTTTGTCAATTCTGCCTATAATAGTGGACATTATTTTATATTAATATAAAAGTTAGATATATTAACTTAATTTACTTCAGACACTAAGTATAAGATAATAAGAAAGACTGGATAAACATAGGGGTAATAGAGGGCAAATGATCTCACCCAAAAGAAAATGCATTTTAATGTAATATTCATCCTTTTTTGGCATTTCATTTCATATATATTATAATACACACCCATTCACACAAATACACACACACACACACACACACACACACACATATATATATATATATATATATATATACACTGTGTGCACAATTATTAGGCAAGTTGTATTTTTGAGGATTAATTTTATTATTGAACAACTACAGTGCTCTCCGTCAATCCAAAATGTTAAGATATCTGAAACCTGAATATTTAAGAAAGTAAAAGTGATGTTTTGGCTTTCTTAGAATATTATCTATGAGTGCACAATTATTGGGCAACTATTATTGTGTAGAATTATTATGCAACTAAATGAAAAATGATAATTTTCCCATATTACGTGTTTATTTTCATGTATTAAAGTGAGAATAAAGTCAAAATTTACAAATAAACATTTTCCAAAAAAAAAAATCAGTGACCAATATAGCCACCCTTCTTTTCAATAAAAGTCATAAGCCTTCCATTCATGGAGTCTGTCAGTTTCTTGATCTGTTGACAATCAACTTTTAGTGCAGCAGCAACCACAGCCTCCCAGACACTGTACAGAGAGGTGTACTGTTTTCCTTCAGCGTAAATCTGCCGTTTAAGAAGGGCCCACAAGTTCTCAATAGAGTTTAGGTCAGGTGAGGAAGGGGGCCTTGTCATTATTCTATTATCTTTAAGGCCTTTACTGGCTAGCCACTCAGTGGAGTACTTCTATGTATGTGATGGAGTATGGTCTTGCATAAAAATCATTGTCTTCTTGAAAGATGCAGACTTTTTCCTGTACCACTGCTTGAAGAAAGTGTCTTCTAAAAACTGGCAGTAGGTTTGGGAGTTGAGTTTGAGTCCATTTTCAACCCGAAAAGGTCCATCTAGCTCATTGCTGATAATATCAGCCCATACCAGTACCCCTCTTCCACCTTGCTGGCATCTGAGTCGAAGTGGAGCTCTGTGCCCATTACTGATCCAGCCATGGGCCCATCCATCTGGACTGTCAAGAGTCACTTTCATCTCATCAGTCCATAAAACCTTTGAAAAATCTGTCTTCAGATATTTCTTGGCCCAGTCCTGATGTTTCAACTTATGTGTCTTGTTCAGTGGTGGTCGGGTTTCAGCCATCCTTATTGTGGCCATGTCTCTTAGCACTTAACACCTAGTACTTCTGGACACTCCAGGTAGGCTGCAGTTCTGGAATATGACAGCACTGGAGGATAATGGGTTCCTGGTAGCATGTTTGATTCTTCTCAAATCTCTGGCAGTTAATTTGCATTATTTTTTCTCAACACGTTTTTTGCGACCCTGTTGACTATTTGCAACAAAACGTTTGATGGCACTGTGATCACGCCTCAATATCTTAGCAATTTCAAGAGTGCTGCATCCCTCTGAAAGACTTTTTACCATTTTTGACTTTTCAGAGTCAGTTATTTCTCTTTTTCTGCCCATTTTGCCTGAGGAAATTAAGCTGCCTAATAATTATGCACACCTTGACATAGGGTGTTCATCTCCTTAGGCTACACCCTCTCTCATTACACAAATTACACATCACCTGATACGCTTAAATCCAATAAGCATTCAAGTTTATACAGCTTGGAGTTGGAAAATATGCATAAAAATGATGATATGGTCAAAATACTCACGTCCCTAATAATTATGCACACAGTATATTTTATATATATATATATATATATATATATATATATATATATATATATTCCAATGTGCAATATATAGGGAGCACTACAAACTTCTGCGTATAACAATGATATTTATTAAAATACACAGTAGTACAAGATAATAAAAAATTCTCAATGGTAATGAAAGACGTCTTTAGTATTAACTAAAATGTCCATATAGCGTTATAGCTCATGAAGCAATGGCTTGAGAGCTCTAAAGATGTAACTTGTGCAGAAAGAAGTCACTCTTCACTCATCCGCAACATCAGCCTTAAGTCGGTGTATGTCTCAGGGCAGTTAGCTATGCCCTTAAGCAAATAGTGTCCGTATATAGTGGGCAGGTCCTCTGTGCGGTGGTTTAAACAAGTGTGTAGTTAATTCTTACTTGTAATCCTCTCCTGACCCCGGACTTTTTAGCTTGTGTAACTCATACACTCAAGTGGTAACTGTATAACAATGTTACCTCCAATCTTCCATTAGTCCGTTCAGTTCTCCATAGATCAAAGTGGGTAGAGGAATTGTCACGGTTTATTATGACTCTCAGACACAAGTTTTAGGTAAAAAAAATCAATTTTATTGAAATAATAAATGATAACTTAGGATGGCAATAACATACATATATATATATATACAGAATATAGCACAGACAGAAGGCAGACTCTACCGGTCCTGTCAATATACCGGACAGGACAGTCTTTAGGCTCTACCGGCCTTGCCAATACCGGGTAAGGCAACCTGCAGATGGAATAGCATAACGGTTTTACCGGCCTTACCAAATTACCGGGCAAGGTAGCCTCAATAGATACACAATGTAGGCTCTACCGGCCCTGCCAATACCGGGTAAGGCAACCTCAGATGGAATGTGGCAAAAGGTTCTACCGGCCTTACCAATACCGGGCAGGGCAGCCCAGAGATAATAGCAGCAGTCAGATGGAACTGGCAAATTAGCAGAATCGTTAAGCAGCAAGGCTTTGGAGCAAACCAGCGTCCGCACGCTGGAAACAACACTGAATAGTATAGCCGTTAGGCTTAGCGAGCAAACCAGTGACCGCACACTGGAGTAACAAGCGAGTAGTATAGCCGCAAGGCTTAGGAGCAAACCAGCGTCCGCACGCTGGGACCAACACAAAATTGTATAGCCGATAGGCTTTGGAGCAAACCAGTGACCGCACACTGGTGTAACAAGTGAGTTTGTATAGCCGCAAGGCTTAGGAGCAAACCAGTGTCCGCACGCTGGGACCAACACAGATTTGTATAGCTGATAGGCTTTGGAGCAAACCAGTGACCGCACACTGGTGTAACAAGCGAGTATGTATAGCCGCAAGGCTTAGGAGCAAACCAGCGTCCGCACGCTGGGACCAACACAGATTTGTATAGCTGAAAGGCTTTGGAGCAAACCAGTGACCGCACACTGGTGTAACAAGTGAGTTTGTATAGCCGCAAGGCTTAGGAGCAAACCAGCGTCCGCACGCTGGGACCAACACAGAATTGTATAGCTGATAGGCTTTGGAGCAAACCAGTGACCGCACACTGGTGTAACAAGCGAGTTTGTATAGCCGCAAGGCTTAGGAGCAAACCAGCGTCTGCACGCTGGGACCAACACAGAATTGTATAGCTGATAGGCTTTGGAGCAAACCAGTGACCGCACACTGGTGTAACAAGCGAGTTTGTATAGCCGCAAGGCTTAGGAGCAAACCAGCGTCCGCACGCTGGGACCAACACGGAATTGTAGCAATGTCACCAACGCGACCAGGCAGAAGGTCGCCAGGATACTGAAGACAGGTGATGAGATGACAGGAACCAGCAATGATCAGTCAGGTCAGAAAACAGCAGAGAAGTTCAGCAGGAACTGCAACACCAGAGACTAGGCCGGAACCAGGACTGGAAGTACTTCAGCATGCAGGAAACACTGGAACAGTAGAGATCAGGAACTCAGGAACACATGAGATCAGGAACTCAGGAACACTGGAACAGAGGCCCAGCTATCACTAGCATAGTGATAGCAAGAAGGTCAGAAACAACACGAAAGGGCACTCAAAGGGTGCCCAATCCAGGTTTAAATAGTCAATAAGAGGCGGGCTATCTGCAGACAGCCAATAGAAGCCCCCTACTGGTGACAGACAAGTAACTGCAGCAAATCACGGGCACCGTGATAGGAATGTCACCAACAATAACAGACCCCACCTCCGTCTTCTCCTTATACTGATAGAATGATGGTGCTATATCACCAACCCACAGCTAATAGTAAGCGCAGCGCAACTGTAGAGGGTCTCCTATGCGTTTCATACCTGTCAACTGATACTTCCTCAGGGAGCATGTTGGGATTCTCTTTGGTGTCTAGACTATATTTGGCACCATTATTACGTCAGCATGACTTGTTCTCAATTTCATATTGTTTCAATTACTATAACAATATATATTATAATAAGACCTATTAGCTATGTCACTAATCACAAATAATACTGTTGCTTATCCTTACTCATATAAACAACAGTATTAAACCATAAATATAATTTAACTTTATGTGGGTGGACTTTCGTCTTTGCACCCTCCATCCACCCATGATCACTAATAACTTCTCCCTCTATACTAATCTCATCTATTGTAAATTCTCAAAAGTGAGGTGATCATATGGGGATGGGGCAGTATTCCCCTACATAGGGGCTCTCCATATAGACTTCAACAGGTGTCTCCATAAAAACTTCAACAGGTATACCTCCATCCACACCTGATCACATAATTATTCCCCCTATGTCTACATCTTTTCTATTAAGGGTTGTCTCAAAGAAAATAAAGTGGCCACCTCATTGAGAAAATTCTTTCTCAAACAACCAGTACTAATCTTTTCACACTGAGGACTTTATTTGGGTGACTACTATATTAATTACTCGTAACATGAATCTTATAAATCCCCCATATATATACGTACATCAATTTTATCATTGTGTCTACTGGGGTTTAAAGCATTACACCTAAATATCAGGTCTCTTTTTTACGTAGGAGGGCAAATCTTTCTCCTTCTTTGTAGGTATCGGGTATATGCTCAAGGGCTACAACAGTGGTATCCTTCATAGACTTGTCTTGATAATCCCTATAGCAGGGTTCAAAATTTCCGCATTTCGTGAGTAGAAATTGAGTGGGGGCGAGTGGAAATTGAAGCCCCGCTGTCCCGCCCACCTTAGTGCCTGTCTTCCATGCCTTGCCTCAGTCCAATGACACCGGAGGCATCAGGCCGCCAGGAGGAGAAGAGGATAGCACCATCAAAAAAAAAAAAAACTGCACTCAAAGGGTTAAGGTACATGCTGTGCTGCTCTGCAATATAACGAAAAGTAAAGGCATTCTTCAGAATGGCTTCTTACGATGTTTGTGTAAACCTTTTGAGTGCAAGGGTTAACACACAAATATCATAAGAAGCCAGACTGAATAATGCCTTTACTTTACATTATATTGCAGAGCAGCACAGCGTATACATTAACCCTTTGAGTGCCGACAGGTCTGTGCCCCGCGTCCAGAGAATTATGCAGCCGCCAACGGTGCACCAGCCCAGGGGGCATAATGTCCGGGCTCCAGGTAACTGGTAGGAGGGTAGCACACAACACAGCACTCCCCCTCCTGCCAATCACTTCTTGTAGCATGGCCACGCAGACCGCGGGTTGGGGATCTTCTGTATCCTCTACCAAGTCTGACAGGAAGTGCTCACTAGGAGCAATGAACAGCTTCCTGTCAGACTGGGTATAGGATACAGAAGATCTTCTACTGCGGTTCGCTCGGCCACGCTACAAGGAGGGAGGGGAGCAGGAGCACAAGGCGGAAAGAGACACACGAAAGGGCCTGGGGAAGGGGACAATGACAATCACAGAGGAACTGGGGAAGGGGACACAGACACTCAAAGGGGCTCGGGAAGGGGACAGAGGCACACACAGAGGGGCTGAAGAAGGGAACAGTGACACACACACACAAAGGGTAAGGGGACAATGACATACACAGAGGGGCTAGGGAAGGGGACACAGACACTCAGATGTGGTGGGGAAGGGGACAGTGACACGGGGGATGGGGAAGGAGACAATGATGCACACAGAGGGGCTGGAGAAGGGGACAATGACACACACAGAGGGGATAGGGAAGGGGACACAGACACTCAGAGGGGCTGGGGAAGGGGACAGTGACACAGAGGGGATGGGGAAGGAGACAATGATGCACACAGAGGGGCTGGAGAAGGGGACAATGACAAACACAGAGGGGAAGGAAAAAGCATGCAAATGGACTGGGTGGGGAGAGACGCGTAAAGGGACTGGGGGGAGAGACACACAAAGGTGAGAGACCCACAAATGTGCTGGGGGGAGACATACACAGGGGAAAAATAGATACACACAGGGGCTGGTTGGCATTTTTTGTTTTGGGTTGTGCAAGTAGCTGGTCTTGCCTCGGGCACAAAATAGTCTAGCACCAGCCCTGTCCGCGTCACCACCTCCCCCAGGATAATAGAGTCCTGACTCCCATCTGCTCCTGCGCTGTGGCTTAGTTCTGTATAATATGTTAGTATGGCTCAGCCTCAGGATCCCTCAATGGTGCTGGCAGCGTCAGTGTCATTCAGTCCAGACAGTGCCACTGAATCTACTCTGTGCTGCTCAGTCACAGCCTCCTTACACACACCACCACCACCAGCCAATTAAACAGGAGCGTATTTGCTCAGTTTGGTCCGTCCTCATTGGCTGGTTGGGGTGCACGTGGTGTGAGATAGCAGGGACATCGGCGCTTCATTGTGCACATGTGACACTTCAGTTCTGAGACGGTGAGTGAGTGGACCCAATCAGGATAGGACACTCTATGTCTGCGAATATTGATTATTCATTTTATCCCTCCTCTTCCTATTTTCTTCCATCTGAAGTTACCAGTGCTGTAAATATGCACTCTGATTTACAATATATCTGTAGACACCAAAACAAGTGTAAGAGCATAACTGATATTTAGTCTAAATATTGTAAATCTGAGTGCATATTTACAGCACTGATGACTTGAGCTCTGTCTATGGACACATGACCCCACCATCATATTTACTGACTGAAATTATTTCAAGACCCCACCATCATATTTACTGGCTGAAATTATTTCAGCCAGTAAATATGATGGTGGGGTCTTGTGTCCATAGACAGCGCTCAAGTCACCAGGGCTGTAAATATACAATATGCCGGTAGACACCTACCAAGTGTAAGAGAATGCATAACTGATATTTAGTGGGTGTGGTCATCTTTGGACCCAGGCAGCACAATGTCTTGGGCCGGCCCTGGTCTATATGCTGCTTTTTATGAAGTGCTAAGTGCTATATATATATATATAAAACTAGTTTTTAAAACTACATGGCACCATAAAAAAATCATTAATATGGTTAGGGAATGGGAATAGAACACTGATTAAAGTGCAGCTGTTAGCACATGCCAATGAGTGATATAGACATTTATCAGAGGCTATGCATGTTGCCTTATAGCTGAAAAGCTTCACAAATGGTTTTGAGCTGAATAAAAGAGTTTTAAGTTTCCAAGGATTGTCTTTAGTGTTAAAGACTGACATATTATGTGGGTCACTACTTTGTAAGCAGTCTTCTCATGTGGTTACTAGATTGCAAGCACTGTGTCAGGGGCGTCATTGGATTGCAAGCTCTGGTGTATCATGGAGGTCACATAAATGCAAACTCTAATTTGTTATGTGGGTCATTAAATTGCAATATCTGCTGTGTCAAACAGATCTTGGAAGAGTGCCTACCACAAAACCAACATATTACATTGTCCCTGAAAGTAAAGTTATTCAGACCAAGAAACATGTACCATTTTATAAAAAAAACTTTGGGGGTATTTCTTTTTAGGGTTCTACCCAATTTGGAGCTGGCCTGGATTTAGCTGCCACTAAGCTCTCCAGTTCTCTTTCTTGACCATGCTCCATTTTTTCCACAGTATATAATAGTTCCTCCTGCTGCTATTATATGTAGCAGGAGAGGACAAAGAGTATGAATTAGTCACAGAGTGGGGTAACTTTATGTGTATGTATGATAAATTGATTATACCGTGCACACTAAACTATATCTTGTCCTCTTATAACAAGGAGTAGGCAGGTCTAAGTGTAACTGGCAGATGGTATAATCAATTTATAATACAAATACTGAGTTTGGTGGTGATCAGTTTACAATACAAATAAAAAAGTGCCCCATGTAGAGACTAATTTATCCACTGTGGTCACTCCTGCCACTTTCAAAATAACTAGGCTTCCCTCCCTGCTGTCTGTACAGTCCGATGACAGCACCACGTTACAAAGCATTAGTGTCTCCACTGTGGTAAATAGGTTCTGATGCTTTATATCTCTGTTTGACTTTAGGGTAAATGATTCAGTTGTGCTCAGTCAGCTCCAGAAATTTTAAGCTTCAGAACCTAGTTACCACCATGAAGACACTTGCATGTTCCACAGTATTGCTCTGATCCATCAGTGTGGGTATATGTGTGTTTCTGTGTCATACAAAACATTTTAACATTATTTAAATGCACCATTTAACTGCTATAGTGCTTGAGAGCCTAATGTGTTGCAGACCTTGCTAGCATTTAGGAGGTTAAAACAGTTAGGATTTTGCACAGTTTTTGTCCCATATGCCATATGTTGAATAAAACATAGAACTTAAGATGGGTGGGGTTGAAGGCGGGGATATGGGTGGGGCTAGGCAGGGAAACTGGTGGCAAGTAACTTTTCAGGCCTGGCTAGTAGCTAAGGACTTGAAATTTTGAGCCCTGTCTATAGTGTTTAGCCAACAGATATTTAGTGTCAGAATTAGTGATGGCTCTTCTGTGTTCTAAAAATCTGTCCCAACATGCTCCCTGAGGAATTATCAGTTAACTGGTACAAAACGTGTAGGAGACCCTCTACAGTTGCGCTACACTTACTATCAGCTGTAGGTCAGTGATATAGTGCCATCATTCCATCAGTGTAAGGAGAAGACGGGGGGTCCTTTATTGTTGTTGACATTCCTCTACCCCCTTTGATGTATGGAGAACTGAATGGACTAATGGAAGATCAATTCTTCTGGGTACACTTGCAAAAAAGTCAGGGATTTTGTAGGTATATAGTCAGGTGTATGATTAAACAATCATACCACACAGGTGCTAATGATCATCAATTTAACATTTAGATTGAAACACAATCATTAACTGAAACAGAAACAGCTGTGCAGGATGAATAAAACTGGGTGAGGAACAGCCAAACTCAGCTAACAAGGTGAGGTTGCTAAAGATAGTCTAATGTCAAAATGCATACACCATGGCAAGACTGAGTACAGCAGCAAGACACAAGGTAGTTATACTGCATCAGCAAGGTCTCTACGAGGCAGATATTTCAAGGGTGACAGGGGTTTCCAGATGTTGTCAGCAAAGGAAACTTAGTGCAGCAAATGAAAGACACATCATACTTACTTCCCTTTACAATCAGAAGATGTCCAGCACAGAACTGGCAGAAAACAGTGGGGTCCTAGTACACCCATCAACTGTCCAGAGAAGTCTGGTCAGAAGTGGTCTTCATGGAAGTTGTGAGGCCAAAAAGCCATACCTCAGATGTGGAAACAAGGCCAAGCGACTCAACTGTGCACGAAAACTGTGGTGCATAAAAATGGCAACAGGTGGTCACATCAAATATTGATTTGATTTAGATTTTTCTTCTGTTCACTCACTACGCATTTTGTTAATTGATGAATATGAAAGCATTATTACTTTACAGCATTTTTTCACACCCACCTAAAACTTTTGCACATTACTATATATATTCATAATCATCATAATCATCAGCCATTGTCACTGCAAGATGAAAACATCCTCAGCAAACCTCCAGCAACTTTGGTGCTTTTAGTTGGCACTGTGTTCCAAAATTCTTTGGTCCATCAGGTCTTCTTCCATTGTGTCCAGCCCATTTCCATTTCAGGCGCTTTCCTCTTTCAATAATGTCATAGACCTTTGTTTGCAGATAAATCCATGCACATGTTTTTTGGTCTCTGTTTTATGTTTAGAATTCGTAGCTCCATATTTCTCTGTGTAACATTACGTTTTTGAATGGCTTTGGCATTCAGTGTCCCTGTTTCACAGCCATACTGTAACGGTTTGTTTGACTCACAGACTCAGGGTTAGGATAAAAACACAGTTTTATTGAATACAAGAATACAGGAAGAACCCTCACAGGTCCTGTAATATATAACAGTATAGTACAGACACACAACAGGTAATTTATTCAAAGCCCACACAGGTCCAGCACAATATAGAAGTACAAACAGTATGTACTGACACAGGTCAGGCAGAGAAATAGGTTCCCAGGATTCAGGCACTGCAGGAGTTAAAGTTCATCACTGATGGTAAACAGTCCCATATGTGAAGGTACTGAAATGATCCTTTAACAAGCCAAGGTCAGCACACATCCGTGAGCTACCAGTCCAACTGAGACAGAAGAGCACTACCGGAGCAATCACGGAGGCAACACTTGCAGCCGGTATGGCAGTAGCGGAGGACAAGCCAAAGGCACTTTACCGGAGCAATCACGGAGGCAACACTTGCAACCAGTATGACAGTAGCGGAGGACAAGCCAATGGCACTTTACCGGAGCAATCACGGAGGCAACACTTGCAACCAGTATGGCAGTAGCGGAGGACTAGACCAATGGCACTGTACTGGAGCAATCACGGAGGCAACACTTGCAACCGGTATGGCAGTAGCGGAGGATAAGCCAATGGCACTTTATCGGAGCGATCACGGAAGCAACACTTGCAACCGCTATGACAGTAGCAGAGGACAAGCCAATGGCACTTTACCGGAGAAATCACGGAAGCAACACTTGCAACCGGTATGGCAGTAGCGGAAGACTAGGCCAATGGCGCTGTACCGGAGCAATCACAGAAGCAACACTTGCAACCGGTATGACAGTAGCAGAGGACAAGCCAATGATACTTAACCGGAGCAATCACGGAGGCAACACTTGTAACCGGTATGACAGTAGCGGAGGACTAGGCCAATGGCGCTGTACCGGAGCAATCACGGAGGCTACACTTGCAACTGGTATGACAGTAGCGGAGGACTAGGCCAATGGCGCTGTACCGGAGCAATCACTGAAGCAACCTTTGCAACCGGTATGACAGTAGCGGAGGACAAGCCAATGGCACTTTACCGGAGCAATCACGGAGGCAACACTTGCAACCGGTATGACAGTAGCGGAGGACTAGGCCAATGGCGCTGTACCGGAGCAATCACGGAGGCTACACTTGCAACCGGTATGACAGTAGCGGAGGACTAGGCCAATGGCGCTGTACCGGAGCAATCACTGAGGCAACCCTTGCAACTGGTATGACAGTAGCGGAGGACTAGGCCAGAGGCGCTCCGTCGGAGCAGTAACTGCCAACTGTCAACCTGCCGGAGCAGAGGTGTAGGACAAGCCAAAGGTACCGGATATAAGAATGTTGCCGAGGCGACAAGAACCAAGGAAGCAGGAACGAAGATCAAGCCGGGTCAGAACACAGGAGCAGGAACGATGAGGATGTATATAGATGGTATCCTGCTTTCCCCCTACTCACATTTTTTATGGAGACAACAGTTAGCAATATGTTTATCATTTAGATCATGAGTGAAGTACCTATGTACTACATATTTCACAGGTTATAGGGTTTATAACAGACTACTACTACTATTACTACTACTACTACTACTACTACATCTATTACTACTAATACTGCTAGAAGTTGCAAAAGTATTAGCAGTAGATGTCATTAGAACTGCACTTTGAACAGCAGCAGAAGCACTCATATCTAGGGATGCTGATGTTGATGACCTGTGTTTCTGCTTAGTCAACAATAGAAAATGTTCTTGGGTGGAGTTTGGACTTGGAAGCAATGATGCTGATAATGATGACCAAAATTATTTTAGGCATGTTTACAGAATCAGACTTTCCAATTGATCTTTCAAAAAGTTTATAAACAGGCATATTGGTCTGAACCTTTTCCTCAGCTATATTTTGTTTATTTCATCATTACTCTCACTCTCTACCTCTTCTTTATCAGATGAAGGGGATGATGGTGGAGGAACATATTCTAAAGCAAACACAGTGGACAATCCTACTCTGCTTCATACAAAATAAATATGAACCCCGTGTAGTTCATATATTATACCAATGTATTAATTCACTTGTTTCAAATGAAAATGGTTTTGTCACATTGTTTTGTTAAAATATGTTCAAACTTGCTTACATCACCAAAGTACTCTGTTTTAAAAGAGTCCTATCTAATATGTATTCCCATCGTTATGGATTTTCAAATGCTTTATTTTAAAACCTAAATCTGTCTTATTCCCTCATGGCTGAATGGACCTGCTTTCAATCAGTGATCACTTGCATAGAGTAAATGGGGTCCTGAAGAACTGGAACATTTCTACCAATTGGGGTACCTTGGTGGGGATTGTTTTCTGTCTTTGGTTTTGTCTGCAGCTACATATTTCATTCACTTGAGATCATATCTACACTATAAAGGAGAAGTTGATCATGTGACCAATACATCTCCCACAGTGCCTGACACACCACAGGGTGGCACTAAAAGCTCTCACCATATTCCCATGAGAAATTCCACAAAAACCACGTTGTTGTTAGCTTTTTCATGGAAAAAAATCTGCTTTAAAACCAGCTATTAAAATCTTTGCATTTTTCGCCCATTGGCCAAAATTCTTCATTTTTTCAATGGCTAGAAAATTTCCGCACATTGATTTATGTGTTTTTTGCCTTTTCGTTATAAAAACGTGTTCCACTTGCTGTGCTGTTCTGCTGTGATCTTTTTGTAAAATTGAAACAGGAGAGGCTCATAGTCAGGGCTGGATTTACATCTCAGGAGCCTGTAGGCACAGAAATTTGAAGCTCCCCCCCTTGTGGGCCATCTGCACTGGATACCTCCACAATGCTCCTAATCTCCACGTTGCCCCCCATCATCTCCATATTGCCCTCACATTGCCCCCATCATCGCCACATTGCCCCCATTAGCTCCAGCTTGCCACCATCATCTCATATATCGCCCTCACATTGCCCCCATCATCTCCATATACCATATTGCCCTCACACTGCCCCCATCAGCCCCATACTGTCCCCATCATTTCCATATACCATACTGCCTTCACACTGCCACCCATCAGCTCCACATTGCCTTCAGAATGCCCCCCATCAGCTCCATAATGCCCCATCAGCTCCACATTGCACTCACAATGCCCCCCATCAGCTCCACATTGCCCTCACATTGCCCCCCACCCCATCAGCTCCAACTTGCCTCCAGCATCTCCACATTGCCCCCCATTGGCTCCAACTTGCCCCCCATTGGCTCCAACTTGCCCCCCATTAGCGCCACATTGCCCCTAATTAGCTCTACATTGCCCTCACATTGCCTCCCTCCATTGTCCATTTCCTACCTCCCTGGTAGGAGATCTGTATGTGCCTCCTTTGGCACAGTCTTGTACCTCATGGAGCTCCCGAGCGGTCTCCTATTCAGGAATGCAGAGAGCTGGGAGATGATGTCATCTCCCAGCGCTCTGCATTCCTACAGAGCCAACGAGGGAGCTCCATCAGGTACAAGACTGAGGGGCCGGGCAATGTAAGTGGGTGCCGCCGGTGCAGCCAGCGAGGTGGCTATTTTTTGTTTGTTTGTTTTTTAAATAATATTTAAAAAAAAATCCCAATGGCAGATGCCCCTCGTTGGCATGCACCTGTAGGCAGGTGCCTACTTTGCCTAATGGCAAATCCGGCCCTGCTCATAGTGACTGCTATCACCATGAGAAAGTTTAAAAATAATAAAGTGAGGAACTGGAAGGACCCTTATGTGTCCACTGAGTCTGAGGAGGGGGAGGAAGTGAGCACTACAGAACCGATGCTGTCTAGTCCCCCTAAATCAGGAAATTTAATAGGAAGGGAGGAAGAAAAGGGTAGTAGTGAGAGCAGGACAGGTCAGCTGCCTGTGCCTGCTGCCAGATGTGCTGCCCCTGCTGCCACCATTGCTGTACCTGCTGCCAGACAAGCTGCCCCTGCTGCCACTAATGCTGTGCCTGACGTCAGACGTGCTGCCCCTGCTACTGCTACCACCATTGATGTGCCTGCTGTCAGATGTGCTGCCCCTGCTGTCACCTGTGCTGTGCCTGCTGCCAGTGCTGAACCTGCTGCCACCAGTACTGTGCATGCTGTCGGACATGCTGCCCCTGCTGCAACCAGTGTTATACCTACTGCCAGTGCTGAACCTGCTGCCACCAGTGCTGAACCTGCTGTCAGACATGCTGCCTCTGCTGCCACCAGTCCCGAACCTGCTGCTAGTATGTCTTGTAATACTCAGAAGGGGGAAGGAGAAGATGAATGCAAGTGTTACTGCAGGGGATCCTAAGTCACACTTGCCATCCCCAAGCAGTACTGCCAGTGCTAGTATCACTACTACTAAGAAAGTCCAGCAGCTTGTTGGTGTTAGGAGTGAAGGAGGGGGTAATCAATATCCTCATATTACTAGTGACTGTGAGGAGGAAGACTCTGGGGCTGAATGTGATGTGGTTGGTGTTAGTAGTAGTAACAGTAATAGTGATGCAGAAGGTGGGAATACGGGAGTGGTAGTGGAAGCATTTGAGAGCATCCAGGCTAGTGGTCAAGGGAGCCCACACCATTTCTCTGACCCTGGGAATCTCCTTCCCTTCACTACAGTGTCCAAGTGGAACATATCCTGAAGAAGCCAGAACTGGTGATGGATAGCAGCTGCAGAAATATACCACCACCACCACTACCAGGAGCACAGATCAGCTGCCTGTGCCTGCTGCTACTGCTGCCAGTCTACCTTCTTCATGTCACCAAGAAACAGCAAGTGTGACATTAGGGGACCCTCTGTCACATTGCTCGTCACTCCTCCAACCAGCAGTGAGATGTCTGTAATAGAGCAGCAGCATGTAGAGACTTTTGGTGGTGGTGATGATGATGCTGGAGAAGCTGGGGTAGAAGAGACATTGATGGCCTTTTTTGCCCAAACTGAGAAGGAATATGAGACAGCAATGAGGATGAGCATCACCACTACCACCAGCAGTGAGCTTTTGGAATTTGCAACTGCTCTAATTCCTGCTGATGTTGAATTGCAAGGGCAGCAGGATGCTGAGGAACAACATAGTATGCCATAGACCACCGTGGACCAGTGGGAATTGGGTCAACAAGTGATGGGGCTAGGACAGGTTCCACTTGCCAGTGGCAGGAATAATCCTGGTCCTAGTTGCAGTTCTGATTCTGAGGCAGTAGCAGCAACAGCAGCAAAATCATCCTCTGCCCCAGACAATGAAGGGGAATGTGGAGGAGAAGAAGAAAGAGGCCATTTTTCTCCACCTGTTCCCTATCCCTATCCCATGAAGTCATGGATGTGGTACTATTTTTTTCATGGGGCAAGCACAGTGCAGTTATCACCAATGTCACTGTGCACAATTTGTGACAAGTCAGTGAGAAGAGAAAAGGATGGAACTGTCACCATTCACGGCCATCGCTGCTCTGTTCATGCCCACCTTTGGGTCCCAGCTTCCTGCTCATTAAGCCCTCTGCATGCGGCCGTATAGGCAGCATAGTCACTCCCTCTCGCCTCCCTTCTCCCACTGGGCTGTAGGACTACATCCAGTGGGAGAGTGTGGTTGTTTTGTCAGCCCATTGGACATATCATAATTCCATTTGGGCTTTTGACCAGTCTTAGTGTTTGTTTGAGCCTGGTCCAGTAGCCCATTAAGGCTGGAGTCCTCCTTTTCCTCCTTGCCCGTTCCATGAGCTTCTTAGTATTTGAGTTCCTGTATTATCCACTGCTTTTTGGTATCCTGACCTGGCTTGTCTGACCTCCGCTGCTCTCTGGTATCCTGACATGGCTTGTCTGACCTCCACTGCTCTCTGGTATCCTGACCCGGCTTGTGTGACCTCTGCATTTCCCCCTTCTGACCTACGGTTCGGGTCCACACGGTTCCCAGATACTCCTATCCTGGTTGCACCCCGGCTCAACTGGGGTGGAACAATCTGGTTTCGCAACCAGCACCTCTATCCAGCTTCGGCTGCAGCATGGGAGTTTCTAGCATGCCATCTATGCACCCGAGCATAGCCCCCTAGCGTTAAACCCCAGCATCAACCAGTAACTAGGCTGTGGGAGTCCCTATTCCCCCCGCAGTGACAGGAACACACCTTGGCAGAAGCGACCTGATAACACACATGAAACACAGACACCATGTCAAATATGTTAAAGCCAAACACCCACCACAGAAATCAAGCACCGCTGTTGCTGTACCCCTTGACTCTCCGGAAAGACAACAAGAGACGAGGCAGAGATCAAAGAGGAGGAAGAATAGGGAAACCCAGGCAGAGACTGGCAGATCCATGATGAGCGAAACAACTAGCTCACCATCACCTTCTTCCTTTAGGGTAACAATTACATCTTCTGCCAATCCACCTCATTCATCTTTACCTCCCCCACAATTGATAGCCTCTCTGTTGATGTTAGGATGTGGAAGTTTGTCTCCACTCATTGCACACTGTATGGTGATCTGACCACATTTGCCAGTGTGGTGGAGAAGAATCGTAAGCAGGCATCAAGCAGCATCTGAGGAGATTCCATCCTGCAGAATATGCTAAGATGGTGGCAGGGAGGGTTCATCATTACTATTAAACTGTCAGCAAGTTTTCATGTATCCTTAGCAGGGTGTGGACAAGGGGTACAGTGACAGCGACAGTACTTGGGTTCTGGTGTCATGGTGTTTGGATACAGTTGTGCTCCAGGTGTTATTTACCACACATACTGTGCAGATTGCAGTTGCTGACGAAAACCACAGTTCCTGTTCTCAAGGAAAAAATTATATTCTAATAACAACACACCCATGATTTAGGAGGAGGGGCAGGTACAGAAGAATTATTGACCAACTTCTTCTTTTATCCACATAGATGCTACTGCCTCAGACACATCACTGGAGCTTGTCATGGCAAATGGAATCTTCATTATCCATCAACCATGTTTCTACTGTTATTAATCTCATTCCCTTTCAGCTGCCTAATCATCCTGCTGCTTAAACAACTCTGCAGCAGCAGCAAGAACATCAGTCGCAAATTCTGCATCTACATCAGGGCATTTGACAATGGCCAGTGGCCACTGGCCAACAGGACATCACCTGCTGGCACTAGGCCAGGAGGGATTTTTTTTCCTCAGGCCTTGTGTTTAAAGAAAAAAAAATTCATAGTCCTACAATAAAAAATAAATAATTTCTGGGGGTTTGTTTCTAACAAGCCTAAATCCTACAAATCACTGTTTCCATAGGGCTTGTGCCAAACAAGTTTAAGTCCTACAAATCAATGTTTCTTCAGGGCTTGTGCCTCTAATAAGTCTAAGTCCTACAAATCAATGTTTCCTCAGGGCTTGGGCAGCTAACAATAAATCTAACAAATCATCCTCTACAAAATGCTCTATGAAGTCAAGTATCAGTCCACTTCAGTGGGTTCCTGTATCTATCACTTTACATACAAAGTTCTTATTTTATTTTATTGATTTATTTTTTTAACAACTGTCCCCCCGAAACAAGTCAAGAAACCCCTCCAAAACAAATTCCCTTTTCAACTGATTCTCCTCAGACCCCTTTTATACCATATCTTATGGGATTTTTATTTGTATTTAGAATTTATTTTGTATTAACGGACCCCCAATTCCAGTAAACAAACCCCCCCCCAAAAAAATTCCCTGTTCAACTAATTCTTTCCCCACATTCCACCAACACAGGCACCCTCATGCCCCTTTTATACTATGCCTTTCAGAAATAAAAAAAATATTTGCTATGTGTTGTGTATAAATTCAATGTTCCCATTGATTTTGATGGAATGATCAAGGTGAAAAAAGCGGAAAATATCCACTTTTCTCGGGAAATTATTTGCCAAGCGGGAAGTACCATTATTTGCAGATATCAGTTTGAGGCAAAATTTTTCACCCAACCTACTCTTTACATCCTTCTAGTAGGGGAGAAGAGGTATTAAGTAGTGATGAGCGAGCACCCCAATGCTCGGGTGTTCGGGTGCTCTGACCGAGCACCCCCTGAGGCTCGAGTGCTCGGCCGAGCACCCGAGCCCCATTGAAGTCAATGGGAGGACTCGAGCATTACACCAGGCACCCCCTGCTCTGATGAGGGGAGGGTGCCTGGTCCATAGGAAAAGGGCAGAAAAGGATGGAAACACCACAGAAATGGTTCAGGGACAGCATAGGGAGGATGTCTGGATGCATCTTGGACTCCAACATCGCTGCTGGGAACGATCTTTCGCCCGTAGTACGCCATTTTTACAGACTGACCATAAAACACACAAAAAGGAAAATAAAAACGACTTTAGGCGAAAAATTGTTACCAAACAATATTTGCTGTATATTTACTTGTATATCATCTGCAAATTCTCCCAAAAATTTCCTTGATTTTCTGAAGTGAGGCCATGATTAAGAGGGAAACGTGCGCAGAGGCAAATTATCCCAAAAATTTCCTTGATTTTCTGAAGTGAGGCCATGATTAAGAGGGAAACGTGCGCAGAGGCAAATTCTCCCAAAAATTTCCTTGATTTTCTGAAGTGAGGCCATGATTAAGAGGGAAACGTGCGCAGAGGCAAATTCTCCCAAAAATTTCCTTGATTTTATGAAGTGAGGCCATGATTAAGAGGGAAACGTGCGCAGAGGCAAATTATCCCAAAAATGTCCTTGATTTTATTGAACTGAGGCCATGATTAAGAGGGAAACGTGCGCTGAGCTGACCATCTAAAACATTATGGGTGAGGGTCTGCTGCAGAGCTGACCATCCTAAACATTATATGCGAAGGCCCGCTAGTGAGCTGACGCTATAAAACATTATATGCGAAGGCCCGCTAGTGAGCTGACGCTATAAAACATTATATGAGAGGGCCCGCTAGAGAGCTGACCCAATAAAACATTATATGAGAAGGCCCGCTGGTGAGCTGACCTATATAAAAATTGTCAAACAGGGCCCGCTGGTGAGCTGGCCCTATATAAAAATTATATCACAGGGCCCGCTGGTGAGCTGGCCCTATATAAAAATTATAGCACAGGGCATATGGAAGAGGAGGAGGAGGATGAGAAGATTAAGAGTCAACCATATACCCGTTTTTTGGGTGGAAGGGGTGAATGGGAAAACAGAGTATTCCCATCATTGTAAATAATATATGTAAAGTGAGTTTATGTTCCCCCGGGGCTTTCCTCCAGTGGAGTGGAGAAGTCAGGGGAAATCCAGGCCTTGTTCATTTTTATAAGTGTCAACCTATCAGCATTGTCGGTGGAAAGGCGGATACGCTTATCTGTTATGATGCCACCAGCAGCACTAAATACCCGCTCAGACAGAACGCTGGCGGCAGGGCAGGCCAGCACCTCCAAGGCGTAGAGTGCCAGTTCATACCACGTGTCCAGCTTGGACACCCAGTAGTTGTAAGGCACAGAGGGATCATTGAGGACACTGACACGGTCTGCTACGTACTCCTTCACCATCTTCCAAAACTTTTCCCTCCTTGTGACACTAGGCTGCGCATCAGGGTGAGGGTGCTGGCGGGGTGTCATGAAGGTGTCCCACGCCTTGGAGAGTGTTGCCCTGCCTTTCTCGGAACTGCTGTGTGCTCCCCTTTTCTCCCCTTCTCGGTTGGCCAAGGTAGCACGTACTCTGCCGCCAGCGTTGTCAGATGGAAAATTTTGGAGCAATTTTTCGACAAGAACCTTCTGGTATTGCACCATTTTGCTTGTCCTCTCCACCGGAGGAATGAGAGATGAGAAATTCTCTTTGTAGCGGGGGTCCAGAAGGGTGAACACCCAGTAATCCGTGTTGTCTAAAATGCGTACAACGCGTGGGTCACGGGAAAGGCAGCCTAACATAAAGTCAGCCATGTGTGCCAGAGTACCAACAGTCAAGATTTCGCTGTCCTCACCAGGAGGATGACTCTCAATATCCTCATCCTCTTCCTCCTCTTCTGCCCACCCACGCTGAAGAGATGGAACTAAAGTTCCATGGCTACCCTCTGTAGCGGAGGCAACCGTGTCTTCCTCCTCCTCCTCCTCCTCCTCCGCCTCCTCCAATTGTCTCTGAGAAGACGAAGTGAGGGTGCTCTGGCTATCACCTTGTGTAAGCTCTTCCTCCCCCATTTCCACCTCTTCCACATGCAAAGCGTTGGTTTTAATTGTGAGCAGCGAGCGTTTCAGTAGACACAGAAGTGGGATGGTTACACTGATAATAGCGTTATCGCCGCTCACCATCTGTGTCGATTCCTCAAAATTGCGTAAAACCTCGCAGAGGTCTGACATCCATTCCCACTCCTCACTTCTGATTACAGGAAGTTGAACGGAGAGGCGACGACCGTGTAACAGCTGGTACTCCACTACTGCCCTATGCTGCTCACAAAGCCGGGCCAACATGTGGAAGGTGGAGTTCCAGCGCGTGCTCACGTCACACAGCAGCCGGTGAGCTGGCAATTGTAAGCGCTGCTGCAGCTTCAACAGGCCGGCCGAAGCTGTAGATGACTTACGGAAATGTGCACACACGCGGCGCACCTTGGTCAAGAGATCATGCACATTGGGGTAGGTTTTTAGAAATCGCTGAACCACTAAATTAAATACATGCGCTAGGCATGGTACGTGTGTGAGCTTGCCGAGCTCCAAAGCCGCCACCAAGTTACGCCCATTATCACACACAACCATGCCTGGTTGCAGGTTGAGTGGTGAGAGCCACTGCTCGGTCTGGTGACTAATCCCCTGCAACAGCTCTGAGGCCGTGTGCTGTTTGTCCCCAAGGCAGATCAGCTTCAGCACGGCCTGTTGACGCTTCCCCACTGCAGTGCTACACTGCTTCCAGCTACTGGCTGATGGGGGAGTGGCGCTGCGTGTAGAGAATTCGGAGGTAGAAACGGAGGAGGAGGAGCCAATAACGTAGGTGCTGGCGGAAACCCTGATGGAGGTAGGGCCCGCAATCCTCGGCGTGGGTAGCACCCGTGCCATCCCAGGGTCCGAGTCGCTCCCAGCCTCCACGACATTCACCCAGTGTGCCGTCAGGGAAATGTAGCGTCCCTGGCCACAAGCACTTGTCCATGTGTCAGTCGTTAAGTGGACCTTCCCAGTAACTGCGTTGGTCAGGGCACGGGTGATGTTACGGGACACATGGTGGTGTAATGCGGGGATGGCACACCGGGAAAAGTAGTGGCGGCTGGGGACCGAGTACCGAGGGACAGCTGCTGCCATCAGGCTGCGGAAGGACTCAGTGTCCACAAGCCTAAATGGCAGCATTTCGATGGCCAGTAATTTGGAAAGGTGTGAGGTTAGTGCTATGGCCTGTGGGTGGGTGGCTGGGTATTTTCGCTTGCGCTCAAATGCCTGGGGTAACGACATTTGGATGCTGTGCTGGGACAGGGAAGTGGATGTGGTCGCTGATGGTGCTTCAGATGGTACAGGTGCAGGGCGGGAGGTATGCGGGCCTGCGCCTTCGACAGGCGATTGGCCGGCACCGAAAACAGGGGAAGAGGAGGCAGTGGTGTGGCCTGCAGACACAGATGGGCGATCCAGGCGTTCCTCCCACTTATTACAGTGCTTGGATGCCATGTGTCGGATCATGCTGGTGGTGGTGAGGTTTCTAGTGTTCATGCCTCGGCTCATTCTGGTGTGGCACAGGTTGCAAACTACAATTCTTTTATCGTCCGCACTTTCCTTAAAAAAACGCCATGCCGTGGAACACCTACCCTTTGGCAAGGTAGATTTACGCAAGGGGGTGCTCCGTGGAACATTTGCGGGCCGGTTTGGTGCGGTCCGCCTTCTTTCTGTAGCCACACCACTGCCTCTTCCAGCCTGTTGCGGTGCTGCAGATGGCTCACCCTCAGGACTGCTGTCATCGCTCGGCTCTACACCTTCCCAGGTGGGGTCAGTCACCTCATCGTCCACCAAGTCCTCCTCCACTTCCTCACTCTGATCATCCTCCTCATGTCTTGATCCCACCACATACTCAGTCATTGACAACTGTATAACATTCTCCTCAACAAGGTCTTGAGACGGAAATAGTGGTTGATTTAATGGCAACTGTGTCTCATCATCATCATCATCATCCACTACTTCCTTTGACCTTAAATGCCTTTCACATCTGTCATCTTCTTGTGATTGGGTACCCTCTAGAGGTTGTGAATCAGGGCACAAGATGTCATGTTCCTCTGCAAGCGTGCTTGGAGAGAGGGTCAAATGAAGGATTGGTGATGAGACGAGCTCCTCACTATATCCCAGTGTGGGATCACTTCTTTGACCAGACCGTGTATGGTGGGAGGAAGGATGATCAGAGTGAGGATTATGTTGACCAGACTCTTGGCTACTGAGAGTGGACTTGGTGGAAGACAGGGTGGTGCTTAACCGACTGGAAGCAGTATCAGCTGACATCCAACCAACCACCTGTTCGCAGTGGTCGGACCTCGAGAGTGATGTCCTGCGACGCCCTGTGAAATGAGACATGAAGCTAGGTATGGTGGATGTCTTTCTTTCTTGTGCTCTGGCACCAGGCACAGTTTCTCCGCGTCCTGACCCGCGCCCTGAACTATCAGGATCACGTCCACTTCCCCGTCCCTTTTTACCCGCCTTCTTCATCTTACACGGAATATGTGACTTTAATATTTGAGTTTGAAAACTTAACAGTATTTCTTCCTATTCTGCAACTGTGCAGAGTACACAGAATAGGCTGCTAAACTGCGGTGACACACACTGAATGGAATATGTGACTTTAATATTTGAGTTTGAAAACTTAACAGTATTTCTTCCTATTCTGCAACTGTGCAGAGTACACAGAATAGGCTGCTAAACTGCGGTGACACACACAGAATGGAATATGTGACTTTAATATTTGAGTTTGAAAACTTAACAGTATTTCTTCCTATTCTGCAACTGTGCAGAGTACACAGAATAGGCTGCTAAACTGCGGTGACACACACTGAATGGAATATGTGACTTTAATATTTGAGTTTGAAAACTTAACAGTATTTCTTCCTATTCTGCAACTGTGCAGAGTACACAGAATAGGCTGCTAAACTGCGGTGACACACACTGAATGGAATATGTGACTTTAATATTTGAGTTTGAAAACTTAACAGTATTTCTTCCTATTCTGCAACTGTGCAGAGTACACAGAATAGGCTGCTAAACTGCGGTGACACACACTGAATGGAATATGTGACTTTAATATTTGAGTTTGAAAACTTAACAGTATTTCTTCCTATTCTGCAACTGTGCAGAGTACACAGAATAGGCTGCTAAACTGCGGTGACACACACTGAATGGAATATGTGACTTTAATATTTGAGTTTGAAAACTTAACAGTATTTCTTCCTATTCTGCAACTGTGCAGAGTACACAGAATAGGCTGCTAAACTGCGGTGACACACACAGAATGGAATATGTGACTTTAATATTTGAGTTTGAAAACTTAACAGTATTTCTTCCTATTCTGCAACTGTGCAGAGTACACAGAATAGGCTGCTAAACTGCGGTGACACACACTGAATGGAATATGTGACTTTAATATTTGAGTTTGAAAACTTAACAGTATTTCTTCCTATTCTGCAACTGTGCAGAGTACACAGAATAGGCTGCTAAACTGCGGTGACACACACTGAATGGAATATGTGACTTTAATATTTGAGTTTGAAAACTTAACAGTATTTCTTCCTATTCTGCAACTGTGCAGAGTACACAGAATAGGCTGCTAAACTGCGGTGACACACACTGAATGGAATATGTGACTTTAATATTTGAGTTTGAAAACTTAACAGTATTTCTTCCTATTCTGCAACTGTGCAGAGTACACAGAATAGGCTGCTAAACTGCGGTGACACACACTGAATGGAATATGTGACTTTAATATTTGAGTTTGAAAACTTAACAGTATTTCTTCCTATTCTGCAACTGTGCAGAGTACACAGAATAGGCTGCTAAACTGCGGTGACACACACAGAATGGAATATGTGACTTTAATATTTGAGTTTGAAAACTTAACAGTATTTCTTCCTATTCTGCAACTGTGCAGAGTACACAGAATAGGCTGCTAAACTGCGGTGACACACTGAATGGAATATGTGACTTTAATATTTGAGTTTGAAAACTTAACAGTATTTCTTCCTATTCTGCAACTGTGCAGAGTACACAGAATAGGCTGCTAAACTGCGGTGACACACACTGAATGGAATATGTGACTTTAATATTTGAGTTTGAAAACTTAACAGTATTTCTTCCTATTCTGCAACTGTGCAGAGTACACAGAATAGGCTGCTAAACTGCGGTGACACACACTGAATGGAATATGTGACTTTAATATTTGAGTTTGAAAACTTAACAGTATTTCTTCCTATTCTGCAACTGTGCAGAGTACACAGAATAGGCTGCTAAACTGCGGTGACACACACTGAATGGAATATGTGACTTTGATATTTTAGTTTGAAGACTTAACAGTATTTCTTCCTATTCTGCAACTCTGCACAGTACACAGAATGTGCTGCTAAACTGTGGCGAAGCACACTGAATGGAATATGTGACTTTGATATTTTAGTTTGAAGACTTAACAGTATTTCTTCCTATTCTGCAACTCTGCACAGTACACAGAATGTGCTGCTAAACTGCGGCGAAGCACACTGAATGGAATATGTGACTTTGATATTTTAGTTTGAAGACTTAACAGTATTTCTTCCTATTCTGCAACTCTGCACAGTACACAGAATGTGCTGCTAAACTGCGGCGACGCACACTGAATGGAATATGTGACTTTGATATTTTAGTTTGAAGACTTAACAGAATGTGCTCTAATCTGCAACTTTGCACACTAAACAGAATGTGCTCTAATCTGCAACTTTGCACACTAAACAGAATGTGCTCTAATCTGCAACTTTGCACACTAAACAGAATGTGCTCTAATCTGCAACTGTGCACACTAAACAGAATGTGCTCTAATCTGCAACTTTGCACACTAAACAGAATATATTTTTTTTTTTTTTTTTTCCCCCCACACAAAATAACCTGCTGCCCCCACACACAGTAGTCCTAAAAAGGACTTTTGGTTCTTTTTTTTCACAATTTTGCTTTTTTTCCTCCCTACACTGACTTTCCCTTCCTATCCTCAGCTCTCCCTGGCTAAGACTGAGCCGAACTCGCTGGTCAGGTGCTATACAGCACCCGACCACGGGTTCTGGCCAGCCAATCAGTGTAATGCCAGCAGCCAACATGGCTGCTTGCATTACACTGATGTCAGAGCCTCCCTGCACGTTTATTGGCTGCGCAGCAGCCGCAAAACGTGCGGGGAGGAGACCCGAACATGGCGGGCGAGCACATGCGGTACTCGTACGAGTACCGCCATGTGCCGAGCAGAGCGATGCTCGAGCCGATCCGAGCATCGGCCGAGCATGCTCGCTCAACACTAGTATTAAGAGATATTAAGTCAAGAATCTATAAACTATATCAGCAATTATTTAAACTAGATAAGGGAACAGTCATAAGTAAGATATTACCAGCTGCCCCCCACATGGTGACAAATATGATTGTAGTTTTCTTTAAAGGTTAGACAATGAATACAGATATAGGGTATATAAGACCAAAAATGTTAGGGAAAAACTGTCAGTCTCTGAAAGAATCTTAGTGTGAAGGGGTATCACAGCAGGAGCAGAGTTCGAACTGGAATATTGAGAACTCAGGAGATGAAGCAGGTTTTGAAGAGAGTCGAACAGAGTCAAACAAACCGGGACAGGGAAGCCGTCAACTTCGGGCAGACTTAGTCATTGAATCTTCGACTACCACTGGCCTCAACTACTCGGTATCTTGGAGGCGTCAGTCATAAGGCTTTGACTACGACAACCTTGACTAGTTGGACAGGAGGGAGGCAGGGAGTCGTCGGTCGTCGATCATCCACACCCTCGACTAGCAGGGGTGGTTGCCGGGAGCACCAACAACGACAACTTCAACTAGGTCAGAAGGCCTGAGGTGTGGAAGTTGAACAAACAATAGTATGAGTGTCCAGAAACAGCAGAAGGTGAGAAAGGAGATGGCTGGAGGGGCACTTGTTGCATAGCAGAAGGCAGGAAACAAGTCGAATTTGAATGTCCCACGAGTAACAGGAGTCTTAATCAGACAACAGCTGGAGGGACACTCGTTGCGTAGCAGAGCAGCAGGAAAGTGCCGCAGAATCTATAAAGAGTGGTCAAAGGAAAGCCGAGGTGGGAGCCAGACAGAAGATGAAGGTACCTGGGGTGAGATGAAGATGTAGTCAAGAGGGAAGACGAGTTGAGATTTGTAATCAAATAGGCGCAGGATATAGAAGACTGAAGACAAGGTCAGAAAACAGGCCAAAAAAGTAGGTAAGGAGATTCAGGAATGCTACGGCAAGGACTCTCAGGAATTTGGCATGAAAATCAAGCAAGTGCTAGAGGCTGAACCAGATAGATAAAGGCAACAGTGGCCAATAGAGATGGCGGTAGGTGGAGTAACCAGAAGGAGCATGACAAAAACACTAGAAAGGCTTTCTTTGGCGTTTGTTCATAATTTAGGGAATAAAGATCCTTAACTAATGACAATAATGGCTAGGGATAATTTAGATGTGGTGGCTATACCTGAGTCTTGCTACAATTAATCTTATGACTGAGACATAATTATACATAAACACAATATTTACAGAAGACAGACAAGGGAAAAAAGACAGAAGGACTTGTTCTTTATGTAACGGATAACATGATTAAGTTTGAGTTGATACTTGGCACTGAGGAAAAATTACAGAGTGATGTTGTTCTGATATGATTAATTTATATACCTCTAGGGTAAGATGAAGCATTAGATAAAACATCAATGGATGCAAAAACAAAGATGTCAATAAGAGGTGAAGCATTAGATAAAACATCAATGGAAGATATAACAAAGATGTCAATAAGAGGTGATGTGATAATTATGGGAGATTTAAATATGCCATATGTGGAATGGCAGTTTCCAGTTGTATCAGCGTTCAGCAAAAAGTAGGGGCATCCTAGGTTCCTTACTAAGGGCATAGTTTACACAGTTGGTGAAGGAGGTAATTTACAAGGATACAGTGCTAGATTTGATTCTCACAAATACTGACATAGTTAAAGAAAAATAACTGGTCTGTTAAGCATCAAACCTACTCCTTGTGAAATGACCTATAGGTCAGTCTAGGGAGCAGACAAGAAGGTTAATAAAACTTAATTTTATTGTATCTCACATAAGATTATAACCATAAAACCACATAAAAAAATAAATGTGAATTAAAAGAAAATAAAATAATTTCCATGGTCCAATGTAAACCAAAATTATATTTGTAAATACACTGAAGTCCCAAATAAAAGTCACTTATATTAAGATGGTAAGATATAATGTGTCATGTGGATCACCAATAAACCTAGATGTTATTTCACATAATCTGGGTATATAATATTATTATGGAAAAAAACAAGAGAGAGCACAATGGAGTGCCCCTGTTTCAGCGAATCTTTGATAAGTTCCACCACCAAACAACACCCAATTCATGGGTACTCACAAATGGAGTGGCTGTAAATCAAACATATGATAGGCAGCAAACATGCAGTTCCAAAGCAGTACACTGATCATCCAACACTTTCTGCTCCTCCTCCTCATAGTCTCTCCAAACGGCAAACACAATGTGCTAAAAAAAAAAGAAAAGAGGGGGAGACACAATAGTGTAAAACTTCATTTATAATAAAAAAGAGTAAAAAGTAAATATACACTCATGTATTATAGTGGTCAGAGATGGAATATTCCTTTTGCTGACCGAAAAGGCATGTGGAGAAGAATATCAGTCTCGGCTCAGAAATCCACTGTAAACTGCTGCTCCACAGTAAAGAAGAAGACGTCTGAAACACATTATCACGGTGCCTGTGATTGCCTCTATGCTGGTTTGATATTCAGTGACATTATTACTGCCTAACTGTCGCCCTACGCTGAGTCGCTATTCTTATAGGTCACTATGCGGGTGAGGTCATCTCTCCGTCCACTTGCTAGGCCTTTTAAACCTCAGCCTGTTTCATTACCCTTTCGTGGTGTACCTGAGCCTAGTACTGTGTTGGTCCATTCTGTTCCTGTGTACGAGTTCTGCTACATCTGACTACCCGTTCCGGCGCTGACTCCTGGGCTACGTCTGACTACCCGTTCCGGCTCTGACTACTGTCTACGTCTGACTACCCTTTCTGACTCTGACCACTGGCGACGTCTGACTACCCGATCTGGTTCTGACCCTTGGCTGCCTCTTACTATTTCCTCTGTCGCACTCCTATTGTGATTCCTCATTAGGAATCCTTGCTGCCTGTGCCTTCCTCATAGCGCTCGCTACCGTTAGCAGCGCTTGTCAGCCAGTCCATGTGCTGACCTCCAGTGGCCATTCTGGTGTGTGTATTGCCTCACTTAGCCCCAGTGCCGGTTACCTTGTTGACTGTATACCCAGTATTTGGGTATTGTTGCACTTCCTGTTTTCCTGCCGACTGTGTGTGTGGAAGTGCTCTGCACTGTTCTCCCACCTTGTCTGTGTTAGTTCCCAGGGCCTTTCCGTTATTGTTCACCTGCCTAGTGAAGGGTGAGGAAGTGTGCCACTGTTCCTCCCTAGTCTCGTGAAGGTGTGCCGCTCAGACTGTGTGTGTGGAGTTACTCTGCACTGTCCTCCTACCTAGCCTTAAAAGTTTCCAGGGCCATTCCATTACTGCTCGCCTGCCTAGTGAAGGGTGAGGAAAGCGTGTCCACTGTTCCTCTCTGGTCTTGTGAAGGTGTGCCACTCGACTGTGTGTGTGGAAGTGCTCTGCACTGCCTTCCTACCATGCCTTAACAGTTCCCAGGGCCTTGCCATTACTGCTCACCTGCCTAATGAAGGGTGAGGTAAGTGATTTCACTGTTCCTCCCTGGTCTCGTGAAGGTGTGCCTCTCTTGCTGCCACGTTGGTGTCACACATTACAGCCACTGCTGTGTCATTTGCTGCTTCCACCATTGTGTCAACTTTTGCTGTTCTATTGTATTCAATAAAGTTTTATCTTAAGTTCATCTGTACTTGTCAGTGTTGTTATTTCCTAGTCACTCCGTGACACACATTAGCCTATTAGTCCATTGTTACCTTATTTCTATTTTATTTTTGTGATATTACATTTTATACCTTATATAATTACATTTTATTGAACATCGATATTCCAGTGAGTGTTTTTCTTTACTATGGTACAGCTGTTCCAGTTTACAGTGGATTTCTGAGTGGTGACAGTTATAATTCTCCACATGAATTTCACTCAGTGTCAGTAATATGTATATCTCCTTTTTATTCTTTTAGTATAAATACAGTGTTACACTATTGTGGTGCCCTCCTCCTTTCTATATGCATAATATATATATATATATATATATATATATGTCATCCCAAGGGTGACGAGACATAATAAAACTACAGTCAGAAAAGCTATTGAAAGGAAGATTTGTTTACATATCTGAAGTCAAATGTCATGCAAGATCACATGTCTTTACAAAAGCAAGTTCTTGTCAAACAAATTTGTTTGAATTCTTCAATGATGTTACTTAAGTGTTAGACAAGGATGGAGCAGTAGATGGAGCATTTTTATAGTTTAGTAAAGCTAAACAACAACATATGAAGCTGATGCTGATTCATAAGATACATGGTATAGGACCGCTTTCAAAGTTTCCTCTCCCCTGCTGTCAGCGTTCTGCTGCCAGCAGGGGAATCCGGTCCCGGGACAGGCAGAGGCTCTTAAACAGAGCCGATATCTCGTTATGGAAGGAAAAATGATTCATTGAAACAGTCTTATACGTGTGCTTGGTTACCAAGCACACTTAGAAGACTGTTTCAATTAATCATTTTTCCTTCCATAACGAGATATCGGCTCTGCTGAAGAGCCTCCGCTTGATTCAGAGACCAGATTCTCCTGCTGGCAGCAGAACGCTGACAGCAGGGGAGAGGAAACTTTGAAAGCGGCTATCTCTTAAACCATAAAGGTTTGAGAGATGCCGCTGGTGTCATTTAACTCAGTTTATTAAGGGCTACAATATGAGGGATAGTAATTTTGAAGTAATACTATCCCTTTAATACTGTTAGAGAATTTAAAAATGCCTGGGATGGACACCAGTCTATTCTGAGAAGTATGTAAAACTGTTTATTTTATTAGATAGGGAAATAGGCAGACTATATGGTCCTAATGGTACTTTTCTACTGTCAAAATCTATGTTTTGATGTCTCTACATTTCAATACCATTCTGTTGTGCTCAATATAATTATAAAGGTGGAATAATAATCTACAAAGGGATTTAACACTGAATTCAAAGTAACATAATGCAGGTGTAGTAGCTGGCCACTGTCGAAGGTCACAAAAGATGATGTATAAGGATATAGCTGGGAGTAAGTAGCTCATGACTTCTGTGATCTCAGTGGAGAGTCGAAAGTGGAAAGCATGTTGCAGTGGGTCAAATATATATAATTAGGAGAATATCTTGGTTGCATGGTTGTATATAAGCAAATCAGTAGCTGAGAGGCAAAGGGAGACAGAGATTAAATTGTAGAAATGGAGTCTTGGTAAAGGGTGAATATCTTTAGAAATGTTATCCATACATATTTATTAAATGGGTCATGGATGCAGGGGTAAATAATAGATATGTAATTAAATAATTTTGAAGATACTAAGGCATATGCATCTAGGCAAATGTCTAGTAAATGTATACATGCATTGTGTCAACGTAAAGTCCCAGGGATGTTTTTATTGGTGCATGTAGTGCAAGTGATTTACCAGTGAATCACAGCTCCTGTCATCATGCATACCAACAGGTCAGGTTTTAAGGATCTCCCTGGTTAAGTAAGGGGAAGCAATCAGAATGACTGAACCACTAATTACAAACCTGTTAACAAGCAGGGATACCTTGAAAAAATGTTGGTGTGTCCTGAGAATGAACACTGAGAAATACTGTGCTTAGTTTATATATACACACCCCATTGTCTTTTCATTTAAATTGTATATATTATTTTTCTGTTATTTAAAGGGATAGTAATACTTCATTTTAACTTTATTTTATTTTGTAGGCATTAAAAAAACATGAAGAATGATATAAGTCTTATCTCTCAAACCTTTATGGTTTAAGAGATATTCACAAGCAAAGTTTCCCCTCCCCGCCCCTTTTGCCTAGTATAAGCCATCTCTTCTCAGATGTGGATCTGGTTGTAAGACCAGACAGATAACAGAAGGGGACAATTTTCTTCCTATGAAAACAATGAAAGCCCTTCCCCCCTTGACAAGTTTTTCAGGTTTTTCCCTTATCTTAATTGAAGATTGTCCCACTGTGCAATCTACCTCCCTTCTGCTTTGGCTGAGCAGTGTTACATCAGTAAAAGGGGCAGGAGGGGGACACTTTGTCATTGAATTACTCCTGAACTACAACTCTGACAGAACTGAAATAACACTCTCCAAAGTCCAAATACTATGATGATTAATTAGAGCTGTTTTTATTATGAAACATTACTATCCCTTTAACCTCATTGATGCCAGACAGGTCTCCTACACTTCACTTCACAATACATTGGAGACCACTCACACATCCAAGCTCTTAAGAATGATTTTCTTTTTTGAGTAAAGGAGGACATAATGAAACAATGTCAAGCAGTATGATAAACAGAATACAGAAATATTCTACAAATAGCATAAATGCATAAACTCATTGGGAACAATGCACTGCACACCACTCTTACTCTCAAATACCTACTGCAGAAAGATTTTGAACTAGTATCTCTTAATGCAGTAAAACAAATCCTGAAAGCCCTGCATGGTTTTTGAATGAATAAATGTAAATCCTGAAAAAAAAATCCAACAAGGCTGTCTGAAATCGACTGCCAAATGTTATTTACAGGAATTAAATTCACTGATCCATTTGCTTTAATTAGCTGCTAATTTGTACCCTTATTGTGACTCCAAGCATGTGTCTGAAACAGATCTTGCCTTTCCATAAACCTTATTAAATCTACAGGCTTTAGAAATGTAAATACTGGACTGTGAACCAAACCCAGAATTCCACTTCTTGTTTGGTCCATATCCCATATTTGTAGAATGTGAATACTCTCCTTCTGTTTGCAGATTTACAGTCTGTATTAGTGGATGAAATGCAACCAAATGCAACTGAACTGAATGCCGAAGCTGTGACTCAATTAATTTTCATCAATTTCGTCATTTTAAAAATGTTAATAGTATTCTGATTCATTCCATTTGAGCCTAACTGGATGTCAAGAAAGAAAATTCTCACCCCAAAATGTCCCTCAGGAGTGTTGATTCCAGCTTTTACATTAAACAGCTCAGCTCCTTGGGAAGCACACTTTGAGGCTGATTGGCTCCCTGATAAAACTAACATAGAACATTATTGGAAATTGGAAAGGAAACAATTACATTACAGTTGATAGGGAATTTTAGTATCTCTTCAGAGCAGAATTTTACATTTAGATGGCTCAAAAAATAATGAATCTAATAAACATCCATGTAGCGAAATGTGATTCATGTGGGTAACATTTTATTTATATACTAGTGTAAAAGCCAGTGTACACGGGCCACGGTCCGGGCGATGCTGCCAACTCAGTCATGCACTGTAGAGACTGCCCGAAAGCACAAAATGCTTCCAGCACAGAACTCCCAGCATTCCTACACCTCCCAGCATTCTGTGCGTTCAGGCAGACTCTACTGCACATGACTGTGTCGTTACACATGTTTTAGCGAATTATTATATAGGATTATAAAATGCATTACATATTTCTTCAAGCTTTGTTCATATACAATGCATCATGAACTAAATGTTGCATCATAGGATATGTTTTTACAAATATGAAAATAAAGTAAAAATTATATATTTTTCTAATATTATACACAAAATCTTAAACAAATTTAAGATTTTAGCTTACATTTTTATTGTTTTGAAAATTCCTATTATTATTTTGATATCAAATAAGGGTAGCTTTACCTAGATACATGGCCTGCACAGATAGAAATGTGTGTTAATGTGGGGTGATGTTACGCAAATACACAGCAAGAAATGTGAGATTTTGCTTGGTCCTTAAAGTGTAAAAAAGCCACGAATCTTAAGTATTGACAAAGGGGAAAAATATATTTAGCTAAACGGGTGTTTGTATAGTGTTTTATTTGCTATTTACTTGATGGTATTCCATCATTCGATTCACATTAGTCTGCTGTATGGTAATGCATT
Organism: Rhinophrynus dorsalis; assembly: GCA_037306005.1. Lineage (NCBI taxonomy): Eukaryota > Metazoa > Chordata > Amphibia > Anura > Rhinophrynidae > Rhinophrynus > Rhinophrynus dorsalis. Next base: position 386,392,771 of record CM074720.1, on the reverse strand, counting down.
GTACTGTGTACATATCACTTTATAGACGCTTGAATGTGCAAACAGGAGTCAAGTGGTCTTGTACAGCTGTTTTGTTGTTTGTTTGTTTGTTTAAATAATGAAATATGTGTGATAACATACCTTTGTGTACATCTTTTTGTTAGAATTTTCATCCTATTGAGAAATTGTTTTGTTCCTAGCTGTTCCACTTCCATGATTACATCTATAATTACTAATGATAAATTAATTACCACTAGGCCTATGATTTATAAGTTCTAGGGGTTTTTCTGCTGCTTTTATGGAAGATTTTAGAAAAGTCAACATTTACAATACCTTATCACATGACATATATGATAACAACAATGACCTCATGAGCCAATATATTTTTTATCACTGAATAATGTATAAAGAACCATGCTGTATTGTCTGTGACAACTGTAAAGTTTGCTGAGCACCACACTTTACTGTGTTTATATACTGTGTATATACTATATTTAATATACCTATACAGTATATAGTTGAATTGTGTTCTGTGTATATCACAACTACTGTAGTTATTATGCCTGTGTGTTGTGTTTAGCAACAATGTATGTACTAACAACTATGTTAGTACTGCTTTGTATTATTAATTGTATAGTTCAATATTGTATAAAGTATCATTGCATGTATAAAACTACTCCATTTTATGTATAGTAGAATTGTATAGTATGTAAAACACCATTTGGTACTCTGTACATTAACATTATGGGTTATGTGTTCATAAAGTTGTCATAATGAAAAAAATGTCAGATCATGAGTTGTTGGTAAAAGGAGGACGGTATTTTCAGAGGAAAATCTGTCACTTTTGAAAATGTTTAAAAAAATATTAAAATTATCTGTAAGATGAACTTGAAGAAGATGTTTTACTTCAGAGTTTTTATTTGTCTTTAATTTGTCTTTAAGATGACACATTTTCAAAGGGATAGAGATTTTTTTACCAATTAACACCATGTTACCTACTTCCCACTTCTTTCTACTAATAATAATTTAAACTCTCTTCTGTAAGTTTACATCATTTTTATTATTTTGGAAAAAAAAGTATGGAAATTGGACAATACAGTAAATAAAAATGAAAAAAAAAAATGCATTACAATACAATAGTAAACTAAAATAAAACCCACTTTTAAGATTACTTTTTCTTTTTGATGGAGAACGCAGAGCTGAATGCAAGGAATAATAGTAAAATATCTGAGAATGTATGGACCATAGCACAAGAACTTTTTCAGACTCATCACTGACATTTTCTGTTAACACAATGTTATGCACTTCATGCTCAATATGATGCACACATAGATCAAATTATTTGTATATACGTACACACACACAGATACTTCAGTTTCTCTCACTATATACATTTTCATGGTAATAAAGTTGTGTAGTGCCATTGTTTAGATATTGATGTTATGACATCAAAGGTTGAATTAATGTTCATTAGTTATGTTATTGAAGATGTTATATATGATGTAATCAGCAAGCTAAAGGGTGGTAGGGTTCTATCTATGTTATCCTTTACACCTCCTTGGTTGTTAGTGCTCAGCTGAGAATCTTACAAGTGACTTAAAGACAGTTTGCTTTTTTCCATTATATTACAATGCTATCGAAATGAAAAGAATGAAAAATTAAAAAAAAAAAAAAAAAAAAAAGAATACCAGGGAGCATGTGCAGAGCTGAGCCAATTGAAGCATTGTAGATTAGATCCATGCCATCCCAGCTTACTGGACTAATATAAACAAGAATAGGCCACTGGGCCAGAACTGTTCCCCCCTCCTTTACCCATCTAGATTGGGGGAATACTTCCCCCCTTCACTTTCCTCCTCCTTATAAACATAGGAGCTATGTGAACTATCCTGGGGGTCATATTATTGCTTTGCGCCCCCCCCCCACGGAAATATTTCTGCGGACACCCCTGAATCATACAAAAATCTGTTGACTCTGATAATATGGGATTGAGAAGAGAGATCTACAATATACTCAACCTCTGCAGTGAGCAAACTTAACCTTTTGAGTCCCAGAGACGTAGCCAAAGCATTGTTTGAAGTTATTTCTTTGTTATGCACAGTTACTATTTATTTGACGAATTTAACAGATGAAAAACAATATAGAAAATGTGATGTACAAAATATTGCTCACCCTTCCATGTTTTGTAAGTCTCAGAACTTAATTGACTTGTTAGGCCTTGTCAGGCCTCTGTCACTCAAAAGGTCAGTCTAAGCTTGGTGATGACAATTCCAGAACTTCAAACCTCATAGTATTGTGCTTACACTCAACAACCATGGGCTCCTCTAAGCAGCTAGCTGGGGATCTAAATGTTTCCTGCTTGCAATTTCCACTGTCTGAAATGTCATTATGAAATGGAAGCTGAAGGGAACTGTTCAAGTGAAGGGAAGATCTGGAAGGCCAATAACAACCTTTGATAGAACTGCTTATAGACTGGACAGGACAAACCTGCAGGAAAGTTTACCTGGGTGTGAGAAGTGGTGCATCAGTCTACTGTGCAGTATTGCTTGCATAAACACAATCTGCATGGAAGAGTCATCAGAAAGAAAACTTACTTTTGATCTCATCACAAACGTCAATGTCTGACGCATGCAACAAGGCACTTTGTAACCAAATGCTGTGTACTGAAGAAATTGAATTATTTGGCTACAATCACCAAAGGTATGTTTTAAAAGAAAATGAGAAGCATTTGAAAAAAAGAACACATTGCCTACTGTTAAGTATGGGGTGGATCTATTATGTTTTGCAGATGTGTGGCAGCCAGTGGCATAGGAAATACTGTGTGGGTAGAAAGAAGAATGGAATCTTTTAAGTATCAACAAATTCTGGCAGCTAATGTCACACAGTCAGTGAAGAAACTGAATAGGTTGAAGAGTCCCCAGACATGAATATTATTGAAAATATATGGGTAGATCTGAGAACATGCAGTGTATGCAAGATGACCTAAGAACTAGAAACATTCTGTAAGACTTGTGAAAAATTCATAAAGCAAGAATAAAATGACTATTAGATGGCTACAAGAATGTTTGGAGGCTGTGATTTCTGCCAAAATGGGTGTTATTTAGTACTGATGTATAGGGTGCCCAAACATTTGCACCACTTTTTCTTTTTTTTCCCCAGTATGTTGAATTCAGTGAATAAATAGTAAATTTGCATTATTATTTGCAAAAATATGTCAAGTTTCAGTTTGTTCACTGCAGAGGTTGTGTTAACTTCTTTTCACTTAGAAATAAACAAAGCATGTCATTTGGCTGGGTTGTTAACAGTTTTGCACACAACTGAAGCTGCCTCTCCCACTTAGCTTGAATTCATGGCACTTCCCACCTTCTGTGGGAATTATCACAGAAAGTACAATTTTCTACTTTTTTTACACCTTCATTTCATTTAAATCAATGATAATAAAACATTCCCCCCACCTTGGGTAATTTGCTCCATGGACTCCTGCAGTGCTAAAGCATAAAAGGGGTGTCAGTTTACCTCGTGTTGTCATTCTGTTCTTTGGAGAGAGAGAAAAAAATCTGCTGAATTTGTGGTGCTAGCTAGTGTAGACCAAAGGATTGCTTGATAGGAATATTGGTGGTACTAGCCACTAACAGTTGTTCTCTGGGTGTGGATGTCAAGGGAGAAATGAGACCTGTGGTTATGCTTCAGGTGGGATCTCATTTAAGAGGTTCCTAGGTGTGAGCTTGCTTTCGCCCTGCTCACATGCTTCTTACACAGACAATAGATAGCAACATGAGAGTGCAGTACCTCAGGGTTCAGTAGTTGTTTGTCTGCTTTTTAACTTGATTATAAATGACCTAGAAATATGTGAGGAAAGCAACATTTCAAGATTTGCAGATGATACTAAACTATGCAGGGTGATTCAGTGAATGATATTTGTTCTCTGCAAAGGGATTTACATAAAATTACATACTGAAAAAACAAACTGAATATGGAATGTAATGGTGGAAAGTTTAAAGTTATGCATTTGGAACAAACAAATCATAATGCTGCTTAGGAACTTAATGCTATCATTCTAGGAGACTCATAAGAGAAAGATCCAAGAGTACTTGTAAAAGTGGAAATAGTGATCAGTGTCAAACAGCAGTGTCAAAAGCACAAAGTAGTCTTGCATAAAAAAGGGACATTGAAGCATGGGTGGATAACATAATTTTGCCACTGTACAAATTATTGGTAAGACCTTGCCTTGATTATGCAGTGCAGTTTTGGACACCGGTTCTGAAAAAGGATATTCTTGAACTGGAGGTATTACAGAGAAGAGTAACAACATGAATTAAGTTAATGGAGGACTTGAAATATGAAGAACATTTAACCAAACTTGTTTTATTTATCTTTGAGAAAATATGCCTAAGTGTGAATGTTGTCACATTGTATAAGTATATTCAAGGACAATACAAGGATCTCTCTAGTGAGCTTTTCATTCCAAGGCCTGATCAAATAACTAGGGATCACCCCTTATGAATAGAGAAAAGGAGGTTTCAGCTTCACTAGAGGAAAGGCCTTTATTACAGTAAGGTCAGTTAAATTGTGGAATTCCTTGTCTAAGAATGTGGTAATGGAATGGCCAATGCAGTGGATACATTTAAGAGAAGATTAAATGCAGTTCTAGCAGAAGGGAACATATAGGGTTACACTGTGTTAGTAGGAATAACAGGAAGTTCTGGTAAACAGACTACTGCCCATTTTGGAGTCAGGACGCTGATATAATTCTCATTTTGCGGTTACATTATGGCAAAGGTTGACCTTGATACATTTGTGTCTCTTCTTTTTTCAGCCTAATTTACTGAAGTATGCGTCCTAAGATGCTGAACTGCCAGGGAACTTTATTTTTCTGATAGCAATTTTACTATAATATAATCCATAACCTTACAGAACTTTAGACAAGTTTGGAGTTGTCTCTATTGTTAAAGTTAATAGTGATGAATCTGAAGACCTAAATATTTCCTTCCAGGAGTCTACAGTTTCTCAAACTAAACTTTGGTTTCCATTGGAAACCTATATACTTAGATATCCAATTAACTAGTAACTATGACTCAATTTACAAAACTATCAATCCCCTGTTATAGAACCCTTTGAGTGCCAGAGAGGTATCCAATGCATTGCAATGCACTACGATGGATACTTCTCTGGTACTCAATGGGTTATAATACTAAATCTAGACCTAGATAAATGGAATGGGTAATTCACATTTACATATCTGAAGTAGACAAGTTAAAGGTTGTTATTTTTTTACAGAGACTTAAAATATGCTTTTTTTTTTTACCCTTTTTTCTGTAAAATAAATGCCATGCTACTTAGTTCTGTATGAGGACAAACTCACCATTCACTGTGCTATTAAAAATGATCCCAGTGGGTGGGTTCTGTATAGAATCTATCATAGTACAGTAATATTGGCCCAGCACAGAAACGTATTAGCATAAAGTTCCACACTGTGCTACTATCAACAAAAGATTAATTTCTCAACTTTTATTTATATTTCAAACAATGGTTAGCACTTTAAAACTAATACCTTACTTAAAATACTTTAACACTCTACCCGTAACAATCCAATACATTGATCTTAAGACATTTCAAAACAACATTAAGTAGATTTAGGCTGGCTGGAAGCAAAGAGTCAACAGAGCAGTCTTTACTTTACAGATACAATGGAGGACTTGGAGTTCATAGTCTCCTGTATTCTTAAAAAGTGGCACAAGTTTTTATGGTGGATATATAATTGCAAGCACTATAGTCACCAGATTCTAGATTCCAATACTGTTGTCTAGATCTATACTCTCTGAAAGAATTATCATATTAACCACAATGAGTTCCTGTGATATTCCTAGATCTCTGATTTCATGATCTCTTTTGCTTAATAAACAAATTCAACAAATTGCTTTCGAAAAATGTTGTGTAGCCTCCTGTAGAAGAATTGGTATAATCTTTCAAACATATAACATTCTTTCCAGGAAGTACAATACTTTTTCTGAACATTACAAGGAAAAATGTAATATTAACCTAACAACACTCACTGTATGAAATAGGATGGCACTAAATCTGGTTCAACATAGTCAAAGTTTCTCTTAACATAAGTCTTTTTAGTTTGTCCGGTAGAATTATGCCCATATGGTACTTAGTGTCAGTGAGACTAGCAAAACTGTATCCAGGTGTAAACCCAAGCTGTTTTCAATTATTGCCTTGACTCAAGAGACAAGGTGAATACTTTGTTGTCTTGCCCCAAAGCTAAATGTTTTTGGACCAGGGTCAATGCTATTAAGTTGACTATCATGGAAATTAGTTTAAGAAGGCATCATTATAAAGTTATAAGAACCAAGTCATTTGTCTGGAATTATGTGCTGCCCTGCTAACTCACCTGGACATGTCCTTCCTGCATTTAAGGCATTTGTTTAGCACTCCAGTGAAGTGTTAATCCCTGTGTGACTCCTCCTTTGTTAAAGGGGAAACTTTGCTTGTGAATATCTCTCAAACCATAAAAGTTTGAGAGATAAGACATATAGTTCTTCATGTTTTTTTTTGTCTTCAAAATAAAATAAAGATAAAACGAAGTATTACTATCCCTTTAAATACCACCTCATTGCTTGCCACCTGCAGAAAGAACTCAACCTTATTAAAGAGCTGCACACTGTCTGTCCTAAGACCACTACACTGTCTGCAGTTTATACTGACCACAGCTCTGTTTTAGATTACTGCACATTGTACTCTTGTTCCTAGAACTCCTTTTATGTCAATCACCCCTCTATGTGCAATTTTATTCTCCACTTCATTTTATACCACCACCACTGCCATCACCACCACCACCTGGCCAGCTATTCACTCTATCCACTACCTCAGATTGCTACCACTTAACCCTTTGAATTCCACAGAAGGTATGCATTGGATTGCACTCTGGCACTCAAAATGTTAATCCTGTATACAGTACACTGAAGTTATTCTGGAGTAAACCAATAACAACACCACAGAGAAATAAAAATTCCTGTAAAATTCAAACTGGGCTTTTAATTAACCTTTTGAATGATAGAGAGCTCTCAAGTGCATTGTGAAGCTCTATTCAAATGCATGGGAATTTAGGAATTTGTATTTTGTTCCCTATAATACAGTTGGTTTATGACAGAATAGCTCCAATTGCCTTTTAAAAATATGGGCATTAATATTCCCACAAACTATTCTATGAATTAATCTAGGTAGAGCTCAAGCACTAGAGTCATTTCTAATAAAGGAGGGAGTGATATGTTTGACATAGAACAGATCTAATTAGCATACTCTGAAGGGAATTAGCATAAAGTTCCACACGGTGCCACCAAAAATATAAAAATTCATTTCTCATAAATTATGGATTTTTACAGACAAATGGCTAGTACAACATTTTGGCAGATTATTTATATATATTTATATAAACTTGATTAATATCTAACTCCATGTCAGCACACATGGATTCCGCTGGAGCCCCTAAACACTGGGGCAAAGGCAAACTTCATGGAGTGGGGAAAGAAACGAGTATGGATTGGCTCCTGCTCCCTGTCTGCATTCAAAGAGGAGGGGAGGGAAGGAAGTACAGAGCCGCCGAGGATTGTGGATCTCCTGTGGGCCATTTAACTTTGACAAGAGAGGAGTGAGGAGCATCTTCAGTGAGCTCCTTCATAACTCCTCATACAGGTACAAAATATAGTTCACTTTGAGTGCTGTGACCCAGTTCTGCAGGCTGAAAGATAAGGCATCTGCTTTATAAACACAGGGTCAAAGGTTTGTATTCAGCTGTGCTCTTACAGTTTAATACTTCACTGAATTACTATGGAGGTGGAACAGGACCAGGTTACTATGAAGGAGGACCAGACCGCTATTGAGGCTATGCTCACTGCCATGTGAGCTGAGGCAATGGAGAAGGGGCAAGCTGGCTGAAGAGGAGGTTAGAGGAGTCTTCAAAAGGCACTCCTCTACCAACAGTCACGTCTTGCATGCAGGTCTAGACCTCTTTCATTCCATCAAAAAGAAAAAAACAGGGCTCGTACAGTCCTTTGTACAACTGGTAAAGTAAAAACCTTAAATTGAAACAAAACTCACAGTCATGTCGTGGGTGCAAAACAAACCCCAGGTCTCTCCTCCGGAGCGTAACAATTTAAAGAGACAGTCGCACACCAACTTAAAACATAAACTCCAAAGAATACGATTAAAACTTCATATCGCTTTATTCATATCATTAAAAAACACAAAAAAGGATGCAATGGACTGGCAAGGTGAGGAGAAGGTGCAATAAGACTGGGAAAGGGTCCCACGAACCATCTAACGCATTTTTATACATATATATATATATATATGTATATTGGAGGGTTTGTTAGAGAGTATCTCTCTATATGTCTTCCAGTCACAATAGGATATATTATATGGATATTTTGTTTTTCCTTTTCTCTCTTTCTATAGCACCGCTTTGTTTTTGTTATAACAACTTGAAATGTTTATAATACAGTCGATTATATTTCCATGGATGCATTTATGTGATCATGGAGATTTGTCAAGGCTCAGTACCTGATAGTTATTACGGCCATTAGATTATTGGCTGTTTCTAACTAATGGAGGGGAAAAAAAAGGGGTGGGTTTCATTTTTTGTGTGTTTTTGTTTCTATTGGTATGTTGTTTTAACTAATCCCCAGCACTCATAGGGTTTAAAAGGGGATGTGGTTGTTTTCAAAACCAAGTCTATGATTAAACGCTAATTGTAGCGCAAAACGCGTTAGACGGTTCGTGGGACCCTTTCCCAGTCTTATTGCACCTTGTCCTCACCTTGCCAGTCCATTGCATCCTTTTTTTGTTTTTTTTAATGATATGAATAAAGCGATATGAAGTTTTAATCGGATTCTTTGGAGCTCTAGACCTCTTTCATGCCTGAGCCCAGAGGTGGCGACACGCCAAGGGGGTAAGAGAAGATGACCAGATGGTCCTTCCAGGGCTCATTTAGATAAGGGGACACAGGCATCACGACTGTGTGTATGGCCTTCTAGGAGAATGGAAACAACTGGGGGGAGCTGTATAATGCAGAGGCCAGAACCTTCACAACTGAACAGGGGATTGGAGGTGATATCAGAGGTCATTCAGGGCCATGCAGTGCAGTGTTGACACAGACTTTGTTTGAGAGATCTGTTGAGCGCTGGTATGGGGGGTCCAGGAGAGAATACTGGCGCTGGCCTTAGAAGGTCAGCATCTAGTGGAGCAGTTGGGAGGTCTGTTGTTCAGAGGGACATCTAGGTCTGACCCTAGGGCTGACAATTTGGTGAACCTGGTGGATGCTGTCCTGGAGGGGTTTATGAGGCTGGTGCTTTGGTCCGTCATGGCTATAGAGGCTCCCCCTGAGGTCAAAGCATATTCCAGGCTTCGTTGTGTGGTAGTGGTTCCAGCAGCATCCGGCTCCCATGGCACTTCTGGTGTTCTGGGTTCAGGATCCGTGGATCCTGAAGTACAAGGTGAGGCTTCTTTTTCCAGACTCCCGGGAGGACGGGTAGGAGAGGTTCCCCTGGGGTTGGGGGTTTTTGGGGAATTTCTATTGTGTCTTAAGAAGTTTATTGGTCAATGGGAGGTTGCTTCTATTGGTGGGGGCTCTTGCAACTCCTGCTCGCAGTGAGGGGTTCGAGATCAAGGAAGTCATCTGCGATAACTACTCCAGGTAAGTTCCAGAGTATTGTGAAGGGCATGGGAACAGAGGTGCTGTCTCTGTCTGTGACGTATGTTATTTTTGATTCCGTGGTGTCAGTGATTAAAGATAGTCCGGCTGCTCTGGCTGGTGATACGTCAACAGCAGAGGCTAAGGTAGCTAAGAGTGTAGGTGTTCACCTAGAGGATACTGCAAGGGTCGTTCCTACATTTGTTTTGCTGGACCTTTGGGTGCCAACTTGCAGTTGGACTTAAAGGAGAGGATTTGGAAGGATTTTTTCATTGCTCCGGCGAGAGGAGGAGGAAAAGAAGTGTTACCAATGGATCCCTAAGACTTTTGGAAACTGGCTATGGTCCTTTTGCATTAATGCCAATGTGCTCAGAAAAAAAATGTCCCTCTTCTGTTACACTGATGAAATTTGGTCATGTGTAAGGACTATGGTGGCCTTGCATGGTGGTGATATGATTAACCTTTTCGTCAAAGGAAGGCAGCTCATATGTTGATGCGGTGGGACCATAAGGACCATGAGGTGCCGGCATTTCCGTAACCAGTGGTGCAAAGAAGTGCTACTGCTGTCTGTTCAATGACAGCCAGTGTAAGTAAGGGCTTCTTGTTGCTTCTGACACGAGTGTTCGGGGTGTGGCAGGGCCAATGTTGATGCAAAATGTTTCAAACACAACAGGGTTGGCTTTCAGACTGGAGAGGACTCCATTGAGGCTGATGAGATAGGGCTGTGGTTATATCATTACGGCAGGTGCCATGATGCCACTTTGTTAAGGGCCAGTTTACCAGAGGGTTTTTTCATCACTTTTCAAGAGCGGAAGGGTGGTAGGGAACTGACAAAAAATCTTAAGTCTATTAATCAGTTTCCGGACATTGTACGGAACAAACTGTCTAAGGAAGTAACCATGTGTCCAATGACAGGGCCTTTTGAGTCCCCTCCCATGCCAGAATTGCGTGTGTGCCTGTTGGGTAAGTGCCGCATTATTCATCTCTTGTTTTATCCAAGGGATGTTCTGTGAATGAGTATATGGATAAAGATCTTTGTTCAGAGCACTATACCCCTTTTAATGAGTCGGTGGCATTGGTTTGGTGGGATGGTACTAGGGCATTAATTTCAAAGACTGACATGAAGTCTGCTTTCCGGCTGTTGCCGGTGCACACTGGTTGCCATCACATACTTGGTTGCTGGCTTGAAGGGGGCTTCTATATTTGACCTTTGTTTACCAAAGGGATGTTCTATTTTGTGCGCCTATTTTGAGACTTTTAACCGATTTCTGGAATGGGTGGTCTGTCAATAGGCTGGGTCTTTGGTGCTGGTCCACTACTTGGATGACTTCTTCTGTGTGGGTAAGGGAACTCTCATGAGTGTTTGCGACTGCTAGAGACCTTAAAATGGATGGTGGCACATTTCCGGGTATCACATGCTGCTGAAAAAATGGAGGGTCTGGTGAACCTCATGAACTTTCTCGGTATTGAAATTGATTCAGTGAAGCACAAGTGTTGCTTTACCGCTATGTCAGGACCTTAAACTAGAGGTACAGCAGATGCAGTCCCAGAGGAAGGTAACATTGTGACAACCGCAATCTCTTTTAGGTAAATGCAATTTCTCTTGTAGCACCATACCTATGAGGTGATGGTGGAGCAGCTGGGGTGGAAGAGGTATTAATGGCCTTATTAGCCTAAACTGAGAAGGTATGGAGACAGATATAGAAATTGGAATGGGCATCACCAGCAGCAGCAGTGAGACTGAAGAGTTTGTGGAGTCTGCTGCTGCTGTAATTCCTGCTGTTTAGTTGCAAGGGCAGCAGGATGATTAGAAGCAGGTTAGTGTGCCACAGACCACCATGGACACAGTGGGAATGGGGTCCTGCAGTAGTGATGTGGGATTAGGACAGGTTCCACTTGCCAGCAGCAGTACTCATGGTCCTAGTTGTAGTGCTAATTCTGAGGCAGCAGCAACAGCAGCAACATCATCCTCTGCCCCAGCCAGTTAAGGAGAATGTGGAGGAGAAGAAGAAAGTGGCCATTCTTTTCCACCTTTCCCCTTCCTCCTGAGGTTCTGGTTGTGGGACTATTTTTCATTTGGGGTAGGCACAGTGCTGTCATCAACTACGGCACTGTGCACGATTTGTGATAACGCTGTTAAAAAGGGGAAAGGAGGGATCACACCTTGGCACAAACGTCCTCATCACACATATGAAACACAGACACCATGACATTTATGTGAAGCATGTTAAAGCCAAACCCCAACCAAAGAAATTGGGCACCACCGTTGCTGTACCTCCAGACTCTCATTAATGGCAACAAGAGGTGAGGTGTAAAACAAAGAGGCGGAGGAAGAGAAAGAATAGAGAAACCCAGCACATGTCTGGAGTCTCTTATTTCGTGGGGTTTTTATTGGGGTGGGTATTGGAGCTGAGTTGACACTGGCCCCCTGTCATGAGCTAACTCCATGTGGTGAAGTAAACGGTGTTACTTTGTAGTCTTTTGGTTTATTTTTTTTTTTTCATAGATATTTAAATACAATTCACTCCCACATGTGATACCTCTTTAGATAATATTTCAAGGAGAATGTTATACCCATCATCCCGTATGGGAAGCATTTTCTAAAACAAAGCACTTGAAATATGATATTGCCTGAGCCTAGCTCATTAAGGGCACCTCAGTCTGTTAGTGCAAGATTGCACTGTATGAGGCATAAACTAGTATATAAGTCCAGTCAGCAGCCCTTATGAATACAGGGCAAAGTATCAAAGCAACTAGTTTAGTAAATCATTTTCATAAAAATGCATTTAAAAGGTGCTGCTTTTTAACTCTTTGGAGCCTAAAGTGAGAATACTTATTAATCCTTTGAGTGCCAGAGGGGTATCCATCTTACAAAGTAAGTGGTCTTTTGCCTCTCTAGCTCTCAAATGATTAAGCGTATGAATGCCAGAGAAGTATTCAATGCATTGTGTTGAAGGGTTAAAAACACTATTTTTTATGAGAAATATACAGCACCATTTTGTCTTCACATTCTGTTGAAGACACAGAACAAAATCCCCAACAGTGAAACAGTTAATTGTATTCAGGGCAGATGAAATGGTATTTCAGAAATCTTGTACAGTACTTATTGTGAAAATGCTGTGCCTGATTCTGTGTGTGAAGAGGTGTCGTCTATTCATGACATGCTAGGGGTTATGGTAAGAATATGTGCTTTATATTAGTATAACCTTGTCTGGATGATATAGGAAAACTAATTTGCCTTATTTACATATGGCACAGTCTTTCCAGCATTCAAGGGTTTGTCAGAAACAGGAACATTGTGCATTTCCATGGTAACAGATAGCATGCTGGCAGTATCTAGCTTGTTGCAGTTTCAACTAGGCAGGCCAGCAATTAATCAGCCATCTACATGAGCAAATTTCTTTGTGTGTGAATGGCACTGCTCCTCTGTAGTGCTGTCTGTGCTTTTACAATTTCTGTATTCCTGCCGGGAGAATTACTTTTTGGTCCTTTGTATTAATTTTTCCATTGCGCTTCCAAAGCCATGATGCAACCAATTTAAAAAAAAAAAAATGTTTCAACTGTGACCTGAGCATTTCAACAGCACCTTCATCTTGGAGAATGGAATTATAGGAGTCCAGGCAATACCAAACAGGTGTGCATGCAAATGTATGTATTCCCATGGCACTATTGTTTTCAAGGTAAAATTAATAACCTGGTATGACTAGAATATACTATAGATCCATCAGTAAGCCATTTAGAATGCATCCATCTACCTATTTTTGTGTACAGTAGTTTTTTTTTTGGTAATTAGAGTTTAGATATATATGGTCCCTTAAGCTCTCTTCTTAGTACTTAATTATCAGCTTTGCTCTATGAGTTCTACATATAAAGAAAACAAATCCTGAGCCGTAGAAAAGAAAATCACAGAATTTATGAAGTTGAAATTAAATTTGGAGGAGTTTAAACGTGAACAGTCAATTATAATTTTTGATTTCCTATGAATAGTGAAAGACAATAATAAAGAGTAGCAAAAATAATAAAGATATATACAGTATATATATATATATATATATATATATATATATATATATATACTGTAAAACCTCAGGTATATTACCCAACTGTGCATACTAAGCAGGCATAGAATACCAACATTTTTAAGGAAAAGTACATGTGTATAATATGCATTCCCTTTCTCCCAAGACCTGAGGAAAAATTGATTTGTAAGACTTTGGCTTGTTACCATCACAATCCCTGAGGAATCACATCAGAGATCATTTTTATCAATCAGGCTTGTTACGTCACAAGTCCTGAGGAATCAGAGATCATTTTTATCAATCAGGGTTGTTAACGTCAGAAGTTCTGATGAATCAGAGATCATTTAATCAATTAGGCTTGTTGACATCACAAGCCCTCGGGAATCAGAGATCATTTTTAGCAATTAGGCTTGTTAACGTCACAAGCCCTTAGGCTTGGAGCAGCACTACAACTAGCCTCCACCACTTCAGCTATATTTGGAAAAAATAAGTTGGCCATTAATGCTTCTTCACCTGCCCCTCCTCCAAAATCATGGGTGTGTTGTTGGAATATAAATTTTTCCATTCTTCAGTCTCACTGCTGCTGGTGGTGATGCCCACCTCAGTTTCTATACATGTCTCCCATTCTTTCTCAGTTTGGGTTAAAAAGGCCATTAATGTCTCTTCCACCCCAGCTGCTCCACCAACACCCTCATCATCATCATACCCACCAGTCCCTCCTTGCTGCTGCTCTATTACAGTCTCACTGGTCAGAGATGATGATAAACGTGAGAGAGGTCCCATACTGTCACGCTTGCCATCTCTTGAGCTGAAGAAGGCAGACTGGCAGCACTAACAGCAGGCACAGGCAGCTGATATGTGCTGATGGTGGTATTACTGCTACTAGCTGACAGTTTTTCCTTCCTCAGTAACATGTCCCATTGGGACAATGCTGGAGGAAGGGGAATCACAGAGTTAGGGGGATGTTGTGGTCTCCCTTGACCGGTAGTCTGGCCGCAACGCATCACTTCCCCTTCCACCTCAGCATCAGCAGTTGGCTCTTCTGTGGTCATGCTAGTCCCACCAGCTGCTTCAGTATCACTAATGGCAACCACATCAATTTCAGTCTCTGAGTCTTCCTCACTATATCACCCCCTCTTTCACTCCTAACACTCTGAGTCTGTAGCTGCTGGATCTTAATAGTAGTAGTGGGACTGCTTGAGGATTATGAGTGTGACTTAGGTTCCCCTGCTGTCACACTTGGCATTATCTCCTCCTCCCCCCTCCTGAGAATCACAAGACACACTGGCAACACTAGCAGCAGGCACAGGTAGCTGACCTGTCCCACTCACACTGCTACCCTCTTCTTTCTCTGCTTGTGACAATATTTTCCCATAGATCACTAGGGGTGACGAAGGGGGGACTGACCATCATTGGTTCTAGGGAATCACAGAACCCGGGCCCTACAATGCTGGTAGTGGTCACTTCCTCCTCCTCAGACTTACTGGATGCATAAGGGTCCTTCTAGGTCCTCCTTTTATTTGTATTACAGTTGCTTATCATGATAGCAGTCACTATGGACGCTCATAGTGACTTTTAACACTATGAGTACCTGGGGTGGGTGAAAGGTCCCTTTGTGTTATCTTGAAAAAATCCATGAAAATCATGTGGTTGTCTGCTTTTTTGTGGGAAAATACAATTTAAATAAAATGGCAACAATTTTAAGGGCTTTATTTAAAGCACATTTTTCCATGAAAAAGTGGACCGCCACGTGTTTTCATTGTTTTTTTTTTTCACCTTTTGCCCAACCACCTGCAAGTACCCATCTCACAAGAAGTGTAACCACTCCTAGTAGCTATACATTGTTTGTGTGTATCACTTACAAAACCATACTCTGGGAGCAAATCCCAAAGAAATGTGCCACCACTACAACCAACACCACCACCACAAATATGAGATTGCCGCTCCTGAAACACATAATTTGCTTTGTGTGATGATAATGATGACATGTGTTCAGAAAAATATTGTAATATCCTGCAAACATTTTACTTACACTATGCTTTCTACTAGTTTTTTTTTCCTACCTTTTTTTCTCTCTCATCTTCCACAATGCAATCCTCCACTCAATCTATAAGAATATCTTTATATTATTTCATAGAATATGATTCATCAGAGAAATGCTGTTGATCACGTCTTGGCATAAATTGATCATACTTTGACACAAATTCAGATATTTATGTTTAAAGCAGGGGTGCAGCAAAATAACAGTAATGTATTCCTCATGGTGTTTAATGGACACTATGAGAGGATCCTGCTCAGCACATGCTATTGTGCCATTCAGTAGCTGGTTTATGTCTGTATTCTTATTATTCTAAGATTCATCAACCATGCTCCTCAGTTTTTTCTGCAGTAAATATGTCGATGGATTTATCTCACTAATTCCTGCCACAACATGACACCAGCAAGATTGCCTCCTCAAAAGGTTTCAGCTACTGACATACATCATTATCAAAGTAAAATAAAATATACAACAGAGCTCTTTGAATGTGATTTCTTGCCCTTTACCAAATACTTTATCATATACGTCTCTGTCGCTAGTATCTATCAGAGTCAGCCTCAGTCACAGCTCATGTCAGGGTCCCAGACTGCATGTAATCTATCAGTCAAAGATTATATTTTTGTTGGTCACACTCCCTGCAAGTGCTACTCCTTGTCCCCCTCTTTGCTTGTCTACTTGCTGTAGCTAGAGTCAAGAAGATTTCAACAGCTACCTTTTATTTTCCCAATGTTACTGCAGTCTTAACTTAAAGGGATAGTATTACTTCAAAATTACTATCCCTCATATTGTAGCCCTTAATAAACTGAGTTAAATGACACCAGCGGCATCGCTCAAACCTTTGTGGTTTAAGAGATAGCCGCTTTCAAAGTTCCCTCTCACCTGCTGTCAGCGTTCTGCTGCCAGCAGAAGAATCCGGTCTCTGAATCAAGTGGAGGCTCTTCAGCAGAGCCGATATCTCGTTATGTAAGGAAAAACGATTCATTGAAACACTCTTCTACGTGTGCTTGGTAACCAAGCACACGTAGAAGACTGTTTCAATGGATCATTTTTCCTTCCATAACGAGATATCGGCTCTGTTTAAGAGCCTCCATCTGTCCCGGGACCGGATTCCCCTGCTGGCAGCAGAACGCTGACAGCAGGGGAGAGGAAACTTTGAAAGCAGCTATCTCTTAAACCATAAAAGTTTGAGAGATGCCGCTGGTGTCATTTAACTCAGTTTATTAAGGACTACAATATGAGGGATAGTAATTTTGAAGTAATACTATCCCTTTAAGGATGTATCTAGTTAATATGCTGATCCTTATTCCTCTGGTTGCTGTAGGAGTTGTGCCAGTTGTTCTTGTCGGCCTCTTGAGTATCAGTATATAAATTATTCTGTGAGTCACATAGGTTCAGCCAGCTCAGAAAGTTACTTGGATCACTCATCTCAGTCAAACCAATTTTTTTTTTTTTTTGGGGGGGGCTGCTTTCTCTCTTCAAATTCCCCCAGAGTCCCCAGACTCTTAACAGAGAACAAATTGCCTGCCAACAAGACTCCCTAAACTAAACTCCAAATCCACTTTCTTTGCATATCTTCTCTACCTCAGAAATATGGTGTTTTTTTATATCTCTCACAAGCACAGAATGACAAATTGTGGGAATCTGACACCTCTTTTATACTATCCCAATGGGAATAGAAGGGAAACTTGGTTTATTCCTACCATTTATTTCAATGCAAAGATTATTGTCAAGTTTTAACCAGAATTGTTTGCCTTTTAATATATCTAAGTCCTGTCAACATTTCCTAATACCTGTATGACTATATCGTTTTATAGTACACTTCTCAACACTGACATTGCAGCACCAGGATGTTTACACAGCATTCACATGAAATGGCTTACATGTATTTGGGACACCATGTTAGTCCATGCTTCATCAACTTGGATATGCAGCTTCTGCATGGTGGACACAGAAAGCTTCCAGCTGAGTTGGTGACCCTAAAGTAACACATGCTTGGATTGGGGGGGGGGTCAAATCTAGCAAACATGAAGGGAAATTCCACAAAAGTGCAAAATATTTAGAGGTTTTCCATGATAACATGTGTGATGTATGGGTAAGCATTTTCTGACTATACATGAGTGCCAGGAACTTTCCACAGAAATAGTCTGATAACAGCTAGTTCTATGTAAGGGTGGGTTTTGAGATTGCCCAGAATGTGAACTAGTAGTTTAGGGTTTTCATGCATGATGCTGTCACATACAATTATACTCTGTATATCTTTTATCTGCAGCTTTGCCTGTTTACCTGGACACACCTGCTCCATTCATTCCAGCTCTACTCTTGCCTGGCTTCAAGTTTGTTTCCAGGGCATGCCCATCTAGGTCTATATCAAGTAGCCTTACATACACTTCAGGGCACCAGTATAGTGTCTTACTGACTATTGTTCCAGTACTGAGATTCTTGTTTCCTGTGTATGACCTTGGCATTGTACCACACTTGTGTGCTACCTATTCTGACCTGTGCTTGGCATCTGACCTGATTCTGTTTGCTGATTTGGATCCTGCTGCCGTGTTTATTTGTGAGCTCCTAGTCCAGTTTTCACATGTGTGAACTTCTTTCTCCCTAGCTTTGCACGCTAGCTTCGTCCTCAAGCAGCCCTCATCAGCAGCCTTGAGAGCTCCTTTTATCTGCTAACCCATGGCCATCCATCATCCAGCTTTCATCAGTTATACTTTTCATTTTCTGCTCCCAAGTACTCAGTGACTGTTACTAGTTGTTGTTTCTGCATCTGTTCTACCTTAACATCCAGCGGTCCTGGGGCTGGATACACCTTAAGGACTGTATAGATGTAATTCCACAAGCTGACACACGTGCCTGATCATGTGTACTGGCTCACTGAAAGAGAGTCTGAAACAAACCACTCTGACCTTGGAGCAGTCAGTTTCAGACTCCTCTTGTGATCACAGTGCTCCCACAGGGGAGCTGTGAACACAAAATCCATCATGCGCAAGGACCATCAATGGCCCTCAAGGGCCTGGTGACGTGTAAGGCATTAACCCTTTTAGTGTTATGAGGCTCTGCCTCCTGTCCTCTTAGCCAGCTTGACACACTGGGAGCTAACCTGTTTTGGTGTTGGACAATGTACTTTTGTGAATGTCACTTATTTGCAAACCTCAGACCATTTTCCATAAAATATGATATCCTAGTCACAACGTGGACAAATCTCCATTCTTCCCTGTAGTATGGATGGATTAAAACTCAAGTTTTCTCTTTTTTTTTTTTTTTGCTTTTCCAACAGGAAATTTTGCCAGCATAATAATTATTTTTTTCCAGCTTTTCCATTAATTCTTGAAATTCTCATGAGACATTTGACTTCATCCCTATGGTTCTCTATAGGGCGAGATTTATGTGGAAACAAAATTAAGTGTTCACCTAGCCGAATGCAGAAAGTTTAATTTTAACCCTTTAGGGACCAGCGTGTGTATTCAAAATATTGCTTTGAAATGTGTTGAGCACCCCCTCTCGTCCTTAAGGTGTTATGATTAGCTTTCCTTTAACAGCAAAGACACTTGTACAGGATTCCTTTGTCAGCTTTTGAACTCATTAACCCTATGAGTGTCAAAGAGGTGAACAAAGATTGCTGTATCTAATAGTTTTCACCCTAGCCTCAGTCATATTATTAACATTGTCCATATTGTTTAGCTAGATCCTTCCGCAGACCTTTACAAAAGCACTATGAATTTACATATTGGTTGGCGTATCTGTACAAATGCTTATGCTAACTGATTCTCTGTGGTTCTCTTAGAGGTGTGAAGAAAAAGGTAGGGTTTCTTCATAGTGACGATTGTTCTTGGGCATCCTACTGCTATAGACTGGACAAGCCATTAGATGAGTTTTAGAAGCAGTTCATGCTGTTGATAAAACAACTGGAATAGGCTACTTCTTGATCCCCATAGAAAATGTAATTCAGCTGGTAATGAGACATGAAAATTGCCCTTTTTAAGGGATTTTTTTATGGTTTCTGTATTCATATTCCAGACGCCCTTCTCTAGATGTCACTTTGAATTGTGAAAAGGGAAAGCTTCGTCTGCATCCTGCTTAGCTGGGGGGAGGTTGATTCTGTTTTATGCGGATAATTATTTTAACCTTTATAACACATCCAGCCCCGGTAGGTCTAGTTTTTTTTTGCATTTACCCTGACATTTACATCTCCTTTGTACAGTTGTAGCACAACGCTTTGCTGCCATGTCAGTTCATGGTCACAGGGGTCTCTAACATTTTACCACCCTGCAATCCGTAGTCTAAAATGCTATTATTAAGACCTATGATGCCTAAAAATGAGATTGCATGGTTATGACTAGAGTGCTGTAGCCTTAAATAGTCCACCAACTGTTTTGAAGGCTGTTATTAAGTGTCCTGGGGAAATGCAAAAATTACCTAGTGATGCCCAGATTTAATTTTGCTTAAGCGATCTGCAGAATTTAAAACTCTGTAATAAATTCATAGGATTTAGACTTGCTTTCAAAATGCATGTATTTTTTACAGTTTGGAAACACACTTATGTACAATTCTAATTTTAATATCATATATTTCAAGTTTGATTCAATGTTTGGACCATCTATTTTTCCCAAGCCCCTCTAATAAAACACTAATGGTTATATTTTGTATTGACCATATATGATTTTTTAAAGTGCTATTCACCAAGGGGTAGCGTAGGTTTACATGATGTATGCATGTATGTATCTTTATTTATATAGCGCCATACATGTACACCGCACTTAACAGAATTTGAAATAATACAATACAAAAATACAGACAGGGTTAAGAGCATTAAGCTAAAGTGCAATCATTGCATTATTTTTTTGGGAAAGTGCAGCTAGGGAGACATACACTGGGAAAGGGAGCCTGCCCCAAGGAGCTTACAATCTAATTAGAGTTCATGATGACATACAGAGACAGTAGGAGGATGATTATAAGTGCAAGCACAAGGTGTGGTGAAGGAAGTGCAGAAAGATACTGATGTCACTATCGTTGTGCAGGGATGAGGATATTGCTATTGAGATGCCTCTTTGAGCAGGTGGGTTTTGAGGTGATGCTTGAAAGTGATGATTGCGGATGACAAATGGAGATATTTAAAGTAAACTTTAAAAAGCAGCATCATGGAACAAAAAAGATAGCCTTTAACGACATCTACTATCAAGGTGCAGAAATTAATTGGATGCTTTAATTGAGCCAGATTACTAGCTAATGCTTGCTTGAATACAGTAATTCATCTATTAAATTATCTTTAAATAATTACCTGAAATTTCTCAGCTGCAGGGCCTGATGGCTATTTAATTGTACAGTTGCTATGTAATTACTTAACAAGGTGTCCTAGAATAGTTTAATTTTCCTATATTGTGGGAAGAAAATCCAAACCTAAACTAACTCAATTCACCAGTATAGTTAAATAACTGCTGTTTATAAAGACTAAATAATAGCTAAATAAACTAGAATCATGTATGTCCCAAGTATATGTTTGTCAAGCTGCTGTTACAACATGTATAACTTAAAACATATAACAATTAATTTCTAAAAATTATGAATGAGATGCTAGTGCAGGTGAGTACTTAAAAACAAACAAGTTTCATTATTTAGTGAGGCCATTTTAACTTAATATGATCATATTAAACAATCATTTCAGATGTAAAAGTAGTTAATTCACAAATAAACAATTTTTATTTAGTTTGAAAAAGAGTTAATCATGTAAATATAATTTTAGGTCTAAATAAAGTTTCATTGATAATGCAAAATTATTTATTCATTCTAACAAGCTTTTACACAACCTATTCTCAATGCATTATTTTTCAATCAATGGCCCATTTTAGACATTTTATTTATCCATTGACTCCTGTTTACTAAAGGTATATAAATTGGCCCTTTATATTTTTGTAAAAAAAAAAAAAGATTTTCTGATTTCAAAATTATTATATTTCTCAGTGGGATAACATGCCTAGCTTGAGCCAGTTATACTTATTTTTCTTTGAGTCTTGGCTATGAGCATAATTATGGATGGGCAAACACTTTTGCTAAAAAGAGAAAAGTGGTAGCCATAGTACCACACATACTGACCCCCAGCCTTGTACCACATTAGCCATAGAACCATACATACTGACCCCCTAGTCTTGTTACACTGCATTGGTAGCCATAGAACCATACCAGAAAGCCCCCCACAACCACCACCACAGCCATGTCCCACTGTAGCAGAATGACTTCCCAGCCCTCTCCCACAGCAACCAAAGGTGGAATGATGGAAATTGTTCTATTGCAGTAACTAGAGAGCCTCATGTTGCCCAGCACAACTCTGACCCCCAACACTGTTCCATAAGAACCATGGTAGCCGTAGAACCACAAACACTAACCTCAAGCCTTGTCCCATTATAAAAATAGAACTACACATGCATGACCTTCCACCTTTTTCCAAATACACTGGTAGCCATAGAATAACTCATAATGACCTCCAGGCTTGTACCACTACAGTGGTAGACAATGAACCTCTCACAACTTCCAGCTTTGTCCCATTGCACTGGTAGCCAGAATCACACATACTAAGTCTAACCACCCCATGGGAACAGGTAAAGTTTATGCAGGTAATTTTATGCAGTAGTTTTATATGCAGGAATATTTGTGTAAAAAGCAGCAAATTTCCAGTTTTCTTAAAAATTATCAGGGGATAAATTGGACTTTGTAAAACATATCCGGTACTTTACAAGCTGAGGTATCTTTTTGTGGGTATTGTTCGTGTTTATGCCACATCTACCATTACTCTTGCTAAGGTCTGATACATGTATCAAATTTCTTAGTTTTTCAATGAATAAGAGAAATCTACTATGACATTTCTGTATATAGATCGTCTAATTTAATATCACTACTACAAGTCATCTAAAGCAAGAAACCAATGCCACACTGGGCAGGTGTATATAGAGAGCTTTAGACATAAAGGGTCTAAGAACTATTACTCAAAGAGCTGAGAAAAAAAACAAGAGGTCATCCATTAAGACTAGAGGAAAGGAGCATCCAACTAAGACAAACGCAAGAATTTGTTACGGTAAGGGCGGTAAAGTTGTGACAATCTTTGCCTCGGCATGCTTATGCTATTTTTTTAGGTAGATCATTTAAAAAATATAATAAATATCTTTTGACCTCAGAACAATATTAAAAATGATGACAGTTGTTTTTAAAGCAGAGAGAATGTTGATCAGGTGAAATATCCAACTGTATTTTGGAGTCAAGAAGGAATTTTTTTTACCCATTTAGGGCTTCGTTGGGAATGGTTTCTATGGGGCTTTTTGCCTTTCTCTGGATCAACAAGACTGGTATGGCATGGACTTAACTTTGGCGAATTTCTTTTTTCAGCCTCAGTCTATGTTCCATCAGAACTGGTACAGAATCCATCCACTCATGAACAGAAATCAAAACAATAATTAAGGGACAATAAGAACATAATCATTAAGCCAGCAGTCAAAAGCTGAACTGTAGTGATTATATATAGAGCTCACTATCTGAAGGTAGCATACAGGTAACTAACTGATGAAGGTACTATAGCAATTTACAAGAACATCCCACATCATACATCTACGAAAACAACTTGCAAAAATCTCATTACACACCACTTGGAAGGTCTTACTCTTGGGGATCCAAGGGTGGGCTGCTTGGATATCCTTCCTACACAAGGAATGAAAGCCTGGAAGACCCATTATTTCTAGAACTAATACACACAGGGAAAAATATCTCTGGTTCAGTGGAGAATAGAAATGGGTGAAAAGTCTGTTTTTCTTCTTGCTGGAAATTTAATGAAAAAACACAATTTCCTGCTTTCCCACAACATTTCTGCACAATGAAAATGTCCTCCTTTTTGCTAAGCCGATACATTTTCCATGAGAACTTTGTACTTTTTTGCCTATTACCAAGAATTCCAGCAGCCATGCAGACTCAGAGTGCATGGCTCTCTTGCTATTGTTCAGTTAAATTGGGCTGAAACTCCTGGAAGGTCAGCATTTGTGGTTCTCTGGCTACCAGTACTGTGGACAAGACTAAGACATAGTGTGCGTTGTTCTGTGGCCACCAGTGCAGTGGAACAAGGCTGAGTAATCAAGCATATGTGATTATGTGCTTCCACTGGACAAGGCTGGGATAAGCAGCAATGAGAGAGAGAGAGAGAGATAGAGGGACAAAGAGAAAGAGATGGGAGCTAGCTGGGAATGATGGGAATTGTAGCTTGGCAGCAGCTGGAAAGCTGGGGGACAGTGTTTCTATATCTACCAGTGATTTTGCAACAGGCTGGGTGGGGTCAGTATTTGGTTTATTACTACCAGTGCAGTGAGACAAAGTTGGGGGGTTATGTGTGGTTATATGGCTTCTAGTGCAGTGGGACATGGTTAGAAGGTGAGTATGTGCTGTTCTATAGCTATGGTGTAGTATTAAGAGTATGGTGCTGTCAAATACAGCAGAGGAAATGTATTTGGGAGTAATTATTTCTGGTGATTTATAGGTAGGCAGGCAATGTAACAAAGCAGTAAGGAATGCAAGCAGGGAACTGGTTGTATAGCTAGTGTTATTAGTAGCAGAAAAAGGGAAGTGGTCTTGCCATTCTACAAATCTTGTTAGACCTCACCTAGAGTATTGTGTACAGTACTGGAGACCACATCTCCAGAGGATATAGATACTCTAGAGAGAACTCAGAGAAGGGCTACTAAAATGGTGACTGGTTAACAGGATACGAAATATAAGGATAGACTAAAGGATCTGAACATGTATAGCTTGTAGGAGAGATGACAGAGAGGAGATATGATATAAGCATTCAAATACATTAAGGGATTTAACAAAGTGCAGGTGGAAAGTATGATTCAAAGGAGTAAACATGTTAGGACAAGAGGCCATAGTCTAAAACTAGAGGGACAGAGGTTTAGAATGTAATGTAAGAACGATTTACATCACAGAGAGGGTGGTAGATAAGTGGAATAGCCTACCAGCAGAAGTAGTAGAATTTAAGCATGCATGGAATGGGCATAAGGCTATCCTAAACATAAGACAAAACAAGGATCAAAAAAGGTTTGAGGTTTTTACAGTAGGAAAAATGGGCAGACTGGATTGGTCAAATGGTTCTTATCTGCTGTCAATTTCTATGTTTCTATGAAAGCATGGGGTTATTATGTGTGATTCTGTGGCTACCAGTGCAGTGGGGGTTGAGGCAGAAAAAAGCTGAATATCTGCACTTTTCGTGAAATATTTATTTCTCTGTGGGACCTGCCAATTTTTGCCTGTTTTGCTTTTGAGACAAAAAATTTTGCCCATCACTTATGGAGAATATCCTGAAACCTTAGGTTAGAAAAATACCCATTTACATTCAAGACACCACCAATCATTTAAACAAACTGTCTGACCTTGGCACCATCCTAAATGAAACAGTTCTAGCCACTATGGATGCAACATTCCTCTATACTATAAATATGGTATTGCATCCTTCAAAGCATTCTTAGAGAACCTACAACAATTCATACTAACACACAACTACTTTACATCCAGTGAAGACCTGCATAAGACTAGAAACACATATGAAACCACAATATTCCAACCTCTTCATGGTAAAATTGGAATGGGTATTCTTGTCCACTTGTCAAATAATTCCTCTAATCTGCCTCCCCTGTATAGATGGTATTATAATTGTTTGGGCTGTCAGTGAAAAAGAACTCTTGATGTCACAACAATTACAATTCTTTCAATATCACCATTAATCTGAATCACATTCACCTACATAAATTAGCTCTCTGGATACCACAAGTAGCATTAAAAACAACACCTTCAAGACAAATGTATACTGCAAACAAAAAGCTAAGCCAAATTATCTCAAGGTATAGTTGCATATGCTCTGAGTCTTCTGACCAAGATTCATCAACATCTTAAAAATCTCAGAGAGACTTGATCTTTCATAACTATAATGACAAGGTCACAGACACTCATAATCAGAAAGCCACCAATGTACCTTGAAGAATACAAACAAACACAATAAGAGAATTGAGTGCCTTAGTAGTCACTTGCAACCCCAGTCTGAAGTTGTCCACAAAATATCAAAAGAGTAGGGATTTGTGAAAATTTTCATCTCAAACCAAAATCAGCAAAAAATGACATTTCCCGCCTAGTGGAAAATTTCTTGCGAAAAGTGCAGTTTTTCCACTTTTTTCATCTAACTCACTGCATTGAAATCAATGCGAAGACATAAGCTGTGACTGGGGCAGACTGATACTTAGTGGGATAGAGTATTTTGTAGAGGATGATTTGTAGGACTTAGACTTGTTGTTAGAGGCACAACCCCCGAGGTACAATTGATTTGTAGGACTTACACTGTGTAGCATATTCTGTTTGATGGAATTTCCTCAGATGCAGCTTGTTGACTTTGTTGTGATTATCATCCACCACATTGCCATGTGTGGTCAGCATGGCACACTGTGTGCAATGGGTGGACATAAACTGCCACATCCTGTCATCTATATAATCAGCTTTTGCGGAGGTAATGATGACAGTGGTTGACCATCAGAACACGTTGCTACATTTTCCCGCGCCCGGACCCTATCATCAGAAAGTGATTGCAACGAAGGTGTTTTGCTCCCATGGAACTGTCACCCTCATCCCTACCTCTCTTCTGGAGTCTGCCACCACACGCCATCTCGGTGCTTGGCATGCTCCGTTTTGCCTCCACCGCGTCTGCAGTCCCTGGCGCCTCCTTCTCCGATCCAGTTCCTGACCTATGCCGCTGTGCACTGGCGCGAGGCACCACCGGCTTGGTCTTTTCATCTGTAGTGTCGGGTGTTGCGAGCTCCTGTTTAGAGCAGCTTCTTGCTCAGTGTTACCTCTCTTGCTCAAGTCCAGAGAGTATTCTATTTCAGTCCTACTATCCGTGTATGACCCTGCCTGACCTCTGACTCATCTCTTGCCTAGTGATTCCAGTCCTGCTATCCATGTATGACCCTGCCGGACCTTTGACCAATCTCTTGCCTAGTGATTCCAGTCCTGATATCTGTGTATGACCCTGCCTGACCATTGATTATACTCGTGCTGTGTATCTCCTGTGTGTGGAGGTCCAGTGTGGGTCATAGCTATTCCTCTGACCTATTCCTTGAGTCTGCTCCTGTAACCTTGTCCCTTCTACCCTCGGAGAGTTTCAGCTACTATTGTGGCCTACGCTCTCCATCCATGCACTCCACTCCTCGCTCTCTAGCCTGCACTCTCCCCTGCAGGAGAGCTTTTGCTGTTTATTGTCAGGCCATCCTGGACTTACTTCCAGCTTCTCTGGAGTTAGTCATCCAGCCTTGCGGTTGGCACCTTTAACCGGCCGTAGCAGCAGCAAGGTCTGACAATAGGCAGCCAACGCACGACCAACTTCGCACCCCAGCAATGCACCCCAGCACCCCCTCTCTTGCAGGTTTCCTGCAATTGGGTGACAGGAACTTTCAGGCTCAGGCTGGGTTTCTCTATTTTTTTCCTCTTTGATTTCTTCCTTGACTCCTGGTGCCCTTAGTGAGAGATGGGGGTACAGCAACACAGCTCCTGATATCCTTTGTTGGGGTTTGGGCTTAAAATGCTTCGCATAAATGTCAGGGTGTCTGTATTTCATGTGGGTTATCAGGGTGGTTGTGCTAAGATGTGTTTCCCCTTTTCACAGACTTATCACAAATCATCTACAGTGCCATCGCTGATGACTGCACTGTGCCTGCCCCCAGTGAAAAATAGTCCCGCACCATGGACCTCAGCAGGGAGGGGAAAGGTGGAAAAGAATTGCTTCTTTCTTCTTCTCCTTCACAATCATCTTCACTGGCTGGGGCAGAAGATGATATTGCTGCTGCTGCCTCAGAATCATCACTACAACTAGGACCAGGGATATTTCTGTTAAGTGGAACCTGCCCTGGTCCCACATTACTATTGTTGGACCCCATTTACACAGCAGCCACAATGGTCTGTGGCACATTAGCCTTGTCCTTATACTCACCGGCAGCAGGAATTACAGCAGGATCAAACTCTGCAAATTCCTGGTGGTGGTAGTGATGCCCGTCCCCATTTGCATATCTGTCTCCCATTCCTTCTGGATTTTTGCTAAAAAGGCCATTAATGTATCTTCCACCCCAGCTGCTTCACCATTACCTTCATTACCACCACCAACAGTCCCTTCTTGCTGCTGTTACTACTCTATGAGAGTTTAACTGGTTGGCAATGATGACAAATGTGACAGAAGGGTCCTCTGCTGTCACACATGCCATATCTACAGCCGAAGAAGGCAGACTAGCAGCACTAGCAGCAGACACAAGCAGCTGGTCTGTGCTGATGCTATTACTGCTGCTAGTCAGTTCTACCTTCCTCAGCATCAGGTCCCAGATGCACAATGCTAGGGGAAAGGAAATCACAGGGTCAGGGTGACGTTGTATGCTCCCTTGACCACTAGTTTGGCTATTTGGCTTCACTTCCCCTTCCTCATCTGCAGGAGGATCTAATACAGTCACGCTAGTCCCATCACCAGCTGCTTAATACCATCACCTGCACCATCACCCCCTCCCTCACCCTCAACATGCTCTGGGAGTAGTGAGACTGCTTGGGGATGACAAGTGTGACTTAGGGTACCTTGCTGTCACACTTGCCATCATCTCCTCCCTAGCAGCAGCAGGCATAGGCAGCTGACCTGTGCTGCTCACACTGCTACCCTGTTCTTTATGTGCCTTTGCTGGTTTGTTCATAAATTTCCCCAGGTTCCAAGAGAAAATGTCAGGGAACTGGGCATCATTGACTCTGGGGAATCAAGGCTTCCAGACCCTTCTATGATGATGGTGGTCACTTCTCCAACTCCTCTGACTCACTTGATGCCTCATAATCCTTCCAGCTGCTTTTTTTTCAGATGGCTGCTCATCCTGTTAGCCAAAAGTCTGAGCCTCTGCTACCTTAATGTAGCTAAATAAATCACTGCAAAACAGCCTAACACCCTCTCTATCTTTCTAGCTGCTTGTGTTGTGTTTCATTTCCTGGAAACATCATGTTTATGGAACAGAAACGCGAAGTACATGTAAGTAAAAGTGTGGGAAGAAGCCACTGAAAAAAATAATGAAAACATTTTGACAGTAGGCAAAAACATTTTAAGGGCTTTGTTTAAGGCAAATTTTCCATTAAAAAGTGGACAACCACATGGTTTTCACACATTTTTCCGTGGGAACATAATAGAACCTTTCAACCATCCCTATAAAAAAGCCTGAAATAATACTGCATACAGATGAAAGATTAAAGACTATACTCTCACAATTGCTTGTGATTATTTTATAAATATCACCCAACATGCACACACACATGTATGCCACAGAAAAGGCACCCACATCATATTCCCAACAAAACCACAGCAACAAGGGCAAATTTACCTGCAGAGCAACTAATATTGTATGAAATGTCCCAACACTGGATTATATGTTCGTGAGGAAGAACAGATTTAAGAAGAGAGATGAATTTGCATAGGTTCAATGTTTTCAAGGAGAAGAAAACATACAATTGTGAAGGAATGTTTTTACAAAATGTACACAGGAGACCTTATGGTAACTGTATTGATGGGAGACTTTCAGATACACAGAAACATCTGGGAATCCAAGCTGACCACGTTTGTTACTCAGAAATGTAGCTTGAATCTCAAAAGGGAGAGAATTCTTGCAGCAGATGGACATATTTTATGCTGAGATGCGGATTGGATTGCAGACTAAAAAGATGCCTCTACTAAAGTATAAATATTAACTTAGAGAGGTTGGTGATATGATTGTCACCTCCAATGCATTCTAAAGTAATCAATAACTTGTTTCCCCACTGTCATAAAAGGGGAACTCTCATCTCTGTTAAAGTACTTCTTATCTATGTGCTATCCGAGTTTATCTTCCATACATTTATTTTTTATGTAATGTAGTATAGCCCGAGATTTTACCTTTTAAAAATAAGCCTGTGATGTCATTTAAGGACAGGCTGTGGTTCAGCTCCATGTGATTCCTCCATGTGAGCTGGAGAGCTTTCTTGTCAATCAGAGAGCTCCAGCTCACATGGAGGAAACCTCCATCAGAGTAGGAGGTGAGAACGAGGAACTACTTGGGGACAGGAAGAGGTGAAGATTGACAGGCTGTGGTACAGAGCTTTACCACAGCTTGTCTTTAACTGACATTACTTCTGCTATCTGCTTTTACAGTGTATTGAATGTATCATACTTGTTGTACATATTTGAGGTATTCAGCTCTCTATAAGACACCTGAAGAAGAGGCCTACATGTCCTTGAAAGCTTGCACTCTAAATCTACTAAGTTATCCAATAACGTTATCAAATTTTCTCTGTTAGTCTCCTGTTTTATCCACAGTTGACACAGTACCACCTTTTACCTGTAATTCAGCTTTGGTATTGACTTTTGTAGCTTAATACAAAGAGACATTTACAGCCATATATGCTATTAAAAATTTAATTTCCGTTGATAGACAGGTATTGAAATATTTTAATAATATTTATCTTAACAAAATTAAAGTACATTTTAGAACATACCTATAACAAAACTTGCCCACCAGAATAAACTGGATATATCCCAGTCAGTGCCTCCTTAACAGAATGGGCTACTGCAGATGCAGTTGAAATATCCTTTGATGCAAGTGAGGTCACCAACACATTTGCTTAACCATTTGCGTGCCAGAATGGTATCCAAAGCATTGCAAAATACTCAAGGTTTAAAAATGACTTAGAGGCCTCTCTATAATATAATTTGTTTATTATTTTTGAATTCTTCTTAAAATGCCTTGAATAAAACTCAGAGATGTTTGGGGTTTAGCAAATCCATTTCTTATTTGATAGATTTTTCATTAAAACTTGACAAGGTTTACAACTTTAGAGAACTGAATTGAATCCACTGCTATTCAGAATCACCCAAAAAGTCCTGAATTCAGAGATCTGGTCCAGACTGAACTGATGTGACATGCTGTGTGTCAAGTGATCATGTGATTTTGGATGTTCTTCTAAGGAAAACTACCCAAGGAAATGCTACATTATCTCCAGAATGGAAAGGGTGAGGATGGTAGTGGTGTACGCAGGCACAGAAATGCCTGGATTATAGTTAATAACTTTATCATTGCTTTTATCTGCAAATTCCTCCATAGACTTCAAAAGGAATCTGTAAGATAAAACCAATGATAAAATGTATTACATGCAATGTAATCTAGGCCAACGTTACGGACAGGGAAACATGTAGGCAGGGAGAAACAGAAAATATGAAACACAAGCTTAACCTAAAGTATGATTATTAAAATTATATTTTGTGCAGCAACTGTAATCATGCTTAATTGAAGCAACTCCCAGTCGTGAGAAAAGCCATTGTTTATTCTGTATACCTCTCTAACACTGAAAGGTTTAAACTACAACAATGCTGCATAGTTCATCATATTTCATTTATGTTTTTCCTAACAAGTTTACTAGGGAATGCAAGCTAGGTACATTTAAATTAACAAAAGTCAAAACAGAATTACACTTTCAACAAGTTTGCTGCTGTTATTTCTATTACATCCAACTCTCCCATTCCCATTTCCCAGTCACCACCTTTACTCCCACTTCTATTCTTACTTACAGTCTTTCAGGTCCACTACCCACCCAGTAAGCTAGCTAACCTCACATACTGCAGTTCTTCTAAACTAGTCCATTATTACACAACTAGTAGATGCCCACAGAAAACTATTCCAATTAACAAGGAATGTATAAATGTCAGCTGTATATGTTGATTCTGAAATCATGTGATCACTTTTCCTGCTTTACCTTATGATACAACAAGGAGGTACAAAATGAATGAAAAATGAAAATGAATGGAAAAACATTTTCTGTGATTTATAATATTGTGAAATTAATAAAAACATTAACTTGCCAAAATGGTCCACTTATATTGCCATTGTGTTTAAAGTATCTTGGACAATGGTTTACTGTTGATCTAGTATTCTTGGATTTTGCAAAAGCCTTTGGTACTGTGCCTCACAGCAAAATGAAAATACTTTGGTTTGGTGATATCTGTACATGGATAGAGAACTGGTTAAATGATAGATTGCAGAGAGTTGTTGTAAATGAAATGCATTCAAGTCGGTCTAGAGTTGTAAGTGGAGTACCTCAGTGTCCAGTCCTGGGTCCAAAGTTTTTTAATTTGTTTATTAATGATCTAGAAGTGAGAATTTAAAGTAGTGTCTCAGTCTATGGTGATGAAAATTAGCTGTGTAAGGAAATGCATAGCAGGATGTGTATTCTCTGAAGAAAGATTTTGGATAAACTGGGTGAATGGCAGAAGAGAAGAGAGACTAGACAAATTGTGTTCTTTTATATTAGAAAAGATATGTATAAGGGGTGATATGATTACCATTTACAAATATATTCAGTTTCAATACATAGAGCTCTCTGAGGAACTATTTACTCAATGGGCTGAACAAAAACAAAATTTCACCCATTAAGGTGCTGTGGCCTAAAACAAATGCAGGGATTTTTTTACAGTAAGGGTAGCAAAGTTGTGGAATTCTTTGCCTCAGGATGCACTGTTTGCAGATACTCTAGCTGTTTTAAAAAAAGAAATGGATACCTTTTATATTGAGAATTATGACAATTGATTTCAAAGCAGAAAGAATGTTCATTCAGGGGAATATCCTACTGGAGTCAGGAAGGATTTTTTAAACCATTTGGGGCTTAATTGGAAATTATTTTAATAGTTTCTTTGATGCCATTCTCTTGGCAGATAAAATGTGACATGGGTGATATGGCATGGGCTGAACCTAGTGAACATATGCTACTATGTATTTATATTCCTATAAGTAGGTTCAGCAATACCATTAGATTCCATTATACAGTGTCTGCTTTGTAGACCAACTTAGAGACATTTCTCTGTAAATCACTTTCATACATTTTCCAAAGGATAAAGCACCAATCTATGATGTTCTGTGTTACACAAAACTGCAACACTTGAAGTGCCATTAAGCTTTGATGTCCCTTCTGATTCCACCATGACTTTTTAATCCTTTACCCACCATAAATCTTGACATTTAAATTTCACTATTCTGAAAATGTTAAATATTCATTATAATTAAATTATCCCTTGAAATCAATGGGAAGAAAAATATGTCTCCACCACAGGAAAGTTTTTTACAGCCAGATAAAAGGATGTCAGGCTCTCACAGCAGCCATTCTGTGTTTGTGAGAGGAGAGAGCAGCATGTTTTTGAGCTAGAGGAGATAGGCAAATAATGGGGAATTGAAGCTTAGTTTAGGGAGTCATTTAGGTAGGACATTTGTTCTCTGTATTAGGGGACTCTTGGGGCACTCTAGCTGATAAGAAGGGAGGAAGGAGGTTGACCCCCAATACTCCTAAATTCCATGTGACTGACTGGTAAGTCACAGGCAGCTAGGGACCTATTTGCTTTCTGATCTTGCTCCTATTATCTCTGTACTGGGTGGGGAAGTCTGGGGAAAGACTTTATTGATTTTGTTTTTCAGTTATAATTTTTTTGGACAGGCTGGGTGGACAACTTTAAAAAAATAAATAAATAAATAAAAAGTCTTAGGCGACAGTGACAGACAGCTGACTGGGCTTAGGGAAGGCATCAAACAGCTGCATCAGTTGTGTTGTGTACCATACAGTAAAAAAACCACAGTGTAGTTGTGCAATGTCCAGCAAATGCACAAGGGGGAGGGTTGGAGCAGTGCAGGGACTTGAGAGTAAAGTAGTAGTTCAAAAACTGACTGCAGTAATGGTTGCTGCAGCGTGTGCAATCAGTGATGATGATCCCTCTACTCCAAGGGAGGATGCAGTTTGTCAAGGTCCCAGCAAAACTAGTTCCAACACCACCAGTGCCAGTAGAAAAAAAAAGAACCATATAAGAAGAACACTGAAGACAACAACAAGTCGCATTCAAGTGGTGATGATGCTGGCAGTAGCATAATAGAGGAAGGTATAGCAGCTGAAGTGCCTGCTGCATCAGACAGTGAGACACATAAGCACCAAAACACGCATCCTCAAAGTAGTAGGGAACTTTGTTACAGTAAAAGTAAA
This sequence comes from Rhinophrynus dorsalis, assembly GCA_037306005.1. Taxonomy (NCBI): domain Eukaryota; kingdom Metazoa; phylum Chordata; class Amphibia; order Anura; family Rhinophrynidae; genus Rhinophrynus; species Rhinophrynus dorsalis. Next base: position 386,358,972 of record CM074720.1, on the reverse strand, counting down.
AAGAAATTGCTTGAGACCTCCAAAATCTTAGCGGAATATAAGAGTAGTGGGCAAGAACTGTCAGGGGATGTTGATGCTGCTGAGAATGACCTAATGATGACTGATGATGATGCAGATCTAGAATATATCACTCTAACATTCTTCTCTTGTTCAGATACAGATGAAGTTGAGAGTGAGGATTGTGACAGGGCTACAACATTAGCAGAAAGTCAAAGGCTGAATCTTCCACCACTTTTAAGGAGCACTGTGCCTGTCTATAAAGTTTTTGAGAAAGCCAATGGAAAGTCTGACCCTGGACAAGCACAGATGTCAAAAAGCACACAGTCACCCTATCAGTCATCATCGGCATCATAGCCTCTTCAAAGTCCAAGTCCCACTTAGCCACACACACCTGTTTTGAGTACCAAGCAACAGCAACACAGGTTAGCATCCACAGTGTTAGATATGATGAGTACCTCTGGTGCCGCTGCTGTAAGTGCTGCACCTTTGACACCTAGTAGTAGTGGCAGTAGAATTACATCAACATCTAGCTTCAGTAGTAGTAAATGCAGAAACCACACATGAAAGACAAAGCCAGGTCAACTATATTAACAGCAGCACAGATAAGGAGGTGGAGGACCACTGCTATGACCGATAAGTAATGTGTGTCAATAATCTGAGAAGGAGGATAGAGTGTGACAATGGTAAAAACACATACACAAATCACACCATGCCAGTCCCCCCCCCCCACCACCACTAAAATACATATCTACCACATTGTAGGTTGTACTTTATTTATTTTATTACTTGAAATCATCATGAATATGTGCCAGTGTCACTTAAGCAAAAAAGTGTTGTGGGCAAAGGACAAATGCATTCTGCATGCTAACTTGTTTTTTAAGCCATATCTTGCTGTAGGACTCACAACTTTGACTTTCAGCCACTTATTTCTAAACATCAGCCCTCAGAACAAGTAATATTACAGTGGGAAATGTAGTACCTATGGGAAATACAGGCGAAAAACGTGTTAAAATAGGTGAAAAATGTGTTAACATAGGCAAAAAATTTGTTAAAATAGGCAAAAAGGGGGATATTTTTGCATAGGCGGAAAAGCAAAATTTTTCATGGGAAAAGTGAAAAATTGGCACGTTTCCTTGAAATTTTTCACAGGAAATTTTTCACACTTTTCACCCACCCCTAGTGATGATTGTAACACTATAATTTTTATTTCTGTTTACATTAATATATTATATAATTAAAAACATTTCCCAAACATATAATTTTACATATATTTAGTGCTATTTTTTTAGAAACTTTCATAATGAATACAACTAAAAATTAAAGGACATATTTTGTCAAAGTGAGAATTTAATCCATCTGACACATTGTACTTTGACACAAATCATTTTCAGTGTCATCCTAGACACTATTGAGTCTGATTCTTTCTCACTGAGTACATCTTTGCCCCTGTGGGAGATGCTATGTTACAGCCAAAGAACAGAATTAAATTAGGTACAGAAATCAATCGTATAACCATTTCCAAAAGGAGTAAACATTGGCTAGCTCTGATTTCTCATCTTTGACTACAACAAAATGTCTTTGAAATTGCGTGTAATGAAATGAAAGGAGCACAGTGACTCAGTAATGAAATACACTGCATGACACAAGGGGCCCCTGGGTCCATTTGGCAAGTGTCATATCAACTTTGGTACGCATACTGTATTTGAAATACTAATGATTCCCTCAATTGATCTTTACATGTTCTATTAAGTGCCAGTGTAGATTCAAAAAAGGTGTGTGAATAATGCCACATTGCTCACGTCTTAGAGCATGTAACATATTTATCTCTGAATTACTGTGCTTTTATTATTACCAAGCTGTTCTTCAATGAAAAATGCAACTTAATTATTTTGATTTCTTTCAGATATAAGAGGTGTACTGCTCACTGTAAAAAGGCACTTTATTTTATTCCTTTAATTTATGTAGAACAAGTTGTGTTAAAGCTCGGATAAAGTTATACCTTCTACTTTTTTACCTGCTAGCACAAAAATGGGCATAAAGATTATAGATGTGATGAAAATGTAGACTAAGCTCACCATTTTGTAAAGCAGACAATCTGCCACATCAAATAGGGGTTTGCTTGCCATTGTACCCCAAGACTTCTGTACAGGGATGGGTGAAAATTCACTTTTTTCCCATGGACACTGTTGCAGAAAACCAACAAACTGCTTAATGTTCTATGGAATTTTTCTCTGATAGAAATCAAGTAAAATGTCCATCTTTTCACCCTAAATAACTTCTCATGAGAACTTTACTGGTTTATGATTATGTCCCAGACACAGAATGCATGGCCTCTAGTTATTGGTATAGCAGGACAAGGCTGGGACTTGAAGGTCAGCATTGGTGGTTCTCTGACTGCCAGTGCACTGGAACAAGGCTGGGGGTCAGTATGTGCTAAGGCTGGAGATAAGGTGTTCAAAAGTCTTAAAAACAGGTAATTTACTACAGTATTCAGTATCTGCTGATAGCCTGAGAAACATAGTACCTCAGCGGTATAGGTTTACATCCCATAGGTGGTGCCAGATGCACAAAACTGCCCTATGAATATAGATTTAACCAGCATTTTTATTATGTATTTAGTTATTTACGTTATACCTTATTTCAAATAGTCCTAGCTATAAGACTGATTTAAATACTCTTACTAGAAACAGGAGACGATACCTTTTCAAGTTAGGGTACTTGTCAGCAGCTATGCCCTAAGTACTAATGTCAGGTGATTAACATTTTCCCACTCTCTAGGGCCCACGAAGAGCTGTTTTCACTCTTTCTAATTATGGAATTTGTCTCCCTACAACTGCAACTCTTTTCTTTATTGTTTCCTTGCCAAATATGCCTCAAGTACTAATTGTTTGTAATAAGGTGGTTGCACACCAAAAGTATTCTCAGGAGTGCCATCATTTGAAAGAAGGGTATTCCTTCTTTCAAATGAGGGTGATGTAGCACCCATAAAATCAGCAGGGAGAAGGCCCATTCTTCTCTACCCTAATTTATTTTTAGGTGTATAATATTGCCAGTTAATCAAGTGATCACCTGTCATTCAGAAAGCAAAATGTACATGTGTTAGAAAGGGAGGGGATTCGCTGCTTTCAAAAGAAGATAGGTATAGGTACAGGTACAGGTATAGGCTGTTAAAGAGACATTCCCTGGTTCTAACTCAAATGTATTTGTTTGTTTATGTATGTATGTTTTTTTTAATATTATTATTATTATTTTGATACCAGGTGATTATCTGATCCCTTGGTATTAACTACTTCAACAGCACTATATCTGTAAAGGGTAAACACTCCTCTTTCCTGCAAGGGTACATTCTTTTTGGTAGGGGCTGAGGTACCTGAGATATAGGTGCTGACAGCCTGAATGTCCTTCCAATTCATCTACCAATATGTGATATTTTAGCTTTCTATAACCTGGCATTAACCCCCTTTCCAATAAATCCTTTTCTTCCTAGAAAGAAGGGATGTCAACATATGAATTCTGTTAGAGCTCCCCCTGCCTCCTTTAACTAATAATTCTTCTCTTGTGGTCCACTGGACTTCTGGTTTAATATTGACTTCATCACACATCAGTAGGCACTGCCAGCTCCTTCAGAGGGGAAGAAACCAACTCCCATCTGAGGACCCTGCAAGTTAAAAACTTTTTCTTCCAGCAACCGCACATAGACTGCTTACTGTAGAGAATACTGTACATTGGAGATGACCTTGCAGTTTTAGCTGGTCTGATAAGGAAATCTACCACACATCCTCAGCTTCAAAGTTGTTATTTCTCACTGTGCTAATAGAAATGCCCACAGTTTATGGGCTTTTTCCAGCTCTATCCATAGCACAGTCTGTGGCAATACTGGGCCAGCATTATTACTACTTAAACTAAAGTGCCACACTGTGCCACAACAAATAAAGAAGAATGTCTCAAAAAATATTTTATTGGAAACAAACGTTTTACATATATAAGAAGTTTTCAATGCTCTATAATGATTACTAAGCATTTTCTAAGGTGACAGGTCAACTTTCAAATAAAAAACTGTTATTCCTTAAAAACAAAGCGGTAGCTTTAACAGACTAGCATGACGTTTAGTAAACATTTGTTGATTCTTCTTTTAGATCTGAGTTCAAGAGATTAAAAGATAACATTATCTGCTGTTTATCCTTTATATTCAATTGAATCACTGCTAATTCCCCTACATGGAATTCTGCCCAGCTGACACAAAACCCTTGAGTTTATTGACAATTTGTCATTTGTATAGCTAAGTGACCTTAAGAAATGGTAATTTAGCTACTTGTCTAGAATAAAGCAGTGCTTCCCACAACGGGTTAAAATATTCTTGCATAGAAAATTATAGTTAGCATTAAAGGAACTATTTAGGTGCACTTACTTATTGGATAAATTAATACGGCAATGAAATTAGTAAATTAACATAAACAGAAAATTCATCTAAAACAAGCTCTGTACACTAAAAATATTTTTTCATGTAATACATGATTAACAAAAATAAATAAGCATATTTAGCAGATTAAAATGCTACAAAAAGCCATAATACTTGACTCAAAGTTGTGCTTAGTAGATAGGTTTGTATGTGATAAATCAAATAAATTAAATTATGATTAATTAAAATAGATGTATGCCTTCAAGAAATAGTGCTGAGGAACTGTCATTTGTTAAGAAACCAGTATATGTTTACTAATATGACACAAACCCTCAAATCTCTAGAGCTGCACTCCCAATTGTTTTATCATGCTTAATGCTACTACATTTTCAAATATATAATTTAAATGTAAAAGAAGATTACGTATTTCCCTGTGGCTGCCCAAATATCTTTGTAACAAAAGAAAAATAAAAAGGCTTTTTTTTTTTTACAGAAGGATCGTTTTAGTCATGCTTGACTGAATTTTCAAGACTCTCACCATTTATAATGAGATTTTTTATCTCATTTTAACCAGAGATATTAGAGAAATTTGTGTCATTCCACTCCTTCATTGCTAAGGGAGCTAAGAGAGAGAGAATGTAAGTCAACCAATTCCTGTCCACCGTTTCCAGAATTAGAGAAGTTAATATTTATTGGGGTGGTTGGAAGAATGGCAGAGAGGGTTTTTAAGGAAAGTCACTAAAACAAATCACTGTATTTTATTGTATATTCAATTAAATCTTCAATGTCAATTAGCAATCTAATAGATTCTCTTATAGAGAAAAAGTCCAATAAAATTATACATTCTGAATTGTGTTATGGCATAGCTGTACAGAAATGATGTATACCAAAATAATTACAATTAATCTGAAGCCATGTGTTATGTTTGTGTGGGTGGGGTTTTTGGAGTTAATGTCCACACATTCTCATGCTTGGTTGTTTTAAGTTATACTTAAAGTTTAATTCTGCAATAATTGCATTGTGCCGTAAATGTTCCAATGTGCAATACTGGTGTAATTATTACATGTTTGATTAACAATATTTGCTTTAGTGAAAGTCATAACAAAGGAAATGTTGCAAACAGAAATGTTGTAATCAAAATAATAGCTCACATTTCTCTGAGAAAATCCATACAAAGAAAAAAAAAAAAAAAAAAAAAAATATATATATATATATATATATGTCAAATCAATGAAATATATAATAATACCTTTTTTTATTGGACTAACATTGAGTCAAGAAAAAGCAGAAAAGCCATGTAAATGAAAGTTTAAAAGTGATAAGAATTAATCCCTAGATGGGAATGTGATAGGAGGGGGGACAAGACAGACAGAATCACAGTGCACTGATACAAGCAGAAAAATATAGTGAGGGAGATGATTAACCCCCTGAATGCCACACGGCCTTCACTTAATGACCACAGAGTTTTTTCTTATCCGACGCAGGGCTTCCCGAAAGGCGTGCAGCTGAGTGGGGCCCCTGAAATCCATGACATTCCTGTCACGTCATGGGTCCTTATCACACGTTGGACCCTTGACGTTCTATAGATATATAGATAGATACATTCCCCCCAACATTAAAAGAAATATATCTTGGAACAGTAGGCATTTATTTTTAGAAGTAATCAATTTATCTAATTTGGATCAATTGATAATCCATTTCCTACTTTCCTGAACTTAACCCTCTGAGTGCCAGGGAGGTATCCAACACATTGCAGTGTAATGTGATGAGTACTTCTCTGGCTCTCAAAGAGTTAAGTTGTGATGGATGGCTATGTACAGAAACAGATTTCACACATTATAATGTAGACACCTACCTAATGGTACTTTGATATTGAGGTCATCTACAATAGTTAAAATGAGTACAACTGGATTATTTAAAGAGCCATGGCAGTTTACTGTGTGCCGCTATTAGTGTGCAATGTAACCAAAAGTGATCTACTTTAAGTAACATTTTATTTAGTTAACTCTGTAGGCTGGGGTTTCTTGCAACTCTTTATAAAAAGATAGATCTCTAAATTAAACACCCTCTTTGTTTACAGAGGTGCATTACAGGTAAGTATATTCCTGGAAATGTTTAGTATAAGAGGTAAGAGAGCTAGTGCCAGTAAAGCAGAAATCTAAGCTCCTGATCCAGAAAGAAAAGGTTGAGAAATTCTGGGGCATAGCAAATGCTCCATAGGTAATAACAAAATTATATCTATTTAAATTATGTTTTAACCTCTTAAATACTCATTTAACCTATTTGAAAGCACACTTTAACCCAATAACGGTGGTTGACATGCACCTACAAGGAGCGCTGTGATCACTGAGAGAGCTGAACCAAAAAAAAAAATGCCTTGGTCCTCCAGCGCACCCCACCCCTGGACAGCTCAGTTCTTAAGGGGTTAAATAGAAGGGAGTGTTTGTGTCCCCTATCTTGCCAATCATTTGCTCCAGAATCGCTCATTCTTAGCTTCCTTAATATGGCTCTAAATATATTTTTGCAAAGAAAATTGAATATTACTGTGTTTAGTGCTAAAACAACTAGCATTATTGTATCCAACTACTATTAGGGAAAATACCCTTCCTCCTACAAAAATAAATATGATAATAGATTACTAAAATAAGTCCTAAAAATTATTGCAATAATCTGAGAGGTGCTCAGCTCTTTGGACAGCAGTACAGTGATCAAAAAATATCTTATTTTGGAGAATAATTATTTAAATGGATTTTTAATTTCTTGATTGCTAGAGGTGTCTCAATGTGTTGGAGATGTCTATAGCATCAAGGTGATTAACCCTTTAAATGCCAGAGGGGTACGCAACGCATTGCAGAGCAATGCGTTGCGTACCCCTCTGGCGCTCAAAGGGTTAATAGATTAGATTTTTTTTTTTTCTCTATTACTGAATTAATCTAATTTTTACAATACATTAACCATCAATTGAACCCATTGAATGCCAGAGACATTTCCAACTCATTACAAAGCAAAAGCACTTGAGACAGCGCTGGAATCCAGGGGGGGGTAATAATATTATTAAATGCCATTTTTTCATTTTTCTACATTTTGACAGATCTAAATTAGAATCATTGGGATTAAGAAGGGACAAAATATTAATTGATTTTGTTTATTCATTTTAATAGCTGTATTTAGCCATCATAGCTGAGCAGAGGAAAAAAGTCACATGGCTGAGATGCAGTTACTTCTACTCCAAATAAAAACAATGGTGTGTTCATGTCTGAACTTATTATTATTCTGAGAATGTACTAATTTGTTACATCCAAGATGATGGTTGGTTTGGTCCATGAAAAGGGCAATGTGCCAACTGCTGCAGTTAAGTAAAAGGACTTCTTTCATTGAGAGTGGTGGGACTGAAATTAGCCTGCAGTGCATGTGGGTGGGGGAAGGAAAACTGCCAAGGGAAGTCATCCTGGAATGGAGCTTTGCTGAGATGGGTTCTGAATGAGGCTAAAACTAGGATTTCACTAAATGCCAGCATGGGCAGGGATATTTTCAAACCACTAGTGGTCTGAGCAACAACTGATGAATATTTTATCCCTGCAGGCATTAGATGGTGTTGCATGAGGCTTTTCTGTATGTGTTTAATGTGTTCTTGTTCATAACATTAAAGCTTTTATAATTGTCTACTTACATGGAAGATGTGATATCAAACTTCACCTAAAACGAGGCATGTTCTGCAAAGTAAAAGTATGAAATAGGTTTATCGCTGTTGCTATGAATAGTTTTCTTTTTTGATTCATCCTTCCAAATTTGAATGAGAATCAAGCATATTATTATGTACCTTAATTCTGCTCAAACCAGGGTGGTCTAGTAATTTGGTTTTATATGCATGACATTGCTTGAGGACATTTGTTGTAAATCTTACTACAAAAAGATTGCAAATATATTCAGCACTTTGTACTTTCTAAATCCATAGTTTAAGAATCTCCATGAGGCAGTTAGACCTACATGGCAGATTGTTGAGCAATGAATGATCAGCTTGGTGTGATGCATTTAAAGGGATAGTAATACTTAAAATGTAAAAAAAAAATATGTTGTAGGGTTTATCCCCCTTAGTAAAACAAGAGTACTCCCACTGCTGAAAGGTGTTTCATTCCAAATGTATTAATTTTCAAAGCTGAATTTTTTAGGTGCAATATCACAGTGGCCTGAAATTGTACAGTGGTGCTGTGGATACACCATCCTATGGAGATTTATGGTCCTGGGACCAGAGCTGTCCATAGGATTGTGTAGCAACAGTGCCACTGTACAATTTCAGGCTGCTGTGATATTGCACCTAAAAAATGCAGCTTTGAAAATTAATAACTTTTGAATGAAACACCTTTCAGCAGTGGGGGTATCTTGTTTTACTCAGGGGGATAAACCCTACAACATATATTTTTTTTTACATTTTAAGTATTACTATCCCTTTAAACATTAAATGATAGCGTACAATGCTTTTGTGAAATATTTTGCTTTATAAAGACAGAATTCACGAATTTAAAATATATATATTAAAATATATATAAGTGTAGACTACCTATTTTTAACTCATTATTGTCAGCAGAGTAATCAATATATTATAAAACCCCGTGTTTGTGACCTCTCTAGAACTCAGAAGATTAAGAGTTTAAATCCTACAACAGAACATGATTTTTAATTATTCCATACTTTGAATGAAGATTAGATCTATTTTATTTCATACTATAGTGGAGTTAAAAAAGCTCCATCTGAAGTATACTCGTTGAAGATTAAAATCCTTTATGGAAAAACTGTTTAATGAATATTTGTAAAAAGGCATATTTTTAAATTAATAAATAAGTGTTATGTAACCAATAATCAGATCATTTAGAATTATTCACCAGTGAAACAATAACAAATTAAATTCATTAGATAGTATGATTTTTTTCAGTAAAAAACACTGATCGTGTAAACTAGAAACATGAACATGGTGATTGTTTTCAACATAGTGCTAAATGGAATTAATTACATCTAATGCAGCTTATCTGTTTATTTGTAATGGAAAGTGCCAAATCATAGATTTTTTTTTTAAATTATTACAACATTTGATAAATCTGTTCATGTGCAAGGTCTGTTTGCTAATGTAATTTTTTTAATGTATATATTTGTGTCAAAATAGTTTTATAGTTTCAACAATTATATGTTTAAATGGATCTTTACACATTTATTAAATAGTGGTTCATTTGAGCTATAATTTGAAAAAGTACATTGAGTTGCTTTTTTTCAGTTCATTGACAGAGGAACAAACATTTCTTTAATAAGACTACAGAACATTCTCATTTTGTTGCAAAAAGCTTAGATAAGGATCAGGGCCCTGTGAATCACTGTGTTGGCCTTTGACCCTGAAAGTACTGAAGAGGTTTGGCACAAGAAGAGTTAGACATTATTATGCAACGGACTTTTCAATTCTAAAGAGTCTCTGTGCTTTCTAGCAGATAGACTTTGGTTGCTGGAAATGAGAGCTGTATTTTGGCAGCAGTAGACAAGGACTGGCTCTGCCCTGCCAACTCATTATGACATAATCCTTCATTAATCCGTATTCTCTGTCAGCCCCTTCAGAGCTGTAGATACTGCTGCTCTGCTTGGCCCCAACTCGAAAGAGATTGTTAGATGAGGGCAACTATGTATTTGTGAATATAGGATTTAAAAAAACAAAGCTGAGATATTCACCTTATCTGATTTTTTATTTTTTAATTTGAAAACAGGCAGTATACACAGAACACTGGGGGGAATTGAAATGTATGCTCAAAATTGAATTGGGTTCAGGAAGAATGTACATCAGTGCACAGTTTACATCAAGTCCAAAATTAAAAGTTGTTAAAGCAAACTGTATGCAGAAATTGGTTGGGTTTAAAAGTATGGGGGGAATATCATTAAGCTGCTTATGGAAAACTTGGAAGCAAAAATAATTGTGAGTTCATTTAATAAAATGAAAAAGTAACAGCATATTTAGTGGAGCAAAAGCAGAGAAAAGTCCAACTACAAATCAGAAAAAAATGGAAAAATCCAGCGGATTTGAAAAGTACTTTATCTGCTATAAATATAGTCTACTTATTTTACTCATAAATTGCTCTACTTTTGTGTTTGTATATATGCTTCATTAGGCCTTTCTTATTTTTCACAGGAATTTTCACAGAAACAAAAACACAATTTTCCACTTTTCCATGAACATTACCATACATATATAACACAGTTTCTGCCTTTGCTCTGTCATCAATGAATATCGTATGCCATTGTCCACCTTTGCTTTTATGGCCATGAGAAGTCTTGCCACTATACTACAAATACTAAGGCCTCAATACTATTACCACCGCTAAAAAAAAAAAAAAAAAACAGACGTTTTTTTATAAGTCAGGATTTAGTAGCAGTATTTAGTTTTTGAATGACCACGTGACTGATTCATTCATAAAAGCACACAGCTGCGCTTTTATGAATGAACCCGGTGTCAGGGTTCACTACAAGCATTCTACTGGAGCCAGCTTGTACAGCCACTCCAGTAGTAAGAAAGGAAGCCAGAAAATGACATTCCTTGTCGTCCCATGGATCACGTATCCTACTGAATAGGTGATCCATGCTAGGTGGGGTATCAGGAAGGGTCCTGATGCTCCCCTTGTGGGCTGAATCAATATATATTACTAAAAGCTTTATTAAAAAAGCTGGCAATTGCCGCCTGCATTGATCACCTGTCTTACTGGATAGGTGATCAATGCTAGGGGGGGTATCAGGAGTGGTCCCAATCCCCCTTGAGGTCTGAACAATTTTTTTTAATAAAATGCAACACATAACAGGGTCCTGATGCTCCCCTCGTGGGCTGAAATCAATATATATTAGTAAAAGCTTTATTAAAAAAGCTGGCAATTGTGGTCTGCATTGATCACTTATTTTACTGTATAGGTGATCAATGCTAGGGGGGTATCAGGAGTGGTCCCAATTCCCCCTTGAGGTCTGAACAATTTTTTTTTAAATAAAATGCAACACATAACATTTATTACACATATACAGACAATGCATTGCTACCTCTCTGGTACTCAAAGGGTTAATCATGCAATACATATACAACAGGGCATGTCGAAAAAAATTTGAGAAGAAAACAGTTTTGAATGTGAGCAATATTTGTTGAATTAAAATGTAGAAAGAAGGTCATGGGAGCACTATATGTCTAATTTCAAAGGGGGGCACTCTATGTCAGATTTCTATAATGTGGGGAACACATATAATGCTTAACTTGACCTTTCTACCATCAAATGTATGCCTCTTTCCTTGGACTTTGACATTTTGCCTTTTTTTTAAGTGGTAGTTTAAGGCGTGGTTGAATAGAAGCAGACAGCGCCATTTTTGTTAGTATGTAGAAATGTGCTATCTAGGGCGGTTTTGTTTTACCGTGGTTCTACAATGGAATACTAGTAAAACAAATGTTTGCAAAATACACGGTGCTTGTTTTCAATGTAACACCTGTTTGGGTGCAAGTAGTAGTATCGAGCCCTAAGTCTATTGTGGAGAAATCTACAGCTGAAAGTAAAAGTTGTTAGCTCAATCCAATTCCCACTGGTAAAACCCATGGTAAGACAAAAATGGACACCGAGCAGTACACACACAGTGGTACCATCAGAACTCAATTGCCCTATCAACATGAACCACAATGAGCTTTGGGACACAAAACCTGACTTGAGGCCTAATGTTCTTCTTGTGTTTTTCAGTCCCATAACTCACACTAAATAGTTTGAGAAACGGGAACATCAATGGAAACCAGCTAACACTCGGTGTTTGACACAGTGTCAAACTATGAGAGAGAGATACAAACACAGTGACCCTTCTAAACATTAAACCTCTCATTGGCTCTACACTATCCCTAACATTAACTATAGACCCATACTAGCCCTAACCCATACTAGCCCTATCACCAACAGCTGGAACACCTACCTGTAATCCTGAAGACCAGAGTGGTCTTCTGCAACCTAGTCCTCTTCTGTAATTCTTCTTCTGTAAGCTTCTATCATTATCTGTCACATCTGTTGTCATCTGTCATCTTCTTTTCTTCATCTGTGCTCTTCTTCATTCTCTTTTTGTAAACTTAAGTGTTTCATCTGTAAATAAAAAATATATTTGTTAAAATCAAACGATTCTTAAAGTTACATCACCAGCGGCGGCAGGGAAAAAAGCAGAAAAACAAAAAAAAACTACTTATACCTTTTGTGCCATTGCCCGATTAACACTGAGGGAAATTTGAACAATTTCAAAATGTTTGCCACATTGCCATTGGCTGCGATGTGGGTTATGCAGGGCATGGAATGTGCCCTTCAGGAACCACATCTCCCAGCCATCAGCTTCTTGCTGAAGGGATGACTCAATGCGCTATAAGCTGATTGGCTAGTAGGTGGACGTTTCATGCCCTGTGTAACCCCATATCCCAGCCAATGGAACCATGGCAAGCATTTTGAACAGGGACTGGCCATATAGAAGTTAGTTCCTATTCAAATTTCCCTCAGTGCAGTGCTTTGCATTTGTTAAACAAAAGTAGGAGACATGGGTGCAATTGATACTGAGAAAAATGTTGCCTCACTCCCTAAGATATCTACAGCTCTAGTGTTAGGGGCCTCTCAGCCCCATGCTGCTGGTTGATCACATCCTCCCATTCATCAGTCCACTGCTCCAAAACTCTTCTCCAAGACTGCCCCCCTTTGACTCTCTGTAACGGTTTGTTTGACACACAGACACATTAGGTTTGGATAAAACACAGTTTTATTAAACAAATAAGATTACAATAACCCTCACAGGTCCTGTAATATACACTTAATATAGTACAGCCACAAGACAGGTTATATATAGGTAAGCCCACACAGGTCCAGTATAAGTATAGAGTCCATAACACATTATACTGACACAGGTCAGATGGATCTTGAAAGAGTCCCAGTGTATCGGTACTGTATGGGTTAATAGCAGTCAGCAAGTGTAAAGAGTCCCATGTGTGGTAAGGGCTGTTAAGAAGCTCACCTAGGGTAGAGAGCTTAAATACGAGTAACGCCCAAGAATAAGTATAACAGGTAATGGTGAACTGCCTTAGCAGTAACGGAGGCTGAGCAACTTGAGCACTGCCGGAGCAGTAACGGAGACTAGGCCACGTGAACACTGCTGTAGCAGTAACGGAGACTGAGTGACATGGACACTGCCGTAGCAGTAACGGAGACCAGGCAACTAGAGCACTGCCATAGAAGTAATGGAGACCAAGCCACGAGAGCACTGCCTTAGCAGTAGTGGATACTAGGCAACAGGAGACTTCCGTAGCATAAACAGAGACTAAGCCCTTGGATACTGATGTGGTAATAACGGACTCTGAGCCACAGGGACACTGCTGTAGCAGTAACGGAGACTAGGCCACTTGCACTCTGCCATAGCAGTAATGGAGACTAAGCGACTGGAGACTGCCGTGGCAGTAATGGAGACTGAGCAACTGAGCACTGCCGTGACAGTAACGGAACTGAGCAACTCGCCCTGGGAGGCAACTAACCAGGTGCGGATAGTAAGACAAGTCAATAGGAATGTCGCTGGGGCGGCACAGAGGTGACCGAGACCAAAACTGCACAGCTGTCACAGACAGCGAGAGAGGATCACCACCCTCAATCAGAGACCGGTAAGGGCGTGCAGCCCAACCGGGCGGGTTCACACGGAGCAGGAACGTCAGCCAATCCAAGTCGGTACACGGAGCAGGAACATCAGCCAATCCAAGTCGGTACACGGAGCAGGAACGTCAGCCAAGCCGGGTCGGTACATGGAGCAGGAACGTCAGCCAATCCAAGTCGGAACACAGAGCAGGAACGTCAGCCAAGCCGGATCGGTACACAGGAGATGAGAAGCAGAATGGTCAGTTAGTCCGGGTCGGTACACAAGCAGGAGACAAGATGCAGAGTAGTCAGGCAGGCTGGGTCGATACACTGAGAGCAAACTGTAATCAGGAACAAGCGCTGGTACTGGAGAAGTGCCAGAACCCAGTATTTAAAGGCAATACTGGGCGGGACAATCACAGTACAGCCAACAGAAGCAGAGCAGGAGTGCAGACTGACAGAACGTCGCTGAAAGAGCACGGACACCGTGATACTCTCTGCACACCTCTTTTATTGTTGGCAAGCCCTGCCCATCACCAGCCCACTTTACCTGATTGACACACCCCTCCCTCCCTCTCCTAGAAGCAAGGGAGACAAAGAGGATCTGGTCCTTCTTTTTGTCATTTTCCTGCCCAAACAGACCAGGGGAAAAAAACACAAAGACACAAAGGAAAATGGTTGTGAACTAAATGTGTGATGTATGACATGAGAACATAACCATGCAATGGATACAGTTAAACTGCAAATTTTGCTGCAACTTATCTCTGTCTCCAGATGGATATAGATTTTCTGGAGAGAAGGGCTACTAAAATAGTGAATGGTTTACAGAATAAAAAATATCACGATTGACTAACAGAACTGAACATGTATAGACTGTAGGAGAGAAGAGATAGACTGTCTTGGGACATCATTGGTCCTTATGGGATTAAATACATGAAAGGATTTCAAAAATTATGGGAGGGAAGTTCATATCAAAGGAGTAAAAATGTTAGGACAAGAGGTCATAGTCTAAAACAAGAGGGACAGAGGTTTAGATGTAATGTATGAAAGTTTTACCTCACTGAGAGGGTGCTAGATAAGTGGAGTAGTATATGAGCAGAAGTGGTAGAAGTTAAAGTGGAACTACCACCTGAACACAACTTTAGCTTAAATAACTCCCCATCTGGCGACTAGCTGCTTAGTAGCGCAAGTTGCCAGAATTATTACCTTGACAAACAGATTTAGCCTTTCTTCTCAGGCTGATAGCATCATGGAACATGGACATCTTGCCATAATGACGTCCACGCACCTGCGCTGTCAATCCCAGCCAGGTCTAGGAGGCATTGCTAGGAGTCGTCTGGCTCCAAAACAGGCTGACATCGCAGGCGCGCGGACGTCATTATGGCAAGATGTCCGCATTCTGTGATGCTGTCAGCCCGGGAAGAAAGGCTAAATCTATTTGTCAAGGTAATAATTCTGGCAACTAGCTCTACTAAGCAGCTAGTCGCCAGATGGGGAGTTATTTAAGCTAAAGTTGTGTTCAGGTGGTAGCTCCACTTTAATACAGTCATGGCATTTATGTATGCATAGGATAGATATAAGTCTATACTGAACAAAAGACAAAACCAAGGACTAAATAAGATTCAAGGTTTCTACAGTAGAGAAATGGGCATACTAGATGGTCTGTATGGTTCTTATCTGCTGACAATTATGTTTCTATTCTTCTATAATTATGATGGCGTTGATTTTCACTGTAAAAGTGCATGACAAAGTATGGAATGGTGTTTTGTCTGTCAATGTATATATCTGAAATATGTATGATATATGTCTCTGTCACTGTAACTCTCACTCTGAATAGGTGTAGGAAAAGGATGTCCTGCATCACCTATCAGTGAAAAGTTTCTTTTTCTTAACAAGGGTTTCTGTCACTGTTGATGTCACTGTGTATGTAAATCACACCCACAATCTCTGCAACCATCCAGAGAATTGTCTAGGACCAGTACTTAAGTCAAGCAGTTCCAGCTTGCCCTTTTAGCCTGTCTTCTGCCTCTGTTTACTAGGAGCTAATGTCAAAATGTCAGCAGCTTTCTCTCTCTCTCTCTTTTTCTCTCTCTCTCTCTCTTTCTCCTGCATTGTTAATTTTTACAGAGCAGAAAAGAGCTGTTAGCTCAAGAGAAGTTGCAACAAATTATAAAGTGCCCAGAAATTGGCAAAGTGTCACCAAACCACAGTATATGCTTGTCCCTCTTGTTCTTGCGGATGCAGGAGGAATGTGTGTATGGAACACTGTATGTCAAGTTGTACTTGTCTGTTTTCCTTTAATGTTTGATGTATTCAGGTGTGTCTGCATAGTGTCTTTCACTCAACTCAGTAGAGTCTTAGGCTCAGCCAGATAGTGCAGGTAAGAAAGCTCATTAACCTGCTTATTGAATTTATAACAATTGTATTGTTATAATGCAGCCAGGAAAATAAGATATCACCAACAGGTCATTCAAAATTATTATATTAAATATAACAAATGTAATGACCCATGAGTTAGTACCTCAAATATGCTCTGTTAGGTGGCAATAAGGTTAACTAAGCAAGTGTGTCCAATACAGTTTAGAAAGCACAAAACTCTGAAATAAAAGGACGAAGAACAGATAAAACCATAGAGGAATAAAGGAAGGAGTCAAGAAGAGAAAAAAGAAGAACCAGGAAAAGCAAGAGAAGAAAAGAGAAAGAAGAAAAGCGAAAAAAAGAAAAGACAGCTGACAGGTCAGCCAGTCCGGAGGGTCAGGCAGATGGCATAAGATCCAGTCAATAAAGTATCCCAAGTAAACAATTAACATGCAGCCAGGTTGAGACAAATTCTAGATTAACAATGATTTTAAATATCAAGAGCAGTTGTGCAGTGAGCAAAAGCGAGGAATGTCCAATGGAACCGCTAAGGCAAGGGATCAGTCGCCATCGAGAGATCCAAAAGGCCTGAATTAAATTGAACCATGCATACTAGCTTGTAGGAAAATCAGCAAGTGAAGAGTTAGAGATAGCATAACACCATTCTATTTGACCTATCTGATTAACCTTGGAGCACCACTGGGAGAAAGTGGGAGTGTTAGGGGATCGCTAGAGGAGAGGAACTAGCATCTTAGCAAGAGGTAGAGCACCCTGAGATTTATGATTGGGGATCCTGAGGGTGGCCATTGGACTCATATTAAAAAGGCCCAGACATGGGTCTTTAGGCATGGTACCATGAAGAGTATGAGAAATCTGAGATACTTGATTAGGGATGGGCAAAAAGTCCTATTTGTTACTGGAGGAATTTTAATGAGAAAATTATGTTTTTACATTTTTCCTGTGGGAATTCCCACCAATAGAGAAACCCATACATTTTCCACTATTTCGCTCACCACAGAATTTCCTGTGAGAACCATTTCCACCTATGTTTTGCAATGGAGGCAAAACTTCCCTCCTCATTAGTACAAAAAACAAGAATTTCCCATCATTCAGTGTGGTGAAGTTTAGGAAACAAAGAGACCAGAAGCAGGTAGAGAGAAGAAAGAAAAGTAAAAGTTAAAATTAAAATAAAATTTGTTGTAAGTGCTATCTAGCACTATAACCAGCAGGATAGGCTCTATGGATCTATGGATTCTGTTGTAAGTGCTATCCAGCACTATGACCAGCAGGATAGGCTCTATGAATTCTGTTGCTTCTGAAGAAGGCATAACTAGCTAGCAGTATAAGCATCACAGGTCAGCTGTCTGTGCCTGCTGCTACTGCTGCCAGTACACTTTCTTCAGTGGAGGAGATGATAAATGTGGCAGCAAGAGACTGGTGGGAGCAGCTGCTGTGGAGGAGAGTATGAGAGTTTTTTGGGTGGAAAGCAATATGGAATGGGAGAAAGAGATGCAAATGGTGATGGGCACCACTGTCACCACCAACACAGACATGCAGGAGTTTGCTGCTGTAATTCCTGCTGCTGAGTCGCTAGAGGCAGAAGTTTTTCTGTAACATCGGAAGGATGATTATGAGAGGGCTAGTGTGCTACAGCCTACCGACGCCATCATGGGACTGGTTTCTTCAAGCAGTGATATTGGACTAGGACAGGCTCCACTTCCCACCAATAATTCTGGTCCTAGTTCTATTGATTGTGCAGAGGCAGCAGCAGCAGTACTGTCGCCAGCAAGTGAAGGTGATTCTGGAAAAGAAGAAGACCATTCTTCCCCATATCTCCCATCACTGAATCATGGGTGTGGGAATATTTTTCCCTTGGAGGACGCACAGTGCAGTCATTAGTGACTGCACTGTGCACTCTGTGTGATAAGGTAATGATGAAAAGGGGAGAAGAAGGGACACATCTTGGCACATCTGCCTTCATAAAGCACATGCAACATAGAAAGCCAAACCCCACAAAAAATCAAGGGCAGTAGTCACTGTGCACCTTGATCCTCCCCATGAGCACAAGAACAAGGCAAAAATCTTAGAGGAAGACTAGGTAAACACAGGCTGGAAGTTCAGTGATGAGCATAACATCTCCATCATCATCTTCTTGTGCTAGGGTCCTGGTGGGGGAAGATGTACCCACTATCCCTACCCAGGCATTCTCAGCATCCTCTACCCTCTCCTGTGGTGTACTACATTTGCCTCCATTATCTCCCCCACCAGCTGATAGTGAGTCTGTAGAAGTGAATATCTGGCATTTTGTGTACACCCATTGCATACTGTGTGGGGTATTATGAAGCATCTGTAGACATTCCATACCACTGAATATGTTGAGTGGCAGCGAGGATTAATTATTTTTACTAAGACTTCTTCTATCTTCTTGACATCAAGCGTCGTTAGTGGAGTGGACAGAGGCCATAGTGACATTAGTACTTGGTTTCTTGGGGGATGGCTTTCATTGCTGACCTAAGTGTCAATGTATTTGCAGTTGTACCTGCTGCTTAATATGAGTGAGATTGTTGTGATACTTCCTACCCATTTCTTCTCCTGTTTTTCAATATTTCCTTGTACATGCTATGTACATTGCAGTTGCTGATGAAAGGCACAGTTCAATATAGGCTGCGCTCAAGGGAAAGAATAGTATTCCACCACAATCAATGATTTTAGACGAGATGCAGGAGGAGAAGTATAATTGGCCAACTTCTTCTCTCTAAAACACCGGAATTGATGTGGAGGCTTGTTGTGACTCCTGCCACAGCAAAACTAGGGCTAGTGGCAAGTAGAAGCATTGTCATACCACAGTCTGTCTTATATCAGAGCTGATGATCATCCAGTTCCATTGCAGTGTATCTATTGAAATGTCACCTTCAATTAGGCAACCAACAAAATAGCACATTAAAAATGTTGCTTGGTTGGAAAGGACAACATCAGAATGTTGCTTGCATGAAAAGGGCAACATTCTGATGTCGTAGGCTTGAACGTTGAGTGGTTGAAAAGGGTGATATCAGCCAGGTACTGTCTCTCTTGCCGCTAGCAAGCTAACACTTTCTGTGTTGGTAGGGGTAAGCTGATAAAAAGCATAGAAAAGAAGCTGCTCCACTCCCATCAGTTCGCTGAATAGTCTCAGTCTTAACCCCTTGAGTGCCAGAGGAGTCCGCAACGTATTGCAAAGCAATGCATTGAGTATCTCACTGGCACTCAAAGGATTACATTTTGAGAACATATATGCCCAGCCTATCATATTTTCAATTTGATAACCACATGGATGCACAGCATATTGCACTTATCCCTACAGAAGCCAGAAGAGTGGCATATGCATTGTAGCTAACAATCAGACCACAAGTGGCTTAACCCTTTGAGTGCCAGAGGGGTATGCAATGTTGCACACCCCTCTGGCACTCAAAGTGTTAAAAGCATTGTATTTGACATTCTGAGAAATACAGATATATTATGTGTCTTATATTTAATCCTTGGATGTCCAGATGTGTCAATGCAAAGTATTTTATTCAGTAGGATACCCCATTACTGTGCCCAAAGCATTGCAGGACAAGCAAAATGTTAGCACAGGTTTTGTCAGTTGTTGGCCCTCCAGCTGTTGGGGACTACAACTACCATCATCCCCGACCAGCCAATGATAAGCTGGGGGTGACCGAAGTTGTAGCCCCTCAATAGCGGGAGGGACAGCTGACCACCCTTGGGTTAGCACCTAGTATGAAACTGGCATAATACTAGAAGCACCCACCACCACAAACATCACACACGGGGACTGCAGTGCTGACCTGTGGTCAGTAGGGTATAATGTATATGCCCAACGGGGCTAGTGTCTGTTGGCGATAGCTCCTGGCCGAAACCTTCTTTCAGGTAGTCCTGGATGTGCACTTCCTGCAGCCCGAGAAACAGGAGGCTAGAGGTGCTCCTCAGCACCCCTGGCTCCACCCATTGATGTTGGTCATGTACTCTAAGTTAGTAAGCCCCACACGGGGCAGCCCCAGCCTTCATGTTCAGTCTCTCACAGCTGATAGTCTCCCCTTCTAACACCATAGCTTCTTCACTTCACTAAATTTACTGTCAGACCCCTTTGGATTTTTTTCCTTTTCTTTAAAGGGATGTGCCAGCTAGACACCATGCTCCACCCCTGTCAGCCTTGCTCTCCTGGGCCTTACCTTATACCGTCATGATTATTTGCTATTATTATTATTATTAATGTGTCTTTTTGTTGATCATCAAATTGAAGGAGACATTTCAATAGTGAACCCCATTGCAGCTACCTAATCATCCTGCTGCTTAGATGACTCAGCAGCAACAGTTCCAGCAGTATTAAATGCCAAATTGTTACAAGTGGCATTTTCTACCACACTAGCACTGCGGCATTAAGCCGCTAGGATATAATATTTGTTGTTAAAGGTTTGTTTTTTGCAAGCCTGAGTCCTACAAAAAGTTTCTCCTTTTTGACTAGTGTCAAAATGTTTTCACTGTTTTTTTCAATGGCTACAAAGTTGTCCTACATACAATTTTATTTCAGGTCTAGTCTAAATTTGCTATAATATTTTAAGTGTTCAAATTTCTTTAAGCCAGCTATATTTTTCAGGTTTTTCTTGCTGCAAGCTTGCTGTTATGTTTGATAACCATTATTTTAATAAGATAATTTAAAAACTCTATAACAACAAATTTGGTAATTTCATCTACACATCTTGTCTTTGGCCTTCTTCTTGGACATTTAGTATTGAGTGGAATACATTCCAAAATGTTTTAGTCCATCTACCATCAGGTCTTCTTGCAATGTAGCCTTCCCATTTCCATTTCAGGTGTCTTAATTTTTCAATTACATCATAGACCTTTGTTTGCTGACAAATCCATGCACACGTTTTTCGGTCTATTTGTGTTTCATTTAGAGTTCACCAGTCCATACGTCTCTGCATAACCTTTTGTATGGCTTTGGCATTGAGTGTCAATGAGTGTCAATGTTTCACAGCTATACATAAGGACGGAGAGGACACATTGGACAAAAACCTTTAGCTTGAGGCAGAGTGGTAAATTTGTCTTAAAGGCTGAACTACAAAGTTTTCCAAATGCTTGCCATTCCAATTTTATTGGTCGCTCCATCTGTTGACATTTCCTGTCCAAGGTAAACATATTTGTCAGCTTCTAGTTTTTGTCCATGTACTGTGATTTTCCTTGATATAGTAAGTTTGATATGGTAAGTTTGATAAACATGACTTGCATTTTGTTGATATTCAGACCAAAATGTTTGCTTGTAAGTAAAAAAAAGAGAAAAAAGAGATAGCGCACCAAGGATCTAAGTGTAGTATATGTGAGACTGTGGTATTATTAATTCAGATGCATCACAATATATTACTTAAGTAGGATAAATGGGAATATTTATGGAAACTATATATTTATTAGAGATTGAAAACAAAAAAAAGAAATCAATTCAAACTACAAAATACATGTAAAAATGTATTAAAAATGAAAAATAAATGTAAAAAACAAACCAATATTAGATTACAGCGGCAATGGGATAAAAAATGGTACTTAAAAATAAAAAAAAATAATAAAAATTTAAGCATATATGAAGCACAGCACTACAGACAATGTAATTGGTGTGAGGAACTGTGAAAAATATATACTGGGATATAAAGCTTTCTGATCTGTTAGCTAATAATGTGCTAAATGTAAGAATATCGAGTAAGGTGAGTATTGGGGTACAAGACTCTCCACTCTGTTTTCTACATTTATTTTTCATTTTTAATACATTTTTTTTACATTTATTTTGTAGTTTTGTTTTCTTTTTAGTTTTCAATCTCTAATAAATATATATTTTTTGATAAATATCCCCATTTATCCTACTTAAATGATATATTGTGATGCATCTGAATTAATAATACCACAGTCTCACATACACTACACTTAGATCCTTGGTGGCCTGTCTCTTTTTTCTCTTTTTTTTACTCACATGTATCTGCTAGAGTGGACTCTGGGCACCTGACAGCAGCACAGGACGATCTACTTATATCCATGGACTGTGTATATTAGTGACCAACTGTACTTTCTCACCTGCCATACTACATCATCTTTTCATCTCATCATCACAAACTTGTTACCCACCATCATCTATCATTTCATCTTCATGAACTCATTCATTTCTCATTCCATTTATCTATTTATTTTGACCCCTGCCTCTCAGGGATGGTAAAATCATTTTATACTGTTCTTTTAGCCACTGACGGCCATTGGCCTCTACAGTACCATTATTATATGTCACATTAGCCATCTCTACTACTCAAAATCTGTAGATTTACTACATTATTTATTATTTTCTGTCTCTGGTATCAGTGTTTTGACTATACCTGATTTGGGTGTATTTATACACATGTATATACACATATATAAATATATATAACAATTTTCTTATCCCCAATATACAACACATCGGGTTTCACTCATACACTGCTATATTATACCAAATTTCCATTTTTTTGTATTTGTGTATGGTCAGACTACCTCTTGGTTAAAGGATATCTGTATTTCTGTCCTGAAATATTAGTGAGCGCTCCTAATACATATATTTTAAAATGTTTGCTTTCCTGTTGTAGCTCTTTAATACATTCTTGCAGTTCTTCAAGGAGTAGTACAGCAAGGATTATGATGTCATCTGCAAAATGTAAGAGATATAGCTAGTCTCCATTGAACTCTTTTTTTGTCCCAAAATAATTTGTAGACATTTTGTATTTATTATGTGTCTCTGAAGGTCCTGAAGTGTTTGCGCAATAAACTCAGTGAAAGCCACATCGTTGCCTGCTTTTTGCTTGAAAATCCGCCTTAAATAAACCCCTTAAAATGTTCTCTTTTTTCGACTAGTGGCAAAATGTTTTTGATATTTTTTTCAATTACTTCAAAGTTCCTACCCGTTTACTTACATGTACTTGTGCTTTCATGTCAAAAATGTGATGATTCATAGTAACTTAGCAAATTAAGTAAAAAAAAAGATGCGTCCATCAAGTTCAACCTTTGCCTCATAACCCAGAGACATGAGAATTCTATAGCTTTCCTGCTACCAAATAAGTTAGTCTTTATCAGACCTTCCTGTTTTGCCTACTAATACACAGTATAATCCTTTATGTTCCCTTTGGACAGAAATGTATCTAATCTTCCATTTAAAAGTCACAAAGTGAAAAACAAAACTAAAGAGCTAGAGAGGTTGCTAGGGGATTTTGTAGCTATTTATATAGCAAAATAAGGGCAGCAGAGGCTCAGACTGTTGGCTAACAGTGTGAGACGCCATCTAAAAAAAGGAAGATCTGGAAGGACTGTGATATGTCCAGTAAGTCAGAGGAGGAGGAGGAAGTGACCACAACCATCATGGAAGCGTCTTGGACCCCTGATTCCCCAGACCCAATGATGCCCACTCCACCAACTTCGTCCCTTAGGATCCACAGGAAATTTGTGTCGTCTTCAGAAAAGGCACATGAAGAAGTGGTTAGTCATCCACAAGCAGTCTCACTACTATAGCACAGCAGCTAGAGAGTGTTGGGGTAAGGGAGGGGGAGGTGGTGCTGATAATTGTGATGAAGCAGCTGGTGGTGGAACTAATGTGACTGTTGTAGACCCTCTTGTTAAAGTGAAAGAGGAAGTGAAAGCTATGATGCCAAGCAGCCAGACTAGTGGTCAAGGGAGCCTACAACATCTACGTGACCTTGTGATTCCCTTTCCCCCAGTATTGTGCCTCTGGGACATGATGCTGAAGAAGGCAGAACTGGCAACTGGCTAGAAGAATTCGCAGCAGCACAGATCAGCTGCCTATGCCTGCTGCTAGTGCTGCCAGTCTGCCTTCTTCACAAGTGATGGAAAGTGTGACACATGGTCACATTTGTCATAATCACTAACCAGTGAGACTCTCATAGAGCATCAGCATCAGCAAGGAGGGACTAGTTTTTGGTGGTGATAAGGGTGATGGTTGAGCAGCTGGGGTAGAGGAGATAATGATGTTTTTTTTAGCTGAAAGCAAGAAGGAATGAGAGATGATATGCAAATGGGGAAGGGCATCACCACCGCTACCAGCAGTAACATTGCAGAGTTTACTGTTGCTTTAATTCCTGCTGCTGCTAAGTTGAAAGGGCAACAGGCTGATGATGAGCAGGCTACTGTACCACAAACCACTGTGGCCACAGTGGGAATGAGGTCCAGCATTAGTGATGCGGGACTAGGAAAGGTTCTACTTGACACCCATGATCCTGGTCCTAGTTCTAGTGGTGATTCTGAGACAGCAGCAGCATAATCCTCTATTTCAGGGCAGTGAAGTGGATTGTGGAAAAGAAGAATGGGGTCATTCTTCTTCATCTTCCCTGTCCCCCCCTAGGCCATGGGATTATTTTTCTCTTGGGCAGGCATCAGGGATGGCAGTGTACACTATATGTGATATGTCAGTGAAAAGGGGAAAGGGAGGAATGCACCTTGGCACAACCACACTGATAACATGCATGAAATACATGCACCATGACATTTATGTGAAGCATGTTAAAGCTGAACATCCCACAGAAGAAATCAGGAGCCATTGTTACTGTACCCCCTGTCTCTCCTTAAGTGCACCAAGACTCTAGGCAGAAATCGAAGAGGAAGAAGAATAGAAAAATACAGCCTGAGCCTGAAAGTTAAATGGAGAGTGAAACACCTGGCTCACCAACAGCTTCTTGCTCTAGGGACCAGGCATGGGAAGATGTAGCCACTAGTGTTGAGCGAGCATGCTCGGCCGATGCTCGGATCGGCTCGAACATCGCTCTGCTCGGCACATGGCGGTACTCGTACGAGTACCGCCATGTGCTCGACCGCCATGTTCGGGTGGCAGGGATCTGTGCCGGAGGAGGCACAGATCTTGCAGATGCTCCGCTGGACCACCAGGGACTGGAGGTAGGGGGTATTGCGGAGATGAAGGGGGCATTGCGGAGATGAAGGGGGACATTGTGGAGATGAAGGGGGACATTGTGGAAGGGGGACATTGTGGAAGGGGGACATTGTGGAAGGGGGGCATTGCGGAGATGAAGGGGGCATTGCGGAGATGAAGGGGGCATTGTGGAGATGAAGGGGGACATTGCGGAGATGAAGGGGGACATTGTGGAAGGGGGACATTGTGGAAGGGGGGCATTGCGGAGATGAAGGGGGCATTGCGGAGATGAAGGGGGCATTGCGGAGATGAAGGGGGACATT
This sequence comes from Rhinophrynus dorsalis, assembly GCA_037306005.1. Taxonomy (NCBI): domain Eukaryota; kingdom Metazoa; phylum Chordata; class Amphibia; order Anura; family Rhinophrynidae; genus Rhinophrynus; species Rhinophrynus dorsalis. The sequence continues at coordinate 386,333,331 of CM074720.1, read as the reverse complement.
GCGGAGATGAAGGGGGACATTGTGGAAGGGGGACATTGTGGAAGGGGGACATTGTGGAAGAGGGGCATTGTGGAGATGAAGGGGGCATTGCTGAGATGAAGGGGGCATTGCGGAGATGAAGGGGGACATTGCGGAGATGAAGGGGGACATTGTGGAAGGGGGACATTGTGGAAGAGGGGCATTGTGGAGATGAAGGGGGGCATTGACCAGGAACCCTCCCCTCATCAGAGCAGGGGGTGCCTGGTGTAATGCTCGAGTCCTCCCATGTAATGCAATGGGGTTCGGGTGCTCGGCCGAGCACTCGAGCCTCAGGGGGTGCTCGGTCAGAGCACCCGAACACCCGAGCATCGGGGTGCTCGCTCAACACTAGTAGCCACATCTTATGGTGATCCACCTCTGTCATCGTTAACTCCCCCAACAACTGATAGTGATTCTGTTGATGCAGTGATGTGGCTAGGGTGGGTGAAAAGTGTGAAAAATTTCCCGCATGACTTTTGATGAAAATTTGCAGATTTTTCGCTTTTCCTGTGAAAAATTTTGCCTTTCCACCTATGAAAAAATGTCCTCCTTTTCACCTATTTTAACAGTATTTTATTCCCTGAAGAAGTGCGCAGAAGCGTACGAAACACGTTGGAAAATACATTTTTTGATTTACTAAATCTTCCATTGTGACCCGTCTGATGTACCTTGCTTATTGATATTTGCTTTTTATTTGAGAGATCCGGTGAGTAAGTTTCTTTTGGGGGCACTCTTGTACCATCAGTTACAGTAATACTCTTAGAGGATTTTTCTTTCTTCTTTGTGTTTCAGGCTGACTACTGCAGGAGAGATTCCTCCTTGGATACTTGATGGTCTCTGATTCCTCCTGAGGTGTGGAGAAATATATCGTATCACCCATTGGTGTATGTGGGTTATATGCGACTTACAAGATTTTTTCTTGTAAGTATTACTTATCATAGCACTTTGAATATATCTTCTACAGAATTACTCTCAGATGGTGCGCTCTTCGTCTCTTCTTCATTGTGTGCATTAGTTATGTGAAGGTGCCATCCAGGACACAATTGGAAGAAGCTGCACACCTGAGTCCGTCTGTTCAAAGAATTCATTCTATATTGACTGTTTTGGGTCTTTTCATTTGATTGATTCTTTTTCTGTGTATATATATTTCGGTGTCTGCCCAGTAGAAGCGCAACAAAATTTCTTTTTTTCTTTCTTTTAACAAATTTTCAGCCTATGTTAATATATTTTTTGCCTATTTTTACACATTTTTCGCCTATATTTCCCACTGTAATATTACTTCTTCTGAGGGCTGAAGTTTAGAAATAAGTGGCTGAAAGTCAAAGTTGTGAGTCCTACAGCAACATATGCCTTGAAAAATGTGTTAGCATGCAGAATGCATTTGTTCTTTGCCCACAAAACTAACTTCCTGCTTAAGTGACACTGGCACATATTCATGATAATATCAATTAATAAAAAAAAATAAAGTACAACCTACAATGTGACAGATGTGTATTGTAGTGGTGGTGGTAGGGGACTGGCATGGTGTGATTTGTGTATGTATCTTGTTTTTACCATAGTCATATACTATCCTCCTTCTCAGATTATTGACACACACATTACTTATTGGTCATAGCAGCGGTCCCAAGTGGGGTACATGGTGGCAACTCTTCTTCACATCACTTCTCTAGCTCCTAATCTGTATTGCTGTTAATATATTTGTCTTGGCTTTGTCTGTCATACTCCTCTGCAGCAGGAGCCATAAGTGTTATTTAGATGAACTGTTGGCGCTAGCAGTAGCACACTCTCTGGCACATAAATAACGTCAGCACTTATTTTTCTGCCTTAGAGCCCTGGGAACTTATTGAAGTGCTTCTGCTGCTGCTAGTTGTGGCATCTTTGGCCTGCTGATAGTGTGTCTCCCAGTCAGACCTGTGGTTGTGCTTCAGGTGGGATCTCATAGAGAAGGTTCCTAGGTGTGAGCCTGCTTTCCCCCTGCTCACATGCTTTTTCACAGACGACAGATAGCAACATGCTTACATGGACACTAAAGTCCCAGAAAAATTGTATCCAGTTTTATAATAAACAATATACTCCAACCCTATCTCTCAAACAGCTATGGTTTGAGAGATATTCACATTGAAAGTTCCCCCCTCCTGCCCCTTCTCCTGACGTCAGCATCTAGCTGACAGCAGGAGATCCTGGTCTGGGGACCAGCTGACGGCTCTGCAGCTGAACCGAAATCTTGTTATTTCAAAAGAATTACTTAATTGGAAAGTTCTACAAAGTGTGCCTGGTTTGCAAGCACACTTTGTAGACCGTTTCAGTGAAGTACTTCTTTTTAAATAATGAGATTTTTGTCTCTGCTGAATAGCCTCCTCGAGTCGTACTACTCGAATCTCCTGCTGACAGCTTTTACACCTGACATCCAGAGAAGGGGAAGGAGGGGGGAACTTTGAATACCTATATCTCTCAAACCATAGCAGTTTGAGAGATAGGGTTTGGAGCATATTGTTTATTATTTTAAACTCTATAAAACTGTATACAATTTTTCTCGGACATCACTGTCCCTTTAACTTGAGACTCCTGAGTGAAGTATCTCCATACTGGGGACTTCATGGAATGAGGGGTTCCTGAGGTGGTGCTGCTGCTACTTCTACTGGGGCTAGATGTTGATGTAATTCTACTGCCACTACTACTAGGTGTCAAAGGTGCAGCAGGCACTCATCATATCTAACATTGTGGATGTTAACCGGTGTTGCTGTTGCTGGGTACTAAAAACAGGTGGGTGAGGCTGAGTGGGACTTGGACTTTGAAGAGGCGATGATGCTGAGGATGACTGATAGGGTGACTGTGTGCTTTTTGACATCTGTGCTTGTCCAGTGTCAGATTTTGCAATGGCTTTCTCAAACAGTTTATAGACAAGGGCAGTGCTCCTTAAAGGTGGTGGAGGATTAAGCCTTTGACTTTCTGCTAACCTTATAGCCCTGTCATCATCCTCACTCTCAACTGGGAGGGATATATTCTATATCTGCATCATCATCAGTCATCATTAAGTCATCCTCAGCAGCATCAGCATCATCTAACAATTCTTGCCCACTACCCTTATATTCCTCTAAGCTTTTGGAGGTCTCAAACAATGTCTTATTACTTTTTCCTGTAACAAAGTTCCCTACAGCTTTGAGGAAGCATGTTTTGGTGCTTGTTTGTCTCACTATCTGATGCAGCAGGCGGTTCATCTGCTACACCTCTATTATGCTATTGCCAGCATCAACACTTGAATGCGACTTGTTGTCGTCTTCAGTGTTCTTCTTATATGGTTCTTTATTTCTACTGACACTGGTGGTGCTGGAACTAGTTTAGCTGGGACATTGACAAACTGTATCCTCCATTGGAGTAGAGGGATCATCATCATTGATTGCGCACGCTGCAGCAACCATTGCTGCAGTCAGTTTTTGAACAACTACTTTACTCTTACATCCCTGCACTGCTCCACTCCTCCCCTTTCCCTTTCCCCTTGTGCGTTTGCTGGACATTACGCAGTGCTTTTTACTGTACGGTTCACAACACAACTGATGGAGCTGTATGATGCCTTGCCCAAGTCCAGTCAGCTGTCTGTAACTGTCACCTAATATATTTAGTCCTTTATTCTTTTTTATTTTTATTTATTTATTTTAAGTTGTCCACCCTGTTGTCTTATCACAGTTTGTACAAAAAAAATGATAACTGATAAACTAAATCAACAACGTCTTTCCCCAGACTTCCCCACCCATCATAGAGACAATAACAGCAAGATCAGCAAGTAAATAGGTCCCTAGCTTCCTGTGTCTTGACAGTCAGTCACATGGAATTTTAGAATATTTGGAGTCAACCTCCTTTCTCCTCTAGCTAAAAAACACATGCTGCTGTCTCCTCTCACAAACACATAATGGCTGCTGTGAGAACCTGACTGCCTTTTATATGGCTGTAGAAAACTTTTGTGTGGTGTAGAAATATTTTTCTTCCCACTGATTTCAATGGGCGCAAAAAGCGGAAAAAAGCAAAAAAAACTGCACTTTTTGAAGGAGATTTTTCGGCCAAGCAGAAAGTGCCATTATTCTGCGATTTCAGTTTGAGGCGAAAATTTTCGCCCATCCCTACTGCTGGCACAAGGCCAGTAGGACATTTTTTCTTTTTAGGCTTGTTCCTTAAATATACCACAGAGGCCTATAAAAACTATTTTTGGGGTTTGTTTCTAACAAGCCTGGTGCCTCTAACAAACCTGAGTCCAACAAATCATAACTGATTCCTTTGGCCTTGTGTCTCTAACAAACCTGAGTCCAACAAATTATCACTGATTCATCAGGGCTTGTGCCTCTAATAAGTCCTATAAAAATAGCTGCAAACTCTCCCCACATCCGGCAGAGTATAATTTGCCGGATGTGGGGAGTTTCTGTTGAAACTCTGCCCACTTGTGTTCCATCCCTCCCCTTTTCTCCCAGTCCCCGGCCTCTTCTCCTACCTCCCCAGGGCTATTCTGCCTATTTTCTTTTTGTGTATTTTTCCCCCCACCCCCTTCGCGATTAAGCCCTGCCCCTTTTTTATGACATGAATTGCACATAGAGTTCACCCGGTAGCTACCCTCTGGGTAGTACATGTTGTAAAGTTCCCAGGTATAAATCAATGTTTCCTATGGGCTTTTGCCAAACAAGGATACGCCCTACAAATCAATGTTTCTACAAGGCTTGGGCATGTAACAACAAGTCTAAGTCTTACAAATCAGTTGTTACTCAGGGCTAACAAGTCTGTCCTACAAATCATCCTTTACAAAATACTGTATCACGTCAAGTATCAGTCTGCCTCAGTCACAGTTTACATCAGGGGGTCCCTATCTCTGTCACATTACGTACCAATTTGTTATTTTATTTTGTATATATTTCTTTTTATTAACTCTCCCCCCCATCTCAGTCAACAACCCCCCCCAAGTTTGCAGTCAATTTCACTTTTATTACCATTAGAGCTTTTCTGTGTTCATTTTCTTGGGGCCTTTTTCCTGTAGAATGAATTCATGTTGTATAAATTGTGTTATTCTGCAAATTCAATCATTTGGTTGTCTCTTTTTCCAGTTCCATGTGGTCTGATTGATTTTTCACTATTTTGGATCTTACCAGTTATCACATTGAAATCTCCCATTATAAATTTGTATTGGTAATTCTCCTGTTTGTACAAACTTAATAAATCATCATACATTTCTTCAGCTTCATCATCACTGCTGCTACATGTAGGGACATAAACTTGAATTATTTGACGAACATAGAGACTGTTTAGTTTGATAGCACAGAAAGTTATTCTTTCAGAAATACTTTCTACTTTTACTACTGATTTTGTCAGTCTTTTGTTAATCAAGAATTTGATTCCTCCAAATCGTCCATCATTGATTGCTTTATAGTAAAGCCAGTGTCCATCTTCTAATTTGACTAAATCTTTGTCTCACAGAAATTGATACTGTCCCAACTGATGTTATTTAGTTAATGTGCCAATTCCTCTAAGAGTGAAACCATACTCATATATTGAATGTTAAGCATTCCAATGTCGAAAGAGCAAAGGCAGCCCGATAGAACCCTGTAATTCTTTGTACCCTCTGCCATTGATCTGGTCTTCCCCTTGCCATAGGAAGTAGCTCACAAGCCTCTGGGGAATGAGAGCTGTTGTTTTTGTTTTGAAGATATACTGAGGGAATGGACCACAATCAGTCATGCTGGTCCAGTGCAGATTCGCAGATTTTGAATTGATATAGTTTTGTATCTTAGCTTTGATCTGTCTAACTTGGGCTACCCTGCCAGCAGTATATGATGCCAATGGCATAGTTGTCGGCTTTATAGACACACTCAAACACTCCAGCCACGATAAGGCATAGACCCATGGAAGCATTAGGTCTGTCATGAGTATTCCTGTAAAGCAACTACAACTACCTCTCTCTGCTTGTTTGACTAAATTTTTTTAAAATTAAACATTAATCTGCAACTAACAATATGCAGTACTAGTAAACTGACACCCTCTTTAATACATGATGGGAATATATGGGAGAATAGCTCCACAGTTTGTGGGCGGGTAGGTTGTAAATGCATTATTATCAAAATTGTACCTTTCTCGGGAATTCCTGCAGAAGGCAGAAAGTACTTTTTTTTTTTTTTTTTTTTTTTTAACCTTTAAGTCCAAATGTTTTGGCCTTCCCTAGGATAAACTAATTACCAGTAAGAGGACAAATACACATTTCCACTTGTTGTTTTTTTTTCATAAACATTTTAGTTTTGACAGTTATGTATCATTTTATACAGTTTCCACATTACAGGAATATCAGATACAACTGGATATTAGTAAGGGAAAACTCTTTAGTTTACAGGAAAAGAAATACCAGGATAGACTAAAGGAGCTGAACATGTATAGCTTGGAGGAGAGAAGAGAGAGAGGTGATATGATACAAACATTCAAATACATGAAGGGATTCAACAAAGTGCAGGAGGGAAGTACATTTCAAAGGAGTAAAATGTTAGGACAGGAGGCCATAGTCTAAAACTAGAGGGACACAGGTTTAGACATAATGTAAGAAAGTTTTACTTCACTGAGAGGGTAGTAGATAAGTGTAATAGCCTACCAGCATAAGTGATAGAAGTAATACAGTGACATTATTTAAGCATGCATGGGATAGGCATAAGGTTGTCCTGAACATAAGATAAGACCAAGGACCAAACAAGGTTTGAGGTTTTACAGTAGGAAAATGGGAAGACTAGGGCCTAGATTTAAAGGCAACCGTTAAACCAGCCGCTAAGTGAAAAAGGCACATCGCTCGCAAATAATACAGGAGTTACGGCAGATTCAATAACTACTCTACGAGAATAGCTATCGAGCGTAGGCACACAAAAAACACGTAACACAAAACCCGTTGTCGCTCATGTTAATGCACAACGGGCGGACAAATCACACGATAACTGAGCTCCAAACAACATGTAACATAACGGCTGCCGTTGTCAAGCAACCATGATTGATGCCAAAACAAATTCAAACACACATCCAATCCCAAAGCCCCAATGTATCAAATAACTTCAAATACACCTATATATACCCAAAAATAACCGCCACACACTGTCTGTTATCGAGTTCTTCAGAGCCAGATATCAGGACCCAGGAGCGGAGGATAGTGATCAGAGAGAGGGAGACAGGAGCGTTCATTGGAGGTAGAGGAGTTTTGGAGTTTGGAGAGAGGAGAGCATTGCACAGAATACGACACATAGCACACCTTTGCACATATTACATACACACATACAAACACATACACATACATACATACACATAGTCCTTTTATTTTATAACACCTCACACATTTTACTTTTATTTTTGACAGTGTGAATCTGGGAGTGAAAGTGTGTGACAGAGAGTGACTGGATCGAGTGTGTCTGTGAGGGCCTGTGGGAGTGCCTGGGTGTGACTGGGTGAATGATGGCGAGGAGAGGAGGACAGGAGAGAGGGATGGGGAGAGTAGTGGAGGAGGAGGAAGATCAGGAGGGGATCCCTCAGCAGAGCAGGGGTGGGAGAGGGAGATCCGCAGGGCGGAGGGGGACCCGGCCCACAAGAGCAGGAACACGCAGGACAGGGACAGAACCTGCAGTGGGACGAGGGGTAGTTGCTGGGGAGCACCCCACACAGTCAGGGTCAGACCAGGCAGGGCACTCCGGCTCTGAGTCATCCCATGCCGGAGCTGATGAGGCCAGGATCAGAGACCCAAAGTATACAGAGGAGGAGAACACGGCTCTTGTGGAAGCTGTCCTGGAGAGGCAGAGTGTTCTCCACCCGACAGCGAAGGTCCCTGGCCTGTCAGCGAGGAGGAAAGCAGCCTGGAACCAGATCTGCAGCCGGGTCAACGCGGTGGCTCCATGCAGACGGGACGTGGAGTCCATCAAGAAGCGATGGGGCGACTGCCGGAGGGTGGTCAAGACCAAGCTCTCCGAACTCGCCAAGCACGCCCGAGGCACTGGAGGTGGCCCACCTGTCCCTATCACCTTCTGCGGCTGGGAGGAGATGGTGCGCCAGAATATGTCCCCAACCCTGATCGAGGGGGTTGTTGGAGGAGCTGACACTGGGGATGAGAGGACCCTCCACACTACCGGTAAGTGCAACACTACAGAACAACACACTACAGTAACCAACACCAGCTGCACACACACTCACACCTCAACACATGTCCATCATTCATGCACACAACTGCACCAACACAGCACCCTGAGGGTTAAAAACAGGACACAACACAAGGACAAATATCAAGGTCCAACTTGGAACAAACCTGTCCAAGTCCTACTTCAACCCTCCTGTCGCTGTGCTCATCACACACAGTACACAAACCATGCAGTTCCAAATGTCGACTGTCATCACTGTTCACACACAATGTCACCCATGTCCCCGCTGGGATGTCAGCACTTAACCCCTTGAGTGCTAGAGGGATCATCAATGCATCGATCAACAATGCTTTGGCAACCCCTCTGGGACTCAAAGGGTTAACCAGACAACAATCAAGTCAATAGGCCAACGATCACATGCTACACAGGGGACATTCACTAAGCGGTGACAAACACATGGTGGAGAGAAATTCACCCTCACACATCCTCATTTCACCAATACCAGTGTTAGCCTATGGAGAATATGCAATAACATGAATCAAGTTGCTAAGGTCCCATCGTATACACTCCATAGAAAACACTGGAAATGGGGAAATGAGATCACTGGAGAAGTCAGCATTATGTACACTCCATCATGTCAACAACACCGCTTACTGAATCACAAAAAGGATGGAGCAGGTCACACATCACAGTGGCACTGAGAATAACTGCTTGTATGTGCAACACACAGGCCTCAAACAATACCCCAGAATTAAAGGGGGAAAAAGTAGGCCTTGGTGTTGTGTCTGCAATCATTTACCCTAACTTCAAATGACATATCTCACATCTGATTCCCACATGGATCCTCAGGGGTGCTGATGCCATGGATGGATGGTACACCAGACACTGTTTGCAGGATACACATGGGAACCAAATATCATCCATTGTACCTTGGTCACCAACAGGCCATGAATGTTAGATATCTCGGATTGAGTATGGTTGCCTCACTCAGAAGGATGGATGGGCTCATACTCAAAGAAAAACAGGCCTCAATCAGAGATATCCCTCACTACTGGCGTGATTGTTGCCCTTCAGGATTCAACTGGAACACACGACATGGACAGGATCCTGTCCAGTTCATCAATCTCTGATTGCCAGGGTGGTATCCCATGCCCTACAATGAAATGCATAGGATATGATCCTGACAACCAGAGAGTCACCTGTCAAGTAATGAAAAATTGTGAATTGGACGGGATCAGCTAAGAAGATAAGGTTGAATAACACTTGATTCCCACTGCACATCTGTTCAAACAAAGATATGCACACAAAGAAAATGGTCAGATATGTACCTTTCAAATGGCTCAAAATATGTCCCAACACGATGTGAACCCAGAGATCATCTCACTGCCTGTGATTGCCCTACTGGCCAGATATGTGCATCCATCAGAAACTAACTTACATTGATACCATCCAAATACACATACCTAGTATATCCCACTCTACGTAGATGGGATATACGAGGTATGCTCATATCCATCATATCAATCCAATGTATATTTTGATGGGTGCACATATATAGCCAGTAAGGCAATCACACCTACTGAAATGATCTCTGGCTTCATATCTGGAAAGGATATATTCATATCCATATGAAAGGTACACATCCACATGCATATATGACCATTTCTCCTTGTATGTAACTGTAATAGCATAGCAATTGTTAATTTCACCAACATGTGGATCCATGTTAGTCCTATCCCGCCAACCCTCATGGTTAGACAGATATCGCTCTATTTGACAGCTGGAGATTCCAGTCATTAGAACACACGGAGGCTCTTCAGCAGAGCCTAAATTGCCCCATTCAGAGATGGAGACATCTTTGAGATGGTCAACAAAGTGTGCCAGGTTTGCAAGCACACTCTGTTCACCATTCCAATGAGGTTTACATCTCTGAATGGGGCAATTTAGGCTCTGCTGAAGAGCCTCTGTGTGGTGAAATGACTGTCAAACATGTCAAAATGACTGTCAAATAGAGCAATATCTGTCTAACCATGTGGGTTGGAGGGATAGGACTAACATCGATCCACATCTATCTCTTACAATGCCTACAATATTACATCATGGTGAAATTAACCATTGCTATTCCGTTAAAGGGATAGTAATACCTAACATGTGAAAAGAAAAATATATTGCAGGGTTCATCCCCCGAGCAAAACAAGGGTATTCCCACTGCTCAAAGGTGTTTCATTCAAAATGTAGCACAGCTCATAGTTGACTACTCCAGCGGCAATATCACAGTGGCCTGGAACTCTAAAATGGCGATGTTGCTAGACCATCCTATGGACAGCTTACGTCCAGACGCAATAAATTCTCATAGGATAATGTAGCAACAGTGCCAATGTACAACTTCAGGCCACTGGGATATAGCACCAAAGCAATTTTACTCTGAGCTGGGAGACTTTTTGAACAAAAACCTCCTCCAGCAGTGGGAGTACCCTTGTTTCACTCAGGGTGATAAACCACAAAACATATATTTCCCTTTCTGCATTTCATGTATTAGTATCCCATTAATCCCATCATGGCTACGTTTACTAATCACACAATCTCAATTCTCCACACAGCTTATGGGCCTCCATCGCAGCAGGAGCCCGTGGAGGAGCCGACCACACCACCCAGTGAGGAGGATACAGAGGAGGGGACTAGCCACTGGGAAGCGTCTACAACCACCACACCTCCTCCCCAACTGGCTGCATCACCACTGCCTGCCTCTCAACTGCCTGCCTCTCAACTGGCTGCCTCTCAACTGCCTGCCTCTCAACTGGCTGCCTCTCAACTGCCTGCCTCTCAACTGCCTGCCTCTCAACTGGCTGCCTCTCAACTGCCTGCCTCTCAACTGCCTGCCTCTCAACTGGCTGCCTCTCAACTGCCTGCCTCTCAACTGCCTGCCTCTCAACTGGCTGCCTCTCAACTGCCTGCCTCTCAACTGCCTGCCTCTCAACTGCCTGCCTCTCAACTGGCTGCCTCTCAACTGCCTGCCTCTCAACTGGCTGCCTCTCAACTGCCTGCCTCTCAACTGCCTGCCTCTCAACTGGCTGCCTCTCAACTGGCTGCCTCTCAACTGCCTGCCTCTCAACTGCCTGCCCCTCAACTGGCTGCCCCACCACAGGATGCTCGACAAATGTACAGCGGCTGGATTCAGGGGGAGAGATGGATGCATCCCACTAGCACCGGGAGCTATTACCCTCCAGCAGCAGCACCACCACCACCAGGGAGGCAATGGCTGCCCGGGAATGTGGCCACCAGCCAATATGGGCCATATTCCACCGAGATGGATCTACCCTCCTGGATGGCTCCCCAGCATGGCCCCAGGTATGATCCCAGGTGGGGGCCAAGCACCTACCACTGGCCAAGGTATGACCCTTGGCCACTTGACTACCAACACCTGGGCCTGATTGGGGAGCCCCAGCGCCCTCAGCCAAGGGACTTGTTCACCCCACCACCTCAACCAGCACAGACATCAGTGGGCAGCAGTGGGTCCCTTGATGTGGTGGGCACCCACACACCGTCTGTGCAAGCCACTCCACCGACACAAACAGCAGTAGCAGCCACAGCACACCCAGTACCAGCAGAGGAGACAGCAGAGGCTGGGGAGATAGAGGCTGAGGAGACAGCTGAAGCTGGGGAAACAGAGGCTGAGGAGACAGCTGAAGCTGGGGAAACAGAGGCTGAGGAGACAGCTGAAGCTGGGGAAACAGAGGCTGAGGAGACAGCTGAAGCTGGGGAAACAGCACATGTGTCACCGGCCACTCCCATCTCCAGCAGTCAACGCACCCCAGATCTGGAGGCTGAGTGCATGGCCCTTCAAAGAGGACAGCTCCGGGCAACCCACGCCACCAACGACAACCTCACGAGGAACCGGAGGGAATCCCGGAGGAACACGAACAGGTTGGAGACCAGAATCCAAGCTCTGGAGTCAGAGGTTGCCAGGGGGAACACACAACTCCACCAGATACATACGGGGATGATGGACATGTTTGCACAGGTGCTTGTGGAGTTGCGAGAGATTAACCGCAGGGAGAACCTGAGGATGGAGAGGGAGAACCTGCGTTCCACAGAGGGGTCCACTGCACCCACCACCCCTTCCAGTGTTACCCCAGAAGCCACACCTAGGGGACAGAGGGTGACAAGGCAATCAGCCAGGGCATCCACCTCTGGCACCAAGTCTAAGGCCCCCCCCCCAAAAAAAAAGAAATGAAAGGCCCAACCTGTCATCTGCCCCCTCAATAAATGAAAATTGTGCTTTTGAATCCTGTCTGATCTGCTGTGTAATCACTTATAGATTGGGTGGCAGGGTTGTCTCCAATGCATTGCCAAACAATGCAGTGAACTCAACTCCTGCCTGGGGGAAATGTTTGTGTGATGTTACAACATGGGTTCACACACACCCACACCGTTGTCCAAATTCACCTGGCAACCCATCCCTGTAGCCATATAACACAACAGTGTTACATGGCCATGATGTGTGTCAGATTTGATCAGAACATACCCCTTAGCACAACAACTGGTGCAACACTGAACATTCGTCTGCATCAATTGTTGTGTTTGAGGGGAAAACCAAACTAACAGCTATGCGACTTAGCAGGGAAATAACAAGCAGGACAGATTGAACATGCATCAATATGGTCTTTAAATCAAAATTCTATTGTGCAGCTGACATACTGGGGAACACAATGTACACCCTAGGATCTCAATGTGTGTGTTACACATTGTGATCCTAGGGTGAGCATTGTGTTCTCCAGCAAGTCAGTTGCACAACAGGAGTTTGAATCACAGCCTAACTTACTGCATAACCCAAAAATCTTCCTAAGATTTCATTGTGTAGCACGCACATTGGAACCTTAGGCTGAGCATTGGCTTATGTATTAAAGGGATAGTAAACCTTGAAAATAAGTTCATTCTATATTGTAGCCCTTAAAAAAACATGTAAAATGATATAAGTCTTATATCCCAAATCATATATGTTTGGTAGATAAGACTGATATCATTTTTCATGGTTTTTAAAGGGCTACAATGTGAAATAAACTTATTTTCAGGGTTTACTATCCCTTTAAGTTGTGTTGTTGTTTAACTAAGGTTATAACACACTTCACCAGTAATAACACTTGTCCACATGGTTGTTTTTGTTGATGTAGCCCATGTACTGAGATATGACAACCTACAGCAATCTCAGGACATTGATTATATTGAGCAACACACAAACCATGGACATCACATCACAGTGGAAGTGTGTCCCCTGTATCACCAGCTAATCACTCACAACACACATCAGTGTATCACTGCCATCATGTCATTGCATGTATACATCACAAAGTCCACTCATGGTCAGGCAACTAGTGGACTCCTGTGATGTAAATCATGCCTTCCTTTGTATGAGGGATACTCTAGCCTTGGGTACGGTTCCACATTGACAGGTGTTTGATCCAACATTCATTCATACAGACACGGATTGAGTAGTGATGTTTCTTGTGTATGTAGCCAATATGCATTAAACACTTGTATGAGCACAAAAAGGTACATCTGAACTAAATAGGATTACATTAGAAATGCTAGTGAACTGCTCATGTGTTGTCTACATCGTTTGGCATCTGTGTATGAGCAGTCTTACTGTACAGGTCTGATACCTGGATGTTAGTACACACATAAATTTGTGTCCATATGTGAATGTTCCAGTAGAGGTTGCTGTGAACATCAGGTCAAACATTGCATCACCAACACAATCACTTGGAACGCCAAGGGGTCAGCTTCATGGAAGTGTTGTCCAGACTTCAGTCCAGTCATATGGAAACTCCTCTGTTCAAGGATGGATCGTGCTATGGATGCCTGTGGGACAAGAGGACAGGATTTGGAACATCACCCTCGAAGTGATCGTCATGCAACAGCTACAACATCATGATCCTCTTAATCTTTCCCGTTACATAAGTCTACACAAACCACTGCTTTGTAATGTGTTGTGTACTGGTCTATGAACCATCATGGGGGGAACTAAGGGGATGTTAACCATCCTTAGGGATATTTGCCCCTGACATGGTTACACACATCAACAAATATGTCCTAATAGCTTCCTGAAAATAATATATTTGGGCTGCCACTGTCAGAGACAGGCCAAATATGTTTGGTTCATGGAGCTAGTAGGACATATTTGTTAATGTGTGTATTTCTTTCTGGGGCACATATCACTGCACACACATACACACACACAGGGCAGCATGGTGTCCATGGAGATGTGATCCACATTTCATGAGCTCCATGTTGTGTAACACACTATTACTGTCGATCCACCCCTCTGCTGCTTTATTCAACTGTAGCAAGCTACTGGTCCCATGTCCCCACGAATGCCCCCTGAACCCCTTATGTGACAGAGTTCTATCCGATGCATTGGCTTGGATGAGACTCCCTTGCTACAGGGGTACCATGGTTGCTATGGGTCTGATCCTAGCAGAACACTTTAGTTGGTGCCTAGGGAGCTGTGGGATATGCTGAACAAGGTTAAAGTGTTGTACCTTGGTTTCCAGGGGGGGCATGCATGATATCCTTGAGGTAGCAGTATCAACATGGACGACAGGTTGTCAGGTGTATTCGGAATCTCTAGGCCCAATCTGACTGGTCCACGGAATAGTTGATGCTGGTGGTCCATACTGCAGCCAGTGACAGGGCTGTGTCACTGATCCTGTGGGGTGAAACAGAACATGTGTGTTGTGGTGGGTGTGTATGCATGGATTGTGTGCATACATGTATTATACTCACAGCAGAAGTGATCCCTGATCAATCTGTCCCTTGTCTGCATCCCTGTTGGGGTTTCCTCACACTCAACGATATCCACAGGGTCTTCAGGTCTGGGTGGGGGATGGACATCGTCGATAAGTCTGGTGTCCACCGCGATATTATGTAGGATGGCACATGCCACGATGATGTCGCAGACCTTGCCTGGTGCATACTGCAATGCTCCCCCCGAGTGGTCCAGACATCGGAATCGGGACTTGAGGAGGCCGAAGGTCCGCTCAATGGCATTCCGTGTTCTGGCATGAGCCTGGTTATATCGTTCCTGGGCATCGTTTTGGGGATTGGCGACCGGGGTGAGGAGCCATGGCTTGCATCCATAGCCAGCATCACCTGTGGAAAGTGAGTGACATGGTGTGACAAGGAGCACATATTGTGTAAATGTTGTTTTCTGTGGTGAACGTACTAGCACATGTGTATGTGGTGTCATTTGGTGCTGTTATCTCACCCAGAAGCCATCCGCCTGTATAGGTCCCATTTTCGAAATCCCTCTGCACAGATGAATTTCTGAGTATATGTGAATCGTGACAGCTCCCGGGAAATTTCGCACAGACATTCATTATGGCCAGGTTGCTGTCACACACCATCTGCACATTCATGGAGTGGAAGTTTTTGCGGTTCAGGAACATATGTCCCTGACGTGCTGGTGCTTTGATACGGACATGGGTGCAATCTATTGCACCCATGACCCTGGGCATGCCTCCCCTTGCATAGAAGCCCTGCTTCAGATGTGTCCACTCCATATCGGTGATGGGGAAACGTATGTAGGTACTGGCCTTGGCTTTGAGGGCTGGCAAGACCTGGGCCAGCACCCTGGAGAATGTGGCCTGGGACATGCCAGATGCGTAACCCTCTGTCGACTGAAAGGCGCCACTTGCCATGAAGTGTATGGCACACAGGAGTTTTTGAAGGCCAGTTAGAGCATGGTTATGGGTGCATATGGGATCCACCTGCTCCTTGATGACCTCATACAGGGCTATGATGCTGTGTGGCCTCAACCTGTAGCGATCAATAACCTCGTCATCGGTCATTCCAAAGAGAGTGACCCTTGGACGGTATACCCTGGGCCTTGGTGGTCGTCTATGCATCCTGGGCTGCTGCAGGGGTCCCTGTGGCAGCTGGGGAGCATCCTGTTGCTGCAGCTGTGCATCTGCAGGCAGGTGTCCTCCGGGTGGGGATGGGCTCCTGTGTGGCTGCTGAGCCAGAGCCTCCTCACTTGCAACAGGTGGAGGCTGTTGATGAGGCGTGCTTGGAGGTTGCTGATGTTCCCCAGCTCTCTCCCTTGCACGCCTTCTCCGCAGCCTTCGCAACAATATGTAACCCAACATACTGTTTGCTCTCTCTATCTGTCTCTCTCTCTCTCTATCTCTCTCTATCTCTCTCTCCCTCCCTGAGTGGAAAACAAGCCACAAGTGAGTGTGTTGAGTTGTCCCTTTAAGTACTTGCTAGGGCGTTGTGTAGGTGTGTTGATGAGGTGAGTGCTGACCAATGGTGAGTTGTTTTTGTCCAGGTAAGTGTTAGCAGGTGTGTGTGTGTTATAAGATGTGGTGTGTTGTGCTTGTTCTGTGTGTGCCATTTGCGGACGTGCAGTTGTGGGGTGCAGGTGGCGTGTTGATGTTGCCCAGGTGAGCTTGTATTTGCAGGTGTCCGCTTTGTGTGATGACCCCCATTGTTCCGTGCCATGTTGTGTTGTTGTTTTTGTGTGTTGTTGTCCCTGTGGTGTTGGTTGTTGTTGTTTGTGTAGTGATTTGTGTTGTGTGTGCATGTTTTTGTGTTGTTTTGGCATTGCACGGGTTAATTTTCCCATTTACATGGTTGTGCGGTAAGCATTTGGTGTGTTTTCCTCTGTAACGGGTGTTTTGTTTTGGCCGTTAAGTGTCTAACGGCTAAAAAAAGTGGGTCTTAACTTTTAGCCGTTAGGTGTGTCTTTTTTTCAGCCGTTAGCAGTACCGCAAGCCTTTGAATAGCTCTGGGCTATGTTGTTCCATGTGTCTGAATGCACGTTAGTGTATCGGCCGTAAGGATTCTGCAACTGCCGTTAGCTGTTGTTTAGACGGATCTTTGAATTGCAACATGACACTTAACGCACCCGTTAGTGATTTTTTTTGCTAACGGCTGCCTTTAAATCGAGCCCTAGATGGGCCGAATGGTTCTTATCTGCAGTCAAATTCTATGTTTCTTTGCAAATGTTCGGTTTGTATGGAATCACTCTGACTGGCAAGAGATTTATATATCTTGGTTTGATACAAGGGTAGAGCTGTTGGGGTTACAAGATTAATTCATTTTGTTCTCTATTCATTTATAGATTATCTTTAAACTTTCTTTCTGTAGACTGGACCGGCGTTGCTCAGAGTAGCTGGCAGAACAAGTGTAAGGTGGATTAATGGCTAAAGACAATAGCTGTTGTGATGGAGAGTAACGTAAACATACAATGTAGACTATAAAGAGCAACATACAGATATATGCCCACAGTCAGCCCAATGCCCCAGAGCTCTCACACACCTTGGTGGGCTAGGTGGACTAGTACTGACAAAAGTGCTTGAATAAGCACAGATGTATGAGTGTGGCCATGAGGCTGAGACACCAAAGAGATATCAAACGGCCCTAGATTAGTAAGGGGACTAAGCGAACCAGTGGCATAACATAGCTCTTTGTTTATAGGTATAGTGTAATAATGAACACAGCATGAGTTTGTTATCAGAGTGCAGAATTAAGTGACACAGGTGCCTGGGTCTCAGGATAGTCACTATGCCTGTATCGTATACTGATTAGGGACCTGGGGAATCAAACAACAAGTTTTAGATAGGAAGAAACAAAATATATAAGTTGTGAATGTTCTTCTAAACCAGATAAGCTAATAGGTGCCCATTATTTTAGTAGAATGGAAAAATCTGATCTGCTCATTTAGTCCATGTGATGCGTTTGGATCCAAGGTATATATCCAGTAGATCTATCATTGGAGAAGTCTTGTACCTCTGTCACCTCCTCTTCTCAGGGGTGGTATGTGATCAATTAACATCATTATTAGAGAAGCTACAGAGCATTGATGTGTCACGAAAAGCTTGACTACCGGTTTATCATTTTTGTTAGTGTTCAAGGCAGCTCCAGTGGACGAGTGATGGTTGGCCATCCTTTGGTGGAACAAAGTCTCGTTTTGCCAACATAGTAGACTCCACAAGGGCCAATAAGTCTGTAAATAACAAAGTCTGAAGTGCACGTTAGTTTAAAAGGAATCCTTATGAGTTTGTTTGTGTGTGGATGATGGAAAGTCTCACCGCTCAACATAGAATTGCACATAGTGCAATTCACACACCTATAGCAACCAAGTTTGTGTTGTGCCCTTGAGAGCCAGTTAGTTTGTTGTGTGTTGACTTGGTTCTTCTCCAGTAGATCTGGGCACATAAAAATATCCCACAGGGTCTTGCCCCTCCTGAATGCAACAATGGGTGGTAATGTGTTGTAAAAAGGAAGTGAGGCCAATGCATCGTACTGAACTTGCTAGTGTGTCACAGCCTGGAAAATAATTAGTAGAAAAAACAATTCTTGAGAGATTGTACTACATGTACTACATGGAGCAGTTTATCTTGTGTATGGGTCTTGCTCCACTGTAGTTGAGCATTGAGTAGGGGATTTTGGGTTGCCCTATGTAGAAATGTATCTTTCATTATGTCAAGCTTGAGGTACGAGTTCTCGACATTATCAATGTTATGGATAACCCGCAAAAACGGAGAATAGGGGATACCTCTTTTCAAGTGGGAGGATGACAACTACCTGCATGTAGAATAGAGTTTCTGTTTGTTGGTTTGTGGTACAGTGTGGTTCCCAATCTGGATCATTGCCTGACAGTGTAGCTTCTCCTGGAAATTCCCTATTGCCCTCAGTATAGTGACTCCTACCTAGGACATGTTTAGTCACATATCCCCTGGCCTTTACAACTGTGTGCTTCTGACTCCTTTGCAAAGCACCGGCAGTGCCTCCTGCACATTGTGAGACAGACACCAGCAGCCATATGTTACTCTGTTGGATCTTTATGGCTGTCAGGACAATTACATTTGTTCACACATTTCTGACATTTTCAAATTTAACTTGCTTGTATACATGTTTTAACTGTGGTAACACTCGCTTGCAGCTGCCCTGCGATGTGGAGATCTGGTCTCCTGTGAGTTGCGGAGCATGGGCAGGCAAATTGTTACAGTTATCTACATAGACAAGTTCTAGTAGGCCGTGTTCATCGAGGTTCAATATTTTACATATGTTGCCCAGTATGGGTGTATGCTTCTTGGTATGATGATTGGTTCTAGGAGTAATTATTTTCGGAAGTAAACATTACCCGCTTATGTATATTTAGACTCAATACATTGCAGCCAAGAACTTTATTCTATTTAGTCTTCTATTTCTCAGTCTGTATTATTTTATTTAATAAGTTATTATTTATTTACCTGTGTGTTGTTAATTAATTAACACTAGTGGTGATGTCACCTGTTGCACACATGTTGTTTTTTGGTACTTATAGGCTTTTAGAAGGGTATTTAGGGAAGCACCTTGACACATTGTTTGTCCTGAGTAGGGATGGGCAAAACTTTCCACCTCAAACTGAAATCGGCGAAAAATGGCACTTTCCCCTTGGTGAAAAATTTCCTGCGAAAAGTGCAGATTTTCTGCTTTTTTCCTATTTTTTTGCTCATTGAAATCAATGGGAACATAGAAGTTACACACAACACATTACAAATAACATTTTATTTCCAAAAGGCAGAGTATAAAAGGGGCATGAGGGTGCCTGTGTTGGTGGGGTGTGGGTAAAGAATCAGTTGAACAGGGGATGATTTTTGGGGGGCTGTTTACTGGGATTGGTGGGCACTTAATAAAAATGAAATCCTAAATAAAATAAAAACCATAAGATATGGTTTGAATCATTTGAACAGGGAATTTGTGTTTTGGGGGTTTCTTGACTGCTATTGGGGGGACAGTTAATAAAAAAATAAATCAATAAAATAAAATAAGACATTTGTATTAAAAATGACAGGAACCCCCTGACATAAGCTGCCACTGGGGTGGACTGATACTTGATTTGATAGAGTATTTTGTAGAGGATGATTTGTTTGATTTGTTGTTAGAGGCCTTTGTAGGACTTAGACTTATTAGAGACCCAAGCCCTGAAGAAACATTGATTTGTAGGACTTAATCTTGTTTGGCACAAGCCCTAAGAAAACATTGATTTGTACGACTTAGGCTTGTTAGAATCAAACCCCCGCCCCAAAATTGTTTATTTTTTTGTAGGACTAGCTTTTATTTATTGATTTATTTATTTTTTTTAAACACAAGCCCTGAGAACAAAATAAAAATGTCCTACTGGCCCAATGCCAGCAGGTCATGTTGGCCAGTGGCCACTGTCAAATGTCCTCCTGAGTCCTGAGTTGCAACTGCTGTTCATACTGCTGCTGCTGAGTTGTTTAAGCAGCAGGATGATTAGGCAGCTGAAAGGGAATGGGATCAACAATAGCAGTAACATGGAAGATGGATGATGAAGGTTCCATTTGCCATGACTGGCTCAAGTGATGTGTCTGAGGCAGTAGCAGCAGAATAAGTAGCCCCCAGTATTTGTGGAGAAAAGAACAAGTTGGCGATTAAATCTTCTCCACCTGCTCCTTCTCCAAAATCATCATGGGTGTGTTGTTATTAGAATATATTTTTTCCCTTGAGAGCAGGATCAGCGGGTCTCCTCAGCAACTGCAATGTGCACAGTATGTGTGTGGTAAATAATATCTGGGGGCACAACTGTATCCAAACACCATGACACCCGAAACCAAGTACTGCCCCTGTCACTGTACCCCTTTTCCACACCCGCTAAGGACACATGACAACTTGCTGACAGTTTAATAGTTGTGATGAACCCTCCCTGCCACCATCTTAGCATATTCTTCAGGATGGAATCTTCTCAGATGCCGCTTGATTCACTGATTGCGATTCTCCTCCACCACACTGGCATGTGTGGTCAGTTCACCACACAGTGTGAAATGGGTAGAGATGAACTGCCACATCAACAGAGTGGCTATCATTTGGCGGGGGAGGTAATGAACAAGGAGGCTTGGCAGAAGATGTAGTTACCCTAGAAGGTGATGGCGAGCTAGTTGTTTCACTCGTCCTGGAACTTTCAGTCTCTGCCTGTGTTGTTCTATTCTTCCTCCTCTTTGATCTCCGTCTCACCTCCTGTTGCCTTTCTGGTGAGTCAGGGACAGCAAAAGCAGTGTTTGATTTCTTTGGTGGTTGTTTGGCTTTAACATGTTTGGAGAAAATGTCCTGGTGTCTGTGTTTCATGTGTGATATCAGGGTGCTTGTGCCAAGGTGTGTTCCCTCCTTTCCTTTTTTTATTGACTTCTCACAAATTGTGCACAATGCCATTGCTGATGACTGTACAGTGCCTGCCCCAGCAGAAAAATAGTCCCACACTCATGATGACTTCAGAGGGAAGAGGAAAGTTGGAGAAGAATGGCCTCTTTCTTCTTGTCCTCGACATTCCCCTTCATTGTCTGTGGCAGCGGATAATGTTGCAGCTGTTGCTGCTACTGCCTCGGAGTCAGCACTGCAACTTGGATCAGGAGTATTTCTACTGCTGGCAAGTGGAACCTGTCCTAGTCCCGCATTGCTTGTTGACCCCATTCCCACTGTGTCCACGGTGGTCTGTGGCACATTAACCTGCTCCTCTGCATCCTGCTGCCCTTGCATCTCAGCATCAGAATGAATTAGAGCAGTTGCAAATTCCTCTAATTCCAAGATGTCCTTGCTAGTAGTGGTGGCGATGCCCATCCTCATCCCTGTCTCCCATTCCTTCTCAGTTTCTGCTAAAAAGGCTATCAATGTCTATTCCACCCCAGCTTCTCCAGCATCATCACCACCACAACCACTAGTCCCGACATGCTGTTGTTGCCGCTGCTGCTCTATTCCAGACATCTCACTGTTGCTTGGAGGAGGTGATGAGCAATGTGACAGAGGGTCCCCTAATATCACACTTGTTATTGCCTTTAGACCTGAAGAAGGCAGCAGACTAGCACTTGCAGAAATAGCAGCAGGCTCAGGCAGCTGATCTGTGCTCCTGTGGGTGGTGGTGGTATTAATTCTCAACCTGCTCTCTTCCCCCAACACCAATTCTGGCCTCTTCAGGTTCATGTTCCTCCTGGACACTGTAGTGAAGAGAAGGGGAGGACTCCCAGTCCCAGGGTCAGGAGAATGGGGTGGGCTCCCTTGACCACTAGCCTGCATGCTGTAAAATGTTTCCCCTACCACTCCGGCTTCTTCACCATTACTGCTACTACTAACACCAACCACATCAAGTTCAGCCGCAGAGTTTTTCTCCTCAGTCTCAGAGTCACTAGTAATATCAGGATATTGTTGATTACACCCTCCTTCACGCCTAAGGCTAACAAGCTGCTGGATCTTAGTAGCAGTAGTACTAGCAGTGGCAGGACTGCTTGAGAATGGCAAGTGTGATTTAGGGTCCCTTGCTGTCACACTTGGCATAATTTTCTCCTTCCTGTGCTGAGTACTAAAAGACACACTAGCAGCAGGCAAAGTATTGGTGGCAGCAGGTTCAGCACTGGCAGCAGGTTCAGTACTAGCAACAGGTACAACACTAGTGGCTGCAGGATCAGAAATGGTCGCACTGGCAGCAGGGGCAGCATGTCTGGCAACAGGTACAACACTAGTGGCTGCATTTACAGAAATGGTGGCACTGGCAACAGGGACAGCACATCTGGCAACAGGTACAACACTAGTGGCTGCAGGATCAGAAATGGTGGCACTGGCAGAAGGGGCAGCACGTCAGGAAACAGGTACAACACTAGTGGCTGCAGTTACAGAAATGGTGGCACTGGCAGCAGAGGCAACACGTCTGGCAACAGGTACAACATTAGTGGCTGCAGGATCAGAAATGGTGGCACTGGCAGCAGGGGCAGCACGTCTTGCAGCAGACACAGACAGCTGACCTGTCCTGCACTCACTATCCTTTTCTCCCTTCCTTCCCATGCCCTTTCCTCCCTTCCTTCCATTTCCTCCCTTCCTTCCCATTCTCTTTTCTCCCTCCCTTCTTATTAAATTCCCCAAGATCCCTTGGGGTGATTTAGGTGGAATGGACAGCATTGGCTCAGTACTGCTAGTCACTTCCTCTTCCTCCTCAGACTCAGTGGACACATAATAAGGGTCCTTCCAGTTCCTCTTTTTGCTGCTCATAGTGATATGAGTCACTATGAGCCTCTCCTGCCTCACTTTTTGCAAAATATCACAAACAGCACAGCACGTCTATCTCTCTCTGTAGCCGCTTCTATTGTGTCTGCCTTCAGCGAAAACGTCATGTTTTTATAGCGGAAGTGCAAAAACAATGTAAATCAATGGGTGAAAACTTTTTAACAATTGAAAAAATGGTGAAAGATTTTGGCCAATGGGCGAAAGATGAAAAATTTGAACCGCTAGTTTTAAAGAGGATTTTCCCACAAAAAGGCAGATGGTTTTCACAAAATTTCTCGCGGGAACATGGCGACAACTTTCGCCCATCCCTAGTCCTGAGGAAGATTATGCAATGTAATTGAAACGTTGAACTAACACATTTTTTACACTTATTGGAGTGATTTTTTGATCATATTGGAACTTTATTTATTATTTTATTAGCCTTGAATTATGGCACCCAGACCTTTGACCCTTTAAAGTGTTAGTGCCTACTCCTCTTTTATATATACATATATACAGGTCAAATTAATGATTATTCCAGTATGTAAAAATACCTTTTTTATAGGACTAACATTAACTTTTATGAAGACAAGCTTTCGAGAGATATTCTCCCTTCCTCAAGTCTAAGGCATACTGGCAGTAAGAGCAGAGCAAATACAAAAAAGTTTGTAAAGGAAAGTTTAGAACTGATAGAGAGTAGTGTTGAGCGAGCACCCCGATGCTCGGGTGCTCGGGTGCTCTGACCGAGCACCCCCTGAGGCTCGAGTGCTCGGCCGAGCACCCGAGCCCCATTGAATATAATGGGGCGACACGAGCATTACACCAGGCACCCCCTGCTCTGATGAGGGGAGGGTGCCTGGTCAATGCCCCCCTTCATCTCCGCTATGCCCCCTTCATCTCCGAATGCCCCCTTCATCTCCGCAATGTCCCCCTTCATCTCCGCTATGCCCCTCTTCCACAATGTCCCCCTTCATCTCCTCTATGGCATAGAGGAGATGAAGGGGGACATTGTGGAAGAGGGGCATAGCGGAGATGAAGGGGCACATTGTGGAAGAGGGGCATAGAGGAGATGAAGGGGGACATTGTGGAAGAGGGGCATAGCGGAGATGAAGGGGGACATTGTGGAAGAGGGGCATAGAGTCTATGCCCCTCTTCCACAATGTCCCCCTTCATCTCCGCAATGCCCCCTTCATCTCCGCAATGCCCCCGTACCTCCAGTCCCTGGTGGTCCAGCGGAGCGTCTTCAGATCTGTGCCTCTTCCGGCACAGATCCCCGCCACCCGAACATGGCGGGCGAGCACATGGCGGTACTCGACGAGTACCGCCATGTGCCGAGCAGAGCGATGCTCGAGCCGATCCGAGCATCGGCCGAGCACGCTCGCTCAACACTAATAGAGAGGAATGTTAGAGGGGGAGGAGAAAAGAGACAGCAAGGGGGGCAGGGAGAGATAAGGGAGAAAAGTTGTAAGGTTGTCTTCATAAAAATTAATGTTAGTCCACTAAAAAAAAAAGGTATTATTACATACCTGAACACTCATTCATTTGACCTCTACACCACTGGACTAAGACGGCTAACCCAAATTACCTATCTATCTATCTATCTATCTATCTATCTATTGGCCTCTCGGTTTTTGAATGACCAGGTGATTGATTAATTCATGAAAACGCAGCGCTGCGCTTTTCATGAATGAACCCAGTGACAGGGTTCAGTACTACAGCGGCTCTAGTAGATAGCAAAGAAGACAGCAAATGCCTTCCTTGTTGCCTGCATGGATCACGTATCCTACTGGATAGGTGATCCATGCTAGGGGGGATATCAGTAGGGGTCCTGATGCACCCCTCAAGGTTTAATATATATATATGTAATAAATATTATAATAAATATAATAATAAAGTGCATAAAACATATGTTACACATATGTTATATGCACTTTATTAAAAATGCCGGAATTGTCACCCACAGTGATCACCTATCCTACTGAATAGATGATCAATGCTAGGGGGTATCAGGAAGGGTTCTGATGCCCCCCTCAAGGTCTGAACTTTATTTTTTTCAGTAACAATAAAAATAAAATTTATTACACATATGCGGCCGCATACCTTGCTATCACAGTGCCCGTGCTCTTGGCTGCAGGCGGCGACATTCTGATTTCCCAGTTTCATTGCCTTTCTCTGATTGGCCAGGTATCTTTGTTGCTGCCCAGGGCTAGCCTTTATATACTCTGTCATGTCTATGCTGAGGCGCCCTTTAGTGGTGTACTAGTTCCTGACGTTTGTTTCTGAGTCCCTTTGATCGTGTATGACCTGGCCTGCCTGACGACGTTCCTGTGCTTCCTGTGTTGCTGCTCCATTGCTGACCGTATCTGGCTGAGAACCCGCTCAGTTGCTGACTATATCTGGCTGAGAACCCACTCCGTTGCTGACTATATCTGGCTAAGAACCCACTCCGTTGCTGACCGTATCTGCCTGAGAACCCGCTCCGTTGATGACTATATCTGGCTGAGAACCTGCACCGTTGCTGACTATATCTGGCTGAAAACCCGCTCCGTTACTGACAATATCTGGCTAAATACCCGCTCTGTTGCCATCAGTGTCTGGCTATACTGCTTGGTTACCACTGTCTGGCCAGTGATACCTGCTGTGGCCTTTCCGTTACGCTAGTCTGTTGTGTTCCACGTGGCACTATAATTCTCTGCCAACCATAGGCTGAGCATTCATGCTATAGCCACTTTCTTAACCGCCTCAGGTGGTGTGCACATGCGAAGACCAGTACAGTGCTGCAAAGAGCTGACTGAGTTACTCTGATATCTATCCACCTCCCTATCATCACTAGGCTCACTCTCTCTGGGAGTTGCAGTAATCTCTATGGGCGTTACCTATTGACCCTTTCAGTGCCTAGATCTTCTAGGCAGGGCCAGTGATCCATTCTTCACTGCAGTAGCCTTGGGCTCAAGAGCCACCGGTTGCGTTACATCATACTTATTAGTGTGAGGGGACACCGGTTGCCTTCTTTAAGTGTATTACGATCCACCCCTAGCGTTCTAGGGTTTGCCTACATAAGTGGTTGCCTTGGTCTCCCTGTGACCCTAGCCTCCGGGTCAAGTGTTGCCTACCATAAGCGGTTGCCTTGGTCTCCCTGTGACCCTAGCCTCCGGGTCAAGTGTTGCCTACCATTAGCGGTTGCCTTGGTCTCCCTGTGACCCTAGCCTCTGGGTCAAGTGTTGCCTACCATAAGCGGTTACCTTGGTCTCCTGTGACCCTAGTCCTAGGGTCAGTGCTGCCTACCAAAAGCTGTTGCTTCGGTCTCCCTGTGGCCCTAGTGTCAGGGTCAGTGTTGCCTCGCTCCCATTGGGTTCAGTGCCTCCCAAGTGTCTGGGTTTGTGCCAGTTACCTACTCGTTCACTACTTGTCATCTGAGTCCTGATGTCAGCTCCTGGGCTGCATTTCCTTCAGTCATCAAGGTTCAAGCCAGAACTCTCGTT
Organism: Rhinophrynus dorsalis; assembly: GCA_037306005.1. Lineage (NCBI taxonomy): Eukaryota > Metazoa > Chordata > Amphibia > Anura > Rhinophrynidae > Rhinophrynus > Rhinophrynus dorsalis. Next base: position 386,306,669 of record CM074720.1, on the reverse strand, counting down.
AGCCAGTGATTGTCTCCACTTCCTGATATATTTCTAAGACTGGCTTGCTATTGCTGTGTATATATATATATATATATATATATATATATATATATATATATACATTTATATATGTTCTGTTATTGGGGGTCTAAGGGCCTAACTGTTTGTACTTTATCCTATTAAAGTAATTTTAACCTTACCAATCTGGTCTGAGTGTTCATCAAAAACCGTGACACTTGCCTTTTAAACCTTTGAGTACCAGAGGGGGACCAAACCAATTTCAAAGCAATGCATTGCTACCTCTCTTGTACTTAAAGGGTTAATTAAGCAATATATATATATATATATATATATATATACATGGAGGGCATTGTATGTCTAATAAAACTGGAGAATAAACAATGTTGGATAGGAGGAATATATTTTGAATTACAAAGGGGGTTAATATGTCAAAGAGGGGCACTCTGTGTTGGATTTCTACCATGTTTTCAGCATGGGAAATAACACCATTGTGTGTTAGCCCCATATACACTGCCTGACACCCCCAGGGAACAAGGCTGGAGGGGCAAGTGGTAGCCACAAATTTCCATAGATGCTGCGTAACCCCCCAGTCTTGTTCCCCTGTGAGTGAAAAACATGTATAATATATGATACATAGGTTAGGGGATGATTGCATAGTGCTTGGTGTACTATTTTCTTTATTTTAACCCTTTGAGTAACACAGGGGTGAGCAATGCACTCAGTCCTGTCCATGGTGCTGAAACTGTTCTCTCCACTCCCCTACTGGCCAAGTAGGGAAGCAGAGAGAGAATGCAATTCAACTTCAGAATTGTCGTAGAGTTGGAGAGGTGTGAAGCGAGACCATCTCTTCCACACTGACAACAGGTCACAGCCCTCCCTGCTTGTGATTGCTTGAGGGCTGTTACTGAATAAGAAAATATAGGGAGAGCCCAACTCCGACAACCTGAGGTAGGTGAAGTTAGGACTATGAACTCCGACAGCAGAGGCTGCTATCAGAGTTTAGTGAATGTGTTGAAGTGTCATTTTAACATATTAACACACAACCTTGCACACGAAAATGTCTCATTATGCTTCATTTCCATATGGAAATAAGCCTTTGTCAATGTGATGAATTAAAATCGTAAGTCTGTCAGACTGATGTTGATGTGGGCATATTTTTGTAAGAGTGCTGGTGATATGATCTCGTAGACACTTTAGTGAATTAAACCCCTGCTCAAAAAGACTAACCTTGACCCCTCCTGTCTCTCTAACTATCGACCTGTCTCCCTTCTGCCTCTTACCTCAAAACTCCTAGAACGCCTGGTCTTCTCCCAAATAACCAAATTCCTCAACTCTAACTGTCTTTTGGATCCGATGCAGTCTGGTTTCCGGTGCGGTCATTCAACTGAGACCGCTCTCTGCAGGGTGGCTAATGATCTCCAGACTGCAAAAGCCAAAGGACAGTTTTCAATACTTATACTACTCAATTTATCCTCTGCCTTTGACACAGTTAACCATTCTCTGCTTGCTCAAATTCTCCACAGTCTTGGTTTCCGAAATGAAGCTGCTTCATGGCTCTCCTCCTATCTCTCACAACGTTCCTTTTTTGTGTCCTCTAACAATAACACCTCCTCCACGGTCCCTCTGTCTGTGGGGGTGCCTCAAGGCTCCGTTCTGGGTCCTCTGCTTTTCTCACTGTACACTCTTTCATTGGGTGAACTTATTAGTTCATTTGGCTTTAAATACCATCTATATGCTGATGATACCCAAATTTACATCTCCACTCCTGATCTTTCACCACAAATCCAGCTGCAAATTTCAGACTGCCTCTTGGCCATTTCCTCCTGGATGGCACAGCGTCAGCTGAAGATTAACATGGCCAAAACCGAACTGCTAATCTTCCCACCAAGACCTTGCCGAACCCCTAGCTTCACCATTACAGTTGATGGAATTGATATTGATCCGGTCAGCTCAGCACGCTGCCTTGGGGCCATATTTGATTCCTCTCTTTCCTTCTCCCCTCACATTAACTCTGTGGCTAGATCATCTCGCTTCTTTCTCCGTAACATTGCTAAAATCCGCCCGTTCCTCTCCCAACAAACTACTAATACTCTTATACGTGCCCTCATTCTGTCCCGCTTAGACTATTGCAATATCCTACTAACTGGCCTCCATGCTACTCATCTTTCACCTATGCAATCTGTTTTAAACTCAGCTGCACGAATCACCACACTCTCCCCAAAAACTGAACCTGCCCACATAATTCTCGGACATCTGTCATGGCTCCCAATTCAGCAGCGCATCAATTACAAAGTCCTTCTTCTCACCTTTAACACTCTCCACACTGCTACTGCTACTGCTCCTTACATCTCTTCCCTCATCTCCTATTATGTTCCTGGCCGCTTCCTTCGCTCAGCACACAATGCACTTCTGGTTGCACCATCCACACCCTCTGCCCTCTCCCGTCTCAAACCTTTCTCGCTTTCTGCTCCATACCTATGGAACTCCATACCCCTCTCCTTACGCCTAGAAAAATCCCCCTCTGTCTTTAAGTCTACTCTGAAGTCTTATCTTCTGGAGCACTAGGACCATGCACTGCCTTTGGCCAAACTCAGCACTTGTAATCTCAGCACTTAACACCCTCTTACCCCATTGTATGTCTCCCTTTATCCATTTAGACTGTAAGCTCCTTGGGGCAGGGACCTCTCTCCCATTGTTTCTATAAATGTCGCACTTATTTCATCCCCTCTTATTTATTGTAACATATGTCTATTGTAAGGCGCTGCGTACACTGTGTGGCGCCATATAAATAAAGATACATACATACATACATACAACACTATCGATGTGCCTATGACACTGCTCCAACAACATATCAATATTTTTAGCCCTCTTTGAATTTTAGTGAATGTAGGCTCATGTGTCCAATACTGTATACTATTACTTACTGTCAGTGGTAATGCTGAAATCTCTATATTTTCTGTGAAATCATATTATAAATTGTCCTCCTCCTGCCCCTTGTAAGCCACTTCCCATTATATCTGAAATCCGGTTGCAGATCACAACGAGGGACAATCTTTCTTTATTCAACATAAGGAAAACCCTGTCACCCATGATGAAGGAGGGCAGGTTTTTCCTTAAACTGAAGGGAGATTGTCCCTTGTCTCGATCTGTTTTCAGGTCTGAGGGGAGGAGGCTTACCCGAATGAAAAGGTACAGGAGGGGGATAATTTATAATATGATTTCACAGATAATATAGCGAGTTCAGCATTACCAATGATGGGGAGCAATAGTATACAGTATAAGGACACAATTTAGCTTACCAGTCAATGAAACATTACTAACCCTTTAAGAATGAGATGTATACATGTTCGTTTTTGCTGGTCATGGATCCAGCTGTGATAACCCAAAGCTCCCCAGATCTCATCCATTGAGACATGACCATCATTGAATCCTTGCATAAAACCAAACAATTCAAAACGGACATTTAATCATTTACGTATCTGACAATCTATTTGAGAAATCCAATTGTCTTACACACTTCTACTGTTCTACTCACATATTGTATCTTAAAACTCCACTACAAAACGTAAATCACACACTATCCAGACAGTTTGGTCCCGATCCAGAGTCCGACAGTGCACCAGTTCTGATTATACCTCCGGATCGTATACTTGCCACTCTGCGCACCAGTATCATATCCCCTTTGGGTGAGGAGATCTTGGCATCACAGGTCAATGCACCTCCGGAGAAACCCATGGGCAAGTGTTTTGTGGCTGAGCCATTCCGGGCCAGGTTAATGGAGACATATCATTCCTCCCTTGTGGCTGGTCACAAGGGCAAGAATCAATTGGTCTGGTCCCTGTCCCAGATGTTCTGGTGGCCTGGGTTGAGAGACGATTGTGTGGCATTTACAGCTGCCTGTGCCCCCTGTGCTCGTTCCAAGACACCAAGACACCTTCCTGTGGGGTTATTGCAAGCGGTTCCCAATGGTGACCGTCCATGGTCACACGTATCTATTGATTTCATGGGAGAATTATCGGTTTCCAATGGATACACAGTTATACTCATGGTGGTTGACAGATTTTCGAAAATGGCCCACTTCGTGCCGCTCCCTAGCTTGCCGTCAGCTAAGGTAACTGGCCACGGTATTTGCCAGGAAGGTGTTTCGACTCCACGGAGTCCCCAAGGTTCTGGTTTCTGATCGTGGGAGTCAATTTGTGTCCAGGTTCTGGAGGGCATTCTGTGACCAAATGGGTATCCAGTTGTCATTTTCGTCCGCTTACCATCCCCAGATGAATGGGGCCGCTGAGCGTTCCAATCAGGGATTGGAGCAATTTCTACGTTGTTTCATCTCCAACCATTACAATAACTGGGTTGACTTGTTGCTGTGGTCAGAGTTCGCCAGGAACTGTGCTGTGTGCACTTCTTCCGGGAGCTCCCCCCTTCCTTATCAACTATAGGTTCCAACCATGCTTGCTCCTGGACACTTCCCAAGCACAGCAGATTCCAGCTCTGGATGAGCACATTAGGCAACTTCGCTCCACTTGGGCACAAGTCCAGAATTCCCTATGTGACTCCTTTCAACGATATCAGTGGCATGCCGATAACAGAAGGTTGCCGGCCCACGTATTCCAGGTGGGGGACCGGGTATGGTTGTCCTCCAGGAACCTCAAGTTTCAAATTCCATGCAATAAATTGGCTCCCCGGTTTGTGGGTCCATTCCGGGTACTCCATAGAGTCAACCCTGTTTCCTATGCCTCGGAATTACCTGCATCTATGAGGATACATAACGTGTTTCATGTTTCGCTTCTCAAACCTTTGGTGTGTAATCGCTATACCACCACCCCTACAGTCTCTGGTCCAGTTCGCATACAAGACCATGACGTGTATGAAGTGCAGAGTATTTTGGATTCACGTAGATTCCGTGGGCAGATCCAATACTTGGTGCACTGGAAGGGATATGGTCCAGAGGAATGTTCATGGGTGAACCACACAGACATCCATGCTCCACTTCTATTGCGCAGGTTCCACGCCAAGTTTCCTCAGAAGCCTGGGCCTCCTCCGCGGAGAGGGGGTCTTTGAGAGGGGGGTACTATCACAGTGCCCATGATCTCTTTGCCAGCGATATTGCTACTTCCTGTTCTATTCCTGCTGGGCTCTTATTGGCTGCTGGGTTCTGCCCCGCCCAGCGTTAGCCTTTTTAACCTCAGTCCTTTCATTGTTTTGGCACCCTTTTGTGGTGTTCCTGTACCTGTCATTTGTACTGCTGTTGCTTCCTGATCCGTATATGACCCAGTTTTGCCTGACCTTGCTTCTGTCTCTTCTGCTCCGTGATTCTGATGCTGACTAGGACTGGCTGACAACCTCTCTGTGTACCGATTCTGGCTGTGGCTGACTTCACGATCCGTTGCTGACTAGGACTGGCTGACTACCGTTCTGTGCACCGATCCTGGCTGTGGCTGACTACCCGATCCGTTACTGACTAGGACTGGCTGACTACCGCTCTGTGTACCGATCCTGGCTGTGGCTGACTACCCAATGCGTTGCTGACTAGGATTGGCTGACTATCACTCTGTGTACCAATCCTGGCTTCCTGGCTGTGGCTGACTACCCGATTCATTGCTGACTAGGACTGGCTGACTACCACTCTGTGTACCGATCCTGGCTGTGGCTAACTACCCGATCCATTGCTGACTAGGAATGGCTGACCATCACTCTGTGTACCGATCCTGGCTGTGGCTACTACCCAATCCGTTGCTGACTAGTGCCTTGCCAGTGCCTGTTAGTGTTGCCTCCGGTTACCCTGGTCTCCTGGGACTAGTGCCATGCCAATGCCTGTCAGTGTTGCCTCCGGTTACTCTAGTCTCCTGGGACTATAGTCTTGTCAGTGCCTGTCAGTGTTGCCTCCGGCTACCCTAGTGTCCTGGGACTAGTGTCTTGTCAGTGCCTGTCAGTGTTGCCTCCGGTTACTCTAGTCTCCCAGGACTAGTGCCTTGCCAGTGCCTGTCAGTGTTACCTCCAGTTATCCTAGCTTGCTAGGGATCTGGTCACTTTCTGAGTCCAGTATTGTAGCCTTCTTCCATCCAGTCCTCTGAGATTTTGGCACTTGCGGTGACCATTTTCATTCCTCCGTTACACTTAGTTTCTAGGCCAGGTCACTCTCCAGTGTCCTGGCTTGCTGCCGTTCTATCCATAGCCTTCTAGGGATCCTGCCCTGCAGTCACCTAACATCTCGCTAGGTGGGCTCGATCCTAGGTTTGGTACTGCTGAGGTTCTGTTCCTGGTTCCTGTCGTCTGATCCATCCTGCTGTATTACTGTTTTGTTTTGCTATTCTCCTGCACCCTGACTTGTGTCGGATTTGGGAAGTGCCACGGTACTGTCCAGATCTGGACCTGTGAAGGGAGACCTTGTGCATTTTATTATTCTTAATAAAGCTGATTTTACCTTACTAACTTGTCTGAGTGTTCTTACAAACCGTGACAAATGGTCTCCCGTCAATAGCCTCAATGGCCAGTGAAGATGAATGAGGCACCAATGGAATAACATGTTTGGCTGCCAACTCCGCATCCATAAAATACACTGCAGCTCCGGAGTCTATTTAAGCTGGAGCCGTTACCCGAAGATGCGGCCCAAGATATAATCACCTCAAGGTTGGGTTGCCCTTGCCGATGGTCTGGGGACTGTGAAACTCCACCCAGGCTCTGTCCCTGACATAACCCTAGGTGTGAGCGTTTCCTGGCTGTACGGGACAAGACCGCAACAAGTGATCTGCCTTACCACAGTAAAGGCAAAGGCCATCTCTCCTATGGAAGTCCCTCTCCTCTCCCGAAAGATTTGTGAACCCCAGTTGCATAGGTTCATTCCTCATGGACTCAGCACTAGGAGGCATGGGAGGCGAGGGAGGATTGGGTGGGAGCGTAAAATTAGGTGCCAATTGGGAGGAAGACATGCATCTGTTCATTGAATGAGGGTATCTCTCTTTTCCTGGTATTGATCAAAATCAAAAAGGTGATGAGTTCATCTAGATCCTCCAGCAGCTCACGGGCTGCCATCTCATCTTTAATTGAGTCCCTTAGCCCTTGCGAGAAAGTGGCTACTAGAGCCTCGTCATTCCAGCCCACCTCTGGCGCCAGAGTACAGAATTCTATTGCGTACTTGGCTACTGTGTGTGCGCCCTGCCAGATAGTCATGAGTTGTTTAGCAGCTGCCATTGCCCAGGATGGAACCTATGGAATGTGGTCACAAATTCCGTAAAGTTAGAAATTATGGGTTTCTCTGTTTGCCATAGAGGATTGTCCCAGGCCAATGCTTTACCCGACAGGAGTGAAATCATGAAGCCAACCTTGCTTAGTCTGCTCGGAAATGCATTTGGTACCAACTCCAGAAAAATGCCCAATTGGTTGATGAACCCACAACAGAGTGTAGGTTCCCTGTCACAACACTGAGGGAGTAGAGTGGATCTGGACAAGCCTCGGAATGTACTAGTCTCAGAATTCGCAAACACTGCCAGTGCCGGGTCAGGGGAGGCCACCGGTTGCCGCTCAGCCCTATGTAGGTCTGCTGTACGGTTAAGGAGGGTTTGCATAGCCAAGGATAGCTGATCAATACGTTGATCTTGTACATCCATTCTGGACAGAATGCTTGGAACCTGTGGGTTGCCTGTACCTTCAGTACTCATGGCCCTTTTGTACTGTCACTGTAACTAAAACAAATAACGACTTGGACAGGTACTGTAAGATCAACACCACTTTATTAAAAGATATATACAAATAAGCAGTGGGGTCAGGTGTGAGGACAGTGCTACAGTCCACTACCCAGGAGTTGACACTGAACGTAGCCTGCACTACTGGAACCAGGTACTACAGAAAGGGAGAAACCTAGCCTACGGTTCTCGCAGCCTACCCATGTTGGAGAAAGGGTGGCTAAGAGGCAGTACACTACCCTAGAATGCTAGGGTCCACAGCAGAAGCAATACCCTAGAACTCTAAGGTCCTAAGCAGCATATATATACACCCTAGAATGCTAGGGTCTAAGGCAAGTACCCATGGTAAGTCCTAGAGTGCTGGCAAGGCCCAAAGACAGCAGACTAACCCAGGGCAACACAGTAAGGCAGAGACCAGGCCCAAATACCTGTACAGAGAGAGTCAGTCAGGCCCAAGACACATACACAAGCAGAGTCAGACAAGGCCAATGTCATACACAGATTGGGTAGATAGACAGGCCACAGTAGATACATGGAGCGGGTAGACAACCCAGGCCGCGTTCAAACACTGAGTGGTTAGTCAGAGAGAGCCAAGGTTCATACACGGAGCGGGTAGTCAAGTCAGGCCACAGATCATACACGGATCGGGTAATCAAACAGAGCCAAGGATTGAGCACGGATCAAGTAGCCAGACAAGGCCAAGGTTCAGGAATGAATTGGGTAGTCAGACAAAACCAGGGGTCATACACGGATCAGAATCAGCAGCCAAGCACGGCTCACAACAGAAAGCAGAATACTAAGCAATGCACTGGTACACCATGAAAAGGCACTGAAGCTTGGTCGGAAGGCCGCATATAAGGCCCACTGGTAAGGCGGGACATCAATTGGCCAATAGTGCCGTGGGTACAAAATAGCGAGCGTGACGTCAGTATCACATCTGCAGAGAGGCCAGCAGACAGGTAGCGACCAGTAAGGTCACTGCTAATCCATAAGAGGGGACACGACAGGTAACGCAACGGAAGGCAGATCACCGGCACCGTGATACAGAGTCCTGGATCCCAAACTTAAAAAGTATGCAATCATAGAGATGCATCCCACGTACTGAACCTGATAACACCCACAGGTGAACAAATAAATTGCCCCTTGGTGTTGCAGTTAATAAATGAGGTGATCTGATGAACTTCATCCGTAACAGTGGAGGTAATTGTAGAGATTTTTTGCCAAATGTGGACAAATCCTATAGATGTTAGCACCACATTTAAAGCAACCCTTCTAAGACACCATGTAAGTTTATATTTTGGAAACATTGTTGCCAATAATGCACAACATTCCTGCAACAAATAAATAACTTCTGGATAATATTACGGAAAGTATATCATCTGAATGCAAAATATGCAGGAAGCATTCAATATTTTGTATGTGACTAAATTGTCTACTATATTGAGTAATAAATCGTACTCCTTGGTCATCTACATCCACCCATTGTTGCATTTTGGCCTGGAACACCAAAGAATTTCTATCCATATTCAAGGTAAAATTGTATGCACCATCTACCTCATGATGCGAATAACCTCTATTAAGGAACCTCCTTTGGAGGTTATGTGCTTCAATCTTAAACAAATCAACAGAAGAACAATTCCTTTGAAGATGTATAACTTGATCCCTAGGAATGTTGTTGATAACATGTGTAGGGTGACAGAAGAAGCATGCAGCAAACTATTGCTGAATTGGGTTTAGTATAAATACTGGTGTAAACAGAATCAATATCAACATCCGAGTGTAGAGTCAGATCAAGATAGTTGATATATGATTTATTTAACTCATTAATAAACCTCAAATTATTAGAACTACCATTAACGTAATCCACAAATAAATATTGTTTTTGCTTCCAACCCACATGAACAAGAGATCATCAATGTATCTCCGATACCAATAAATATGGTGTCTGAAGGGGTTTCAATCTCCAAATATGTGGTGCATCTCCCACCAACCAATATACGAGTTGGTGAATGAGTGCACAAAGCGCTCCCACATCACAGCTTTGGAGATAGAAAACCCCAACAAAACTAAAAAAATAATGAATAAGTGTTAGGGACCAGGAACCAGACAGGACACAAAAAGGTAAAATGCAATACACCTTTATTAGTGCAACAAAAACAGAAGCATGATCTAAGAGCATAAACCAAAAGACACGCCAGGGTCAGTAATCAAGACAGGTATTCAGGCGAGCTGGAGTCAGGAAATCAGAAGCCTGCGATGTCTGGAACGAGCCAAGGGTCAGAAGCACAGAAGTTAGCAAAGTCTGGAACAAGCCGATGGTCTGGAATAATACAAACAGGAATGCAGGAAAAGTCCACAGCAGCCAGCAGCAACAGGTCAGCAAACAAACACACAATGGACAAGTGAGCCAAGCTGCTATAAATACCCTGAGAGGCTTGGCTGATAACAGTCGAGTGAGTAATCACAGAGGTCAGCTGATTCAGCCTGAACCAGAAAGTTAGAAGACAGCAGCAGTGGATAACAGAACACTAGATTAGCTCAGACAGCAGAATCAATAGGCAGAATGGGAGCAGCTCAGCAAAACCTTGACAGTAAGGAAATATGTAATAGTCTTAAGCAAAAAATCTTTGAGTTGACTTGAATCTGAAAAAATAAAATCTAAATAAAAACTAACAGCCAGTAGTACCTTGTCTTGTGGTATGGATGAATACAATGAGGATACATCAGTAGTTAACCAAGCACAATCAACATTCTAAATAAAGTCACTCACTGACTGAAGAAGGTGTTTGGTGTCAACTAACAAGCTAGGAAGACGAGAGACAAATGGTTGGAGATAAAAATCCACCAACTCAAACAGGGGATCATTCAGAGAACCAGTGTTGGATATGATGGGTCTCCTCATTGGACAAATAAGACTCATAAGTTTTGGGCAAATGGTGAAACACCGTCATAATAGGATAATCTAGTATTAAAAATGTGGACTCTTTTTTTGGTAATAGTCCCAATTGAAAGGCCAAGATAAATAAGTTCTATAAGTTCATTTACAAACGGCCATGTACCTGGCTTCCATCTTATAGTACTCACTATTCAAAACAACAATGTTAACCCCTTATCTGAAGAGAGGATAACAATCTGCTCATCGTCCTGCAACTGTTTAAGTACAATTCTCTCTCGCTTATTAAGATCATCATGTATTTTAGAAACTCGTTTGGACATTCCTATTCAACAGTTTTTTGGGACAGTTCCAGCTGTGCACCCTTACAGTGTAGAGGATAGAAGCTGGACTTATGGAACAGTCCAGTCACCACTCTATCAATGTAAGGAACACTGTCACTATGAAATGACTCCAGCTGCAACTTTATGGAGCACATATCTCTAAAGCTAGTAGCTGCCCATACTGAAGCATTACCTAATGAACCCACATTCTCCATACGAGTCACAGAATCATGTAGAACAGGGCTGCCCATGTTCATTCCTCAAGGGCCACCAACATTACAGGATTCTGCAGGGAAATCCTTAAATCCTGGTCTGTTGGTGGCCCTTGAGAAATGAACTTGGACAGCCCTGATGTAGAAAATACTTCTTAAGGGTGAGATATCTAACAAATCTATTAACATCCAAACGAGAATTTAAATCATTAAAGTTAGTGAATGGTAAGAATTTAAGTCCTTTCCAAAGAATGGAAAGCTGCTCATTAGACAAAATAACCTTAGACAGGTTAATGACAGTCAAAACTAAGTGTTCCTCTGTTGAGTCTCCCTCACAGGATTTCTCCTTTTTCTGATGTTGTCTTCCCCCGTCTTGTGGTTTTCTTTTGTAATATATACATCACCTCATATGGTCTCTGTAATTTTTTGAACAACAGGGTCTATCATGCTGAACGGGCTGATGAATTAACCTTCCATTAACATCAGTTTTACTTTCTGTTGGGGTGATAGCAGATTCAGAACCTGACTTCCACTGCTGCCATGATAACATTCACCTTCTGTACTAGAAAAACTGACTCTTCGATTACACTTTTTAAGGATGGACTTATGTTTAGATCTCCTGTATTCTCTTTTATATAAATTCCAGGTATAAACAGTATTAAGTCCTCAGTATCATGTAAAATTGTTTTCTGTTTAAATACAGACATCTCCTTATCCAGTTTATCCACAAATATCTTTAACTTATCATCCAATGTTTTAAATCTCTCATTGGATTTCATTGACTCCAAATCTTGCTGAATGAAAACGGTTCACTTTAAAAATATCACACAAAATAGAGTTCAACCACACGGCGCATGAACCATGTTGTGGTAATTAAAAGGGCGACATGAGAATCTCTCCCTGCATCAAAAGAGCGAGATTCTCATGTCACACCCTTAAACATCGCGTGAGGTCCAAAATCAGATTTGCCATAATCTACTTTAATTTACTGGCACAACGCTCAGCATAATCCTAACATCTCTCTCCCTGTGTGCACAGTCTCCTTGGCATCTTGTCTCTCCAGCTTGGTGGATTGATGCCTCACCCCTGGTACAGTTGACGCTGCGGGTCTAGTGGGCTGGTTCACTGGAGAGCCAAGCTTACATTTGCAGTATTTTTTTGTAATCAATGTTGTTACTGTTTTTTTCTCATTTGCTTTGGGGCTGTTAGGCAGTGGTGGAGGGATGGAATGACAGTGGGATAATGATGAGCACTACTCCCTGCTTTTGATGCAGGGCAAGATTCTTATGTTGCCCTTCTAATCACAGCGACATGGTTAATGTGCCATATAGTCGCACCCTATTTTTTATGCAACATTTTGAAAGGATACCATGAAAACAATCTCCTCTGCATAAGGAAAACCCTGACCCCCTTGACAGGTTTTTCAGGTTTTTCCTTATGCTCATTGAAGATTGTCCCTCTCTGCTATCAATCAGGGCAGTCTTGCTGCTCGGAGGTGAGCAGTGTTACATCAGTAAAAGCATAAGATTTTTCATGTGTGCCGACCACTAGGAATGTGCAAAACTTTTCGTCTCAAAAGTGAAACAGGAGAAAAATGGCACTTCCCACTGAGCAGGAAATATTTCCCTAAAATGTCGATTTTCAGATATTTCCCTCCTAGCTGAAATCAATGGTAAGACAGGATTTCCCTACCAAGTGGCAAGTTTGCCTTCTTTTCCCACAGGCATAGTATAAAAGGGACCAATATAGTCAAATATAGTGCTCAATGAGGGATCTATATCCACAATGCAAATTTATAGACAACAATCAAAAGAAGAAGACTAAAAACCACAAGACGCAAAAAATATAAAAATAGTTATTTTCTCATTTTAATGGGAAAATAAATCTAGTGCAGCATCATATATCTCAGAGAAAATTTTATCTCAATATGATGGGATAAACTATTGCAGTTCCAAATCTCTAGACCAAAGAAAGATGCTGCAGATATAACCCAATCTATACTCTGTAAAATGATCCTCCATATACAGAACACATCTGTATTGGTTTGGGAAGCAGTCACAGAGGTATGTTTAGTAGAGGATACCCTTATCTCTCCCCACCAGCCCTACAAAATAGAGATGTGAAACTGACCAAGGGAAGAACAGATTAAATAAAATTGCCCAAAAGACAATCCCATCATCACCACACAAAGCTAGACCTATGGGAAAAAGAACAAATGGTCCCCCAGAAACCAAAAATGTGGGGCTGGTGGGGAGAGATAAGGGTATCCTCTACTTCACTCTACACACCGCTGTGACTATTTCCCAAACCAGTACAGATTTGTGCTCTATACTGGTGATCATTTTACAGGTGTATAGATTAGGTTACATCAGCAGTATCTTTTTTTTTTTTGGTCTAGAAATTGGGTACTGAAGTAGTTTATCTCATCATATTGAGATTATATTTTCTCTAAAATGTGCCCATTAAAATGATAAAGTAAATATGTTTATTTTTTTCGTGCCTTGTGATTTTTATTATTCTTCTTTCGACAGCATTGCAGGTCTTGATCCTGCTTTGAGTGTGAGACTTTACTATATTGGTTTCTTTATGCCTGTGAGAATGGGAGACTTGGTCGGGCTGCACAGAGTGATCCTCTTTTTGCTTTTTCCATATTCTGCACCACCCATACATTATATTATAGTATAAAAGGAGTGTCAGGTTCCTGTAACATGTAAATTCTGTATTTGTTAGCAAGAAAGAAAGCAGCACAATTTTGCAAATGAATGAAATTGGAGTGTAGTTTAAGGAATCTTGCAGGAAGGACATTTGATCTTTGTGTTAGGGGAGTCTGGGGGATTCTGGGGACATGTGAAAGAAAAAGGACGTTGACCCAAAATACCCCAAAATCTTGGTTGACTGAGACAGGCAGCTGTGATTCAAGTTAGTTCCTGATCTGGATGTTATCTCTGTGCTAGGGGAAACTGGGGGTATGATAAGGGAGCAAAGGAGATTTACTCCAAATCCCTGCATTTTGAATGACTAAGGAGACACAGTCAGCTGTGATCCATATTCTTTCCTGATCTGGCTTTTATCTCTGTGTTAGGGAAGTGTGGAGGTATGAGAAGGGAGTAAAGGAGATTTAACCCAAAACCCCCCAAATTTTGTGAGATTTACTGGGAAGACATAGGTAGCCATTACCCAAGTTCCTTCCTGATCTGGATGTATCTCTGTATTAGGAAAGCCCAGGGAAAGAAGCAGTTATCAGAGTGTTTTTTTTTTTTTTTTTAACAATGATAGAGGTACAGACAGTTAATTAAACAAAAAATGATACAAACAAAAAATAGTTTGAATGATGTGACAGAATGATAATAGAAGAGTTCTAGTATTTTGTAAAGAGGATTTTGTGTATAAAAAGGTCGGGTATTCTAAATATTTAATTATTCCTCTAAGAGTAACTTGACTTTAAACATTAATATTTCTTTAAATTAATATACTTTCTATCATTTTCAGTCATTATTAAATATTTTTCAAAACTCCTACAAATTACATGGCTCTGTGCAACTCAAACCTTTTGTATAACTGTTAAATGGATGGTAATGTTTCACAAAAACAGCAGCTTCAATAAATCTTCATAGTATTTGTGCCATGGAGAGTGTTATTTCAATACTGTCAGAGTTGTATTTCAGGACTAATTGAATGATAAAATATCCCCCTCCCGCCCCTTTTACCTAGTGTAAGCAGCCTCCCCTCAGATGTGGAATCTGGTCGTGGGACCAGACAGGTCATAGCAAGGAACAATCTTCTTACTGTGAGCATAAGAAAAACTCTGCTGGTTTTTCAGGTTTCTCCTTATGCTCACTGAGATTTGTCCTTCTCTGCCATCCATCCGGACAGTCTTGCTGCTCTGAGGTGAGCTGTGTTACATCAGTAAAAGGGGCGGGAGGGGGATACTTTATCATTCAATTACTCTTGAACTACAACACTGACAGTATTGAAATAACACTCTCCATGGTCCAAATACTATGAAGATTAATTGGAGCTGATTTTATTGTGAAACATTACTATCCCTTTAATAGTGCATTTGCCTATTTCAATATATATATATATATATATATATATATATATATTCATTTCTACTAGAATGCATGCAATAACAATAAAATAAAATGCAAACTCAAATGAACATTACCACCACCTAATGATAAATCCTCCCCTTAATCTGGGAAGAAAAACCTAATGGCCACTATTAATTTATTCTGGGTGGATTGGTTAATAAACTGAATTTCATGTATATGGAAGCAGATATGATTCTGTACTAAAGGACTCTCCAGATAAACTCCTCCCTCTTATGGATTCCTAGGAATGCTGAAGTGGGAGGAGTTGAATCAAGGATTCTTGCAAAATGTATTATCTCTGCCTTTAACCCATTGAGTGCCAGGGAGGTACTCAGTGCATTGCAACACAATGCATTGTATACCTCTCTGGCACTCAGGGTTACGGATAACAACCAGTACTGATTCAAAATTAATTTTGGGGAGCAAGTCCATTCAGAACTGATACATAATCATAATTAGAAAGTTCTGCCCAGATTGAGGTAAGTGAGAGTTTATTATTAGGATCTGCTAGGGGCACTCAGATGGTTAAAGTAAGAAATTAGTAGCAAAACTATGTTATTGGGGTTCTTTAATTTGCTTAGCTCACTCCAACCGAAAAGACATTCCTGGGTCTCTGGCAGGGAATATTCAATCTGAGGTCATTAGAGTTGTGTAACATAATTAAAATACATTGACCAATCCTCTATTAGTAAACTGATAAATAGAAAATATATCCTATGACCATCTCTACTCAATATACATACAAGTAAATGCTGATGCAATTGTGCGGCAACCTAACTGCATTTGAGGGGATGAATGTCAATTCTCATTGATTTAAATGGGGTTCTTTATTTCTGAAATACTAGATAGGTCTCTAACCAATTGTGAAGTAATATACTGGAGACCTCTCTAGCAATCCCATTTAAAATAATTGGGATTTTTTTTTTATTTGCCTTCTCCAGTGTTGTTGGTTTGTTCCAGAATTTCTCCAGTTCATCAGCCTCACAATTCTATGTATATTTTTGGTTTTCTATTTATGGAATACTAGTTTTATTGCATGAGCTCCTATATTTTATTGTTTTCATGTATAAATATTTTGAAGACACTTCTCTCCTACTGTTACGTTTATGGCACCAATTTAGATCTGTGTTGTTTTTTTTATCTGCAGTGAATGGACAGTGCAATTACCGCTTAGCTTGTTTTGTATATGGATCTCTGCCAGAAGCAGACTTGAAGGTGTTATAAGAATGAAGACATCTGGCAGCTGGCAAACTTACAATTCATTTGCCAAATACAAGTTGCACATTGTTGGAATGTTCAATTGAAGGTCACGCACCAGGTAAGAATCAGTCAGGTGTAGCTGGTGTGTGGTGAACCACACTAAAGAATTGTTGGCTCAGTGATATGTGGGTGGGCTAAATTGACAAGTATGTTTGTCTTTTTTCCTTCTTAAAAAAAGAAAGCTAAATTCTTCTAAACCAGAATGAGGTCAACAGAACTGACAAGAAATCACAAGGCTATGACAACTCAGTAGCAATTAGTCTGAGTAAAGGGTGCCAGAAAAAAATGAATAATACAATTTGACATAGCATTTGACAAACATACTGTTGTCAACTGTGTGGTCACATTTTTTTCTCAACAGATTTTTTTCTCAACAGATTTTTTTCAGTTTGAAATTACCCAGAAGATTATTTGCCTTTAGCTTTCTCTGTTGCCAGCAAATTAGTAACAGTGTGTCATTGTCTGTTTAGAGACAGTTCCTGGAATAGACTGCTCACATCGGGCCTGATGCACAAAGCACGTGATTAGAAATTCTGGAACAAACCAGCTGCAACAAAGTGGGAGATTACTAATCCACATTAATTTAAATATAATGTAAAAAAAATCTATATAGGATTGTTAACTAGACGGATTGCAACAAGGGACAATATTGTGTGTGCCATTAAAAGGAAAACCCTGACCCCCCCCCTCAACTGAGCAGGGTTTTCCTTATGCTGAAACAATATTATCTCTTGCAGGAATAGCTTTCGAATCTCATTGAACTCTGCATGAAGTGATGGAAAAGGGTGGGAGGGAGAAACTTTTTATTCAGTTTTTAAGAAAAACATGAAGGTAAAAAGATTTCAAAAGATACTATGCGTTGTAAAAGATGTAATTGAACAATCCTATATATATTTATATTTCAACGTTACTACCCCTTTAAATTGAGCTTTCAACCCCTTCAATCCTAGTGAAGCCTTTGTAGCCTTCAGTGGTGGCACTACAGTTTGAGCAGAATAAGTGACTGCTTGGTCAGAGGACCCTGCAGTGCTTGTATTTTACCACCACCACATGTAAACAAGATCAGATTGCATTGTCTTATTAGATATATACATATGGAAGTAAATGGGGTCCCATATGAATTTTCGGCTTAGTGCCCCCAAACACCTAGAGCTACCCCTGCTAGTCTTCAAGGGGTTAAAAGTAGGTGTGGTCAAAAGTTGTCGCCGTGTTCCCGAGGGAAATTTCCCGAAAACCACATTGTTATCTGCTTTTTCGTGGGAAAATCTGCTTTAAAACTAGCGGTTAAAATTTTTGCATTTTTCGCCCACTGGCCAAAATCTTTTGCCATTTTTGCAATGGCTGGAAAGTTTCCGCACATTGATTTACGTTGTTTTCGCACTTCCTCTATAAAAACGTATAAGCAGCTACAGAGCGAGACAAGCGTGTTGTGCTGTTCTCTTGTGATATTTTGCAAAAAGTGAGGCAGGAGAGGCTCATAGTGACTCCTATCACTAGGAGCAGGGTAAAAAGTAATCAATGGATGTGCTGGAAGGACCATTATGTGTCCACTGAGTCTGAGGAGGAAGGGACCACTACTGTTCCAATGATGTCCAGTCTCCCTAAATCACCCCAAGGGATCTTGGGGAATTTAATGGGAAGGAAGGGAGAAAAGGGAATGGAAAGGGAGGGAGAAAAGTGTTGTACAAGTGAGAGCAGGACAGGTCAGCTGCCTGTGCCTGCTGCAAGATGTGCTGCCCCTGCTGCCAGTGCCACCACTGCTGTACCTGCAGCCACTAGTGTTGTACCTGCTGTCAGATGTGCTGCCACTAGTGTTGAACCTGCTGCCAGTGTTAAACCTGATGCCAGTACTTAACCTGCTGACACCAATACTTTGCCTGCTGCTAGTGTTTCTTGTAGTACTCGGGGGGGGAGAAAATGATGCCATGTGTGACAGCAGGGGACCCTCTGTCACATTGCTCGTCACCTCCTCTAAGCAGCAGTGAGATGTCTGGAATAGAGCAGAAGCTTGTAGGGACTAGTGGTGGTGGTGGTGTTGGAGAAGCTGGTGTGGAAGAGACAGTGATGGCCTTTTTATCAGAAACGGAGAAGGAATGGGAGACAGGGATGAGGATGGGCATCACCACCACCACTAGCTCTCAGCTTTTGAAATTAGCAGAAATTGCAACTGCTCTTACTTCAGCTGCTGCTGAGATGAAAGGGCAGCAGGGTGTTGAGGAGCAGGCTAGTGTGCCACTGACCACCGTGGACACAGTGGGAATGACGTCAACAAGTAATTCGGGACTAGGACAGGTTCCACTTGCCAGCAGCAGCAATACTTCTCCTGATCCTAGTTGCAGTGCTAAATCTGAGGCAGTAGTAGCAACAACAGCAACATTATCCACTGCCACAGAAAGTGAAGAGGAATGTGGAGGACAAGAAGAAAGATGCCATTCTTCTCCACCTGTTCCCTATCCCTCCCCCAGAAGTCATGGGTGTGGGACTATTATTCTCTTCCGGCAGGCACAGTGCAGTCATCATCAACAATGGTACAGTGCAAAATTTGTGACAAGTTAGTGAAAAGGGGAGGGAACACACCTTGGCACAACCGCCCTGATAACACACATGAAACACAGACACCATGATATTTACTCCAAACATGTTAAAGCCAAATACCTGTTACAGAAATCTAGCACCGCTGTTACTGTACCCCCTGACTCTCCAGAAAGGTGGAGATCAAAGAGGAGAAAGAATAAAGAAACCCAGACAAACACTGGAAGTTCCATGACGAGCGAAACAACTAGCTCGCCATCAACATCACCTTGTGTAACAAGTACATCTCCTGCCAATCCACCTCATTCATCGTTACCTCCCCCACCAAATGATAGCCACTCTGTTCATGTTAGGATATGGCAGTTCATCTCTACACATTGCACACTGTGTGGTGCACTGACCACACATGCCAGTGTGGTGGAGGAGAATCGATACCAGGTCATCAGGTGGCATCTGAGGAGATTCCATCCCACAGAATATGCTAGGATTCTGGCAGGGAGTGTTCATCATTACTATTAAACTGTCAGCAAGTTGTCATGTGTCCACAGCGGGGTCTGGACAAGGGGTACAGTGACAGCAGCAGTACTTGGTTTCGGGTGTCATGGTGTTTGGATACAGTTGTGCCCCCAGATGCTATTTACCACACACACACACTGTGCACATTGCAGTTGCTGATGAGACCCGCTGTTCGTGCTCTCAAGGGAAAAAATATATTCTAATAACAACACACCCATGATGATTTTGGAGGAGGGGCAGGTGGAGAAGATTTAATGGTCAACTTCTTCTTTTCTCCACATAGACTGGGGGTGACTTATTTTGCTGCTACTGCCTCAGACGCATCACTGGAACCAGTCATGGCAATTGGAACCTTCATCATCCATCTTCCATGTTACTGCTATTGTTGATCCCATTCCCTTTCAGCTGCCTAATAATCCTCTTGCTTAAACAACTCAGCAGCAGCAGTACAAACAGCAGTTGCAACTCATGAGGACATTTGACAGTGGCCACAGGCCAACATGACCTGCTGGCATTAGGCCAGTAGGGCATTTTTATTTCTTCTCAGGGCTTGTGTTTTGAAAAAAAAAGCAATCCTACAAAAAAATGAACCATTTTGGGGGTGTTGTTTCTAACAAGCCTAAATCCTGCAAATCAATGTTTCCGTAGGGCTTGTGCCAAACTAGCTTAACTCCTTAACGACCGGCCGATCGGCGCGGTCAGTTAAGGACCATGGAGCATTTTTTGTTGTTTGCTCCTTCCGGTTCCGGACTCCCCAAATGGCATGCAGCCACGGGGGGAGCCCAGAATTCCATGACAGTCATAGTACTTCATGGGTCGTTAACTCAGATCGACCCATGACGTACTATGACTGTCAAGGGTCGTTAAGGGATTTAGACCTACAAATCAATGTTTCTTCAGGGCTTGGTCCTCTAATAAGTATAAGTCCTACAAAGGCCAAACAACAAATCAAACAAATCAAATTCTACAAAATATTGTATCAAGTCAAGTATCAGTCCACCCCAGTGGCAGCTTATTTCAGGGGGTTTCTGTCTCTGTATCACGGTCCCCGTGATCCTTTCTGTCACTCTCAACTGTGCTGCTCCCGGATTGGTAGAGCTGTGTTGGCCCACCTCTGGTTATCCGTTATAATCCGGTCACTGGCACCTGTCAGGTGCCCTTTCAAGGTGTTTCCTGCTAGCGTTGCTGTTTCTGTATCCTGATCTACCGTGTACCGACTAGGCTTGACTGACGACTCTCCCGTGTTCCTGTTCCGTGATTGACCCGGCCTGGCTGATGACCCTTCTCCGTTACCGAACCGGCTTGTCTGCGAATCTCCTGTGTATCCTGATCTGGCCTGGCTGACTACCAAGTATTCTTATCCTGCTCCTGCTTTGCTGACGGAACACTCCGCTGTCGCCTCGGCGACATTCTAATACTGCATAGTGTGATTGAGCCTTCGCTTGTCAGTTGCTGAGCCATTGCTGAGTCTTCCTTTATCTGCCTTCATGTGCTGAGTCCAAACCTTACTGTGCTGAGTCGATTCCTGCTCTCGAGACACTGGCATTGTCCATCCGATACTGCTGCTTCTCCACCTATCACCTAAGCCTGTCCGCTGCCTTTGTGAGCCGGCCGCTTGCGGGCCATGGTAGTCGGTGGCTCTCCGTGACCGAGCAGCAGTTCTGTGATGCCCGTGGCTTTTGGCAAGCAGTACCCAGTAGTCTCCGGTTACGCCCGCGCTGGGGCCATCAGCACAAGTAACACTATACTGTAGTCTCCGGTTACGCCCAAGGGGGCTATTGACTCAAGCAAATCACAATACTGTAGTCACCGGTTACGCCCGTGGGGGCTATTGGCTTATGCGACTGTGATAGCGAAAGTCTCTGGTTACGCCCGTGAGGGCTATTGGCTCACGCTATCATTTTCCTGTAGTCTCCGGTTACGCCCGTGGGGGCTATTTCCTTATCACTTGCAGTTTCCGTTCAGCCAGGACTTTACGCTACAGCTCTGCACAGTGTATGGACTTGGGCGCTATCTCACAGCACACAGAGCTATAAGCAGCACCAAGGGCGTGCCTAACACCACATTTGAGACTGATAACCAGTACTATTAACCTCTTGTGTTCTGATTTGTGCTTCTTACTTGTTTATATTACCTGCTGCGCCAGGTATCTCTGTGTATTCAGTTCTACCTATACCGCCACAGTGGCGACCTTGTTCTTCATTTACTTAATTAAACTCCATTTATTTTATCTACCACTGTCTGAGTGTCTGAAAACCATAACACTCTGTCACTTTAAATACAAATGTCTTATTTTATTTTATTGATTTATTTTTTTATTAACTGTCCCCCAATAGCAATCAAGAAAGCCCCCCAAATCAAATTCCCTGTTCAAATGATTCATTCATTCACCAACACAGGCACCCTCCTCAGACCCCTTTATACCATGTCTTATGGTTTTTATTTTATTTTATTTAGGATTTCTTTTTTATTAAGTGCCCCCCAATCCCAGTAAACAACCCCCAAAACCATTCCCTGTTCAACTGATTCTTTCCCCACACCCCACCAACACAGGCACCCTCATGCCCCTTTTATACAATGTAATGTGTTGTGTGTAACTTCTATGTTCCCATTGATTTCAATGGGCGAAAAAAGTGGAAAAAAGCAGAAAAGCGGCACTTTTCACAGGAAATTTTTCGCCAAGCGGAAAGTGTCATTTTGTGCCGATTTCAGTTTGAGGCAGAAAGTTTTGCCCATCCCTAGTTAAAAGCTCCTTTTAAATCAATGGGAATTTGTATTTGTTCCTCATGGTGCCATTCCTATGCTCCAGGCCTACTTATTTTTTGCTTTCTTCATAAGGTCTATTACCTGAAAGTGTGTTAACGCTTGAATGTGCCAAGACCATCACTGTTTTTTTTCCTGAAGGACCAGTGACGGTCCTGGCAGGCAAGTTGCATACATATAATTACAGCGCTCCTGTGGGAACACTGTAAGTAAAAGTGGTGTCTGAAATTCCCCGCTTCAAAACCTGAGTGGTCTCTCTCAGACCCTTGTTCGTCTTGCACTGACAACAATCAAATCAGTCCATAAAGGTAAGTTCCTGCTGCTCATTAAGGGGTTAATAAAAGGGGTTTTCCTGAAAAAAGAGAAATCACTCCTGAAATAAAAGTATGTTGTGATGTTAGTAGATGAAAAAGTTTTCTTAATAAATGCAGGTGGTGTCATAAACCACAAAAATGCACAGTATGCTATTTTCACCATTTCTTGAATTTCTCCAGGCCCTCTAAAATCAGCTGGTATCTGCCTCCTCTTCCTGTCATTTTCTTCATTCAAATACCCTACAAATTAACAAAGGCAAGCCCAATAAATGAGATTTGAAGGAACATTTTGAACTTAGAGAGCTGGGTCTAATTTGAGCATCTGACATAACCAGAGTAGAAGACATACAGAGGGAAGAGTCTTCCCATTGACATAGCCAAGCAATAAGATTGTTAAATCATTTTGTAATATGTTTGAGTGGACTAGAGATGTGAGGATGCACCTAAAATGCAGATCTGATTAATTCATCCCCTTAATATTCTGCAGCATTCAATTTGCTTTGCTTTACAATGCTTTGCACACCACTCTGTCCCTTAAGGGGAAAAGCTCTACTCACATGCATAAAACAAAGTAAATCAAATTAAAATAGAGGAGACCCAATGTAGTGTTTTACAGTGTTAGCACTTTATATTAATTTATTTAAGAACATATTGGAAATTTGAACCATTTAGTACCTGAAACATCTCTTTTGCATTGCTTCTCCTATTTAGCATCTAAGGGATTAATTTAATTAGTTTGTCACTGTGTGATGTCTCATAATTAGGCTGACCTTACCTCACCTTTAAAGGGATAGTAATACTTAAAATGTAAAAAAAAATATGTTGTAGGGTTTATCCCCCTGAGTAAAACAAGAGTACTCCCACTGCTGAGAGGTCTTTCATTCAAAAGTTATTAATTTTCAAAGTTGAATTTTTTAGGTGCAATATCACAGTGGCCTGAAATTGTACAGTGGCGCTGTTGCTACACGATCCTATGGATAACTCTGGTCAGTTGACCATAAATCTCCATAGGATGGTGTAGCAACAGCGCCACTCTACAATTTCAGGCCACTGTGATATTGCACCTAAAAAATTCAACTTTGAAAATTAATAACTTTTGAATGAAAGACCTCTCAGCAGTGGGAGTACTCTTGTTTTACTCAGGGGGATAAACCCTACAACATATTTTTTTTTACATTTTAAGTATTACTATCCCTTTAAAAAGGGACACACATGAAAAATGCATACTGCAGGGTCGCTTTGATTTTGGTGCACTCCTGAAATATGCCTATTTCCTATGTGTCCCTTTTTAAAGGTGAGGTATGGTCAGCCTACTCATAATAGATTTTGAACATACTGTCACAACCAAGGTAGTAGCTTTAGTTGCTTATTAGCAGATTACTTGTTGCAGCAGTAGGGGGTGCAAGACTTAGCAAACTACACAGTCAGAACAGGTAAATGAGGGTTTACAGTATATCCCACAGATTTTGCTTGATTACCAGCTACATACTAGACAAACAAACATTGTGGTCATTATAATGAAAGGCTCATAGGTCTTTGCTACACATTTCAACAAATGACAGATAATTATATTGATGCTAACAATAGGACAATGTTTATTCTGCTAAGAAGAGAATAAGAGATAGACTAGATGCCCTGTTTTTTGTTGTTAAGTTAATTATTCCTTAATGTAAAGATACAGTAAATCTAAGACTTCAGCACATACTGTATGGAACCTAGCATAATACAATGGTTGAGGATATTTAGATTGCTATGGACTCAGACATAGTTCATCACAGTGGGTGTAGCCACCTTGGCTGACACACCCCTCACAAGTTTACTCTATAAACAGTTGCTTATACTACATAATGAAATTGGTCATGATCGCCCATACTCTCAGGAATAAGCAGAGTGGTCAAGTGATTTATCATGTAAGAACGCTATGATCTTACTTTAAGTAGTTTAAATTTAAATATAAATTCATATTGATTTAATTGTAGTTTTAGTGAAGCCCACATCCTCTCCAAAAACCATACTGGTGCCAGGTCCATGGGGTCTTTTTTCACAGGGCCCTCTCACCATCACAGTGGCTCTGGGGTCCTCTGTTAAGCCATCCATGCTGCCTTTACCGACAGTCCTGTTTCTGTCCTGAATGCACAGCCCAGAACTGTTAGTGGGGGAGAATGGGGCCAGACAGCTGGCTCTACACAGGACTGCACTAAAACTTCTAGTTGAATATTGAATCGAGGGGACCAAATGTACTGCTGGACAGCACCAGAGCCCAGACATTGAACTACATACAAAAAATGAAAATGAACATAGTGGTAAAGAGATATTAAAATGGGCCAATTGTAATTAAAATTACAAGTTCTGTTGAGTGCAATAATATTAGTATGGTGGCCACATGTTTGATGTAACTGCCTGAAATCTTGAAGAGGCCTCCATTGCATTATAAAGCAATGCAATGTAGACTTATATAGCATTCAGTGGTTTAAAATCCACATTTAAATCAACTGGGAATTGGGGGTGTTGGAATTAGTTCTATGTGGTACAGTTGGATTGCCCCATAATTTATCTAAGAGTGAGAACCTTTGGACATAATCCCGGGGAACCTCAGCTGGGGAGTTGAGTGATGAACGGATTAAATGTGCATGTTTCTTTTTGTTCTCAGAATACACTGCACATTGTTGTAGAATACAATTATTGATACATATTAATTAACCAATAAACAGTTTATTAGGGTTTAATACAGAATGTAGTACAAGTGATCACATTAAATCTCAAACAGCTAACTATGGTTTTAGATGCTCTGGAGCATTAACATACATTACTTTCCTAAAGATCCCATCCTCATGGGAAGAGCCATCAATCTGTGGATTGTCTGCTGGTAACAACACAATGTTAAATTTACTCTGTTCACCTCATTAACTTCTAATGCCCACATGGCTGTTCAGTGAGATGGATACATTTGCAGTTCAATTTCACTTAAGCTGATTACCTTAATCAGATGGTTAAAATCAGATTATAAGGATCTGATTTTCTGATTTGCTTCCAGAAAAAAACACGTATTGACTCTCCTTTTCTTGTGACCTCATAGACCTTGTGGGTTATGCAGTAAGGTGTGATAAAAAGGTCATAAAGTGGAGATGACTTCTCCAGTGACATCAGTTCTCCAATTCCTATGTTATTCTATGAAGCCCATTTACTAAGATCTCCAAAGTTGTAGAATTCTTAGTGCATTGTCTCTATAGAATAACATAAGCCTTGGAGAAGTGATATCGATGGAGAAGTCATCTCTGCTTTACCATCCTCTTTATGAAGCTTTAGTGAATCTCCCCCTTTACTTTTTATGGGCCAGATAGGTATGCAACACATTGCAAAGCCATGCATTGTGCACCCCTCTGGTCTTTAAGGGGTTAAGCTGTGTTAGCAAAAATGCTAGCAAATGCAACTATTAAAACATATTAATATTTAACATTTAACCCTTTGCTTTGCGTACCCATCTGGCACTCAGAGTGTTAAACATTTGATCCCCACTCCGTTTGATGGTTGTAGTGATTGTGTTTTTGCCAGCATAATTAGCAAATTAAATTTTGTTCCACCCTGTTAGAGCAGTTGGAACACTGGAAGAGATTTCACAGTTTAACTGCATTGATGCCAGAGAAGTCTCAGATGCATTGTGAAGCAATCTCTAGCATCTAATAGGTGTAGAGTGTGGAAGAATTCATAGCACCCACATACATACCTACTTTGTGCTCTTCTCCATAGCCAGCTTGACAAAGCTCTGACTGTACATTCAATAATATGTAAAAAAAAATCCTGAAAGTAGCCTATCAATATTCATGCCATGAACAGAGGATTACAAGTAATTCCCTCTTGAGCCATCAGCTGGTGAAGAACTATGGGAGTTGTCTGGCAGCAGCTGGAGGGCCTCATGTTGCCCAACTTAATGACTACCAGTACATTGGTAGTGGTAGTTTTTTTTTTTTTTTTTTTTTTTTTTTTTATTGAGGGGGGGGATGTCAGTATGTGTGGTTCAATGGCTCCAGTGGGAAAAGGCTGGAGATCAATATATGTGGATATATGTCTGTCTACCATTACAGTGGGACAAGGCTATTGGGGTGTGTGGGGGTTAGTATGTGGGTTATGGCTTCCTACAAGCACAGTGGGACAAGGATGGGGGTCAGTATATGTAATTCTATGGCTACCTTGGAACAGTGCTAAAGGGTCAATATTTGGGGTTTTATATCTACCAGTGCAGTAGGACAAGGATGTGGAGTGACTCTATGGCTACTGTGGAACAATACTAGGGGTCAGTATGTGTTGTTCTATAGCTACCAGTGCAGGACGGCAAGGCTGGGGTGATCAGTATGTGTGGTATTCTGGATATTAGTGACACAAAGGTAGGGGATCAGTATGTGTGTGGTTCTGTGGCTCCAATGAGACAAGGCTGGCAGGGCTGGATTTACATCTCAGGAGCCTGTAGGCACAGTTGCCCCCCCATCATCTCCATATTGCCCTCACATTGCCCCCCTTCAGTTCCACATTGCCCTCACAATGCCCCCCATCAGCTCCCTATTGCCCCATCAGCTCCACATTGCCCTCACAATGCCCCCCATCAGCTCCATATTGCCCCATCAGCTCCACATTGCCCTCACAATGCCCCCATCAGCTCCACATTGCCCTCACATTGCCCCCCACCCCATCAGCTCCATATTGCCCCCATCAGCTCCACAAAGCCCTCACAATGCCCCCATCAGCTCCACATTGCCCTCACATTGCCCCCCACCCCATCAGCTCCAGCTTGCCCCCACCATCTCCACATTGCCCCCCATTGGCTCCACATTGCCCCCCACTGGCTCCACATTGCCCTCTATCGGCTCCAACTTGCCCCCCATTAGCTCCAAATTGCCCTCACATTGCCTCCCCCGTTGTCCATTTCCTACCTCTGTGGTAGGAGATCTGTATGTGCCTCCTTTGGCACAGTCTTGCACCTGATGGAGCTCCCACACGGTCTCCTATTCAGGAATGCAGAGCGCTGGGAGATGATGTCATCTCCCAGTGTTCCGCATTCCTACAGAGCCGACGAGGGAGCTCCATCAGGTACAAGACTGGGGGGGGGGGGCGAGCAATGTGAGTGGGTGCCGCCGGCGCAGCCAGCGAGGAGGCTAGTTTTTTTTTTTTTTTTTTAAAGAATATTAAAAAAAAAAAAAAATCCAAATGGCAGGCGCCCCTCGTTGGCGTGCGCCTGTAGGCAGGTGTCTACTTTGCCTAATGGCAAATCCGGCCCTGAAGGCTGGGGGTCACTATATGTGGTTCTATGTCTACCTATCATTGCATTGGGACTAGGCTGGGGGGTGGGGTCAGTGTGTATGATTTCACAGCTATTATGGGACAATGTTGAGGTTCAGTATGTGTTGTTCTCTGTCTGCCTACAAGTACAGTGTGATAAGGCTGTGATGTTAGTATGTGTGCTTTTACAGCTATAGTGGAATAGTGCTGAGGCGGTTAGTATCTGTGATTCTGTAGATTCTAGTGAAGTAGGACAAGACTGGGGGGTCAGCATATCTGGTTCTTTGGCTACTAGTGGACGAGACTGGGGTGCCCATTTAGTGCTCTGAAAAAAAAGTAGAAAAACTGCACTTTTCACAGGAATTTCTGCAGAAGGTGAAAATTGTTGTTGTTTTTGCTTATTTCTCCTTTGAGAAATCCCTACTTAAAACAAATTAAATATAAAATCCTTTTTTTCTCTGAGACAGAATATTTGGCTTAGTTATTTTGTCACAAGCACATTGTATAACACAAAATATTTTTATTCTTTCAAAGAAGAAGCCTGTTGGTGAATTGATGAAGCACTAATACTTCCTAATAACAAACCCCCACTTACCTTAATATGTCCATAAATAGTAATGTCTACTATGAATCAACTGAGAAATACAATTCCAGAAATGAATCTTTAACCCTTCAACAACACACCTATCCGGAGGTGGGTGGCAGTAAAGGGTCAGGGCGCTTTTTTTTTTTTTTGCAATGAATTATGGGATGGCAGATTGGCTTGCAGCCTTGCTGCCACTGCAGAATTCAATGATGTGCGAGGACCATTACTGGTTCTTTTTTTTTTTTTTTTTTTTTTTTTTTAGAGGAGAAATAAAAATCCCCATTGATTTATTTGGGAAGTTCAACATCTTGAAAGCTAAAGATGGCTCCAAAGAATTGTTAAGCCCCATTAAAATCATTCAAGAGGTTAAAGGAGAACTATCACCCCAAATAAAGCCCCCCAATAATTACCCATATAGCGATAAGCTTACAAATAGTACTACTATTCAGCATAAGTCCCAGGTTATTCAGAAATCTTGCTTCTTCTGAGACTGACGGCCAGGCATCTTGCTTTACAGGCATCTGTCTGCCTGCACCGTCAGTCCCTTCCTGTTACCTTAAGGTACAATGCAACGCCCCCAGGAGGAGACCGGGATAGAGAGAGCAGGCGTGCAGATGTCTCTAAGCCAAGATGTCTGCCCTGATGCCTAGCCGTCCCATTACCGGTTCTTAGCGTCAAGACCTGTGTGCCGGTCCTGGCACGTCATCTGTCACTAAGGGGATAAATAACACTGGATATATATATAGATTTTGATGGACTCCAGGACCCAAAACTTCCTTCTTAGGAAACGTTCAGTTGGAGGAGTTTGGAGTCCTGGACAACTGCTACAAATAATACATAGACATTATATCCAGTACTAGTTAAAATGAATTTAGGAGAACTAATCCAAACAGAATTAATTCATAGTTTCAAGTAGGATATTTTTTTCAGATAAAGGAAAGGAGGCTAATTATTAGAAGGTGACAGTGTTCTTATAAATCAGATCCGTAAAGTGATAGTAATGTCCCAAAATTATTTTATTTTGTATTGTAGAATAAATAAAAATAAATTATTTGCAGCAAACCCCCATCTCTCAAACCTCTATGGTTTGAGAGATATTCGCTTTGAAATTTCGCCCCTCTCTCCCCTTCTCCTGAAGTCAGTGTCTAGCTGACAGAAGCAGATCCCGGTCCTGGGACCAGCCGACGGCTCTTCAGCAGAGCCGAAACCGTGTTATTTAAAAAGAACTTATTCAATGGAACGGTCTACAAAGTGTGCTTGCAAACCAGGCACGCTTTTTAGAGGTTTGAGAGATGGGGGTTTGCTGAAAATAATTTATTTTTATTCAATCTACAATACAAAATAAAATAATTTTGGGACATTACTATCACTTTAACAGATGATTAGAAACTATGTATACTTGAGTTTCTCAGTCACCTTAACTGTTTGAGTGCCATTGGGGTACCCCTTTGGCACCCAAAGGGTTAATTGATCAATCTGTGCTCAAGTAAGCTATTCTGTGAGCACCATTGTAAGCTATTGGGGACCAAGGATGGCTACCTCTACTTCAAAGTATTGCAATAGGAGTGAAATCATACAGCACAACAGTGTATAACTAGCAAAGAAAGAACAAAATCTGACACACAAATGTCCACTAATTACACACAAGGAAAATCAGATTACTTCTGCAGAGCCTATAAAAAGTTCTGGGAGAAGAGTGGAAGCATCTGTACCATGTATACAACATTAGAATTTAATTTACCTCTGTGATGCCTTTGTGCAGTTGCTGTGTTTAGCAGAGCACACTAGCATACTAGTGCAGTGTTAGCAGGTGTCTGCCACCAAATTACTGCCTTTCATTTGCATATTCATCTGCTAAGAAGTATGTCATTATCATATCAAAGGGATACTAAGCAACATGTAGCTTGAAGAGATGTGGCATAGTTTCAATGCAAACAATTAATGAAAGATGAGGACTTTCTTTCTGTCCCGTCTCTGAGGGCTAGCTGTAATCGGGCTTGTTATTGGACACCAATGGGCCTGAGATACAAGTTGGCAAAATATCAAGAAAATATAAAAAAAAGGAGAAAGTTAACACATCCTTTTAACTTCTTATGTAATTCCTTGGCTGTTTCAGATGTAATCATTGCTGATCACTTTGTTGGTATTTTATTTTAAAGTTTGGACCATTTGAGTGCCAGAGGAGTATGCCCACAATTTAAATACACTCATTTAATTATGACATCTTTAGACTTGCAGAAATGCTGAAATCCATCAGCTCTGCACAGGTTTCTTGACATTCCTCCAGAATATCTGTGTCCTTTCAGTCAACAGCGAAGGTAATTTCTGTTTAGTGTGTACCATGCATAGAAAGAAAATATTGCCTTATTTTGCAACACTCTTACTTGTGGCTGGATTGACATGTCATTTCCTAGCAAAGGTCCCATAGGAACCCTTAGTCCCACCCATGGCTACAACACAATGACATAGGATCCCACTTCAGTTTAGTCAATGTTGTGTGGCACAGAAAATACCCTTATTTTATACCATACAAATAATAAATAAAAAATCTCTGCAGTAAACTTGTAAGTACATGTTACATAAACTGGTTAAAATGTCCAAATCAAGCTTTACACTACACATTACAGACAACTTAAAGCTATTAAATACATCAGCTTCTATAAACCGCAAGTTCATCTATTACAGGGAGATTGAGATTGTTATGGCTATGCCTACAACTATGTCAGGGGCTGTCAATTTTTTTTTCTCAAATATTTGAGACAACTCCCATCATGCTCAATCAGCCAACATATTGCTAGGAGATTGAGAGTAGCTGTAGTCTGCAACAGTTGGAAGTCCATCAATTGACTACCACTGTCCTAGGTGTTTGCCTCCTCTGCCAAATGTGAAAGCAGGCCCTGGTTCATCTATTGGAAAATTACTTTGCAAATCAATGCATTTTTAGTTGATGAATTAGTTTGCAAATCAATGCATTTTTAGTTGATGAATTAGTTTGCAAATCAATGCATTTTTAGTTGATGATATCTAGTTGATACTTTGGCATTTCAAACAAAACTGTATTTATGTTTCCCTCATCTCCAAAGTCTGAATTCTATCCAATTGAGAACTTTATGAATGGTTTTATATACAAACTTCAGTACAGACCTCTGTGGCAATCTATTAGATAAAACTAGTAATAGCAACTGCAAAGAGATCAAGGCCTAAACTGTAAGCAAAGCTGTGATGAGTGTTTAGATAGAAAATGTCAATCAGAAAGAAGTTTTCTTAGTCAAACTCCTTAAGGGGATGTATCACCTCAAAAAAATGTTTTACCATACATTTTGTTAGTAAAGCTGTAGTAGGAAAGCTGTTTTTTTCTTAAAAGTAAGTACTTTTAAAGATATTGCCTTCTCTCTGCTGTACATTTCCACATAATGGGCACAGCAGAGCTCTTCTTCTCCTCAACCTCCTTCACAGCTGCCCCAGGGAGCACGTTCATGCTTCCCTTTGGTGTGCTGTCAATGTCTTTTATTGTTATGTCAAGCTCCGGTTAGCATAATACTAAGGATGCAACTGCAGTATAATGCTAACTGGATCTTGATATAACAATAGAAGACATTCACACCACATCAAAGGAAAGCGTGAATGTGCTGGGAGGGAGGTGGGAGGAGAATTAGTCAGTGAGCAAGAGCTTTACAGGTGAATCAGTATGCTACATTATGCTGCGGCAAAGCTTGAAGATAGAATATCTTTAAAAGTACTTAAAGGGATAGTAATACTTAAGATGTTTAAAAATATATTGTAGGGTTTATGTCCCAGAATAAAACAAAGGTACTCCCACTGCTGAGAGATATTTTATAAAAAAATTATAACAGCTCAAACTTGAATTTGTTAGGTGCAATATCACAGTGGCCTGAAAATTTACAGTGGCGCTGTTGCTACAGCATCCTATGGAGATTTATGGTCTACAGACCAGAGCATTCCATAGAATGGTGTAGCAACATTGCCACTGTAAATTTCAGGCCACTGTGATATTGCACCTAAAAAATTCAAGTTGAGCTGTTATAATTTTTTAATAAAATATATCTCAGCAGTGGGAGTACCCAGGGGGCTAAACCCTACAACGTATATTTTTTTACATTTTAAGTATTACTATCCCCCTGACACAGATCTCCTGCTGACAGCTTTACATCTGACAGCAGAAAACATCAAACTTTGAATGCAGATATCTCTCAAACCATAGCGGTTTGAGAGATACATTTTTTTGCATTCAATTAAACTTTTTAATCCCTACAAAATGCTCAAAATTTTTCTTGTCTTCTTTTTCTTTTTTCTTGGCCAAAACCTATAGCTTCTAAATCCTGTTGTGGTTTTGCTGATTGTTTTTATGGATAGTTTCTTATGAAGAACATGTCATGTTATAGCACAGAGAGTACTGGGCCTTATGCACAAAAGAAAAGATTAGCAATTGTGGAGAAAACCAACTACATCATCAGGGAGTAACAGCTTCAAAACTTTATTTGATTTAAATATCTTTAATCCGTTCAATGAATGAATGAATGAATATGTTTATTTATATAGTGACACAAGTGTTCTCAGCGTTTTACAATTTAAGGGTTTAAACAATACAGGGTTACAAATGCTTTGTAGAGTGAAACATTGGGTGCGAAGTTCCTGCCCGAAAGCTTACAATCTAAAGTGGTAATGGGAGACATACAGAGTACATAAGGGTCAAGTGCTGAATACAGTGCTAGTTCTGATGATGATAGATGGCATCAGTAAAGTAAATAACTTATAAGAGCATTCATTGTACAACATCAGTGCCTTCTAGCATGTTGAGATTTTATCCATGAGGTGCAGTGGCGCAGGTTGGATGATAGAGCATTTGATAGATACGGAGAAATTAGAGAAAAAGGTTTGATACGTTACAGGGCTGTAGACACAAAATGAGCTGAGAGAAGACAATCATTGGCCGAACAGAAGTAGCGTGATGGGGTATAACGGGAGATCAGAGTGGAAATGTAAGAAGGAGTAGAGGAGAGAAGTGTCTTGAAAGAGAGAAGTAAGATTTTGTAAGATATCCGGAGATTGATAAGCAGCCATTGGAGAGTTTTGTGGAGGAGCGGGGCAATGCTATTGAGGTTTCTAACACATTGCAAAGCATTGCATTGGAGACATCTCTACAGGTGAAGGGGTTAAAAGCCCCATTTAACCCTTTGAGTGCCAAGGGGTACACAACACATTGCAGAGCAATGTGTTGCATACCAGTCTGGCACTCAAAGGGTTAAATGAATGGTGAGTTAAATCTGTCCCCTAGGGTGCAAGTGACTCGCTCTAGAATTGTTCCTCTTTTCTTTAGTGAATAAGGCCTGGATGATATTATCAATTCCAAAAGTAATTGTTCCCTATTTACTTTTCTGGCTGCTTCATCCTATACTATATGTGGTACTGTAACACGATAAGGCCTAACCTTTCTTTCTTGCAAAATGAAAAAAAACTTTTGTAGTTCTCAGCAAGCAATGAGTTAATATAATTCAATAACTAAACTACACGAGCAGATGTTTTTTGTCCGTGACAAGAAACCTGAAAGAGTAATGACGTGAAATCACATGATAACATGAGCTTGTATGTTAAATTACTGTCACATACAAATGGATGCTTGAATTATTCATGACAAACAATTAACAGAGCTAAGGCTATGCCTTGTAGCTGTTTTGGGATTGAAATTAATTTTTTATGGACATAACTTTCAGTAAATTCTAAATATCACTTTAACATCTATATAGAAATTATATATTTTTTGGGGAGTAAAACAGGGGTTGGACCTTCATCTGTTGTTGGATTCCAACTCGCAGCATCCTCAGCCAGCCTTTGATGGTAGTAATGACATCTCTGGGTATGGTTAACATACAGCTTTGTGCCTTAGGGCAATAATCAATAAGCTAAATAGATGTAATTCTGGAGCAAACTAACTGAACCATAGGGGACAAATGAAAATGACAATTATTTAAATGAGGTTTAAAACCCCTTAAATGCTAGAGGGGTCTCCAAGTCATTGCAAATACCTCCGTAGAATTCAAGGGGTTAAAAGAACCATATACAAAATTGGAATAGTTGGACGTTTTTATTGGTCCCACTATGGAGCAGTTAGGTTAGGTTTTGCCAGAAATGAGGATCTTCATCCTATTGGATATGGCCCTAAATCACTGCTACGTCTTTACTGACTGGCAACATTTTGACAGGAGTTGTTACGCAAATGTTACAAAGGTGTGTTACTTGTTTTATTTTTGATATGTTTAAAAAAAGTCACTAACTTCATATTCTTTTTCACAGTTTGCACTAATGACTAATAATTTTGTGTGTGGCAGTGATTCCCAATCTGAGTTCCTTGGTACCCTGAATCAGTCCACTGGGTTCCATGGAACAGATTGTTGTAATGGCAGACAGTGCTTGTGTGGCTCTGAGACTGCCAGTGGATGTGTGGAAAATTAACATTTACAAAAGAGCACAGTAGTTATGTTAGCCCTGTTAACCCTTTGAGTGCCAGAGGGGTACGCAGCACATTGCAACACAATGCATTGTGTACCCCTCTGACACTCAAAGGGTTAAAAAATAAACAAACAAATAAGTCTATCTCTCAATCCAGTTTTGTGGTAATTGCTATGTTTTACTTAACCCATTGAGGGTCAGAGGGATGTGCACTGTATTGCTTAGCAATGCACTGCACACTCTTGTTATTCTCAAATTATTCATTTTATCAAGTTACTCACACAAACTAGTGTTTTATTGTATTACGGATTAAAATGTTTAGTTGCTGAGGTTCCACACAGATTGAATGGGAAGCTAAAAGGTTTAACTACCACAAATAGTTTGAGGACCATTAGCATATACTGTCCATTTTTGGATAATGAGAAGTATAGGGGAGGTCAATTAAGTCTATATTGACCTGCTTTGGTCATTTTCATCAAAAGGCAGGGATGTGCTTGATTGGTCTCTAACTCTCTGTGCAGAGAAGCTTCCTCTCCTATATGGCCATTAATGGCTTCTATGCCTGATGCGCTAAAAACATTTCAAGGGGGGGGGGGTTATGCACTAAGGCGTGATAAAGAGGTCATAAAGTGGAGATGACGTCTCCAGTGATATCAGTTCTCCAGTTTCTATGTTATTCTATGGAGCCTATGCACTAAGATCTCTAAAGCTGGAGACATTTTAGTGCATAAGCTTCATAGAATAACATAGAACCTGAGAATTAAGAACACAGGAGATGTCATCTCCACTTCATCACCACTTTATCACACCTTAGTGCATCTCCTCCAAGTGTGTTAAAGTTAGTAAGATGTAATGAAAATCTTTGCAAAAAGCACATCTAAAACCCATTGTAGCATGGATTACATGCACCATACTCAAAGTGCTTTGAAGGATGTGTAATTGTCTGCCCAAGTTAGTGTGCAAAGAGAAAGCGGGCCATGAACAGTTTTAAAAGGGAAATTCCTACGCATGAAAGGTGTTTTCTTCTGTTGCATGGCAAGCTTCGCCCAGCACACAGCCAGATATGGAGTATCTATCCAGATTAACACCTCTTTTTAATGTCCTTATGTCCACTGTTATTTCCAATCAGTAAACCTGTCATTAATACAACTTACCAAATAGTCTATAATTTGTTTTCTCTGCTGATTCTGACATTCCAATCTGTAAACTATAAGGATTAACTTATTGGAAATCTAATGCAGGAATTCATCAAGGTGTGGAAAGAGCAGTATATCTAATATGCTGTCCTTCACCACAAATACTGACAAATACCTTCTATTTATCAATGATCAAACGTATTTCTTCTTTCTGTGTGCAAGGCAGATAAATACAGGAAAAAATTTGTATAGATGTTACTTTTCCGTGACACACACAGACACACACACAGAATATGGATATGCGTGTATCCACACCATATAGTTCCATGGCATCTGGCAGCCACAGCCAAGCAAGTATGAATGTCTGATTTATCTGAACTCTCTCATTGATGAAACAGGATGAACAAGCTATAATCCAGCCAATAATTAATTTGTGAATGACAAATATGTAAATACATCAGTGTATTTCCTTGCTTATTTGATGAATTCTGACCTAAAACTTTAAAGATTCTGTAAAGTTTTATTATGAAAAAATATGTATTATACCTATTTTCCTGCTGAGTAAGACAGGGTATCCTCACTACTGACAGATGCTTTATAATAGTTCATACTTTTACAAAATGATTGGCCTGTTGCTATATTCTATTTAGAACTGTAGCCACATCTCTCATAGACATACCTGGAACTCTCCGGATTTGCCCCGGAGACTCCGGTTCTGACAGAGATTTACCGGGTCTCCGGGGCAGAGGCTGATTCCTCCGGATGTGGGGAGTTTCTATTGAAACTCTACCCACTTACACTCTTTCTCCCACCGTTCCTCCGTCCCAAGCCTTCTGTGTGACATTTTTAACCCTTTGAGTGCCAGAGTGCTACGCAGAGTGCAATGCATTCCGTACCACTCTGAAACTCAAAGGGTTAAGCACCCCCCCGCTCGCGTCATGCCCCGCCCCTTTTTGACGCGATTAGCGTCATTTTTGTCACCCCCTGCTGAACAGAGGACTACCCTCCGGGTAGCCCTCAGCTGGAAGTTCCCAGGTATGCTCATAGAATGGAACAGAATAACTGTCTGGACGCCAGGAGAACTGAAGGTACACTGCCTGGGCACCAGATGGCACTGTTTTTATATGCTTATATATTAAAAAAGGAGTTTGAACTGTAATAAGGTTAGAAAACATGGCAAGTCCTGCAATATATGTTGTTGGTTTTTTCATAATAAAGGATTACTATTCCTTTAACCTCTGGGGTGAAAGAGAGGTCTTCGACTGGATAAAAATGTAATTTCACACTAACAAGATGGATTACACTTTGTTCAAAAAGAGTTATCAATGTATAATGCCTAAGTCAGTAAATTAATATATGCAGTAGTTTTAGCATAGAAGGAAAGAGGCCTGTAAAAATGCGAGAGATTTATTTTTTTACATAAATCAAGCCATTTCCTCGTCACTCCCTTCAGAAAAAAATGTGTTTAAATTTGTCCTACCCTCAAAAGTACCCTGATAAAAGATGTGACAGATTATTTAAATGTGCCTCAATCATTACTACTTGAACGCCATTCATTTTTCTGTCAAATGATTATTTCCGCTACCATTACCTATTTTGTGATTTATAGAGAGACATAAGAAAAGTCTTTCTTTACACAGCCAAAACAGTGATGTTACTCCGTTACAGTATTTGATTGCATCCTCGTAGTCTTTTCATTCCATTTGGCATTTAAAGATTGAACCACACGTGCCACTCTACACCTTCCTGCATGATACTGTTCTTTCCCGATCCCTCTTATCTGTAGCTGTGATGATGCACAGCCTTTTCCTTTCTTTCTTGTGGGGGCTTGTGCAGCTTTCTTGATGTTTGTGACAGGCCACGATAGGGGAAGCTCTTATCACTGTTGGGCTTGGAGGCCTCTGTAAATTGAAAATTGCAAATGAAATCCACTGGGTTTGAATTCATCAGCTATTATGTCAGATGACCTTTGGCAGCTGCTGATAAAAATGAGAGAATGTTAGCTCTGATCCAATTTTCAGCACTAACCATTCCTTTTCAAATCCATTCTCTGCCAGGCGGCAGACACATGGGAAGTGAAAATGATAGGGTTTCAAGAGAGCTTCATTGTGTTGTAGATTAAGATTTTCTACCCCTATTTCTAGAGGTCGCCCCCAAGACCCCTGTCTGGTATCTACCTATTGTACAATCAGTTCCAATATCTGCTTCAGCGGACATGTAAGCCATCCTTACAGATAAGTGCCTACAGGAGAAAGTGTTGGACTTAATAGTTTTGCTTTGGAGACATCAAGGGTCATAGTGTACTAATATTGACTGGCACATGTTAGTTTAATCTCACCTTCTGAGGGATGTCATCCTATATTTATTCAGTGAAGCTGATGTTCTAAAGAAAAATGAAGCAAACAAAGTGCTGCCATGGGAACAATAAAAACCCCCTAAATTCCCATTAATTTAATTGAAGCTTTTAACCCCTTGAGTGGTAGAGAGGTCTCCAATGACTTGCTTCACAATCATTGGAGATCTGCCTAGCATTCATTGGGTTAAGGCAAACTTGACACCTTAAGATAAGTTTAGTTAATTCTAAAAACTCCCTCTACAATGTATTAACCATTTATTTGCTATATAAATTGTTCTAGAGAAATTAACATTTGCTGGTGGCATTCTATTCAAATTAGGCTGTGCTGGGACAATATGACCACATACTGTGCTGTGAATGAATCTTGGTCCACACACTGAGGGCATTTCAAATAGAAGCACTTAAACTATAAAGCCACTATTTATTTCATAGATGATTAACTAGCACAAAATATAGGCAAGGTTTAATTATCTGTAAAACAAATGACTTATGGGTGACAGGTCCATTTTAAAAGTCTTGTTTAAATCAATACAATTTCCTGTTTCTTCCCAACGGTGAATGTGGTTTGTCCCAGAATTCATTGGTACAGCAAAGTCTGTCTCTTTTGGTTTCAACGAGTTTCTTCTTTTTTGCATGTATGTAGCTGCAGTTTGTTTATTTTTGCATAAATCTTCATATTCATGAATCAGTGATATTTCAGAAAAGACTTCCATAGACAAGCAGGTGCAGCTTTTCATCTAAATGATGGAACCTAAACCTGAATAATAATCCTGTAAATGGCAATACAGATAAACAATCTATTAGTTTCCTCCATGTACATTTTCTATTAAAATAAATTACATCCTGCCATATGGGTTTCCTATTGAATTGATAACTTAGTTGACAAGTGTACGAGTGAATAGGTATTTAAACTTCTTATCCAGAGAAGTATCATCTGAAAAACTCTTAGTCACAGTTTGTGTCCTCGTCTCTACAGGTGGCCCAAAAATTGGTTCGGAATAAAATCTTTGAATTTCAGTGTGACTTTTGTTTTTATAAGGATATGGCAATTACGTGTCTTATTTTTAAGTCACTAAATGGTTTTGATTTTGCTCACATTGAAATGTCTGCTAGTACTTGCAAATTAAACCTTTTCTCCTTTTTTCTCTTTTCTTCTTACTTTAAACCATACAGTATGTGAGTTTATAACTACATTGGAAAGGCAGGATGTTAACAGAGCCAGGTACATGGCACCTGTCACACTAATACAAGGTTAGTTTGTTGACAGATAATTATGATCTGCAGGACTGGATTTACATCCCAGGCTCCCCTAGGCAAGACACTGTAGGCATCCTTAGCTCCACCCATGGCCACACTATCAGTCCCCAAATGACCCCACTCTCCGGTCCCATCCAATATTTCCTGGCAGAGAAAATACCATTGGCTTATAATAGGCAAGACTAAAAAAAGTTATAACCTCTTGGTTGATATAGATATGTACTGGAGATCTCTACAGAACCCAAGGGCTTAAAATAACCCTGTAAAGGTGTATAAAACTGGTGCAGGGGCTCTGGCCACACACACAACTCAGAATGTGGGTGTGGCCAGCACAGTTTAGTCACCCTTCAAAATTTATCGCTCTATGCATTTGCCTACTCTGCCTAATGGGAAATTGATCCCAGATAATCTGCTCGTATGTCATATTAACTATTTATCAGTAAAATATATGGGGGGAGATGCACTAAGGTGTAATAAATAGGTGGTAAAGTAGAGATGACTTATCCAATGATATCACTTCTCCAGTTTCTATGTTAAACTATAGAGCCTGTAAACTATGATTTCTCTCACTAGAGAAACCTTATTTGATTGGCTCCATAGAATAACATATCAGCTGGAGAAATCATGTCCACTTAATAACCTATTTATCCCACATTAGTGAATCTCCACCACAGTCTTTGAGAAATTAACTTTTTCTATTTGATGATACTTGATACTAATTCACTGTACAGTATGCTGATAGGTGCTGTACTAGGCCAGACTTTTCATTCACTTTGCTATTAAACCTGCAAGAAGTGTGTGGGCTCCTAGATTCATTTATAGCACAGTGTGTAGTAAAACTGATCTAGTAAAGAAACTGATTAGCATACACTGTGCCACCAATAGATACATGCTTAATGTCACAAAAACTATGAACTAGATCAGTGGTGTTGAAGTCTGGTCCTCAAGGGCAGCAAACAATGCAGTGATTTAAGGATTTCACTGCTTGACCACAGGTACATTAGTCAAAAATAATGAGGGACTTATCAACTCACATGTGCTTAATCTGGGATATCCTTAAATCCTGGCCTGCTTGTGGTCTGTAAGAACTGAACTTTGTTACCACTGCACTGTAGAGTTCAATTTGACATAATGGGGGAGATGCACTAAGGATTGATGCACTGGTGATGTATGGGGAGCACATAACCTTAGCTATGTAGACATACATCACCAGATGCACTAAAAATTTGTGATACAAGGGGAGGGGTGACAAATTCCTCATTAGAATGGAGGGTTTCACAATTCTGAAATCTGAGAGCATTCTGTCTGCTCCCCCACTTGTACCATAGGGATGCAGAGAAGATCCTCTCTGACTTCAGCACCACAAATAGAATCCTTCGTTTGATGCTCTCCGTGTCATAGGAATGTGCACTGCACTCCCCAGTGGCAGTCAAAGGGATATGCAATATTCATGACAATTTATTAGAAATTAACTCTGAAAAGAGCCAGTACCTCATGTTAGTTAATATATGGCCATTTGAAAGTGCGTGTGAATAGGTGTTGGCGAAACTTGTCGCCGTGTTTTCCGCTTGAAATTTCACAAAAACCATGTTGTTATCTGCTTTTTCGCAAGAAAATTTGCTTTAAAACTAGTGGTTAAAATTTTCTCATCTTTCGCCTATTGGCCAAAATTTTTCACCATTTTTCAATGGCTAAAGTTTTCGCCCATTAATTTAAATTGTTTTCGCACTTCCACTAA
This sequence comes from Rhinophrynus dorsalis, assembly GCA_037306005.1. NCBI lineage: Eukaryota > Metazoa > Chordata > Amphibia > Anura > Rhinophrynidae > Rhinophrynus > Rhinophrynus dorsalis. The sequence continues at coordinate 386,265,262 of CM074720.1, read as the reverse complement.
AAAAAGTGACATTTTCGCTGAAGGCAGACACGATAGAAGCAGCTACAGGGCGAGATAGACATGCTGTGCTGTTCTCTTGTGATATTTAGCAAAAATTGAGGCAGGAGAGGCTCATAGTGTCTCCTATCGCTATGAGCAGCAAAAAGAGGAACTGGAAGGACCATTATTATGTGTCCACTGAGTCTGAGGAGCAGGAGGAGGAGCAAGTGAGTAGTACTGGAACAATGCTGTCCAGTCCCCCTAAATTGCTCCAAGCGATCTTGGGGAATTTAATAAGAAGGGAGGGAGAAAAGGGAAGGATGGGAGAAAAGGGAAGGGAAAGGGAGGGAGAAAAGGGAATGGGAAGGAAGGGAGAAAAGGATAGTACTAGTGAGAGTAGGACAGGTCAGCTGCCTGTGCCTGCTGCAAGACGTGCTGCCCCTGCTGCCAGTGCTACCACTGCTGTTCCTGCAGCCAAAAGTGTTGTACCTGCTGCCAGACGTGATGCCCCTGCTGCCAGTGCCACCATTTCTGTAACTGCAGCCACTAGTGTTGTACCTGTTGCCAGATGTGCTACCCCTGCTGCCAGTGCCACCATTTCTGTTCCTGCAGCCACTAGTGTTTTACCTGCTGCCAGACGTGCTGCCCCTGCTGTCAGTGCCACCATTTCTGTAACTGCAGCCACTAGTGTTGTACCTGTTGCCAGACTTTCTGCCACTGCTGCCAGTGCTACCATTTCTGTAACTGCAGCCACTAGTGTTGTACCTGTTGCTAGTACTGAACCTGCTGCCAGTGCTGAACCTGCTGCAAGTACTGAACCTGCTTCCAGTGCTGAACCTGCTGACACCAATACTTTGCCTGCTGCTAGTGTTTCTTGTAGTACTCAGGGGAGAAGGAGAAAATGATACCAAGTATGACAGCAGGGGACCCTCTGTCACATTACTCGTCACCGCCTCCAAGCAGCAGTGAGATGCCTGGAATAGAGCAGCAGCAACAACAGCATATAGGGGCTAGAGGTGGTGGTGATGATGCTAGAGAAGTTGGGGTGGAAGAGACATTGATGGCCTTTTTAGTAGATACTGAGAAGGAATGGGAGACAGGGATGAGGATGGGCATCACCACCACCACCACCACTAGCAATGACATTTTGGAATTAGAGGAATTTGCAACTGCTCTAATTCCTTCTGATGCTGAGATGCAAGGGCAGCATGATGCTGAGGAGTAGGCAAGTATGCCACAGACCACCATGGACACAGTGGGAATGGGGTTCACAAGTGATGCAGGACTAGAGCAGGTTCCACTTGTTAGCAGTAGCAATACTCCTGATCCTAGTTGCAATGCTGAATCTGAGGCAGTAGCAGCAACAGCAGCAACATTATCAGCTGCCACAGACAATGAAGGGCAATGTGGAGAACAAGAAGAAAGAGGCCATTCTTCTCCAGCTGTTCCCTTCCCCCTGAAGTCATCATGGGTGTGGGACCATTTTTCTGTTGGGGCAGGCACAGTGCAGTCATCAGCAACAGTACTGTGCACAATTTGTGACAAGTCAGTGAAAAGAGGAAAGGAGGGGACACACTTTGGCACAAGTGCACTGATATCACACATGAAACACAGACACCAGGACATTTAGTCCAAACATGTTAAAGCCAAACACCCTCCACAGAAATCAAGCACCGCTTTTGCTGTCCCTGACTCACCAAAAAGGCAACAAGAGGCGAGGTGGAGATCAAAGAGGAGGAGAAATAGAACAACCCAGGCAGAGAATGGAAGTTCCAGGATGAGTGAAACAACTAGCTTGCCATCACCTTCTAGGGTAACTACATCTTCTGCCAATTCTTCTTGTTCATTACCTCCCTGCCAAATGGTAGCCACTGTTTTGATGTTAGGATGTGACAGTTCGTCTCTACCCATTGCACACTGTGTGGTGCACTGACCCCCATGCCAGTGTAGTGGAGGAGAATTGCAATCAGTGCATCAAGCGGCATCTGAGGAAATTCCATCCTGCAGAATATGCTAAGATGGTGGCAGGGAGGGTTCATCATTACTATTAAACTGTCAGCAAGTTGTCATGTGTCCTTAGCGTGTGTGAAAAAGGAGTACAGTGACAGCGGCAGTACATGGTTTCGGGTGTCATGGTGTTTGGATACAGTTGTGCCCCCAGATGTTATTTCACACACGCACGCACGCACACACACACACACACACACACTGTGCACATTGCAGTTGCTGATGACAGCCACAGTTCCTGCTCTTAAGGGAAAAAATATATTCTAATAACAACACACCCGTTATGATTTTGGAGGAGGGGCAGGCGGAGATGATTTAATGGCCAACTTCTTCTTTTCTCCACATAGACTGCTGCTACTGCCTCAGGCAAATCACTGGAGTCAGGTGTGGCAAGTGGAAGCTTCATCATTCATCTTCCATGTTCCTGTTATTGTTGATCCCATTCCCTTTCAGCTGCCTAATCATCATGCTACTTAAACAACTCAGCAGCAGAAGTACGAACAACAGTTGCAACTCAGGACTCAGGAGGACACTTGAAAGTGGCCACTGGCCAACATGACCTCCTGGCATTAGGCATTAGGCCAGTAGGGCATTTTATTTTTTCTCAGGGCTTGTGTTTGGAAAAAAAAAAAAAATAGTCCTACAAAAAATAAGCAATTTTTGGGGGGGTTGTTTCTAACAAGCCTAAGTCTTACAAATCAATGTTTCCTTAGGGCTTGTGCCAAACTAGCTTAAGTCCTACAAATCAATGTTTCCTTGGGGCTTGTGCCAAACAAGCTTAAGTCCTACAAATCAATGTTTCTTCAGGGCTTGGGCCTATAATAAGTCTAAGTCCTACAAAGGCCTCTAACAACAAATCAAACAAATCAGCCTCTAAAAAATACTGTGTCAAGTACCAGTCCACCCCAGTGGCAGCTTATGTCAGGGGGTTCCTGTCTCTGTCACTTTAAATGCAACATCTTATTTTATTTATTTTTTATTAACTGCCCCCCCAACATCATTCAAGAAAGCCCCCCAAAACAAATTCCCTGTTCAAATGATTCATTCATTCATTCATTCACCAACAAAGGCACCCTTCCTCAGACCCCTTTATACCATGTCTTATGATTTCTATTTTATTTAGGATTTCTTTTTTTATTATGTGCCCCCCAATCCCAGTAAACAACCCCCAAAAAATCATCCTCTGTTCAACTGATTCTTTCCCCACACCCCACCAACACAGGCACCCTCATGTCCCTTTTATACTGTGCCTTTGGGAAATAAAATATTATTTGTAAGGTGTTGTGTGTAACTTCTATGTTCCCATTGATTTCAATGGGCAAAAAAGCGGAAAAAAGAAGAAAATCAGAAATTTTCACAGGAAATTTTTCACCAAGCGGAAAGTGCCATTTTTCGCCGATTTCAGTTTGAGGCGGAAAGTTTCGCCCATCCCTACTTGTGAATGCCTAAAAGTCTTGTGGGTCAATATAGTCACAAATATTCTTTATTGGTTCAATCTGAGATAATAAGAGCATGTCAATTCCATTTAGTTAAGGTCAATTAAGATGTAATTGTCTCTACAGATCTTGTCTTAACACTTGTCGTGTATGCCATACTAGCACCTATACATCACTTAGCTCAATGGTGAGGAATAGAGTTAGTAGTAGGAATAAGTGAGAGAGGTGATGGATCTGTCAGTTTGGTTACTGTACTGAAAACCTGGCTTTACTCATAGCCTATAACATTTATCAGTATATATATTTCTTTGCTACTAGTTCTCAAATGCCCTTATATGAACATGAGAAACTGCATAATTTCAGAGTTAATTACTAATAAATTGTTGTTACTAGTGCAGCTATTAATCCTTTCAGTGACACATAGGTGTGCAGTTCACATCCTTATGGCACCAGAAGGGTTAAGGTAGGGCAGCTGTTGTCTCTGCTCTTTAGCAGACACAGCATACTGTCCTCTGGCTCCATAGAGAGCTTCAGGATGATCCCAGCATAGCCAACTTCAGGTAGGTGATGTTGGGACTGTGAACTCTGACAGGAGAGCTGCTATTAGAGCTAAGCGCATGAGGCGTACAGTCACATTAGCATATAAATACACCCACTTGAATATGACAATGGATCATTAAGCTGCATTTACACATGGAAATGAGCCACTGTCGATGTGTTCAGTGCAAAATCATAAACCTGTTGAAGGTATGGCAGACCAATAGCAATGACGGCAGGATTGGTTGCGGATTGATGGGGGTATGATGGCAAAGACATGTTAATGCATATTGGCAATATGCCTTCAACACAGATCTGACACAACATCTCCATCCAGATCCCTTATCGAACCATAGTGCATCTTGGTCAATTTCTTGCATACAGTTAGTGCTAGGGCACTACCTTCAAGGGATAGTAACACATAAGATGTAAAAAATCTATATACTGTAAAAAAAAAAATATGTATCTGAGTAAAAAAATGGTACTCCCACTGCTGAGAGGTGTTTTATTCAAAGGTTGAATTTATTTTAGGTGCAGTATCTCAATGGCCTTAAATTTTACAGTGGCGCTGTTGCTTCCCCATCCTATGGACAGCTTTGGTCAGTTGACCATAAACCTCCATAGGATGGTGTGGCAACAGCGCCACTGTAAAATTTTAGGCCACTGAGATGTTACACCTAAAAAATTCAAGTTTGAGCTGCTATAACTTTTGAATAAAACATCTCAGTAGTGGGACTACCCTTACTTTACTCAGGAGGATAAACCCTACAATATATATATTTTTACATTTTCATATTACTATCCCTTTCAGGCTTGGTCAGAGCAACACTACAGACCTCATTTTAAAATAGAGGAATTCTGGGACAAACCAGCGTGCACCATAGAGGAGAAATAAACATTGCGCAAATTCCAGGTGCTTTAAATGGGGCATTTAACACATTGAATGCTAGAGAGTTCTCAAAAACATCTTAATCAATCGATTTGTTATGGTTTGAATTCTCACTTGTATAGCTTGTTTGTCCCAGAATTCCTAAACCTTTATTTGAACATAAGGCCATATGGAGAGAGAAAATTGACTGGTCACTCCAGTGACAGTGTACAGGCTCCACAGTGTAACATATGAACTGGAGAGATTGATCTCACTGGAGTAATTTCTTGCACTCGCCTTACTGCATATTATCCATGGTATTTAACCAGTTAACCCCTTAGATGTTAGGAAGGTCTAAAGCACTGGGAAGAAATGCATCAGAGTGTTCGCTAACCGCTAAGGAGTTAAGGTTCATGATTTCAGTTGCTCTTCTATGAGATAATGGTAGGACTTTTATTAAACAGTCAATAAATTGTTACAGCAATGTAGTATTCATATGTGGTTTCTCTGTATTTCTTCTTTATGAAATCTCTACCTAGACCCCTATTCCACTCATCTGTTGGTCCTCAAGAGCCCACAATGCAGGCTCAGCTTCACTGGCAGGTCTGTTCCTAAGTGACATAAGCCAATAGTGCACTATCAGAAGTTGTTGCCCTTTATGCACTTTCCAATTTTAAAAAGAGGCTACCTAGAAGAATATACTGCACTCAGTAACATACAGCAGGATATGAGAAGTGCAAAGGAAATGTAGTTTTCAGAACACTATACATGCAATATCATATATCACTTTCTATTACTGTATGGAAACATTTGCATAGGCATCAGCAAATAATTCAAATGTGTTCATACTAAAACAATAATTAGTATTTTAGTATTAGTCATCATTTAACCCTTTGAGTGCCAGAGGAGTGCACAATACATTGTGAAGTTAACTGGGGGGAGAAGCAATAAGGTGTGATAAAGAGTTGATAATGTGAGATAAATTATCTAGTGTGATAAACTCTCTAATTCCTATGATATTCTATCAAGTCTATGCACTTAAATTTCTCCATCATTAGAGACCTTAGTGCATACACTCCCTAGAAGAACATAGAGCTTGGAGAGTTCATCACAACGGAGTAGTCATCTCCTATTTATTGCCTCTTTATCACACCTTAGTGCATAATCACTCAGGTGTTCAGACTTATTCTATTACATTCCATGGGATAAATGAGTAAGTGACAACAGTTCTCAATAGAATGTGATAGTAAAAGCTACATCACTTCCTATAAGTTTGAATGGTTATTCAAATACCTGCCATCACGGGGAGTAACTGTTTTATGCAGAAGGAAAAATAACATGCAGGTTTTCATAAAATATGTTAATTGCTTATTTATCACACTTTAAAAAGTGGAATCTTTATTTTCACTATATTTGCAGTTGCAATTTTCTGATTTCACAAGCAAATCTGTAATACAATGCAATGAGAAATAATTAAAATAAACAATTAAGTTTTGAGTGAAACTCACTTTTGTTGATTACTACTAGATACTTTAATACATATTGGGCGAAGAGTAAGGGATCTCAGTACTAAAAGGTGAATTCACTGGATGGGCAATACAATTTAAGTCTCAGTAATTTTATGTATATGAATGGTTCTAAAAGGCACACACATATATGTATATATTCAAAAATATATGAATAGTGCTCAGCTATGACAGGAATTAATTACATGACATTATTTAACTTTCTGATTATGTGTACAGATATAGTGCAGCCCCATTCAAAATAATGTTTAAATCAGGTTCATTTTGATGAATAAACTCATGAATGGAGCTAATAGAGGGAATTCCTAGAGTACAACTTCTGTTACAGGCAGCAGAAATTGTTGTGCCACTAGGTCCATACCTCTAACATGTTTATGACCAACTCGGAGCCAATGTTCCCTCTAATCCAGGGGTAGGCAACTTACAGGGCTTTAGCAGTTGTTGGGCTTTAACTCCAATCATTCTTAGTCCTGCGGGGTGGCTACCCCTCTTCCAAGCTGTGACATAATTGTTAATATTATGATTAACTATTCTGTAACGTATAACAGGATTAGTGAAATGCTGAACCTCTTGGCATTGGATAGTTGGGGAATGAAGGTAGTTGTAGTTTTCCAGCAGCTAGAGGTCAAATAATTGACTACCTCTGCTCTAGAAGTAGTACTCCAAGTCTGAGGATATGGCTCCTGTTGCTTACGCTCCAAGAAGGCAAATTCAAAGTTTAAAAAAATGCAGCCCCAGTTTATATAGCAACAGACACACCCTTTCTCACCAGAAACAACTCACCAAATTTTTATGCATTCTACTACTTGCCTTGGCAAATGACATAGAAACCAGCCCTGGCCAACAAACAACAATGGCAACTTCACCTTTAAAAAAGGTCTCTCTCTTGTGCACTGCAACATACACAGCATACTACCCAAAATAAATTAACTAAAAGTGTGGTGTTATGTGTACAAGCCAAAAATCCTCATACTCACTGAATCCTGGCTAAGCCCTAAAATAGCAGATACTGCTGTTGCAATTGATGGATACGCCTGTTTTAGGAAGGACCGAGAAAAGCGAGGAGGAGGCATAATCATATACACCCAAGAGTCTATAAACTTTACACTTTTAAATGACTCTTATAACTCTGAGTCAAATGAATACATTGAAGGAAAACAGTCGAGATTGCCACCCAAAATAAGAAAAGTGAACTGTTGGTTCTTGGAGACTTTAATATCAATTGTCTAGACTCTAGGAATTAAAAATTCTGTTCTTTGTTTAAGACATCAAACTTATCACAGCTAATCTCCTCCCCTACTCGCTTAAGTATTAAAACATCCAACCATACTCTTCTACACTGGATCCTTTCAACCTGCCCAAGTAGAATCCAAGATTCAGGTATACTAGCAAATGTGTTTAGAGATCATTATATAGTCTACTGTGTTTGCAAAATAAAACCAATCAAATCATGTCCAAAAGTAATAATTACTAGATCATTTAAAAAATTTGATCTCCAGTCTTTCCTAAATGACTTAAGAAATGGCCCATGGTATAGAATACACCTTATACCTGATCTAGACTCCACAATTGATTTTTTTGACTCATAATTCATACAGGTCTGTAATGTCCATGCCCCTCTAAGGAAGATTAGGGTAAGGGGGGGGCCCATCTACCCTGGGTCTCTGCTGGCATGTTTGAATTATACAGTTTCAGAGATGCATTATGGACAAAATCTCAACAATCTGGCTCTGCTAATGATCCCAATACATACAGGCAATTGCGGAATACTTGCACAAAGCAAACAAAACTATCAAAAACTCAATATTTTTCTGACAACTTGAACAATAACATATCAAATCCAGCCAACTTCTGTGAGGTTATTAAAAACCTCTACAACCCTTCTAACCACTCTTACCCATCAACTATAACCATAGGCAAAGAAATGATACAGTGCCCCTTAGTTATAGCTAATACATTTAACAACTACTTTGTTGGTACCACTCTGATTACACAAAACAAACTTAATTCTGAAGTAGAAACAGGCACAGATCAGCTTAAGGCACCTGCTAATGGGTCCAATGATGCTAATGAATTTAATTTCATGCTGGTAAATGAGAGTGAAATATATGACCACCTCCTTAACTCAAAAATGAAATCACAATCTGGCCATGACCAACTACCATCAATGGTATTAAAGCTCAGTGCCTCGGTCACTGCCTACCCTATTGCAACACTAATTAATGCCTCTCTGTCATCTGGATGTATGCCCAAAGCCTGGAAAGTAGCTAGAGTTGTGCCTATCCACAAAAGTGGGGATAAAAATGTAGACTCAAATTACAGACCAATATCCCTACTCCCCACATTGGCTAAGATCCTAGAGAAATGTGTCCATGTGCAACTAAATAAGTATTACCAGCTGACCAGTTTTTTCACCCCCCTTCAATCAGGCTTTCGTTCAAATCACTCTACAATCACTGCCCTCCTAAAAGTAAAAGAGCTAGTCAGAGACGCTCAACTAGGAACGAGATTGCCTACCTACCCAGGTTGCAATCTCTTTTAGCTCACTAGTGCCTTTCACAGAGAGGAAATATCCTAAAGCACATCATACTGATCCTACCAAAAGGCAGTGCAGCCACAAAGCATAAAGCATCTTTTGTACACATGTATGCCGATGACACTAAAAAATATGCTAACAATTCAAACGTATCACAACTAGAGGACGCATTACGGCATAATTTCTCTGAAGTTGAAAGATGGATAGCAAAGAACAAACTATTCCTAAACACTTACAAAACGGTCACAATGTAAGCTGGTACAAAGCATAAACTGCGTAATCTCTGCAATACCAATCGATCCTTTGTAACAGAGTCTAATCGTAAATTTGTCACAGTGGACTCCTACAAATATCTTGGTATGTGGCTTGACCCCAACCTCACTTTTGATCTTCATATTGATAAATTAACATCCAAATTTTATCCCAAAATAGGTGCTCTGTTTAGAAACAAATCCTGTTTAAACCTCCTGGCAATAAGACGTATTGTACAACAGATGATAATGCCAGTCATAGATTATGGGGATGTGGTATATGCTTCCAAGCCACAAATCCATCTTGCTAAAATTGACAACTCATTATGCCACTTTATCCTTCAGTGTAATTACACAACCCATCATTGTGATATGTATGAAGAACTAAATTGGCTAACACTCGAATCTAGACATGCCTTTAACCTCTCTTGCATGGTTCATAACCACTTCTCTAGAAAACTACCAGATTACCTGAGCAATATGCTCACTCCAGCTTTCCATACTAATTATAACCTCCACTTCATTTCTAATAACTCACTGAGTATACCACATTTCAAGAATGAAGCCACTGGATTTGCCTTTTCCTTCAGAGCTCCGAAAGTCTAGAATAACCTACCTGAAAAAAATCAGGTCTTCTCCCAATCTAAAATCCTTAAAAATAACTGCTTATTTATATCTAAAAACAATATGCAACTGTATGTAACATTTTTAGTATATGTGTGTATACATATGTAGTTATATGTATTACATGTCTGTATTGGTGCAAATATGCAACTCTTTGCTGTAACACTCCAGGACACACTTGAAAACGAGAGAAATCTCAATGTATTCTTCCTGGTAAAACATTTTCTAAATAAATAAAATTCTAAATAAATAAATAATTCTTTATATTCCTGCAACTCGAGATCAATCATTATGTTGCTACAGCAATCTTGTATCCAAAATGCTGTGTTTTTAAATGTGATGATTACAATGGTTATATTGTGATCATGAGTAAGCGTGTGAAATCTGAAACATGTTGATCGGTGAGGGACCAATTTGAATACACGTTGCTGGTTTGATTTTGAATGCCCCAATAAGTCTATCCTCCATTTGTCCGAGATTTTGGAAGCTCTGAAAGTATTTATACTTTTATACTTTGTTATAATAAAATCATTATTACTATTAGCCGACAATTGTGGGCACAGGGCGCCGGGATCACAATTTGTTGTTGGTTATATATAGGGAGGGAGGTAGTGAGTGTGACTGTTAAATATTCATAGGCCCATGAACACAGAACTGTCTCCTTCTGTGATCACTTCTCCTTAAGTTCTGACCCTTCACCATATATTCTCCTCATTTAATTCCATTTGTCTCAATTCCATGCCAGTTGCTCTTGAATTTATAGGTCAAAAATCTATTAGATATGGCCACAGGTCATTTGGATCTTCAGTCATGCAACAGCTGCTCTTATAGATACAAAGCTTTTGAATCACATTTAGAAAAACAAAAAAAAAATCTTGTGACAAAATATACCTTTCTTCAGAAACTATAACCATAGAAGAGGAGAAAAAACACTCAGAGCTCCTAAGTAGTAAATTTGTACTTCATGTGAGTTTTCACATAAGTAAGGTCAAATACCAATGGACATCCATCAAAATCTGTGTGTCTCAGATATTATGCGTAACATTTCTTCCCAAATCAAGGCAAAAACAGACACTCAGTGGATATTTCACACATTGGTCACAAATTGTTTATAAATCCAGTAAGAACTAAATTTAATTTATAGAGAATCTGATAGCATACTATATTTTGCGAGCAAGCATGGTTGTTTAGATATAAAATGTAAAGGAAAATACAATAAAAAATAAGGCTTATTTCATTAAAAAAAGAATGTGACTAGGGGTCTGTGTGTGTGTTTACATTTTTATATTTAATACATTTGCTTTGTTTATTGACAACTTGAACAATAACATATCAAATCCAGCCAACTTCTGTGAGGTTATTAAAAACCTCTACAACCCTTCTAACCACTCTTACCCATCAACAGTAGAAACAGGCACAGATCAGCTTAAGGCACCTGCTAATGGGTCCAATGATGCTAATGAATTTAATTTCATGCTGGTAAATGAGAGTGAAATATATGACCACCTCCTTAACTCAAAAATGAAATCACAATCTGGCCATGACCAACTACCATCAATGGTATTAAAGCTCAGTGCCTCGGTCACTGCCTACCCTATTGCAACACTAATTAATGCCTCTCTGTCATCTGGATGTATGACCAAAGCCTGGAAAGTAGCTAGAGTTGTGCCTATCCACAAAAGTGGGGATAAAAATGTAGACTCAAATTACAGACCAATATCCCTACTCCCCACATTGGCTAAGATCCTAGAGAAATGTGTCCATGTGCAACTAAATAAGTATTACCAGCTGACCAGTTTTTTCACCCCCCTTCAATCAGGCTTTCGTTCAAATCACTCTACAATCACTGCCCTCCTAAAAGTAAAAGAGCTAGTCAGAGACGCTCAACTAGGAACGAGATTGCCTACCTACCCAGGTTGCAATCTCTTTTAGCTCACTAGTGCCTTTCACAGAGAGGAAATATCCTAAAGCACATCATACTGATCCTACCAAAAGGCAGTGCAGCCACAAAGCGTAAAGCATCTTTTGTACACATGTATGCCGATGACACTAAAAAATATGCTAACAATTCAAACGTATCACAACTAGAGGACGCATTACGGCATAATTTCTCTGAAGTTGAAAGATGGATAGCAAAGAACAAACTATTCCTAAACACTTACAAAACGGTCACAATGTAAGCTGGTACAAAGCATAAACTGCGTAATCTCTGCAATACCAATCGATCCTTTGTAACAGAGTCTAATCGTAAATTTGTCACAGTGGACTCCTACAAATATCTTGGTATGTGGCTTGACCCCAACCTCACTTTTGATCTTCATATTGATAAATTAACATCCAAATTTTATCCCAAAATAGGTGCTCTGTTTAGAAACAAATCCTGTTTAAACCTCCTGGCAATAAGACGTATTGTACAACAGATGATAATGCCAGTCATAGATTATGGGGATGTGGTATATGCTTCCAAGCCACAAATCCATCTTGCTAAAATTGACAACTCATTATGCCACTTTATCCTTCAGTGTAATTACACAACCCATCATTGTGATATGTATGAAGAACTAAATTGGCTAACACTCGAATCTAGACATGCCTTTAACCTCTCTTGCATGGTTCATAACCACTTCACTAGAAAACTACCAGATTACCTGAGCAATATGCTCACTCCAGCTTTCCATACTAATTATAACCTCCACTTCATTTCTAATAACTCACTGAGTATACCACATTTCAAGAATGAAGCCACTGGATTTGCCTTTTCCTTCAGAGCTCCGAAAGTCTAGAATAACCTACCTGAAAAAAATCAGGTCTTCTCCCAATCTAAAATCCTTAAAAATAACTGCTTATTTATATCTAAAAACAATATGCAACTGTATGTAACATTTTTAGTATATGTGTGTATACATATGTAGTTATATGTATTACATGTCTGTATTGGTGCAAATATGCAACTCTTTGCTGTAACACTCCAGGACATACTTGAAAACGAGAGAAATCTCAATGTATTCTTCCTGGTAAAACATTTTCTAAATAAATAAAATTCTAAATAAATAAATAATTCTTTATATTCCTGCAACTCGAGATCAATCATTATGTTGCTACAGCAATCTTGTATCCAAAATGCTGTGTTTTTAAATGTGATGATTACAATGGTTATATTGTGATCATGAGTAAGCGTGTGAAATCTGAAACATGTTGATCGGTGAGGGACCGATTTGAATACACGTTGCTGGTTTGATTTTGAATGCCCCAATAAGTCTATCCTCCATTTGTCCGAGATTTTGGAAGCTCTGAAAGTATTTATACTTTTATACTTTGTTATAATAAAATCATTATTACTATTAGCCGACAACTGTGGGCACAGGGCGCCGGGATCACAATTTGTTGTTGGTTATATATAGGGAGGGAGGTAGTGAGTGTGACTGTTAAATATTCATAGGCCCATGAACACAGAACTGTCTCCTTCTGTGATCACTTCTCCTTAAGTTCTGACCCTTCACCATATATTCTCCTCATTTAATTCCATTTGTCTCAATTCCATGCCAGTTGCTCTTGAATTTATAGGTCAAAAATCTATTAGATATGGCCACAGGTCATTTGGATCTTCAGTCATGCAACAGCTGCTCTTATAGATACAAAGCTTTTGAATCACATTTAGAAAAACAAAAAAAAAATCTTGTGACAAAATATACCTTTCTTCAGAAACTATAACCATAGAAGAGGAGAAAAAACACTCAGAGCTCCTAAGTAGTAAATTTGTACTTCATGTGAGTTTTCACATAAGTAAGGTCAAATACCAATGGACATCCATCAAAATCTGTGTGTCTCAGATATTATGCGTAACATTTCTTCCCAAATCAAGGCAAAAACAGACACTCAGTGGATATTTCACACATTGGTCACAAATTGTTTATAAATCCAGTAAGAATTAAATTTAATTTATAGAGAATCTGATAGCATACTATATTTTGCGAGCAAGCATGGTTGTTTAGATATAAAATGTAAAGGAAAATACAATAAAAAATAAGGCTTATTTCATTAAAAAAAGAATGTGACTAGGGGTCTGTGTGTGTGTTTACATTTTTATATTTAATACATTTGCTTTGTTTATTGTATTATTTTAAGAGAACATGTCTTAACCCTTTAGTGACACAGGCTTTTTAACACTAAAGGACAAGAGCACTTTTAGCCTTTTTACTATGCCTTTGTTCAACCATATTTCCCTCAAATTAATTTACTTCACACTCACAAATTATGGTTTTATTCATCAGTAGAGCTTTCTTTTGCTTCCACGCTTATAGGTATTGCCCACCATTTAATTTGATAATAATAAAAAAAGTGAAAAAAAATGAAAAAAAACACAACTTTTCCTGTTATAATTTGTGCTCAGTTGGTTTGTTATTAATAGGGACTGGATAAAAGGTATTAATAGTTGTTCATACCTCCCAAATATACCTTTTTGGGGGGGCGCAGTACTGTCCCTCTGAGGCAAAAATCCCTATGTCCCTCTTTCCCTCCCCTTTTCCTTCCTCTTTTAGGCTATCTGACTATATGGTGTGTATATAAGTGTATCACACTGATCCACAGTAATAAAACTAATAATTAGTCTGTGTAAATAAAATCCTTTGACCTTCATATAAATCATTTAGTACACCAAAGGGGTGAGAGTAGTTCATCAAGTGACTAAACTTGATCTATGCCTAGTTCTGCCCCCAGCACTTACAACTACATTAAAAGTCACCCCCATTTTGACCATTTCCCCTTTGAGGATGTGTGTTCTCTCTTCCTCATGATCACAGTGAGGAAGAGAGAGGCAGAGAACACTGACAAAAGAAATGTATTCTTTACATTGCCTTTCTTATATGGCTCCACCGGCACAGGTGCTCTCTATAGCAGCAATCACATGTACCAAACAACCGTGGAAAGGCTGCAACTAACTGCCCCAGTCCTGGAGCAGTCAGTTACAGCCTCCCCAGCATGATCAGCGCATACCCTGAGGAGTACTGCCATCATGAAATCTTGACATGCCAGGACCATCATATGTCCTTAAAGGACGGATTCCTCTGATGGTCCTGGCACATCAACTGTCACTAAGGGGTTAAACACCCAGAGCAAAATATTCAGTGAACCATAGGGGACAAATAAACATTTGCTAAATTCCCATTTATTTAAATATGGGCTTTAATCCTTTGAATCCTAGAGAGTGTTCCATTGCATTGCTATGGAATGTGTTGAAGTCCTCTTTAGCAGCATTCAATGG
Organism: Rhinophrynus dorsalis; assembly: GCA_037306005.1. NCBI lineage: Eukaryota > Metazoa > Chordata > Amphibia > Anura > Rhinophrynidae > Rhinophrynus > Rhinophrynus dorsalis. Next base: position 386,250,238 of record CM074720.1, on the reverse strand, counting down.
GTTAAAAGCCCTATTTAAATCAAAATGGATTTGTATTTGTTCCATATGGTGCAGTTTAAAATGATCCCCTGTTCTTGATTTAGATTATCTATTGTGTATACTTTAAGCTTTATCTGTATTACACACTTGGAAATTTTCCTGTGTTGTGTTATATAGGTTTATTACAGACTGACTGTATCAGACTGACAAGCTTAACTTTTTGTTTCGTGTAGTAAGTATTTTTGTATACACAAACAAGTGAACATCATAAAGGGAGAACAGAAAAGAGAATCTCCTCCACTGATATCACTAGAAAAGAAGCCCATTAATGGAGGCACACACTCACGAGTGAATAGAAAATATACAAAAATATAAATTGTTTATTAATCAGCAGAAAAACAAACCACAATAAAAATATTTTAAAAACATAGCTTGCTAGATGATCTCCAGGTGTGTAGTCTAAATAAACTACATCCATATATACATATATCTTAAAGGGGTACGGAATAAATAATAATGATGTACATACATGTGCTCACAAGCCATAAAAACACAAAGAGCTACAATACAAATGCAAATCCTAAGTAAAGAAGAAGTGTACAAAAAACGCCCATATAATGTGAAAAAGATAATAAGGTAAATACTTATCCATCCATATATATAATAAATCCCCCAAAAAGAGCATCAAATGGAAGACATGATATTCCTGGATCCTCTATCTACACAGGCCGACCATCCTGACGCGTATTGCCATATTGGCTTCGTCAGGGCGTCCCACTATACAGCATTGCATACCCCACTGGCACTCATAGGGTTAATCTACAAACAGTTAACACATGTCCCGACAAATAAAAACTTACCAGTAATCCTGATGTCCAGTAGGGTCATGGCCATCTTCTTCTTCTTCTTTATTCTCTTCTTTCTTCTGTTCTTCCTCTCTTCTTTTCTGTATTATTTAAAAAAAAATCATTTAGCTCTGCATATTTTTGTTAAACAAATTAAGCCCCCAAAGATGTAACAGTTAACCCTCTGAGTGCCTGAGGGGTAGCCCTCCGGCGCACAAAGGGTTACAAATAGGTGGCATCTTCTTTGCTGTTTAATAAATAAAATGTTCTTTTAATTTGTTCTTTTTAAAATAAGTGTATCCAATAATTTCCTTCAATATCCCCCCTTTACCTCAGCCACCGATGTCTCTGCTGGGGGTGGCGGAAGGCATTTGTAGTGGCACGGATCCCCATGCTCTGCCTCTTGGGCCGAGACTGGTTTGCAAATGTCATTCTCGGTTTAAAATAAATTAACAGCCTCCATCTTACGCACCTCCCAGCCAATCGGCTTCTAGCAGGGGGAATGACAAACCCCACTAGAAGCTGGTTGGCTGGGAGGTGCGTAAGTACATCCTAGGCAATTAAAGGCTGCCACTTGTGGAGGCATTTATTGGATACACTTATTTTACAAAAGAACAAATTAAAAAAACATTTTCTTTATTAAACAGCAAAGAAGATTCCACCTATTTGTAACCCTTTGAGGGCCAGATGGCTACCACTCCGGCACTCGAAGTGTTAACTGTCGCATCTTTTTGGGGGAGTTTAATTTTTTTATATTAAAACATACAGAACTAAAGGATTTTTTTTTAATAATACAGAAGAGAAGACAGAAGAAAGAAGAGAAGACAGACGAAAGAAGAGAAGATTAAAGAAGACAGTGGATGACAGGTAAGTGTTACATTTCTGACTACTTTGAGATCATTCTCGATGCTTGACATTGTCAAACAACAAGAGCTGGCTTTTTTTCACACTATTTATCACGAGTTGTGGGAACAAAAACCAAGAATGAGCATTTGGCCATGTACCTCACCAGCTATAGAATAGCTGAGGTACATATGTTGGTTTATCGGTCTGTCTTGTTTTTACTATTACCTCTAGTTTTCCCAGTGATAATAGTATCGAGCCCCTGGTGAGCAAGACTGAGACATCCCTCACGATTAGGGGCTTGATTCAATTACCAGCGCTAAAAAAAACACAGGCGCTGTGTTTTTTTAAGTAGGGTTTTGGTATCCTATTTGGTAATTACACATACAGCCAGTCAAAAAAAAGCCATAGGAAACAAAAACAATGTGCAAGTAGTATCCTATTACCCACGCTCAGTATTATTGCCTGTTTAGTTTATACAATTTAAGTTGGAAATTTTGCACCTCAGATGCTGAGGCATAAAAGCGACAACACCAGTTTCAAAACCATGTTGTTCGAACAAAAGCAGTGTAGAATACAGTATACAGCATAGAAATCCGACATAGAGTGCCCCACTTTGACATTTTAACCCCCCCCTTTTAAAATTCGACTAAACAGTGCTTTCTTTTACCACTTTAATTTGACAAATATTATTCACATTCCACATTTTAACACTTCCCCTTCAAAATTCGACTTACAATGCTTTTCTTCACCATTTTAATTCGACAAATACTGTTCACATTCTAATTTTAACCCTTCCCCTTTAAAATTCGACTTACAGTGCTTTTCTTCACCATTTTAGTTCGACAAATAATGTTCACATTCAAATTTTAACCCTTCCCTTTAAAATTCAACTTAGAGTGTTCCCATGACCTTCTTTCTCCATTTTAATTTGAATAATATTGCTCCCACTCATCATTGTTTATTCTCCAATTTTACTGCAAAATACAGACTCTTTATGTGTCACAGTGATCCCTGTGCAACAATGTATAACTTGCTGTGCTAAGTTTGAAAGATCTCTCACTCCTACTATTTGTTGGCTAAACCCAATTGGTGTGTTAATTCTACAGTAAGAAGTGATACTAACCCCTCCTTTACTGTTGTGAGGAAGGTTACTGAATAGGTGTGACCCAATTTACATAACAATAAGTGAAACTATTATAAAAAGGAGTTTAAAATTCGAATGTGAACATTATTTGTTGAATTAAAATGGTGAAAAAACAAAAGCACTGTAAGTCGAATTTTAACCCCTTAGTGACGGCCGCGTGCAGACGCGGCCGTCACTTAACGCCTGTCTAACATTTTTTTTTTTTTTTTTAAAACAATCCGGAGTCCCCGAACGGCGCGCAGCCGCGCGGGGAGCCGGATTTCCGGGACGTACATGTATGTCCTCTGTCACTAAGTGACAGCCACACAGGACGTACATGTACGTCCTGTGTCGCGAAGGGGTTAAAGGGGAAGGGTTAAAATTTGAATGTGAACAGTATTTGTTGAATTAAAATGGTGAAGAAAAGCACTGTAAGTCGAATTTTAAAATGTAGGGTTAAAATGTCGAAAGGGGCACTCTATGTCGGATTTTGATATGGTGGGGAACACATCTAACACTGAACTGGATCTTTCTATCGTCAAGTGTTCGCCTATTTCCTTGGACTTTGACATTTTGTGTGTTTTTTAAAAACAGACAGCGCCAATTTTGTTAGTACTCTGAAATGCGCTGTCTACGCCAGTTTTGTTTTACTGTGGTTCTGTGATAGAATACCGACGTAAACACATGTTTGCAAAATTCACGTTGCTTGTTTTTCTTGTAACTCCGGTTTTAGCGCTGTTAATAGAATCGAGCTCTAGAAGCACTAACTTATTACCATCATGCCTAATGGGGAATCAAGCTAGCACAAAAGAAAGGACTGGCACAAAACAATAATGACCTCAAGAAACAGCACAAATACAGCATAAACAGTGTCATATTCCTGAGTGATAACACAATGATTGAGTGTTACATGGTGAAAACTTAACTTAGCATTTAAATGTTTGTTAAAATATGTAACACCAGAGATGTAGTAAAATTGTGTTCTGTGGGAGTGTTGACTGGAATGGGGTTTTCTGAAAGTTTTTGGTCTTCATAGGCAACTAACCACCAAGGTTTTCAAATGCAGATTGTAAAACAGGGGTCATATTGAAAAGGGATTTATTTATCTAGGGTATCAAAAGCACCATTGCACTGCTCCTGTTTGTATGGATTGAATTCTCAAGTCATTTTACATGGGCTATTTTGGATCCATTCTTGTTACAGTTCACAATGTTTGGCCATTGCAAATATATGGTCAATATTTTGGTGATCACTGTCACCTTTCTCAACTTGAGAGAAAGGTGACACCGATCACAGAAGAATTGACCATATAATAAACGTTTTTTTCACTTTTGGGGATTTTTCTAAAGTCCAGAGAGTGCCGTTTTCATCTTGACAACTTTTACTCACATATATATATATAATGCAACAGTGTATTAATAACTGCATAAACTGAATTTGTCTTCTCATTAGTAAACAAACTCCTTCAGTCCTTGTCCTTCACTTGCAGGGTCATCTGCTCAGTTACATCTGTTATGGCTATTAGTGTTGAGCGAGCATGCTCGGCCGATGCTCGGATCGGCTCGAGCATCGCTCTGCTCGGCACATGGCGGTACTCGTACGAGTACCGCATGTGCTCGCCCGCCATGTTCGGGTCTCCTCCCCGCACGTTTTGCGGCTGCTGCGCAGCCAATAAACGTGCAGGGAGGCTCTGACATCGGTGTAATGCCAGCAGCCATGTTGGCTGCTGGCATTACACTGATTGGCTGGCCAGAACCCGTGGTCGGGTGCTGTATAGCACCTGACCATCGAGTTCGGCTCAGTCTTAGCCAGGGAGAGCTGAGGATAGGAAGGGAAAGGCAGTGTAGGGAGGAAAAAAACCAAAATTGTGAAAAAAAAGAACCAAAAGTCCTTTTTAGGACTACTGTGTGTGGGGGCAGCAGGTTATTTTGTGTGGGGGGAAAAAAACAAAAAAAAAAAAAAAAAAAATATTCTGTTTAGTGTGAAAAGTTGCAGATTAGAGCACATTCTGTTTAGTGTGCACAGTTGCAGATTAGAGCACATTCTGTTTAGTGTGCAAAGTTGCAGATTAGAGCACATTCTGTTTAGTGTGCAAAGTTGCAGATTAGAGCACATTCTGTTTAGTGTGCAAAGTTGCAGATTAGAGCACATTCTGTTAAGTCTTCAAACTAAAATATCAAAGTCACATATTCCATTCAGTGTGCGTCGCCGCAGTTTAGCAGCACATTCTGTGTACTGTGCAGAGTTGCAGAATAGGAAGAAATACTGTTAAGTCTTCAAACTAAAATATCAAAGTCACATATTCCATTCAGTGTGCTTCGCCGCAGTTTAGCAGCACATTCTGTGTACTGTGCAGAGTTGCAGAATAGGAAGAAATACTGTTAAGTCTTCAAACTAAAATATCAAAGTCACATATTCCATTCAGTGTGCTTCGCCGCAGTTTAGCAGCACATTCTGTGTAGTGTGCAGAGTTGCAGAATAGGAAGAAATACTGTTAAGTTTTCAAACTCAAATATTAAAGTCACATATTCCATTCAGTGTGTGTCACCGCTGTTTAGCAGCCTATTCTGTGTACTCTGCAGAGTTGCAGAATAGTAAGAAATACTGTTAAGTTTTCAAACTCAAATATTAAAGTCATATATTCCATTCAGTGTGTGTCACCGCCGTTTAGCAGCCTATTCTGTGTACTCTGCAGAGTTGCAGAATAGTAAGAAATACTGTTAAGTTTTCAAACTCAAATATTAAAGTCACATATTCCATTCAGTGTGTGTCACCGCCGTTTAGCAGCCTATTCTGTGTACTCTGCAGAGTTGCAGAATAGTAAGAAATACTGTTAAGTTTTCAAACTCAAATATTAAAGTCACATATTCCATTCAGTGTGTGTCACCGCCGTTTAGCAGCCTATTCTGTGTACTCTGCAGAGTTGCAGAATAGTAAGAAATACTGTTAAGTTTTCAAACTCAAATATTAAAGTCACATATTCCATTCAGTGTGTGTCACCGCCGTTTAGCAGCCTATTCTGTGTACTCTGCAGAGTTGCAGAATAGTAAGAAATACTGTTAAGTTTTCAAACTCAAATATTAAAGTCACATATTCCATTCAGTGTGTGTCACCGCCGTTTAGCAGCCTATTCTGTGTACTCTGCAGAGTTGCAGAATAGTAAGAAATACTGTTAAGTTTTCAAACTCAAATATTAAAGTCACATATTCCATTCAGTGTGTGTCACCGCCGTTTAGCAGCCTATTCTGTGTACTCTGCAGAGTTGCAGAATAGTAAGAAATACTGTTAAGTTTTCAAACTCAAATATTAAAGTCACATATTCCATTCAGTGTGTGTCACCGCCGTTTAGCAGCCTATTCTGTGTACTCTGCAGAGTTGCAGAATAGTAAGAAATACTGTTAAGTTTTCAAACTCAAATATTAAAGTCACATATTCCATTCAGTGTGTGTCACCGCCGTTTAGCAGCCTATTCTGTGTACTCTGCAGAGTTGCAGAATAGTAAGAAATACTGTTAAGTTTTCAAACTCAAATATTAAAGTCACATATTCCATTCAGTGTGTGTCACCGCCGTTTAGCAGCCTATTCTGTGTACTCTGCAGAGTTGCAGAATAGTAAGAAATACTGTTAAGTTTTCAAACTCAAATATTAAAGTCACATATTCCATTCAGTGTGTGTCACCGCCGTTTAGCAGCCTATTCTGTGTACTCTGCAGAGTTGCAGAATAGTAAGAAATACTGTTAAGTTTTCAAACTCAAATATTAAAGTCACATATTCCATTCAGTGTGTGTCACCGCCGTTTAGCAGCCTATTCTGTGTACTCTGCAGAGTTGCAGAATAGTAAGAAATACTGTTAAGTTTTCAAACTCAAATATTAAAGTCACATATTCCATTCAGTGTGTGTCACCGCCGTTTAGCAGCCTATTCTGTGTACTCTGCACAGTTGCAGAATAGTAAGAAATACTGTTAAGTTTTCAAACTCAAATATTAAAGTCACATATTCCATTCAGTGTGTGTCACCGCCGTTTAGCAGCCTATTCTGTGTACTCTGCACAGTTGCAGAATAGTAAGAAATACTGTTAAGTTTTCAAACTCAAATATTAAAGTCACATATTCCATTCAGTGTGTGTCACCGCCGTTTAGAAGCCTATTCTGTGTACTCTGCACAGTTGCAGAATAGTAAGAAATACTGTTAAGTTTTCAAACTCAAATATTAAAGTCACATATTCCATTCAGTGTGTGTCACCGCCGTTTAGCAGCCTATTCTGTGTACTCTGCACAGTTGCAGAATAGTAAGAAATACTGTTAAGTTTTCAAACTCAAATATTAAAGTCACATATTCCATTCAGTGTGTGTCACCGCCGTTTAGCAGCCTATTCTGTGTACTCTGCACAGTTGCAGAATAGTAAGAAATACTGTTAAGTTTTCAAACTCAAATATTAAAGTCACATATTCCATTCAGTGTGTGTCACCGCCGTTTAGCAGCCTATTCTGTGTACTCTGCACAGTTGCAGAATAGTAAGAAATACTGTTAAGTTTTCAAACTCAAATATTAAAGTCACATATTCCATTCAGTGTGTGTCACCGCCGTTTAGCAGCCTATTCTGTGTACTCTGCACAGTTGCAGAATAGTAAGAAATACTGTTAAGTTTTCAAACTCAAATATTAAAGTCACATATTCCGTGTAAGATGAAGAAGGCGGGTAAAAAGGGACGGGGAAGTGGACGTGATCCTGATAGTTCAGGGCGCGGGTCAGGACGCGGAGAAACTGTGCCTGGTGCCAAAGCACAAGAAAGAAAGACATCCACCATACCTAGCTTCATGTCTAATTTTACAGGGCGTCGCAGGACATCACTCTCGAGGTCCGACCACTGCGAACAGGTGGTCGGTTGGATGACAGCTGATACTGCTTCCAGTCGGTTAAGCACCACCCTGTCTTCCACCAAGTCCACTCTCAGTAGCCAAGAGTCTGGTCAACATAATCCTCACTCTGATCATCCTTCCTCCCACCATACACGGTCTGGTCAAAGAAGTGATCCCACACTGGGATATAGTGAGGAGCTCGTCTCATCACCAATCCTTCATTTGACCCTCTCTCCAATCACGCTTGCAGAGGAACATAACATCTTGTGCCCTGATTCACAACCTCTAGAGGCTACCCAATCACAAGAAGATGACAGATGTGAACGGCATTTAAGGTCAAAGGAAGTAGTGGATGATGATGATGATGATGAGACACAGTTGCCATTAAATCAACCACTATTTCCGTCTCAAGACCTTGTTGAGGAGAATGTTATACAGTTGTCAATGACTGAGTATGTGGTGGGATCAAGACTTGAGGAGGATGATCAGAGTGAGGAAGTGGAGGAGGACTTGGTGGACGATGAGGTGACTGACCCCACCTGGGAAGGTGTAGAGCCGAGCGATGACAGCAGTCCTGAGGGTGAGCCATCTGCAGCACCGCAACAGGCTGGAAGAGGCAGTGGTGTGGCTACAGAAAGAAGGCGGACCGCACCAAACCGGCCCGCAAATGTTCCACGGAGCACCCCCTTGCGTAAATCTACCTTGCCAAAGGGTAGGTGTTCCGCGGTATGGCGTTTTTTTAAGGAAAGTGCGGACGACAAAAGAATTGTAGTTTGCAACCTGTGCCACACCAGAATGAGCCGAGGCATGAACACTAGAAACCTCACCACCACCAGCATGATCCGACACATGGCATCCAAGCACCGTAGTAAGTGGGAGGAACGCCTGGATCGCCCATCTGTGTCTGCAGGCCACACCACTGCCTCCTCTTCCCCTGTTTTCGGTGCCGGCCAATCGCCTGTCGAAGGCGCAGGCCCGCATACCTCCCGCCCTGCACCTGTAACATCTGAAGCACCATCAGCGACCACATCCACTTCCCTGTCCCAGCACAGCGTCCAAATGTCGTTACCCCAGGCATTTGAGCGCAAGAGAAAGTACCCAGCCACCCACCCACAGGCCATAGCACTAACCTCACACCTTTCAAAATTACTGGCCATCGAAATGCTGCCATTTAGGCTTGTGGACACTGAGTCCTTCCGCAGCCTGATGGCAGCAGCTGTCCCTCGGTACGCGGTCCCCAGCCGCCACTACTTTTCCCGGTGTGCCATCCCCGCATTACACCACCATGTGTCCCGTAACATCACCCGTGCCCTGACCAACGCAGTTACTGGGAAGGTCCACTTAACGACTGACACATGGACAAGTGCTTGTGGCCAGGGACGCTACATTTCCCTGACGGCACACTGGGTGAATGTCGTGGAGGCTGGGAGCGACTCGGACCCTGGGATGGCACGGGTGCTACCCACGCCGAGGATTGCGGGCCCTACCTCCATCAGGGTTTCCGCCAGCACCTACGTTATTGGCTCCTCCTCCTCCGTTTCCACCTCCGAATTCTCTACACGCAGCGCCACTCCCCCATCAGCCAGTAGCTGGAAGCAGTGTAGCACTGCAGTGGGGAAGCGTCAACAGGCCGTGCTGAAGCTGATCTGCCTTGGGGACAAACAGCACACGGCCTCAGAGCTGTTGCAGGGGATTAGTCACCAGACCGAGCAGTGGCTCTCGCCACTCAACCTGCAACCAGGCATGGTTGTGTGTGATAATGGGCGTAACTTGGTGGCGGCTTTGGAGCTCGGCAAGCTCACACACGTACCATGCCTAGCGCATGTATTTAATTTAGTGGTGCAGCGATTTCTAAAAACCTACCCCAATGTGCATGATCTCTTGACCAAGGTGCGCTGCGTGTGTGCACATTTCCGTAAGTCATCTACAGCTTCGGCCGGCCTGTTGAAGCTGCAGCAGCGCTTACAATTGCCAGCTCACCGGCTGCTGTGTGACGTGAGCACGCGCTGGAACTCCACCTTCCACATGTTGGCCCGGCTTTGTGAGCAGCAGAGGGCAGTAGTGGAGTACCAGCTGTTACACGGTCGTCACCTCTCCGTTCAACTTCCTGTAATCAGAAGTGAGGAGTGGGAATGGATGTCAGACCTCTGCGAGGTTTTACGCAATTTTGAGGAATCGACACAGATGGTGAGCGGCGATAACGCTATTATCAGTGTAACCATCCCACTTCTGTGTCTACTGAAACGCTCGCTGCTCACAATTAAAACCGACGCTTTGCATGTGGAAGAGGTGGAAATGGGGGAGGAAGAGCTTACACAAGGTGATAGCCAGAGCACCCTCACTTCGTCTTCTCAGAGACAATTGGAGGAGGCGGAGGAGGAGGAGGAGGAGGAAGACACGGTTGCCTCCGCTACAGAGGGTAGCCATGGAACTTTAGTTCCATCTCTTCAGCGTGGGTGGGCAGAAGAGGAGGAAGAGGATGAGGATATTGAGAGTCATCCTCCTGGTGAGGACAGCGAAATCTTGACTGTTGGTACTCTGGCACACATGGCTGACTTTATGTTAGGCTGCCTTTCCCGTGACCCACGCGTTATACGCATTTTAAACAACACAGATTACTGGGTGTTCACCCTTCTGGACCCCCGCTACAAAGAGAATTTCTCATCTCTCATTCCTCCGGTGGAGAGGACAAGCAAAATGGTGCAATACCAGAAGGTTCTTGTTGAAAAATTGCTCCAAAATTTTCCATCTGACAACGCTGGCGGCAGAGTACGTGCTACCTTGGCCAACCGAGAAGAGGAGAAAAGGGGAGCACACAGCAGTTCCGACAAAGGCAGGGCAACACTCTCCAAGGCGTGGGACACCTTCATGACACCCCGCCAGCACCCTCACCCTGATGCGCAGCCTAGTGTCACAAGGAGGGAAAAGTTTTGGAAGATGGTGAAGGAGTACGTAGCAGACCGTGTCAGCGTCCTCAATGATCCCTCTGTGCCTTACAACTACTGGGTGTCCAAGCTGGACACGTGGTATGAACTGGCACTCTACGCCTTGGAGGTGCTGGCCTGCCCTGCCGCCAGCGTTCTGTCTGAGCGGGTATTTAGTGCTGCTGGTGGCATCATAACAGATAAGCGTATCCGCCTTTCCACCGAAAATGCTGATAGGTTGACACTTATAAAAATGAACAAGGCCTGGATTTCCCCTGACTTCTCCACTCCACTGGAGGAAAGCCCCGGAGGAACATAAAGTGACTTTATATATGTTATTTACAATGATGAGAATACTCTGTATTCCCATTCACCCCTTCCACCCAAAAAACGGGTATATGGTTGACTCTCTTCCATATACCCTGTGCTATAATTTTTATATAGGGCCAGATCACCAGCGGGCCCTGTGATATAATTTTTATATAGGGCCAGCTCACCAGCGGGCCCTGTTTGACAATTTTTGTATAGGTCAGCTCACCAGCGGGCCTTCTCATATAATGTTTTATTGGGTCAGCTCTCTAGCGGGCCCTCTCATATAATGTTTTATAGCGTCAGCTCACTAGCGGGCCTTCGCATATAATGTTTAGGATGGTCAGCTCTGCAGCAGACCCTTACCCATAATGTTTTAGATGGTCAGCTCAGCGCACGTTTCCCTCTTAATCATGGCCTCAGTTCAATAAAATCAAGGACATTTTTGGGAGAATTTGCCTCTGCGCACGTTTCCCTCTTAATCATGGCCTCAGTTCTGAAAATCAAGGAAATTTTTGGGAGAATTTGCCTCTGCGCACGTTTCCCTCTTAATCATGGCCTCAGTTCTGAAAATCAAGGAAATTTTTGGGAGAATTTGCCTCTGCGCACGTTTCCCTCTTAATCATGGCCTCAGTTCTGAAAATCAAGGAAATTTTGGGGAGAATTTGCCTCTGCGCACGTTTCCCTCTTAATCATGGCCTCAGTTCTGAAAATCAAGGAAATTTTTGGGAGAATTTTCCTCTGCGCACGTTTCCCTCTTAATCATGGCCTCAGTTCTGAAAATCAAGGAAATTTTTGGGAGAATTTGCCTCTGCGCACGTTTCCCTCTTAATCATGGCCTCAGTTCAGAAAAATCGAGGACATTTTTGGGAGAATTTGCAGATGATATACAAGTAAATATACAGCAAATACTGTTTGGTAACAATTTTTCGCCTAAAGTCGTTTTTATTTTCCTTTTTGTGTGTTTTACGGTCAGTCTGTAAAAATGGCGTACTACGGGCGAAAGATCGTTCCCAGCAGCGATGTTGGAGTCCAAGATGCATCCAGACATCCTCCCTATGCTGTCCCTGAACCATTTCTGTGGTGTTTCCATCCTTTTCTGCCCTTTTCCTATGGACCAGGCACCCTCCCCTCATCAGAGCAGGGGGTGCCTGGTGTAATGCTCGAGTCCTCCCATTGACTTCAATGGGGCTCGGGTGCTCGGCCGAGCACTCAAGCCTCAGGGGGTGCTCGGTCAGAGCACCCGAACACCCGAGCATTGGGGTGCTCGCTCATCACTAATGGCTATAGGACACAGTTACAAGTGAAACATGAGATTACAGTCTTGGGGTTACTTGTTTTAGCTTACCCAAGATAGAAGTGAGGATTATTTTTTATTGCCACCAAAACAGAGACCTGCAAAATGTGGTCAGATGTGTTCCCATATTTCCAGTTTACATAAGTCTGCAAGTTCAGAGAAGAAGGAGAATAGAAACCACTGGCAATAAGACACATTGTTGTTCTAATAAATAACAAATAAAGTTATATGTTTCCACCTGAAAAACACCCTTATGAGGTTATAATTATATATGTGTATGTTGTCTGCATAGCCACATATCTGCATCTGTTATTTAATCTATATTGCCCACTTGAAATGAAACTGTTACATATTACACTGATGAAGGGACTCTGAGGAATTAGTAGCTCTCTAAAGATAGCAAAAATAATTTTTAGAAAAAAAATAAAAAAGTGTGATTCTAATGTCCATTTATTTTCCTTTTATAGCACATAATAAAAAAATAGATCCAAGAAACAAAAGCTAATGGTATCTTGCAGCAAAATGTCACATTAGCAAAAAAAAAAAAAAAAAAAATGAGCATCAACAGATTTCTGAAGGAAAAAACCATTAAGATTTAAAGAATTGTTCTGTCTCCATGCCCATTAAATAATTTAGTGTTGAGACTGCCAGCTATGGTTCCAATTAGTGCCAATTGTGATGTTGATTTTCCATGATGTGGACACCTGCCCACTTAAATTGGACTGAGACCACCAACTCATATTACATAGGCAACTAAATGGCCATCAGTAAGATTTTACTCGAACAATGGATTAATCAAGGGAAGTTTTGATAAGCAGTGGTTTCACATATTTTATGCAAAATTGTAAATAGCTAAGAGCTATGTACAGTTTGGGGAAAGAAAGTAGTAAACCCCGGTTAATGGATATATAAAAACTCCATACTGAAACATTACATGTCTGCCTCCAATTTGTAGAGCAACATGTTAAGAGATACTTTCATGCACTTGTAATTGCTCACTAGAGTTCTCTTGGCATTTGCTCATAATAAAATAGTTCCCATTTAAAAAAAGCATATTTACAATCAACATTAATAGATTCCTATATCTTAAAGTAGCCAGGAGACTATATAAGGCCTATCTTTAAAAATCTTGATGTTTAAGGCCTTATGCACAGATGACATGAGGAACAAATTATGGAACTATACCATATAAGATACATTCCCCAAGCTCCCCATTGATTTAAATGGGATGTTTAACCCTTCGTGTGCCAGAAGGGTTTTCAACACATTGCATACCCCTCTGCATTCCCGTCTGGCACTCAAAGGTTTAACCCCATTTAAAGGAACACTGACACCTAAACAAGATTTGGGATTATATGCAGTTAAAAACCCTGTATTGTGTACTAGTACCCTAAGAAATTTCTGTTTATTGAGGCCTAAAATCTAGTTTACGTTTGTACTGTGGGGGCAGCCATCCATGCCTTTTCCATGACTCCCTGACTATCATTCCTATAACAATCTTGATAGATATCCTGGAAGTGATAGCGCTGTAGTGTCTGTAAATCAGGTGAGATAATGTAACAGCCTTTCTGAACAGAAGAGCAGCAGATACTGCTCTCAATAAAATAACTGCTTACCTCCCCTCTAGTACAGATGGCTTGTTCACATTCCACCCTTTCAATAGGGATTCTAGGAATGGTAAGATCAGTAATTTTTACTTTTTTAATGTCAGCAAGTTGCACAAAAAATTGTGTAAGCAATTATCATTCTTATGTTCAAACAAAAAGAGGAGTAGTTCTAGGATAAAACAACTACACCACAGGGGGGAACAGAAAATGTCCATTAACTTAAATGGTGCTTTTAACCACTTGAAGGCTAGAGGGGTCTCCAACAAATTAAGAAGCAATGTGTTGGGTACCTTGCTTACATTAAAGGGGGTTAAAGCTCCATTTAAATAAATTAGGCTTTGGGAAGTTTTATTTCATCCATATAATTCAATCGGTTGCTCCAGAATTGTTCCATGTTGATCTGGTACAAGACAAGTTAACCCCTTTTGTTGATCACCTGTTGAGGACTAAAGCTTCCATCAAAAGGTGCAGTTGTAACAAGGCCCAGCATCCAAAGATGCATTAGGAACCCCAAAAATGTTTGCACTGGGGCTCTTCAATGATATGTTATGCACTGACTCCATAATTCTTGGCATGGAGTTGTAGTCTCTAACAGCTGGAGATCCATAGGCCGCTAACTCCTGTTCGAGTATAGTAACCCCTTGAGAACCAGAGGGGTATGTAATAATTTATATAAATGCGTTCCATATCCCTCAGAACATCAAGGGTTTAATTCACGCTGGATACTGATCATTTACTAGTTATTGTCCTATACCGTTGTTTTCCATACAACCTACACCTTAACCCTTGGAGTGGCAGAAAGGTATCCAAAGCATTGTGTTGCAATACATTATATACCTCTCTGGAACTCAAAGGGTTAACAAGAGACATTTGTCTGAAATGGGTTGTAAAGCAACACTAACACCTAAAAATTTACTGCTGTTATGTACCTCCACTTTGTATCATATAGATGATTTTGAAAGAGTGTTCAAAAGCTGATCATATATTTTCTGTTTCATACTTAGCTTTATTTATGTGTCCTCTTTATATAGCTGAGCAATACCACCTTGTATGAAGTGACAATTGCTAATGTAGAGCAGTGTGGTATGTTATCTCATAATTTATTGCTTTAAATTAAAAAATGGATAATATGCATATAGCTGCTTCTGAAATTATTTTCAAAATTGCATATTTGTTACAAAATATCAGATTTACATTATAAATATGCTATAATTCATGCAGGCATCTGTAAAATCTTACATATTATATGAAGAAGAAGACCTTCATACCTTTTTCAGGGGTCCAGGACTCCCATTAATTGTGGCTATCTGTAATGGGATGAAATTAGATTAAAAAAACATCCTTTCTGAGCACAAGAGCACTGGGAATTAATCACAATCTGTTAAAGCAGAACTATCACCAAATTAAATAGTTCCCTTAATCTTTATTAACATAGCCATAATCATATACTTACTGTTATTATGCAGAATAAGTCAGGAATTAGTGAGACGTACAAGTCGTTCGGCAGGCATCAATGGAAGGGATCTTGCTGTAGGCGCTCTCTGTCAGTCCCTTCCATATTTTTAAGGTACCAAGGAACTCCACTCACAATCGTAGAGGTAAACTAGAAGGACAGAGCAGACTCACAGATGCCTTTTCTTCAAAATGTCTGCGCTGTTGCGCTCTGATGCCTGCCAAACAGAGTTGTATTTCTCATTAATGACAGACTTATTCAGCATAATAAAAGTATGAATATGCTTTTCGCTATGGTAATAAGGATTTGGGGGGGCAATTTAATTTTAATGATAGTTCTGCTTTAAATGACTTTCAGTATCTCTCAATACAGTCAGCACAAACAACATTAAATAGATGCTGCTCTCTAAACAGGTCATTTTACACACATCTTATGAAGCATGTTTAGGATTATATTTTAGGGTTGTAACATGCATATTTTTATTTTAAAAATGGTAGCTGTAAGTATGCGATATTTAAAGTTTTACCAATGTATTTCATTTTTGTTGTTGGTGTTACTTTAAGACCCAGCAGGTATTTAAATGCAGTCACCTTATTATTTTCTTCCATTAACTATAATCACTCTGTTGGCGTGCTGTTCATGTCAGCAAGTGTAAAGTCTTCCCACAGCCAAAATTATTCCCATGCCCAGAATCACAAACCATCTAAATGACAGAGGTGTCCAACACATTGCTTTCCTTTGGATTTTGTCAATAAAAGGGTTTATAATGGTCATTTTAAGACATTGGTGGGCAATGCACAAAATTTAGAGTAGTAATCCTCATTAACCTAAGTATGTTAGAGAGGTCTCCATTGTATTATCCAAAAATTTTCTCCTTAGAGCTTAAAGTGAGTAGCTTCACACAATGTGGACCATATTTTACCCACTCAAGGAACAGAAGTGTATGCAATGCATGAACACATCATAGAATGGTGTATATTTACACCTAGGTTCACACAATACTAAGCACTTGCAACTACAACGGTTTGAAAAAATCCTCTTTTTCTCACACCTTACCCCACACACCCATATTCACATCCACACTGGGGCCCCTATACTAAGACAAGTGGTGCAATTCTGGAGCAAACCAACTGCACAGTAGGGAACACATAAAAATTCTAATTTACATTTATGAGGGCTTTTTTCTTCTTGAATGCTAAACAGGTCTCCAAGGCATTGTGAAGCAATGCCTTTGGAGACCTGTCTAGCATTCAAGGGGTTAAAAGCCCCGTTTATATCAGTGGGAGTTTTGGAAATGTATAATGCTCACCTATAGTGCAGTTGGTTTCCTCCAGAATGGTGCCGCTTTTCTTAGTACATAAGTCACATTTCCGCCTTTAAGGTAGCGACATTTAAAGAAATGACATGAGAACCTCGTGCTTTAATGCAGGGCGAGATTCTCAAGTCGCCATTTTGAACACGGTGACGTGGTTAATGTGACTGCTAGCCGCACAATATTTTACATGCAACCTTTTAAAAGGATAGAGAGGAGAGTGACATTCAGAGGACTCTAAACCAATTTCAATGACAGAAGCTTTTCTTTTAACTGTAAGAGGCTTCTTCCACCCATGTGCACTGAGCAGATGGCCCACTTTACTCTATTGCAAATGTGGCCCTGGGATTATTAAATGATTGTACAACACAAATTGAATCTTATTTGGAAGAAAACAATATATATATATATATATATATATATATATATATATAGAGAGAGAGAGAGAGAGAGAGAGAGAGAGAGAACTTGCAGAAACAACAGCATTCACAGGTCTTGTGCTCTATATTTAAATCAAGACCCGTGAATGCTGTTGTTTCCACAAGCTGTCTATACACCTTCTACTACTGACCGGCACCAAGGCAAGTGACTGTTTAATTTAGTGCCCAATCAACTGGAATTGATGTGTGTGTGTATGTGTGTGTGTGTATATATATATATATATATATATATATATATATATATATATATATATATATATATATGAGATAGATAG
This sequence comes from Rhinophrynus dorsalis, assembly GCA_037306005.1. NCBI lineage: Eukaryota > Metazoa > Chordata > Amphibia > Anura > Rhinophrynidae > Rhinophrynus > Rhinophrynus dorsalis. The sequence goes on along the minus strand of CM074720.1, from coordinate 386,232,968 downwards.
ATAGATAGATAGATAGATAGATAGTATATATCTATCTATCTATCTATATATGTATATATATATATATAGAGAGAGAGAGAGTGATACACACACAGACACACTTTATTTCTGTTTGTATAAATGTGTAACGTTATAATGTAAATGCTCTATAGGACATACTTGGAAAATGAGAAATCTTAATGTATTCTTCCTGTAAAACAATTTCTAAATAAAATAAACCTGAAATGCATTATTCTCAAGGATGTTAGCATCCAATAAGTTAATCAAACAGCCAGTATGGGTTTTTTCTCTTTTTTTCAATTTTAATTCAGTGGTAATCAGTAGCTACTTGGTATAAATATTGTTTTCAGCTGCAGATAATGTTTGCAGTAAGAGGAATAAATAAGCTTTATTTATCTTCCTACACTATGCATCTGATTCTCACTGGAAGAATAAAATGTGTCTTCTTGTGCATTGTTATACATTACGATATATTCCTTGTTGTATGTGTGCCTGGCAGTCACAGCAATATACAACTGTTGAAGTCTTGGGACATCCAGTCACATTTTTGCCTTGTTTTGACATGTGAATTCCGACATCTTGTAGACCTATGTTTGTTTAACGTTGGCAATCCTAGTGTTCTACTATTGTTTTAAACTGTGGATTCCACGTCTAATGGTGGGGTCAGATTCTATTTGGCCTATTTCCTGGATCCAATTTCAATGCTACCTATTTAGGCTATTGAGTTTGCTCAAGATTATAATGAGTTGAAAGTATGTTATAAAATATCTTGGGAAATCACAATAATAGCAATTTGGGCCTTTAACAACAGAAAGTGAAAGGCGTCAAGCTGGTTTGTAAACATACCTGGTGAGAGCATCCTCAATGCTGGAAACTGACAGATGGAATATGGAATTCAGGGCTGAAACACAAAATATTTCAAAGAAAAGTCAAATGTATTTTTAACCTCTTAACAACCAGCCATGCAGAGCATGACCAGCAGGGCATTTTTTTTTTTGTGAAATTGAATCAGGGGTCCGTGGACCCCTAAATTCCATGACGTCTCAGGACCGTCACTGGTGCTTAATTGAAAGAATATGTTTATTTATATAGCTTCAAAAGTATATACAGAGCTTTACAATTTAAGAGTTTAAAGGGATAGTAATACTTCGTTTTAACTTTATTTTATTTTGTAGGCATTAAAAAACACGAAGAATGATATAAGTCTTATCTCTCAAACCTTTATGGTTTATGAGATATTCACAAGCAAAGTTCCCCTCCCCGCCCCTTTTACCTAGTGTAAGCCATCTCTTCTCAGATGTGAGTCTGGTTGTATGACAGTACAGATAACAGACGGGGACAATTTTCTTTGTATGAAAACAATGAAAGCCCTTCCCCCCTTGACAAGTTTTTCAGCTTTCTCCATTATCTTAATTGAAGATTGTCCCTCTCTGCAGTCTACCTGGGCATCTCCCTTCTGATCTGGTTGAACAGGGGGGGGATACTTTGTTTGTGAATATCTCTTAAACCATAAAGGTTTCAGAGATAAGACTTATATCATTCTTCATGTTTTTTTAATGCCTACAAAATAAAATAAAGTTAAAATGAAGTATTACTATCCCTTTAAACAAGACAGGGTTACAGGTTCTTAGTAGAGTGAAACGTTGGGTGGGAGGCCCCTGTCTGAAAGCTTACAATCTAAAGCAAAATTGCCTTGATGGTCCTTAAGGGGTTAACTTAAATGCTTGCTTTGATATATACATCATGGCTAATGTTCGAAATATAGCCAGTATTGATAATTACCGACTATTCTCAAGATTTTCTGGGTCCACTGTCCAAAGCCAATAATAAAATGCAACAGAACCTTAATTTTAAAGGGGAATTGTACCCTAAGAATAAGTGTCTCTTAATTTATTTAACAGTGAAACCTAAAGGGACACTATCACCTAAAAACAATTAAAGTTATTTTGTACACATTCAAAGTTATCTATATGTTGTATTAATAACTTTTTATTTAGAAAACTATTTTTTAAATTATTTATACACTAGTTGAACAGTCCGTTACATGGGCCACAGTGCCACTGCCAGCCGTTACTTGTGTAACAACAAAGCAATGCGCAGTAGAGACTGCAGCGCGTGCTGCAGTCATGCGCAGTAGAGACCGCCCGTGCTGTGACTGATACAGAGCAGGAGCGTCCAGCTCTATATCAGCTGCGGTGCGGGCAGTCTCTACTGCGCATGACTGCAGCACGCGCTGCAGTCTCTACTGCGCATTGCTTTGTTGTTACACAAGTTTTAGCGAATTATTATATAGGATTAACTCCTTAAGGATGAGTGAAATGTCAGGGCCATCACTGTTTCCCTTGGTGGCGTGTGTGTGTGTATTTGTGTGTATGTGGGTGGGGGGTTAATGAAAGGTAAGACAGCTCATTCAAAATCACCAAATTTGTTTTTTGGTGATAGCCATACTTGGGAAATCTCTGTATCTGCCATGGACACTCCAGTTTTTGAAGTCAATTATGGACCTACAGGGACAGAGGTTAATTCTATGGTGATGGTGGTGAGTTTCTTCTGAAAATCTGCCTACTTCTTCTCCTTGCCACCCTGTTTCTCCCACTTTCTGCCCACTTCTCCTCCTTTCCACCATGTTTTGCCCATTTCCCACCCAGGTTACCAGGTATGGTTATAGTGTCTCTTCAGCTAGGTTGGTGTCCTTAAAACATCAATCAGTTATAGCTATATACCTTTTATTTGTATTTGAGCTCTCTTATAGACCACTTCTGTTTCAGTTTTCAATCTGATAAGGGCTAGTGACCTTTATGTGTCTTATTGGATAACCCCTTGTTTATTATTCATTTACTAGATCGCCAGAGTTTTCTTTAAATTGGTCTCATTGTAACTAGTAATCATATTCCCCCTTAGACCTCTATTCTCCAATGTAAATAATTCTAGTTTAAAATTACTAAAATCTTCCAATCCTTTTTTTAACTTTGTTTCATGCCTCTTACTTTTTAAAGTTCAATAATGCTTTATTTAAGAACTAGTTGAAGAGCCTGCTAAACAGGCCACAGTGCCATTGCCACCCGGTCGCGGGGCAGTCATGCTCAGTAGAGACTGCCCGCGGCACGGCTGATATAGAACTGGATGCTCCGAAGGAAAGTCCAGCTCTGTATCCGCTGCGGCGCGGGCAGTCTCTACTGCTCATGATTGCAGTAGAGACAACAGTGTCTACTGAGCATGACGCGGCGTTACACACGTTTTAGTGAATTATTATATAGGATTAGTACTCAAAACTGTACTCTTAATTCTAGATAAGTCCTTACCAAGGATTTATAAAGAGGTATAATTATATTCCAATGCAGTGCATCTGTACTCCTTTCTATGCACTATAGTACACCATCAGCTCTTGCAGCAGCTGAGTAACATTGCTGTTGTCTATCAGTACCTCTAAATCATGGGCATCCAACGTGTGGCCCACGGGTCAGATGATGCCTGCCTGACCACAGGGTGCAGCCCGTCTGCGATTTTTAACAAAAACCTAATCTACTATTGCACATAGACTAGTAAACCAGTAAGGCCTAACTAACTAGTTGTCTGTTAAATAACAGTACTGTCATTGACCTGATAAAGTAATAAATCCATATGTAGCTAACAGGCTATATTCACCATTGTGTCACAGATATCAATAATGATACAAGAAGCAAGTACAGTAGTTGAACACCACCTTTATTGAATATGGCACACATAGTATAAAATGAACAATAGCAGATGAAACCCTCTAGTGCAAGACAAGATCCTGAACAAGAGCAAGCGGTTCCTACCAGAAACAGAAGACTGCCCAGGAAAGGTCTCAATATGGAGGTCACTGTGCTATGGCACCAGAACCAGGGATAAGACCTAGCCAAATCTCCTGTACAGGAACAGGTAGCAACAATTCCAAGAGACAAAAGAATAGTAGACAGACCAGGCCTATGGTCAGTCTCAGAGAGGGTACTTGGCCAGAGCCACAGGTAACTGCAGACAGAGAGTCGGACAGAGCCAGGGAGTCAAGACTAGAGCGTGTAGTCAGACAGAGACACAGGCCAATACAAAGTGGGTAGTCAGACAGGCCAGAGGGTCAATAATGGAGAGAGTAGTCAGCCAGAGCCACAGGTCAATACCAAGTGGGTAGTCAGACAGAGCCACAACAACTGGTACACAGTGAGAAATGGAAGCCAAGCCAAGAGTCATACACAGAGCACTGGAGCAAAAGAACTTACTGCATTGGAACACCACAAATGGGCAAGTGACTATGGTGTCCAGGCAGTTTATATGATATAGGCCAGGAGGTGGAGCACTCAACTAGCACCCTGTATCCTTAAAAAAGCAGCGTGCAACTTCTCTGGACAGCTGCCAAATGACACACTCCCGCTTGAGCCAAAATGCGGAAGTGAACCATCCTCCGAGACACAGCAGGAGCCACCGTGTGGGAACACAGAAGAGGCCAACCGCTTTCAAGTAAGGCACAACTGTGACACATTTTTAACAATAAAAAAATAAATGTGGTCCTCACACCTATGGCTGTCTGATTATGTGGCCCATTACTGATAAACCTTGGACAGCCTGCCCTAGATGTTTCTCTAACAAGGATCCCCAATTTTTTTCCCATTTAATGTGAATGCACCATGTTTCTGCAACCCAAATTGTTAACCTTACTTTTATCTATATTAACCCTCTGCCAGTTTTTGCCCATTCACTTAGTTTATTCAATTAGTGTATTTCTGCAGAGGAAAATATATATCTTGCTCTGTATTTACTTTATTTTCTTACACAGTTTAGTGTCATCATCAAAAGCTGAGATTCTTCTTTCACTACCGACTTCAAGACCATTTATAAACAGATTAAAAATCATTGTGCCTATGAGTGAACCCTGTGGCACCCCACTTACACCTTTAGACCAACATGAAAAGGTTCATTTTACACCAGCTCTCTTCATTCTATAATTTAACCAGACATTTAATGTCTGCAGTAACCTATTGTGGGTCACAGTATTAAATGCTGTTGCATTATCTAACGTACACTACATCAACAGCAATACCTTTGCCAATGTTATTGCTTATCCTTTCATAAAACAGAAGTAAATTGATCTGACATAGTCTATTCTTCATAAAACCACTATGTCTCCTACTAAGAATGTTGCTGTTTATCACATAGTCCTGAGCATTATCTGTTAGCAATCCTTCTTGTATCTTACCCACTATGAAAGTTACATTTTTAAATCTATACTTTTCTACAATTTCCACCTTTTTGAATAATGGAAATACATTCATTGTATTAGAGAGGTGCCTAGCATGCCAATGGTTAAACGTTGTGTGTGTGTTGGGGTGGGAGGTTTGAGGCAATTAGGTATGGGAGTCAGGTACGGCTCACAGTTGAAAAGTGACTGGAATGTTTTTTTAAATACTTTTATTTGCTCATTTAAAAACAGAGAAGTTAAAGCAAAGAATCTAATGCTTTGCGTGCGATTGAACATTTAATCATAGGCAAAAAACAGGTGTGAAGAACCCTTCTTCAAACAGGTAAGTAATTAACCAGTCAGCCTCAGTCTGTTTAACTAGGAACAGGAACATATGCCAAAGTAAATAAATGCACATATATAAATTAACTAAAATATTTTAAAGTAAAAAAAGTATGGCTCGATAGATCGTAATAACTTATTAAACTGAAAAAACTACCTGAAATATGAATATAGATTCAGAGTATAACTAAACACTAAAAACAGGTAATACCCAACATTCCTAATATACACTACATAAAATCATGGCATATGGACAAAGATTCCATCCTCATAAAATCATTAAATGAAAGTGAATTTGTCTCCTACCAGTTTTTAGCCTTATTAAATGTATCTAAATGTAAACAGCCTTTACCTTTTGTAATGTGTTTATAGGTTCTCGGTTTAGTTACTAGGGACTCAACCTCAGCAGAACCAAGTTCTCTGTCAGGAGTGGCACAGTATGCATAACTCTCAATTGTCCTCAAATTGCCTCCATCCTCATATCAGCTTCCATATAAGGGGTGGAATAAGTTACTGGAATGAATAATCATACAAATACTGTCAAGATGGATGACCCCACTGAGGTGAAAATTTGGATCAATGGGAGTTCCTAATTAAGGGGATAATAATGTCAGAAAAAAAGTATTAACTATATGGTAGATACAATTAAAAGAGAGTACTTGCACTTATTCGGATCTCTTAAAGCTTTATGGTTTGAGAGATATAGGAAAATAAAGTTCTCTGCTCCCTCCCCTTTCTGCTTTATGAGCTGTAAAGCTGTCTACCATATAGTTAATACTTTTTTTCTGACATTACTATCCCTTTAAGCAAATACTTCAATTTCAGAAAAAGTAAGAGGTACTTAACAGTGCACCAAAATCAAAGTTACAAAGATAAATACTTAACAGGAAATGTGATTGGCAGTTATGTATGGTCATTGGCTGTTTTTCATTATTCTCACTAGAATGATTGGTTCACAAACTTATTGTGAGTTTAAAATCTGGAATGCTGACCAGCAGATCCTTCCTAACGGTCTATGAGTAAGCAGCATTACATGCAAGATATGTTAGACCAGATTTAACCAATGAGGGAGTCCTAGTGCAAGGTTGAGTCTAATTAAACTTATTTGAGTGTGTATGTACAAATATAATTTTGGATGATTTTACTCATTAATTAGTCTTCCTATTGTGTTGCTGATATTTTTAAACAAACTGCCGTAAAAAATCACTGAGAACAAACGTAGCAGAACAGCTAGTTTTATGGGGAAGGGAAACCACTCAGGACATCACAGTCATGTCTTAGCTCTTTTGTGACATTACAGCAGAAATAAATCCATATGTGTATCAGTCTGTCCATAACAACAGTCCATCCCAAAATGCCAGCCAGATGTCCTCTGCAATTGAAAACTAACAAACCTTAAAGATGTACTGTCTGTCACCTTTACATATCTTCCTCTCAGTGGGGGCCTCCACCTTTAACTCTTTGAGTGGCAAGCAGTGTTCAATGCATTGCTTTGAAATGCTTGGTGTACCCCTCTGGTATGCAACGGTTTAAAAGATTTGCATGAGTATTCCTTCCCATTCATTTATTCTACCCACTGGTGGAAACTGATAGGTTTAGCAGCCGAAGAAGTTGGAGAGGGAGGTGATGCTTTTGAACAAGTGAGTAATTCATAACGCTGCATTTATCAGTAAGGTCATAGAACAATGTTCTGCTGAAAACTAGATTTAAAAGCAACAAAACCAAAATTATTTAAAACTATTAAACTGATTGAAGAAAAGGCATAGGTATTTTAAATATACACACAAAAATTAAAGTATATTAAAGGATTGTAACAGCTCAACTGTAAATATACTTTTCTGCCTCTGTGAATATTGTTAGTAAGCTGCACTACTTGTTATGTTTCAGGGCACCCTGAAACAACAGTGTGACACAATAAGGAGTATTCATAGATAACCAAGTCACCAGGTGGACATGCTGCACTGGAAGCAAAGCAGTGTAATACCGAAACAGTGTGTGTGATCACTGACCGTGTTTATATTTGTCCCTCCGGGAGGCATAACCACCTAACAAAGCTAGTGGGTAGGCAGCAGCCTCCCGGAGAGAATTTGCCTGAGCTGAAACAACGTTCAAGCTGTGCAAGTGCACAGCAGGAGCATATCAGCCAATCAGGTGATCAGGACAGCCGTGCAGAGCGTGGAAGCCCTGATCACCTCAGATTTTAAAATGGCAACTTTGGTGGAGGATGCTCTCTCTATTTCTGCCACAGATAGGGTGGATGCCTCTCCCAGAGACAGCCCCATCAACGTTAAAAGGCTCCATAAGAGAGCCTTTTGTGCCTGGGATCTATCCTCTTCTGAGGAGGATATGTTCCTAGTTAATAAAAGGAAGAAAATATTCCTTTCCTCATCCTCTTCATGCTCCTCTGAAAATAAAGATTTTGGTCCCTCTTCTCCTCAAGCTCGTTTGAGCAAGCGACATATTAAAGGGGCAGGAACCACTAAAACTAAAAAGGTGTTCCCCTCGTTTGAGTTATCTAAAATGTGACATAAAAAAGGGACAGGTCTCATTGGAGTTCTGTAAGTCCCTCTCCGTTCTCCTCCTTCAGAGCGTTTGCTCATTCATCCTCCCAAAGCCAGTCCGGTTCCGAAATTGACTGGGAGTCTGAGGAGTTGGTTTACTCTGCAGCTTCCACTGAGAGAGGAAAGCTTAGTAATATTTAGGTGACAAGAGTGAGCCTTTTCGGTAAAGTGCTCCCGTCTAAAAGATTCCATACAAGATGGGCAATTGAGCAGGATTCACAGGTCAGGGATTTTGCTAAGCTAGCTTTCAGATCCCCACTAGTAAAAGAGGATGATCTCCTCCTTAGGAATCATATTGGTATTCTGGACGTTCAGGCTCTAATGGCTCCTGAAGTGAATCCAGCACTGCTATCCATTACTGGAAACAACGTATATGTGGATACCATGGATCAGATGCTGCGCAATATTCAGTACAAGGTTGCGGATGCTGCTGGTCCCCTGTTACTTATGCTTGATAAGGCAGAGAGAGAAGGATCTGTTCATAACCCCTCTTCATCATCTTTACTGGCTTCTAAAATGGCTCTTTTGAAAGCTACCAGCAGGGCCGTGCTCATTATTGGCCAATCATTCAATTATATTTCAAATATTCGCAGAACACGCTGGTTACACGCTGTAGGGATGTCTGACCTGGCCCCTAAGTCCCATGAATTTCCTAACCTTGAGGACTCTTTTCTTTTCGGCCCGCCTTTATTCAAGAAGTGAAAGGCCATTATAAAGCTAGGAGGTCCTTCTCTGAATTGAATAAGAGCTTCCCAAATCGCAAGAAGCCCTTTCGGACCGAGGGCCGTTCCTACAGGGCTACAGGTTCGGCCCGAGATGGAGCACAACAAGCCCACTTTCACCATCATGGAGGAAAAGCGAAACCCTCAGGCAGCTACAGAGGAGCTCATGCCAGAGGAGGCTCATCTGGAAAAAGGAAACCCATGCAGTCAGGTAAGTGTTTTCGCTTACACTCCCCGAAATTGGTTAGCTATAACCTCAGACAAATGGGTACTTCAGATTTTCAAAAGAGGCTCACAACTCCCTCTGCTACGATTTCCTTTCCAGAAGCAGATTCTAGGCAGGGAGGTGAATCCAGTACTAGATGCTTCTCTTTTCCTGGCATTTGATCAAGTAAAGATAGAACTGGCAGATACGTCAAGTTCAGGGTGGATCAGTCCCCTGTTTCCCATCCCAAAATCAGATGGCACCTGGAGACCGGTAATGAATGTCAAGGCTTTGAATACTTTCCTGAAAAAGAAAAGATTCAGGATGGAAGGTTTAACAGACCTTCCAGGTTTTGTGAAGGAAAACTTTTTCTGCATAAAATTAGACCTCAAATACGCCTTTCATTTAGTTCCTATCGTCAGAAAACACTGGCGTTTCCTCAGTTTCCGCTGGAAGGGTCATGTTTATCACTGGACCGTTATGGTGTTTGGCATATCCAATGCTACTTACACCTTCTCCAGAATAATGAAGGCTATTATGGCTCATGTCAGAGAAAAAGGGTTTCTATGCCTTTACTATTTAGACAACATTCTATTGCTAAACACAGACATAGATACTATTGTTCAGCAAAGAGATTATCTAATTTACCTTCTGCAAGACCTGGGTTTCATAGTGAACCTTCAAAAGTCTGTTTTGGTTCCCACTCACAATGTCCTTCTTCTGGGGTTTATGCTGAACACTTCAGATATGTCCTTTGGGGTTCCCCACAACAAATGGGAGAAAATTCTGTCTCATTTAGTTTCGATTCTCTCAAAACACAGTTTGTCTCTGAGGGAATTGGCAAAAATTATTGGGAGGTTGATAGCCCTGACACCGGGTGTCAACGCGTCCCCTTTGCTACGCAGGCAAAGTCAGATGTTTCTAGGAAACCAATTAACACAGGGTGCCCTATGGGAATCAAAAGTGGTTCTGCCCAGAGAAGACACAAAAGAACTACATGTTATCTTAGACTCGAGAATTCCTCTTCCCCACCCCATTTTAGAAGGGCCTTTCGATTTAACTTTGACCACAGATGCCTCCATTCAGGGTTGGGGAGCGTTCTCCGCCCAGAATGCTAAAAGAGGTACCTGGTCGGTTCAAGAAAGTTCTCTCCACATAAATGTGGTGGAGTTGAGAGCAATAAGATTAGCTCTTCTAGTTTCTTTCAATCCCCTAGGGGTGCCGATAAAGGTCCAATCGGACAACAGAACAGCTGTAGCTTATGTGAACCACAGAGGCGGCACAAGATCAAAAGTCCTATGCCTCAAGGCCCTGGAACTTTGGTCTTGGGCTCTACTAAACAAAGTTCGAATATGCGCAGTTTACATCCCAGGAGAGGCTAACGAGTTAGCAGATTCTCTATCACGTCAACGCCTTTCTCTGGCAACAGTCCAATTGAAGACGGCCTTATTTCAATTAATAGAAAACAAGTTGGGCAAGAGACCGATAGATCTATTCACATCCCAGACTTCAGCTCAGACCCCCAGATTTGTAACCAGGACTTGGACAAAAGGAGATTGGAAGATGGACGCGATGTCCTTCCCATGGACAGATGTTCCCGGCCTTTACGTCTTTCCCTCTCCATCTTTTCTGATGAAGATGTTGGAGAAGATTTGCAGAGACAGTGTGCCCAACCTAGTTCTAGTCTATCCAATCTGGACCTCCAGACCATGGTACCCCTTGATCCAACCACTATTCAAGGGAGCCAAAGTACCATTGGGATGGACAAAGGATTGCTTGCTGGGGACCAGGGATCTCTTATCCCAGCTTCCCCATCTCATGTAGATTGCATCCCTGGTAGGCTGTTAACTCACCCACTATTGTCTGACCAGGTGTTGGATATCATTAACGCTTCATTACAGCCCAGGACTAGGGTAAGCTACAAACGTATGATTGAGGAATTTAAGATGTGGGTAGTTTCCTTCGCTTACCTTTCCCAGGAGTCTGATACCATACCTTTAGCTCTGGAATTCCTCACCTTCAAATATCATGCTGGATTAGGTGTCAGTACAATTAAAGGGATAGTAATACTTCGTTTTTATCTTTATTTTATTTTGTAGGCATTAAAAAAACATGAAGAACGATATAAGTCATATCTCTCAAACATTTATGGTTTAAGAGATATTCACAAGCAAAGTATCCCCCCCCTGTTCAGCCTGATCAGAAGGGAGGTGCCCAGGTAGACTGCAGAGAGGGACAATCTTCAATTAAAATAAGGGAAAAAGCTGAAAAACTTGTCAAGGGGGGCAGGACTTTCATTGTTTTCATACAAAGAAGACTGTCCCCTGCTGTTATCTGTCTGGTCTATGGACTGGATTCCACATCTGAGAAGAGATGGCTTACACTAAGAAAAAGGGTCAGGAGGGAGAAACTTTGCTTGTGAATATCTCTTAAACCATAAAGGTTTGAGAGATAAGACTTATATTATTGTTCATATTTTTTAATACCTACAAAATAAAATAAAGTTAAAACAAAGTATTACTATCCCTTTAAAGCATATGGTTCTGCATTACATTTTTTAATCCCTAATATAACACAAGATGCCCTTTACCTCAGATTGCTAAAAGGGTTGTCAGTTTGTCAGCTTATTACCCCAAGATATACTTCCACTTGGGATGTGGATTGTTTATTAAACTTTCTTAATTCCTTGGATAACAATAAAATTGACCTTAGATAGACAGCAATTAAATTGGCATCTCTCCTAGCGTTAGCACTGGCTGCTAGAGTTGTCGAAATAGTACACCCGGTGGGTTTCATATCGTTCTTAAAGGGAGACAGAAGACTTCCCATATCCTTCCAAATCCTGTAGAGCTGGATCTGGTTCAGGACCCTGCTGAGCCTGGTTTATGTTTAGTTGATTTACTTAATTCCTACCTGAATCTGTCTGCTCCTGTCAGACAAGACTTTACACAATTATGTATTACCTCTAAAAAAGCATTTTGGCCAGTTAAGTCTAACACCGTCAGGGGTTGGATACTATCTGCTATGTTGGCGGTGGGTATTGACATGTCTATATTTAAAGGTCATTCTATCAGAGGAGCTTCAGTTTCAAAAGCAGCTGCAAAAGGCCTCCCTCTTCCCATTATTTTAAAAGCCGCAAGATGGTCTTCCAGTAAAACTTTTGTTAAGTTTTACTGCAGACCATCCGAAGTAGAACGTTTACAGTTCCTTAGATCCACCGCCAGGTACGTGCTATTCTAACCACTAGCTTTGCTAGGTGGTTATGCCTCCCAGAGGGACAAAACAGAGTTTGCAGGAATCTATGATCTGCAGACTTCCTTTGTCCTAGGGATGAGCATAACTACCTAGCAACAGCTCGCTTCCCTCCCAACCTGGTTTTATTCTGAAGCCTGGTGGTGGAGGGGAACAGTGGTTGTATTTATAAAAAAAAAAATTTTCTATATTATGATCCTTTGAATTTCTTTCACTCAGTTTCTTTCTGTTTTTCACAGTTTATAACCGTCCTCCCAGACAGGACCAACAAGCCAGGGACCCACCTAAGTAGATCGTCTGGATTTCCGATTGTGCTGTTATGCCCATTTTTTGTCTTTGAGATTTTACTGTATTTTCTCACGGAGGCCTCTTCTTCTTCTCCATTTAACTTTATATCATCAAGATTCTTCTTACCCTTTCCATGCTTTTGTTTTGCCAGTTACTAGAGACTATGTTTTCTGTTGCTCTTGTTGCCCTTGACTTATACTCATACACTTAACGATTAAGACGAGGTTACTTTAAAAAAAAAGAAAAAAAAACACATTATAATCATATATTTGTATATATATATATATATATATATATATATATATATATATAAAGACATAGCTATATTAATAAAATAATTAATAGTCATTATTTCGTGCATTCATTTTTCTGTTGCTAGCGATTACGGATAGAAGTGCTGTACCCCTTCCCTTTTGTATCCTACACTTTGGTTTGTTCCATTAAAATGAGTTAAGCATCCACAGTTTCCCAATTTAAAATCTGAGGTGATCAGAGCTTCCGTGCTCTGCCCGGCTGTCCTGATCACCTGATTGGCTGATACACTCCTGCTGTGCACGTGCACAGCTGGAGCACTGTTTCACCTCAGGCAAATTCTCTCCAGGAGGCTGCTGCCTACCCACTAGCTTTGCTAGGTGGTTATGCTCATCCCTAGGACAAAGGAAGTTTGCAGATCATAGATTCCTGCAAACTCTGTTATCTTCATACATATCACAATGATGGGTTGTCTAATTACATAGTCTATGATTGCCATTATCATCTGCTGTACAACACATTGTCTTACCAGGCACTTAAACAGGATTTGTTTCTAAACAGAGCACCTATTTTAGGATAAAGTTTGGATGTTAATTTATCAATATGAAGACCAAAAGGGATTTTGGAGTCAAGCCACAAGATATTTGTAGGTGTCCACTGTGGCCAATTTACGAATAGACTCTGTTATGTATAATGGATAGATTGGTATTGCAGAGATTACGTAGTTTATGCTTTGTACCAAATAACATTGCAACTGTTTTGTCAGTGTTTAGGAATAGTTTGTTCTTTGCTATCCATCTTTCAACTTCAGAGAATGCGTGCTGTAATACGCCCTCCAGTTGTGATACATTTGAATTTTTTGCAACTAAATGAAACTAACATAATGAAAGTGGTAACTAAAATAATAGACTAAGGGGGAGCAGTAGATATAGCTTATCTAGATTTCAATAGAGCATTTGACACTGTCCCTCACTGAAGACTCATTGATAAATTGCAATGTTTGGGTCTGGATGTAAAAATAGTCAAATGGATAAGGCAATGGCTGAGTGACAGGAGACAGATGGTGGTAGTCAATGGAGAATATACTGACAAAAGGAATATTACAAGTGGGGTCCCTCAGGGATCTGTACTGGGGCCATTCTTTTTAATATTTTTATTAGTGATATTGCAAAAGGTCTTCAAGGTAAGGTATGCCTTTTTGCAAATGATACAAAGATCTGCAACACGATAGACTTTCCTGGGGGTAATAAGCCAAATGATAAATAATTTAGGTAAATTAGAAGAATGGACAAGAGTGAGGCAGCTGCAGTTTAATGTAAAATAATGCACTTGGGACATAAAAATCCAAAGGAAAAATATACTATTAAGGGTACTGTGCTGTTAGAGACAACAGAGGAAAAGGATTTGGGAATAATTATTTCTAATGACTTAAAGGTAGGCAGGCAATGTAATAAAGTGGTGGGGAATGCAAGCAGGGTGCTGGATTGTATAGCTAAGGGCATTAGTAGCAGAAAAAGGGAAGTGGTCATGCCACTCTACAGATATCTAGTTAGACCTCATCTAGGGTATTGTGTACAATACTGGAGACCCCATCTCCAGAAGGATACAGATATTCTAGAGAAAATTCAAAGAAGGGCTACTAAAATGGTGACTGGTTTACAGGAAAAGGCATATCAGAATAGACTAAAGGATCTGAACATGTATAACTTGGAGGAGAGAAGAGAGAGAGAGGCATATGATAGAAATAATCAAATACATTAAGGGATTCAACAAAGTGCAGGAGGGAAGTATATTTCAAAGGAATAAAAATGTTAGGACAAGAGGCCATAGTCTAAACCTAGAGGGATACAGGTTTAGACGTAACGTAAGAAAGTTTTACTTCACTGAGAGGGTAGTAGATAAGTAGAATATCCTACCAGCAGAAGTGGTAGAAGTTAATACAGTGACAGAATTTAAGCATGCATGGGATAGGCATAAGGCTATCCTGAACATAAGACAAGGCCAAGGGCCAAATAAGGTTTGAGGTTTTTACAGTAGGAAAATGGGCAGACTAGATGGGCTGAATGGTTTTTATCTGCTGTCAAAGTCTATGTTTCTGTGTTTCCATGAAAGTGAAGAAGATTTTTGAGATAAAGTTCAAGTTTTCATTAAATGGAGAATGGTTTAATGTGCATGAAAATACTCCAGTTTCCGTGCACATGCTCCATTCCTAAGTTTGTAAATCCAAACCTTATCTGGTACTAGATCTTCATCAAAAATAAAAATACACCATTCCCAACTGCTAGTTTCTGGTTAACAGATCCCATATAACTGTAAGGCATGGATATATTTGCTTGATGTATATATAAATGCATGTGTATTGCGTTAATAGGGGTAATTACAACAAATTGTTCTCTTACTTCCCTGCCTTGCATATACCAAGCAAGGAAATACATTTGAACATTGATAAATAGCAGAAGATATATATTAATTAGTACAGCAAAGAGAAGTGTATTAGCTACCCTGATCTCTATGTACATTGATGAATTATGGCCAAAATGCAGGAGAACAGACCACGAGCCTTCATTTTGGCCATAGCATCATTTTGCTGTACACTAAAACAGATCAGTCCATTTTCAGTCCTCAAAAATAGGGGTGGGCGAAAATTGTCGCCGTGTTCCAGCGGGAAATTTCGCCAAAACCACATTGTTATCTGCTTTTTTGCGGGAAAATCTGCTTTAAAACTAGTGATTAAAATGTTTGCATTTTTCACCCATTGGCCAAAATTTTTCACCATTTTTTCAATGGCTAGAAAGTTTCTGCCCTTTGATTTACGTTGTTTTCGCACTTCTGCTATAAAAACGTGACTTTTCGCTGAAGGCATACACAATAGAAGCAGCTACAGAGCGAGATAGACGTGCTGTGCTGCTCTCTTGTGATATTTTGCAAAAAGTGAGACAGGAGAGGCTCATAGTGACTCCTATCACTATGGGCAGGGTGAAAAATAATCAATGGAGGAGCTGGAAGGACCATTATGTGTCCACTTAGTCTGAGAAAGAAGGGACCACTACTGTCCAGTCTCCCTAAATCACCCCAAGGGATCTTCGGGAATTTAATGGGAAGGGAGGGAGGAAAGGGAATGGGAAGGAAGGGAGAAAAGGGAATGGGAAGGGAGGGAGAAAAGGGTAGTACTAGTAAGAGCAGGACAGGTCAGCTGCCTGTGCCTGCTGCAAGACGTGCTGCCCCTGCTGCCAGTGTCACCATTTCTGATCTTGCAGCCACTAGTGTTGTACCTGTTGCCAGACGTGCTGTCCCTACTACCAGTGTCACCATTTCTGATCCTGCAGCCACTAGTGTTGTACCTGTTGCCAGACATGCTGCCACTGCTGCCAGTGTCACCATTTCTGTAACTGCAACCACTAGTGTTGTACCTGATGCTATACGTGCTTCCCCTGCTGCCAGTGCCACCACTTCTGATCCTGCAGCCACTAGTGTTATACCTGTTGCCAGATGTGCTGCCCCTGCTGCCAACGTCACCATTTCTGATCCTGCAGCCACTAGTGTTGTACCTGTTGCCAGATGTGCTGCCACTGCTGCTAGTGTCACCATTTCTGATCCTGCAGCCACTAGTGTTGTACCTGTTGCCAGATGTGCTGCCCCTGCTGCCAGTGTCACCATTTCTGTAACGACAGCCACTAGTGTTGTACCTGTTGCCAGACGTGCTGCCCCTGCTGCCAATGCCATCATTTCTGATCCTGCAGCCACTGGTGTTGTACCTGCTGCTACTACTGAACCTGCTGCCAGTGCTGAACCTGCTGCTAGTACTGAACCTGCTGCCAGTGCTGAACCTGCTGCTAGTACTGAACCTGCTGTCAGTGCTGAACCTGCTGCCACCAATACTTTGCCTACTGCTAGTGTTTCTTGTAGTACTCAGGGGGGGAAGGAGAAAATTATGCCATTTGTGACAGCAGGGGACCCTCTGTCACATTCCTCATCACCTCTTACAAGCAGCAGTGAGATGTCTGGAATAGAGCAGAAGCACGTAGGGACTAGTGGTGGTGGTGGTGGTGGTGGAGAAGCAGGGGTGGAAGAGACATTGATGGCCTTTTTACCAGAAACTGAGAAGGAACTGGAGACAGGGATAAGGATGGGCATCACCACCACCACTAGCAGTCAGCTTTTGAAATTTGCGGAACTTGCAAGTGCTCTAACATCTGCTGCTGCTGAGATGAAAGGGCAGCAGGGTGCTGAGGAGCAGGCTAGTCTGCCACAGACCACTGTGGATACAATGGAAATGAGGTGGACAAGTAATGTGGGACTAGGACAGGTTCCACTTGCCAGCAGTGGCAATACTCCTCCTGATCCTAGTTGCAGTGCTAAATCTGAGGCAGTAGCAGCAACAGCAGCAACATTATCCGCTGCTACAGAAAGTGAAGGGGAATGTGGAGGAAAGAAGAAAGAGGCCATTCTTCTCCATCTGTTCCCTATCCCTCCCTCCAGAAGTCATGGGTGTGGGACTATTATTCTGTTCCGGCAGGCACAGTGCAGTCATCATCAACAATGGTACAGTGCACAATTTGTGACAAGTTAGTGAGAAGGGGAAAGGAGGGAACTCACCTTGGCACAACTGCCCTGATAACACACATGAAACACAAACACCATGACATTTACTCCAAACATGTGAAAGCCAAACACCTGTTTCAGAAATCAACACCGCTGTTACTGTACCACCTGACTTTCCAGAAAGGTGGAGATCAAAGAGGAGGAAGAATAAAGAAACCCAGACAGACACTGAAAGTTCCATAATGAGCGAAACAACTAGCTCGCCATCAACATCACCTTCTTCCTCTAGGGTAACAAGTACATCTCCTGCCAATCCACCTTATTCATCGCTACCTTCCCCGCGAAATGATAGTCACTCTGTTAATGTTAGGATATGGCAGTTCATCTCTAACCACTGCACACTGTGTGGTGCACTGACCACACATGCCAGTGTGGTGGAGAAGAATCAATACCAGGTCATTAGGTGGTATCTGAGGAGATTCCATCCCACAGAATATGCTAGGATTCTGGCAGGGAGGGTTCATCATTGCTATTAAACTGTCAGCAAGTTGTCATGTATCCATAGCGGGGTCTGGACAAGGTGTACAGTGACAGCAGCAGTACTTGGTTTCGGGTGTCATGGTGTTTGGATACAGTTGTGCCCCCAGACGCTATTTACCACACACACACTGTGCACATTGCAGTTGTGTCACGGTTTGTTAAGACGCTCAGACAAAAGGTTTAGGTAAAAGCATAACTTTATTGAAAAGTTAAGGCAATCCCCATAGGGTTCACATACATATACATACAATATCATAGCAATTGAGAAATAGGACAGGTTTTACCGGCCTTGCCAGTAATACCGAGCAAGGCAACCCAGGCGGCTATAAGGGATAGCAATAGCAGGCTCTACCGGTCTTGCCAATACCGGGTAAGGCAACCATGAGATGGAATATACCGGTTCTACCGGCCTTACCAATACCGGGCAAGGCAGCCTCGGGAAATGCTGTGGATAGGCTCTACCGGCCTTGCCAATACCTGGAAAGGCAACCGTGAGATGGAATGTACCGGTTCTACCGGCCTTACCAATACCGGGCAAGGCAGCCTCAAGGAATACTGTGAAGAGGCTCTACTGGTCCTGCCAATACCTGGTAAGGCAACCGCGAGATGGAATGTACCTGTTCTACCAGCCTCACCAATACCGGGCAGGACAGCCCCAAAAGGAAGAGACCAACAGGTGACAATGGTAGTCAAGAGACAATGACAGGGACACCAACCAACAGCACTTGACTGTAGTATGGAGCAACCAGCATCCGCACTCTGGGACTAACAGTAGTAATCTCCCAGGTTAATGGAGTAAACCAGCGCCCGCATGCTGGGACCAACAGTATAGAATGCCACCAGGTTTAATGGAGTTAACCTGCGTCCGCACGCTGGCACCAACAGTATAATACGCCACCAGGTTAAATGGAGATAACCAGCATCCACACGCTGGGACCAACAGTATAATATGTCACCAGGTTTAATGGAGTTAACCATCGTCCGCACGCTGGGACCAACAGTATAGTATGCCACCAGGTTAAATGGAGTTAACCAGCGTCCGCACGCAGGAACCAACAGTGTAATATGCCACCAGGTTTAATGGAGTTAACCAGCGTCCGCACGCTGGGACCAACAGTATAATCTGCCACCAGGTTTAATGGAGTAAACCAGCGTCCGCACGCTGGGACCAACAGGATAATATGCCACCAGGTTTAATGGAGTTAACCAGCGTCTGCACACTGGGACCAACAGTATAATAAGCCACCAGGGAAATGAGTAAACCAGCGTCCGCACGCTGGGACCAACAGTCTAATATGCCACCAGGTTAATGGAGTTAACCAGCGTCCGCACGCTGGAACCTACAGTCTCGGCAGCCAGCAGGTTAATGGAGTAAACCAGCGTCCGAACGCTGGAACGACACAGTGAGAATATCGCCGAGGCGAAAGAGAGAGCAATGTCGCCAAGCGACTACCGGATGGGAATACTGAGACCAAGTGAAGGAGGAGTACAGCGAGCACCGCTCAGCAGACGGCAACCGGAACAAGCCAGACGGAACAATCGGAGCATCAGCCGTCACGGAGGAGTCCAACCGGAGTGGCAAGCAGACTGGAACAACAACAGGTGGAATCAGGAACACTGGAACTCAAGACTCGGTAGCACTGAACTCTGGAACACTGGAACAGGCCTCAAACAGCAAAACAAACTGGAACACAGGACGCTGTAGCTCTGGACTCTGGAACACTGGAACAGGCCCAAACAGCATGACAGGAAGAACAAACAGGTACTGTCAGAGACACCACGAAAGGGCAACCAAAGGGTGCCCGAGCTGAGTATAAATAGGCAATCAGAGGCGGGCAGACAATAGGCAGACAATGGGAGCCCCCTGAAGGTGATAGACAGTGTATAGCACCATTCACGGGCACCATGATAAGTTGCTGATGGAAGCCACAGTTCCTGTTCTGAAGGGAAAAATAAATATTCTAATATCAACACACCCATGATGATTTTGGAGGAGGGGCAGGTGGAGAAGATTTAATGGTCAACTTGTTCTTTTCTCCACATATACTGGGGGCTACTTATTCTTCTGCTACTGCCTCAAGCTCATCACTGGAGCTAGTTGTGGCAAGTGGAACCTTCATCGTCCATCTTCCATGTTACTGCTATTGTTAATCCCATTCCCTTTCAGCTGCCTAATCATCCTGCTGCTTAAACAACTCAGCAGCAGCAATACGAACAGCAGTTGCAACTCAGGAGAACATTTGACAGTGGCCACTGGCCAACATGACCTGCTGGCATTAGGCCAGTAGGGCATTTTTGTTTTTTTTCTCAGGGCTTGCGTTTTGGAAAAAAAAAAAAAAAAAATAGTCCTACAAAAAAAATAAACAATTTTTGGGGGGTTTTGTTTCTAACAAGCCTAGGTCCTACAAATCAATGTTTCCTTAGGGCTTGTGCCAAACTAGCTTAAGTCCTAGAAATCAATGTTTCCTTAGGGCTTGTGCCAAACTAACTTAAGTCCTACAAATCAATGTTTCCTTAGGGCTTGTGCCAAAAAGCTTAACTCCTACAAATCAATGTTTTTTCAGAGCTTGGTCCTCTAATAAGTCTAAGTCCTACAAAGGCCTCTAAAAACAAATCAAATAAATCATCCTCTACAAAATACTCTAAGTCAAGTATTAGTCCACCCCAGTGGCAGCTTATGTCTGGGGGTTCCTGTCTCTGTCACTTTAAATACAAATGTCTTATTTTATTGATTTACTTTTTTATTAACTATTCCCCAGTAGCAGTCAAATAAGCCCACCCAAAAAAAATTCCCTGTTCAAATGATTCATTCATTCACCAACACAGGCACCCTCCTCGGACCCCTTTATACCATGTCTTATGGTTTTTATTTTATTTTATTCAGGATTTCTTTAAGTGCCCCCCAATCCCAGTAAGCAACCCTCAAAAAACATTCCCTGTTCAACTGATTCTTTCCCCACACCCCGCCAACACTGGCACCCTCATGCCCCTTTTATACAATGTCTTTGGGAAATAAAATATTATTTGTAATGTGTTGTGTGTAACTTCTATGTTCCCATTGATTTCAATGGACGAAAAAAGCGGAAAATCTGCAGTTTTCGCAGGAAATTTCTTGCCAAGCAGAAATTGCCATTTTTCTCTGATTTCAGTTTGAGGTAGAAAGTTTCACCCATCCCTACTCAAGAGTCACAAATAAGTTAGATTTTAGGGCCAACAAAATCCTACAGGACAGATTTTAGGGGAAACATAATCAGGTGTAGTGATAATCAAACCCCTGGATGCTAGAGATGACTCGAATGCATTGTGAAGCATCCAAGAGGCTAAGTCTGATCTAAGGATATGATAAGTAATGAAAATCTCACATTTCTGACCTGTTTGTGGCTCTCTGGCACTGAACGTTGACATGCCTGCACTAAGAGGTGGTTGTAAGTTCTTTGTGGTTTTTGTGTACTGATATTCTGTTCTAGCAATTAGAAGTAATTGTCTCTAGTATTCAAGGGGTTAATAAGTACATAAGTGAAATCCCGGGTTGAATTTTTCCATGATTCTTATCATTTGAGCAGATATGTATATATGAGTTTCCTTATCATCATCTAGGGAAACTGGTTACAGAAGAAGGTGTGTCTCTAACTAACTAACTTATCACCTTGTACAAATATGGTTTGCTTGGCATACAGAGTTTTTTTTTTTACTTATTTTGCCTACAACACAACTATTGCATGCTTTCTGTAACAGAGACCATTAAGTACCTAATCTGTTATGACATTCCCATTCCAGTCATCTCTTTTTTAGTCTTTGTATCCTTTATTGCTATTTATGACTTGGATTACATTGTAATTGATAACTTTATCACAGGTTTTATTTACAAATTTCTCTTTAATGGGAATCAGTTAATAAAACCATTGATAAAACTTATCAATTGCAATGTAATCTATGCCTACATTAGGAAATAAGAACATTTTATGCATATGCTATAAGATTGTCACCTAATTGCAGGAAGCTTGCAAGAGAGAGAGTTCTAGGGAGCATCATTAGCGTGCATGGGTGGTCACGCGTGGGCTGCTTATTGCAAGACCTTACTGCTGCTACGACCGGATAAAGGTGCCAGCCACAATGTCGGATGACAAACCCCAGAGGACCTGGAAGTGTGCCCAGGATAGCCTGACAACAAACAGCACGTACTCTCCTGTGTAGTTTAGTGACCGTAGATGGAGGGTCGTAGGCCACTGTGTTAGCTGGAACTTGCCTGCAAAAGAAACAACCAGAACTAGACAAGAAGTATAAGGTACTCCCTGAACAGGAGAACAGACCTGTACAGTGTAGTACAGTGAAGAATGAGGCAGACTAAAGCCCCGTCAGGTCAAGTTCAGTAGGTACTGCAAGGTCTTTAACAGGCAGGATCATACACAGGATATCAGGATAGACTAGAATCAGTAGGCAGAAGAGGTGGTCAATAAACTTGGCAAGGTTAAAACTGAAGCTGGACTCGCTAGGCAGAAGAGTGGTCAGAAGACATGGAAAGGGTCATACACTGCATAACATCTAAGGCTGGAATTGCTAGGCAGAAGAGTGATCAGAAGACTTGGCAAGGGTCATACACTGGATAGCATCTAAGGCTGGAATCGCTAGGCAGCACATGGTCAGTCTTGCTGAGGTCATACACAGGATACAATAGTAGGGTACACAGGATACAATACTAGGAGCTCAGAGAGATACATCCTACTGGCTTAAGGAACACTGTGATAATGCATCGAAGCCAGAGGCAGGAAGCCAAGTGATTAAAAAAGTATAGTACAACCTACAATGTGGTAGATGTGTATGGTAGTGGTGGGGGACTGGCATGGTGTGATTGGTGGAACCTTGACAAACTGCATTCAACCCTGGAAGGAGAGGGATCATCATAATTACTCAACTACTGTGTGTGTGTTTTTACTCTCTACAGTAGACAACTGGTTGAGTGGGATGTCTTGCCTTGGCCCTCAACAAAATTCTCAATATTGTCTGCTGTCTATCAAGTCTGCCTCAGACACAGAGCTCACATCAGGTTCCCAGTCAGCTATTATATGTATTTGTAAAATTATTTATGTATTTTTTTATTTTATTTTATTTATTTTTTTAATAACACAGTTAGTCCAAAATAAATAAATAAATAAATATTATATATATATATATATATATATATATATATATATATATATATATATAAATTTGCACCCCAACTGCCTGTGTTTTGCCAGTCTGTCACACCAAATTATGGGGTATTTTGGGTCAACCTGCTTCCTCCCTTCCTCTCCCCCAGTGTGCCCCCAGACTCCCCTACTATAGAGAACAAATGTCCTAACTAAATGACTCCCTAAACTAACCTTCAATTCCCCTTTATTTGCCTATCTTCTCTACCTCAAAAACATGCTGCTCTCTCCTCTCACAAACACAGAATGGCTGCTGTGAGAGCCCCACAGCCTTTTATTTGGCTGTAGAAAACTTTCCTGTGGTGGAGAAATATTTTTCTTCCCATTGATTTCAATGCAATGAGGTAGGTGAAAAAAGCAGGAAAAATGGCACTTTTCACAGGAAATTTTTCACCAAGCAGAAAGTGCCATTTTTTACCGATTTCAGTTTGAGGTAGAAAGTTTCGCCCATACCTACTCAGAAGTCCGAATGATACAACATTGTTGGTCCCTGATGAAAGTCCCATAGAGGACTGAAACGTCAGATATGTGGTTACTTTTTATGTGATAACAATAAATATTGATTTTCTCATTTAAGAGGTGTGCTCTGCTACTTGATATGAGTTACATGGTAAAAGATACCACTTGCTTTTATGCAATATATTTGACTAAAATTGTCATAATATCAGTAATAAAGACAAAATTAGTTTTAGAGGAAGAAAAAGATGAGTTGGAGTAGCAATAATATACTAGCTTTGTTGTTGGGTATGGTCTCCACGTGACTGCAACTGATGTCTGTATATGTTCAATTTGGTTGTTGGGGTTTACTAAATATGTGGTTATTAGGAATGGCTGAAATGTTTGGCCTCAAAAGCAAAACATTAGAAAAACAACACTTCCTGCCTTCCATGGGAATTCCTGTAAAAAGTGTCATTTTTTTGCTTTTTCAGTGCAATGAAATCAACAATGTATGCCCCCACCGCTACACACACACACACACACAAATAGAGTTGTTCTCTGGGTGTGGGTGTGAAGGAATAAAGAAACATAAGTAAATAAATAAATAAATACATCTTTTTGACTAACAAGTAACAGCGAGAGACTGAATTCAACCCACCTTGAACTTCTGGCTTGTCCCAGACTATTCACTTGGTATTCATTTGGTTTTGGCACTCCAGGTTGTCTCTGGATTTCCTGGCTTACTGGGACACTACTCCTGATCTGATCCCAGCTTAACAGGGGTCCGATATTTGGCCTTTGGGCTTAAACCTTTAACTAGCTGTCAAGACTACTGGCAATGCCCTCAAACCTCACCACTAGCCTCATTTCAAGCATTCTTTCTACAAATACTTTGTTCTGCCAACCAGATCAGCCCCCCCGAATTAGAGATGGTTTGTTACTTTTGCCTCTATCCCAAGTGTTTTAATACTGTTGTGAAACCAGCAATGTTACAAACAGAAAGAACAATAATCATACATTATTTTGGATATACAAGTTAACAACTAAGTCATGAGCTTTACAATGAAATCAACACTGCCATCAATACATCCAACAAATCATCTTGATCATCATCATCATCATCTTCACCACCACCACATCCAAATGCAACCCTTATTCCATCATATTCACTATTACTGACTAAGCAGCAACACAGGTCAACATCAACAACCCTAGTTATGAGTACTTGTGCTTTCCAAAGCATTGCTTTGTTAAATATTTAAATCCTCTATAGCATTGGAGTGGTTAATCACCCGTGTTAGCCATTATTTACTTAAAACAAAAGTTAACATGATATTTAGCTTTATTTAGTTTTCAGTTTATGTAAATTAGACAGAACTTCCTGGTATAAAGTGGCAGTTGGGAGGTAGTGTGGAATGTTAGTATCAAACTCACAAGACTGTGTTAGTCAGTACTGCCTAATTTGCATAAAATGACAAAAAAGCTAAATATCATTAAATCCATAGCTTTAAACATATAATAGCTAAAGTTGTATAGGTGATTTTGTTGTTATAAGTTGTTATATAATGTTAATTCCACTTTAACTTACACAGGTCAGTCACTTCTTACAGTGCAGTGTGTATAAGGACTTTCTAGCAAATAAGGGAGTTAAAGACTTCAAGATTTTATTAAAAAGGCAAAATATACTATTCTTACATTGACCAAGTCTATTTTTAATCTACAACAAAAACTGCTTGTATCTTACAGTAGACAAAATGCTAACAGTTGCTTTGTTGTACAATTTGTATTACAATAATATTACAGTTAATGTTATTCACCTCCCCCTTGTGGTGATGTCACTTCCCCCTCTGCATGGTAATGCATGTAATTAAGCATTCTGTCTACAGCTCCAGGGAAAGAGAAGAAGTAATATGAACAAAGGTTGGGAAGATAAAAGTTTAACCCCTTAACGAGTGACATGCCAGGACCATCTCAGAATTCTGTCCTTTGAGGACAGTTGAGTCCTGGTATTTCATGGATTAATAAACATAATGCACCTCAGGGCGTGGTATGATTGAGGTAGGAAAGCTGTAACTGACTGCGGCAGGACTGGAGCAGTCAGTTTAAGCTGTTCCCTGGTGGTTCTGCAGATGTGATTTCTGCTACAGCAATCACATGTGCATGAGTTGCAACATAACAAAGACAATGTTTATAAACATTTCCTTTGTCACTCTTCTCTGCCTCCATCTTCCTCACTCTGATCATGAGGCATAGAGAGAGACAGAGATCATACCTCCCAACACTTTAAATGTCCAAAGAGGGGGCATTTCTGTAGTAGATGATGTTGATGGGGCTAGAACTGGTAGGTAGAGAATTAAAAATTATTTTTAGTATACAGAATTACTGACAGCTATTTGTATAATTAAATAAATGATTTAGAACACAGGCTAATTTACAAACACACATACTAAGGTTTAAATTAACATTAATCTGAGTTTTATTGCTGTGGAGCAATTTGATACACTCATATATACCCTATACATTCTGATCTCCTAAAAAGAGGGACATCTGGGTGGGAAAGAATGACCAAGGGATTTGCATCTCAAAGAGGGACTGTCCCTCCTAAAGAGGGGAAGTATGAGAGAACATGCATACATTGTATTCAGTTCCAGTTAAAAGATACACTGAGTACAACTCACTACAGGAAAACCTATGAAAATGTTGTTGTTTTGTTCTTTACATGTTTTTAGATTAGTATCAAACGAAATTGATGATGGGATATACATATAAATATTGCATAAAATAATGTAAAAAATTGTTAATAATTTGCATGGGTGTGCTAAATGAGTTAAAAGGAAGTATAGCTGAACAAAGATATACTAAAAAGTTCAATACTGCTCTTGTCCTCTACTGTAAAAAAAAAACCCTCTCACCAAGGGGTTAAATACAAATATGTACCATTTTTGTGACAGTTGTTTAAACTCCTTGGATGCCATGCTAAAGTAATGGATACCTTTTTAGCTCAAAACAATATTAAGAATTATAACAGTTGGTTTCACAACACATATGATGTTAATTCAGAGAAATAGCCAACTGCCTTTTGAAGTCAGGAAGGATTTTTTACCTACTTGGGACTTAAAAGGATAGTAATACCAAAAAATATATATACTGTAGTGTTTATTCTCCTGAGTAAAACAAGGATATCACTACTGCAGAGAGGTGTTTTATTCAAAAGGAATTGCAGGAAAAATTTGATTTTCTATAATATTTCAGTGGTCTGAAATTGTTCAGTGGTGCTGTTGCTACACCATCCTATGTACAGATCTGGTCAATTGACCATAACTCTCCATAGGATGTTGTAACAATATCAGGCCACTGTGATACTGCACCTAAAATATTCAAGTTTGAGCTGTAATAGCTTTTGAATAAAACACCTTTCAGCAGTGGGAGTTCCCTTGTTTTACTCAGGGGGGATAAACCCTACAACATATATCTTTTGTACATGTTAAGTATTACTATCCCTTTAAGTGGAAATGGCTTCAGTAGAGTATTTTTTTGCCTTCGTCTGGATCAACAGGGGGTGATATGGCTTGGGCTGAACTTGATGAAAGTATGTCTTTTTTCAGCCTCTTCAGCTCTGTAGAAAGGTCTCCAAAGCATCCAAGAAGTTATAGAACTCCAATATGTACCAATTAAATTGGGTTTTGTAATTTTAAATAA
Source organism: Rhinophrynus dorsalis (assembly GCA_037306005.1). NCBI lineage: Eukaryota > Metazoa > Chordata > Amphibia > Anura > Rhinophrynidae > Rhinophrynus > Rhinophrynus dorsalis. The sequence goes on along the minus strand of CM074720.1, from coordinate 386,205,744 downwards.
CATGTATTTGCAGCTAGCATCAGTAAAAATTAGTCATTTGAAATTAAATTCTAAGCATGCATGTTTAAATCATAGAGTGGCCTACATAAAACAATTTCATTACTGTTCTTAGTGAAGTATGAAGGAGAGACAAGAGCTAGTTCAGCTGATTGACTTAGAGAAGTACCCATTCCTGTACTATTCAGAAAGGCTGTTACCTTGTCTCATTCCCACCAGACAAAACAATACCATACACCTTATGTTCAAAAATTGCTTGTTTGGAAATTCTGATTTAAATTTAAAGTCAGTTTTAGCATCGATTTTTTAGAGCAGAATGTGGCAATTTTCAGAAAACTGAGGAAAACCAAGGAAGAAACATTATTAAGGCCAGCATTTTGGGCATTAACCCTTTAACGACTGCCCGATCTGTTGGAGGGCGGTCATTAGCCCTTTGAGTGCCAGAGGGGTACGCAACACATTGCTATGCAATGTATTGCGTACCCCTCTGGACTCTAAGGGTTAAGGACCACAGTGCATTTATTTATTTTTTTCCAAGAATGGATTCCAGGCTCATTGAGCAAACTGCAGCCGTGCATCAAACCCAGAAATCCATGACGTGCTAGAACAGTCACCTCTCCTTAAGTGTCGGATCTCCATGACAGTTCTGGCATGTCTTAAGTCATTAAGGGGTTAATTAGAGTACTTCTAGAGCTAAGCACTTGCACAATGGCAGAAAAAGTAACACCCCCATTCCTTTAAATGGAGCTTTTAACCCTTTAGATGCTAGAACGGTCTCAAGTGTATTGCTTTGCAATGCATTGGAGACCTCTCTAACATTCAAAGGGTTAAAATTCCCATTTAAATTAAAAGAAGTTTGGGAGTTTTTAGGTTTCCCCCAATGATGCTGGGGTTTGCCTTGGACTTACTTCACTTTTCATAAGGACGTACTTAACCCCTTAACCACCTGATCTGGCACCCTGGCAGCCATTAAAGACCACAGAGCTCTTTTTGTTTTTGTTTTTTTGCTCAGGGGATTCTGGGATGGCAGAGTGGCATCCTTGAGTGGCGGGACCTTGAGTGGCGTCCTTAAGTGGTGGGACCGGTGGGACTGTGCTGGCACATCAAGGGTCATTAAGAGGTTAAATTCTGACATGGAAATGTTTTAAGATTACTTTTTTCTAATAGTGGGGAATCTATAAAAAACCCTTCTAAATTGCAGGTAGGTTTAACCTTTTTAGATCCAGAGGGTATGCAAAGCATTGCTCTGCAATGCACTGTGTACCAATCTGGCACTCAAAGGGTTAGGAATTTTCACACAAAAAAAAGTTTATTAAAAAAAAGTAACACCACATTTGCATATATGTACCTCTCTGTGAAAATGTTTTATTTAGAATTTTTATTTCTTATTTATTGGTAGAGACCCTGGCCATTTCTATGCCATTTTTTGAAAAAGGTCAACTGATTGGTGTTAATACTCACCAAACGTGTTGCTAAATGTTTATATATCCCATGATGTCACTTTGTGACACTTTTACAGATGCTGTCTTTATTACACTAGCTTTATATATCCCCCATAGAACCCTATCACTACTGAAACACCTGTAAATATATAGAACACCAAGAGGATTATGCACTAAGGCGTGATAAAAAGGTGATCATGAAGAGATGACTTCTCCAGTGATATCAATTTTCCAGTGCTTAAGTTCTCCAAAGTGGGAATGATCTTAGCGCATAGGCTCCATAGAATAACATAGGCATAGCTGGGAACTTGTCTGGTTTTCATGCAGAGACTCTGAATTTAGGGCACTGTCTCTGGGTCTCCGGATGAAACATCAGGTTCTCCAGGTTGAACAGGTAGAACAACAAGTTCTCCATGTACTGGCATGAAGCTGAGGCATCACATCCCGGGCAAGTGGCCTCAGACAGCCAATGATTGGATAGACAGTGGCAGACCAGTTGGAAGAGTGAAGACAGCCACTGTTTTAAGTTGCTTGCCCTCATCCCACAAGGAGTGGGAAAAGAAGTGGATCGGAGAACCTGCACACCAGCCGGTACTGGCTGGTAAGTGTATTCTTCTTTTTCATTTAACCCTTTGATTGCTAGAGGGGTATGCATTGCAATGTGTTGTGGTTGCATACCCCTCTGTCACTCAAATGATTAATGCAGTCTACTTTTTTTCAGATTGCCGGGTGATGGTGTGTTAAAAGTTCTCAGCTATGAACATAGGAACTGGAAAAGTAATATCAATGGAGAAGTCAACTCCTGTGTATCACCTCTTTATCACGCCTTAGTGCATAAGTCCCCATCTCATTTTTGGTTATCAGTGTTGCTTTAAATGCAATTCATCCTCAAGTAGTTATACCCAACAAAATCCAGCAATAAAAGTTTTAATAAGCAACTTTCACACAGCTGAAACAAGAGAATGTATAATTTACTTTCTAGCTTTGAGCCAAGCAGAAGAAGAAAAAAATAATACGATTTTTCTCTACTAGTCTCCTGTGTATAATGGCTTTCCCCTATCATCTCATCTAGTCATATCTTTCTGCAGTTTGAATTACGCTCTTTTCCTCAATCTGGTAAGGCAGTGAAAGGATGTTTGTTCTGCTAATTAACTTTATTACCCTGATAACTCCCTGCAGCCTTTGACGAAAACAATTACCGTTCCTCTTTTTTTTTTCACTGGCAAAAAAAAAAAAAAAGACTATTAATTAGAATGGGGGGCCCTAGTCCCTGGCATGTTAGCCTGCCATGTTCCCAGGCCCTCGAGCGGGATAACATTACATTGTCAGTAGTAATTTAGCTCTCATCTGTCTCTGCTAATTATTGTCACATTCATCAAATTCATCAACGAAAGTGCACTCAGAAGGATTGCATATTTGCAGTTAATATAGCATAAACTGGTATTACCCATCACCACATTTGTGATGATGAGAGGGACACAACTTATTCATCCCTAATTAGAGCAAGCTGGGTAATTAATTATGCATTCCGCCTTATTACTTCTGAGTTCCCAGATATTGTTTGTCTAAAAAGGAGGAGGGGGAGAAGAAAAGAGAGGACGAGTGTCTGAAATTGAAAAAAAAAATAAAATAAAATAAAAAAAAAACGGTGATGTGTTTTGTCACATACGGCATGCCATAATTCCCACCTGACAAACTAGCTGAATCACAGTAAAATTGCAAGTTGTCAACAGCAGAATAAACTGCTGTAATAACTGATTAATGATCAGCACCTGTGACAGGTGTTGAACGGGACTGTAAACTAGGTTTGATTAACAGGCGTGGATGAATAAATACAAGCGTCAGAAGATAAACTTTGCTTGTTTTCTTCTACCACTTACATGCATTGTAGGCATTGATCATCTAACAAATGAAAGTCTGAACTCATCAAAGGATCATATGGGGCATTTTCTAGTTTCTCACATGTTTTAGTTCTTTATTTTCATCTCTTAGATAAGTTAGCAATTTAAAGACCTATGATGGAATTTTTTTTTTACGTACCACTAATGAGTGCAACTGGTGAGGTTAAGGTAACCAGAGATACCATTTAAAGAAAAAATAATGGATCCTTTATATTATTACTAGTTGAACAGCCCGTAACACGGGCCACAGTGCCTCTGGCAGCCGGTCGCGGGGCAGTCACACGCAGTGGAGACTGCCCGCGCCTCGGCTGATACAGAGCTGGACGCTCCTTCGGAGAGCCCAGCTCTGTATCAGCCGCGGCGCGGGCAGTCTCTACTGCGCATGACTGCCGCACGCGCAGCAGTGTCTACTGCGCATGTCGGGCGTTACACACAACTTGGCGAATTATTATATAGGATGTCTGGGCACTGTAAAATATAAGAGCATTCACATTTCAAAAATAACCCCTCCCACCCCTTTGCCTCACGTCAGCATGTTCTTTCAGACAGAGGACTGACATTACTGAATGAGCAGTTGCTATGGCAACCCACCCAGTGTTTACTCACACAAAGACATTTGTCTCGGTTTAAAGGGATAGTAATGTTTCATAATAAAAGCAGCTCTAATTAATCATCATAGTATTTGGACTTTGGAGAGTGTTATTTCAATTCTGTCAAAGTTGTATTTCAAGAGTAATTCAGTGGCAAATTATCCCCCTCCCACCCCTTTTACTGATGTAACACTGTTAAGCCAGATCAGAAGGGAGGTGCCCAGGTAGACTGCAGAGAGGGACAATCTTCAATTAAGATAAGGGAAAAACCTGAAAAACTTGTCAAGGGGGGCAGGGCTTTCATTGTTCTCATAGGAAGAAGATTGTCCCCTTCTGTTATCTGTTTGGTCTATGGACTGGATTCCACATCTGAGAAGAGATGGCTTACACTAGGTAAAAGAGGCAGGAGGGGAAACTTTGCTTGTGAATATCTCTCAAACCATAAAGATATGAGAGATAAGATTTATATCGTTCTTCATGTTTTTTTAATGCCTACAAAATAAAATAAAGATAACATCAAATATTAATCTCCCTTTAAGTATTTTTAATGCATCAGTGCACTGACAACTTTAGTCAGTGCTCCCAATTCATTATAAAATTACTCATATCGAGACAAATATCTCTGTGTAAGTAAACACCGATAGGGTTGCAGTTAATAAAAGGTTTCTTTGGAGAATAGGCTGACATCAGGGAAATGGATGGGAGGGGGATATTAAATGCTGAATGTATCTTAAACTAGTGAGTGTCAAAGAGTGTGACTGATATCACATATTTAATGCTTAATAATGCATTGGAAAAAAAAATATCCATTGCAAATAACCGACACACTGCAGGATTTTATGTCCCTGCCCTGCAGGAAGAAATGTCTACAAAAACAGAAAAAAAGAAGAAAGCTTGCAGCACTAACTCATAAAATATTCATATAATAAATATAAATTAAATATTAGTATATAGATGAAAGATATAGATAGCAGCAAGGAATGAGAGGGTTCTCCAGTCCCCCTGATATTAGGCATAGACGCAAAAGTGAAAACACATACAAATAGACCTGCGCTCCTCTATATGCTGTTAATAATGTGTGCCCTGTAATGGGCATATATAATAATCCTTAGTAAATCTAAGTGAAATAAGTGAGAATTTAGTCCCACAAATTGGCCAAAACGTTTTGTAGGCTTACCATCACGCCAAGGTATCTCACTTTATGGTAAGTCCTACTCTAATACACCTACAAATACTATCTAAATTAAAAATCCCTGAAGAAAGTTATTATTTTGAAACGCGTTGGAGGGGGCCCTTTAAATGATTTTAAAGGGTGTATCTTGTATATAGATATCGTGTAGATAGATAGATAGATAGATAGATAGATAGATAGATAGATAGATAGGCAGATATAGTCAAGTTGATACCTTTATTGGCTAATTAACCAGATTTAGGATGCAAGCTTGAGGTTTCTTCTTCAGGTTATGCAGATAAATATGAAAACATCTATCTTAAATGCAAGTACACATTGGATTGTTTAGAATATAGTATTAACCCCTTAAGGACCGGCCACGCATGCATGCGGCGGTCACTTAAGGACCACAGGGCATTTTTTTTTTTTTTTTTAGAATCTGATTCTGGACTCCCCGAATGGCGGGCAGCCGTGCAGGGAGCCAGGAATCCCATAATGTACTTGTACGTCCTTGGTACTTTAGGGACTGCAACCTCATGACGTACATGTACGTCATGGGTCATTAAGGAGTTAAGATAACACACATACATCTGTTTGCATGAACCATCTCTGATCAATCAGTTACAGAGTTACTTATAGACTGGCCAGTTTAGAAAATTGACAGTAAAAGCAATATAATAAAATTACATCTTATGCCTTTATATATACATTTGAAATGAATACATATGATTATTATTCTGTTTATTTGAATTGCCTTCCATGTTTATCTTGTAATCTGTGTGTTTAACCCATTAAGGATTAGCGGTTCAGGGAAGTTACCTTCCCTAATGGGCTGCTTTGATCCTTGCTGACGCACTGGCACACGTGAACTCTTGTGTGTACCAGCACTCCGAGCAGGGGGTCTGAGAGAGACCTTCTGGTCTTGGAGTGGTAAATTTCAGACCCTGTTTTTACTTTCAGTGCTCCCGCAGGAGCGTTGTAAGTAAAAGGTGCTTGATGTGCAAGGATTGTCACCAGTTCAAAAGGGTATAAAAACTGGTGACGGTCCTGGCACTTCACTGGTCCTTAAGGGGTTAATATGTATTATCATTATTATTATATTTGTAATTATTATTATTTTGGGAGACACTTTAAAGTGGACCTGTTATACACACAGTTTTTAGTGTCATTAGAAAGATCTATTCAAATTGCCTATACAATGAGGGAGATGCACTAAGGAGTGATAAAGATGTGATAAAGCAGAGATGACTTCTCCAGTGATATCACTTCTCCAAATTCTGTACTATTCTGTGGAGTCAAAGCACTAAGATTTCTTCCGCAACTTTGCAGATTTTAGTCTATGGGACAGATGTTCAAAAAGTCGTCATAATGAAAAACTTGTCGGATCATGAGTTAATGGTAAAAGAGGGACCATTTTTTCAGAAGTAAATCCGTCACGTTTGAAAATTCATCTAAAGAATTAAAAATGACGGTAAGGAGATCTCACTGAACATTGGCGTTAAAAATTCTGTTCTTAAAAGTTGTCTTTGGTTTTGTCTTTGAAACAAAAATTTTCAAAGAAACAAAGACAATTTTTATCTTTAAAATGAAACTTCTCAAAGAAACAAAGAAATGTCTTTGCTTTTGAAATGAAAAAATTGCTTCTCAGTACTTTAATCTTTCTTCTCCAAGTTTAGACTTTTTTTATTATGTCGGGAAAAATGACGTTAATCAAACAAAAAAATGATGTTTGAATGAATATTTTTTTCTGAAAATACTTTACATGAAGGAAGATTAAACCACACCCACTTTTAAGACGGCTTTTTCCCTTTGATGGAGAAGGCAGAACTGGATGCAAAAAATGATGGAAACATGTCTGAGAATTGTCGGATCATGGCGTAAGAACTTTTTTATTCTGATTACAGACAATTTCCGTTACCACCACTTTCTGAAGATCTCGCCCCATGTGTTTTATAGAATAACAGGAACTGGAGAAGTAAGCTCTGCTTTATCACGTCTTTATCACGCCTTAGTGTATAACCCCCTCTCAGTCCTTAGTGCATAAGACCACTTGTGATTTTTGCTTTGCAATAAGTTTAACAGCTTTTAGAATTATTTTTGATTTAGTAGTATAATCTCAGCGGAGCTTTGTTCTTTTATTTGTTCAGGTAAACCTGTATAAATAATTCTCACATGTCCAGAAAATTACTTCTCTCCAACTTCTTAGCTGATAAAACTAGTTTTCACAAGAGGGGTGGAGTAAATTAATAAGGAGGAATGATCATGCAAGTCCTTTCAAAATGGAGGCTCCCACTGAGTGGAGGATTTGGAAAATCCTCTTTAAGGTTCTGGGTCACACAAGGACCAAGCACAGTTCCACAAGGGTTAAACATTTGATACTCTGTTTCTGTAATAGTCACAGGGATATATATGCAAAATAAAAGAAAATGCATTTGATTTAAATTAGACTTTTACGCCACTGAATTATACAAGTCTCCCTAACATAGTCCTTTGCAATGTGCTGGAGACCTGAATCTATATCAGTCAAGGGAGCTAACAGCATAATCAGTGGCATAACTATGGGGGTCGCAGCGGTCACACCTGCGACTGGGCACGTGCACTCCAGAGGCCTGGCTGTCCCCTGTGACCCCTCCGTCTGGCGCCCGCAATCTGCTTCCAGCACTCTAGTAATGCAGAGTGCTGGGAGATGATGTCTGCATTACTAAGAGGACCGTGCGGGAGCTCCAGGTAGGAGATGGGGGCATTGTGGAGACTGAGGGGCAATGTGGAGAAGGGCCAATGTGGTGGTGTGGGGGCCCATGGCACTTTTTGCACCAGGGCCCGGAGGCTTCTAGTTATGCCTCTGAGCATAATTTAAATCACTGAGCAATTTTAACCCTTTGAGGGCCAGAGAGGTACACACCGCAATGCGTTGCATACCCCTCTGGCAATCAAAGGGTTAAAGTTTCCTATGGAATAGCTTTTTTCCACCACAATTGCTCCAAGTACTTTTTGTAAGTCCCATGAGATTATTATACTGATTCCTTCAGTCCCTATAACATTCTGCTGCCAGACTCGGCTGCTTAAACTCACAGGGGTAGATCTGAAGGCAGTCGTTAACATAGCTGGTAGGGCCAAAGTGAATACCGGCTGAAAAACTAACATGTCTAACGGGGTATTCAGAGGTCCTACCAGCTAAAATCACAAAGGATGTTAAGCCACAGAAACGGTCTTGTGGCTAAACGTCTGTTTTGTGAGTTAAGTTCCCAAAGCACCGCTAAGAGCAGCGAGAACTTAACATTAAAAAACAATTAACTATCGGTGCCTGACATACTGCCAAGCACCGATCGTTAACTAATCCATGTTACGCTTACCTGTCATCCACTGTTTATCGCCTTCTATCTCCATTCTTTCTTCTCTTGTATTTTCTGTCTTTGTAAAACAAAAACAAAGGTTTAAGTTTTAAGCATACATACTTTAACCCCTTGAGTGCCAGAGGGGTACACAACGCATTGCAAAGAAATGCGTTGCATACCTCTCTGGGGCCCAACGGGTTAAAGTATGTAGTAGTGTGCCATTTGTTAAAAAACAAATGCCCCCATAATAATAATAATAAATGTCAATATATTCAATGCCAATGGTATTGCCAAAAGTAAAATAAAATTATAATTAGCATAGCTTCCCCCTCCTTCTTGTCCACGGGCCGATGCCAGCTCTGGTCTGAGGGAATTAGAATTGAGGCTGCCCATATATATGGGCAGCCTTACTTCTAATTCTCTCACAGCCATTGGCTGGGATATGCTTATACATCTCCAGCCAATCAGTTCCAGTACAGCTGCTCAAAGCTGATTGGCAACTAACATTAACAACTGGCACACTACTACATATTTTAACCATTTGGGCCCCAGAGAGGTACGCAACGCGTACCCCTCTGGCATTCAAGGGGTAAAAGTATGTATGCTTTTAACTTAAACTTTTGTTTTTGTTTTACAGCAAGAAGAAAGAAGACAGAAGATACAAGAGAAGAAAGAAGGACAGAAGATTGGAAAGAAGATGGTTAGGAAGCTGAGGACTCCGCTGGACATCAGGATTACTTGTAAGAGTTAACCCTTTGAGTGCCAGAGGGGTACACAATGCATTGCTTTGCGATGCGTTGCGTACTCCTCTCGCACTCAAAGGGTTAATGCGATTTTGCTTTACTTAGGCGGGTTAACTCTATGAATGCCGGCGGGGTAATTATACCCCGCTAGCACTCATAGGGTTAATCCTACTAACTTTGGACACGTTTTAGGCACTTTGGATGTACTGATGTGGGAATACATGCACTGAGGTCTTTGTTTTTTTTTGCCAGTTAAAGGAATAGTAATACTTAGTTTTATCTTTATTTTATTTTATAAGCATTAAAAAATCATGAAGAACGATATAAGTCTTATGTCTCAAACCTTTATGGTTTGAGAGATACAAGCAAAGTTTCCCCTCACTGACTAAAATGGTCAAGTCTGCGATCTAGCTGTCAGATTTGGAATCCGGTCCGTGGACCGCCTGTGGTTCTACAGCAGAGCCGAGATCGCGAGATATAAGAAGAACTACTTTATTCGAATAGTCTACAAAGTGTGCCTGGTTTGCAAGAACTTTTTAGACCCTTCCAATGAAATGGTTATTTTTATATCTTGCGATCTCTGCTCTGCTGAAGAGCCATCAGTTGATCTGCAAACCGGATTCCAAATCTGACAGCTAGATTGCAGACTTGACCATTTTGGCCAGTGAGCGGAAACTTTGCTTGTGAATATCTCTCAAAGTCATAGACTTATATCGTTCTTCATGTTTTTTAAATGCCTACAAAATAAAATAAAGATAAAATGAAGTATTACTATCCCTTTAATTGCTGCTTTAGCTGGCAAAAGATCGGATAAGTTTTTTCAGCTAACGCAGTCCTTTAAATGGCAAATTGGATCGTTTTTTTTTTTTTACATGGGCCAAAACACACGTTAGTGTAGCGGCTGTATTATTTGATGACCTGCAGTTAGCGATTCATTACATGTCCCTTTGAATGGCTTACTACATGTTAAAACACCCGTTGGTGTTTTTTTTGCCTAAAGCCTGCCTTTAAATCTACCCCTTAGACTCCGATGTGCTAAGAGTTGGATTAAAGCAGTACTACCACCTTTAAGAAAAATGTCCCCAAATAATTCCTCATCTGGCGACTAGCTGCTCATTAGCGCTAGTCGCCAGAATTATTACCTCTTTAATGCGAATTATCCATTGCTCCGGGACTGACAGGCAGGATGGAACGCAGACATCTTTTCATATTGACGTCTGCCCGTCTGCGCTGTCAGTCCCATTCTACTATACGATGCGTTGCTAGGAGCCTTTCGGCTCCAAAAGGGACTGACTGCGCAGGTTTGAAGACATCACTATGGAAAGATGTCTGCACTACGTCCTGCCTGTCAGTCCCGGAGCAGGGCATTAAGGAGATAATAATTCTGGGGACTAGCGCTACTGAGCAGCTAGTCACCAGATAAGGAATTATTTGGGGACATCTTTCTTAATGGTGGTAGTTCTGCCTTAAACTTTTGAGTGCCAGAGGGGTACGAAATGCAATTCTGAAGCAATCCAACCGCACTATTGGGACAAATAAAAATGCCTCAACTCTCCATAGATTTAAATTGGACTATTAACTACTTGAATGCTAGGGAGGTCTCCTATGCATTGTAAAGCAATGCCTTAGAGACCTCTCTAGCATTCAGTACGTTAAAAGACCAATTTAAATCAATGAGAATTGTATTTGACCCCATGATACAAATGGTTTGCCTCAGAATTACACCAGGGAGAGATGCACTAAGGTGTGACAAAGAAGTGATAAAGTGGAAGAACTTCTCCAGTGATATCACTTCTCCAAGTACTATGTTATTTTATGGTGCCAATGCACTAAGATTTTTCCATGTTAGTGCATACACCTCAGAGCACACAGGCTCTATAGAATAACATAGGACTTTGAGATGTGATATCACTGTAGAAGTTATCATCTCTTTATCACTCATTAGTGTGCAATCAATTATCTTTCATTTAACTTAATTAATTGCTAGAGAGGTCTCCAACCCATTGCTTTACAATTCATGGGAAACCTTTCTAGCATTCAAGGGGTTAATAGTCTGGTTTAAATCAATGGATATTTGAGGCATTTTATATATTAGCCTCACTGTCTCTTTTTAGCCAGGCCACTATGAAAGATACATCACAGGTTTCTGATATCAGAATCCACATTGATTAAAACAGTAAAGAAAAATCAATTCCCTGTGCTTTTCAGGGCTGGATTTCCCAACTGGCAGAGAAAGCAAATGCTTAGAGCTCCAAATTTTGAGGCGAACCTCAGCTGTGCTGGACACACCCATATTCTGAATTGTGGGTGTGGCCAGAACAGTCTCAGTAGCCCAGAACTAGTTTTATCCTGTTTCACATCCTATTATTTAATCCCTTAGACACTAGAGAGATGTCCAATGGATTGCAAAACAAAACCTTGGAGTACTATCTAGTAGTGATGAGCGAGCACCCCAATGCTCGGGTGTTCGGGTGCTCTGACCGAGCACCCCCTGAGGCTCGAGTGCTCGGCCGAGCACCCGAGCCCCATTGAAGTCAATGGGAGGACTCGAGCATTACACCAGGCACCCCCTGCTCTGATGAGGGGAGGGTGCCTGGTCCATAGGAAAAGGGCAGAAAAGGATGGAAACACCACAGAAATGGTTCAGGGACAGCATAGGGAGGATGTCTGGATGCATCTTGGACTCCAACATCGCTGCTGGGAACGATCTTTCGCCCGTAGTACGCCATTTTTACAGACTGACCATAAAACACACAAAAAGGAAAATAAAAACGACTTTAGGCGAAAAATTGTTACCAAACAGTATTTGCTGTATATTTACTTGTATATCATCTGCAAATTCTCCCAAAAATTTCCTCGATTTTTCTGAACTGAGGCCATGATTAAGAGGGAAACGTGCGCAGAGGCAAATTCTCCCAAAAATTTCCTTGATTTTCAGAACTGAGGCCATGATTAAGAGGGAAACGTGCGCAGAGGCAAATTCTCCCAAAAATTTCCTTGATTTTCAGAACTGAGGCCATGATTAAGAGGGAAACGTGCGCAGAGGCAAATTCTCCCAAAAATTTCCTTGATTTTCAGAACTGAGGCCATGATTAAGAGGGAAACGTGCGCAGAGGCAAATTCTCCCAAAAATTTCCTTGATTTTCAGAACTGAGGCCATGATTAAGAGGGAAACGTGCGCTGAGCTGACCATCTAAAACATTATGGGTGAGGGTCTGCTGCAGAGCTGACCATCCTAAACATTATATGCGAAGGCCCGCTAGTGAGCTGACGCTATAAAACATTATATGAGAGGGCCCGCTAGAGAGCTGACCCAATAAAACATTATATGAGAAGGCCCGCTGGTGAGCTGACCTATATAAAAATTGTCAAACAGGGCCCGCTGGTGAGCTGGCCCTATATAAAAATTATATCACAGGGCCCGCTGGTGAGCTGGCCCTATATAAAAATTATAGCACAGGGCATATGGAAGAGGAGGAGGAGGATGAGAAGATTAAGAGTCAACCATATACCCGTTTTTTGGGTGGAAGGGGTGAATGGGAATACAGAGTATTCACATCATTGTAAATAACATATATAAAGTGAGTTTATGTTCCCCCGGGGCTTTCCTCCAGTGGAGTGGAGAAGTCAGGGGAAATCCAGGCCTTGTTCATTTTTATAAGTGTCAACCTATCAGCATTGTCGGTGGAGAGGCGGATACGCTTATCTGTTATGATGCCACCAGCAGCACTAAATACCCGCTCAGACAGAACGCTGGCGGCAGGGCAGGCCAGCACCTCCAAGGCGTAGAGTGCCAGTTCATACCACGTGTCCAGCTTGGACACCCAGTAGTTGTAAGGCACAGAGGGATCATTGAGGACGCTGACACGGTCTGCTACGTACTCCTTCACCATCTTCCAAAACTTTTCCCTCCTTGTGACACTAGGCTGCGCATCAGGGTGAGGGTGCTGGCGGGGTGTCATGAAGGTGTCCCATGCCTTGGAGAGTGTTGCCCTGCCTTTCTCGGAACTGCTGTGTGCTCCCCTTTTCTCCCCTTCTCGGTTGGCCAAGGTAGCACGTACTCTGCCGCCAGCGTTGTCAGATGGAAAATTTTGGAGCAATTTTTCAACAAGAACCTTCTGGTATTGCACCATTTTGCTTGTCCTCTCCACCGGAGGAATGAGAGATGAGAAATTCTCTTTGTAGCGGGGGTCCAGAAGGGTGAACACCCAGTAATCCGTGTTGTTTAAAATGCGTATAACGCGTGGGTCACGGGAAAGGCAGCCTAACATAAAGTCAGCCATGTGTGCCAGAGTACCAACAGTCAAGATTTCGCTGTCCTCACCAGGAGGATGACTCTCAATATCCTCATCCTCTTCCTCCTCTTCTGCCCACCCACGCTGAAGAGATGGAACTAAAGTTCCATGGCTACCCTCTGTAGCGGAGGCAACCGTGTCTTCCTCCTCCTCCTCCTCCTCCTCCGCCTCCTCCAATTGTCGCTGAGAAGACGAAGTGAGGGTGCTCTGGCTATCACCTTGTGTAAGCTCTTCCTCCCCCATTTCCACCTCTTCCACATGCAAAGCGTCGGTTTTAATTGTGAGCAGCGAGCGTTTCAGTAGACACAGAAGTGGGATGGTTACACTGATAATAGCGTTATCGCCGCTCACCATCTGTGTCGATTCCTCAAAATTGCGTAAAACCTCGCAGAGGTCTGACATCCATTCCCACTCCTCACTTCTGATTACAGGAAGTTGAACGGAGAGGCGACGACCGTGTAACAGCTGGTACTCCACTACTGCCCTCTGCTGCTCACAAAGCCGGGCCAACATGTGGAAGGTGGAGTTCCAGCGCGTGCTCACGTCACACAGCAGCCGGTGAGCTGGCAATTGTAAGCGCTGCTGCAGCTTCAACAGGCCGGCCGAAGCTGTAGATGACTTACGGAAATGTGCACACACGCGGCGCACCTTGGTCAAGAGATCATGCACATTGGGGTAGGTTTTTAGAAATCGCTGCACCACTAAATTAAATACATGCGCTAGGCATGGTACGTGTGTGAGCTTGCCGAGCTCCAAAGCCGCCACCAAGTTACGCCCATTATCACACACAACCATGCCTGGTTGCAGGTTGAGTGGCGAGAGCCACTGCTCGGTCTGGTGACTAATCCCCTGCAACAGCTCTGAGGCCGTGTGCTGTTTGTCCCCAAGGCAGATCAGCTTCAGCACGGCCTGTTGACGCTTCCCCACTGCAGTGCTACACTGCTTCCAGCTACTGGCTGATGGGGGAGTGGCGCTGCGTTTAGAGAATTCGGAGGTGGAAACGGAGGAGGAGGAGCCAATAACGTAGGTGCTGGCGGAAACCCTGATGGAGGTAGGGCCCGCAATCCTCGGCGTGGGTAGCACCCGTGCCATCCCAGGGTCCGAGTCGCTCCCAGCCTCCACGACATTCACCCAGTGTGCCGTCAGGGAAATGTAGCGTCCCTGGCCACAAGCACTTCTCCATGTGTCAGTCGTTAAGTGGACCTTCCCAGTAACTGCGTTGGTCAGGGCACGGGTGATGTTACGGGACACATGGTGGTGTAATGCGGGGATGGCACACCGGGAAAAGTAGTGGCGGCTGGGGACCGCGTACCGAGGGACAGCTGCTGCCATCAGGCTGCGGAAGGACTCAGTGTCCACAAGCCTAAATGGCAGCATTTCGATGGCCAGTAATTTTGAAAGGTGTGAGGTTAGTGCTATGGCCTGTGGGTGGGTGGCTGGGTACTTTCTCTTGCGCTCAAATGCCTGGGGTAACGACATTTGGACGCTGTGCTGGGACAGGGAAGTGGATGTGGTCGCTGATGGTGCTTCAGATGGTACAGGTGCAGGGCGGGAGGTATGCGGGCCTGCGCCTTCGACAGGCGATTGGCCGGCACTGAAAACAGGGGAAGAGGAGGCAGTGGTGTGGCCTGCAGACACAGATGGGCGATCCAGGCGTTCCTCCCACTTACTACGGTGCTTGGATGCCATGTGTCGGATCATGCTGGTGGTGGTGAGGTTTCTAGTGTTCATGCCTCGGCTCATTCTGGTGTGGCACAGGTTGCAAACTACAATTCTTTTGTCGTCCGCACTTTCCTTAAAAAACCGCCATACCGCGGAACACCTACCCTTTGGCAAGGTAGATTTACGCAAGGGGGTGCTCCGTGGAACATTTGCGGTCCGGTTTGGTGCGGTCCGCCTTCTTTCTGTAGCCACACCACTGCCTCTTCCAGCCTGTTGCGGTGCTGCAGATGGCTCACCCTCAGGACTGCTGTCATGGCTCGGCTCTACACCTTCCCAGGTGGGGTCAGTCACCTCATCGTCCACCAAGTCCTCCTCCACTTCCTCACTCTGATCATCCTCCTCAAGTCTTGATCCCACCACATACTCAGTCATTGACAACTGTATAACATTCTCCTCAACAAGGTCTTGAGACGGAAATAGTGGTTGATTTAATGGCAACTGTGTCTCATCATCATCATCATCATCCACTACTTCCTTTGACCTTAAATGCCGTTCACATCTGTCATCTTCTTGTGATTGGGTAGCCTCTAGAGGTTGTGAATCAGGGCACAAGATGTCATGTTCCTCTGCAAGCGTGCTTGGAGAGAGGGTCAAATGAAGGATTGGTGATGAGACGAGCTCCTCACTATATCCCAGTGTGGGATCACTTCTTTGACCAGACCGTGTATGGTGGGAGGAAGGATGATCAGAGTGAGGATTATGTTGACCAGACTCTTGGCTACTGAGAGTGGACTTGGTGGAAGACAGGGTGGTGCTTAACCGACTGGAAGCAGTATCAGCTGTCATCCAACCGACCACCTGTTCGCAGTGGTCGGACCTCGAGAGTGATGTCCTGCGACGCCCTGTAAAATTACACATGAAGCTAGGTATGGTGGATGTGTTTCTTTCTTGTGCTCTGGCACCAGGCACAGTTTCTCCGCGTCCTGACCCGCGCCCTGAACTTTCAGGATCACGTCCACTTCCCCGTCCCTTTTTACCCGCCTTCTTCATCTTACACAGAATATGTGACTTTAATATTTGAGTTTGAAAACTTAACAGTATTTCTTACTATTCTGCAACTCTGCAGAGTACACAGAATAGGCTGCTAAACTGCGGTGATACACACTGAATGGAATATGTGACTTTAATATTTGAGTTTGAAAACTTAACAGTATTTCTTACTATTCTGCAACTGTGCAGAGTACACAGAATAGGCTGCTAAACTGCGGTGATACACACTGAATGGAATATGTGACTTTAATATTTGAGTTTGAAAACTTAACAGTATTTCTTACTATTCTGCAACTCTGCAGAGTACACAGAATAGGCTGCTAAACGGCGGTGAAACACACTGAATGGAATATGTGACTTTAATATTTGAGTTTGAAAACTTAACAGTATTTCTTACTATTCTGCAACTGTGCAGAGTACACAGAATAGGCTGCTAAACGGCGGTGAAACACACTGAATGGAATATGTGACTTTAATATTTGAGTTTGAAAACTTAACAGTATTTCTTCCTATTCTGCAACTGTGCAGAGTACACAGAATAGGCTGCTAAACTGCGGTGATACACACTGAATGGAATATGTGACTTTAATATTTGAGTTTGAAAACTTAACAGTATTTCTTACTATTCTGCAACTGTGCAGAGTACACAGAATAGGCTGCTAAACGGCGGTGAAACACACTGAATGGAATATGTGACTTTAATATTTGAGTTTGAAAACTTAACAGTATTTCTTACTATTCTGCAACTCTGCAGAGTACACAGAATAGGCTGCTAAACGGCGGTGAAACACACTGAATGGAATATGTGACTTTAATATTTGAGTTTGAAAACTTAACAGTATTTCTTACTATTCTGCAACTGTGCAGAGTACACAGAATAGGCTGCTAAACTGCGGTGATACACACTGAATGGAATATGTGACTTTAATATTTGAGTTTGAAAACTTAACAGTATTTCTTACTATTCTGCAACTCTGCAGAGTACACAGAATAGGCTGCTAAACTGCGGTGATACACACTGAATGGAATATGTGACTTTAATATTTGAGTTTGAAAACTTAACAGTATTTCTTACTATTCTGCAACTCTGCAGAGTACACAGAATAGGCTGCTAAACGGCGGTGAAACACACTGAATGGAATATGTGACTTTAATATTTGAGTTTGAAAACTTAACAGTATTTCTTACTATTCTGCAACTGTGCAGAGTACACAGAATAGGCTGCTAAACTGCGGTGATACACACTGATTGGAATATGTGACTTTAATATTTGAGTTTGAAAACTTAACAGTATTTCTTACTATTCTGCAACTGTGCAGAGTACACAGAATAGGCTGCTAAACTGCGGTGATACACACTGAATGGAATATGTGACTTTAATATTTGAGTTTGAAAACTTAACAGTATTTCTTACTATTCTGCAACTCTGCAGAGTACACAGAATAGGCTGCTAAACTGCGGTGATACACACTGAATGGAATATGTGACTTTAATATTTGAGTTTGAAAACTTAACAGTATTTCTTACTATTCTGCAACTCTGTAGAGTACACAGAATAGGCTGCTAAACGGCGGTGAAACACACTGAATGGAATATGTGACTTTAATATTTGAGTTTGAAAACTTAACAGTATTTCTTACTATTCTGCAACTCTGCAGAGTACACAGAATAGGCTGCTAAACGGCGGTGAAACACACTGAATGGAATATGTGACTTTAATATTTGAGTTTGAAAACTTAACAGTATTTCTTACTATTCTGCAATTGTGCAGAGTACACAGAATAGGCTGCTAAACTGCGGTGATACACACTGAATGGAATATGTGACTTTAATATTTGAGTTTGAAAACTTAACAGTATTTCTTACTATTCTGCAACTCTGCAGAGTACACAGAATAGGCTGCTAAACTGTGGTGATACACACTGAATGGAATATGTGACTTTAATATTTGAGTTTGAAAACTTAACAGTATTTCTTACTATTCTGCAACTCTGCAGAGTACACAGAATAGGCTGCTAAACTGCGGTGATACACACTGAATGGAATATGTGACTTTAATATTTGAGTTTGAAAACTTAACACTATTTCTTACTATTCTGCAACTCTGCAGAGTACACAGAATAGGCTGCTAAACGGTGGTGAAACACACTGAATGGAATATGTGACTTTAATATTTGAGTTTGAAAACTTAACACTATTTCTTACTATTCTGCAACTGTGCAGAGTACACAGAATAGGCTGCTAAACGGCGGTGATACACACTGAATGGAATATGTGACTTTAATATTTGAGTTTGAAAACTTAACACTATTTCTTACTATTCTGCAACTGTGCAGAGTACACAGAATAGGCTGCTAAACGGCGGTGATACACACTGAATGGAATATGTGACTTTAATATTTGAGTTTGAAAACTTAACACTATTTCTTACTATTCTGCAACTGTGCAGAGTACACAGAATAGGCTGCTAAACGGCGGTGATACACACTGAATGGAATATGTGACTTTAATATTTGAGTTTGAAAACTTAACAGTATTTCTTACTATTCTGCAACTCTGCAGAGTACACAGAATGTGCTGCTAAACTGCGGCGAAGCACACTGAATGGAATATGTGACTTTGATATTTTAGTTTGAAGACTTAACAGTATTTCTTCCTATTCTGCAACTCTGCACAGTACACAGAATGTGCTGCTAAACTGCGGCGAAGCACACTGAATGGAATATGTGACTTTGATATTTTAGTTTGAAGACTTAACAGTATTTCTTCCTATTCTGCAACTCTGCACAGTACACAGAATGTGCTGCTAAACTGCGGCGAAGCACACTGAATGGAATATGTGACTTTGATATTTTAGTTTGAAGACTTAACAGTATTTCTTCCTATTCTGCAACTCTGCACAGTACACAGAATGTGCTGCTAAACTGCGGCGACGCACACTGAATGAAATATGTGACTTTGATATTTTAGTTTGAAGACTTAACAGAATGTGCTCTAATCTGCAACTTTGCACACTAAACAGAATGTGCTCTAATCTGCAACTTTGCACACTAAACAGAATGTGCTCTAATCTGCAACTGTGCACACTAAACAGAATGTGCTCTAATCTGCAACTTTTGACACTAAACAGAATATTTTTTTTTGTTTGTTTGTTTTTTTCCCCCCACACAAAATAACCTGCTGCCCCCACACACAGTAGTCCTAAAAAGGACTTTTGGTTCTTTTTTTTCACAAGTTTGGTTTTTTTCCTCCCTACACTGCCTTTCCCTTCCTATCCTCAGCTCTCCCTGGCTAAGACTGAGCCGAACTCGATGGTCAGGTGCTATACAGCACCTGACCACGGGTTCTGGCCAGCCAATCAGTGTAATGCCAGCAGCCAACATGGCTGCTGGCATTACACCGATGTCAGAGCCTCCCTGCACGTTTATTGGCTGCGCAGCAGCCGCAAAACGTGCGGGGAGGAGACCCGAACATGGCGGGCGAGCACATGCGGTACTCGTACGAGTACCGCCATGTGCCGAGCAGAGCGATGCTCGAGCCGATCCGAGCATCGGCCGAGCATGCTCGCTCAACACTACTATCTAGCAATCACAGGGTTAAAGTTATTTATGTTGTCCTTGCTTGTTATAGGCCGAGGGTATTTTCTGCGCCATGTAATAATGGATGGGGCTGAGGGAGAGAGGCCATGTGAGGATATGTGGCCATGGGTGTAGCTAAGAGCACCTAGAGTGCCTTACCTTGTGTTGCTTGGGATGTATATCTGGTTCTGGTACTTTCACTTTCTACTTCAGTCCTTGAAAAGACACTGTCACCTGAAAACTAAAAGGGTTCATGTCCTTTTAAATAGTATGTATTCCTAGCCTTCCTGAAATACAAGTACAATGTAGGTCATGATTAAGGATAACTATCAAATAAGAAACATCACTCTCTTCACATAGAAAACCTGAGGTTTATGGCCACATGCCCACGTATTTATGCCTGAATTAAAGGGGATCTATCACCCCTATACAAGTTTGTCTAAAATGAAAGTTTATATAGTGAATAGCTAGTATACAAATGTAATTTTTTTTTTATTCTTTGTTTAGCCGAAATTAAGTGTATAAAGATGATCCTGTGTCTTCCTTCCAGACAGACTGCAGTTACAGCTCTGTACTGCAGCCTGTCACTCTTCCTCTGCTCCCCTCCCTCGATCCATCCACCTCCAATGATGGAGGATTTCTGCATGTAAGCTGGAGCGCTCTCTTGCCAATGACTGGATTGAGGGAGGGGAGCAGAAGAAGAGTAACAGACTGAGGTACCCAGCTGTAATCATATTCTGTCCAGAAGGAAGACTCGGGATCATCTTTACATGCTTAATTTTGGCTTAACAAAGATTTTTTTTTTTAAATTACAGTTGTATACAAGCAAGTCGCTATATAAACTTCCATTTTAGACAAACTTGTATAGGGGTGATAGATCCCCTTTAAAACTTTTGCAGCAAATATATCATTTTCCATTATTTAATAAATTAGTAAACTAATAAATTATAGTTAAATGGATACGAGCCCTTTTCATTTTAAGGTAAACGCTCTACAGAAATTCCTCTTAATGCTTGTTAGGCCACATAGAAATGGCCCCCTTTTTCATGCTATAAGAGATAAGGGGCTAACAGAAAAACATTACCATCAAAAAATATGAACCATATATCTCAGCTTTTCTATTGCTGGAGAGATACATACCAAAAAAGAGCACTGCTGTCCAAAACTTACGTTTTCAAAGGAAAAAAAAAAAGTTGTTGTTGTTTAACAGTGTCAAAAAATGAGAATGAGCTAAAACTAGTCAGAAAATGTAACACTTTCCTCTCATCTGCTGTCCAGCTTCTTCATTAATCTTTCATTCTTTTTTCTCTTCTGTCTTCTTTTCTTCAGTCTTCTCTTCTTCCTCTGATCTTCTTTCTTCTCTGAAAATATAAAACAATCCATTAGTTTTTGGTGTTTTTAAAATAAAAAAATTCCCCCAAAGATGTTACTGTTAACCCTTTGACCGCAGGAGGGATAGCCCTGCAGCGCTCAAAGGGTTACTATTTGTTGCATCTTGTATGTAGTAAATATGTTTAATGTGCCATGTTTGTAATTTTCAAAAGTCCTCCTTTTGTGTCAATGTATTTCAAAAGTTTACAGTTTGTTATCCTCTTGCCTCCGACACCTCCGTTTGCGACCGAAGGCATGTGGACCTGCGTAGATTCCCCTTCTGCCCTCTCGGGCCATTGCCCAAGTCAGTCTGCCGGAATTTTGAACCAAGTCTGGCTTTTATATGCCAGTCTTGGTTCAAAATAGATTGGCAGTCTCCTATTGGCTGGGAAGTGCTTACACACCTCCCAGTCAATGAGCTTCTAGCGGGGTTCCTCATCACACACACACTAGAAGCTGATTGGCTGGGAGGTGTCTAAGCATTTCGCAGCAGGTAGGAGACTGCCAATCTATTTTGAAACGAGACTGGCATATAAAAGCCAGTCTTGGTTCAAAATTCCGGCAGACTGACTCGGGCGACGGCCCAAGAGGGCAGAAGGGGAATCTACGCAGGTCCACATGCCTTCTGCCACTAGAGGAGGTGGCATAGGCAAGAGGGTAACAAATTGTAATTTTTTTAAAAATAAAAACATACTGATAGGTGAATTTAGATTGTGAGCCCCAGTGGGGACAGGGACCAATATGAGTGTAAAGCGCTGCGTAATCTGTGTGCACTATATAAATAATAAATAAATAAAAAAAATAAAATTGACACAAAAGGAGGACTTTTGAAAATTACAAACATGGCACATTAAACATCTTTACTACATACAAGATGCCACAAATAGTAACCCTTTGAGTGCTGGAGGGCTACCTCTCCGGTGGTCAAAGGGTTAACAGTAGCATCTTCGAGGGAATACTTTTTATTATTTTAAAAATACCAAAAACTAATAGATTGTTTTATATTTTCAGAGAAGAAACAAGAAAGAAGATCAGAGGAAGAAAAGACAAGAAAAGAAGAAGACAACCACAACCCTGCTGGACATCATGATTACTGGGAAGTTTTTAATTGTCGGGACATGTGTGAAACTGTTTCTGGATTAACCTTATGAGTGCCAGTGGGGTATGCAACACTGTATAATGCGGTGCATACCCCGCTGGCACTCATATGGTTAATCTTTTTGTTTATTTTAACCACAAGTATACGCTGGAATCCAGTCTTCTGACACATACTGGAGGTTTTGACTGCCTGTTTTGGGCTCTGCGTCTGCCTTCTCATAGCACAGAATCTGCTCCATCAAAAGTGTATCCTAAACATGCGGTGAAGCCACCACATGGAATAGGATAGCAAAGGTGACCATTTTTACTTAATGTTCAGTGGGGGAAGTTTTCTCACCCATTGAACATTTTTACGTGGTTTTTGGTGTTGATAGCACAGTTTATAGAACAGTAAAATGTGCAGTCAAAATCATTCCATCTTCTTTTAAAAATAGTGGGGGTTAACTGTATAGAGCCCCAGGCCCTCTATTTTATTAGGGCTGACAAAACTATTGTTAGTGTTTAAAAAATAATGAATGGTTAAAATACAGTTTCAGAATTCTGTTACTTGACTTGCATACTCCGTTACTATTGCTGGACGCACAAATCCACTTAGCTGACTAATGCATCATCCACCTTGTGTGTTTTGAGGTCAAACATTAAATACCATGAGAACCATGAAGATCAAAAGAAAATAGATATACTGGATGTCTGTGGCATTCAAATTTAAAATCCTAGTTAATCAGCAAAGCAAAGTTGTAATTTCACCTCAGACCACTAATTAAAAAATAAAAATAATAACTTACAAACCTTGCCTGTGTTTGGATACTCGCTGAACTACAGCACAGGTCCAGGGGCAAATTATAGAGTTAGAAAGGTGCATTCATTGGAGATAGATTGTTATTGGTTGTACACTTTTACAAATATCACACACACCTTACATTTATGCACATCCCATTTTTCTTTTACCGCACTACATACTATTTATATTTTACTTCAAACAGTGTGACTCAGTTCAAATGAGGGACTGTCATAGTGTGAACGAATGCCCATGTGATTGAGTGTGAGATGTGTGAGGGAGGTAGGAAGATGTCTGGGAGAAGTGTGGAGGCTGGAGGTATGGGAAGAGGGGCCAGAAAAGTGGAAGGAGAGCAGGGGGATCCCAGATAGGGAGGGAGCTGAGAAAGAGGGTGGGGAGGTGCCAACCATAGTCAGCTATAAAATAGGCAGGGACTGAGATTGCGGCAAAACACAGAAGGGATGTGGGAGAGGGACACACACACGCGCACACACAGCGCAAGCAGAACCTGAGGCCCAAATAACCACATGCAGCGTCCAAGCATCTGAAGGTATAGTGGAGGACAGTCTTAAGGATCCCATGTATAACTGTGAGGAGACCATGGTCCTAGTACATAGCATTCTCCCCAAAAAATATTGTTCATCACGTAGAAAGCCAAGGGAATTGGTGCGCGGTAGAAACACCCTGGAAAAAAGCTGAAGAGGCATTGATCTGATTTCAGCTGCAGGTGGAAAAAAATCCATTAAGAAATGCTGGGCAAACTGCAAGCGGAACGTTAAGGCCAAGAAGGGTGAAGTGACACTGCATGCAAGTGCTACCAGTGATGAGCTCCCTGCACACATCACATTTAGTTGCTGGCTGGAGAAACTGAGACAGACCCTGCCTTTGATGGTGGTGGCAGGGATACAAGACAGCAGTGCTACTGGAGATGAAAGCACCACACATGCCACTGGTAAGCTACATGATTGTTTCACCAATGTTTTACACACCAACATAAGTAACCAGAAACTATACCCAGTACTATATTTGGCTCAACACAAGGGTAAGCAACCTTGGCTCTTCAGCTTTTTGGGACTGCAGATCCCACTATTCAAAGTCAGTGGTTTTTGGGGATCATGGGAGTAGCAGTCCCCAGCAGCTGAAAAGCAAAGGTTGCTTACCCAGGACTTAACCACATTGACACTGGCACCATGGATGGAATTTGGACACAACATTCATCTTGTGAATATCATTACATGATAGGAATACTTTGAACTGATATTGTTTATCATGAAGTTATTGCTTGAACATATTCCCAACATGTAGTAATATTCACAAGAGCAGTGCGCCCAAATGTCATTAATTGCGCCAGTGTCATTTTGGTTAAAGCAGGCATAGTCTGCTTTGACTCTCCAGCTCCCACAATGTACAAACAGCCACTGGCATTTTGTGGATCATGGTAGTTGTATTCCCCAACAGCTGGAGAGGGAAGGTTGCCTAACTCTGGGTTATGTAAAGCAAAGTATTGCCATGCATGGTTTGTGTATGTAACAAGCATTTTTCTTAATGTTAAATGAATATCACAACTTAGTGGTCATGGTTGCTTGGGCCAGTTTGCTCAACTCTATCACCATTTTCTTACAACTTTCATTCCTCCAAGAGGGCAGGATGAGCATGTGGAGGTGCTATCTCCAACATACATCAGTGACAGGGAAAAGAGGAAGCCTGTAGGATGAATGTCACTATCCATCACTCACAAAAGGGGTCCACCATCCATCTCTCACCAATGGCAGCCACCATCCAGCTTCCAACAACAGGTACCATCATCTACCTACCAATAATGGGTACTACCACCCCACTGTCACAAAGCTGGCTAAAACCCACACAGCATAACAACACATTTAGCTTCTCAACCCCACACTGCACAGGTCAAGCTGGATGTGTCCCCAAAACTACAGCAATCAGCAGCCACACTGATCATTGGACTACCAACATAATGGTCTGGTTGGTGAGTCACGGAGGCCACAGACATAATATAATTTCACCCTATAGAGCCATATACAAGAAGTACAGACAATGCTGGAAAAAACATTTCCAGTTCCATAGATGTGGGAGGACCAGACCTGTCACACCTAAATCCATTGCATTCTGGATCCAACATCCCAGCAGACCACAAAAGAGGATCCCCATCAGAATTAGACACAGATGCAGCAATTGCAGTCAGAGCTCCAACAGTTGCAGCATCAGACACAGCAGCACCAGACACAGTTCCAGCAACTGCAACAGACACAGTTCCAGAAGCCACAGCAACCGCTGCAGAAGACATTGCAGCAGGATATGCTGCTTTATCATCTGCTGAATCCATACCTCCATTTGCTGTAGATACAGGATATACAACCATGTCTCTGGACAAATAATACTTTCTACAGAGGAAGCTACTGAGTGATATACAAATATATTATGAGAGATGTATGTGCACCCTTGGGGGCACTGCTTCCACCCTACTTCACAACTCAACAAATGCATCTGAATACTAGAGCCCGGAAAATTGGGCATGTAATGGTTGCCCTGATGGACAGCAGCCAGCAGTCCATAGTAAGGATTTAATATTCCTTTATTAACATCCAGATATGAAGAATGTTATTGCACTTGCATCTGGATACATCAAACCTTCTCCATCATGCTAAAGAGGCACAATTCTGGAGCAAACCATCTGTACTGCAAGGAAGGTAGAAATTTCAAAGTTTACCTTTGATTAAAATAGTGCTTTTGACTTCTTGATTGCTAGAGAGGTCTCCAACACATCATAATGCAATTGTTTGGATATCTAGCATTCAACATGTTAAGTGTGATGATTGTTTGGATATATCTCCTTTGAGGGACAGTTGTACATTATATTTTACCCCTCTTTAAGGCATCAAATAGTATTACTAACATTTACAATAATAACCAATAACCTAACCAAAAAGATTCATACCAGTGACAATGTATATCAACAACAGTGTAAGGAAAGGAAGGGGATGTGATCCTGTGCCATGGAATAATCCCCACATTCATCTATATCATGGTTCATTGCTATGTAATACCACAGAGATCTTCATAAAAACATAATTATACACACATTCCTATCTGTTATTTATGTGCAGGAATATACTCCAAGTACAGCAAATACTCTAGGTAAGGCATTGATAGAACATTGGTGTTGAAAATGGAACTTGTAGGTTCTGCTAATGGAAGACAAATTCGCTTATCTTTCATATGTACTGGCCAAAGGTCCAGCGGGAGTGTAGCATCTTGTTATGTTAAACATATCTTTATGTATTTTGAGCAGGTGTAGAGTTATGGTAGGGTCACACATTATACTTACAGAAAAAGAATTTCCTGTTAACTCGGTCCTGTGTCTCCAAACCTCCAAGTGTTTCCTCATCCAATGGCTGCAGCACAGGGACCTCCATGAATTGATCATAGTCAATATCCACTAATAAAATTGTTGTTACGGTTGGCAAGCACGACAAGGAGTCAGACAGTATAGTTAAGATAACCTTTATTAGAAATATATAAACAGTAATGCAAATAACACACAGAGGGTGATCAAAGAGGCAAGCACTATATCAGAAATAGCAGTCTTCCAATAGATCCACACACTGTCCGAGACTAGGGCTTAGCCCACTGGAGTCTTGTGGTAAAAGGTAACGCCCAGAGGTAGCACTGACTCATCCTGCAGTCAGTCTAGGAGAGGAGTCTCAATATCGTACGGAACCACGGAGACTACTTGAATCATGCCTGCAGTCAATATCTAGGAGTCTGATAGAGCCCCAGGTCAGTACTAGGAAGGATGTCTGTGGAACAGGACCAAGACACGGCGCAAACAGACAGATCCCTCTAGTATGCACCAGATAGGATAGTCAGACAAGCCAGGTCATACTCGGAGTGAGTAGTCAGCCAGAGCCACAGGTTTGCACCAGATAGGATATCCACTGAAGTGTTGGTATGCTGGATGCACAGTGGACAGAGCCCCATGTCAACACCAGAGTGGGTAGTCAGACAAGCCAAGTCAAACACAGAGTGGGTAGTCAGCCAGAGCCACAGGTTTGCACCAGAAAAGATGTCTAAGCCAAATCGGAATGCACAAAGAGAATGGTCAGACAGAGCCACAGGTCAACATCAGAATGGATGGACAAACAAGCCAGGTCATACACAGGAATCAGGAATACTAAATAAATGAACTGCTCAGAACAAAAATGTAAGGGTCACTGAGTCAGGACTCAGTCTGCCCTTTAAACCCCTACTCAGGAAGTAGGTAGGAGGAGCAGCTCAGAGGGAGGAAGTAGGTAGGAGGAGACTACAGGCCTCAAACAATAAAACAGAGGCCTGAAGCATGCTGAAGCCTTGCGCCCCCGCAGATGACGCATCTAGCATTGATGCGTCCAACCGTTCGTGGAAATGACGTTGGAGCGTCATTGTGAGCATCGCCAGAAGCGGCAGCACTACAAGGTACTGTGACAATTGTGTCCACAGCAATATTGTGCCAGCATAATGCTACATACTTTACAGGTTTGTGCTGTAGCTCACCACCAGAATTATCCAGACACCTACATCTTGTTTTACAAAAGCTGCATTCAGTCTCATTACTTGTATTTATGTGAGCCTCTCTGTACCTGTTCTGTACTGATGTATGGGGATTA
This sequence comes from Rhinophrynus dorsalis, assembly GCA_037306005.1. Lineage (NCBI taxonomy): Eukaryota > Metazoa > Chordata > Amphibia > Anura > Rhinophrynidae > Rhinophrynus > Rhinophrynus dorsalis. The sequence goes on along the minus strand of CM074720.1, from coordinate 386,178,069 downwards.
GCCACAACAGTTTGCAACCACATCTAGGTTCTATGACAATTTTTATTTTCCTTTTTTCAAATATGATATAATTGTACTTGTGTGTTTTATGTGTGTGTCTTTGTCTGTATGCATATGCATGTGCATCATGAGTGCATATGTTTATGAATTTGTGTGAATATATGCATGTGTGTGCTTTGCTATGTCTTTGCATGCTTGCACACATGCATGTGAGAGGTCAGAGCTCTTTAACCCACCCTGCCACTTTAACTTATAGCATGCTGGGTGATCCCTAGATCACACAATATACTCTGTTAACCCTTTTGATGCTAGCAGGGCAAGCAATGTGTTAATAAGCAATGTGTTGCTTACACCTCTGTCATTAAAAGAGTTAAAGAGTGTCCTTGAAAGAGGAGAATTCCTCTTCCATAAATGCTGTAAAAAGCAAGAGAGTCCTGCACTTGGACATTGATCCTCTTTGTCAGTGTGTGTTTATGTTGGGTGATCTGTTATTACCTGCCCTGTATAAATTGGGTCCTGCCCTTGTCTGAAAGAGGGCACTACCCTCTTTCTAATAAGAGTAGTCTCATTTAGTTTGGTGCAAAGGGGCTGGGATCAGATTTCTTTTGGAGCTCAAGTCCCCTTTTCAGAATTTTATCTTATTTAAAATGTCCTGTGATCATCATGAACTCACTCGATATTGTTACATCTCACCCAATTTCAGGAATCCTGAAAGAGAGGGAGTGCTTGGGTGCGTCGCTTGGGTACGAAGCTGATCGTGCATTGGCTGCCTATTGTCAGACCTTACTGCGGCTATGGCCGGATAGAGGTGCCAACCGCAAGGCTGGATGACAGACTCCAGAGAAGCTGGAAGTAAGTCCAGGATAGCCTGATAATAAACAGCACAAACTCTCCTGAAGGGGAGAGTGCTGGCTAGAGAGCGAAGAGTAGTGTGCGTGGATGGAGGGCGTAGGCCACTATAGTAGCTGGAACTCTCCACAGAGTAATAAGAGCAAGAAACAATAAATACTGGAGCTGGCTCTGAAGGCAGGTCAGAGGAATAGCTGTGTCACACACTGGAAATCCAAGTACAGGAATCACACGGCAGGAGAATAGACTAGGAGTTAGTAGGGTCATATACGGTAGGAGCAGGACTGGAATCACTAGGCAGGAGAATGGTCTAAGGCCAGGCAGGGTCATACACGATTAGGAGCAGGACTGGAATCACTAGACAGAAGAATGGTCTGGGACTAGGCAAGGTCATACACTGAGGGACAGGAAAGGCACAGGACTCAGGACTGTGGACTGGGCAAGAGGACTCTGGACTGGGCAAGAGGACTCTGGACTGGGCAAGAAGCTGCACTCAGCAGGAGCTCTGAAAGCGGCATCTACCTGGCTACAGAACACTGTAATAGTGCGCTGAAGCCTGGAACTGGGGGAAGGATAAAGGCGTTGCCGTTACATCATCTGCATGTGACATCTGATTCTGACAAAGAAAAGACCGAGCCGGCGGCACCTCACGCGAGTGCACAGCGGCGTCGGCCAGGAGGAAGACCAGAGAGGGGATGCCAGGATCTGCAGCGTGATGGAAGCAGGGCAGAAGCACGCTGGACACTGAGACGGCGGGTGATGGAAGACTCCAGAGGAGAGGTCAGAGATGCGGATGACAGTTACCCTTATTTAAAATAGGGATACCTATTCATTTAAATCAGGGTATTTGTCTGCAAACTGAAAAAAAGGACATGAGATAAAGGCACTTATAGAGCCTGTTTCCTCTCAATGCTCCACCGAAAACATCATACCTTGAGGTACAGTGGGTTCACATAGCATAAATAACATCATAATGCTCACGCTTGATGACATCATTTATGCAACAAAATTACCAGAAGTAAATAGAACTGCTGGGAACAGAAACCTTCAAACAAGATACTTTCAGTCCCTGGCAATAAACCTTTCATTGGCCATCCACATCCCAAATAGTTTTAGGGTAACTGTGGAGGACGTGGCTAAAGTTCCCAGGTAAACTTATATAATTATGTAGACCTATTCTATAAATTGTTTAAGATTCCTCTAACATAACTCAAATCCAGTAGGTTTGCATACTTAACTGTTTATTTACAATTTTTAATGTAATGCCTCTTTCACTTCAATCATCTACTCTGTAGGTACAGTTTTAACACATTGTCATATAATTATCAATAAGGCCTAGTTATCACAGGTGACTGTTGCAGAGATTTTGTTGCAAGATGTTTCAGAAACACAATGTTGCCATGACCGTAGCTGTAAAAGTCAACATATGTGAATTACTGCATAGATAACAAAGATATCTATAAAGCTAGGCTAAAACAGAGACTGACAGCACTGTATTGTGAGGCAGATCCAGCTGTCCTCCAATATACTTGTATTCCCTTAGCAATCTAGTCACCAGAGGGTGTTCTGGAGGTGTGGCTGATGGACAGGGCACATTGGCATTGCTAGACATCACTGGCTGACTCCCATGTTGCCTCCACCAACTGGATCATTGCAGTGAGCAACACAACAAAAATACACTTACTCATGAGAACAATCTGCATGGTGATCTCATTGGTCACTACTCAGATCAGATCTGCTGCACCTTCACTGTGTTCTGCAGGGAATTAAGTAAAGGCACAGAGCTCTGTGTTGGTTAATGAAACCTGCTGAGATAGTTGCCTGTGGAAAAAGCCTATACAACACAAAATCTATTTCTAGTGGTAATGGTGGTATTTGTGTGTGGGGGGGGAGGGGGACGCGTTGATATCACACCAACTAAGTTGCCAGAGTGAACTTAGCAGCAGCACGAGAGGTACTCGTCATATCTAACACTATGGATGTTAAACTGTGTTGCTGTTGCTGGGTACTCAAAAGAAGTATGTGTGGCTGAGTGGGACTTGGACTTTGAAGAGGCAATGATGCTGATGCTGACTGATAAAGTGACTGTGCTTTTTGACATCTGTGCTTGTCCAGGATCAGACTTTCCAATGTTTATCTCAAACACTTTATAGACAGGCACAGTGCTCCTTAAAAGTGTAGGTTGTACTTTTTTTTTTTATTACTTGATAGCATCATGAATATGTGCCTGTGTGACTTAAGCAAGAAAGTGCTGTGGGCAAAGGACAAATGCATTCTGCATACTAACACATTTTTAAAGCCATATTTTGCTTTAGGACTCACAGCTTTGACTTTCAGCCATATAGGCGAAAAATGTGTTAAAATAGGTGAAAAATGTGTTAACATAGGCTGAAAATTTGTTAAAATAGGCAAAAAGGTGTACATTTTTGCATAGGTGGAAAGGAGAAATATTTCTCTGGAAAAGAGAAAAATATGGCACGTTTTCGCAAAAAGTCATACAGTAACTTTTTCACACTTTTTGCCCACCCCTAGTGGTCACACCAAATATTGATTTGGTTTAGATTTTTCTTCTGTTCACTCACTATGCATTTTGTTAACACGTCTATTTTTGAAAGCATTCTTACTTTACAGCATTTTTTCACACTACCTAAGAGTTTTGCATAATACTGTTTACCTCTACCTTTTTCTAGGAATAAGATGTTAGCACTTTCGACCTTATGTGTAAAGACGTATAGTAGAGCAATTCTGAAGTAAACCAACTGTACTACTTGAGAACAAATAATAATTCTCACTGATAAAAAGTGTAAAGACCTAGCTAGCATTTCGGGAACATTTACCTGTGTCCCATGGTGCAGATGATTTGCCCCAGAACTGATCCTTTATCCATAAGAACCTTTGAATCAAATCCAGCCCTAATTCTTATCTCAGATTGCTGATTGATACATTTCTACCTGTTATTCTCAAATTTCACCCTTTACACAGGAAAATATGCAAAAGTAAATATATGAATATTCCTAATAAAATATTTTAATTCATATTAAAACATTGGTGAACCAGAGATGTTAGGAAGTTTAAAATGCTAAATTATTTAACTTGTTTTATTAGAAAACAAATTTACAGTCTAATTTATGAGTGATGCTCTTCTGCTTGAGGAAAAGCTTCAGGCTTTCTGACTCACTCAACGAGATGGAAAAAGCCATGAATATATTGTTGTTAAAAAGTGTTTAACTCCTGTGGTCTCCAGCACGTTGCCAAGCAATAGCTGCCTACCACTTAACCCTTTGGGTGTCAGAGAGGTGTCCAACATATTTCAAAGGGTTAAGGGAGGTTTTCTATGTCCCCTAGGGTGCAGTTATTTTGTATTGGATACTTCTTCAGCACCCAAGGAGTTAAATAAAATAAAGGATAATAATTTGTGGGTTATATAGTAACCCTTTGAGTGCCAGAGAAGTGCTTTATAATTTCTTGGACAATCTGCTGTGCCTCAAAGGGTTAAGAATGATGCAGAGCTCAGACAAGTATATTTTTTATATGGGAGTGACATTACAATCTAGATGACACTCCCACTGATTCCTCATTCAAGACAATGTTAGCTTATGTTTAGCCATAGCCTCCTTTGTTGTACATCTGCACATAAGCCTGATGTATTCTGTATTATTTCCTTATTCAATTTAGATTGTAAGATCTAGAGCTGTTGTCCCCTATCCTGCCCATAGAAACTCCTAACAGGCCATGTTTTTGGAATATCCCTGCTTGTACAGTAGTGGATTAATTAAATGGCTGAGCATCTGACTCACCTGTCCACAAGCAGGGAAATACTAAAGAGATGGCTTGTTAGGAGCCATGAGAACAGTGTTGGGAACCTTTGTTCTAGACCAAGTGACCAAGTACGACATGCTCATTGACTAATTATGTAAAGCTCTGTAGTGTCAAAACCAAAAACCTGTAAAGTATTTCATATACATCCAGCATTTTATAAATACAACTACTATGAAAGCCCGTGTACATGGGCTAAACTGCCTCCTAGTGGCCTCGGCTGCTGCCCCGGTGCCGAGAGCAGAGATAGGCGGTGAGCCGTTCAGAGCACCACGTTCCGGATCAGTTAGATTGGGAAGTCTCAACTGAGCATGACTGGATAATTTCGGCAGTCTCTACTGCGCATGACTGTATAGTTTCAGTAGTCTCTACTGCGCATGACTTCGTTCTGGCAGTCTCTACTGCACATGACTGCATCGTTCTGGCAGTCTCTACTGTGCACTACTGCATCATTCCGGAAGTCTCTACTGTGCATGTGTGGTTACGCACACAGGGAGCTTCGCAGGCTAGCAATTTATATTATACAGATAACGGGACAGAGGTTTAGATGTAATATAAAAAGTTTTATTTCATTGAGAGAGTAGTAGATAAGTGGAATACTCTACCAGCAGAAGTGGTAGAAGTTAATACAGTGATGGGATTTAAGCATGCAAGGAATGGGCATAAGGCTGTCCTGAACATAAAACAAGACCAAGGACCAAATAAGGTTTGAGGTTTTTATAGTAAGAAAAATGGGCAGACTCGATAGGCCGAATGATTCTTATCTGCCGTCAAATTCTATGTTTCTATATTCTGTGCACTAAAGGGCTTCTTTGCTTTGTACTAAAGAGGTTATTTGCATTGTAATATGTAATACATAGTTGCAGTGGATTCCTACTATGAAGTGGATAAGGTAATTGTCATTATTAGCTCTAATTCCATTTGCACATTGTTATCAAATCTCATGTGCTCAGCCCACTTTATAATCCAGTGCATGCTTACTTTCACATTGTAGAATAGGTAAATGTTGGTACTGTGTTAGCTATGGAAAAAGGAGGACACTGGTAGAGTAAAGGAAAGCTTGCACATTAAAGGTTCTTAGCAAATAAATGTATCACTCTACCAGACTCCTACTTTCACATGTTAACTCAATGTAATGTTCAGTGTTCTGTTATCAAGTATTTGCTCCATGGCAGACACAAACACTGTGCATTGGGTACAGGATCTGAAATGTAATGCCACAAAATTCAAAGTCATGTACACTGGTCACCAAAACCCACTGTAGAAATATAAATGTAATGGTATTTTCAGGACCAGTTTAAGCCAATGGGGACTCTGGGCAGAGTTAAAGTAGTGGACACCTTAACTCCTTGGATGAGGTCTGTATCACTAGCGTTCAAATAATAAAAATTACTCCTTTTCTTCCTTTTCTTCTAAAACTGAGTTCTCAAAGTTGGCATCACAACTCCCAATATCTTACTATTCAGACGGTACATGAAAGTACAGTACATAAGCACATGACAAATGTTATGCATACCCTGGATGTGCCCTGAACCACATTGTTCAAGGTTGACCCAAGTCTACCGATATGTACAGAGGAATCTGAAATTCCCATTTATACTGAAACAGTTTGTCCAAGTTATAGCTAGCTCATATTTTTTCCATAACTCACATGGTCAAGGGTTAGAGGGGCTTTATATTTGTTTGCAAAGTTTCTGCTTGCTGCCAGCATAATGAATGATATGAGCAGGATATGGAAGATGATAGGAGGAACACTGTGGTTTTTAAGTATATATTCGTTTAGAGACAAGTGGATACTAGTTGTCTAACCTCTTCCTACAATGGGATGAGTGCTGGGTTGTTCACAGCAGTGAAATTAAGTGCTAAGACAGTCACATTCCTTCCAGCTGAGGTCTGAGTTACATGTGGGGGATAGTACAATCTGAAGAGAGTTTTGTAGCTGTGTTCCTGGAAAGTGAGACACAGTGAAAGTTCAGAACAAGGCTTCCATATTTCCTGCCATGTGTCAATATCTCTCTCTCTATCGTGTCTGGAAACCACAGATCACCATGGCAGTGAAGAGGTATCAGTAAATAAAGTTAATTAAAACTTTAGTGTTGATATGACTGTTATTTATTGTTCTAATTAGGTAAGAGGCATGTTACCACCTAGCTTAACCTCAGCAGAATTCAAAGATAAACGGAAAGGTTATTTTAAGTCTCTAGGGGTAAGGTGGATGGTGGTTATGTAGTCAATTATATAATGATACAATATTTAAACATATATTTGTATTGTGTAATAATGACATTTGTGAAAAGAATAGAAGGGGTGAAGGCTTTGTTACCAAGACAAGGGCACATAAGGAGAAAAGGCATTACTTAACCACAAGTGAGTTCCAAATATTAAGAGAATTCAATGGAACTGGGCAAGCGGTTTCAAGAGATGGTCCCATTCTTAGGGAGTAAAATATATAAGATGAGAGTAGCTTAAGGGGCAAGCTGCTTTATATTAAAACAATGTTTCTATGACGAAGGGGAGTTCCAAGCTAGTATTTGATTATTTGTGTGGCATAATAATACTTCAAACATTAGTCAGACTGATGTCTCTGGCTATGTTAGGAACTTACAGAGTTTTTTCGGCTATTCCTGGATTCTCATGAAGCCGTAAGTACTTATCTACTGCAGTTTGGAGGTTGGCTATTGGTATAGGAATCATCTGAAACATTAGAGAATAGAGGTCTAATTGGGGATATGCTTACTAGCTAGAAATATATTTCAAGCCAATGCAAATAACTCTCTAGGGAACTAGTTAATCAAGGAACTGTGCAATAAACAAGGGATACCCAATAAGACTAGAGGAAAGATGCTTTTGAATAAAACAAAGGAGCAGAGTTTTTTTACAGTAAGAGCAGTGAGGGTGTGGAATGCTTTGCCTCTGGAGTTTGTGTTTGCAGATACTTTAGATGCTTTAAAAATGTATTGGATAACTTTCTAGCTCAAAACAATATTGAGAATTATGATAGTTTTAGTGCAGAAAGAATGGTGAGCCAGTGAAATATATGACTTTCTTTTGGAATCAGATTTTTTTAAACACTTAAGACTTAATTTGAAATGGTTGCAGTTTGGGGTTTGTTTTGTTTTTTGTCTGTTTTTGTTGATCCTGCAAAGGCTGTACTTGATGGATTGAGTATGTTGAACTAGAAATACAATCATTCCTATTCAAATCTAGAAAGTTTTGTGTTCAAATTCACAGTTTGTCACTGCCAAGTCAGGTCTTGGAAACATATGCACTGACCAAGCTCATTCCTTCTACAAAAAAAGCATTAAGTTTAAAAAAAATGTTCATGGCAACTTGGCCTGAGCACTGTTAACCCTTATTTGCACCATGTTAGATAAATATCCCCAATTCCTATTTTATTCTGTGAATCCTCTTTTTCAAAGTTTCCATAACTAGGGATGGGCAAATTATTGCTGAAGGAAGACATTGGTGGAAAAAGACTTGTGTTGAGCCTCCCTCAGGAATTCCTGTGAGAAGACCATTTCTGCCAATATCTTTCAATGGGAAAGTGAGGTGAGGGAACGCATGCACATACGTTCTCAAGCATATTTGTGTACACACATACATGATGACTTTTGCAACAGTGGGTGCATGACAATGTGTGTGTGTGTGTGTGTGTGCATGCATGTACACACTTTTTCAAGTGTTTGTGTATATGCATGTAGAAGATGACAAATGCAACAGTGGACATATGAGTATGTGTGTGGGCTCATGTGCATCCCAGAAGCTTAAGCCCATTAAAATATGTCTACAATTCAGCAGACATTCTTTCAATAATAAAAATGACGTTTCGCCCTTTTCTACCTATATCTCTCCAGCTTGACAAGAAGCTCCAGTGAATAAGATGTAAATTGGTGAGCTCACTCAGGTCTTAGTCTCTCTCTTAATATGGACTGTTAATAAAACACATAATAGTCCCTTTCCTCATCATACTGAAAATCAAGAAGGTGGTAGAAGTCTACTAGTTTAATCATTCTGTTGATTATAAATGTCCAATACCTAAATGGACAGCCTGCAGCCATTTAATAACATACTAACATAGTTGATGAGGCTAAAAAATAGACATGTATCCATCAAGTCTAGCCCATGCCAAAACATCCCTGTTGATCCAGAGGAAGGCAAAAAATTAAGCCCCAAATAGATAAAAATCTTTCCTGATTCCAAATGGCAGTCAGATATTTCCCTGGATCAACATCCTCTCTGCTTTGAAGCCAAATGTCATAATTCTCAAGCTTGTTCTGTACTAGATAGGTATCCATTACTTTTTTGAAAGCAGTTACAGTATCTGCAAGCACAGCATAACATTACTACCCTTACTGTAAAAAACCCTACATTTGTTTTAGTCAAAAGCCCCTTTCCTCTAGTCTTAATGGATGACCTCTCGTTCTTAGCTTAGCTCTTTGAGTAAATAATTAATTGGAGAGTTCTTTGTATTGACATCGAACATATTTATAAATTTCAATCATATCACCCTGTAACGGTTTTGTAGGACACTCAGACCAGCAGGTTAGAATAAAACACAGTTTTATTAATAAAACAAGAAAGACCGCCCTCTATAGGCAATACAGGTTAATTGAAAGAACAGTGGCGTGTAGATGCCTTCTCAGGCCCAGTATACAGAGGAAATAAATATACATATACTGTCACAGGACAGGCATAGAACATAAGGGTATACAATGGTTAAAGTACATGTAAATCAATCAGTCTCTGTTGTGGTGTGTTTGACACACCCAAGGTGGTAAAGGAGCAGTAAGTGGTGCTAGATGAGACAACACCTGCAGTCTTATTGAACAGAGACTACTGCTTATGCTGAACAGGAACTGAGGTCAAATACTCTGCTAGAGTAAAGGAGCTGGAGCCGCTGACACCCCAACTGGTGCATAAACGGAGAGCAAGTGCACTGCAAGAGCGAGGAATACTAGAGCCACAAGCCCCCACGGGTGTTATAATGGAGACGACTTCACTGCAAGAGCTAGAGCCAATAGCCCCCACAGGTGTAGTAACGGAGACTAATAACACTGCAAGAGCTAAAGCCAATGGCGCCTCCCGCGGGCGCGGTAACGGAGACCAACTACACTGCAATGCAACAGAAAGAGCCACAGCCACCTACATAGGCGCTTGTAAGATCACCTAGGCTCGGCAAGTGTAGCAGAAGACTCAGAGTAATGGCTCTGCAAGTGTTAATGGAGGCTCGGTGAACGGAGACAACGGCTCTACAAGTGTAAACGGAGGCTCAGGGAACAGAAATAACAGCTCTGCAAGTGTAGCGGAGGCTCATTGAACAGAGGCACAGCTCTGCAAGGCTCTGCATAACCTTACTTTTATCTACATTAAATGTCATATGCCACTTTTCTGCCCATTCACTCAGTTTATGTAAATCATTCTGCAGAAAAAATATTCTTCTCTGTATGTATTTCCTTACAAGACTTTCAATTCCCACATCTAGATCATTAATAAATAAATTAAAAAGCATTGGTTCCAGGACTGAACCCTGTGACACCCCACTTACAGCTTTAGACCAACTGGAAAAGTTTCCATTTACAACAACCTTCTGCAATCTATAATTCAACCAGTTCTCTATCCATGCACAAATATCACCTCCCAAATCAAAGTATTTTAATTTGTGCAGTAACCTATAGTTGGATACTGTATCAGGGACTTTTAAAAATCCAAGTATACTACATCAACAGCAATTCCCTTGTCTAAATTACTACTTACCCTTTTGTAAAATGTAAGAAAAATAGTCTGACATGATATATTCTTCACTAAACCATCCTATCTCCTACTAATAATGTTGGTGGTGTTCACATAGTTTTGAAAACTGTCAATTAATAATCCTTCTAATATCTTACCCATTATGGAAGTCAGTCTCACAGGTCTATAATTTTGTGGCTTGGATCTTGCCCCCTTTTTGAACAATGTGACTACATCAGCTTTCCTCCGATCACAGGGAGCTAAGCCTGATGAAATTGAATCAACAAATATAAGTATAATGGTCTTGCTATTACTGAACTATGTTCCTTAAGTACCCTTGGGTGTATATCATCAGGTCCAGGTGCTTTGTTGAACATAACTTTTTCGGTCTCTTTTGTACTTTGTGTCCAGTAAGCTATGTACATGATGTAGGAAATTTTGTGGTTTTCTCTGTTTTCCCATATCCTGTTATTGTTGTTTCCTTTGTATATACAGAAGAAAAGACGTGTTTAAGGTGTCAGCCATAGCCTTATCCTCGCTAATTAATTCACCTCACTCAGCCTTAAGAGCCAATATTAACCTTACTACTTTTGTTATTTATTTACTTGTAGAATTTTTTTTGAATTTTCTTGCTCTCATTTATAATACTTCTCTCATTTTCAATTTTTGCTAGCCTAATTGCTTGTTTGCAGACATTACATTCGTTATATATTTTTTTAAATGATGCATCTGACCTAAATGATGCTGTTGAGAGGCATGAAAATATTAGGGAAGTGACGGAAGGAGGAGGCAGGCTGCCACAGGATTGAGTCGAATGCAAAGGGGTACTGTTGTCTAGAAAAGTAAGTGATATTTGCTACTGAGTAGGTGAGTAGACCTGGGATATTGTGAAGCACACAAATCGAGATAGTTGGATGAATCCAGAAGTATGGAGGCAACTCTTCTGTTTCTGCTTCTGGCTGATGAAGTCCAGAGGGAGAGGCTGCATCCAGAAAATAAAGGCTTGCAGACTCTCCTATAACTATAGGTGGAGCTTTACACGTATCTGTTTTGGTCACCATGTGGTTCAGTTCTTATCATTCACTATGCAGAACTGTTGTCCTAGTTGTAGCTGTAATAACGTTTGAATAAAACATCTCTCAGTCATGGAAGTACCCTTATTTTATTCAGCAGGAAACATACAATAATAAAAGTAAGGTTTTTTTTTGTTAAAAACGAACACCTTTTTTACTGCTCCAATATGCAGAGGCAGCTCAGTCAGAATGACTAAACCATTGATTAATCAACCCAATATCAACCACGGTTAGCCATAAAACATGACTTGTTGATGTATCCTGGAGATTAAAGAAATGTTGGATAGTTTCATGTATAGGCTCATTTTCCCCTAGCTGCAAAATTGGCAGCAATATGAATTTTCTAAATACCCTGTAGTAATTTTTTTTCTCAACTCCTTATTCCATTGCTGGCAAGGCCATCAAACTTGTGTGAGAACCAGTTCTTTATTCAGATCAACTTTTCGTGTGAAGTGACAAATTAAGTCTCTGGAATATACTATGGCTATGTAATCCATAAACACATCACTTCCTCTTCAACAATAAGACTTCTACAGTCATTGTGGTTGAGGGCACATAATTATTATTAACCTAATATTGGGCCATATCCCCGTTAAAAAAAAAAAAAAAAAAAATATATATATATATATATATATATATATATATATATAATGTGCACTTGGGTGTCTAATGACCCTTTATAAACAAAAGTAGTATACTTTTCCCTAGAAGTGTATTTGGATTACTCAAGAGTGCTGTAGATGGGTGAAAAGTGGTCACAGACATGGTGCATAGAAACTGCTCATTTCACCTCCACTTTTGTTCATGCACCCTAGTGTCACAGTCGCTTGATTCCACAAATCATTTAATTGTCCAGTTCCCAGCAGTGGAAGTATAAAGGCCACTGATAGCCAGAAAGCTGCCAAGCAACCCCTAGCCAGTTATTTTAACAAATGGAACTGTGGGTTTTACATTCATTCATTACTCATGATCCCTGTCAGATCAGCTAATCAGATATGTCCTTTCACAGGTTAGTGCTGCTCAGACCATGGGCAGCTTGCCCAGGAATACGTAATTGTATCTACGTGACTATTGTATCTATGTGGCTACTGCTTCATTTTATTCTTTCCTGCTGCTGATCTCTCCTGTCCATCAGAATTACAATACACTGGCTAAATCACTGCTCAACAATAGACAAAAGGGGCTATGGATCAAAAACCAGAAAAGAGTTCAATGCTCCAGAAATCATGGCAAAATGAGTCGTATACTTTGTGTCAGCATATTATTCTGTTTCAACTCATGGGTTAATAGTCATATTGTTAGTGTCACAAAGCAATATATAGATTAAAATGGGGGATAGGAAACTGAAATAGCATTTGTGTTGTGCGCTTTAATGAGCTAAGATCCATATTTTCAAAATAAATTCTTAACCCTTTGAGTGCCAGAGCAGAATCCAAATCATTGCAATGCAATGCTTTGGATACCTCTCTGGCACTCAAAGGGTTACACAAACTAACGGCACAGTAGGAACAAATAAAAATACTCTAATTGGGTCTCTTAACCTCTTGAATTCAAGGGAGGTCTCCAATGCATTGTGATACAATACTTTAGAGCCCTGTGCAGCGTTGAAGGGGTTAACCCTTTAAGTGTCAGAGGGGTATCCCACATATTACGACAAAATACCCTGGATACCCCTCTGGCATTCAAAAATTTAGGACTATGTTTTTTTATTTATTTATTTTTTATTTTTTAAGCACAATCCCTGAGAAAAAAATAAAAATGCCCTATTGGCCAAGTGCCAGCAGGTCATGTTGGCCAATAGCAACTGGCCATTGTCAAATGTGCTCCTGAGTCCTGAGTTGCAACTGCTGTTCGTACTGCTGCTGCTGAGTTGTTTAAGCAGCAGGATGATTATGCAGCTGAAAGGGAATGGGATCAACAATAGCAGTAACCTGGAAGATGAGTGATGAAGCTTCCACTTGCCATGACTGGCTCCAGTGATGCTCCTGAGGCAGTAGCAGAAGAATAAGTAGCCCCCAGTATATGTGGGGAAAAGAAGAAGTTGGCCATTAAATCTTCTCTACCTGCCCCTCCTCCAAAATCATGGGTGCATTGTTATTAGAATATATATTTTTCCCTTGAGAACAGGAAATGTGGCTTCCATCAGCAACTGCAATGTGCACCGTGTGTGCATGTGGTAAATAACATCTGGGGGAACAACTGTATCCAAACACCATGACATCCGAGACCAAGTACTGCCACTGTCACTGCACCCCTTGTCCAGACCCCGCTACGGTCACATGACAACTTGTTGACAGTTTAATAGTAATGATGAACCCTCCCTGCCAGAATCCTGGCATATTCTGCAGGATGGAATCTCCTCAGATGCCACCTAATGATATAATGGTGATGTTGATGGCAAGCTAATTGTTTCACTCGTCATGGAACTTCCAGTGTCTGTCTGGGTTTCTTTACTCTTCCTCCTCCTTGATCTCCACCTTTCTGGAGAGTCAGCGGGTACAGTAACAGTGGTGCTAGATTTCTATAATGGTGTCTGGCTTTAACCTGTTTGACATAAATGTCATGATGTCTGTGCTTCATGTGTGTTATCAGGGAGGTTGTGCCAAGGTGTGTTTCCCTTCTCACTAACTTGTCACAAATTTTGCACTTTACCATAGTTGATGATGACTGCACTGTGCCTGCCGGAAATGAATAATAGTCCCACACCCATGACTTCTGGGGGGAGGGATAGGTAACAGGTGGAGAAGAATGGCCTCTTAATTCTTCTCCTCCACATTCCCCTTCAATTTTTGTGGCAGTGGCTAATGTTGCTGCTACTGCCTCAGATTTAGCACTGCAGCTAGCACCAGGAGTATTACTGGCACTGGCAAGTGGAACCTGTCCTAGTCCAGCATAACTTGTTGACCCCATTCCCACTCTTTCAACTCAGCAGCAGCAGAAATTAGAGCACTTGCAAGTTCCGAAAATTCCAAAAGCTGATTGCTAGTGGTGGTGGTGATGCCCATCCTCATCCCTGTCTCCAATTCCTTCTCACTTTCTGATAAAAAGGCCATCAATTTCTCTTCCACCCCAGCTTCTCCAACACCACCACCACTAGTCCTTACATGATGCTGCTCTATTCCAGACATCTCATTGATGCTTGGAGGAGGTGACGAGCAATGTGACAGAGGGTCCCCTGCTGTCACACTTGGCATAATTTCCTCCCCCCCACCGAGTACTACAAGAAACACTAGCAGCAGACAAAGTATTGGTGGCAGCAGGTTCAGCACTGGCAGCAGGTACAACACTAGTGGCAGCACATCTGGCAGCAGGTTCAACACTAGTGGCTGCAGGTACAGCAATGGTGGCACCGGCAGCAGGGGCAGCACATCTTGCAGCAGGCACAGGCAGCTGACCTGTCCTGGTCTCACTAGTACTACCCTTTCTCCCTCTCTTCCCATTCCCTTTTCTCCCTTCCTTCCCATTGCCTTTTCTACCTTCCTTCCCATTCCCTTCTCTCCTTCCCTTCCAATCCCTTGGGGTAATTTAGGTGGACTGGACAGCATTGGTTCAGTACTACTAGTCACTTCCTCCTCCTCCTCAGACTCAGTGGACACATAAGGGTCCTTCCAACTTGTCCATTGATTATTTCTCACCCTGCCCATAGTGATAGCAGTCACTATGAGCCTTTCCTGCCTCCATTTTTGCAAAATATCACAGCAGAACAGCACAGCACATCTATCTCGCTCTGTAGCTGCTTCTATTGCATCTGCCTTCAGAGAAAATATCACATTTTTATAGCGGAAGTGCGACAACAACGTAAATCAATGAGCGGAAACTTTATAGCCATTGAAAAAAATGACAAAAAATTTTGGCCAATGGGCCAAAGATGCGAAAAATTTTAACCGCTAGTTTTAAAGTGGATTTTCCTGCGAAAAAGCGGATAACAACATTGTTTTCGCAAAATTTCCCACTGGAACACGGCAACAAGTTTTGCCCACCCCTACTTTTAACAACTTAAATGCTAGAGAGATCTCTATCACAGTTCTTAGCAGTGCACTGAAGACCTCTCTAGCATTCACAAGGCTAAAAGTCCCTTTTAATTTAATGGTCAATTTTGTTCTGCCCTCAGCTGCAGTCTGTTTACTCCATAGTTAGTCCACTTTTCTTTTGAAACCACGACACATATGTGTGTACTTTGGTGTGTGTTTTGTGCTATGTGAGTGCAGTGTGTTTCCTTCGGGATGACTGTGTATTATATTATTCTTTGTGGTTTATGTGCCAAATATTAAGAAATAAGAAGTAATAAGCCCTTGATTACCAAATAGGTATACAGACTTTTGCACATCATTTTCATATTGTGGGTTAATCACAGAATGATTTACCATCTGGTGGATAAGTGGGCTCTCTAAAATGGTATCATATTTGGAAAGTCTCCTTATCTGCCTGGGAAACTTGGGTTTTTCTTGTCAGTTACCAGTGAGGAGATGTACTAAAGCCTGATGCCTAACTATGTTCCTTAAAGAGAAAATATCACTCCAATTAAAGTGCCCCCCAAATAGTTATTCATATAGCGATATGCATATCATTAATTGTATTATCCTGGATAAGTCCAGCATTATTGAAAAGTCCATCTTGTTCAGAGACTGACGGGCTTCTTGATATGTTTTCCTTTTCTTTTGTTGAAAACAGAGGCTTTATAAGAAATGATGTCATGTGTTGCACCCTACTGTAATATCCCAAGCCACGGCTATTTTTCAAGGATGGTTGTACCAATGTTACTTAAGCAGGGACTTAATGTGGACAAAGGACAAAGGCACTCCGTCTGCTAACAATTTTTTCAAGGTATATGTTACTGTAGGGCTCACATTGTTTACTTTCAGCTAATTATTTCTCCACTCCAGCCCTCAAAAAAAGTAATATTGCAGCGGAAATCTTGCAGTCATAGAAAACATATGCAAAATATGGCAACATTTTTCAGATAAATTTATTGCAGGGAAAAGGAGAACATTTTATGTATTGTCTATGGGAAGGAAGTTTCAGGAGGAAATGGGAAATCATTATTTTTTCTCGAAAAGCCCTGCAGGTAATTTCTCTGACTCTTTGGCCAAACCTAGTGAGGGAATGTGAGTGTATCCAGCAGTGCAGACTGGCGAAGCATCCACATATAAACACATCCACATTCATATGACAGTGGCTCATTAACCTGCATTTCCATTCTGAAATGTGCATTGCATTGTAAAATCATAAACTTGTAAAAGGCATGGTGGATTCATGGAGATGATGAGCCCTTATCAAACCTTGTCTCTGTGTAGCCCTTTGTAGCCTTCTTGCCTGTTACATTATTTTCCCATTTTGTTACTGTTTGTCACAATTAAGCCAGTCCCCTGCTGTGAAAAGAACATTATTATCTGGACATTTATTTGTTCACTGGGACATGGGAGCCCTTGTAGCCAGATATGCTTACTATACATTAGGGAGCTTCTCAACACATTTCACATCCCTTTTATCCTTAAAGGATTTTACTTACCCCAAAGAATATTCATAGTGTGAGACACTGTCCATTTGGTGATGGTGAGGCGACTGTATCTTATACATTCACCTAATTTGCATATTTATAATGGCAAAGGTGGAGCAATTTTGGGGCAAACCAACTGCAGCATAGAGTACAAATAAAGATTCTCAATGACAGAAAAGGGACTTTTCACCTCTTGTTTGCTATGCTTTGGTGACAGCTATAGCATTCAAGTTTATATATTGCTGGCTGATGCACAATTTTTACTCCTCTTATACAACCTCTGTACATGGGTATCTGAAGACATTTTTCCAGGGGAAGGCATACTTTGAACCCCAGGCCAGCATGTCCAGCCCATATGTTTATATGGAGTGGGCAAGTATAATTGGTGGGCAAATGCACCCTTGCCCCGCCTCTGGATGCTCATGCCTCTGTACTTATCGTGTACTTGATAAAACTTAAGGCAATGATTATCAGCTCTGGTCCTTGGGGAAGATCAACAGGTCAGATTTTGCCATACATGGGAACTCACGGATCTGACCCAGAGACTCCGGTTTTCTGACTTAATTACTAGGTCTCTGGCATAAAGGGCAAATCTCTGGGTAAGTGAGTTCCCTGGCAACCCCACCCAATCGCCTACCCATACCACCTATACCACCTTTTATGGACAAACCCTGCTCTTTCTTAATCCAATCCCATCCACTCCCATACAGCCCTGCACACATTATCACATGAATTGTGTCATTTGGACACTCTAACCCCCAACTCCAGTTGTTACTCCAGGGGCTGTGGACATCAAGGTTCCCACTTATGGACTTCCTTAACAAATGACTGAACCACTGATTATTCACCTTTTAACAAGCAGGAATATCTTGAAAAACTGCACTGTTGGTGTGTCCTGAGGACTAATGTTAAGAAACACTGGTTTAACCCCTTATAATCCAAAGACATGCAAGATTTTGAGGACCAGTGATTGTCCGGGCACATCATGTGTTAAATGATCGGTGCACTGCGATCAAGCCAGCCCTGGGGCAGTCAGTTTCAGCCTTTTCCCATTGAGCTGGTACATGTGATAACTGCTACACCAATCACATGTGCCTGTTGAGCCAGTGACAAAGGTAATGTATTCTATACAATTTCTTTGTTACTGTAATAGTGAGGAAGAGAAAAGCACAAAACACAGTTTAGCAAATAAATATAGCCAAAGATGGGGACATTTTTATTTAAATGAATGGTGCCGGGGTAGGACTAGGGGTAGTTCACGTGATGACATATTGCCACCCTCCTTTTAACTAAATAAATTATTTAGAGTAAAACCAAAGCATTTAATTTACACATATTAATTAACAACATATGTTTTATATTTAAACAAACATTAATGTGAGTTTTATTACTGTGGAGCAATGTAATACACATATATATGTACCACAAAGTCTGATCTCCAAAAAGTAGGACACCAGGCAGTCAAAGAGGTACATGGGAATTTTTGCCTCAGAAGGCAGTCCCCTTTAAACAGGGATATTTGGGAGTTATAAATGACAATTCATACCTTTCATCCAGTTCCTGTTGAAAGTCTATGTGTAGGCTCTGATAAGCGTGAAACGCGTTAGATAGAATCATGTGCTTCTTTGTTCGTGCTTTGTTACACCCCTGCAATCCCATGCTGTATGCTGCTACATTTTAACTTTGCCAATAAAGGAGCTGTGTTTTATACATCAGTTAAGAGATTACTTTTTTCTTTCAAAATCCTTTGAGTGTGGCTGCAACTGTTTGTGCTGTCAAGTCATTGTGATTGGTCGTGGGAGAACCAAGGTGGCCAGGCACCCAGGTAATATCGGTGTGCTTTGAGACATTATTATTTGGCGTGGAATGAGAGAAGACATATGAGCACATACATTTCTATAGCTTCCCTGGCGATTAAATTAGCTACACTGGAGAATGAAAAAATTATTGCTAAGGAGAGCAAGAGCAACCCAAAAAAATTCCTTGAATACATTAATGGCAAAAAATTAAAGTCTGATAATGTTGGGTCCTTGTTATCTGAAAAGAGTGAGATGGTCAGTGGGGACAGAGAGTAAGTAGATATTTTTAATAATTTCTTTTCTTCTATTTTTACCAAGGAAGACCCAATGGACAAGAATCTGCAAACTATTTTTACAGAATAGTCACAGCAAGCATGGGATTGGCTAACACAAGAAAAAGTGTTAAAACAACTAAATGGTGTTAAGGTAGACAAAGCCCCGGGGCCGGTTGGTATACACCCATGGGTACTTAAAGAGCTAAGCCTGGCCCTGGCCAGATCATTATTTTTGATTTTCAGGGATTCTTTTATTTCAGGTATGGTGCCCATGGATTGGCATAAAGCAGATGTGGTGTCCATATTGAAAAAGGGATCAAAATCACAACCAGGAAATTACAGACCTGTAAGCTTGACATCTGTGGAAGGAAAGCTGTTTGAAGGGTTGCTACGGGAATATATTTAAGAATTCAGCTTGAACAGGAATATCATTAGCAGGAGCCAGCATGGTTTTGTGAAAGACAGGTCTTGTCAAAACTAATTTGATTGCATTTTATGAAAAAGTGAGTAAAATTATAGATGTGGGAGCGGCGGATGATGTGATCTATTTAGACTTTGCCAAGGCATTTGATACGGTTCCACACAAGAGGTTACTGTACAAATTGAATGAAATAGGCTTAGGGGAAAATGTTTGTGCGTGGATTGGAAATTGGCTGAAAGATAGAATGCAAAGAGTGATAGTAAATGGCAAGTTCTCCAATTGGATAAACGTGATAAGTGGAGTACCTCAGGGATCTGTCCTGGGTCCTCTTCTTTTTAATTTGTTTATTAATGATCTCCCAGAGAGCATAGGGAGCCATGTATCAGTGTTTGCCGATGACACAAAATTAAGTAAGGTAATAAAGTCTGAACTGGATGTGTCTTTATTACAAGAAGATTTGGACAAATTGAGTAACTGGGCAGGCAAATGGCAAATGAGTTTCAATATAGACAAGTGTAAAGTTATGCATTTTGGGTATAATAATAAAAATGCAACATATAGTTTAAATGGTGTTTCTCTGGGGAAATCTACTAATGAAAAGGATTTGGGAGTAATGGTAGACAATAGACTTAGCAGTAGCGTGCAGTGCAAGCTGGCAGCTGCAAAGGCCAATAAGATATTGGCATGTATTAAAATGGTTATTGACTCAAGGGAGGAAGATATTATTATGCCTCTTTACAGGTCCATGGTAAGACCCCACCTAGAATATTCTGTTCAAGTCTGGAGGCCCTTTCTGAAAAAAGACATAATGGAATAAGAGAAAGTGCAGAGGAGGGCTATAAAACTAGTAAGGGAATGGAAAGTTTTATTTATGAAGAAAGGCTTGAAAAGTTAAACTTGTACACACTAGAGAAATGACGTCTTAGAGGGGATATGATAACACAATATAAATATGTTCAGGGCCCATACAAAGGGCTCTCCAAAGACCTGTTCATTAACAGAACAGTACAAAGGACAAGGGGCCACCCGCTTAGACCTGAGAAAAGGAGATTTCATCTACAACAGCGGAAGGGTTTCTTTACTGTAAGGACAATAAAGGTATGGAATTCACTGCCTGAGGAGGTGGTGCTATCGAATACATTAGATGCCTTTAACCCCATAGGGACCCTTGATGTATCAGGACCGTCACGGTCCTTGAACTACTCAAGGACCGATGACGGTCATGGTACGTCACGTACTTTTTACTTACAGCGCTCTACCGGGAGAGCTGTAAGTAAAAATAGGGCATGAAATAGACCGCTCCAAGATCGGAGCGATCTCTTTCAAGCCCCATAGTGACGCGCCGATACACGTGACAGGTCACGTGTAAAGGCGCGTCAAACTGCCCCAATGCGGTCGTTATGGGACGGAAATGTCCCATAACCTCCCGTCCTTAAGGGGTTAAAAAGGGCCTGGATACTTATTTAAAAGAGCAGAAAATAGAGAGCTGTGTATGTTAGTATTGGGATTAATATTTAGTTAGTGCTTGTTGATCCAAGGAGAAATCTGATTGTCATTTGGAATCAAGAAGGAATTTTGTCCCCAATTCAAGGCAGAATTTGAAATTGTTTTATTGAGAGTTTTTTTCCCTTCTTTTGGATCAACGATGGTAAACAGGAATAGGAAAAGGATTGAGCTAGATGGACGCAAGTTTTTTTCAACCGAAATTATTATGTTACGATGTAAAATTCACTAACTGAGCACAAAACATAACAGGAAAAAGCCTAAAAAATTGTTGTTTTGTTTTTTTTTAATTTCTGTATTATAATTTACTATATGATGAGTTATACCCATAAATGTGGCATCAAAAGAAAGCCTTACTTATCATATAAAAAATGTATATAAGTTGTGTGTCTGTACTAAAGGAATTAGAGTATGGTTGAATAAATATATACTAAAAAGGTCAAAACTCATCTGGTCCTCTAGCGAAAAAAAAACTTGGTCCTCCTTGGTCCTTAAGGGGTTAAGATGTTGAAATAACATAGTAACATAGTAACATAGTAAACTAGGTTGAAAAAACACACAAGTCCATCAAGTTCAACCTCTGCCTCATAACAAAGAGAAGTGAGAATTATATAAGCTGCCAAATAAGTCTTTTTCTAAACTTCCTGTTTTGTCTGCTAATACACAGTATAACTTTGTATGTTATTCTTCTACTAGGGGAAAGCAATTTCTCCCCACTTTCTGGTCAGGGATTTGTACTGGGCCTTATGCGTAAATGAAATGAAGAGCAGTTCTGCAGCAAAACTGGGGGACAAATAAAAATACCCCCTCTTTCCATTGATTTCAGTGGGGAATTTAACCAATGGAGTGCTAAAGAAGTCTCAGGTACATTGCTTTGGGGGTTACAAATCTCCAGTTATTCATCCCACATGGCAGTGTTTCTCAAGCTGTGTTACTAGTACCCCTGGGGTACAGTAGGTCGAATATATTTCCATTTTGTCATTCAGGGACACTGCAGAGACAAGCACAGCAGAGTACTTCTCATTGGCTCTAGTGCAGCTGTGCGAGAGGGTTATTCTTTCAATAGCAGAGGTTTCTATAACAGATTTAGTCTTTCTCCTATTCTTGTAAGGAGCTTTATGAAGCTTTTAAATATTAAAGTAATTGAGTGTTGGGTATATATTTAGGAATGTAGTGGTACCTTTTTCAAGATAGGCTGAGCACCCCCTTCCCTATAGTTTAGATGATTTGCTCCAAATATTTAGGATTGTAGTGGTATGTGTTATCAGAAAGGGTGAGCAACCCCTGCCCTATAGTGATTGCTCCAAAATTGCTCCCACTTTATTTTGTGCATAAGGTCCATTCTGTAAGTCTCAGTAGGAATCGAGGAGTTCACAGGAAAATTCTTTACCCTTAACCTGTTGAACACTGTATAAGATCTACAGTATGAGCTGTATGTATAGAAGTTGAGCAAAGTTATTCTGGTGTAAACCAACTTCACTATAGGGAACAAGTAATATTTCAGGTTGAATTAAATGGAATTAATAACCCCTTGAATGCTTGAGAGGTCTCCAAGGCATTGCTTCACAATCATACCTGGGAACACTCCAAATTTGCCCCGGAGACTCCGGTTTTTATAGTGCATTACCATGTCTCCAGGGACAGACACTGATTTTCTAGTGGTGGGGAGTTAATTTTGAAACTCTGCCCACTTCTGCTCCTTCCAAGCCTGTTCTTCCCACTCCCTGTTCACTTCTCCTCCTTCCCTACCCTGTTCTGCCCACTTCCCACCCACTTCTTGCACACTTTATGACTTCTTCAGTAAGCCCCACCCATGATTAAACCCCACCCCTTTTGATGCAAATCTTGTCATCTACATCCTCCAGTGGCACCACATGAGTCCGGGGACTCCAGAAGACAACGTTCCTAGGTATGTTCACAAAGCATTGAAGTCCACTCCAGCATTTAACGGTTTTAAACCCCCCATTTTAATAACTAACAATGAATGGAAATGTTATGTATCCCCTATGGTGCAGCTGGTTTACACCACTCCATGTTTATACATACAGCCCATATATTTTAAGCTCTATACAGTTTTAGAAATGATCACAACAAGCTATGACTATTACAAATTATTGTTGGATAGGATAATATGATACATTTAGTATTGATTTTATTTAGCAATACTCTCTGCAAGCTCTTAATCAGTGTTTCTCAATGGTAGTCCTTGGGACACACCAGCAGGTCTGATTTTAAATGGGTCCCTGCTTAATTGTGAGTTATGGATCCCTGCATAATTGTGAGGGAGTAATCAGTGGCTCAGCCATTGTGATTGAGCTGCCTGTGCTTAATTAAGCATATCCTGACAATCTGACCTGTTGGTGTGGCCTGTGGAATGGAGATTAGAATCACTGCTCAAAATGTTAAATGGATTTCATTCAGCAGATAAGACTCATTCACATTGAAGAATTGGTCCCAAAATGTAATCAACAAAACTTGTATAGACCAAATTTACTACAGGAAATCAAAAAGTTCTAAATATATGCTATAAGATATTCTTCTAACATTTGAACACAGTCTCTACATAAATTTACCTCCACCCCAAATTGCATTAGGTAAGTAGAAGAAGGGTCTTCTGTTACATCCCTCCTAAATATAAGGCCACCACACAACTGTCTTCTGTCCAATATGAGGGGTGGAGGCCAGCTAATCTGATGATTCATTCCGTAGTTATTATTATTTAAAGTGATAGTAATGTCTATTTAAAATTAGTTGCCTGAGTCTTCTGTATATTAAAAGGAACAGATTGGGCTATGCCTTACTTCTGTAGTTCAAAAGTTATGAGGCACTGAAGATCCACCACCTGCCCCTTTCTGGATGCCTTCCACTAAATCTGAAATCTGGTCGTGGGACCAGACAGCTACAGCGAGGGGCAAACTCCAGTAAGTAAGTATAAGGGAAATCCTGATGAAGGAGGGCAGGATTTCCCTTTGCTTACTGAAGTTTGTCTCTCTCTACAGCCATCCCGACCAGCCTGCATCCAATTGTACAGCACTGCAGAATTAGTTGGCGCTATATAAATAAAGAATAATAATAATAATATTGAGTGACGTGGGAAGAAGGGGGCGGGTGGTGGAATTCAATGCTTCATAACTTTTGAACTACAAAGAAGTATGCGCTTAGACATAGGGCAATATGTTCCTTTTACTATATAGAAGACTCAGGAAACTATTTTTAAATAGAAATGACTATCACTTTAATCCAGTGATTCTTAACCACAGTCCTCGAAGCACACCAACAGCGCATGTTGTTAGGATCTCCCCAATTAAGCACAGGGGGATCAATTCCAATGGCTGAGCCACTGATTACACACCTGGTAACAAGCAGGGATACCTTGGAAACCTGTTGGTGTGTCCTGAGGATTAACATAGAGAAACACAGATGACAAGAGTATGGGTGGATGTAGTGAGTGAGACGGCTCTATTGTGTCATGTACATGGATTTGGGGTATAGAAGTTAAGATTACACCCCCAAACCCACCAAAAAAAACAAAAAACATTTCTTGCAGGGGTCTACTGCTCTCCACCAGCTTATTTTATCTCCTTAAGTGCTAGCCGTGTGGTGGTGCAGTCAGCATTTAAGGACCACAGACTTTTTTTCTTCCAACCGATTCAGGGATTCCCGAGTGGCATGCAGCTGCGCGGGGACCCCTGAATTCCAGGACATATATATACATTATGGGTCCTTTAGGCACATTTTACCCATTATGTACATGTACTTCCTTCATCCTTAAGGTTAACAAGCTTATTTGCATTACAAAATCATTCATTCACAGAGAGAAAGCATTGATTTAGTTTTTGTTTTTATTATTATTTGTTGATTTATTTAACCTCTTAATTTTTAATAGTTTGAATGCCAGATTGCTCATTGCTTCTAAAAGAGGTGAACATACATATTACATGCAAAAGGTAACAGCGCACATTCAGCTCTGCAGTGACTGATAATACTACACTATATTATTTTTATAAATTAAGGTTAGCATGTGTGTACATTTGGCACACATACATACATGCTTATTTTATACATTCTGTGCATGTCCTTTTGATTTTCTTTGTGTTGTTGCCCTCAGTCTCGCACATTAATACAGAAAGATTTAGCTGTGCTCTTGAAGATGAAGTCTCATTTTCAATAGGCAAAGAGCAAGTGGGGAAACTTAAACAGAACGGTGGATAATAAATAATGACAACAGATGTTTGTAAACCTTGTGGTCCCGTGTTCAGTGTTTCCATGTGTTGTCTTGTCTTGATGTGCTGTCAGCCTCCTTTCACCTGGGACTAGTGATATCTTATCAAAGCCTAAACAGCTCCCCTTCACAACAGGCAGATAATAGTGCCATTCAATTTATCATAGTGGAAGCCTGAAACAACCATGGGAACGAATGGTCAGGTGACAGCATGATAGACAGTTTGACAGGCCTTAAAGCATCATGGGAAATGGCTGTCAGCTGATTTCTAGAGCATTTGGAGAGATAACCTTCAGCGTGACAGGAAAAACAAAATTCTGAATATTTGTGTGCGGTTTTATAGCTTATTCATGGCTCTCACAAATTATTTTGTGCCCGTCAAAGGGCCTTAAAGAATAAGCGATCAGGACAAAAAACTGGCAAACGTTTCATGGTTTTTTATCCTTGTTAACATCTAAAGCAGAGGTTCTCAACCCGTGCTCTCAATGGCCACTAACAGGCCAGGACTTAGGAATTTCCCTGCTAGAACACAAGTGTGTTGATCAGAGGCTCATTCACATTGATTAACTCACCTGTGCTCTAACAAGGAAATCCTCAAATCCTGGCCTGTTAGTAGCCACTGAGGGCACGGGTTGAGAACCACTGATCTAAAGTGTGTCAATTACATCTAAATTTTATTACCATTGTATATTCTGTATGCAGAAATAATATAATCTGTATAATTCCATTTTCATTTAAGGACATTAGATCTACATATATGTCTTACTATGCAGTGATGCTTAGCTCAGTGATGACAGATTAAAGGGAAATTGGCCCAATATCATAACTTTATTTCTTTAATCCTTTAAGTGCCAGAGGGGTACGCAACACATTTAGAGCAATGCGTTGCGTACCCCTCTGGCACACAAAGGGTTAACCACTTGGATGATAGAGAGTTCTCCAGCACATTGTGAAGCAATGTATTAGAGACACTGCTAGTCTCTGATGGGTTAATAATAGTTCAACCTGAAATTATCAGAAGAATTTCTTTGCCTTCATTTTTTGAACACTGATGTTGCCGCTCTTATGCCACTTTCATAATGGGCAATCCTATTGCGACAGGTTTCAGAGTCATCCTGCCTTAAGCAGAACATAACTGTAATTTTAACCCTTTGAGTACCAGAGGGCTACACAATGCATTGCTTTGCAATGCACAGCATATCCCTTTGGCACGCAAAGGCTTAAAGAGGAGCTCTAGTTAGAGCAGTAACTGTTAAATTGTTTAACAGAATGGTTTATCTATGTAAGAGTATAGTGGGCTCTATTCAATTAACTTTGAGAATTGCATTTATCTAATGCTAATCCAATTATCTGAGCCGGATTTTGTTATGAAACTAATTTAAATGGTAGAGTGAGTTTTGCTGCCATTCTAGCGTCTAGGAGACTATGGGGGAGATGTATAAAACTGGAGTTATACAGAAAGTGTCTGTAAAAGTGTCTCAAAGCGACATAACTTTATGTATAAACATTTAGAGACATATTGCTGAGAGCAAACTCCAGTTAGTTGACTTTTTTGAAAAGTGGAATAGAAATGGCCTTGGGCAAATAAGAATTGTGTCCCAGTGTATTTATAAAGAAATTCGCTAACTGCGCCAAAAATAAAGCCAGTTTTAGGGATTAAATCATAACGCCACGTAAAATCTGTTCTTCTTGGAAGTATATAATGTGTGCGAAAATATATTCGCAGCTGCAAATATTCACAGAATATTCTCAGATAGACTTCTTTATAAACGTGACTTTACTTCTTTATAAATATGACCAGGAGTTATGAATTGTAGCAGCAATTCTTAAGTATACACTAAGAAGGCTTTTTATACATCACCCCCTATGGCCCTTATTCAGGAAGCTAAAAATAAGCAAGTCTGGACTAAAGCAACTGCACCATGGAGACCAAAAAAAAAAAAATAACCATAATTTAACCCTTTGAGGACAAGAGAGGTATGTAACATTGAGGAGCAAACACACCTGCCTGGTCCTGAAGGGTTAGGGGGGAATTTTAAATGCTTTATACGTAGGAATTTTCCAGAAGTAAACTGGAGACGAAGGTTTTCAGACTTAAAGGGATAGTAATACTTCGTTTTATCTTTATTTTATTTTGTAGGCATTAAAAAAACATGAAGAAAGATATAAGTCTTATCTCTCAAACCTTTATGGTTTAAGAGATAGTCACAAGTAAAATATCCCCCCCCCTGTTCAGCCAGATCAGAAGGGAGGTGCCCAGGTAGACTGCAGAGAGGGACAATCTTCAATTAAGATAAGGGAAAAACCTGAAAAACTTGTCAAGGGGGGAAGGGCTTTCATTGTTTTCATACAAAGAAGATTGTCCCCTTCTGTTATCTGTTTGGTCTATGGACTGGATTCCACATCTGAGAAGAGATGGCTTACACTAGGAAAAAGGGACGGGAGGGGGAAACTTTGCTTGTGAATATCTCTTAAACCATAAAGGTTTGAGAGATAAGACTTATATCATTCTTCATGTTTTTTTAATGCCTACAAAATAAAATAAAGATAAAACGAAGTATTACTATCCCTTTAATTACAGGGTCTTCAGCGATAGTGGCTGATTCTCCTGTTTGCTGAGTTGCCCAGTTCTGCCAACTTCTCAGTTTTTTTATAAAAAGGGTTGAATTGTTTGACATACTGTTTATGCCCCTGATGAAGTAACAAGCGTTAACATCACGTAGGGTGATTTAACCTGCTGTATGTTTTATTTTGACTCTCCTAGAACTTAGGAGTTGTACAATAAATTTGTATATAATTAAATTTCAGTCTCAACTTGTTACCCTTATTGGAATAACAGAACTGACCAGGATAGTACAGGTTGGCTTAAAGAGTTATCTAGCCCTTAAATGCCTTTAATGATGTAAGGCTCAACATTGGAAGGAAGATCCAAGGATGAGGGAGAGAGAGACCAGGACTGAGGGTCTGACTCAGTCGAGGCGATTAAACTGTGAGGCAAGTTTCAGCCGCAGTGAAATAGTAGTAACATAGTAACAGTAAATTAGGTTGAATAAATACACAAGTCCATCAAGTTCAACCTTCTCTTCATACTCCAGTAACTGAGAATTTTATAGCATTCCTGCTACCAATTAAGTTAGTCTTTATCAGACCTTCGTGATCTGCCTACTAATAAACAGTAAAACTCTGTATGTTCCCTTTTGAAAGAAATGTATCTAATCTTCTCTTAAATGTATCCATTGTATCTGCCATAACCACTTCCTTGGGCAATGAATTCCACAATTTAACAGACCTTACTGTAAAAAAACCCTTCCTCTGCTGAAGGCTAAACCTCCTTTCCTCTAATCTCAAGGGGTGTCACCTGATCAGGCCTTAGCTCATTGCAGAGATCCTTGTATTGACCTCTCATATACTTGTACAATGTGATAAGGTCTCCTCTTAGTCTTCTTTTCTTTAGAGTAAATAAACCAAGTTTGTCTAGTTGTTCCTCATATGTCAAGTCCTCAATTCCCTTAATTAATTTTGTTGGTCTTCACTGTACACTCTCTAGCTGTAGTATATCCTTTTTCAGAACCGGTGCCCAAAATTGCACTGCGTACCCAAGGTGAGGTCTTACCAATGATTTGTATAATTGCAAAATAATGTTATCCACTCTTGTTTCGATACCTCTTTTTATGCAAGACAGGATTTTGTTTGCCTTTGCTACTGCTGTTTGACACTGGTCACTGTTCCCAAGTTTGTAGCTGACAAGGATACCCAGGTCTTTCTCTAGCACTGAGTCCCCTAAAATGATTCCATTAAGTTCATAAGTAGCCTTGGGATTGTTTCCTCCCAAATGCATGACTTTACACTTCCCCACATTAAACTTCATATTCCATTTGTTTGCTCAAAAATGTGAATACCCTAATAAGGGGAGACTTGTATATGGGAGTATATTTGAATTCAAGAAGTCTGCTACACTTAGAGGGGACGGGGCTGTTTCTTTTTCTCTTCACTCTTTTCCTGCATGTATTTTAGTAGAGACCATCCGATCGCTACAGGAATTGGCTCAGATTCTCTCTCTGAGTGTCACAAGGACTATATTCAAGTGGAATCTAAGGCTTCAATTCAAATAGTCCCATCAGCCAAAAAAAACAGCTGATGGTATTTTTTCAAGCATGGTAAACCATGCAATTACCTGTGCTTTGAAAACATCCCGGACAAAAAACCCCACTTCAAGAGATAAATGTGCATGTGTTTTCGCCTATCGACAAGCAACAAACGCCAAAACATACGATTCAGTTCCATACGTTAGGCACTAAGATAAATTAAGTGATCCACTTTAACATGTGAAAATCTGCACCCAGTTTTTCTCAGAGCATTGTCCCTTAACCCATCTCAAAAGTGCCACCGCAGGAATTGAACCTATAAAAATAGGTCACCAGTGGATGTATTGATATGAGGCCCTTAGCCCCATGTAAATACATCCAAAGCACTCACAAATGTGTGAAATGTTAGTAGAATTAAGCCTATGCTTACCCCATTGACACTCACGGGGTTAATCTGACACTTACAATTAATTCTGATATCTCGTGGAGTCTTCACCATCCTGGTCAAATACTGTTTATCTTCTTGAATCTTCATTCTTCTTTTCTCTGTAATATTCTTTCTTGTTATCTTCTTTTTTCATTGTTTCTATAAAATTAAAACAAAAAGTCAATGCAGTTAATAAAAAAAAATGCCCCCTAAATATGCCTGATTTAACCCTTTGAGTGCCTGTAAGGTACCCCTCCGACACTCTAAGGGTTAAATGCATTCAGGCATATCTGTTCAAAAGAATATGCTGCCATTCCGGTTAAACTAAAAAATGAGTCATGTCATTGTTAAAGAATTTAAAGGGATCCAAAAGGTTAAAGATATTTCTGCTGCTGCCGCCTCCGCTGGCTCGGAGGCAGGAGTGGATAGTGCCATAGACCCCCCTCCATACCTTCCGGGCAGGGCTGGTGCAAGGATTTTTGCCACCGTAGGCAAAGCCTAATTTTGCCTCCCCTTGGTTCCGCCCCTAGTGTCCTACCTCTTTATGCCCGCCCTGTATGTGTTTAAGTGTCAGTGTGTTTGTCTGTTCCCTATATGTGTACAAGTGTCAGTTTGTGTTTGTGTATATCAGTATGTGTTGTGTTCCCTGTATGTATATGTGTGTCAGTGTGTGTTCCCTATATGTATATGTGTGTCAGTGTGTGTGATTCTCTATATGTGTATCAGTGTATCAGAGTGTATGTTCTCTATATGTGACTCTCTCCCCCTCTTGACTGTTGATACCCCCTTTGACTCTATCTCTCCCCGTATGACTCTTGATACCCCTCTTGACTGTTGATCCCCCCTTTGACTCTCTCTCTCCCCCGTCTGACTCTTTATCCCCTCTTGATCCCCTTTCCACTTACTCTTCCCAGTGCACGTCTTCTCTCTTTCTTTCTCGAATAAATATTGACCAGTGCTTCCCGCTGCATGTCTCTTTCTCACAGTGAGTACGTTTTGGTGCCCTCCCTTGGCTGGCTATTTTTTTAATGTAGCACAGCGATGCCTGTTTCTCTCTCCCCCTCCGCTCCTTCAGTCCTGGTCCAGGATTGAAGGAGCAGAGGCGGAAAGAGAAACGGGCATCGCTGTGCTACATTAAAAAAATAGCCAGCCAAGGGAGGGCACCGAAACATACTTTTTTTTGCGACGGGAAGGCTAACATTTTCTGGGCTCACTCCCTCACCACACTATGCCACTGACTTGGGCAGTAAGTGGTGAGCGGGGAGGAGCCCTGATGCGACCCCAGAGAATGTGCGCCCTAGGCCGGCACCTACCTCGCCTATAGGTGGCGCCGGCCCTGCTTCCGGGCCATTGCCTGAGTCCGAATGAGGATTTTTATATGGCCAGTCTCTGTTCAAAATGTATTCCAACCTACTATTGACTGGGATGTGTTCTGGAATCTATTTTGAACAGAGACTGGTAATATAAAAATCCTCATTCAGACTCAAGTAGTGGCCCAGAAGGTATGAAGGTGGGGGTCTGTGGCACTATCCACTCCTGCCGCAGAGCCAGCGGAGGAAGCGGCCGCAGAACTACCTTAACGCATTAAATTCTTTAACAATGGCATGACTCGTTTTTTATTTAAACTGGAATGACAGCATATTCTTTTGAACTGATATGCCTGAGTGCATTTAACCCTTAGAGTGCTGGGGGGACCCCTCTGACACTCAAAGAGTTAACTCAGGCATATCTTGGGGGTCTTTTTTTTTTTACTACTTGCATTGATTTTTTTTATTTTACAGAAAAGAAGAAAAAGAAGATTATAGAAGAAGGAAAATTCAAAAAGAAGACATACAGTGGATGACTGGTAAGTGTTGCACAGATCTGATTGTTAGCCTAGTGTTAAGGGTCATATTGTTGCACTTTACTGTTAGGGGTAGTGTAGGGTTAGTGTTTGGGAAGGTGACTGTGTGTTTGAGCTAATGATTGGTGCTTGACAATGTGTCAGGCACCGTTCTTTAGCTTTTTTACTTTGATGTTCGCATAATTCACACTATTTAGCATGCATTTTGGGAACTTAACACACAAAACGGATGTTTGGCCACAAGTCAGTTTCTGTATCCTCAAATTCGTTGTGGATTCAACTGGTAGGACAATTGGATAACGCCATTTTATTTTTGTTTGTGGGTTGGTAGCCAATATTGCCCTACCGGCTATTATAATGGCCTCAGTTTGATAGAGCCCTTATGTCTATATGTCCCGATGTTTAATATATAAATATCCTTTCAATAATGTTTATATAGTGGTTTACAAAATCTTGAGAAATGTATTTTGATAAATTCTCTTGGTTGGGTTGAGCGCTTAGGCATAAGAGATTTCTTTCTGCCCACTACTTCCATTTCAGGGCAAGCCCCTCCTAATTCCCTCTCACCCCGATTAAGCCCCACCCACATTATCTCACATATCACATTATTTGAACACTTCCATCCCCTTCTCTCCTTAAATACTCTGGGGTGCTTTGGCTTGAAGGCTCCTACTTATAAACTGCTTGGATTCTAGAGAGGACTCTAACACATGTCTTCATGTTGGAGACCTCTCTAATACTTAATTAAAGCTCAGTTTAACCCTTTGAGTTATATGAAAGTATCCAAGGCAACTCAATGGATTGGATACCTCTCTGGTATTCAAAGGTTTAAAGCAATCATGCATTTTATTTGCCTCCTGTTGTGCAATTTTCAAGAATCTGTCCACATTAGCATCACTATACCAGGTATAAAACATTTGGGTTTGGTGACACAACCCAGTCACATTGCCAAGACTAGCTGAAAACCAAGGAACAATTGGCACACTCATACTGCAGTAACCCATTTATTCTGTCTTGTCATGTGACTCATAATAAGGGCTAAACTGTTAGGTTTATTGGAGATTGCTATATGATCTTAGTGGGATTGATGAAAATCTTTTTAACCATGACTACAGCACATTTCTTTGCAGTACATGGGAGACATCTCTAGCATCCTAGTCGTTAAATATTTTTTAATGTTTTATTTACTTATTATTTATTTAATTATATAAACTTATAATAATTTGTGAGTTTATGTAACACATTTTGGATAGCTGGCCTCCCTTGTCTTTAGGGTTCCTGTGCATTTGGAAGACAATGGGGGTTATACACTAAGGTGTGATAAAGAGGTGATAAAGCGGACATAACTTCTCTAGTAATATCACTTCTCCAGTTCTTACAGGCCCGGATTTATATCTCAGACGCCCCTAGGCACAACACCTTGTGGTGCCCATAGCCCCTCCTTTGCCCCACCCACAACCACACCCTCTCATATTTAAACACACCCACTTTTGTGGCCACACCTATCTTAGATCAATTATTCACATTAATATTAATTACATGTATTAAGAACATGTTTTAATATTGATAAATACAGGTATACCTGTTTTTTTTTACACCTATGCCCGGAACAACCCCACCACAAATCCAGATGCACAGAGGACGTGATGGGTATCAGTACCCAAGGACCGTTATGCATGCTCCCCGTGTCCCGCTCAAGAATACTCCACTGGAGCCACCCATTACGCCATTAGCACCACCTATAACCGACATGGATCTGGAAACCCCCTAGAAGGACTAACAGAAAACCCACTGGAGACTTCAGCGATGACCGCTGAGCCAAAAATCCTGCTGCAAGGACACCGTGGAGACCAGGTACCATCACAGTGATAAGCAGAACACCACCCACAACAGGTAATTGAGCACCATCAGGGAGAAGTGTTCATAGGTTTAATATCGGTAGTTTTTTTTGTTTGGTTTATCTACATATACATAGCTGTACAGACACACACACATTACACATACATATATACCTGCAAATATACACATGTATATATACATATACATACATACACATAGCCATACACACACATATATACAAACACATAGCCATACACACACACATATACACTTTTTTTTTTTGCGTTGTTTTCCTGCATCGGGTTTCCCCTTCATTATTTATGTATTCAAGAAACATTTTTATTAATTTTAATTTTTTTGTTTTCTTTTGGTGTTGGTTGTGTTGTTTCCTGTTTTTTTTTTCCAAGAAACTTTTTTTTTTACAAATACAAACATATATATATATATATATATATATATATATATATATAACTACATACACACATATACACACACCCCAATACATACAAACACATATACACTTTTTTTCATATATACACATGATGATACATAACTACATACACACATTAGTACACACACACCCCATTACATACACACACATATACACTTTTCTTTCTTCTTCTTATGCATAAGACCAGTGGTTAGAAACCCACAGGCCGTCACCCACCTCCCGCAACTCCAGCCAACATCAACGGGTCCCCAACCCTGCAGGCCCTGGTTGGGTCTTGAATCTGGTCCTGCTGTCACCTGGCTGTATAAAAATGCTGGCAGAGGCTGCTCCTCCACAGACACAGACTCCCGCCCAGTCGCAGCCATACTGGACCGGAAGGCCACTCCCGCGATGCAGCCATGGCGGGTCCTGTACCATGGAAGTGTATCCGTTCGCAATCCAGTTGGCTGCTGAGGCTCCTCCTGCTAACCTCACAGCGCAGGTGCAGGGGAACATGTTAGCCCAGCATAGTGGAGGATGAATGGAGGAATGATACTCTGCACCAGCGCAGTCCAGGCACTATCCTGTATATAAGCAGCCGCGCAAGCTATACATAGTGCACGGCTGCTTATTACCACATCATCCTGTGAGACTTGAAGAGGAAGTGAGCAAAGACTCATGGGCGGGTCAGTCCGAGCAGCGCATCCACTCTGATTAGCTGAGTTTGGAGCGCACTCACCTCACAGCATTTACTGGGGAACCCTAAGTGGGCGGGCCAGGGGGCGTGACAGGCCATTGCCAGGCGCGGTGGCGCTCCTAAAAATCTGGCTCCCTAGGCAGGTGCCTTGTCTGCCTATTGGTAAATCTGGCCCTGAGTTCTTATGTTATTCTATGGAGTCTATTCTAAGATCTCAGAGTTGGAGAAATCTTATTGCATTGATACCACAGAATAACATAAGACATGGAGAAGTGATATCACTGGAAAAGGCATCTCCACTTTATCACCTCTTTATCATGCCTTGACTAACCTCCAAGGCTTTTGTTTTTTATACAGTACCAGCACTCAGAGAATGGCATCTGGACCAAGCAGGCTACATATTATCCGATTTATATAGCTAAATCTTGATATAAGATTCAAATTACACTCACAATACTATAATGGATCATAACAGAGACAATTTACATAATTTCAAGTTGTTGATTTTGCACTTAAGGGTCAGTGCATTTTTTAATGAAACATGTTTAATAGTGCTTTTCCTACTGAGTAAAACAAGGGTACTTCCACATCTGTGGTATTTTTATTATTATTGTTCAATTTTGTTATATTTTAAACTGTTATTTTTGTTTATGTACACTAGGTGGTACTGTTCATATCTCTAACTAAGGGCCATTGTCAATGACTCCAGCTTTTCCATTCAGTATATTTTTGTATAAAGCCCTTTGAACTCTAATTGTCTCCACTGATTACAAAAAACAAGTCTGAGTTGTAAAAACGTTTTATTCAACAGTAGTATATCTTCTCATAGTAAAAGGTTACTTACAATTAAGCGGAACATGTATGATCATACATATTGGTATTCAGTGTGCCTGTAAGGTGCAGGAGACATGTTTTACCCTTTGCTCTTAGTTGCATGAAAATAACAATGCACTTAGCATGACTGAATTTATGTATTGTGGCAACTCCTGTCATCTTTCTCTAGCATAGAAATATGATGGTGGGTGGAGCTAAAGAGTATGACTTTGTGTACTGTGTCATTGATTAGTCATTTACCTTTTTAACGTGGTAAACATTACCTTATTACTGATTGTGCTCATTTAATATTTTGTTGTTGTTTATTCTGTTTGGGAATTATGAATTGTTGCTATTTTCTTTATTTTGTTTAACCCTTTGAGTGCCATAGAGGTATCTAGTGCATTGCAGTGCAATGTGTTGGACGCCTTTCCTGCACTCAAAGGGTTAAAACAGACAATTGTGTATATGTTACATTACATTGGTGTATACATTTTTTCTTTGCACCTATCTGCTAGGGGATATTACTGTACCCTAATACAGGTAAAGGTAGCCTGAGGCCCTCCAGCTGTTTGTGGACTACAGCTGTAGTCCATCAGCATCCAGAGTGCCTCAGGTTGCCCAGCACCGCCTTAAAACATAGCCACAGATGTAGAAATGCAGTTAATTAAGGTGGATCTCAATAGCTTGCTTCCTCCATGTTTAGTGCATAACACCCACTGTTTGTGTGCATGTATGTGTGCATGTAATCACGTGTGTAAAAATATATATAACACAGTATAGCAAAAGAATGAATAGTCCTTTTTCCTTTTCAGAAGTGGGCTTTCTGGAGCATGACTCAGGTGATTAAAGATTATTTGCTACTTTACTATTGTACTGTTTGGATGATCTCTACCTCCACATCTGTGGCCGAACGATAGAGTCTGAAGCTGAATCGGATTTTCTCTCTTCCATCAGTCATATCATTGTAAACTCTTCACTTCTATAAAGAATCTGCTCTAAACAAATAAATGTATCCAGGCTAATCCTCTTTGAATAAGTGGAAAGTATTTAATCCCATGATTCTATAAATCTAGAAGAGCTATCAAATTACTTGCTTATTTTTTGGCATTATCTAAATCTGTTTGTATCAGGTTTTTGGTTGACATTCTTTTTTTTTGTAAAGAAGTTTTTTCAATTTGGTTGGTGTGTTGCGAGAGTTGTTGATTTTTAATATTCAATAATGCATTGAGAATGGATCTTTAAAAGAAATTGTGCTGAAATAAAAATTGGATTTAAACATTTTATTGTGTTTAAAAAATATTCTGGACTAATCTTCCTTTTTTAGTGTACACTGTAGTATGTCTGGCACCTTTTTCTTTGGAATCTAGGTCTTTTGAGAGCAGACTCTACAAATATGACTTCTAGGAAGATGTAAATGCCTAGACTGCCTAAGGTATTCTATATAATGAATACATAGGCCATGCCCATACATCTCTTCCATCCATTCTGGCCTTGTCTATAATATTTTCTAAAGTGCTCTTCGCCTTTAGGCAAATTTCAGCTCCATTCAACATAATGGCTCTATAATTTTGCCCTGCTATTCAAACTGGAATCATGGGGTAGAGGAATCTTCAGATGCCCACGTATACTTATGCAAATTGACAGCTGAAGATACAGATTTTTCTTAAAGAAATCCATTTCTTTAAGAATATGTTGTGAGATACATTATTGGTGGAAAACAGAGAAAGCAAAATGAGTTGAGGGGGGAGATTCACTAAGCAGTGATAAAGTGGTGATAAAGAAGTAATAAAGTGGAGATGACTTCTCCAGTTTATCACTTCTCCAGTTCCTATGTTATTCTATGGAGCCTATGCACTAAGTGGAAGAAATCTTAGTGCATAGGCCCCATAGAATAACATAGGAATTGGAGAAGTGATAAACTGGTGAAGTCATCTCCACTTTATCAACGCTTAGTGAATCTCCCCCATCATGTTTCTCATTGATAAATGTGTGGGTGATGTCTATATCGAAAGTAAATAATTATCCGTT
Source organism: Rhinophrynus dorsalis (assembly GCA_037306005.1). Taxonomy (NCBI): domain Eukaryota; kingdom Metazoa; phylum Chordata; class Amphibia; order Anura; family Rhinophrynidae; genus Rhinophrynus; species Rhinophrynus dorsalis. The sequence continues at coordinate 386,140,719 of CM074720.1, read as the reverse complement.
AGGGGAGCAACGCATTGCAGGCGTCTCTGGCATCCAATCAGAAATACCATCAAGCCAAGGGATCTAACCAATGTAATATCATACTATAAAATTTCCTGAATTATGGATCATAAATAGGTGCAATGAGATGATGTACTAAGTAGAATTGAAGAAATTCAGTGTCAAACCAACTGCATCTTAGGTAACAAATACAAATCACCATTAATTTAAGCATGCTTTTAACCCTTTGCGTGCCAGAGGGTTATTAACTCCCTGAATGCTAGCATGGTCTCTGACACATTTAGAAGTAATGTATTGAGTCCTCTCTAACATTTGAGGGGTTTAAGCCCCATTTAGGAGAACAGTACTTTTATTGTTCCCTATGATGCAGATGGTGTGTTCTGGGATTTCTCCTATTGTCCATCGGCCTCAGTAAATTCAGTATATGAACTGAAAAACCATGAAAACACGTTGGGGACCTTCAAGTAACTTGACTATCCTGCTTAAGAATACAATATGTAATGTTTCATTTACTAAAGGTCGTTATGACTTTTCCTTTGTGCATTTATACAGTTCATTCAAATCATATTTGCACATTTGACAGCTCAGATAAGGGAACTATTTGATGATTATTTTCATTAAATTTTGCCTTGCAGTTTATAATACATTTTTATTCTTCTCTAACAGTTTCTTGAACTAAAAGGAAATATAGAACGAAAACTAAATCATAAATCAGTCCTCAAATTTAAGTAACATGTTATGTCCCCAAGCAATTAATGTACTTAAACAACATGAGAACTTTTCTTTGGAAGTTAGAAGCCTCTTGTATAATACTAATGCATTGCATTAGTGGCTTCTGAACCAATAAATAATGTCCCCTGGGGGCTGGACTGTTTATAAAGAGAGAGGATCTGAGTATCAGCTGGACTCCTTTTACCTGCACAGAAATATATATTTAGAAGAGCTTGTTCAATGTTGGATTAACAGTGCCATGTTCCTGAACACATGTATTGCTCTTCCCTTCTCCATGGGATCTAAAGGACTGGCTGTGCCTTACAAAGAAAGACTAACAATGCTTCCATACCGTGCGCTGGTTAGTGCTGGTATATGCATTCTTGTTGTGCAGCAGTAAAATGTTTATTTCGTGACTCTCAAATATCATATTCACCAATATGTATTCAATTTTGCTTTTGCGGTATATTTTCCACAGGCAAAAGGCAATGTTTATCTCAGCCCTGTGAACTGCAAACCCCATTCTACAGTGTATATTTATAGAGCTTACCGTTGTTCACAATTCATGTACATTTGATGGTTCTAGTAAATCTATCTATCTATCTATTATCTATCTATCTATCTATCTATCTCTTTATCGATATAAAACAAAAAACAGGGCAGCACCAGTGGGTCTTCATTAAAGGGATAGTAATGTCAGAAAAAAAGTATGAACTATATGGTAGATACAATTAAAAGAGTGTACTTGCACTTATTCATATCTCTCAAACTGTTATGGTTTGAGAGATATAGGAAAATAAAGTTCTCAGGTCCCTCCCCTTTCTGCTTGATGAGCTGTAAAGCTGTCAGAAGCAGATTCTGGTCACTTGACCAGATGTGGCTCTTCAGCAGCGCCGATATAACGATATCTAAAGATAAATTCTTAATTTGGAACGGTCTACAAAGTATGCCTGGCTTGCAAGCACACTTTGTAGATCATTCCAATTAAGTATTTATTTCTAAATAGTGTGATTTCAGCTCTGCTGAAGAGCCTCTGTCTGGTCAAATGACTGGAATCTGCAGCTGTCAGCTAGATGGCAAACTTGATTAAAACATCCAGAAAAAGGTAACTTTAGCAAGTTATATCTCTCAAACCATAAAGGTTTGAGAGATAAGACTTACATTGATGTTAATCTTTTTTTAATGTCTACAATATTAAATCAACTTAAAATTAACCATTACTATCCCTTTAATCAGATTTTTTAATGTAATAAGGTAAATAATGGTATGGTCAATGTTTCTGTCCAATTTTAATTTAGATTTTAAAACCAGTGTGCTGTTGAAAAAGGGATCATCGCTCTTGAAAGCTTGTCTATATAATTGAATTAGTCCAATAAAAAAAGGCATTTTTGCGTACTGCGATAATCATTAATTTGGCCTATATAATTATATATATACTAGTATTGAAGGCCCGTGTACACGGGACAAAGTGCGACCCAGCTGCCTTGGCTGCTGCTCTAGAGCCAGGAGCGGAGACAGGCGGTGGGCCGTTTGGAGTGCCCCGTTCCGGTTCAGCCATGCCGCGGACTGGAGGCCGGCGCCTTTGTCTCTACTGCGCATGACTGCATCATTGGGCAGTCTCTACTGCTCATGTGCGGTTACTCTCACAGGGAGCATCGCATTCTAGGGAATTATATATATTGATTTTATATATATATTTATATATATTATATATTTTTTTTTTTCTGTAATAGCTACCATACAACACTAATGGGTAGAAAATACAACTGAAAAAGTCAAAACTTTATTGCACGTGTGACTAATTATTCCAAAAGATGATGCATTGAAATTATTTGAAGTGTATGTTGCAGCTAAGGCCAACAACCATACAATATCAGAAATGACCAGTCATTATCAATATTGCACAGATACCTCTGGATAAAATAACAAATAACTTAATATGATCAGGTCTTTACCATTTAACATTTTTATCTTAAATCTGCATGTGATATGAAGTGTGTTATTAGACAGGGACAGATTTTCCAATAGCAGATTAGGGATCTGCCTAGAGCTACAAATTTTGAGCGGCACCTCAGCTGTGCTGGCCACACCCACATTTTGAATTGTGGGTGGGGCCAGAGCAATCTCTGTATCCATTCAGTAGCTTATACACCCCTTTACAGGATATTATTTAACCCCTTGGATGCTAGAGAGACCTCGGTGATCTCTCTAGCAACCAAGGGGTTAAAGCTTTTATGCCCTTGCTTGTTGTAGGCCAAAGGTATGTTCTGTGCCAGGAAACAGTGGATGAGACTGGTGGCGTGGTCATGTGAGGAGTGGGGTGTGGCCATGGGCGAGGTTAAGGGTTCCCAGAGTGCCTTGCCTAGGGGAGCCTGGAATGTAAATCCAGCCCTGCTATTAGATATATTAAAATTAGCACATGCAGGTTAACTTCTTTTTTTTATATACATACTTTGTTTGCACAAATTCCAGTTTGATTAGTGCGATAAATATGAAAATACCTATTCACTAAATGTGGATGTATATAGATGCTATCTTAGTGCTTACAACTCTTGCTGAAGAGATAATCAAGACAGCAATAAAAATGTAGGAAACATTTGTACAGGGTATGAGTTGTACCTACAGATGAGTTTCTTCTGATTCCAATTTGTATATCGTATATGCATTGGCACCATGAAATGGCACATCCTGAAGTGTCCATATTCTCCAACACTATCCACTACTTGTCACACACCTCAAGCTTCCATTTGCTAATATAAATCACATTTTAAAACTGCCCAGAATAAAGACTATCTGTCAAAATAATTCAATTTAACTTTAAAATTGCGCACATTAAAACATTCCCAAAATAATTATACTTAAATTAACCACTTCACAAGTTATCATTGCATTCTTCATTCTATTTTCAGCTTAGATTTTCTTCCCATCACTTATATAAATCAATGTGACAGTTTCATAAGTACACTAAAGAGGAAGACTTTAAAGTCTGTGCCAGATTAAAACAGTTTTACCCACATGTTAATGCAGACATTTGGATTCACATAAAAAGTAAGGTAAATAATACAGTGATAGTAAACTGATGGTTTGTTTTGTTCTTTTACTTTTAGTTATCTTTTGATTTACTGTTACCTAAAATCCATCTGTCAATCAATTATATTTACATATTTTCAATTTGGTATGGCACACTGTCAAACAGCTGGTTTGAGTATCAATGATCTGATGGTAGTAGATAATGGTGATTGTAATCACAGTTCTCATTGATGTCTCAGCTACATTTGATACTATTGAACATGGGGTGTTAATGTAATATCTAAATTGCTTTTGAGGAACAAGGACCAGTATATTTAGGTGGCCTAATGTTTCCTATCTGTCAGCTTATAAACATCTTTAGATTACTATCCTTCCTCTATTGCATGTTACTTGAAGGACAACATGCAACACCTGAGTGACATTATCTGTTAACCTGGTTTTGATTATCACTACTACACAGACATACATTTCTATTCTTTTTTTTCTTTTGGTCAAGATCCATTAGCAGATCTGAATACCCAAGGGGGCACAATACCAGCTTACTTATTTTGTGTTACTACCTTCTGAATTGACAGTGGGATCGTTAACTAACAATTATTGATCTGGGTATGATGCAAGATCCTGTGGGTTGATTGTTGGTAGATTGAACAACTCCTTTTGTGCACAGATGAGTCGTCTTCAGTTTCTAGATGGAATTTTCACTGGATTTCAGGACTGCTGTAAAAAGGGTACTCTCATGGTAGACTCTTCAGGGGAACAGTTATACTAATGCCTTTGATATTTTTTTCTGTACTTGCTGAGTTTGTGAGATGGGCATACTTTATTTTACAATCTAGAAAGTAGAGCGCAACAACAAAGAGACAGCCAAAGCAAAATGAGTCTACTGTGTGTAGTATTTAATATAACAATGAATAAAAACACATATAAAAATAAATATCCCCTCCTCTCCCACTGAATTCTCAGGATGCTCATCTTGAGCTTTAAGTGTCTCAGGGGTCCCAACTAGTGTTGAGCGAGCACCCCGATGCTCGGGTGCTCGGGTGCTCTGACCGAGCACCCCCTGAGGCTCGAGTGCTCGGCCGAGCACCCGAGCCCCATTGAATTCAATGGGGCGACACGAGCATTACACCAGGCACCCCCTGCTCTGATGAGGGGAGGGTGCCTGGTCAATGCCCCCCTTCATCTCCACAATGCCCCTCTTCCACAATGTCCCCCTTCCACAATGTCCCCCTTCATCTCCGCAATGCCCCCTTCATCTCCGCAATGCCCCCTTCATCTCCGCAATGTCCCCCTTCATCTCCGCAATGCCCCCTTCATCTCCGCAATGTCCCCCTTCCACAATGTCCCCCTTCATCTCCGCAATGCCCCCTTCATCTCCGCAATGCCCCCCTTCCACAATGTCCCCCTTCCACAATGTCCCCCTTCATCTCCGCAATGCCCCCTTCATCTCCGCAATGCCCCCCTTCCACAATGTCCCCCTTCATCTCCAAAATGTCCCCCTTCATCTCCACAATGCCCCCTTCCATCTCCACATGTGCCCTACCTCCAGTCCCTGGTGGTCCAGCGGAGCGTCTGTGTAAGATCTGTGCCTCCTTCGGCACAGATCCCTGCCACCCGAACATGGCGGGCGAGCACATGGCGGTACTCGTACGAGTACCGCCATGTGCCGAGCAGAGCGATGCTCGAGCCGATCCGAGCATCGGCCGAGCATGCTCGCTCAACACTAGTCCCAACCCCTAGTATGCCTCAAAACTGTTCCCTCTCTTAATGTCCTTCCTCAACTGCAAATGCTGCCGGCTGGGACTCTTGGTGCTTTCTCAGTTAATATAACACTGTATCCAGATGTGAGGCTAACAGTGAGGATCTAAAGATAATCAAAAAGTCTTTCAAGTGATGTTAGAAACAGTGTGGGACAGAAATCTAGTTCTTAGATACCAAATCAGTACCGCTGTTAGAACGCAACTCCATGAGCCATGTGGAGCCGAAGGATGGAAGCCACTATGAAGCACTAGGGGCAAAACACCGGCCTCACTGGACCAGAAAAGAGGGGCCTAGCAGGGGGGCAGGAGGGACCCAATGAAAGGGGGAGGGGAGGAATGAACCCAAATAAATGAACCCAAATAAATACCCCCCTTCTCCCTTTGAACTCACAAGATGCTCATCTTGAGCTTTACCCATCATTGAGGGACCCAGTACAAAATGAGCACTCAAAGGGGGAAGGGGATGAATGAACCCTGTGCATGTCATGGATTTTCAGATCCACTTCATCAGGGACTTCAGTCAGTAAAGGTGATTCTAGAGAAGAGGAAATAGACATTCTTCATCACCTCTCCCCTCACTGAAATCATGAGTGTGGGAATATTTTCCTTAGGGTTTGGTGTGGAAAGGTATACCCACTGCCCCCACTCTTCCACCCTCAGCATCCTCTTCCTCCGGTGTACCACTTTTGCCTCTGTTACCTCCCCCACCAATTGATAGCTAGTCTGAAGATTTGTAGATGTGAGGATCTGGCATTTTGTGTCTATCCATTGCACATTTTGTATGGTGCACTGACCATGCATGGCAATGTGGTGAAGATCAATTGAATGTAGGGTATCAGGGAGCATCTGCAGAAATTCCATCCCACCGAATATGCTAAGCTGGTGGCATGGAGGATTCATTATTTTGATTACATCCTATAGCTTGACTTCTCTTGTCCTAGGTGGAGCAGACAAAGACCATATGTACTTGATTTGTTGGGGGATGCTGACCTAAATGTCAAGGTGTTTGGTGGCAGTTGTGCCTGTTGCTTAATATGAGTGCATATATGTTAATTGTTATGATACTTCTCAGTTCTTCCTCAATTTCACAATGTTTCCTTGTGCACGCTGTGCACATTGCAGTTGCTGATGAAGATCACAGTTCCTTCCTGCTCTCAAGGGAAACATTTGTATTTTACCACACCTATGATTTTAGAGGAGATACAGGAGGAGAACCATAATTGGCCAACAACTTCTCTCTAGATGAACCTGATGTGGTGTTTGGGCTTTTGGTGTTGTTACTGTTTCATCAACACTAGATCTAGTGGCAAGTAGAAGCATCATTGTACCCTTACCTATCTTATACAAGTGCTGATGATTCCAGTCCCATGCAGCAACCTAATCCTCCTGCTGCCTGTATGAATTAGCTGCAGCAATTACAGCAGTTGCAAATGCCTGAATGTCATAAGTGGCATTTGCCATCACTATCTAGCACAACTGTCACTGGTTCAGTAGGGCATACTGTTTTTCTAGGGTTTGTTTTTTGCAAGCCTGAAACGTACAAACAGATTTATCTCAGCGTTTGTTTTTTTTCAAGCCTGAGACCTGGAACTAAATTTTTCTCAGGGCGTGTTTTTGGAATGCCTGAAGCCTGCAAACAACCTTTTTTCGGGCCTAGCCTTGCTTATATATTTTTCATGCCTATCCTTGATGTAATATTTTAAATATTTAGCTTTCTGGAAGCCTGAAAATTAAATATTTTTCACTTTTTCCTTTCTGTAAACCAATTATTTGCATCATCATCTTGAGTCTAATTTAAACTTGCATTAATCTCAGGTTATTGTCAAACATTAATCAGTACTCATAGCAGTAATCCCGACAGTAGTATATGGCAACAACTCTTCAAATCCCCCCTCCTCCTCATCCTCAGCTCTACTGTTATTAGTACATGTGGCGTGGGTTTTCCTGTCAAGTGAGCTTTTGTCCATTACTGCTACCTGATACAAAGATGGTATTAGAGCTTTGTTCATTTTTAGAAATGAAAGTCTCCCAATACTGCTGGTCTATAACCGTGTCCTACGTCATTTACAATATAAACAGCTGCATTGAAAATCTGCTCAGAATGCAATATGTGTCAGTGATAGCTGCACACACTGTTTTATTTACCAGTAGTCATTGGGATCACTGTTGCTGCCTAGAACATAGCTACCCTGCAAGTACCTAAAACCATCTCACATGCATCTCACCATATCTGAATTTCCCTCCACCTCCACCACGTGGCAAGTTTTCCCACAGACAGAGTATAAAAGGGGTGTCACAGCATGCCATTCAGTGTTTGTTAGCAAGATAGAAAACAGCACAATTTTGAGCTAGAGAAGACAGGCTATTAGAGTTGAAGTTTAGTTTAGGGAGTCTTGTGGGTAGGAAACCTGTTCTCTGTGTTTGGAGAGTCTGGGGGCACTCAAGAGAGAAGAATTTGGGGTATTTGACCCCCAAATTCTGTGTGACTAGCTGGAAAGACAAAGGCAGCCATGATCCAAGTTCCTTCCAGATCTGGCTATTATAACTGTGTAGGGGAGTCTGGGGTGTGGGAAGGGAGCAGAGGAGATTTACCCCAAATACCCCAACATTTTTTGTGAATGAGAAGACACAGGCAGCTGTGATCCAAGTCCCTACCTGATCTGGCTGTTATATCTGTGTTAGGGGAGTCTAGGTTTGTGAGAAGGGTTCAGAGTATATTTACTTGAAATACCCCAAATTTTGTGTGACTGAGAAGACACATGCAGCTGTGATCCAAATTCATTGCTGATCTGGCTATTATGTCTGTCTTAGGGGAGTCTGTGAGTGTGAGAAGGGAGCAAAGATGGATTACCCCAAATACCCAACATTTTGTGTGACTGACTGAGAAGACACAGACAGCCGTGATCCAAGTTTCTACCTGATGTGGATGTTATCTATGTGTAGGAGGAGTTTGGGGAAAGAAGCAGTTAAACAGGGAGTGTAGAATTTTTCTTTTTTGTTGACAGTGATAGGGATAGAGGGGACATTTAATTAAAAAAAGTTTGATGTAACTGAAGCAGACTGATACTAGACAAGATAGAATATATTGGGCAAGACTATACATAATTATTTCTATTGTGCACTTCACTGTATATAATATATGTGAGGGGAAGGTTTTGACCCATTGAATGACATAGATGGAAAATGGAACTATTCTCGCAAAATGTTATGTGCAGAAAATCTATGGATTTCTCTATGGGAGAAATTTCCAGCGGGTAAAGTGGAAAACCACGTATTTTCTGAGAAATTTCCTGAGGGAACAAAATTGGACTTTTAGCCCATCCCATTGCAATGGGTTGGATACCTCTCTGGCAGTCAAAGGGTTAAATCTATAGCCTTTTGAGGCATTTTCATTTCATCCTAATGGTGCAATTGGTTTCCTCTTCAGCTTGATTAATGAGACCCATCATTTGATTTGTTAATTCTGCATTTTATTTTAACCCCTTGTATGGTAAAGAAGTCTTTATTACATTCCATTATTCACTCCTCAGAATCGATCCATGAAAAGAATGGTGGTAATTTTGTTCAACTTAGTTTCTGACCAATTAGCTTATAGTTTCTAGAGCAGGTCTGTATTACTGAGGGTACTAAAGTGCGCACTTCTGTTCTCCCCACAAATAAAGCATTATTTATAATACAGATAAACAAGGTATCCTTATAGTTCTGTGTATGGAAATATTCTCTTACTTCATTGGTCTGTACGGTAAATGTTTCACTTTCAGAGTAGACAGAGCAGATCACTTGTAAAAAAAAAAAAAGGTAACTGCTTGATTAAAGAATGTAAATGGCAGTGCAATGGTTCAGTTTCAGGAGAAAAGGTGGAATAGCAGAATCACTTGAGCAACATCCTGAGTGGTTCTGGAGGCTGAGGGACCCCAATGATGTTGGTTTCCCTGTTTTGCATTACTATGCAGAGCACAAACACATCATGTTTAATCCTCTACGTGTCAGAGAGGTATCCAATGCATTGCAACACAATGCATTGGATTCCTCTCTGACACTCAAAGGGTTAGCCCTTTGCATGCCAGCGAGGTATGCAATGCATTGCAGCTCAATGTGCTGGATACCTTTCTGGCAGGTAATGTGATAAATTGCTTTGCCATTTAACCTTAAAGAGATAGTAATGTTTCATAATAAAAGCAGCTCTGATTAATCATCATAGTATTTGGACTTTGGAGAGTGTTATTTCAATTCTGTCAGAGTAACTGATTTAACACTGCTAAGCCAGAGCAGAAGGGAGGTGCCCAGGTAGACTGCAGAGAGGGACAATCTTCAATTAAGATAAGGGAAAAACCTGAAAAACTTGTCTAGGGGGGCAGGGATTTCATTGTTCTCATAGGAAGAAGATTGTCCCCTTCTATTATCTGTCTGGTCTATGGACTGCATTCCACATCTGAGAAGAGATTGTTTACACTAGGAAAAAGGGGCGGGAGGGGGATACTTTGCTTGTGAATATCTCTTTAACCATAAAGGTTTGCAAGATAAGACTTATATAGTTCTTCATGTTTTTTTAATGCCTACAAAATAAAATAAAGATAAAACGAAGTATTACTATCCCTTTAATGCTGTTTTTGACCATTCTATTTTTAAAGAGCAGTTTGGAGCATGTGGATAAACATAAACGTGAAGGTGATGAAATTCAGGGACAAATCAGCTGCATATTAGGGTATAATGTAAAATGTCCTTTAATTTAAAGGGGCTTTTGACCCCTTGAATGATGGAGGTCTCTACTACCTTGAGAAACAATGTATTGGGGACTTCTCTAGCATTCAAGGGGTTAAACCCCTTTGAAATCAAAAGAAAATGTTTGTTCTACATGGTGTGTAGATGGTTTTATTCAAAATTACATTATATCCTTTGTGGCATATATATGAAACATGGAGCAAAGCTGAAAATATTCATTGATTTTAAAGCGGAGCTTTCAGATCTTACTAAGTCGCCATGCATTCATTAAAATCATGGCGACTAGCTGGGAAATAGATGTCTTACCTTTAAAAAATAGCAGATTGTAAAGAAATCCTTCCCATTTGGGGACTGATGGGAGGTTATTGCCGGCTGCACGCCTGCGCCGTCAGTGCCTTCCAGTAACCATATGGTGCACTGCAGTGCTACTCAATGGAGACCGAGACTGACAGCGCAGGCACACAGACAAGATGACTGCGCTGTAGCCTGGGTCCCGGTCTCCAAACTGCAAGGATTTCTTTACAATCTGCTATTTTTTAAAGGTAAGACATAGATTTCCAAGTTAGTCGCTATGTGTTTAATGAATGCATGGCGACTTAGTAAGATCTGAAAGTTCCGCTTTAATGAAGCTTTTCTGCCACTCAAAAGGTTAATACCATCAATACTAAAAAGGTCTCCAGTGATTTGCAATATGTTGGAGACCTCACTAGCATTGAACAGGCTAAACTTATACCTGGGAACTCACCGGATCTGCCCAGGAGAATACGGCTTTCACAGTGGATTACCTGGTCTCTGGGTACAGAGGCTGATTTCCTGGCTGTGAGGATTCAGCTATGACTCCACCCACTTTCCAGCCCATTCAAGTCACTCCTATCCATATTTCACCCCCTTTCCTACTCATTTTGTGGCAAACTCCTCTTTTTGACCACTCTCCCATGCCCACCCACATTATGACATGGAACAGATCAAATAGATACTCCTGTCCTCATCCTAAAGTGCTTCTCCAAGGACATGAAACAAGAGGATTCCCAGTTTTGACTAAAAGCTCCACAAACTCAGCGGGAAATGTTACTTATTACTTGCGGAGCAATTGGACTGCCTGAGAATTTTTCCACATTTTATTTTTTACATAAATGTCCCTTTGTTTTCATGGTGATAACTATGGCAGCATTTGTATCCAATGAGTGAATTAATTTATAATAGACTTTCGATATTTGATATTGTGTCAGTTTTGTACTTTGTACGTTTGTTCATGGGTTGTCCAAATTGCTGCACTTTCATCTTTATACATAAACCCAAATGTGTTTCCAGTGAAAGTTTTACGTCTCTGGTAGCTCATTTAAAGGGGAAAGGAATGGTTCCAGGAGAGAAGACTGTGCTTGAGTATTGTTATATTTCAGGCTTCCGATTTATAATTAATTTTAAAGTTTGAAATAGAGCTGTAGCCGTGAAGAATTTCTAGTAATGGGGGAAGTAAAGGAGGAATAGTAATATGTCATCAGTGAAACATGCAACTTTAGATCTGCCTGAAGCAGTTGTGTTCCACAGATATTGGGGCATGCCCAGATTAAGCAAATAAGAGGTTCCAAAGAGAGCACAAACAGGATAGGGGATAGTGGGCATCCCTGTCATGTACCATTAGTGATTTTAAAGGGCTCATATAAAAATCCATTGATAATTAATCTGGCCACAGATGAAGAGTAAAGGCTAAGAATACAAGGAAGTGCGCAATATCCCAGGCCCATATAGCATAGAAGATCTTCAATGTGTAGCTGATGCACTCTGTCAATGGCCTTCTCTGCGTCTATCACGATCAGAGTAGCTAGAATCCTTATTTGAAGTGCAGTGTAAATGAGTGTGTTTGCCTTAATGGTATTGTCTCTTGTTTCTCTGCCAGGTACAAACCCAGATTGGTCCGGGTGGATGTACTTGGGTAGATAGGGTTTTAGTCTGTTTGCAGTCAGTTTCACAAAAAAATTGGTATCTATGTTATGGAGGGAAATGGGTCAATAATTGTTGCACTTGCTTGTGTCCCTATCCAGCTTTGGTATCAGAGTAATGTGTGAAACTAAGCTATTTGAAGAGAAGGAGTGGCCCTGTGCTACAGTGTTGAACACATTGAGTAGATGTAGGGTTAATATCTGTTCAAATGTCTTAAAATAATGAGCTGTAAAGCCAACCGGTCATGGACTTCTGCATGTCAGTGTTTCCTTAATTACTGTTTACACTTCATCCAATGTAAACATTTCCTCTATTAGAGTGTCTACCAGAAATTGTTGGGTACCTGCTCATTGTAAAAAACGAGCAAATCCTCTGACAGATGTGAGCTGCATCAGTAGATGTTGCTGAAACCTGCAAATTGTAAAGGGAGCTGTAATATCATAAAAAAAGTGTCCACTATTTTGGGAAAGGTGTACTGGAGAATGTCAGAGTCATCCTTAAGGCTGGAAATATAGTGTGCCATCTTTTTAATCTGGACAATCCGGGCCAAATGTTTACCACACTTATTTCCCTGCAGATAGTGACCATACTTGTGCCAATGATAAGACTTCAAAATATATTCTCTATAACTAGTTGCAAGATCTTGTTTGCATTGAGTAAGCCCCTTTAAATCTGATGCAGATAGCATGCGTTTATGTTTGTTTTCTGATGTTTATTTAACATGTCCTGGATGCATTTCATCTGTTGCTTAGCCTTAAAGGCACCACAATATAACGTTGCTGACTGACTTTAAATGCTTGCAGGGTACTTTGCCCATCCCTGCTTAGTTGCCAGTCCTCCTCCGTCCTAGAGTCTCTCAGACCATTGTTGACAGACAATTCAAAGTAAGGCAAAGTATATATTAATGGCAAAAATGAAATAATAAAGCTTTGTAGCCTTATAAATAAAAAATACAAATTTATTAAAAACAAACAGGCCAAATGGTAATGAGAACGCATTTCGCAGTTCAAGACTGGTATAAATGAGTAAGAAATATTAAACTCCATGATATACAACTCTGATTAAATGAATAGAGAATGAATAGAGCCTTATGAGCCTAGAAGGATCAGAGGAAATGCTTTTTGCAGCTCTGAATATTAATAGACTGTAATATTTCTTTCTCATATACACCAGCTGAAAGGTTACAAGATTTAGGGGTATACTTAAGTCCATTGCCACTATCTTTCCTACCTTTTCCCACCCCCTTCTTCCCTGGTTCCTACCTCCATGGTGTTTAAAGAGAAAATCTGATAACCTGGGGCATCATTTTTTAAAGGGATAGTAATACTTTGGTTTTTTTTATTTTATTTTGTAGGCATTAAAAAAACATGAAGAACGATATAAGTCTTATCTCTCAAACCTTTATGGTTTGAGAGATATTCACAAGCAAAGTTTCCCCCTCCTGCCCCTTTTACCTAGTGTAAGCCATCTCTTCTCAGACGTGGAATCTAGTTGTAAGACCAGACAGATAACAGCAGGGGACAAGCTTCTTTCTATTAGAACAATGAAAGCCCTGCTCCCCTTGGCAAGTTTTTCAGGTTTTTCCCTTATCTTAATTGAAGATTGTCCCTCTCTGCAGTCTACCCGGGCACCTCCCTTCTGATCTGGCTGAACAGTGTTACATCAGTAAAAGGGGCGGGAGGGGGACACTTTATTATTGAATTACTCTTGAACTATAACTCTGACAGAATTGAAATAACACTCTCCAAAGTCCAGATACTATGATGATTAATTAGAGCTGCTTTTATTATGAAACATTACTATCCCTTTAAGTTCCTGCCCTGCATTTTCTCTATTTCATCTACCCTAAATGTAGCATGAGAGATCTGCAGTGACAAGCAGATGTGACTGACATCATGTAAATCTCCCACACTGCATTTGAGGGAGATGAAATAGAGAAGGGAGCAGGACAGAGCTTCAGATTTGATGTCCCATGGGAGATGTTTTTTTCTTAAACACCCTCTTCCCCTGAAGCCAAATTAATTGGTGATAGCTGATGTGGAAAGGAGGTCATGGGATGTGAGAGTTATGGTGGCCTCTTGAGTAGGGGTGGGCGAAAAGTCAGAACAATTTCCCGCATGACTTTTCGCAAAAAACTGACAATTTTTCTCCTTTTCTCCAATGCAAAATTTCCCCCCTTTTTGCCTATTCCAACAAATTTTTAATCTATTCCAACAAATTTTTCTCCTATTCTAGCACATTTTTCTCCAATATAACACATTTTTCTCCAATTCTAACACATTTTCCTCCTATTTCAGCACATTTTCTCCAATTCTAACACATTTGTCTCCTATTCCAACACATTTTTTCTCATATGTTTAATATGGTGCAACATTTCCCAGCACAATATTAATTCTTATGAGTCTGTAATGGAGAAATAAGTAGCCGGAAGTCAAAGTTGTGAGTCCTACAGCAACATATACCTTGAAAAATGTGTTAGCATGCAGCGTGTATTTGTACTTTGCCCACAACACTTACTTCCTGCTTAAGTGACACTGACACATATTCAAACCACCACTTTACTCCCGCATCCCTGAACTGCTCCAACTTTCCCCCTCCCACTTGTGCATTTGCTAGACATTACTCAACTACTGTGTGTATTTTTTACTTTCTACAGTACACAACTGATAGAGTGGGATGTCTTGCCTTGGCCCTCAACAAAATTCTCAATGTCGTCTGCTGTCTATCAAGTCTGCCTCAGTCACAGAACTCACATCAGGTTCCCAGTCAGCTGTCTAATATATGTATTTGTTAAATTATTTATGTATTTTTTATTGTAATTTTTTTAAGTTGTCCACCCTATCTGATCACAGTTAGTCCAAAAAATATATATATAACTAAAAAACAAAATCAACAACTTCTTTTTCCAGACTTCCCCAGCACAGAGACAATAAAAGCAAAATCAGGAAGCAATTTGCACTCCAGCTGCCTGTGTCTTGCCAGTCAGTCACACCAAATTATGGGGTATTTTGGGTCAACCTCCTTCCTTCCTTCTTCTCCCTATCACGGTCCCCGTGTCTTTCTGTCAGTCTGACATGATTTGCCTGTGCATTGGTGGAGACTGATTGGCCTGCCCAGGATGTGCCGTTATATGCTGGAGCTTGGGCACTTGTCAGTTGCCCTTTCGTGGTGTTCCTGTTGCTGCGCCTTGTTGCGATATTCCTGTGCCTCCTGTGTACCGACCCAGCTAGTCTGACTCTTCTCCTGCTTCTGCTCCGTGATTTTGACCCGGTTCTGGCTGACGACCCTGCTCCGTGATTTGACCTGGCTCTGGCTGACGACCCTGCTCCGTGAATTGACCTGGCTCTGGATGACGACCGTGCTCCGTGACTTGACCCGGTTCTGGCTGATGACCCTACTCTGTGATTCATTCCGGCCTGTCTGCTGTTCCGGTACCGTTCCTGTCCCGCCTGCTGTTCCGGTTGCTATTCCGGCCTGTCTGCTGTTCCAGTACTGTTCCGGTCCTGCCTGCTGTTCCGGTTGCTATTCCAGCCTGTCTGCTGTTCCAGTTACCGTTCCGGTTCTGCCTGCTGTTCCGGTTGCCATTCCGGCCTGCCTGTAGTTCCAGTCACCGTTCCGGTTCTGCCTGCTGTTCCAGTGTTCCTGCATCATTCCGGTCGCCTCGGCGACATTCTGAACTGTTTAAGCGACTCACTGTTCCTCTCACTTGTCAGTAGCTGTAGCCTGAGGTTGCTTTGCCTTCTGCTGGTTGCCAAGGTACTCGCTCCTGTGCAGAACCACTTAACCCGTGCAGTGCCTGTAGTCTCCGGTCTAGTGCCTCCGATATATCTTGCCAAGTATACGTTTTCTGACGTGAGCCTTTCCTCTGAGTGCTTCTGTGTGTCTCTCATTCACCATCAGAGCCTTGCTCAGGGCCACAGACACTGAAGGTACATTCCCATTGCACTCCAGAGGGCGCCGGCTCTACTACAGCTTGTGCAGTCACCATCAGTACAGCACCCAAGGGGTGTCAGGGCACAATCCAAGTGGCACAAGCAGGGTTACTATTTTTCCAGTTAAGGGCGATTTTGGTTCTGATCACTACAGCGTGGCAATAGCATTCCTTTGTAGCCTACAGTGGTGGTACCGGCTCAGCTCTGGACTTTGTTGCGCTACTATACCAACTTGAGAGTGTATTCATTGCAGTTACTTCCCTATCCAGCTATTGAGAGACTGTGTTCCAGAGACTGCTATTTATCCCGGGCTTTGGCCAATCTTGTTATATCTCACCCATTTCATTTGTTAACCCTTTGGGGGAATACTCCCTATCCATTCATAGCACCTATCACTATCATTGTGTGCGTTCACTTTGTCACTATTGCCATTATTGCTATTTCTGTCTGGCCTCTAGGGGCATTGTTTTATTTTCAATAAAACTGTGTTTTTACTTCATACCCTGGTCTGAGTGTCAGAAAACTGTAACACTCCCCCATTGTTCCCTCAGACTCCCCTAATACAGGGAACAAATGTCCTACCTAAATGACTCCCTAAACTTAGCTTCAATACCCCTTTATTTGCCTATCTTCTCTAGCTCAAAAACTTGCTGCTCTCTCCTCTCACAAACACAGAATGGCATGTCGTGAGAGCCTGACAACCTTGTATATGGCTGTAGAAAACTAGAGAAAAATATTGTGTGGTGGAGAAAAAATGTTCTTCCCATTGATTTCAATGCAATAAGCTAGGCGAAAAAAGCAGGAAAACAGCACTTTTCGCGGGAATTTTTGCCAAGTGGAAAGTGCAATTTTTTGCCGATTTCAGTTTGAGGCAAAAATTTTCATCCATCCCTACTCTTGAGTCCAGCAGGACCCTACAAGCGCTCTGTGCAGCCAGTAGGTCTGCCTGTAGGAGCAGGAAGAAGCCACTATATAGGTCTGTTTGCTATGCAATGCAGGTAGAATGTCTCTGTTTCATTATATTTATATTTCCACATAGCACTATGCTAACAAAAGCCCTGTAGTTATGCTATGTCATATTGATTAAAGTGCCAAACTACTTTGCTTGGCATTGTCATAGCTCCACCTTATTAAATAGACCTGCAATAAGTTTTTTCCCATGGAGCAGCTGGTTTGCTCCAGAATTGGTCCTATTTTCTGCATAAGGCCTTGTTTGTATTTGGAAGTGATTGTTATTTATTTGTTTGTAATACTAAATAAAATGTTTCTGTTCTTGTCTCATGATTACAGTTATAAACTCAGTCCTATGCCAATTTACACATGGATAATTTATTTTGATCTTGGTTTGTACAGATTCTAAGACCTAAATCAGTGGTGGGCAGCGTGATGCCCTCCAACTTCCAGACTACAACGCCAATGAATCCTCTGGCAGAGAATGATGGTTGTAGTCTATAGCAGCTGAAGAACCATTGTTTCATGGCCCCTGATATAAGTAGTCAGGAGTGTTATTAACTGAAGGTGGTTTGAGAGCTTTATACCTACACTAACTCTCAGTGATTTTCAAGTTAATTTCTAGTAATGTGTACAAAATCTCTTGAATTGTGATTTGAGCGTTTAGCCATACTTTTATTCTGGAATTCCGGCCTGGAAGATTGCCTCAGCGTGTGTTTAACCAGGCATATAATATTGATGGATGTTCTACTATTATGTGAGACAGAAAACATGTAAGGTCACAAGGAATAGCCCCATAAAATGTACTTTTATCTTCGATCCAATAATTTTAGTAAGCTGGATGATCTTGCCATATTTCTTGCTTGCTCTGCCATCTTTACTTTACTGAAATGGCTCAGTGTGGATAGTTGGGGACTGTGTTAACTGTACATCTGAAGTTCCTCACATGTGAAATCATTCTCCACCAGAAGTTCAAAGAGCCTCAATTCTGAGAACCTGCCTCTCGTCTCTATCCATGATGAGCTCCCATCTACATAACATTCACCTACTCATTCAATGACATTGCATTTTTAAACTGTTTCTAGTCTCTTTTATCTTGTGCTTGCTGTTGTTTATGACTTAAACTGTATTATTATTATTCTTAAATGCTTTCAATCTACTTGGGGAAAATAATTGTACATGTATACATTTTATAATTGCCATTAACCCTTTGAGTGCAGGAGGGTTATGCAACGCATTGCAGAGCAATGTGCGCCTACTTCTCTGGGACTCAAAGGCTTAACCCCTTGGACTCTGCAGATCTTTCTCCTTGCATGGCTTCACAATGTATTGGCAACCACCAATGTCTTAATGGATCACTTTGAAGGGTTGTATTTGAGATCTTTAAACTCTTGAGGACAAGAAGCTTTTGGTCCTCAAGAGGTTAAATACATAACCATATGTGTCATGCTCATGCTGTTATTAACCCCTTGAGACCAGAGAGGTGTAAAACTCATTGATATGCAATGTATTGCTGACCTCTCTGGTCCTCAATGGTTTAAACTCTTGCAGGCTTAATATATATAGAGCACAACTCTGATGTCGATGTGAACAAGCATTGTACACCCCTTTGGTCCTCAGGAAGTTTTTAACATAACAATAGGGGGTCACACACATGCTGTTATTAACCACTTGAGGAGAAGAGGGGTGTGCAACACATTAGTGCAGTGAGATTTTTAACCAATCTGGTCCACAAACACTTAAATTCTTGCATGCTTAAGATGTCTCTCATGTCCACTTGAACATACAAGGCAGCAACCACACTGGATTCATATTCCAGATTGGCAACTATTGGCCAAAGACTTCCGTGGATACCAATTATAAAGTCAAAGGAGATAAGTAATTAAGGTTGGGAAAATTAGCCCTTATTTATTCTATGAATCCTGTATGTTGTGTAAAAAGGAAATCACAATTTAGCAGCTGAACCAAGCATATCTAAACTAATTAGTGTTGTATCGTTATGATGATGCCTTTTTAATAGCCGAGTGTTGACATGACAACATTTTCACAGCTATTTTACAAGTTGCAAATGTTTTGTTTAAAGAGGTGTGACTAATTAAATTTCTCCTTTCATGACCGATATGTTCTGGAATCTCTTTTTCAATGTTCCTTTCTGTTTTACAGAAATTCGATAATTATACAGAAATTACAATTACAAAAACATACGACAGACTTAAGAAATTAGCATAAAATAAAATGTTTCTCTCATATAAAGGAACTTCTCTTTATGCCCAATTTTACATAAGACAATCTTCCTCAACCCTTTTAGTGCCAGAGGGGTGCGAATCACATTGCTCTGCAATGCGTTGTGTGGTCCTCTGGCACTCAAAGTAACACTAATAATAGTAACATAGTAACATAGTTGATGAGGCTGAAAAAAGACATGCATCCATCAAGTCCAGCCCATGCACCTGTTGATCCAGAGGATGGAAAAAAAAAAACCCTCTGAAGCCATTTCCAGTTTAGCCTGAAGTGGGTAAAAAAATTCCTTCCTGATTCCAAATGGCAATCAGATAGTTCCCTGGATCAACAACCTATCTGCATTGAAGCCATCTGTTATCATTTTCAATATCGTTCTGTGTTAGATAGGCATCCATTGATTTTTTTGAAAGCAGTTGCATTATCTGCATACAACATCCCGAGGCAAAGAATTCTATAGCTTTTCCACCCTTACTGTAAAAAATTCCTGCCTTTGTTTTAGTTGAAAGTGCCTTTCCTCTAGTCTTAATGGATGACCTCTTGTTCTTCGCTCATCTCTTTGTGTAAATAATTAATTGGATAGTTTTTTGTATCGACCTTGAATATATTTGTAAGTGGTAATCATATCACCCCTTAGACGTCTCTTCTCTAATGTAAACAAACCCACTTTGGCTAGTCTCTCTTTATAATACAGATCCTCCACTCCCTAATGAGAAACATCCTATCCTATCCTATCCTATCCTATATAATAATAATTCACTAGGATGTTTGTCACGATGCAGTCATGTGCAATAGAGACTGCCCACATTCGGGCAATCTCTACTGCGCATGATTGCATCGCGTGAATGAGGCAACGCAAGACTGCATCGCGTGGAGCAGTGAGGTAGCAGCCTCTTAACATTAACCAGACCTTGGCCCTTGTACACGGCTTTTACACTAGTTAAGTAATAATGAGTTAACATGCACTGGATTATCTAGTCAGGTGCTGAATAGTTTCAGAATGTTATTTTTATAAGATGCTGAAAAT
The DNA here is from genome assembly GCA_037306005.1 of Rhinophrynus dorsalis. Lineage (NCBI taxonomy): Eukaryota > Metazoa > Chordata > Amphibia > Anura > Rhinophrynidae > Rhinophrynus > Rhinophrynus dorsalis. Next base: position 386,120,407 of record CM074720.1, on the reverse strand, counting down.
GTACACAGGCTGTTGAATATAGGGGAATATAAAATAACTGAGACTGTCAAATAAGAGGAGGATGCATACAAACTCTAGGTAAGACATTTTAAGGGGATGTACTAATATGGTTCCACACAATAACATACGCTGGAGCCAATGTTCTCTCTGAGGTGAGCAACCAGCACTGACAGAGTGGACCCTCTGACCCTCTGGTTGCTCACCTCAGAGCAGTATGCAATGCATTGCACACCGATCTGATAATCAAAGGGTTAAAAAAAATAATTAAAACTATGCTGGGCTGCAAAATGCATCTGCCCATTTGTGACTGGCCTCAGTCTCCTGCTCCTGCACTCCAGGGTATGGGCTAGAAAGTATGCTTGATTTAATGCAGTGTTTCTCAACCAGGGTGCCGTGGCACTTTGGTGTACCATAGACATCCACTTAGGGTGCCCCATTTTATCTATAAGGCTTTGATGAAAATGTGAATTTAGTGTTACAGCTGTATGTTTATGGAAATTGCTATGTGCTATATGTTTATTTTAGTTATGAGATCTAAGAATAACTCTATATTTATGTATCTGTAACCTTCATTACACCATTGACAAATGACATAAAATGATAGGGGTGCACGGAAAATTCCATACTGCGTGTTAGGGGTGCCTTGAGCAAAACAACTTGAGAACCACTGCTTTAATGTATACAGCGCACACCCTACACCAACATTTATCATCCCCAGTCCTCAAGGCCCACAAACATGTCAAGTTTTTAGGACAGCTCTTATAAAGCACAGACAGTTCAATAACAACAACTCAGCTTTGATAAAGGTGGGATAACTTGAAAAGTTGACTTTTTGGTGTACACAGAGGACTAATGCAGATAATTACTTTAACCCTTTGAATGCCAGAGGGGTACACATTGCAAAGCAATGTGTTGTGCACCCCTCTGGCACGCAAGGGGTTAATGAAAGGTGAGCTGAATTGCTCTCCTCCAAGGTGTTGAGAGATGGAGAAAAGTTATGCTATGTCCTCTGTGCCATACTTACAAACCGTTAAACAAGCTGCAGAGGAAAGTATGCCCATAAATACCCATCTAAATCCACACTACATCACCTTGGTGCAAGCAATCCAAGAAGGAAAATGTTTGACATACTTAGCTTAGTAAACTGGACTTAGGCAGGTATAAGACTACAAAACTGGCTCCCACCAGTGTTCCATCTAAGATGAGAAAACCTGAGCAACCCAGTACTTAAACTGATAGTAATGTTTCATAATAAAAGCAGCTCTAATTAATCATCATAGTTTTTGGACTTTGGAGAGTGTTATTTAAGTTCTGTCAGAGTTGTAGTTTAAGAGTAATTCAATGACAAAGTATCCCCCTCCCGCCACTTTTACTGATGTAACACTGTTCAGCCAGATCAGAAGGGAGGTGCCCAGGTAGATTGCAGAGAGGGACAATCTTCAATTAAGATAAGGGAAAAACCTGAAAAACTTTTCAAGGGGGGCAGGGCTTTCATTGTTCTCATAGGAAGAAGATTATCCCCTTCTGTTATCTGTCTGATCTTACAACCAGATTCCACATCTAAGAAGAGATGGCTTACACTAGGTAAAAGGGGCGGGGAGGAAACTTTGCTTGTGAATATGTCTCAAACCATAAAGGTTTGAGAGATAAGACTTATATAGTTCTTCATGTTTTTTAATGCCTACAAAATAAAATAAAGATAAAACGAAGTATTACTATCCCTTAAAAGTGAAATGGCTGCATTGGAATAACAGTGTTGGCATATTTGTATATGCTCCCTTTCTCTTCTTCTTTCTCTTTCAACCAAAGATTAACAGACAGTGGGACAGATGTATAAAGACAGATGTGGCCAGGGCTGGATCTACATCTCAGATGTTCTTAGGCAAGAATTCACTGTGGCCTAGCACATATAATTATACAAACATACCATAAGATTTTTTTTTTTTAATTAACTTGCCACTACTAGCATATGTAAGCTGGATATAACTGCAATAACTGGTAAATAAAGCTGTCACTCATTGCAGGAATATTAGATTTTTTTGGCTACACCCCTCCAAATAAGGTTCCCAAGAAGGTCACATACTTTGTGGATTTCTGTGATATCCAGGCCTAGAAGTGTAGCAGTTCTGGGGCAACCCAACTACACCATAAGGACCACATAAAACGTCCTGAAATTCCTATTACTTTAACCCTTTGAGTGCCAGAGCATTGTGTTGCATACCCCTCTGGCACTCAAAGGGTTAAAAGGCGATTTTAAAACTTTGAACATGCCAGTGTTTTTTTAATAAGATTGTTGCAGATGGAAGCAGACGGACTTGGTATCTAAACTAATATCTCTGATTCCATGAATCACATGAAAGTTGCTTTTCCTAGTTCCAAACTTAACTCAGTGGCTTTTCATAGTGGTGTACACCTGACTGTTCCCCATGGACATCACTTGAGCGCAAACACAGTCCCCAGTCCCGGCCGGCTCAAAAGGGACTGACAGCGCAGGCGCACGGACGTCACTGGGACGAGATGTCCGTGCTTCCTGTTCCAGTGACCGTCAGAAAAAGGACGAAATCTTCAGAACCGGGTAATATTTCTGGCGACTAGCGCTACTAAGCAGCTAGTCGCCAGATGAAGAATCAATACAGGTTAGGTTTTTGCGGGGTGGTAGTTCCCCTTTAAAGAGCTAAAAGCCTGATTTAAATTAATGGGTGTTTTAGGAAGTTTGATTTCTCCCCTTTAACCCCACAATTGTTCCTTTTTTTCTTTTGTGTCTAAGATATATGTAAACACTTTGAGTGACACTTTTCCCAAACATTGCAATCATTGTTGCACCCCAGCATTGGAAGGGTTAAAGAAGATTCATTATGAAGCGCTGCAGTGGAATAACAGGTGTAATTTGTATCCCAGCCCAGCTTTTTAATTACTCTTTTAACCCTTTGAGTGCCAGAGGGGTACTCAGTGCGCTACTTTGCAATGCATTGGATACCCCTCTGGCACTTAAAGGGTTAGTAATGCCCAAAATAAAATTGATGCTATATGTTAGATTTTACAAAAACAAAGTATTTGGAAAAAGTCCTATCTCTCAAACCTTTATGGTCTGAGAGATATCCTCTGCTAAAGTTCCTCTCTCGCTCCCCTTCTCCTGTAAGCTGACAGAAGGAGTTCCTGGTCCGGGGGCCAACAGGTGGCTCTTCAGCAGAGCCCCAATAGCACGATTTAAAAATAAATACTTCTTTGGAACAGTCTACAATTTATTTTCTTCTGTTTTTACCAAGGAAGACCCAATGGACAAGAATCTGCAAACTACTTTTACAGAACAGTCACAGCAAGCATAGGACTGGCTAACACAAGAAAAAGTGTTAAAACAATTGAATGGTGTTACGGTAGACAAAGCCCCGGGGCCAGATGGTATACACCCACGGGTCCTTAACTAGCTAAGCCAGGCCCTGGCCAGACCGTTATATTTGATTTTCAGGGATTCTTTTATTTCAGGTATGGTGCCCATGGATTGGCGTAAAGCAGATGCGGTGCCCATATATAAAAAGGGATCAAAGTCACAGCCAGGAAATTACAGACCTGTAAGCTTGACATCTGTGGTAGGGAAGCTGTTTGAAGGGTTGCTAAAGGAATATATTCAAGAATTCAGTTGGAACAGGAATATCATTAGCAGGAGCCAACATGGCTTTGTGAAAGACAGGTCTTGTCAAACTAACTTGATCTCATTTTATGAAAAAGTGAGTAAAAATATAAATGCGGGAGTGGCGGTTGATGTGATCTATTTAGACTTTGCCAAGGCATTTGATACGATTCCACATAAGAGGTTACTGTGCAAATTGAATGAAATAGGCCTAGGGGAAAACGTTTGTGTATGGATTGGAAATTGGCTGAAAGATAGAATGCAAAGAGTGGTAGTAAATGGCAAGTTCTCCAACTGGATAAACGTGATAAGTGGAGTACCTCAGGGATCTGTCCTTTTTAATTTGTTTATTAATGACCTCCCAGAGGCCATAGGGAGGGTTTCTTTACAGTAAGGACAATAAAGGTATGGAATGCACTTCCGGAGGAGGTGGTGCTATCAAATACATTAGATGCCTTTAAAAGGGGCCTGGATACTTATTTAAAAGAGCATAATATAGAGGGCTATGTACGTTAGTATTGGGATTAATATTTAGTTAGGGCTTGTTGATCCAGGGAGAAGTCTGATTGCCATTTGGAGTCAGATGCCTTCTTTTGGGTCAGCGATGGTAAACAGGAATAGGAAAAGGGTTGAACTGGATGGACGCAAGTCTTTTTTCAACCTAAATTACTATGTAACTATGTAACTATGTATCAGTGTTTGCCGATGACACAAAATTAAGTAAGGTAATAAAGTCTGAACTGGATGTGTCTTCATTACAAGAGGATTTGGACAAATTGAGTAACTGAGCAGGCAAATGAGATTCAATATAGACAAGTGTAAAGTTATGCATTTTGGGTATAAATAATAACAATTCAACATATAGTTTAAATGGTGTTTCTCTAGGGAAATCTACTAATAAAAAGGATTTGGGAGTAATGGTAGACAATAGACTTAGCAGTAGCATGCAGTGCCAGCTGGCAGCTGCAAAGGCCAAAAAGATATTGGCATGTATTAAAAGGAGTATTGACTCAAGGAAGGACAATATTATTATGCCTTTTTACAGGTCCATGGTAAGACCCCACCTAGAATATGCTGTTCATTTCTGGGTGCCCTTTCTGAAAAAGAGAGTGCAGAGGAGGGCTACAAAACTAGTAAGGGGAATGGAAAGTATTAGTTATGAAGAAAGGCTAGAAAAGTTAAACTTGTACACACTAGAAAAACGGCATCTTAGAGGGGATATGATAACACTATATAAATATGTTCAGGGCCCACCCTCTTACCCCATTGTATGTCTCCTTTTACCCATTTAGACTGTAAGCTCTCTCCCATTGCTTCTATGATTGTCGCACTTATTTCATCCCCTCTTATTTATTGTAACATATGTCTATTGTAAGGCGCTGCGTACACTGTGTGGCGCCATATAAATAAAGATATACATACATACATACATACATACAAATGGCTCTCCAAAGACCTGTTCATTAACAGAACAGTACAAAGGACAATGGGCCACCCGCTTAGACTTGAGGAAAGGAGATTTCATCTACAACAGCAGAAGGGTTTCTTTACAGTAAGGACAATAAAGGTATGGAATGCACTGCCTGAGGAGGTGGTGCTATTGAATACATTAGATGCCTTTAAAAAGGGCCTGGATACTTATTTAAAAGAGCAGAACATAGAGGGCTATGTACGTTAGTATTGGGATTAATATTTACTTAGGGCTTGTTGATCCAAGGATAAATCTGATTGCCATTTGGAATCAAGAAGGAATTTTTTCCACCATTCAAGGCAGAATTTGAAATTGCTGTATTAAGGGTGTTTTTTTGCCTTCTTTTGGATCAACAATGATAAACAGGAATAGGAAAAGGGTTGAACTACATGGACGCAAGTCTTTTTTCAACCTAAATTATTATGTTACAAAGTGTGCCTGGTTGGCAAGCATACTTTTTAGACCGTTGCAAAGAAGTATTTCTTTTTAAATCTCGCTATTGCGGCTCTGCTGAAGAGCCTCCTTGTGTCAGTCAACATGGATCTCCTTCTGTCAGCTTTACAGCTGAGATCAGGAGAAGGGGAAATTTAGCGGAGGATATCTCTCAACCCATAAAGGTTTGAGAGATAGGACTTTTTCCAAATACTTTATTTTTGTAAAATCTAACATATAGCATCAAATTTATTTTGGGCATTATTAACCCTTTAAATGGTTAGCTCTTTCTGTGCTGGTTGGTCACCTTAGAGGGAACATTGCATCTGCAATGCATTGGATATCTTTCTAGCACTTAAATAGTTAAAGTGGAACTAACACCGCCAAGAAACTTTGTTTGTAATAATTCCCTATCTGGCAACTAGCTGCTTAGTAGCGCTAGTCGCCAGAATTATTATCTCTTTATGGAGAAATATGCAGTCATCCTTGGCTGACAGGCAGGACGGAGCTCGGACATCTTGCCCTAGTGACGTCCGCGCGCCTGCGCTGTTAGTCCCAGACGGCTGTAGGATGCGTTGCTAGGAGCCATTCAGCTCCTGAAGGGACTGACAGCGCAGGCGCGTGGACGTCACTAGGGCAAGATGTCCGCTCTCCGTCCTGCCTGTCAGCTGAGGATGACTGCATATTTCTCCATAAAGAGCTAATAATTCTGGCGACTAGCGCTACTAAGCAGCTAGTTGCCAGATAGGGAATTATTACAAACAAAGTTTCTTGGCAGTGTTAGTTCCGCTTTAAAGAATGCAGCATTTAATTATTTGCATGCTGGACACTTATTGCAATGGGAAAAGCACATCAATGATTACAATTCTGACTGCATATAACACATATTGAAAGCTCTTAACTGATTCCCATTATGTTGAAATAAGAATTCTGATAAAATGGTTGGACAATGTATACACATTACTTACAGTTTTTTTAGAGGTTGAATCCTAATTTGTTTCTGTCCTCATATGCAAACCTATTTTCCTCTCTCCTGATAAATTGTTCCCATATTGTAAACTTAATTCCTCCATGTTCAACTACTTTCACAGATCTTACTTAAATAATCCACATAATATCCTGAAGTCTCATGAATCTAGATTGCTTCCACTGAAGCAGGTAGACAGCTAAAGGGAGCTTTTACAGTCTATAGAAGTAATCAAAATGTTATTCATATATTATGCATCTTAATAATACACTTATCAATAACGTAAAAAGATGAAAACTTAACATATATTAACCCTTTAATGACCAGATGGATGTGCAGTACATTGTAAAGCAATAGTTTTGCGGTAGTGATGTAATCCTCTGGTTGAGCCCAGCATGCTGAGGTTGATGTACTATGAAGAGCTGGAAGAAATTGGGGGCATACCATCAGATCTAAATGGGACAAAGGAAACGTTCAATTGAATTAACCCATTGAATGCCTGAGAGGTACCAACTCATTGCAGAGCAATGCTTTGCGTACCTCTCTGGCACTCAAAGGGTTAAATTAAATGGGGATTTGTCTCCTGTGGTGCAGTTGATTTACTCCCGAATAACTGCAGTTTACTTTTATAAATATTGGCCTGTGTCCCCTGTACAGCTGGTATACTCCAGAATTGCTCCCATCCTTATTAAATAGCCATCTTAGGCCTTATGTACAAAAGAAAAGGGGAACAATTCTGGAGCCAAATGCACCAGGGAGAGAGATAATAATTTCACAAACTCAAATGTATTTATATGGGGCTTTTAACCCCTTGAGGTCATGAAAGAATTGCCTATGCCTCTCTGACATTCAAGGAGTTAAAGCCTCCTTTAAATCAATACGATTTTTTTAACTTCTTCCCTATGGTGCAGTTGGTTTGCTCCAGAATTGTTCTTACATAACCATACCTGGGAACTCTCCACATCTACCTCAGAGTTTTTTAGATGTACATCGGTTCTCTGTGGACAAAGGCTGATTTTCCAGTGGTGGTGAGTTTCTTCTGAAACTCTGTCCATGTCTCCTTCTTCCCACCCTATTCCTCCCACTTCCCACCCATATCTCCTCCTTCTCACCCTGTTCCTCCCACTTCCCACCCATATCTCCTCCTTCCCATCCTATTCCTCCCACTTCCCACCCATATCTTCTTCTTCCCATCCTATTCCTTCCACTTCCCACCCATATCTCCTCCTTCTCACCCTGTTCCTCCCACTTCCTGCCTACTTCTCCTCCTTCCTATCCTGTTCCTCCCACTTTCAACCCACATCTCCTCCTTCCCACCCTGTTCCTCCCACTGTCCCTCCTACGTCTCCTCCTTCCCATCCTGTTCCGCCCACTTCCCACCCACATCTCCTCCTTCCCACTCTGTTCTGCCTACTTCCCACCCACTTTATGTTGCAAGGCTGATAAGCCCCGCCCACCTGTTTAAGACAAGCCACCTTTATGACGTGAATCTCGTTATTTCCATCACCCTGGTCGGCAGCACATGAGCCCTCTCTGGGTGCTCAAGGCAAGGAAGTTCCCAGGTTAATATATACCATCTTGAACAAGGTGCACTGAGGTTTACTGAACACGGCCACACTTGTCTAGGAATGAAATCAGGATTTGCAGACATATTGTCATTGCCTCTGAACAAGTAACTGTAAATTATTAAGGGAAGTCAATTATTTAAAAACTAGTTTAAAAGCCTGTGTACACGGGCCACAGTGCCACCCAGCATCCTCGGCTGCTGCCCGGAGCCTCTCTGCTCACCAGGTGGTCCCAGGAATGTGTGCAGAGAGGACTCCTGTCCTAATTCGGAGAGCACCACTCCATATCGGCCGCAGTGCGTTCAGGTAGTCTGTACTGCGCATGACTGCAACGGGGGCAGTCTCTATTGCGCATGATGGCTATTTACAAAGATCCTAGCCTTTTATTATATAGGATGTTCCAGATCATTCAAACAAAAGGATTTCCAAAAATACCAAACACTAAGGGGGAGATGTTCAAAAAGTCTTCATAATGAAAAACTTGTCGGATAATGAGTTGGTGGTAAAAGAAGGATGATATTTTCATAAGTAAATCCATCACGTTTGAAAATTCGTCTAAAGAATTAAAAATAATGGTAAGAAGAATTTAAAAATTGTCTTTCAATTTGTCTTTGAAACGAACATTTTCAAAGACACAAAAGACTTTTTTGTCTTTGAAACGAATTTTTCTTCTCCAAGTTTAGACCATTTTTATTATGTCGGGAAAAAATGACGTTAATCAGACAAAAAAATGACGTCCAAACGAATGTTTTTTTCTGCAAATACCTTATGTTATGATGGAAGACTAAGCCACACCCACTTTTAAGACGGCTTTTTCCCTTTGACGGAGATGGCGGAATTGGATGCAAAAATGACGGAAATATGTCTGACAATTGACGGATCATGGTGTAAGAACTTTTTTATTCTGATTACAGGCAATTTCAGTTACCACCACTTTCTAATCATCTCGCCCTAAGGGTCTTCAGTTCAAAAGTAAAATAATACTGGGGCAAAACAGCTGCATTGTATGGAAAAAGTTGGGGTTTTAACCCCTTGAATAATAGAATGGTCTTGAATACACTGTGAAGACAAATGCATGGGGATATTTCTAGCATGTAAAGAGTTAACCCTTTGAGTGCCAGAGAGGTTCCCAACACATAGCATTTTAATGCATTGGTCGGATACTTCTCTGGCACCCAAAGGGATACGCAAGACATTGCTTTGCAATTCATTGCATACCCCTCTAGCACTGAAATGGGGGGATGGCCTGGTGCTGGGGGGGTACTAGATGTCATGGGGTGGTACTGGATGGCCTGGTGCTGGGGGGGTACTAGATGTCATGGGGGGTACTGGATGGCCTGGTGCTGGGGGGGTACTAGATGTCATGGGGGGTACTGGATGGCCTGGTGCTGGGGGAGGGTACTGGATGTCATGGGAGGTACTGGATGGCCTGGTGCTGGGGGAGGATACTGGATGTCATTGGGGGTACTGGATGGCCTGGTGCTGGGGGAGGATACTGGATGTCATGGGAGGTACTGGATGGCCTGGTGCTGGGGGAGGGTACTGGATGTCATTGGGGGGTACTGGATGTCATGGGGGGTACTGGATGGCCTGGTGCTGGGGGAGGGTACTGGATGTCATGGGAGGTACTGGATGGCCTGGTGCTGGGGGAGGATACTGGATGTCATTGGGGGTACTGGATGGCCTGGTGCTGGGGGAGGGTACTGGATGTCATGGGGGTACTGGATGGCCTGGTGCTGGGGGAGGGTACTGGATATCATGGGGGGTACTGGGTGGCCTGGTGCTGGGGAGGGTACTGGATATCATGGGGGGTACTGGATGGCCTGGTGCTGGGGGAGGGTACTGGATGTCATGGGGGGTACTGGATGGCCTGGTGCTGGGGGAGGGTACTGGATGTCATGGGGGGTACTGGATGGCCTGGTGCTGGGGGAGGGTACTGGATATCATGGGGGGTACTGGGTGGCCTGGTGCTGGGGGAGGATACTGGATGTCATGGGGGGTACTGGGTGGCCTGGTGCTGGGGGAGGGTACTGGATATCATGGGGGGTACTGGGTGGCCTGGTGCTGGGGGAGGGTACTGGATGTCATGGGGGGTACTGCGTGGCCTGGTGCTGGGGGAGGATACTGGATGTCATTGGGGGTACTGGATGGCCTGGTGCTGGGGGGAGGGTACTGGATGTCATGGGGGGTACTGGATGGCCTGGTGCTGGGGGAGGATACTGGATGTCATTGGGGGTACTGGGTGGCCTGGTGCTGGGGGAGGATACTGGATGTCATTGGGGGTACTGGGTGGCCTGGTGCTGGGGGGAGGTGGTACTGGATGTCATGGGGGGTACTGGGTGGCCTGGTGCTGGGGGGAGGGTGCTGGATGTCATGGGGGGTACTGGATGGCCTGGTGCTGGGGGGAGGTGGTACTGGATGTCATGGGGGGTACTGGGTGGCCTGGTGCTGGGAGGGTACTGGATGTCATGGGGGGTACTGGATGGCCTGGTGCTGGGGGAGGTGGTACTGGATGTCATGGGGGGTACTGGGTGGCCTGGTGCTGGGAGGGTACTGGATGTCATGGGGGGTACTGGATGGCCTGGTGCTGGGGGGAGGTGGTACTGGATGTCATGGGGGGTACTGGGTGGCCTGGTGCTGGGAGGGTACTGGATGTCATGGGGGGTACTGGATGGCCTGGTGCTGGGGGGAGGTGGTACTGGATGTCATGGGGGGTACTGGGTGGCCTGGTGCTGGGAGGGTACTGGATGTCATGGGGGGTACTGGATGGCCTGGTGCTGGGGGGAGGTGGTACTGGATGTCATGGGGGGTACTGGGTGGCCTGGTGCTGGGAGGGTACTGGATGTCATGGGGGGTACTGGATGGCCTGGTGCTGGGGGGAGGTGGTACTGGATGTCATGGGGGGTACTGGGTGGCCTGGTGCTGGGGGAGGGTACTGGATGTCATGGGGGTACTGGATGGCCTGGTGCTGGGGGAGGGTACTGGATGTCATGGGGGGTACTGGATGGCCTGGTGCTGGGGGAGGGTACTGGATGTCATGGGGGGTACTGGATGGCCTGGTGCTGGGGGAGGGTACTGGATATCATGGGGGTACTGGATGGCCTGGTGCTGGGGGAGGGTACTGGATGTCATGGGGGTACTGGATGGCCTGGTGCTGGGGGAGGGTACTGGATGTCATGGGGGTACTGGATGGCCTGGTGCTGGGGGAGGGTACTGGATGTCATGGGGGGGTACTGGATGGCCTGGTGCTGGGGGAGGGTACTGGATGTCATGGGGGTACTGGATGGCCTGGTGCTGGGGGAGGGTACTGGATGTCATGGGGGGTACTGGGTGGCCTGGTGCTGGGGGAGGGTACTGGATGTCATGGGGGTACTGGATGGCCTGGTGCTGGGGGAGGGTACTGGATGTCATGGGGGTACTGGATGGCCTGGTGCTGGGGGAGGGTACTGGATATCATGGGGGTACTGGATGGCCTGGTGCTGGGGGAGGGTACTGGATATCATGGGGGTACTGGATGGCCTGGTGCTGGGGGAGGGTACTGGATGTCATGGGGGTACTGGATGGCCTGGTGCTGGGGGAGGATACTGGATGTCATGGGGGGGTACTGGATGGCCTGGTGCTGGGGGAGGATACTGGATGTCATGGGGGTACTGGATGGCCTGGTGCTGGGGGAGGGTACTGGATGTCATGGGGGGTACTGGATGGCCTGGTGCTGGGGGAGGATACTGGATGTCATGGGGGGTACTGGGTGGCCTGGTGCTGGGGGAGGGTACTGGATGTCATGGGGATACTGGATGGCCTGGTGCTGGGGGAGGGTACTGGATATCATGGGGGGGTACTGGATGGCCTGGTGCTGGGGGAGGGTACTGGATGTCATGGGGGTACTGGATGGCCTGGTGCTGGGGGAGGGTACTGGATGTCATGGGGGGTACTGGATGGCCTGGTGCTGGGGGAGGGTACTGGATGTCATGGGGGGTACTGGGTGGCCTGGTGCTGGGGGAGGGTACTGGATGTCATGGGGGTACTGGATGGCCTGGTGCTGGGGGAGGGTACTGGATATCATGGGGGGGTACTGGATGGCCTGGTGCTGGGGGAGGGTACTGGATGTCATGGGGGGTACTGGATGGCCTGGTGCTGGGGGAGGGTACTGGATGTCATGGGGGGTACTGGGTGGCCTGGTGCTGGGGGAGGATACTGGATGTCATTGGGGGTACTGGATGGCCTGGTGCTGGGGGGAGGGTACTGGATGTCATGGGGGGTACTGGATGGCCTGGTGCTGGGGGAGGATACTGGATGTCATTGGGGGTACTGGGTGGCCTGGTGCTGGGGGAGGATACTGGATGTCATTGGGGGTACTGGATGGCCTGGTGCTGGGGGAGGATACTGGATGTCATGGGGGTACTGGATGGCCTGGTGCTGAGGGAGGGTACTGGATGTCATGGGGGGGTACTGGATGGCCTGGTGCTGGGGGAGGGTACTGGATGTCATGGGGGGTACTGGATGGCCTGGTGCTGGGGGAGGGTACTGGATGTCATGGGGGGTACTGGGTGGCCTGGTGCTGGGGGAGGGTACTGGATGTCATGGGGGGTACTGGGTGGCCTGGTGCTGGGGGAGGGTACTGGATGTCATGGGGGGTCCTGGATGGCCTGGTGCTGGGGGAGGGTACTGGATATCATGGGGGGTACTGGATGGCCTGGTGCTGGGGGAGGGTACTGGATGTCATGGGGGGTACTGGATGGCCTGGTGCTGGGGGAGGGTACTGGATGTCATGGGGGGTACTGGATGGCCTGGTGCTGGGGGAAGGTACTGGATATCATGGGGGGTACTGGATGGCCTGGTGCTGGGGGAGGGTACTGGATATCATGGGGGGGTACTGGATGGCCTGGTGCTGGGGGAGGGTACTGGATGTCATGGGGGGTACTGGATGGCCTGGTGCTGGGGGAGGGTACTGGATGTCATGGGGGGTACTGGATGGCCTGGTGCTGGGGGAGGGTACTGGATGTCATGGGGGGTACTGGGTGGCCTGGTGCTGGGGGAGGGTACTGGATGTCATGGGGGGTACTGGATGGCCTGGTGCTGGGGGAGGGTACTGGATATCATGGGGGGGTACTGGATGGCCTGGTGCTGGGGGAGGGTACTGGATATCATGGGGGTACTGGATGGCCTGGTGCTGGGGGAAGGTACTGGATGTCATGGGGGTACTGGATGGCCTGGTGCTGGGGGAGGGTACTGGATGTCATGGGGGTACTGGATGGCCTGGTGCTGGGGGAGGGTACTGGATATCATGGGGGGTACTGGATGGCCTGGTGCTGGGGGAGGGTACTGGATGTCATGGGAGGTACTGGATGGCCTGGTGCTGGGGGAGGGTACTGGATGTCATGGGGGGTACTGGGTGGCCTGGTGCTGGGGGAGGGTACTGGATATCATGGGGGGGTACTGGATGGCCTGGTACTGGGGGAGGGTACTGGATGTCATGGGGGGTACAGGATGGCCTGGTGCTGGGGGAGGGTACTGGATGTCATGGGGGGTACTGGGTGGCCTGGTGCTGGGGGAGGGTACTGGATGTCATGGGGGGTACTGGATGGCCTGGTGCTGGGGGAGGGTACTGGATGTCATGGGGGGTACTGGGTGGCCTGGTGCTGGGGGAGGGTACTGGATGTCATGGGGGGTACTGGATGGCCTGGTGCTGGGGGAGGGTACTGGATATCATGGGGGGGTACTGGATGGCCTGGTGCTGGGGGAGGGTACTGGATGTCATGGGGGGTACTGGGTGGTCTGGTGCTGGGGGAGGGTACTGGATATCATGGGGGGGTACTGGATGGCCTGGTGCTGGGGGAGGGTACTGGATGTCATGGGGGTACTGGAAAAAGAGTCATTTTCTGTTTCAGTTTCGGTTTTTGGCCAAGTGTATCCTGAAGTTTCATTTTCGGCTCAGAACTTTCATTTTGGTGCACCCCTAATAGGTACTTATGCAAACAAATCTTTTCACTTGCACATTTTCTGTATGTTTTCTCAGAATATTCTCACAGAGACATATTTATAAACGTGACATTATTTTATAAATATGACCTACTGTGAATTTTAGCAACAATTCTGAACCCTTTGAGTGCCAGAGGAGTACGCAATTATTACACACGCCTCTGGCACTCAAACAGTTAAACACACTATGAAAGCTTTTTATACATCTCCCCATTGACCCATATTTATAAAAGCAAACTGGACTTATTCTGGAGTAAACCACTTGAACAGAGCTGTTTAACCCCTTAAATGCTAGATAAGTCTCCAATGCATTGCAAAGGAGTTAAAAGTCCAGTTTAATTTAGCAGAGATTTTTATTTGCCCCTTGTGGTGCAGTTTGTTTACTCCAGAATAACTCCATTTATTATAACGGCCTCTACAGGGCCTGGAATACTATGTACAATGCTATGTTATGGAAATAGCAGGTTAGTTGGGTATTATTTAAAAGATCTTCCCAGCAAATTAATAAAGCTGTTTCCACAAGTGGATTCAGATTACAGAAGTGGTACCTGGTTCAAGATTCATTAATAATTCCAAATGATCCGTTACCATTAAATAATTAGCTAAGTAGATGTTGTTTTCACAGAAGAGGAGCGTTTATTAACGTGTCACCATAATTCATCATCAGTGGTTTTCCTCCACCAGATCAATGACATACTTCAGGCTACTGACTGGTCACAGTTATTGGATTTTCACCATTTACTGAGAATTTGTTAAATCAGACATTCATGTGAAGAAAAATGTAGGTCAGATGCAAATGGTGTGTGATGTAAAACAAACATTAGTTCAGCACCAGTCTGTGTCACTGAGGGCAATCTTTATTGGTTTTAGGGAGGCAAGGACCTCCTACAGCAATTAATCATTTCAACACCTACAAGGCCCATCCACGATTGGGTCTTCTACAGACCCCAGGACCAAACTATATTCAGATTTGTGCAAGACACAGTGGATCAGATTCAGAGGTGCCATTCTGGAGCAAACCAGTGCACCACAGAGGAGAAATAAAAATTCCCTATATTCCTCATGATTGAATTGGAGCTGCTAACAATGAATTCTTTGCAGTGCTTTGGATAGCTCAGTATCTTTCATGGGGTTAAATCCCATTTTAATTGTATAGACTTTTTTTCCCCTATGGTGAAGTTGGTTTGCTTCAGAATCGCACCTACCTAGCTTATGAATGTGAACCAGTGGCCCTAATGGGTAAAGCATGGTACCGAGTTAGCCACAGAAAGATTCAAGAAGAGTTTATCGCAGGGGCATCCAACGCACAGTCTGTGGGACAAGTAAGTACCTCCTAGTTCTAGGGTGTGGCCCGACTGAGTTTTTTTTAAAAAAAAAAATATATATATATATATATAATATATGTATTTTTATACCTATTAACTAGCAAACATGAATTACTAGGCCAGTAAGACCTTATCTTTCATGCATAATAAGAAAGAAGGCTGAATTCACAGTAAATAATAGTTTAAAGAGCTAGTAATGGCACAATATAAAGTCATATCCGATTATTCCTAATACTTTTTATAATACACTGTACCGTTGTAAATGTCCATATTGGTGTCTTCTTCTTGTAACTTTATTTTAAAGTTTACCCCTCCCGCTCCTTTTCCGTACTTCACTCTTTTTCACTCAGATCTGAAAGCCAGTCGCTTGACCGGACAGATTGCAAAGAGGGACAATATTGTCTGTGTTTATATAAGGAAAACCCTACCCCCCCCCCCTTGACAAAGGGGAGCAGGGTTGTCCTTATGCTCACACAATACTGACCTTCGTTGAGATCTGCCTGGACTGGCTTTCAAATCTGAGGGAACAAGAGAGTAGGGAAAAGGGGTGGGAGGGGTAAACTTTAAAATAAAATTACAAGACTACACCGATATGGACATTCACAACGGCACAGTGTATTATAAAAAACATATCATGAATAATAATCTCTTTAAACACTCATGCATATTATTTTAACATTTAAATTCTGCTGTCAGTGAATATTTTTATTATGCCCGAAGAAGAGACCTAGGGCTGGATTTGAATGCAAGTGCTAATTTTGTTTCTGCTTTTATCTCCAGTTATCACCATAGACGTCAATAGGAACGTTTTTGATAAAACATGAGGTAACATTTATCTCCTGCATTTGAATCCAGCCCCTGGTTGTGTTGAAAGCTTGTATCCCACAGCCACTCAGTTGGCCAATAAAGGTATCACTTTTACTCTAATGGCCCTTATGTAAAATGCAAAGTGGAGCAGTTCTGTGCCAAACCAAGTGCACCACTGATTTAAATGTGACTTTTTGCTGTTTGGAAAACCAAAGCACATAGGCCCACATTTAAAAAGCAAACAGTAGTTATTCTGGAAAAATACAACTGCACTATAAGGGAACAAATAAAAGTTCATCAATGTCCATACACATTAATAGAGCCTTTTAACCCCTTGAATACAATGTATTGGAGACCTCTCTAGCATTCAAGGGGTTAAAAGCCCAATTTAATTTCACCAGAGTTTTGATTTGACCCCTAGGGTGCAGTTGGTTTCCTCAGAATAACTCCAATCTGCTTTTATAACTATGGGTCATAGGGGGTTATTTATAAAAGTGGAGTTAAGAAAAACGAAGTGTTGAAATGGCTGTAAGAGTGTCTGCGATAGTTATAAAATGAATAACGCCAGTTTAGGAAGGCTGTATGCCATGTAGTATGATTAAAAAAATGGAGTAATGATGGTTATAAAAAGTTGCTCAGAGAATTTATAAAAGGGTTCCTCTTGAGGAGGGACAGTCCCTTTTTGAGGCCCAAATCAATTTGTCCCCTTTCCCACCCTGGTGTTCCTCTTTTTAGGATATCAAACTATGAGATGTGTATATAAGTGCATTGCATTGCTCTAGGGCAATAAAACATTAATGTTTGATTAAACGTCAGTATATGTGTGTATGAATTAACCTGTGCAAATAAAATACTTTGGTCTTGATCTAATGCATGTATTCAGTTACACAAAGAGGTGTCAATAAGTCATGAAATAACCTAAAAACTCTCGCTAATGCCACACCCACCAGCCACGCCCTCAGCAACACCACCTAAAACACAGGTATCCTTCTCTTTAACACTTTAACGACTGATAACGTTCCAGGACTGTCATCGGTATTTGTGCATTAAGGACCAGTGATTGTCCTCCTGGCACTTCATGAAATTCTGGGATTGCAGCGAGGCTACATGCCTCCCTGCAATCCCAGAATGCATCGCTATTTAAAAAAATTAAAAAGAGACGCCCCTGCCCCTGGACCGCGCGGCCCTTAAGGAGTTAACCTTTTAGGGACCATATGTGTGTGCAGAGAATTGCTCCACAATAAGTTGTGTGGTCCTCTGGTTCTTAAAGGGTTAATATAAGAGAGTTGTAATTTTTCCACTACTACCTTTCCTATACTGGATGAAGAAGCAATTTTCTAGGGGATACTTCATCTTTTTTTCCTTCCCAAAATACATTTCCGTAGACTTGCAGTTTGTTTAGTTCCAATTTCTTTCATCTTCTCTTCAAACTGAATGTCTATGATAAATTGGTTCTCTATGGTTGAGAAGTACTGTAGAGTCATTAGCGCTGATGATTGAGGGGCAGGACCCTCTAATAGACTTTGAGTTGTTGACAGAGCTACCCAAAGGTGAGATATATATGTGTGTGGTATGTCATTGAATTGGGATAAAGGGGTTTAGTGTTTATTATTTACTACAATACGAAACAGCTGGGTGTTTGATAGGGTCATCATTTACTTTAAATATTAAATAACTGAAGAAATGAAATAAGAAAATAGAGAAGATATGTGGGAGAGTATATATATATATATATATATATATATATATATATATTATATATATATATATATATATATATATATATAATCAAGAGTTATTCTGGAGCAAACCAAATGCACCATAGAGGGGTCATATAAAAATTCCTGTTAAGTTAAATTGGACTTTTAACCCCTTGAATGCTAGAGAGGTTTCCAAAGACCTCTCTAGCATTCAAGGGCTTAAAAAGCTTTATTTGAGTGCATGGGAATTTAGAAATCTCTATTTGTCCCCTATGGTGCAGTTGGTTTACTCC
This sequence comes from Rhinophrynus dorsalis, assembly GCA_037306005.1. Lineage (NCBI taxonomy): Eukaryota > Metazoa > Chordata > Amphibia > Anura > Rhinophrynidae > Rhinophrynus > Rhinophrynus dorsalis. Next base: position 386,102,240 of record CM074720.1, on the reverse strand, counting down.
AGAATAACTCCAGATTTATAAAAGTGGAGATAATATAAAAGATGTGATAAAATGGCTGTAAGATTGTCTCTGGTAGTTATAAAAGTATTATTGTCAGTTTAGGGGACATAATGTTGGGTAGCAAATTAAAAGTTTGTGAAAGTGGCACAGCATGTTTATAAAGAAACTAGTTGAAAAGCCAGTGTACACGGGTCACATTGCCACCCAGCAACCTCAGCTGGTGGCCAGATCCTGTTGGCCGCGCCGCAGTCCTGCGCAGTACTGACTGCCAGAATGCGCCGCGGCTGATGACTGAATTCGGTGCACCCCACTCCGTTATGAGCCATGACGTGGGCAGTCTATACTGCGCATGACTGCAGGGCACGCAGCCGTCTGTCCTGCTTCTGACAAACATACTTTTAGCAAATTATTATATAGGATGTCACAATTTCAATAATTTAGCAACAGAATTCAATATTTAAGACCGCATCTGACCTGCTCTTATTCTTTACAATCACTACATTTATAAATGTAACTAGAATACGTTATAAATACCAACACTCATAATAAGGAATAAGGACATGTTAAGTATCCATTTGCAAAAAAAGAACAAGAACACGTTTTATAAATCCCCCCCATAGAGCCTTATACATCAAACAAATAATGTGCAATTACAAATCAAACCAACTGCTGAACAGTAGGGACATGAAAATGTCCATTGATTTAAACTGGTTAATTTAGCCTTGTGAAAGAGGCCTCTTCCTCGACATATAGTTTAGGGAGGGCATGACTGCGGGGCGTGGACCATGTATTGACAACATTTGCCTTTGGGTGGTCTTTATTGGCTGGCGGGGTTTAGGGGCTGGGTTGGGGAGTTCATGTTTATAAATATTGCCCGTGCAGCTGTCTGCGCACTTTAGTTCATTGTGTGAGACAGCCGTGCAGGGAATTTCTTTGTTCCTTCTTAGCAACTTTAGCTTGCCTTATGGAGGAGCTTATGTCCCGGGTGCAGGCACTTGTCCAAGCGGATGGAGGTGCCTGGCTAGCGCAGCTGCTGGATGCTGCCCGTCCTCCGGCAGCTGTTCGCCCGGTCCAGCAGGGGTTTCTCAGTCTGCTAATGTGTCTGTGCCGAGCTCTGGGCGAGCCCGCAGGTCACGGCCGCCAGAGCGTTACAGCCCTAGCTCACCGCGGTCACGAAGTGCTTCTTTGCCTGTCGGACCCCGCTCGGCCTTACGTCCTGCTGATGCCTCTGGCCCAGAGTCACGGGGGCGCTCAAAACGACGGAGCGGCAGATCTGTGTGGGCCGCGGCTGACGCATTCGCTAATCTTCTGGACCTGGTTTCCCCTATGGCGGCTGGGCCTGCTGGCCTTGGACAGGCTGGGCCTGGGCTTGATCGACGGAGGAGGAAGTCCCAAGATGGCCGTGTTGAGGGTGTCGTCAGATCCAGGAGCCCTCTCGCGAAATCTTGCCGTAGGGCACCTCATCTTGCAAGATCTGGGAGGGATGGGATTGAAGCTCCTCAGCCTGATGCGGAGGTGTCCTCCAGGAGCACTCCATCTACCCGGGTGGGCCCCACAGCTGGTGATTCTGCGTCCGGTTGCGGCCCAGTTTCAGCAACTGCTTTGCGACCTGCTAGGACTCCACAGCGTTCCAGATTATCACGTTCCAGGAGCACCCCTAGGCGTGATAGATTCGTGCAAGTCATTTCTCCAGCTGCATCGCATTATGGCCTGTCTTCTGCCGGGGAGGACTCTGAGGATGACGTGGATAGGACGCGGTTGCCTCACTCAGTCACTGTATCAGTGGACAACCCAGGTATCGTAGAGTGGGAGCCTGTTCGGGTGGGGCTTAGGTTGGCGCAGGGTGCTGGCAGCTTGCATGGCACTGGTGGCTCGCTGGACGATAGATTTTATGGCTCTCAGGAGGATTTGGTGCAGTTGTTGCGTGCTGTGCTTGATAGGCTGGAGAAGGGTTCTCCGCCTGCCGCACTGGCTGACGGCGGTGCCTGGCGTCCGGGGGTTGGTCAGATTTGCAGCTCCGCACCTTTGTGGCTTCATGTTTCAATCAACATAATAGAAAAAATCTGGCGCCGTGAATTTGTTGATGTCCTGTCTTTGGTTCAACTGGACAGGGAGATGGTTGACCTACCGTCTCGTCGCACTGATGCTGCGGCAGATGACAAACGTAAGGTGCCCCGCACCTTTGGTAATTGGCTTCAAGGTTTCTCGATTTTCTCGAGCATTTTGTGTGAGCGTTTTCCTGAGATTTCCTCCTCTTTGTTCAGCTACTTGGACATGATTTGGGGGGCGTATAAGGTTTATGGAGGTTTATGTTGGTTCTGCTACGACGAGCAGTTTAGTCACCGGATGTCGTCTAGGCCTCAGCTCACTTTTGATTGCCAGGATGTCAATCTGTGGCTGTTGCTGATGACCCCTCACAGGCCCTCGGCTCCCTTTCCGGGAGCTGCCGCGCCGGCACCATCCGCTGCTGGTGCGGCAGTGTCTAGAAAGGGATTATGTTGGCTTTTCAATGAAAGCCATTGCCGATGGTATTCCTCCTGTCGTCCGGCATGAGTGCTACCATTGCAGAGGATCCCACCCAGCTGTCAGGTGTTTCAAGAAGGGGAAGCCGTTCACGGCTCGACCGGGTTCCTGGGACGTTGGGAAGAGCGACAACTCCGGTGAACGGCCCAAGTATGGAGCCGTGGCTAAATCAGTATCCCAATCATAGGGATGCTGTGATTCCGCGAGATGGTTTCAGGGATGGTTTCTGGATCCCCTTTGCCCCCATTGAGGGCGTGTTTATGTCCGGTAACCTGAAATCAGTTTTGGGTAATGAAATGATGGTGTATGACAAGTTGGTGCAGGAAGTTGAGCTTGGTCTCATGGCTGGCCTGTTTTTGTTTCCTCCCTTCTGGGATTTCCGGGTTTCCCCTTTGGGTCTCGTAACCCAAGAGGGAGCAGGGTCAGTTCCACCTCATTCACCACCTGTCTTACCCCAAGGGTGGCTTGGTCAATGATGGGATTGATAAGGAGGAGTCTAGGATCCAGTATGCATCTTTTGACCATACCTTATCCCTTGTTCGGTCTGCCAGTAGGGGTTGCCTGATGGCTAAGTCGGACATTAAGTCTGCTTTTCGCCTTTTGCCCATCCACCCGGAATGTTTCCACCTGCTGGGTTTTTGCCTTCAAGGTTCATTTTTCTTTGATGTGTGCCTCCCATTGGCTGTGCCAAATCTTGTTATTATTTAGAAGTCTTTAGTTCATTTTTGGATTGGGTCGTTCGTCAAGTGGTAGGCATCCACTCAGTCTTGCACTACCTTGACGAGCTAAAGAAGTGACACACTAATGGCATTTGAATGCAGTAGGCATTCAGTAAAGATTAAGTAATGGCTGGTGGTTTGTGTGTTTAGATGTGTAGAAGGAGATGAACACAGTTTGCAATAGTAAGGTGTTATGAATTGTATATGGTAGGTTTTTTGACGGTGGTGACATGGGCACAATGCAATATGTTTCCCATGTGATGTGGTGATGTGAATGATCCTTGGCATAATGCCAAATTGTGAATATATGCATGAAAAAAGTAATTGCATTGTAGAGGGTACTTAGGAAGAGACACAGTAATGGTATCTGAATGCAGTAGGCATACAGAAAGATTAAGAAATGTCTGGTGGTTAGCTGTGTTTAAATGTGTGGAAAGAGATGCACACAGTTTGCATTATGTGTTGTAATTTGTATAAGGGAATAGTAAGCTTGTGAAGTTGGTGACATTGGTGTGATGCAATGTGTTTTGCATGTTATGTGGTGTTGTGAATGATCTTTGGCATTGTGAGCTATGTGATTGTATGTAAGACAGTTCATACTGAAATATAGTTGGAGAGTGAAATCAAAGTGTGTTCAGACATTGAAAGCAGTGGGTTATGTGGAAGAGAGTAATAAATGTGACATGATGTGTAACTGAAGAAGGAGGCAATCGTGGCAAAGGGAGGAGAGGCAAAGATGAACTGTCAGTCGAAGGGGAGGAGATTCAAAGATGAACTGTCGAAGAGGAGCCAGTCAAAGGGTAGGAGATTCAAAGATGAACTGTCAACCAAATGGGGAGAGATTCAAAGGTGACCTGCCAGTCAACAGGGAGGAGATTTAAAGATGAACTGCCAGTGGAAGGGGAGGAGATTCTAAGATAAACTGCCAGTCAAAGGGGAGGAAATTCAAAGATGAACTGTCAGTTGAAGGAGAGGAGATTCAAAGATGAACTTTCAGATGAAGATGAGGAGATTCAAAGATGAACTGTCAGTCGAAGGGGAGGAGATTTAAAGATGAACTGCCAGTCGAAGGGGAGGAGATTCAAAGATCAACTGTCAGTCGAAGGGGAGGAGATTCAAAGATTAGCTGTCAGCCGTAGGGGAGGAGAGCAAAGAGGAACTGGGAGGGAGGGAATAGAAGAGAGGAGGTGTGTAATGGGGTGGAGTCCTTGCAGGGTAGTCGATGAAGTTGGAGGATGAATTTCTGTATGTGTAGAATAGGAGGGAGGGTGTATGATGAGAAGGTGTGTACAGTGGTTGAGGGTGAAGTCCCCTGCACACTTCTGTAAAATTCACAGCAAGGCTTACATCAATAGGACAGGCAGTATAGAGGAGATATTCGTAACTCCTCCTTACTGCCGTCCCTGGGAATGTTTGTCCATGGACCCAGACTTTTGGTCACATGACGCTTCCTCTTTTATGTATAAAATATATATATATATATATATATATATATATATATATATATATATATATTGCAAATTTGTAAAGATAGAAAGAGCACTCTCAGGACTTGGATAGATGCAAAAAATCAAATTATTTGCATCTGTCCAAGTCCTGAGAGTGCTCTTTCTATCTTTACAAATTTGCAATATCGTTTCTGGCCTTGAAACTAGAACCCAGGCCCCTGGACACTATTAAGCGTGAGTGCTTCCCAACTCCTACACAGTATAATCACATTTTCATCAGGACCATATATATATATATATATATATATATAATTATCTTGCCCTATAATTAAATTTAATTTATACCCTAGTAAGAAGTGTCCCTTAATTTGTCTAAAAAATTAATTTACCTAGGTCTGTGTCCTTTATACAGCAGTCAGGTATATACATCTATATAGTTTCTGCATTATATATATGCATTTTCCTTTGTATAGTGACTTCTATTCATGTTTTCCTTTAGGGCAGGGCTGTTCAAGTTCAGTCCTCAAGGGCCACCAACAGGCCAGGATTTAAGGAGTTCCCTGATTAACCCTTTGACTGCCATTGCTTTGCAATGTACTGTGTACCTCTCTGGCACTCAAAAGGTTAAGCACAGGTGAGTGAATCAAAATTGATTGGTCCACTGATTAACTCACCTGTGCTTGATCAGGGAAATCCTTCCATCCTGGCCTGTTGGTGGCCCTTGAGGACTGAACTTGGACAGCCCTGCTATAGGTCAACAATTAATAGGATTCCATAGACCTGAATGGTTTGTAAGGGACACACTAGTTATCATCAGATTGCAAATAAAAACAATGAGCAGAGAACTACAATATACATAAAATGCACCAAAATAAACAATATAGAATCACCTTACTGCTGAGTGAAGTATTACATTTATATGGGTAAATCATTCTGTTATGAAAAATAGGAGCTTTTATTCTTATGGTAATATTCCCTTTAACATGAGCAAAAGTAAACTGCAATGTAAAAAGTTCTGCTTTGTTTTGTTTTCTTTTTGTTCTTCTCTCAACCTTTTAGTTTTAAGCCAACGAAATATTCTAAATAAATAGAATAGTTCTGCATACTAATTTGGGCAAAGCTGCTTGATTATTTTAAAGTGTGCTTCATTTGAGGCGCAGGTGTGACTAATGCACTTACAACTATAATAGACCCCTTTGCATCTCTTACATGTTATCATGAAAACAACCAGATGGTCCTCTCTGTAGATCTTTGTTCAGCACTACTGACATCCCAGGGTGAGCCAGCTCAGTAGAATGGCCAGGTGTGCGATGTGCTCATATCACTGCTGGTAGGAGGCAATTATTTCCGGTAAAGAAAAAAAAATCAAGCTGCTAAATCTCTTTTCCTAAAGTGCAACTGCCACCTAGCAGCATTAGCCTTTACCTCTGACAGTTTGTCCTCTTTTCACAGTGTAGAACCTGATATCTGGACATGTTACATTTTTCAGAGCCATGCAATAAAATGAAGGTCTGGGGGTTGTTTTTGGTCCTTAGCCATCTTTTTTCATTCTTATGTTTTCTTTCCTCAACTTGCATAGTCCATAAAAATGTAAACCTACTATTAATAACATGATCTTTTTACTTCATCTAACAAAGTGTTCAGCTGATAGCAAACCATGTGGAAGTAAATATAATGACAGGTTCAGAAATTAGTATTTTGTCCCAAATTTGTATCCATTTTAGGTATAAGAATTCACTTATATTTTAATAGTGCATTGATGTTATATCTTATTTCATATGCTGTTTCTGTGCTCAAAGTGAATCAAACATTCATCTTAACCCCTTAAATGTTGACGTCAACTCTAGCATCCAAGATATTAAACCAAAAAGTCTAATTGCAGTATCCATTGGTCTGCACTATCAGGGACCCAATCGATGTAGGTCAATTACTCACATTTAACAGAGGCTTGAACTGTCTCTAGGAGAAGGCACAAGTTTTGGATCACACCCCAGGTTGGTGATGAAATTAGCTGTACTTTCTCTTGCTATATCAACATTCCATCTTTCTAATGGATGAGATTAATGGCCAGCATCTTCCAAATGTGTGAAACCCTCCACCTGGAGGATACAAAACTAGTCAACATCAGCCTGTTTAGGTAACCATGGGATAGAAATCGTTGGTGGCTACTTTGACCTCCATGTGAAGGATGTCATTCCTTGAAAGACACCGACCAGTTGATTCAGCTATTGGAGAGGAAGAGCAGCCAAATAGCCAGACAGTGACCATAGAGTTTCATCACTTGTCTGGGGCATGAGTCAGTGCCTCTGCATTCTCCTAGTCACAGGTCAGTGTCATGCAGAATCTGGATGCCTGGTTGTAGAGACCTGGAATTAGAAAGGATACTACACTCGGACTATCTGCGCCTATTTGTGTACTATATTTGAATTTTCACGTGGAGGTGTAGAACGGAGTTTTCCAGTCTACTAGTACCCTCAGGAGAGCATATTAATAGGAGTTCCAATTACACAGATTTTTAATATCATATTGGATTTTATATTTTATATATTAGCCATATGCAGTATTGGGGTATATCAGATTCTCTTGTGTTCTGTTTGCAGCAACATATATTTACAGTAGGCCAACATTTTATTTTTTGTGAACCTATTACATTTTAATGTGAAGGAAATATTTTTGTGCCATTGTGCCACAAAATTAAGCAAAACTGTGTTTTTGACCTATTAGGATCTATTTAAAGCTTTAATTAAAATATAAACTGTTAGTAAAAATAAAACAAATATCACTACTGTTAATACCAAGGTACTCATATGTTTACATTACTACAACTGAACTAATATAGATGCTACAAATGTGTTAACTACAGACTGTTTTTAGAATCAGTTAAGTACTCCAGGAATGATTTACATTATTACATTCACCAAGTAAATTAACAGCTTTCAGGGTCTGATGTATTAAGTAAAATAGGAGGCTGACAAGATGCAAAAGCAAATGAAAACACTTTTTTGAACATCAGGTAAGACAAACATTCATATGTCTTTGAAAGGAACTTTCAGTATCGACACAAGGATCTGATACTGTAAGTACTCCAGGCTCCCCTGCTAAAGAATATAAATGTACTCTTCTTTACATTTGCACCTTTTTCATATGTATATTGAAAAATTTACTTGCTGTATTACTAAAATGTCACAATTTCCAGCTAAACTCAGAGGCATAACTAGAAGCCACCGGGCCATGGTGCAAGAATTGCCATGGCCCCCCCTGACCACATTGGCCCCCTTCATCGCCACATTGCCCCTTCCACAATGCCCCCTTCATCTCCACAATGCCCCCCTTCATCTCCACATTGCCCCTTCCACAATGCCCCCTTCATCTCCACATTGCCCCTTCCACAATGACCCCTTCATCTCCACAATGCCCCCCTTCATCTCCACAATGCCCCCCTTCATCTCCACAATGCCCCTTCCACAATGCCCCCTTCATCTCCACATTGCCCCTTCCACAATGACCCCTTCATCTCCACAATGCCCCCCTTCATCACCACAATGCCCCTTCCATAATGCCTCCTTCATCTCCACAATGCCCCCATCATCTCCACAATGCCCCTTTCACAATGCCCCCATGTCCACATTTCCCCTTCCAAAATGCCCCCATCTTCACATTGCCCCTTCACCTCCATCTCCACATTGCCCCTACCTCCAGTCCTGGTGGTCTAGCGGCATGGCTTAACAGATCTGTGCCTCCTTCGGCACAGATCTCTACTACTGAAGCTCTCGCGCACCACTCTAGTAATGCAGAGGCTGGGAGATGATGTCATCTCCCAGCGCTCTGTATTACTAAAGAGGCGCGCCGAATGGGAGATCTGCTGATGTCGGCGAGGGGGTCGCAGGGGGCGGCCGGGCCCCTGGAGTGACAGGCCCGGTCGCAGGTGCGACCACTGCGACCCCTATTGTTACGCCACTGGCTAAAATGTAATAACAACATGAGTGATTTTCGGCATATTTATTGGCACTAAAAAGTAGAGCAAATATTGCCTTACTTTATGCATATAGTGGAAAGGGTACAAAATAAGTCTGCTTTAAGTTTTCCTATAACATAAAGTCCTAGAATGCGTCACTCACTGTGTGCACAACCACACGTGCGGTAGGAACTCGCAGTATGGGCTGATCCGGAGCGGAGAGCTCCTGAAGGCTGACAGCCTGTCTGTGCTCCCGGTTCCAGGGCAGGAGTGGAGGCAGCTGGGCGACAAATATTTTCACACAGAACTGCACACAATCTATGAAACTAGCTGCCTCAGTCTCTCAGACTCTCTCATCCAGTTTATCAACCTTCAAGCAATCTATAAATATATATTTAGAGAAGCCTCTCCCCCAACCATATAATCTCTTTTTTTCCTCTGGCTAGTTATCTCTCTCAATTTTACCTCAACAAACGTTCTAGTTAATGGACTCATACCTACCCTCTGGCCAACCTTAATGTTGGTCTACTTATTCTACTATATAACACTGAATCTTACTTTATGTTATGTTATGAGCAGGGCCCTCTTTCCACTTGTTTCAGTTCGTACATGTTGGCAGTTTATAAATAAAAGATAATAGTATCAGTGGAGCATGTGCAGATGTATCCATCATTTAAGGGGCGAGATGATTAGAAAGTGGTGGTAGCTGAAATTGCCTGTAATCAGAATAAAAAAGTTCTTACACCATGATCCAGCAATTCTCAGACATGTTCCCGTCATTTTTTGCATCCAATTCCGCCATCTCAATCAAAGGGAAAAAGGCGTCTTAAAAGTGTGTGTGGTTTAATCTTCCGTCATAATGTAAGGTATTTTCAGAAAAAATATTCGACTGAATGTCATTTTTTGTCTGTTTAACGTAATTTGCTCCCAACATAATAAAAATGGTCTAAACTTGGAGAAGAAAAATTAAAGTACTGAGAAGCAATTTTTAGTTTGAAAGACAAAACAAAGTCTTTGTTTCTTTGAAAAATTTCATTTGAAAGACAAAATCAAAGACAATTTTTAAGATCAGAATTTTTCACGGCAATGTTCAATGAGATCTTCGTACCGTCATTTTTAATTCTTTATATGAATTTTCAAACGTGACAGATTTACTTTTGAAAATATTGTCCTTCTTTTACCACCAACTCATGATCTGATTCATTATGACGACTTTTTTAACATCTCGCCCTTAGTGTTGGATGAGCAGAAAATAGAGCTAACTCCACCCTATCACAAAATGTGTCAGTGTCAAAGTCAGAAGTGTTGTCTAGCAAGATGAAGCAGAAGGAGGATGGCTGGAACAGTTTAAATTGCATGACATTTATTAATTGATACTGAGAATGTGATTTTTTATGCAAACATAAGAGACTTGACACATCTGAAATCAGTGTCTGGAACGATAAAACAAATAGACAATAGAAGGACTGCACTGGGTGGGTCATACTATTTCTGTTTTCATCAAATGGTTTTCATTTGAAATTAATGGGCGTTATCTGCAGTCATTTAGATCAAGGAGCATTTTTGACCCTTGAAATATAATTTGAATAAGATCAAGAGCCCTTCCCAACCCATCCCCACAATCTGTATAATATATAAATATAATTTGCATTATTTCACCTGTATATAGCCCCTGGAATGCTAGAGACATTTCCAGTGCGTTGCAAGTAATGCATTGGATATGTCTGTAGATCCAAGGGATTAAACTACTATTACATTTTGATTGTGGCTACCATACGCATCTTGTGTGTGAGCCACAGGATATTCAGACATGTTACCAAGCACTTATGCTCCAACACAGTAATAACAAAAGAGCATTTAAAGTAGAAAATACTATAGGAATATGATCAAATCCTAACTAAATGCCCTTTGTAGCAGACATACTTTATTGACATCGCTTTATAATATATATTTTTTAAATATAGGTCAGTAATTGTGGCTGATTAGTAGCTCTTACAGCAATTTGTGGAAAATAATTGGCTGCCACACAAGTGATTGGACAGGAATAAATAACTGATCTAGTAATGATAGGTTAGTGTGTCCATGTCAAGATACTAGTATTTTAGATATGACTGATTAATACTATAATTGAAATGACAGCTTTCTGGAATAGCTGTGGCAACGACTTTCTATTTTTGAAGGCAGGAATAACTGCTGAAATGCCGAATGAGCTATGCCCTGTTTGTTCAGACACTGTCATATTGGTATTACTCCTTGGATCTTAGTTCTGCAGCACATTGGGAAGCAAAACATTGGAGGAATCGCTTGTATTCAAGGTCATAAAGGTCAGACACGTGCCTTGATTTATCTATGGGTGCTAAAGCCTAGCACTTTGTGTATCACTTTCATTTAAACCTTTGAATCATTTGATAAATCTGGACCACTTGGACTCCGTTTGCCTTTGAGATTTGTCATGTTTGCTATGGGAAAATAATTGATCATGGGCAGCTCACAGAACTATGAGCCTTTATAGAACTACTAAAATCTGCTTTGTTTATTTACCCTTAAAGGAACAGTAACACCTCTTCAAATAATCCCTCACTCATCTTAAACTGGGCTGAAAATCCTAATGTCACTATGAGTCAGTTCCATGTATATTGGTTCTTCATGGGATTCTTTAATTACTACTGGCTATTGTGTCTATGGAGGCCAACATGATTCTTTATTACAGGATGTAAGGACCCAAAACTGTTTTAGTAATTCTTTAGTAGGATGGGTTTGGGGTCCTTTTGTCCTGCAGAAAGTAATATGCTTGTCCCCTCTGACATGATAGTCAGTACTACTTAAATAGTAACCCTTTGAGTGCCAGACAGCTATCCAATGCATTTTGTGGAACCAATTCACCCAGAACTGTTTCATAGAGCCATTTGGATTTGGTGCCCAGATAAAGCTAAACAGGGCTTTATTATAAAAAGGTGATAGTGTTCCTTTAACCCTTTGATGACCAGAGGAGTGTGCAGTACATTGCTTCTCAATGTATTCCAGCCCCATGCACAGATAAACAGGCAAACTGAATGCTCAATGGTTAGACTGAATGGGTTTGCTCGAGCAGGGGTTAGCAACATTTGTCTCTCCAGCTGTTGGGACTACAACTACAATTGTTCCTAACCAGGCATTGGCTGGTTTGGAATGAAGGGAGTTGTAGTCTCCAACAGCATGTCCTTGCCATCCACTGGGTTAGAGTATACATGTAAAAGTCAAATTCACTTGCGGTATTATTATTTGCCTTAGCCCTTTTGAATGCCCGAAGGATATGCAAAAGCATTACAAACCCATCTGGCACTAAAGGGTTAATCCTTTAAGGACCGGAGAGGTGAGTAATACATTTCAAAGTACTAAACTGCACACCCCTATGGTACTTAAAGTTGACCCATATGTCCATGTATATACAAAAAGAAAAAACTGAATTTAATATGTGAAGCTGAAATAATGCCATGCAATGAAGCCAATAGAGCAGGCAAACTGTGTCTTGCCTGAAGTCTCTAGCAGTTAGTGTAATGTGTTCATTCATTATTTACAAAGAAAAAAAAGTACATTTATTCTCTGCACATATATTGAGAAGCTGACATTTAAATAAAGAGCAAATCGCCTTTTATGTGCAATACCCTATATATTTATTATTATTTTAAGTTTACAACACTTCCACTTATCTGCGAGGTTTCATATGAAATTTGGGTCAGCTACATAGGGTTTGTTTTTTGTTTTTACACGTCAGCATATAATTCGATTGTTTGCAGACATCATAGGGTCTTAAGTATAAAAGCTAAGTGGACCACAGGGGATAAGTAAACATTCCCCATATTTTGATTCATTTGAACAGGAAAACCTCCAAGAAGTTTAAAAGCCCCATTTAAATCAATGGGAAGGTTTTGTTGTCCCTGTGCAGCTGGATTGCTCCACAATTTCTCCAGACTGATTGCCTACATAAGGCCTATAGTGGTATTCGATGCAAGTGACATGAATTGGTACATTACACACAATACTGATAATGTACCCATTCATGCCGGATCGCTAATGATAAATCTGTGCTCTTATAAATGTGTAACTGCAAGAGAGAGAATTTTCAGTCCATATGGCAGTGCTGTCCAGGTTTAATTGTCAAGGGCCACCAACTGACCATGATTTAACCCTTTGAGTGCCAGAGGGGCTTTGCAATGCATTGCGTACCCCTCTGGCACTGAAAGGGTTAAGGATTTCCCAGATAAGCACAGGTTAGTCAGTCAAAATGAATGAGCCACTGATTAACGCAAATCTGCTTAATCAGGGAAATACAACTTGGACTGTTGGTGGCCCTTGATGACTGAACTTGGACAGCTCTGCCATATGGTGCAATTAGATTGCCCCTCATTTACACCACTTTTACTTAATACATCGGCCTTGCTGATTTTGAGATTTGGTTAAATGCCCACAATGCTCTAAAAAACTCTGTCAAAGGGGCACATTGAAATTGCTATGCAAAGTATATAACAATTAAAATTATATCTGTCCAATTTACTAATCCAGTTTTGTGCCTAAAACGTTGGCATACATATCAGAAAATGAACATTCATCATAGAAAAAAATAGCATTGAAGTCAGTAACGCATAATATGGAAAAAATATTTATTGCACGGCGAGTCCTTCTAAGTAAAATGAGGGTATCCCCATAGATGAGAGGTGTTTTCTTCAAACATTATTGCAGTTCAAAGTTGAATTTTTGGGTACAGTATCTCATTGTCCTGAAATATTACAGTGGTGCTGTTGCTACTACAGTCTATGGAAGAGTGAGAGCGAGAGAGAAAAGCAATAATTAACATATTTTCCCCTGAAGAGCCATGAATGGTACAGATTATAGTGAGATTCCTGTTTGGGGAGAAGGGTTTCAATAATGATTCCACCCATTCTCAAGAAGGCATTCCTTCAGAATAAGGCAGACAATTCGTGGCTGTCCAGCTACTTTTAGATAGAACAAAAAATCAAGATGCAACTGCTAGTTTTCTAAAGAACTGTAAACTAAGGTTAATAAACATCTGTTAATTTTAGTGCATAAAATCAACAGTAAAGAAAATCACTGGAAGTACACTGACTACAATAATAATAATAATAATAATAATAATAATCCTTTATTTATATAGCGCACACAGGTTCCGCAGCGCTTTACACTCATATTGGTTCCTGTCCCCATTGGGGCTCACAATCTAAATTCACCTATCAGTATGTTTTTGGAGTGTGGGAGGAAACCGGAGTACCCGGAGGAAACCCACGCAAACACAGTGAGAACATACAAACTCATTGCAGATGTTGTCCTTGGTGGGATTTGAACCCAGGACCCCAGCACTCCTGCATTTCACATGCAATCTGTGCTTAATCATAGGCTTACGATTATGGATTGTTTGCGAAAAGCTTAAGCTGTGTTGTGTTGCTGTCTCAGTGTTCTTCGAATGATTCTCCGTGCTGCTGATTTGAACACACTAAACTTATCAGCTGTTGTATTATCTTTTGCACTGGAGTTTATAGCCCTTACAAGCGCCCTTATCTTGCTCCAGATTTTATACTCACGTTTTCAAGAGTCATCAAACTATTTGCTTGCTATGTAGCCTCTTTAAAAAGCATTGGTGTGTTTTAATGCTGTATCTCTCTGGTGTGTCTCTCCTGCATTGAACAGTGGTCTTGTTTTTGGACTTCTACCACGACTTGAGCCACCTGCTATTGAACTTTGATGCAACTATTTTTAGATTACAACTACCATCATCTTCAGCCAATAAATGAGAAATATCACTCCATAAAAGTAACCCCCCATTTGCCTTACTATGGCCAGAAAATCCCTTGTGCCCCTGTAAATTTTGTGCTTTTGTTCAAGAGATAAAATCTTCAACCAATCCTGGATGTCCTCTCCATGGAGGCGGACATGACAGTTGCTAGTAGAACTGAAGGACTAGTAGAACAGCAGGACACAATCTTCTATCACTGCACATGCTAATTTTAAGGACCAGAGGGGTGTGTAAGTCATTGTTTCACAAAGACTTCACAGCCCACTGATCCTAACCGAATTATATAGACCCATTACTGCTTCAGTATTAAAAACCTGCCAGCAGCTATCATGTCTGCCTCCATGGACATGACAACTAGGCCCGACTGAAGATGTTATCTCTTATAAAAAGGCCCAAAGTCAAAATTCATAAGGGGCATTAGGATTTTCTGTCCATAGTATGGTAAGTGGGGGTTATTATTAGGTGTTACTTCTCCTTTAATGGAAGTTGATCCCAAATCCCAGTTTATCATTTACCGTGATACTTGAGGATTGGATTTATCCATCACTGGAAACATATATAACAGTGGTAGACACCACTATAACTTGCATTATCCCCAACCAGCCAGCTGATGGGTGGGGGTTTATTGGGGTTGTTGCCTCCAACAGCTGCAGCATTGAAGGCTGTCCATGCCTGATATATAATCAGCATCTGCAAGCAGTTCTCTTATGAAATTCAGATGGTAGATTAATGTTAGTGCTCAGTTTAGCATGCAACTCTAACGTATATGAGAGGGAGCGAGAGAGCATGGAAGAGTGAGAGAGAGGATATGAGCGACACTGAGAAAACCTATTCAATACCTATTTCCATAGAACAACTTATCTAAATTCTAATGAACAGCTTTCATTTTTGAATATATTTAATTTCCTTTAGCTTCCAGAGAACTGTGTCCAATTAGATTTGTTCCTTGCAAATACTCAGACTCTATTTTTACATGTGCAGTAATTTTACTTTCATCGTAGGGCAGAAGGAATTCTTTTCCTGAAATATTAGAATAAGGTTGGAGTAAAATCTGAAGGTCAATGGTAGTGTCCCTTAGAGTATTCCTATACAGCTTATCTTTTCCTCACATTCCTATTTTGTCTGGTGTGGATAGAATAGCCAAGCTCAAAGAATAGATGCTTCCGAATAGCCCAGTGCCATCCCTCATTAAGGGTCTTTTATGCTTCTCTTTTAAAAAAGCTGTCAAGTTCTATTCTGTGTCTGACAGGAAAGGCCAAATTTGCAGTACAGGAAGCCGGGCACGCGCACACACACAGAAAGAAACTTTTTGTGTGAATGTTGTACCAAGCCAGCAAGGAAGAATTTTAGAATCATGTAATTTACTCTGGAGGCATTTACTGTACATAGCCAATAGTGATGGTAATTTCTCTCATTGTTGGAGTGAAAAGATAACCATCAGTCAGTTGTCAATTGGTCAATTGCAGAAGCTATGAAAAGAAGCTGGTTGGAACAATCACATCTCTGGCTATCTGGGTTATTTGGTGTTTTCAGGAAAACATGGCTTCTGGATTTTAGGGATTATAAAGAAAAGCAACAACTCTATGAGGATCGTTTAAAAATGAAAAACTCTAGCAAGCTAACTGTGTCTTGGGAGCGAATAAAGTCCCATTGATTTAGATTGGACTTTTTAACCCCTTGACTGCTAGAGAGATGCATGATGCCTTGCAAATCAAGACATTGGAGGCCTGTCTATCATTGAAGGGGGTTATGCACTAAGCTGTGATAAACAGGTGATAAAATGGAGATGACATCTCCAGTAATATCACTTCTCCAGTTCCTATGTTATTCTATGGAGCCTTTGCACTAACATCTCCAAAGCTCCATAGAATAACATAGGAACCGGAGAAGTGATATATATGGATAAGTTATCTCCGCTTGATCACCTCTTGATTACGCATTAGTGCATCTCTCCTCGTGTTAAAATTCCCATTTAAATCAACAAGAGGTCCAATGCGGTCCCTTATGATGAAGCTGGTTTGCTCTAGAACTACTCCAGGGGGAAGATGCTCAAAGGAGTGATAAAGAGGTGATAAAGTGGAGATTACTTTTCTAGTGATATCACTTCTCTGAGTCCTTTGTCATTCTATTGAGTATATGCACTAACATTTCTGTACGCATGCAGCTGTAACATGCAACATGTAACATGTGTGATAACGTGGTAATAACTTCTCCAGTGTGATAAACTCTCCAATTCCTAGGTTATACTATAGAGCCTTTGCACTAAGATCCTTAATGTTTGGAAGATCTTGAAGCATAGGCTCCACAGACCAACATAGGAAATGGAGAAGTGATTTCACTGGAGAAGTTATCTCTGCTTCATAACACCTTAGTTGACAGCTATTGAGGTTTTATATATGGAGTCTAATATTTGCTGTAGTACATTCACTCAAAAGTTAAATAATCACATTATGCCTTGAGGTCCAGAGGGGTGTTCGATACATTGCACATCCTTCTGGTTCTCAAAGGGTTAACCATGAACATTACATTGCCGATGCCCTCATTGGATACTTGGGTTATATTCAATGCATGTCATTGAAGACACATTTAGAGTCCACATGGTTAATAAATTTCAGGCCATATCTGTTTTAAATGCAATTAAATATTCCTCAGTCATTCATTCAACGCATCATTTGTGGATTTGCAAAGCATGATGAAGCCGATAAGGAAATACATTTCTGCAGTTGTCATTTTAACCCCTTTGGTGCTATAGAAGTCTCTTATGCAAGTCAGATACCATTCTAGCATCCGGGAGGTTAAAATGTTTAATAGTTTTCAATTTCTGCCAGTTATCATAAATGTAAGGCGGCACACATATTATTAATTTGTTTATAAAATAACTAGTAAATGTACATAGCTAAAACATAAATAACCCTTTGAATGCCACAGGGATGTATAGATTTTGCAATGTGTTTGAGGCCTCTGATATTTACTGGTTTAAAAGACAAATTTATAGCAATACGATGTTAACCCTTTGAGCGCCAGAGGGGTACGGAACGCATTGCTTTGCATTGTGTTCCGTACCCCTCTGGCGCTCAAAGGGTTAAGGATTTTTGTCCTCTAGGGTGCATTTGATATAACCCAGAATGGATCCAGATGTACATCAGCTGCAAAATATCCACAATATAAGTGACAACACAAAATCTAAATGTACATTTAGATTTGATGCAGTTTTTGAAGTTTTGAACTGGTACAACCCTCTGTATTAACTCTCATGTGTATAGAAATAAACTAACCCAATGCCTATTGTATTCTCTCTTTACAATTTTCCTTTAACAGTTTTATTTTAATTAATCCCATGTTTCTTTTTTTTAAGTGTTGCAATGTTATTGATTTTAGGTTTTTGCTCTTTTGGCTGTGGTAGGTAATAAAAAGGATTACAGGCCTGCAAAAGGATGAGATATCATCAGTCTGTAATCCAGCCCGCGGTTTCCTAGATACCGTATTGTCTATTCTGTTCCGCTATGTGAAAAATGTTGAATATCAACAATGGGTTTCAGTGCTGTATTGTTGAGTTTTGTATGAACTAATCTTCCTTCACTAAAAAAAAAAAAAAAAAAAAAAAAAGAAAAGAACTACAGCTTTGGACAAAGTCTATAGCCAGTGCATTTGTAACTCCCCATACACAAGGTCTGACTGTGCAGGCAGAAGACATTTTATTCATTTGCTCTCCTTTTTCTTGTAGTAACTCTTGTCTTAGGTGTCACTACTTGTCATTTTTCCCCCCACCTGTTTGGGCACGATTTATGGGAAATTCCCTGGACCTGGCAGCTGTTGTAGGCCTTGCAGAACCAATGTTTGGAAGGTAAGCCATTACCAAACTCCTCTGGTGTCTTACTAGTTAACAGTGGGGGCTTGTTGACATAACTCTTTAATAATGTTACCTTGGTGTTTTGAAGTCTCATAGGACCATATCCAGGCTCGGGTAGTGTGCAGGTTAAGATTCATTTAACTGGATTTTAAACTATTTCATGCTGGAAACTGGAATAGAGCAATAGAAAAACTTTATTGCTAAAATCGTAACAAGGCTCATGTACAAAGTAAAAAATGGATCAATTCTTGGGCAATATATAAAATTTTTTAAACCCTGGTTCCAAAGCATTGCATCATAATGTGTTGGAGACATTTAGCACTCAAGGGTTAAAAGTCAATTTTAGATCAAAGGGAATTTGGAGAATTATTACATAGAAAGCTTTTTTTCCCTTTAGTGATGTATTTCATATGAGGACTATATATATATATATCTTATTTAACCCATGGATGGCTAGAGAGTCTCTAGGGGACTTCTAGCATCCAAAGGGTTAAATGAATAAGAGAACAGTCATAAAATCAAAAAATATTGTGATTTGCAGTAGCAACATGGCAAAGCAAAAAATGCATTATTTTCTGTAAATCTTAACCCTCAAGCAACTAGACATTTCGATATGCAGTCATAGTTTGATTGTGAAATATGTATTTCTGCACTGTTGCCATGGATAATATTATCTTGTTGACCTTGGTACAAGGTTGATGTACTAAGAGGAACTGGAGCAATTCTGGAGCAAACCAACTGCACCATGGGGACAAGTAAAAAAATACCCCAAATCCCCTTTTCTTTAACCCTTTGAGTGCCAGACAGGTATTGAACACATTGCAATGCAATGCGTTCGATACGTGCCTGGCACTCAAAGGGTTAAATAAGGCTTTCAACACCTTGAATGCAAGAGGGGTATCCAACACATTGCAAGAAATGCAACACTTTAACCCTTTCAGTGCCAGAGGGGTACGCAATGCATTGGCACTGAAAGGGTTAAAGACATCACTTTCAATCAAGTGATTTAAAGCCCAATTTATATCAAAGGCAATTTATATTTGCCCCCTGTAATTTGGCTGGTTTGCCACAGAGCTGCTCCAGTTTTCTTAGTATATAAGCATCATTGTGAGCCTGGTAGGGATATTTCTACAAGGCAAGAGATAGGCATTCATTCTTCCATAATGCACATCTATTGTGTTTGCGCTGAATGGGCACAGTGCGTCTGTGCTAAAAATATACAGATTAAATGCAGCTGAAGATACGTTGTCTTCAAGCACTTGAAAAGTCAAACTTGCATGGACGATTGTCTCCAAGATAATCGCTTTATAATGGACTTGTACAGCTGAATTAGTGTCCCGCTGTAGATAGGCTATTCTTACCAAGCACTTTAATCTCAGTCTTAAAAATCCTTGAGTTGGAAAGAAGCACAGATAGGAGTTACTAAAATCTGCATTTAGTGCCATGCAATGATGGGCCCCCTATGAAACCACTTCAGATCTGATGCTTGCGGTGGTGAGCCTGAATTTTTCCCCTTCCTTGCCCATTATTGTCAGTCAATTATGAAATGGAACTGAACCAGAAAATCTGGTACAGTCTGGTAATTAGTACAAAGAGTTTCCAGTCTAGTGTAAAGCAGGAGATGCAAGATCCCCAGCAGCTAGAGAAATAGTTTTGATCAGTCTGGACACTACTTTCATTCTGCTTGATTACTCCTTCAGATACTGACAGTGTCCTTTCAGGTCTGCTTCATGCACAGCGCTACTAACAGGCCCTACGTTTTATTTTCTTTCTCTTTATTTATTCTTCTAGTTTTAACCCTTTGAGTGCCAGAGGGGTAAGCAATGTATTGTGTACCCTTCTGGCATTCAAAGGTTTAACCCTTTGAGCGCCAGAGTGGTACGCAACGCATTGCAAAGCAATGCGTTGCGTACCACTCTGGCGCTCAAAGGGTTAACTCATTAGACAGTCAAAAAAGAGGATGATGCGCTAAGGAGCGCTGGGGCAATTTTGGAGCAAACCAACCGCACCATATGGCACAAGTAAAAATTCATCAAATTCCCATAATCTTCTATAGGGCTTTTAACCTTTTGAATACTAGAGAGGTCTCCAACACATTAAGAAGGAATTCATCAGAAATCTCTCTAGCATTTGTTGGGTTAAAAGCACTAATTAAATCAGTGGGAATGTTTCTACTCTCCGGTGCAGATGGTTTGCTCCAGAATTGCACCTTTACAGCTTATTGAATACGGCCCTTAGTTATCAACACATAAACATAACATTTTAGAATCTGACTTTAGGAGCTGGTGACAGTAAATAAGTTTATATTCATTTTTGTATAATCATACAATGGGATATAATGCTGATTTTCTTGTATACATTAGTATAGCTCAATTAGCAATTTCATTAAATATTACATTCTGTAGTTCAAATTGGTTAAATCATTGAGTACAAATGGTTTATATATTTATTGTAACTAATAAAAGGCTAGAGAGGTCTCCGATGCATTGTGAAGAAATATGTGCAAGATGTCAATGGGTTAAAAAGTGAACCTGTCACCTAAGACATGTATAGATTGTTTTACAGAGAAACTAATCTGCCTATAGACAGCCATTTTGTGAGGGAAAAAAAAATGGTTTCTTAAAAATGTATACTATATGTGCATTTTATGTCAGTTCCAAATACAGTATGATAATTTGTTCTATTCTAGCTCAAAATTATCACTTTTTGCTAGAACTGCCACTGGATTAATTTATAGCACAGTACGTGAGGTAATAATGACCCAGCCCAGAAGCTTATTACCACAACATTAGCACAACATACAGACAATTTTTATTTCTCTTTGAAATAACCTAAACTTACAGTGGCAGGTCAAATGTAACCCTTTGAGTGCAAGACAGGTATCCAACGCATTGCTTTGCAATGTGTTGGATACCCCCCTGGCACTCAAAGGGTTAAGTATGTTTGTTATAAGGCTCTGAAATGTATGTAGAGTATTTGCTTCTTTATCATTTAAAATGTGATATTACTAACTTACCTCTACAGGAATAAATAGTGTGAGAAATAATGTAAAAGAAATGAATGCAGATACTTTGCTCGGCCATTGTCCTGCTCCTTTGCATGGTTTCTCACATTTGTTCATTTTAGTTCACATTCTCCACAGCGTGAGATGCTGCAATACATTGCAATGATTTGTGAATAGACTCTTTTCACCCTTTATTTCAAAGGATGCTGTGTTATTTTTGGAAAATGGCCACTGTGCTCTGAGGTGTTTTGAAAGGACACTGTCTATTACAGTTATTTGGAAGTTGTCCTGTATCCGAGCTTTGGAAAAAAATCACATTACTTGCAGTGTGGCATTGGACACAGTTCTAAAATAGCTTTGGATAACCGTATTTACAAATCTATAGTATCCATCTGTGCTTTGCATAAATCTCTAAATATGTAAATATAAATCTCCAAGAATGTAAAAATGTGCAAAGATTCAAGTCCTTGTAATTTTTCATAACATGTAGTTCAGAATGAACTGGAGATATCTCAGGAATTCAAGGGGTTAAGAGGGAAATTGTATTTAACCCCTTAAGGACCAATGAAGTGCCAGCACTATCACATCTGTCCTGAACGTAAGGACCAGTGATGGTCCTGGCACTTCATTGAATTCAGGGGTCGCCGTTCGGAGGTCCGTGGTCTATAACTGCCGGTCGCACTGAAAATTGTACCCTTATTTAGTGGTTCTTAATTAGCTGAAATGTTTAAGTACCAGAGGGGTGGGCAGCACTTTGTTTCCCAATGCTTTGTGTAATCCTCTGTTCCTTAAAGGTGGAAAATTATTTTTTTTTTAATTTGTCCTTCATACAGCAGTCTGTTGTAATCTATAAATGGACAGGGACATTTTACTACCCTGAAAATGTTCTCATGTCGATTTAGGATCATAGGTGGAGCTCTCTCTGTCTCTCTTTCTCGCTAATCTCCTACAGACTGATAGTCAGAAGACAAACCAGCTCTCAAACCAGCTCTGGTTCATATGGATTGCTTAAATGTGAACGTGTGTATAGAATATATTATTGCCCATAACACCCATACATCACTCTTTTCAAAATATGTTAAAACTCGCCTGCCAAACCAAGACACCCCAAGTGATAAAATGTATTGTTTGTTCTGTGGAAGTGAAAACTAACTACACACTTAAAGTGGATGTATCACCTATGCACAACATCCTCTAAATAGTTAGGTGACACATCCGATAGCATTAAAACGTTATTATTATTTTATTGTAAGCTTCCGTTTGGTTTAAATGTAACTTATAAATGTCTGGGCTGTAGCCACTTGCGTATAGACTGTAGCCCGACACTCTGTCTCTGCTCTCCTCCTTCCTCCAATGACGGAGGCTTCTGTCTGTAAGCTGGAGCGATCTCATTGGCTAGATATCAATCTCTGCCAATGAGACCTCTCCAGTTTACTGACAGATGTCGCTGTCATCGGAGGAGGGAGGGGAGCAGAGGCAGAGCTCTGTAATCGTGGAAAACCACAGAGAACTGCAGTCACCCAGAAGTGGCTGCAGCAGATACTTTTGTAAGTTACATTTAAACCAAACGGAAGCTTAAAAAGTAATAATAATAATAATGTTTTAATGCTATTGGATGTGTCACCTAACTATTTAGGGGATGTTGTGCATAGGTGATACATCCACTTTAAAATGGCACACAGTAAATACAGACAATTGCAGCTACAATGCAGAAAATATGTAAATATATAGACCTGGCTGCTTCATAAAGTACTCCTTCCTAGGTAAATGCTTCTGTTACACACAGTAATTATATATATACCTGACTGTTATGCACTGGACTCCTACCTAGGTAAATGGTTTTGCTAAACATGGTAATTAGATATACCAGCCTGCTTCATGATGGGCTCCTAACTAGATAAGGCCTTCTGCTACATTCAGTAATTATCTAAATACATCTGACTGCAATACACTAGAATCCTAACTAGGCAAGTCCTTTTGTTACACATAGTAATTATACAGATGTACCTGACTGCTGTAAGATGGACTCCTACTTAGGTAGGCCCTTAGTTACACACAGTAATTATGTAGGTATACCTGACTGCTCTATGATGGACTCATAACTAGGCAAGTACTTTGGTTCCACACACCAGTTGTATTGATATATCAGCTGTATGATAGATTCCTAGCTGGGTAAGTCTCTCTGTTACACACATTCATTATATAGATAACTGACTGCTGTACAATGGTTTCCTTCCTAGGTAGCTGCATCTGTTATACAAGAGCATTAGATTGATATACCAGACAGCTCTATGATGGACTCCTAACTAGGTCAGTCCTTCTGTTACACACAGCAGTTATACAGATACATTTGACTTACAATTTGAAAGTACAGTAGACTCCTAAGTAGGTAAGTGTTTCTGTTAAACACAGTATTTATACAGTTACCCTTGACTGTTGTACAATGGACTCCTACCTAGGTTAGTCCTTTTATGCACAGTAATTATATAGATATACCCAACTGGTGTATGATGGACACATTCCTAGGAAAGTCCTTCTGTAACACGCAGTAATTAATTAGAGATACCTGACTGATAAGTCCTTTTGTCATACACAGTAATTATGTAGAAATACCTGACTGCTGTATGATGGACTCCTAACAAGGTAAGTCCTTGGGGGTTATGCACTAAGGCATGATAAAGAGGTGATAAAGTGGACATGACTTTTCCAGGGATATCATTTCTCCAGTTCATATGTTACTCTATGGTGCCTATGCACTAAGATGTCCAAATTTGCATTGGTTCCATAGAATAACATAGGAATTAGAGAAGTGATATCAGTGGAGAAGTTATCTTCTCTTTATCACCTCTTTATCACACTTTAGTGTATCTCCCCCTTTTCGTTACACACAGTAATTATATAAATACTGTTACACACAGTAATTATATAGATAGACCTGACTGCAGTATGATGGAATCCTACCTAGGTAATTCCTTCTGTTAAACAGAGAAAATATATAAGGATGCTCGATTTTTTATTTATGCATATTCCTAATAAAGCAGTTGTTCACTTATCTTTTTTGTTTGACAGCTCAGACTTGTTTCTGTTTTTTATTGTTCACTCTTCTATTGTTGTCCCCAGGTGGTGCTATTTCTATTGCTTACTATGGAGAAGTTTAGTCATTGACTCAAGCACTCTCAGGGAATATATATCCATAAAAAAGAGTAGCATAATTAATACAGCTTTACATTATGCATAGCCTTCACTGACTACAAATAGGCCTTTGACTCTGAAAAAGTGAGCAATAATTGATGCCCTGATTATCCAAGGAATAGATGTAGCTTAAATTAATATTCTCCAATCCATATATGAAATTTCAGTAGTACAGGTCAACGATGATAAAATCCAGCTCATCATAGGAAAAAGGTGTCTGACAAGGAGACATAATTTCCTCAAAACTATTTACTGCTTGTTTTGTAGAAATTTTCTACAAACTAAATTGGGACAAAAAAGACTTAAGATCAATGGAGACTACCCACATGACTTACGTTTTGTAGACAATATCATACTCTTTGCCAGTAGCCCTGAAGAACTGCAACAATGCACTGCAGAGTTACAACAGGAAAGCAAAATTTTGCTCTGATGAATATAAAAAAAAAACAGTCATATTTGACAAATTTACCACACAAACGAAAATCACAGTAAATGGACAAGAACTAGAAGAAGTGGACAAGTATGTTTTCCTAGGATGGGAAATGTCAATAGATGGAAACACCATGATGGAAATTGACCAACAAATAAAACTGGAATGGCAAGCATTTGGAAAACTTATTTGCACTGTATTTAAGCAAAATTTACCACTCTGCCTTAAGCAAAAGGTTTATGACCAATATGTTCTCCCAGTCCTTAACTCCTTAAGGACCACAGACCTTTTTTTTTTTTTCGCATCCACTTCCGGACTCCCCGAATGGCGTGCAGCCTCGCGGGGAGCATAGAATTCCATGAGGGTCCTGGCACGTCATGGGTCCTTAACACAAATCCACCCATGAAGTGCCAGGACTGTCAAGGGTCGTTAAGGTGTTACGTATGGCTGTGAAACATGGCCACTGAATGCCAAAGCCATAAAAAAACTTAAGGCTACACAAAGAAGTAGTGAACGTTGAATTCTGAACACAACAATAAGAGATAAAAAAATGTGTGCATGGATGTCACGGTTTGCGAGCAAAGACAAGAGTCAGATGGTATAGTTAAATCACCTTTATTAGAAAATATGCAGTAATGAATAAAAATAATAATCAGCAGAGGGTGACTAGTGAGGCTAGAGACTCTATCAGAAATAGGAGCCGCCAACAGGTCCACCACTCTGCTAGAGACTAGGCCGGAGTCTCAATCGTCCCGAGAGGAACACAGACCGTCTTCCAATAGGATGGTAACAAGGAAAACTACTGACTCACGCCTGCAGTCAGTACGGCAGGTGTCCGCCAGAGCCACAGGTCTGCACCAGTTTGGATGTCCACACAGTTAGGGAGTTCACAGAGGAGAGTCAGACAGAGCCACAGGTCAGCACCAGGGTGGATGGTCAGACAAGCCAGGGTCATACACAGAGTGGGTAGTCAGCCAGAGCCACTGGTCTGCACCAGTTAGGATGTCCACTAGTCAGGAGGCAACAAGGAGAGGGTAGCTGGACAAAGCCCCAGGTCAGCACCAGATTGGATAGTCAGACAAGTCAAGGTCATACACGGAGTGAGTAGTCAGCCAGAGCCACAGGTCTGCACCAGTTTGGATGTCCACACAGTTAGGGAGCACACAGAGGAGAGTCAGACAGAGCCACAGGTCAGCACCAGGATGGATGGTCAGACAAGCAGGGTCATACACAGGAAATCAGGATACAATCTAAATACAACTGCACTGGACAACAACGTAAGGGTAACTGGATGGAAATCTAGTTCCCTTTAAATACCAAAAGCCAGGAAGTAGATAGGAGGAGACAGAACAAAACCTCCAGAAATGATGCGTGGGATGATGCCGAAGCGTCATTTGAAGCTATACAGCACGAGCCGAAGTGGCGGCACTGGATATAGGTAAGCTGTGACAATGGATTCATCAGCAAACAAAACTCTATGACATCATTGAAAGAATAAAGCACCTGAAATGGAAATGGGCAGGCCACATAGCAAGAAAACCTGATGGTAAATGTACCAAATGAATTTTGAAATGGATTCCACTCGAAGAAGAAGAAGCCCAAAGACAGTATGGGTGGATGAAATTCCCAAAGTTGTTGGTATTTAGTGGCAACAAAAGGCACAGGACCGAATTTGTTAGAGGCTTGCTGAGAAGGCCTTCATCCTGCAGTGTATGAAGATAATGTGTGTGTGTGTGTGTGTGTGTGTGTGTGTGTGTATATATATATATATATATATATATATATTGCCATTTGGACACCAGGGAGAGATGCACTATGAGGTGTTAAATATGTGAAAAGAGGAGATAACTTCTCAAGCTGGAGAGATAGTAGTGCATAATAGCCTCCGTAGAATAATGTAGTGACTGGAGAATATATAGCACTTGTGAGCTGTTCCTGGGGGTTAATAAAGGTAAGTTTGAGCTGTACTAATCTTCTAATAGGGTTGCCACCCAGCTGGTATTTTACCGGCAGGCCGGTAAAAAATTAGCTTCTGTCCAATGTTAAGTCTATGGAGGGAATGCCATGGCCGGTATTTTTTTGAAGAAAAGGTGGCAACCCTATCTTCGAATGAAGAAACTCCCAGCAGTATGATTAACCTTGTTTAACTAATCAGAAAAACCTCTATAACATATTTTTTCTTCCTTAAAAATGTGTCCTGCTCCTTTAAACCTATCAGTTCCAAAAGGATGTGTAATATCTTGCTGCATACTCATCTAGCAAGCAATGGTTAAACCTAAGATGCTGACAATGTCTCCAAACACAGAGCAATGCATCCAACAAGTTAGGAGAATGGGCGGCTGAATTCATAGGAAAGAATGACATGACCAGTTCTTCATGTTTTTTCCTGAAATCTAAAAATAGCTAAAATATTATCCAATTACACAGGAACACCGGCAGCTGCTTTGGTAAACAATTTAAAATAAAGTATGCTGGCCCCAGGTGTTACGGGCTTGGCAGGTAGTAAAAAAGATGATGGGATTGTACCGCATGACATTGCATGGCTTTAAAGGGCTACTATCATGTGGATAATGCCCTATGGGTAGATCTCCCCTGGAAGCAAACTTGCCTATGAAGCAGGACTGTATTGTAAGCCCCAGCAGACCAATGGAAGGGCAAAATAGGCTTGGTTCTGAACTGTAAAACTAAAGTTTAGTCTGATGGGACTGTATCCACAGTTCCCATAGACACTCTGTTTGGGCCTTGAAAATCCATGGATGCTGAGATTGTAAACTATGAAGATTATGCCTGAAAACCACGTACCTGCGGGTAGCATTCCAGCCCACTAGCACAAAATGGGGAGCAGTTTTCTGACATCTCCCCAAAAACCAACCATCAGGAACAATGTTGAGGTTGCTCATGGGAACAGACTTAGTAAATATACTAATTACCCTTCAATGTACTAATATGGCATCTTTATAGAAAAAGGTAGAATTCACACCTCTGTTCTGCTATTCTCTTATTTGCTACTTAGTGAATAAGTGGTTGAAAACTAGTCTTTTGTGCTCAAAAAACTGTACTTTAACCCCTTCGCGTCCACTGACCTGACAGGACCGTCACAGCTGTCCTACACTTAAGGACCAGTGACGGTCCTGGCACGTCATGGAATTCATGGCTTCTAGCGTGGCTGCATGTCGCACTGGGAGCCATGAATCAGTTCGCTAAAAAAATGCCATTGGTTCTCAAGTGCCGGCCACGCGTGTGACCGCCTGTCCTTAAGAGGTTAAGTGCGATTGTATAAATCCATACGTCTGCTGATTCCCAATTATCCCATTGGATGATACAGAATTCAACAACACATTGATATGTAAAATGCTGGAGATGAACTGGATTCTTTCTGCACATTTCCTGATACATTAACTGATTTAGGACCAGAGGGGTGCACAATGCATTATTCAGACATCAGGGGCTGGATTCTGTTGCAGGTGCTAATTTTATGTCTGCTATTATCTCCAGGTTTCCCCATAGACTTCAACGGGAACATTTTTGATAAAACGGTTGTTAACATTTATCTTCTGTAATAGAATCCAGCCCCTGGTTGTCAATGGATAAAATAATAATAATAATAATAATAATAATAAAAAAACAGGCACAGCCACACAATAAATGGTTAAATATAAGATCTGTAATAGAGAAGTGTTAATTGCAAAAGTAGTGTACAGTAAATGTGGCCATTTAGTAATTGTCTCCCAAAGTCTGAACACAGAGTGAAATATAGTACTGTAACCATTTGAGTTGCAATGGATACCTCGCTGGTACTCAAGGAGTTAAGGAAACAGTGAGGTGCCATTCTGAAAGGAACCAACTGTTCATTGGGGTGGGTTGCCCAGTGCATTGCTTTGCATAGGTTTAACCACGTGAATGCTTTAGAGGTCTCCAATGCCTTGCTTCACAATGCTTTGGAGAACTTTGTGGCATTAAAGGGATAGTAATAGCACAATAAAAGTTGATCTCTGATTATTACATACCATTTTTGGACCATTTTGCACTATATATAGTTACTCTTTTTTCTGTAGTTCAACCGATATCTTAGCTGAGAAGACCCCCCTGCCGCCCCTTCTGGCCACATCCCTAATCTGCTCTTGCATGTCCAGATGGAGCGTGGCGAGGTTTTCCTTATACTTACTGACTGAAGTTTGTCCCTCACTGCGTATGTCAGGTCCCATGACCGGATTCCACAGTATGGGAGGCGGCCAATAGGGGCGGGAGGGGGATCTTCTCAGCTAAGACCGTGACTCAAGTACTGAAAAAAGAGCAACTATATATAGTGCAAAATTGTATAAAAATGGTATGTAATAATCAGAGATCAACTTTTTTTGTGTTATTACTATCCCTTTAAAGAAGGTAGAAGCCCATTTAAATCAATGGGAATGTTTTGTGTCTCTGTGTTGCCATGGGCATCCACAGAAATGTTTCCAGGTTGAGGGGGTTCAATATTGATGTCCAGGCCAGCTTGTCAAGCCCCCATGTGTACCCTTTTGTCCCCTCTCGATGCCCCAGCATTGCACTTCTGGAGTACAGTCCATAGAGCCTCATCTGTACCAAACCATAGACTCCTGTGTTTCCCCTGTCTCAGAGCTGTCAGCTATAGCTCCATGGGAATGCCTAGCTCCAGAAGATTTGAATAGAGTCAGTGCAGCACAGGGAAGAGTGATATAATTGGTCCCTATTTACAAAGAAACCGCTTTATGATTAAAGCGGAACTACCACGTTAGCTATAGTTGCCCTGCAATACTTAGGCAGGTGGTAACTAGCTTAATAATTGTTATTTTACCTCTCAAAAGTAACCCCTTGTAAAGTAATCCTTAGTCCCTTAAGGACCGGCTCGTGCACGAGCGGCCGGCACTTGAGGACCATGAGGCTTTTTTTTCCTCATTTCTGGTTCAGGGCTTCTGGAGTGGCTTGGAGCCGTGCCGGGAGCCCTGAACTCCATGACGTGCCAGGACCGACACTGGTCCTTAAGTGCCGGACCGCCGCGAGGGTCCTGGCACGTCAGCGGTCATTAAGGGATTAAGATTCCAAGACCGGAAGCCAGGCATCAGCTCAGACATCTTGTCTGCGTGCTTGCAATGTCAGTCCCAGCACATGTTAAGATATTTGGAAGCTGGTGTTAGTGGTCCATTAATAAAAAATACTTTTATCACTCTGTGGATTGGAGTGTTAGTGGTCCATTAATAAACCATACTTTTATCACTCTGTGTTAGATTGGAGTGTTAATGGTCCATTAAAAAAACATATTTTTTCCACTCTGTGTATTGGAGTGTTAATGGTCCTTTAATAAACCATACTTTTTCCACTCTGTGTATTGGAGTGTTAGCGGTCCATCAATAAGCCATACTTTTTCCACTCTGTGTATTGGAGTGTTAGTGGTCCATTAATAAACCATACTTTTATCACTCTGTGTATTGGAGTGTTAGTGGTCCTTTAATAAACCATACTTTTTCCACTCTGTGTATTGGCGTGTTAGTGGTCCTTTAATAAACCATACTTTTTCTACTCTGTGTATTGGAGTGTTAGTGGTCCATTAATAAACCAACTTTTTTCCACTCTGTGTATTGGAGTGTTAGTGGTCCTTTAAAAAAACATATTTTTCCACTCTGTGTATTGGAGTGTTAGTGGTCCTTTAATAAACCATTCTTTTTCCACTCTGTGTAGTGGAGTGTTAGTGGTCCTTTAATATACCATACTTTTTCCACTCTGTGTATTGGAGTGTTAGTGGTCCTTTAATAAACCATACTTTTATCACTCTGTGTATTGGAGTGTTAGTGGTCCTTTAATAAACCATACTTTTTCCACTCTGTGTATTGGCGTGTTAGTGGTCCTTTAATAAACCATACTTTTTCTACTCTGTGTATTGGAGTGTTAGTGGTCCATTAATAAACCAACTTTTTTCCACTCTGTGTATTGGAGTGTTAGTGGTCCTTTAAAAAAACATATTTTTCCACTCTGTGTATTGGAGTGTTAGTGGTCCTTTAATAAACCATTCTTTTTCCACTCTGTGTAGTGGAGTGTTAGTGGTCCTTTAATATACCATACTTTTCTACTCTGTGTATTGGAGTGTTAGTGGTCCATTAATAAACCAACTTTTTTCCACTCTGTGTATTGGAGTGTTAGTGGTCCTTTAAAAAAACATATTTTTCCACTCTGTGTATTGGAGTGTTAGTGGTCCTTTAATAAACCATATATTTCCACTTTGTGTATTGGAGTTTTAGTGGTCCTTTAATAAACCATACTTTTTCCTCTCTGTGTATTGGCGTGTTAGTGGTCCTTTCATAAATCACATTTTTCCACTCTGTGTATTGGAGTGTTAGTGGTCCATTAATAAACCATACTTTTATCACTCTATGTATTGGAGTGTTAGTGGTCCTTTAAAAAAAACATACTTTTTCCACTCTGTGTATTGGAGTGTTAGTGGTCCTTTAATAAACCATATTTTCCACTTTGTGTATTGGGGTGTTAGTGATCCTTTAAAAAAAACATATTTTTTCCACTTTGTGTATTGGAGTGTTAGTGGTCCATTAATAAACCATACTTTTATCACTCTGTGTATTGGAGTGTTAGTGGTCCATTAATAAACCATACTTTTTCCACTCTGTGTATTGGAGTGTTAGCGGTCCATTAATAAACCATACTTTTTCCACTCTGTGTATTGGAGTGTTAGTGGTCCATTAATAAACCGTACTTTTTCCACTCTGTGTATTGGAGTGTTAGTGGTCCATTAGTAAACCATACTTTTATCACTCTGTGTATTGGAGTGTTAGTGGTCCTTTAAAAAAACATACTTTTTCCACTCTGTGTATTGGAGTGTTAATGGTCCTTTAATAAACCATATTTTTCCACTCTGTGTATTGGAGTGTTAGTGGCCAATTAATAAACCATACTTTTTCCACTCTGTGTATTGGAGTGTTAGTGGTCCATTAATAAACCATACTTTTATCACTCTATGTATTGGAGTGTTAGTGGTCCTTTAAAAAAACATACTTTTTCCACTCTGTGTACTGGAGTGTTAGTGGTCCTTTAATAAACCATATTTTTCCACTCTGTGTATTGGGGTGTTAGTGATCCTTTAAAAAAACATATTTTTTCCACTTTGTGTATTGGAGTGTTAGTGGTCCATTAATAAACCATACTTTTATCACTCTATGTATTGGAGTGTTAGTGGTCCTTTAAGAAAACATATTTTTTCCACTCTGTGTATTGGAGTGTTAGTGGTCCATTAATAAACCATACTTTTTCCACTCTGTGTATTGGAGTGTTAGGGGTCCCCCTCCCTGTACACTCTATTCGCATCCTGGAAAATCTGAGTCACATATCCATAAATAAAATAATTTTACATTGTTTTTTCTAGAAACCACTAAGTCAGTTGAACATATGAATTAACAGCTTAATACATTCCTCACATTGAGTCCAGGGAAACTGTCAATACAGTTTAACACAGAAAGAACATTTACTCTGCATGAAACAGTTTTTATCTTTTATGTAAATACTAGTTGAAGAGCCCGTTACATGGGCCACAGTGCCGGACGGTCGCGGTGCAGTCATGCGCAGTGGAGACTGCCCTTGCTGCGGCTGATACAGAGCAGCTTATCAGCCGCACTGCGGGCAGTCTCTACTGCGCATGACTGCACCACGCTCAGCTGTCTCTACTGCGCATGACGGCTTGTGACAAACTTTAGCAAATTATTATATAGGATATAATCACTAGAGGCTAGTAATACAGGATGGTTAAATATCTCTAAAGACAGGGAATATAGTTTTAGAACAGGGGAGGGTTCAATGTCCCAAGATGTTTGACTAATTCTCCCATCATCCCCTTTTGGCAGATGTTTGAAGTCCGAGAAGTCCAAGAACAGGTGAATACACATTGTTTACATTTTATTTAGTGTTTATAAACATGTGCTGCTTAAAATTACTTTATATTCTATGTGAGTCAGTGCCCTTTTAAATATAATTTATTCCTAGGCATTTGTAAAAAAAAGATATATATATATATATATATGTGTGTGTAGATAGATAGATAGATAGATAGATAGATAGATACATACATACATACATACATACATACATACATACATACATACATACATCAGGTGTATAAGCTTTACGTTTCATGATAATCCTGCTTTTTTTTAAAGATATATAAATAGCTGAATGTGACCATTTGACCCCTGATTGCTTATACAAGATACTAATAGGTGATTAATAAGTGCAATTAATGTAATGATTGAGATGAAGAAACAAGTAGAAGATAAGTGTCTGGGAACTGAAAAGGAAGGCCTCTAATCACAAAAACTCAGAACCTAAAACAGATAATTGCTCTAATAAATTTGTTTAATTAAAAACAAATAATAATAATACGTCACAAAAATGTGTATACTCTATCCCATCAGAGTTGGCCGCCCAACAATGCCTCCAGCCATTGAGGACTACAGTTCCAATCATTCCCAGCCAGCCAACAGTTGGGATGATGGGAAATGTAGTACTCAACAGCTGGTGGCCCTCAATTTAACCAACCCTGCTCTTGCCTCATTACATATTTATTTATCACAGATTTAGAACTCTTGAACCAAAGAAATAACTTTTACAAATGCTGTCTAGTAGTATATGATAATGAAATGCATATTTATGCCCTGTATTATTTTTACGTGATAATGAGGCTGATGTAATAAGATGAACCAGAGCAATTGTGGGACACACCAACTGCACTATGGGGGATGGGGATTCTAGCGAAATCTCCAGTGCATGCTGAAGGTCTCTTTAGCATTCAAGATGGTAAAAGCCCCATTTAAGTCAGTGGGAATTTGGGGAATTTTTATTTGTCCCCTATGGTGCAGTTAGTTTGCTCCAGAACTGATCCAGTTTTCCTTAGTACATCAGCGTTGCTGTTTTTGTTTTTTTTTATGTAACAGTCTGAAATCTTTCCGAAAGAGAATTGATTTAAAAGGGGTTTATTCTTCATCATAGTTAACAAAACTTTCATTAAATAAAAGTATTGACAATGTACCTTTAATCATAAATTAATATTAAATCGGTATTACAAATAAAAAATATATATATCTTGAAAGTGTATGAGCATGGAGAATATAAAGTGCCTTATTCATTAACCCTCTCAGTGCCAGAGGGGTACGC
This sequence comes from Rhinophrynus dorsalis, assembly GCA_037306005.1. Taxonomy (NCBI): domain Eukaryota; kingdom Metazoa; phylum Chordata; class Amphibia; order Anura; family Rhinophrynidae; genus Rhinophrynus; species Rhinophrynus dorsalis. The sequence continues at coordinate 386,068,163 of CM074720.1, read as the reverse complement.
AACGCATTGTCTTGCAGTGAGTTGCGTACACCTTTGGCACGCAAAAGGTTAAGCTGAGTAGACCAGTTCTGGAGGAAACTAATGATGTCACAAATGGGAAAATGAACATTTTCATTTCTTCTGATGGTGATTAATAAGGCCCACAGAGATTTGTTTAAATATATATAATCATTCAAAAGCTAGAATGAAATATTTCCTTTACTAGTTAACGAACCTCCCAAGTGTCCCTCTTTAGGAGGGACAGCCCTTCTTTGAGACCCAAATCCTTCTGTTTCTCTTCCCCCCGGTGTCCCTCTTTTTTAGGGAATCAGGCTGTGTTGTGTGTGTATAAAACTGTATCAAGTCTCTCCACAGCAATAAAACTCACATTAACCCCTTAACGACCCTTGACGGTCATAGTACATCATGGGTTGATCTGAGTTAACGACCCATGACGTACTATTACCATCATGGAATTTCGGGCTCCTCCCGCGGATGCACACCGTTCGGAGAGTCCGGAATCCAAATTTAAAAAAAATGCTCCGTGGTCCTTTAGTGACCGCAACACACCCGCGCGGCCGGAAGCTAAGGGGTTAATGCTTGTATAAACCTCAGTATGTTTATAAACCAACCTGTGTAAATATAATGTTTTTATCTTACTTTGAATCACTTATACACTTACATAAAGAACTGTCAATAGGTTGTAGAGTAACCTAAAATGATCATTAATGCCCTGCCCAACAGTCTCACCCCCAGTAACAATACATAAAATAAGTGTCCCTTTTTGACCATTTGAAATAATAGTAGGTAATTTATTAATTTATTTTAATTTTTTTTGCAAACTGTAGAGTTTAATTGGCTATATAAATGCCAAAATGACAAATAATGCATTATTATCTTAATATCTTACCAGAAATTAGTCTTTTAAACCAAATTTGTTTTATTAATCATCTAAAAATATTTCTGATTGCTGAATTAATAGTTTGGAGTCTCACCAGGTATTCATTGGCATAGGTGATTGCCTCTTAATTACAGTATGGATGCTTTCTATTCACTCTTATTAATTCATGTTTTCTGGCAAAATCCCAAAAGGCAGCCTTCCCCTATATCTCCTAATTACTTCAGTAATTGAATTTGCCCACTTTTTCAAGCCTATTTTTCTAAACTGACTGTATTTATTCATTCTTTATTGTCTCCTTCTTGTGTCGGTGTTCTGCAAGTGGAATGTACATTGATTCTTTCCACAATTCTCATTAATTTCAAGAGCTTTGCTACACGACTGTTTTTTTCAGCCTGTCAGCCTTATTGCGTGACCCATAGAAGATGCTTATTATTTAAGGTTAGGTAAAATAGACTGAAGTTAATTAATTCATTAGTAACTCTGAGGCAATTACTAAAAGCATCCTATACTTGTGCACTTGTTAACAAGACACAAATTAGAAAAGGCCAACACCAAATGAACGTCCTTCAAAATCTGACCAAGCCCAGTGTACAAACCGCACCTATCGGTCCCTCGATGTTTACCTAAGATGGGCGCTTTTGTTCCTAAAGTTTAATTTACCTCTTTGTTTTCTCTGAGTGCGTTCACATTGCTAACTTCAATCGGAAAAGGCGTTAATCACAGCAGAAATTTGACTCATGTCTATTGTGAGTTTGTATTGTGGCTATTTACTAATTCATCTTTGTGGCAAATAACTTTTTTAATGTACTGTAATAATAACATTTATGCATTGATTTTATTTATATTTTAAAAACGCTGTATCATCACATTTTTAAATATGTTTAACTTTTCCAAATATGTCAAAGCAAAAACTGTGGACTAATGTTGTTTTACACCCTTGGATGTAAGAGATGTCACCAAAACATTTTGAGGGGTTAATAACCCTCTAGACTACATTTTCATTATAAAATTAAAAATATGTATTTCAGATTAAAGGTACAGTAACCTTTAACTTTGATTTTACATATTCTGCTAGTTTACAATGCCTATACTTTTTATTCATACCTCCCAAGTGTCCCTCATTAGGAGGGAGAGACCCTCTTTTAGACCCAAATCCCTCTGTCCCTCTTTCCCACCCTGATGCCCCTCTTTTTAGGGTGTGTATATATGTGTATCACATTGTTCTACAGCAATAAAACTCACTTTCTTGCTTGTTTAAACATCAGTATATGTGTATTTATACATTCGTCTGTGTAAATAAAACACTTTATTGATCTAAATAATGTATTTGGTTACACATGGAGGTATCAATAGGTTGTGAAATAGCATAAAAATTCTCGGTAATGCTCTGCCCACAGGCAACGCCCCCAGCAACACCCCTTAAAACACAATTGTCCTTCTTTGTCAATCTCAAATGTTGGGAGGTATGTTTATGTACATTTATTTATTTATTTATATATTTATTTTTCAGCTTAACCTATGTTTTTACATTTTATGTCCCAGATGTGGAGTTCCGTGGATCTGTTTCTGTCAGAGGCTGTGAAAGCAGGTGTAGTGATGCAATGTAAGAAGATGGAATCCAGCACACAGAGTACTTGATGGTCCACCAGAAAAGGTTTTAGTAACAGAAACACACGAAGGTTACTGTCAAGCAATTAAAAGGTAAAACATAAATAAATAAATAAATAAATTAAAAAAATAAAGTGAAGTTGAAAAAAGATAATAGGAATTAAAGACAATTTGACATTAGGTATTTTACACTTGCAGAATGTGTTAATTAACAATAAAAAGGTTACTATTTCTTTAAGCCTTTGAGTACCTTTGGGGTATCCAGCGCATTGCGAAGCAATGCATTGGAGACCTCTCTGACACTCAAAGGGTTAAACAAAAATATGTGTTATAATGAAAGGATTATCCATACATTTTAACCTTGAACAATGCATTTCTCACCTTTCTGGTGCTCAAAGAGTTAAATGTATTTTAATCCCCTCTTCACGTTCAGTTAAAGAGTTAAAGCACATGTACTAAGAACTTCAGGGTCCTGGGATACATAAAGTTCTCCATGGCTTTGAATTGGGATTTAACCCCTCTCTAGGTTTTAGGGGGTTTAAACCACTGACTAAATCAATTTGAATTATGAATTTTATATTTTTCCCCTATTGTGCAGCTGGTTTGCCCCAGAATTGGTCCATTTTTTTAGTACATCAGCCTCAGAATGATTTGGAGCATTGTTTCTCAAGTGCAACCACAATGACCACATGTGGCTACCAGAAGAGTCACATGTGGCCACCATGAATAATGCTGTATTTATGGCCACTTGCAGCCATCTGCCATGCAGGCAGTAATGGTAGCTGCTCTGCTAAAATTGAAAGGTACTCAGCCCTGATTCTGACTGGCTGTGGCTTTCTGCCTGACGGTGTGTCAGTCAGCCAGTCCATGTTCACCCCTCCCCACCAGCTGCCTTAGTGTAGTTCTGTTTTCATGTCTTGCCTACCCTAATGAGACCACAAGGAGAAACAGAGGTCTCTAGGCTGGCTATATGTAGCAGTGAGACAAGGCTGCTAAGGGAATTGATACGATTGTAATGTGGTCTGTATGTGCAGTTCTATGTCTGCTGTGGACAAGGATTGGGTATGATCGTGTGGTTCTATGGCTTCTATGTGGCAAGAGTGGAGAGATCAATATGTGTGGTTATATTACTACCAGTGCAGTGGCACAAGGCTGGGTGGTCGGTATGTGTGATTCTTTGGTTACCAGTGCATTGGCACAAGGCTGTGGGGTCAGTATGTGTATGGTTCAATAGCTACTACTGCAGAGGGACAAGACTGGGGAGTCAGTATGTGTGGATCTATGGCTACCAGTGCAGAGAGAGACAGGACTGCCGGGTCAGTACATGTTGTTCTATGGCTACTAGTGCAGTGGCACAATTCTGGGGGTTGGTATTGGGTCTATGACTACCAGTACAGTGGGATAAAATGGGGGGGGGGGGGTCAGTAGTGTGGTTGTATGGCTACCAGTGCAGAGGGACAAGACTAGGGGGTGAGTATGTGTGGTTCTATGGCTACCAGTGATATGGCACAAGGCTGGGGTGGGTCAGTATGTGTGATTCTCTGGACACCAGTGCAATAACCTTTGGAACTGAAAGATAAAGTGGTTGTCTCTTATGCAGGTATATATGCATGTGTGTTTATGTATATGAATGTATGAAGGAATCTTTAGTAACAAACTAACTGTAAGATTTGCAGTTTAGCAAAACAACCTAAATGTAACATTGTTTTCTGTGTAAAATGATATTGTGTGCATTATGCGTTCTGAAAATGTAGAAACGTGAAATGTTTTAAGCAGATAATCCCTGGGAGATGTCCTCAGTGTACCCCTCAAACAGCTAAGGATATCTCCCAGATTTCCTCAGGGTGGAGAGCAGAACTAGATGTAAACACAACTGATGTTATTATAAAGGGGGTCTGCCTTTCCAGTGATAGCCAACATGTTGGCATCGATTAGGGTGATCATGCAGCTGCTGGCATAAACACTCACATGTTCGGAATCAGTGAAAAAGGTGAAAGTAATGGGCTGGGCTCTGCAGAGTCAATATCTCAACTGTCAGGCATGAAATCATGATGGGGACATTGTCATTAGAAAGAGGAGACTCTCACCTTTACATTAATGGAGCTCATGAGGGTTTATGAAATATTTTATCTTTGGTATTCTACTTCATTAGAATATTATTTAAAAACATTTTGGGACCATTCTGGCAACATTTTTGGTCTTGTTAGGGATTACCCACAAACAAGGGTATTTTTTTTTTATTAATTTTCTTTTGAAAGAACAGGGTTTTCGGAATAAAAACAAGACGTGTGAGTTCACAGAAAAAAATACTGAAATAGCAATTTGATTGGAAACCGTAAAAAAACTGACAGGACCCCCTTAGCATGTAATGGGAAACGCCTTAGAATGAAAGTGGTTAAAGTAGGTGCTGTGTAGAGATTTAAAGGGATAGTAATACTTCGTTTTAACTTTATTTTATTTTGTAAGCATTAAAAAAACATGAAGAATGATAAAAGTCTTATCTCTCAAACCTTTATGGTTTAAGAGATATTTACAAGCAAAGTTTCCCCTCCCGCCCCTTTTACCTAGTGTAAGCCATCTCTTCTCAGATGTGAATCTGGTTGTAAGACCAGACAGATAACAGAAGGGGACAATTTTCTTCCTATGAAAACAATGAAAGTTTTTCAGGTTTTTCCCTTATCTTAATTGAAGATTGTCCCTCTCTGCAATCTACCTGGGCACCTCCCTTCTGATCTGGCTGAGCAGTGTTACATCAGTAAAAGGGGCAGGAGGGGGACACTTTGTCATTGAATTACTCTTGAACTACAACTCTGACAGAATTGAAATAACACTCTCCAAAGTCCAAATACTATGATGATTAATTAGAGCTGCTTTTATTATGAAACATTACTATCCCTTTAATGACAAATGATGTCACAACGGAAACTTTAAATTCTTGGATGCTAAAAAGGTATTCAACCTATCTAGCATCCAAGGGGGTTAATGTAAATACATCATTGTTCTAGCTATTTATTGCCAGTTTCGGAGCCCTCTTCATTAACTAAACTAAATCTCTTCCCTTTGTATTTTTAGCACTCTGAATAAAATCCCTCCCCCTTTGTAATCCACACTCAAAAAGCAGTGATTCTCAGCTCTAATCCCTGGGGACACACCGATAGGTCAGGATTTAAGGATATCCTGATTAAGCACTGAATGGCAATCACCAATCAACTGATTACCCATATGTGGTCAAACAGGGATATCCTGAAAACCTGACTTCTCGGTGTGTTCCGAGTACATCGATAAACACCGCTCTTATATATATATATAAAAAGGCAAACAAATTTACATAAAAGCTTATGTTTATGTTCTCTGTTAAGCATTCAAAAGCATGAAAACTCAAGGTCACTGTTAATTGCACTTTAAATCCACTACCCCCATGGTTTGTTGAGGACATCAATTAAAACATGAAAATTAATATAATTAAAGCAAAAAAGTTTAACCCTGAATTTTATGGCAAGACCCGGAGGCTCATATTATGCATAAATCTCTCTTTACTTCTGAGCAGCATGGTTCTAACAAACTTTTAAAGATCAAATAAACTTGATGAACAGGTAACCCCACCCTCATACATAAGTAACCAATCCCCTTAATCTCCATGTGTATATCTGTATTAACAAGCAGGATCACTCTTTCTTTGCTGCTTTGCAGATAAGTATATACATGTGTTAGCTCTTGTTTTGTACTTATACGAAGATTGCTTCATATCTATGTATATATTTCCTCTATTTACTGCTCAATAAAGTGATACATTTTGTCCAGCTCAATAAATTTAACCCCTTTACATGGGTTTTAATAGTTATATGTTATTTTAGTTTCACTTTAACTGTATTTGGTATTGCTACTTGTTTCTTAAGGATATGTACCCTTGTTACAGTTAGTTCCTATTGTTGCGTTTCTTTTCATATCTCCTATTGTCCTCTTGCATGTTTCTACTACAAAGCTTATCTATATGCCTAGCTCTTGGCTTATTTATTAAATATCTGATTCTTTATATAGTTCGCTTGCATATTTTGCTATTGAACTATGTTTCCTGTGGCTCCATAAAGTGCTTAACTTACTTCTTTCCCCGTTTCAAGTATCCCGTTTATGCATGTGCTAGCTCTCTCTGGCGCTGTATCTCATTACACAGCTGTCACTTTCAGTGCCTGACGTTCTCTGCTGTCTGTGGTGTTATCATTCGGAACTTGTGGTGAAGTTCCTCTATTTAAATTTAGATTAACCTTTAGGTTGCCTGCATATTCTTTTATCTCACAACTTTGGATCATTATACTGCTTATTATATATCATCATAGTCATTCATTATTCACTATGTCACAAAGGAAATTACTATCTCCCCAAATTCCCATGAAGGGTAATAAAATTCCCCATCAATTTTTGGAAGGAGATAACTCTTCCATTTATTTTGACTCCCAGGAGGACATGGCAATGAACTCCAAAGCTAATGAACAACATTTTCAACATATTATAGACAAGTCTGTGAACAAGACTATATCCACTGCCATATCCTCTTGTATGGTTCAAATGACTGAATCTTTAGCAAAGTCCCTAGCAGATATTTTCCATCAATAGTCACAGAACATTACCCATTTCACTACACCTCCTTTAGCTTCCTCTGATAAAGAAGTTCAACCCCAGTCTGGGGGTAAAAGGAAGCAAAAGACCAAACATTGTCCTAGTGAAATAGAACCTAAATGTTCTAACAATGACTTGCCCACTAATCCTGGCACGAAGAATTGTGGGTTACTCCCACGCAACAGAACCTCACCCTGGCAGGATGGATAACCAAGGGAACAATCTAGGAAATGGACTAAACCCAATTCTTTCCGCGTACTCTCGTCTTCAGACGAGTCAGATGGACCCTTCCTATTCTATGTCCAGTGAAGACTCTGTTTTAGACCTAGGGGACAAGGATTTGGGCTATGAAAATATGATATTAGACGAACAGGGTAATCCTCTCTTCAACCCTCTGTCTCTGACATTTGCGAGTTAGACATAGACAATAGGTCTTACGAACCGGATGGGGTACGTTTCAGGATCTCTAGGAGAACTAAATCTTCCACCAAAGAAATCTTTTACCATTCTTTCTCTCAGAGACCCCAGTTATGTGTTGTTCTTTGTTTAAAAACTTATGAAAATGTTACCTCCACTTTTAGATCTTCTGATTCTCATCAGCTGCTAACCTCCTTTGTTAAACCCTACTCACCTGTGTCTTCTTCTACGTTGGCTAGGTGGGTTAGATGGATCATGCTTACCGCAGGGATCAGTACGGAACGATTTGAAGCTCACTCCTCACGGGGAGCTATGGCCTCCAAGTCCTTCTTTTCTGGTTCTAGATTTGAGGACATCCTCAAAGCAGCGACTGGTTTAATGAAACCACTTTCAAAACATTTTACTTTAAACCTATTGATCATGCATCTAATAATGTGATTTTACAGCTTTAAACTTGCATAATATGAGCCTCCGGGTCTTGCCATAAAATTTGAGGATTTTTCTAATATAATGACGGAAAGTCAGAATTTTATTAAAGAAACGGAGGTGAGTATTATCCCTCCCTGAACTAACCCTCCCTCTCTATTCTATGTCATCCATTAGGCTAACCGAATCTTTGGTTGACGATTCTGAAGAAGTGTTCCATATGTTTGTTAAGGATGACTGTCAAGTGTTTTCTGCGTTGCAATTTGATATATTTCATCAAAGAAAGAGGAAGTGATCCTGTTTGTTAATACAGATATACACCTGGAGATTGAGAGGATTGGTTACATATGTATGAGGGTGGGGATACCTGTTCATCCAGTTTATTTTATCTTTAAAAGTTTGTTAGAACGTTGCTGCTAAGAAGTAAAGAGAGAGATTTATGCATAATACTCGCCTCCGTGTCTTTAATAAAATTTTGACTTTCCATCATTATATTAGGAAAATCCTCAAATTTCAATGCCTTTTATTCTTGAGAGAGTACTATAATGCAGGCCTTGATATGTTATTGCCTTTTAACCCCTTAGTGACTATTGACGTGCTGGGTCCATCATCGTGAGTTTGACTAAAAGACAGATGATGATCCTTGCACATCACATATTTTTTGCTCTCAGTGCTGCTGCTTGAGCGGTGTGAACACTACCAGATTCTGAAACTGACCACTCCAAGACTGAATGGGCCAGTATCAAACCCTAATTCTGCAAGTCGCAACACTTGATCAGTCACATGTGCTGGTTTACCGAATGAGATCAAAGAAGTCCTCAAGGGGAATTTACTCCACAGTAGGAATGTGCAAAAAGTTTAGTCGCAAACTGAAATCGGCGAATAATAGCAGTTTCCGCTTGGCGAATAATTTCCCACGAAAAGTGCCGTTTTTCTGCTTTTTCCTGCATTTTCCGCCCATTGAAATCAATGGGAAGAAAAATATTTCTCCACCACACAAAAGTTTTCTACAGCCATATAAAAGGATGTCAGGCTCTCACAGCAGCCATTCTGTGTTTGTGCGAGGAGAGAGCAGCATGTTTTTGAGCTAGAGGAGATAGGCAAATAAATGGGAATTGAAGCTTAGTTGAGGGAGCCATTTAGGCAGGACATTTGTTCTCTGTATTAGGGGATTAAAGTTTGTGTATTTGAAAACTGCGTCAAAAACTGCACTGTCTCATGTAAGACTGTGTTTCCTTTATTGTGAGTGGAGCTGGTGTGGATTGTTATATCGTCGGCAAAAACACAAAATCCCCTATCACCCTTGATTGCAATGCATTGGAGACCTCTCTAGCACTCAAGGGGTTAAAGTTTTGCTTTAAATAAATGGGAATGATTAGTTCTACCCTACAATGCAGTTGGTTTGCCCCAGAATGCCTCCATGTTTCTTTTGAACGTATGCCGTCTTTTCAGTGGGGCTTTGTGAGAAAAACCTTGCCATAAGGAATCGTCACATTGTCGTTTTGGTCACATGACTACCTAAAACAAAAGTAAGAATGAGGAAACATTTCAAAGCACAGCACTATTTTGCTTTATACTGCATACAGTTCACATTCACGTTTTCCCTTTCAACAGAGAATAAATGTATTTAGTATAATGTTATATTAGATGCTATGGATACATTTATTACGTTAGGCATGAGCTGCCATGGAAATCATTTTAGGATGAGTGAATATAATATTAGATTATCTTCTCAGATATAGATGTCACCCTTTTTAAATGTAAATTCACTACAGTATGGCAAATTAATAACCACTGAAATGTTCTGACAGTTCCAAATATGGAAATCACAGATTTAGAGTCGAACCCATGCCTTAAGCTGCAGATAATTGCAATTAACCTTTGTGATGCATTTGTGACCTCTCTAACATTCAAGGGATTAAAAGTCCAATTCAAATCCAGAGGAAGAGATGAATTTACATTTCTGACACCCTACCCAATAAGCCAAGGTGCTCTTAGCCTCGTTCATTTCCACTTCCTCATTACTCACGTAACCCAGCCTCCAGCTCCACCCACTCTTACTATGTGAATTATACACCATTAGCATATGATGTAGAAGCACAAAAAAAGCTCTTAACGCTTTGAATGCTAGAAAGGTTGGCTACCTCTCAGGCACTCAAAGGGTTAACCCTACAGCAGCTAATGAGATCTCCAATACAGTGGTTCTCAATCAAGGGGTCATAGCACTTTTCTGTGCCCTGGGCACGAGGTCTGGATGCTACAGTTTGCAATGAAGACATTTTTCCAAGAATGTAATGTTTGAGTATCAGATTTATTATTGTGGTCACCAGATGGTGCTATCCCTATGACTTGCTATGAGAAGCTGTAGTCAGTGACTAAAAGGGGGTTATGCACTAAGGTGTGATAAAGAGGAGATAAAGTGGAGATTACTTCTCTATCAATATATGAATTCTCCGGTTTCTATTTTATTCTATGGAGCCTATGTACTAAGATCTCTCCAGCTTTGGAGATCTTAGTGCATTGGCTCAATTTAATAAATTAGGAACTGGAGAAGTGATATCACTGGAAAAGTCATCTCCACTTTATCACACCTTAGTGCATAACCCCAAGTTATCCTACATAGTTCATTAAAATAAGACATCTGATTTTGGATACCATTTGGCACTGTATATAACAGTTTGATTAACCCCTGATGGACCAGCTTCAAGGACGCAAGGCTGGCACTTGAGCATTTTTTTTATTTTTAGGATCCGATTCAGGGCTCTCCCAACGGCATGCAGCCACTGGGGAGCCCTGAAATCCATGTATGTCATGGGTCCTTTAGACACGCTGACCCCATGACTTACATATACGTCCTTGGACCTTAAAGGGTTAAACGTAAATAAGATTCAAATGAAAAATCTTCCAGCAGTAGGCATACTCTTTTGTTGCTAAGCAAGCAAATCACTATAGCATATATGTTTTCATTAAAAAAAGTATTGCTTCTCAAATTACATAGCCCATTTTCTGAAAAAAAAAAGTTGGATTACTTATCCTATACGTACAAATCAAACAAGAATATATGTGTGTAAAGAGAATGCTGACATTTGTTTGGTAATTGGAGGGCTTATGATTCATTCTAGACACCAGGATGATTAAAAGGATGGCTTGACAAGCAGAAAAAGAAAGTAAAAAGATGCAAATTGATTGGGTGTTTAAAGTGCCCAATACGTTGTATCAGTTTCCATGCCACTCCTCCTGTCCGATAAGCATTGTAATACAACAGGATTTATAGTAGTATAACTATAAAGAATATGTTGGTATTATGCTCTAAACTGGCATTGTGGTCTATTACTTGGAAAACAAACCAATGCCACTACTTATGACTCTTTCACATGGTTTCGTCACTGATAAACCCTGACATTGCATTGTTTTCTTGTCAGGGAACATTATGCTTTCAGTTCAGCAAATATATATATGTTTTTCTCCTTTTAGTCAATGCATCTTTCAGACATTCCCTTCTTCTATTGATTTGTTTTATCCTTTCTCTCTCTATTGTTTCCTTATCATAGCTTCAGGTTATTACGTAGGAAGTATTGATGGGAGTGGATGGTCTGGGTCGATGGAGAGCTAATGCATCCCTAATCCTACCATTGTTATAGAGTTATGCTTTACTCTGGTCCCTGATGGGGAAAAGGTACAGGGCTGTTGATCTGAGTTTTATTTGTCACAAACCAATCCATCAATCAAGCCCAAGCATGTCTGAATACTGAATGACATGTGGGTCTCAGCTGAAAAAATTCGATAACACTGCATTGTCAGATTGCTCACTTTCCATTCTGGATAAGAAATACATTGGACTGAAACAGATAAGCATGGAACTGGTAACAACTTGAAGAGAGACGGAGACATACATGACAGCAGAGGTTATAGATTTTCAACATTAATAATACTTACGAGTAAAATCCTAGTCATGAAACCTGTCTATAATGTAAATAAGCTCTGACTGTAGAGGGGACTGGGCTGGATGAGTATTTTATGTTTAACATTTTATCTAATGTCATTGATTCGAGTTTGAATATCCCTTAGGAACTATCAGCTTCACTGATGTTCGTACCACAGTGTCTCTTGATGGTTTTATGAGCTACCTCCTGTACTCCCAATTTTATTATTATTATTCTTTATTTATATAGTGCCAACTTATTCCGCAGCGCTGTACAATAGGGAATAGACGTACAGAGATATTAAATAGTAAATCATACGTGAAGAAAAGAAGGATCAGAGGGCCCTGCTCCTGAGAGCTTACAGTCTAGAGGAAGGAAGGTTGGACACAGAAGGTGAAAGTGCTATTGGCTGTAAGTGTCTCCTGCCACATGAACTGCCGGTCCGTGGGTGGGAAAGAGAAGTGCTATTGGGTGTAAGTGTCTCCTGCCACATGAACTGCCGGTCAGTGGGTGGGAAAGAGAAGCGCTATTGAGTGCAGTGGTCCAGGCAAGGGGTGATTCTTGGTGATAATATTTATGGAGATAACTGATATGCTTCCCTGAAGAGGTGAGTCTTCAGGGAGCGTCTGAAGATCTGAAGGCTAGGGGAGAGTCTGATGGGGCAGAGGAGGGAATTCCAGAGCTCGGGTGCAGCACTGGAGAAGTCCTGTAGGCGGGAGTGGGAGGATATAATAAGAACTGTGGAGAGGAGGTCATGTGCAGAACGAAGATGGCGAGTGGGAGTGTATTTGGAAATGAGAGATGAGATATAGAGGGGTGAGGTGTTAGTAAGGGCTCTATAAGTTAGCACCAGAATTTTGAATTTAATTCTATGTGCTAGTGGGAGCCAGTGTAGAGACTGGCAGAGGGGGCTGGTGTTAGACAAGCGGTGGGTGAGGTAGATTAGTAGTGCAGCGGAGTTCATTATGGACTGTAGTGGGGTTAGTCAGGTGAGAGGAAGGCCAGTTAGTAGCGAGTTACAGTAGTCAAGACGGGACATGATGAGTGTTTGTATTAGTATTTTACTAGTGTCTTGGTGAGGAAGGGTCAGATTCTAGAGATGTTGCGGAGGTGGAGGCGGCATGATTTGGAGATTGAGTGGATGTGGGGAATAAAGGATAGGGCGGAGTCAAATGTGACCCCCAGACAGAGTGCTGTAGGGGTTGGTGTGAAGGTTGTGTTGTTGACAGTGAGGGTAATGTCTGGGTTAGGGCTGGTAGGAGAGGGAGGGAAGGTAATTAGTTCAGTTTTGCCAAGGTTAAGTTTGAGTTGACAAGAGGACATCCAGTAAAATACAGCAGATAGACAGTCAGACACCTGGACAGGAGGGAAGGGGAGAGGTCTGGGGAGGAAGAAATGCTTTAATACATTTAGCAGTACAATTTACAGCGCTATGTTGCTGGTTAACATCAATACTCCTGTGTGCTGTGGACAAAGAAATAGAAATAGTTTTGTTAAAATGCAAACAATCTGGGGTCTACTTATCAAGCAATGAAGGGCAAACCATGAATGGGAATTTGCTAGAATTTCCATGTATAAACCACCTACATATTTATCTATGAAAATACACATGCTTGTTCTTGCTCATTTATTACTGATTACATACAATGGTATACTACAAAAGGGTGTGAAACTGCATTCCAAATGGGCAGAGATAGGACAGGTTTTTGGAATATGTATGTATGAATCTTTATATGATGTCACACAGTGTATACAGCACCTTACAATAGACATATGTTACAATAAATAAGAGGGGATAAAATGTGTCACATTCATAGAAACAATAGGAGAGAGGTCCCTGCTCCAATGAGCTTACAGCCTAAATGGGTAATAGAAGACAGACCCTGATTTTGCATAGTTATTATTCATTAGCTCAGTCATTTTTCACTGCAACACCTTCACAGTATCAGGTACATCCCAAAAATGTGCATTGTCTCAGTACTTAAAGGAGAACTAGCACCTACTGATGCCCCTCCACTTGCCTTACCTGAAGATCCTAATGACCATATGAATATTTTTCAGTCAGTCCAGTATGTCATATCCACGGAGGCAGAAATGACTGTTAACTGTCAGTTTTTTTAAGTGTCAGCATATTCAACAGCACTGTACAGTAAGGAGAACAATAATCGCAAAAAGAGTGACACACAAGGAATGGCAGCGATTATGTAATAAAACAGTACATAGATAGATAGATAGATAGATAGATAGATAGATAGATAGATAGATAGATAGATAGATATAGATATATATATGGTAAGGCTTTTAATAATGGTATTACTGTTGGGTGATGCGTCATTCAAAATCTATTAAACTTTATTATTAAACTGCTATTTTTGTTGTCTCCAAGTGACATCATTCCCGTCACTTACTATTCAGAGTTCTAATTTAAGACTGAAACTACCCCATAGAATGTATTATAAAAGTGCATGGCTGCTAACAGTTTAATAATACAAAAATATATTTGAACTGCTATAACTTTTGAATGAAGCTTCTCCCCTTAGCTGGAGTGCACTTGTGTTACTCAGCAGAAAAATACATACACGTTGAATAATTTTTCATACGCTTTTTTTAGATTTGGGAATAAAATGTTCCCTTTTGAGAAAAGTCACACTGCACAATGTGAAATACATATAGATATTTAGAATTTAAATTAGAACAAAAACAACTTGTTCAATGAGACTTATAATCAGAATAATTGATATGAAGAGGACCCTGTCACTGTGATTCTAAAAAATATCTGAGTTTAAAGCGGAACTACCACCTATTAGAAACATGGCCCCAAATAATTAACCATCTGGTGACTAGCTGCTCAGTAGCGCTAGTCGCCAGAATTATTACAGCGTTCATGAGATTTATAGACTGCTCCAGGAATAGCAGGCAGGAAATCTTTCCATAGTGACGTCTGTGCATCTGCGCTGTCAGTCCCAACCTGCCCTAAGAGGCGTTGCTAGGAGTCATTCTGCTCCAAAAGGTACTGACAGCGCAGGCGGCAAGACGTCACTATGGAAAGATGTCTGCGCTGTTTCCTGCCTGTCATTCCAGGAGCAGTCTATAAATCTCATGAGCGCAGTAATAATTCTAGCGACTAGCGCTACTGAGCAGCTAGTCGCCAAATGGTTAATTATTTGGTGCCATGTTTCTAATTGGTGGTAGTTCCTATTTAACCGTTTGAAGGCTAGGGCATTCTCCATTGCATTACATACCATGTGCTTACTAGTACTGTTGTTAGCTAATGTTTCTGCAATCTGATTAACCCCTCGGGGATCAGAGGAGCATGCAATGTATTGCTTCTCAAAAGATATTCAAATGCATACCACCTCCCACATTCTAAACAGATACCTACTGGCAACAGAGAAATACATTGTTTGAGGTTAAGAACATACATCCACATTTTTGGTAGTAAACATCCCATTTAATCAAAACATTCTCTAGTTTTGGAACGATAAAAAGTCTCTCTCTCTCTATCTCTCTCTTTATGACTCCAATTACTTCCGACTGGCAATATTTCTATGTCTCATTTTAATAACGATTTCCGAAGTTATAATTACGGTGCGAAATTTGGTATCTCTGGGCCATTATTCCAGTCATTGAATTGCACACTTTAATATGTTATGAAAAAATACTGCCTTCTGGATATGTACAATTTTCTTTTCATTCTTTCTTTCAAGTTAGCAGCATGCAAAAAAAAATGTTTAAACATTGAAATGCTCCATAGGCATGTTTACTGTGATTTCAGAAAAATAATATATTTCTGTGATGGTATGTTTAAAAAGCTATTATATTTCTTGCCATTAAAGTAAACAGTTTGTAGCATTCAGCTTCAAGGTGACCTATAAAAGTCATCAGAAAGGTAACAAAAGACAGCCTGTACCAGAGGCCAAGAAGATGGGCATTAGGTAGCCCCAAGTATTTCTTAATAAGATCTGTTGGGTTTTTTTCTGCTTAGTGACTAAGGACTTGCAAACTACAAAAATCAATGTTAGAGTGCTTTAGATTTGTTGGATAAATTACATGTGCTTGACTGCTCTATTGTATCTGCCCCATATTTCCAACTAGATACTTTTAGATGGAACGATCCTATGGTACATATACTCAATATTGATTTTTATAGATTAAACAGAGCTTGAATTGAACGCCATGGGGTTGGTAGCATGAAGAACTTAAGATTTCCATTTATTCACAGTGGGATCCCATTCCTGGTGGATGCTTATTAGGAAAGATTAGTGTCTTCAGAGGGAATACTCTTACTTTATAACTGGGTTAGGAAATGTAAAGTACAATGTATGAATTCTTTTGTATTCACTTTTTTTTCTCTCTCTTTTTTATAAACCCACACGTTGGGGAGGTTTATTAAAGTTAGGTGGTTAAAATCAGTTGTTCTCTGAAGGCCTTGTACAGTAATGAACCCCTGCAGTACTTAGGGTCAGTATTTGCTTACCGTCAGTTTTATGATCTTTGTGCAAAAATGTACAAAGAGGCCTTATATTACAGTACCACTCACGGCCATATTATATTTTTTTGCCGTGTTATACAAATGTAGGTCCTAAACCTTTGTGCATTTAGTTATTTTAGTGGCAATTACAAATGTTCATAATCTTCAATGACAGCACCACAGTTTTCTAGGTAGGCTGATAATTTTATAGTTGCACTACGGTTAAAGAGATAGCAATACTTAAATATTACTAATCCCCATATTGTAGCCATGTTAAAGGGGAACTACCACCCCGCAATAACTTAACCTGAAATCAGTCTTCATCTGGCGACTAGCTGCTTAGTAGCGCTAGTCGCCAGCAATATTACCCAGTTCCAAAGATTTTTGCATTTTTCCGAAGGTCACAAGAGCAGGAAGCACGGACATCTCGTCACAGTGACGTCCGTGCGCCTACGCTGTCAGCCCTTTTGGAGCCAGCTCAGTGGGAAATGTCCTGACTACAGAGCCTGTTCAAGCCGCAGGTTTGCAGGTTTAAATCCCAGCAGCGTCAACTCAGACCTTCATTTGTCTGAGGTCGATAAATGAGTAACATTGATTGGGTAATAATAACACCTATTATTCAGCTGCTGATTTCCAAGAGCATGTGCTGAAAGCACCTTGAGTCCCACTGGGAGAAAGGTGCTCTGTATATGTATATTGTTTTATTATTACATGCACAAATAATAAAATGCAGGATATAGAAAGCATGAATTGGAAAATAATTCATACTCTGGATTCCAAGTTTGAAATAAGTGTTTAAAAACATAAACATCATATATGTATAATGAGGAGTATACACCATCTCCAATGTAATTGTCATGAGGGTGTAAGGATACTAACCGAACATAAAAATTAAGCTACAAATCATCAAATAAAATGAGGTACCTCCAAATCAGAATTCAGCTTTTATGGTTTTCTGACTTAAAATCTAGAAAGCGTCTCTGAAATTTATGGATCTTAGAAGACTTCACCCTTTCAAAAGAGGTTCCTCCTTAAAAGGATAGTAATGTTTCATAATAAAAGCAGCTCTAATTAATCTTCATAGTATTTGGACTTTGGAGAGTGTTATTTCAATTCTGTCAGAGTTGTAGTTCAAGAGTAATTCAATGACAAAGTATCCCCCTTCCGCCCCTTTTACTGATGTAACACTGTTCAGCCACAGCAGAAGGGAGGTGCCCAGGTAGACTGCAGAGAGGAACAATCTTCAATTAAGATAAGGGAAAAACCTTAAAAACTTGTCAAGGGGGGCAAGGCTTTCATTGTTCTCATAGGAAGAAGACTGTCCCATGCTGTTATCTATCTGGTCTATGGACTGGATTCCACATCTGAGAAGAGATAAGACATATCGTTCTTCATGTTTTTTTAATGCCTACAAAATAAAATAAAGATAAAACTATCCTTTTAAGTATATGCCAGTGTTTTTGAAATGTTGTGATTATGATCAGATTGTTGACTTGACTGTGCTTGATAGTAAAGCTGACACTGTTCTGATTATTGTTATCCCTTTGATACTGTTTTCTTTCTTCTTGAATGTTTTGCAGATCTCATATGCATTTTTTAGCATGTAACACAGCACAGACATAAGCACATTTGATTGTATCAGTATCATATCTTCTGTTCAGGAAATTATCCCATAACATCATAGCTTATTACTGCAAAGGGTCCCAAGTAGTACATATCCTATATAATAATTCGCTAAAACATGTGTAACAACAAAGTCATGCGCAGTAGAGACTGCTACGTGTCCTGCAGTCATGCGCAGTAGAGACTGCCCGAGAGCGTTCAGCTCTGTATCAGCCGCGGCACGGGCAGTCTCTGCCTTCAACTAGTCCTGTATAAACATAAGAAGTGTCCCAAGAAGATTCCCCCATCAAAGCCTTTGGATGACAACGACCAGCATTTCAAATAATATTTATTTTCATTGTTTTCATGATGCATCTGTCTGCAGTTATAAAAACTCATATTCAGAAATGTTTAAATTCAAAACGGTACTCTTAACCTTTCTGATACTGTAAGTATGTTTTAAAATGATAGAAATGTACAGTCATAAAAAAATTCCAGATCTAGATGCATGAGTCTGTTCCAAACTAGTATTAATCTTATATGTAACAATTGTATTGAACGATATAATCATGACAGACAAGGCTTTGTATGGGATAGTCAAACCCAGCACCTTTCTTTTTTTAATAAAATAAAAATATACATTATCACATGGGGTTGTTCCCAGCCACCCCCGGTACCTTTCACACATGCCATTACTCATGGGTATATGAGTACACACATTTTACCCCTATTTTAGTGTCACATGTTTGGACAAAGAAACTGATGTTAAACATAAAGACCTTATGAGTTAGGAGAAACACCACAACTATAAGTGTATTGTATGTGTGAGTACAGCAATGAGGCATCTATTGTGAGACAGGCACAGTTCAGCACATAACAGATGCCTTCCAGAATAGAAAGGGTAGAATAGAACAACACAAAAATGTCCTTAACCCCTTCGCGTCCGGTGACGTACCCGGACCATCACGCTAGTCCGGCGCTTAAGGATCGTGGTACGTCACGTACTATTACTAGTTTTTCACACAGTAAAGCAACTATAAATAATAAAATAAAATAACGTAGATATGGATGTATGGGTGCAGGCTGAACTCAATTACTTCAGTATTGGTCAAAAGTGAAAATAATATCTCAAATGAAGGTCACAACTGTAAAAAGCTCACTCTAGATTTCCCAGTTTATCTGCACACAGTCAAAAGTCATTGTGCATGTTGTGTCCTCAGTGTGTGTTCCCCAAGCTGCTGGTGTGCAGGAACATCGCCTGGTGTATTGTTAGGTTTACGAGCCATTTACTTTCTATAGCCTTGGTAAACACATCATATCACAAAGTATATATCATCAATTTAATGCACAGAAACTAGAATGGGTATATCCTAATTTCCAGTAAGTAGTGCTTCTGAGTTCATCAGGGTGGCATGCATCAATACTGTGATCTCCCTCTGCAGGATGCTCCCTCAGTCTAGCAAATGCCTCTAGCATTCAAAGGGTTAAAATTAATTAGATTTTTAGATTTTTATTTGTTCTCTATTGTGCAGTTGGCTTACCCCAGAATTACACCACTTTTCTTAGTACATCAGGTTCTCTAAGTATGTTCAATATAATTTGATTGTGAAAGGTGTAGGCCAGTGATGCCCATTCATCAGGGACCCCTACAGGGAATATCTTAGGATTCTACTACTTATGCACAGGGGAGTGAGAGATTCAGTCATTTGATACAGTCACCTGTGCACAAGCAGGGAAATCCTAAAGACATGGCCTTTTAGGGGTCCATGAATATAGGGTTGAATCCCTCTGACTTAGTCCAATGTGATCATACTGATTTTTACATGCATTATACATACTCATGAAATGGATGCTTTGTACAATATATATGTACTATGAACACACAACACATGCTTATACATCAGGACATCCTCATATATAATGCACACAACATAAATAAATTATCCAACACACCATGAACTAACAAACATTCTATCACACAGGCAAATGTCATAGATTTACACACTACATATGCACATGAATACTGAGGCTGACAGACTAAGGAAATGTATAAGCTGCTATACGTATCATTAGCGAGACTACTGTATTAAGAAGGCTTGGAGCAATTCTGGAACATGCCAACTGCACCATAGGGGACAAATCAAAAGTCTAAAAGCCTTCATTGGTTTAAAATTGGTGATTTAAACCCTTGACGCGTCCTAATGCATTAGAAACCTTTATAGCATTCAGGGAGTTAACCTCTTTTAGTGCCAGAGGGGTTCCCAATGCTTTGTGAAACAAGGTGTAGGGCACAACTCTGGCACTGAAAATATTCAAAGATCAATTTAAATTAATAGACATTTGTATTTGTTTCCAATGTTGAAGTTTAATTAGAACATCAGCCTCACTATGTTATAACAAGCATTCTTCTTCCTTTGTGAAATACACAACCCCCTATGGCAATGGAGTTTATTAAAGTAATAGTAATGTCTCACAATAAAAGCAGCTCCAATTAATCTTCATATTATTTGGGCCATGGAGCGTGTTATTTCAATACTGTCTGAGTTGTAGTTCAAGAGTAATTGAATGATACAGTATCACTCTCCCGCCCCTTTTACTGATGTAACACTGCTCACCTCAGACCTGCAAGACTGTCTAGATGCATCACAGAGAGGGACAATCTTCAGTGAACCTAAAGAAAAACCTGTCAAGGGGGCAGGGTTTTCATTGTTCAGACAGTAAGAAGACTGTCCCTTGCTGTGCTGTCTGGTCCCAGATTCCACATCTGAGGGTAAGTGGCTTACACTAAGTAAAAGGGGCAGTAGGGGTATACTTTATCATTCAATAACTCTTGAACTACAACTCTGACAGTATTGAAATAACAATCCCCAAGGCCCAAATACTATGAAGATTAATTGGAGCTGCTGTTTTTGTGAAAATTACTATCACTTTAAAGGGATAGTAATATTTAACATGAAAAAAAATATGTTGTAGAGTGTATCCCCCTGAATAAAACAAGTGTACTCCCACTGCTGAAAGTTGTTTTATTCAAAAGTTATTACAGCTCAAAGCTGAATTTTTTAGTTGCAATATCACAGTGGCCTGAAATTGTACAGTGGCACTGTTGCTACATCATCCTATGGACAGCTCTGGTCCCAGGACCATAAATCTCCATAGGATGGTGTAGCAACAGCGCCACTGTACAATTTCAGGCCACTGTGATATTGCACCTAAAAATCTCAAGTTTGAGCTGTTATAATTTTTTAATAAAATATCTCTCAGCAGTGGGAGTACCCTTGTTTTACTCAGGGGGATAAACCCTACAACATATGTTTTTTATATTTTAAGTATTACTATCCCTTTAAAATGTGCATTTTAATCTGTGTTCTCTTCCTCATGAATTTTCCCCTTTCTCCTTTTGGAAGCTATAAACATCTCAAAAATATTAATTCACAATAAGTTAGAGATATTTATTGTGGATGGGGTTAACCCTTTGCGTGACAGAAAAGTATGCAACGCTTTGCAGAGCAATTCGTTGCGTACCCTTCTGGCAGTCAAGTGGTTAAGAAAATGACTTAGAAGCACCATCTAATGGCCAGAATCTTCCTTGAATTGAATAGCACAATACAAAAAGCTCTTCTCTCTGTTGCTATCCCTAACATAGGTAATAGCCCTCAGCAACCTACTCAGCACTCCATGCAGTATGTTCCCGGCTGATTCCCCTTAAGGAGCATTCATAAAATGCGTTTGTAGCTGAATCAACAAACTGTATGGTTATAGTAATAAATAACATGTTAATTATTACTGAAAATCTTCCAATTTCTCCATCGCTGAAGTCCTGTTGTCAAATCTGTGCACTGACCCAGACACCTGACCTCTTTCTCCTGCACTATGATCTACTCTGCCAAACAATACAATCCCTTTTGTCTTTGCTTAATTTGCTTTGATATCCTTTCAAATACTATTGATCTGGCCCTTCCACATCTCTTTTCCTTTGCACTGTCTTCAAGCTATCACCATCACCTGTCAATGAAGGAACATATCATGACTTGTCCTCTTGCAACCTCTGTGACCATGTCAATACGTCACGTCACACTCTCTTATTCCTGTTATCTTTTATGTCCTTCAGTAGCCTGAGTGGAACAAATTGTAAATTTCTTTTGTCTATTCAGTTGTTTTTTTTTTTGTTTTTGTTTTTTTAATTTTTGCAGTTAAGAAGGTAAAAAAGGTTTTAAATAAACGAGTTTTCCCATGGAAAAAGGAAAAATATATTGGAATATCTATTTTTGCAGTTGGAAAATCGAACTAAATGTTTGTTTAGTTATTATGCAACTTACCCCTTGGATGCTAGAAATGTCTCCAACACTTTGTTTAGCAAAACATTGCACATTTCTATAGAAATAGAAGTGGTTAAAAGATATATGTTTTGTACCTTAAGTTCAAAAGATGAAATAATGTCATATTGTCGTTATTAGGATCAAAATATTTTACTGTCCTTGAACATTGTTTTCAAAAGTCTTACAAATTTAGCATTGTTAGAAATGAAGATGTTTTGTATCGGAAAAAACTGCACAATCTACAGCCCAGGGAGGTAGACATAACAGTTGCTGTCAGTTATTTTAAATTGAAGCAGGCTGAGTGCATCAGTCTAGTTAACCATTTAAGAACCAGAAGGGTGTGTAACCAGGGACAGGCACAAACATGTGCCATGGTGGACATTTTGGAAATTTACCAGACTCAGGATACTGTCTGTGGATTTTGTCAGATACAATTGAACCATACGTGGTACATATCTATACAACCAGAGCCACCTCATTTATCCAACACGTAATCACTTTTTATAGTGCAGAGAACCAGCTCTGAAAAACAATGGCAACTGTCACTGAGACGTAGTAGGCATTTGTGCAGCTCTGATTTACACAGGCAGTTTACACAGGCTTGAATAGAAGACATATTATATTTTACTTATGGTGTATTGATTGTGCATAAAATGTGTTTATAAGAGGGGTGGGCAGTCACCCATACACTTAGCTACATAACCATTTGCCATTGAGGGAAACAAATATAGACATTTTGGAGAAAACCACCTGTACGCCTCTGGTCCTTAAGAGAAATGTTTTTAATGTTTTACAAAATATATATATAATGCAGATTAGTTTATACACAATGTATCTTACTTTCATAACAATTGTGTGACTGTCTGTATGGTTGCTTGTCTCCTCACTGAGGTCATTTAAAGGAACCAAGGCAACAGTCATCCAATCACATGGAGGCTGTGGTGTTTTCATTCAACCCTTTAAGAGCCAGAGGCATGTACACTGTTTTGATTTGCAATGCAATGCACACACTTCTGGATCTGGGTTAGCCCTAGAATAAAAGCCTGGCTCTGGCAGTTCCATTATTCTTGTCTGTTGGTGTTAATATAATTGGTGGATTGGTCCCATTGGTTCGTATAGCCGTGACTATCAGTTTCCCACTGCCTAGAATGGTTACTGGCCCATCAGCCAGCATTTCCTGTAACTGCATTGGCTAGGCCGCTCCTGCCTCTCATTCTGCTAGTGATTAAGGTTTTTATTACTTTTGTTTTGTTATGCCTATATCACTTGTGCGAGCTACATTGTATAAATGTTCATCTGTATTGCTTATATTTTAAAAAAAAGTGTCATAGTACCTCCCTCTAGCCAGTGACTAGCATAGCAGTGACACCTCTCCTTCCTTTGTCACTTTCCTACACATTGAGCTTCAATGTCAAAACTGACGCTACTAAAAAAAACATGTTCTGCTGTTGTGCACGGTGACGCCAACCAGCAGCCACCACAACATGTGTTTAAGAAATGATGCAGAATCATCCTGGTGGTTAGATGACTGAAGCCACAGACACCAGAAAAGTGTGTGGAGGACACTGGTGTCCATGTACACAGGGTCGGATTCCCCAATAGGCAGAGTAGGTAAATGTATAGAGC
The DNA here is from genome assembly GCA_037306005.1 of Rhinophrynus dorsalis. Taxonomy (NCBI): domain Eukaryota; kingdom Metazoa; phylum Chordata; class Amphibia; order Anura; family Rhinophrynidae; genus Rhinophrynus; species Rhinophrynus dorsalis. The sequence continues at coordinate 386,044,280 of CM074720.1, read as the reverse complement.
TCCATATTTTGAGTGGGCCCTCAGCTACCATATTCTGACTTGTGGGTGTGGCCAGGGAATTTTCAATGTCCCTGTACCAGTTTTATACTGCTTTACAGGATATTATTTAAACGGATAGTAATGATTCAGTGTAACCTAAGCTACGATTGTTCCTTATAGTGTATACTATTGCTCTCCAATGTTGGCAATGTTGAAATTGCTCTATTTTCTAGGAAATTATATTATAAAGAGTCCCCCTCCCAACCATTTTTCTTATGTCAGTCTTCTGTCTTCAGAGCTGAAAGTTGGTCCGTACAAATCACAACGAAGGACAATCTTCTGTCAGTATAAGGAAAAGCATTTTCTCCTTCGTCGTGAGTTTTCTTTATACTGACAGAACCCTCATTGTGATCATTCTGGTCCGATGACTGGATTTCAGATCTGAGGGGAGGCAGCTTACTATACTAAAAAGAGGCAGGAGGGGGACACTTTATTATATAATTTCATAGAAAATGGAGTGATATCAACATTGCCAGTGTTGGAGAGCAATAGTACAGTATATACCATAAGGAGCGATATTGGCTGCACAAACCTGGGGAGTTGGTGTGAAGAGAGACAACATCACAGAGAAGGGAAGAAGGATAATGGCATAGGGAAGGGGGATATTGGCCTAGGGAACAAGAGTACTGGTATGAGGAATGCAAGGTGGGAGCATACTGATATGGGATGGAATATAATGGCATTTGGGAAGGGACAATGGGAGACACCATTATAGGGAATTGAAGGGGGATACTGGCATAGGATTAAAAATGCATGAAGAATGGAGGGTAAAAGCATACTGGCAAGGGAAGTAGATGCTGGCATGTGGATGTTATAGTGGGAGGGAAGGGAGATACAGTTGGCATGGGGAAATATGATATTGTTATGTGGAATGGAGAGTGGAGGGAAAAGGGATACTGTCATTGGGCATGTTGCATCCTGACATAGAGAATGTGCTGTATGTGATGTGGCTAAGTAACGGAGGTGATGTGATGAGAGGTTGATGTATGCAATGTGGGTAAGTGATAAGTGTTGTTTGACTGATCTATCTTTACCATGTGATGTATGAGGTGAAGGGAATTTCTCCAAAATTTGTGTGCAGGTCCAAGATCCAGACCAACTTTGTCTATCCCTGCGCATCCCCTCTGCCAGCTGTGTTCTGGTAAGTGAAAATTATAGAGATCTTTAATAAGTTCATTGAGAAATTATCACGGTGCCCATGCTCTGGCCTGTCACTCTCTGTGTGGTGCGCTCCCATTGGCTGAGCTTAGTTTGGCCCGCCCAGTATGGCCTTTTTATACCAGGCCTCTGGCACCTGTCAGTTGCCCTTTCGTGGTGTTCCTGTACCTGTGCTACTGTGTTGCTGTGTTCCTGCGTTCCTGTGTACCGACTTGGCCCGTTTGACTACTCTTGATGGTTCCTGCTCCATGATTTGACCCGGCCTGGCTGACGTTCCTGCTCCGTGACCTGACCCGGCTTGTCTGACGTTCCTGCTCCATGATTCGACCCGGCCTGGCTGACGTTCCTGCTCTGTGACCTGACCCGGCTTGCATGATGTTCCTGCTCTGTGATTCGGCCAGCGATCCTGAGCCTGTTCTCCATGTCGCTTGGGCGACATTCCTACTTCCGTAAGTGCTAGTCTAGCAGACTGAGTATTGTGGCCTCCTACCCACTGAGCCCTCCGTTAACTCTTGCAGAGCACTGTTGCCTCCGGTATACTGAGCCTTCTGTCGCATTTGCAGAGTACTGTTGCCTCCGTTACACTGAGCCTTCCGTTACACTTGCAGAGCCCTGTTGCCTCCGTTACGCTGAGCCTCCGTTAACACTTGCAGAGCACGTTTGCCTCCGTTAACCCTGAGCCTCCAGTTACACTTGCAGAGCACTGTTTCTCGGTTAACACTGAGCCATCCGTTAACCCTTACTGAGCACTGTTGTGTTCATTACCGCACTGGTCGGGTGCTATTGGCTCTAAGTCCATCAGCTCTTGCAGTGTACAGTTTGTCCGTTACCGCACCGGTCGGGTGCTATTGGCTCTGAGTCCATTAGCTCTTGCAGTGTACAATATTTCTGTTACCGCACCGGTCGGGTACTATTGGCTCTAGTCCATCAGCTCTAGCAGTGTACAGTGTTTCCATTACCGCTCCGGTCGGGTGCTATTGGCTCTAAGTCCATCAGCTCTTGCAGTGTCAGTATTCCCGTTACTGCTCCGGTCGGGAGCTCATGGCTCACGGTAGTGCTAGCTCTAGCAGAGTATTGTGGTCTCCGTTTCTGCTCAGCTCAGGGGAGAGTCTCAGTCCTGCACCACAGTCTCTTTACCATCATACTGGGTGTTGTCTAAACACACCACATCAGAGACTGATTACTTTCTATGAACTTTAACCCATGTTGTACTGTAATAGCCTGGATATGCCTGTCCTGTGACAGTATTTACTCCCTACATATGTATACTGGGCCTGAGAAGGCATATGTACATGATTGATATTTTCCTGTGATATTCTATAGCCCTGGTGGGCATTCTAATTGTTTCCTTTTTAATAAAACTGTGTTTTATTCGAACCTACTATGTTTGAGTGTCGTACAAACCATTACAGAAATATTATCTTCAGCATTTTGAAAATGACATGAAAACTTGAAAGGGAAAAAAAACAATAACTGTTTTTTAACTAACTGGTCTTACATCATACTTAGATTTGCTCTGTCAGAATGTGTTCTTTGGTTTGATAAGGGTGTATTTGCAAATCACCCTTTGTTCTTTCGATACCTGTGTTGTTCTTTAGAATCCAGTTTTTATTGGTTTCATTTTCCCTGCAAAGGAAACATAGAATAAAATGCCAGAGTACAATCAATTGGCCCATCAACTGTAATCCTTTTTTTTTCATATATGTTTAAAAACATCAAGCTTTATATGGTACCTGTACTATGTCCAGGATAGCCCTGTGCTTATGCCATACATGGCTAAATGAATTTGCTATATTAATCACTACCACTTTTGCTGGAAGGTTGTTCCACGTATCTACCACCATTTAGTTTTGGCATTTTCTTTTATTTTTTTTATTATTTATATAGCGCACACAGATTACGCAGCACTTTACAATCATATTGGTCATGTTGGTCCCTGTCCCCATTGGGGCTCACAATCTAAATTCACCTATCAGTATGTTTTTTGGAGTGTGGGAGGAAACCGGAGTACCCACGCAAACACGGTGAGAACATACAAACTCATTGCAGATGTTGTCCTTGGTGGGATTTGAACCCAGGACCCCAGCACTGCAAGGCAACAGTGCTAACCACTGAGCCACCGTGCTGCCCTTCATATTTAGATTACCATATGAAAAGAAAGTGTATAGCATTTCTATCATATATTTTTTCACTCCAATCCTTGATAATGGATAACTGGGGAAAAAGACCACAGCCCTAAGAGTCGCACTCAACTGATTAACACACCAGCTGCATTCATGAACCACCAAAGAAGAAAACATGACAACTATAAGCAGAAAATCATAAAATCAAAGTTAAATGGAAAGTGGAGTTTTTTCATTACAGAGAAGGACTCAAAATCATTTTCTCTGCTTTGCAACAAAAGTCTGACAACTGGTAAGAAATAAAATCTGAAACACCATTATGACATAAATCACAGCAGAAATTAGAAGTGATTTCCACCCAGATCTAAAAAAAAAAGAAATCGGGAGAAATGATCAGATATGAGCTGAACATGTAGAAGGAGCAAATGAAAAATTTCATAGGCATAGGTGTTATGATTCAGACTGCCACTCGCCCATGTGCTTGAATCTTGGAAAGATGTAAAAATTAATTTTCTGGTGCAAAATGTTGAAAAAAAACCCTGCTAACAGCACAGGAAGAAGTTGTGTTTTACTTTAAAGAAAATGTAAAGGAAAAACTGACCAAAAGAGTAAATATGAGGTCCTTGAGCTGACAAACAACAGCAAGAAGAATTGTAGATTTGTCTGAGAATATTGCTGAATAACTAGAGATGCCTGAAATGTAGTATGTCACTTGATGTGTCCACAGACATGACAGACTACACATCTGTGCATCTATTTAAGATTGGTCACTAAAAACTTTGAGGTGCAGAAGAGTTACTAGAGTTTTCCCCTCTGAAAGACTGTGCATGAGGCAGTGATATACTCAAAGCTGCCAGTAAAGGATTTGAGAGTTTTTGTTTTAAACATAAAAAAGCTTACTTCCCTTGTCACAGATGGGGTACCTACTATCAAAGGAAAAAATGAAGGTCTGAGCAGTTTGTTCAAATCAAAAGACAAACTGTCTCATTCACCAGGAGCAGTGTTGAAGGCACATTGATAGTATTCACCAAAGTGTCTTTGACATCACATCACCATCAGTCTGACAAAAATCTGCCCACATCGACATCCATGTGACAGGTTTATGAACTTTCATGACTCATTTCCATATGGAGCGGAGAGCAGTATGTGTCAGATATAGCTGGGGGGCAGTATATGTTGGATTTTTATAGGGGGGGCAACATGGGGAACATCACCATTGTGTGTTAGCCCCACATACACTGCCTGACACCCTCAGTCTTCTTCCCTTGCCCAGGTAGTGCCCATAGGGATTTGTGGCTAGCAGATGGTAAGGGAAAAGGCCGGGGAGGGTCAGACAGTGTACATGGGGATCTGTGAGGGGCAAGTGGTAGCCACAAATCCACATAGATGCTGCCTGACCCCCAGCCTTGTTCCCTTGGCAGGTCACAACATGTATCATATATGGTACAGAGCAAAGGGGATAATTGTATAGTGCTTGGTGTACTTTTTTTTAACCCTTTGAGTGCCACAGGAGTGATCAATGCACATCCCTATGACACTCAAAGGGAAAAGGGAGTGATGTTGTCCATGGTGCTGAAACTGTTCTCTCCATTCCCCTAGTGATCAGGTCAGGCAGCAGAGAGAATGCTCTTAAACTTCAGAATTGTTGTAGTGTTGGTGATGCGTGAAGGGAGGACATCCCTTCTACATATACAGCACTTCGACAATCCAATATGCTAATGGGGACCTTTTCCACCCTTCTCCTTGCATCCGTAAATTTTTCGATGTGTGTACAACAAAATGTCGAAGTCTTTCAAACATATCAACAAAATCTTATTGCCACAGCATCAACCTTTAGTGAATTTATGCCTTTGTGTTGTGAACTTTGCAAGTCAGGTGCATTGTGTGATGTGTTGGAAGAACTAATTAAGATTGTGAATTTTCTTCATGCTTGTAATGATGTTAAAAATACCTATATTTTTGTATGGCTAATATGATTTTATATTTTTAAAAAATGAATAGCCCCCACACACACATACACACACATCTATATTTCTGAAAAACTAGGGCACCCCTGGTGTAGTGTATAACCCTAGGATCATCACATTTTCATTTGATCCACTATTCACATAATAGTTGTATAGGTATTACTGCCCCAAACAGCGGGATTACTAACAGTTTGAGACTAGGGGATGTAGTTATAAAGTATTATCTTATTTTAGAAAGCATTCTCATATTTCATTCAATTTCACTCAAGGCTAGAGTCCACTATATCTTACTAAAGTGAATGTAAATTAATATGCACAAAAGAACATGTTGCAAAGCAATGCATTGCGGACCTCTATGGCTCTCAAAGGGTTAAGGCACAGACGGAGGGTATGGATTGAAGGACGTTATACATCTTAACCCTTGCAATTTTGTAGGTTAATAAATAGGTGCATTTCTATCCAACTAACCCTCTGTTATAGGTGTCCCCCCCAACACTGCAATTCTTACACATCCCAATGTTACTTCAATGCAAAATTAAAGTAATTAAAGACATTTGCGCGACGCTTAAGCCTCCCTTGTTTGATTTGCTTAGTGATGAGAGCGGTTGCTCAATAATGCTGTGGAAGCTTAGAGTAACAGGATTGTTGTTTGGACATTGCATAGGTTTTGGTACATTCACATTGGGTCTAGCAGACCAGGTGTTACTACAGACACAGAGCCACACATTGTGTGGTTGGGATACTCTATTAGCGCATCTGGCAGTAACAAATACAGTTCAGTACTGTAGATTTGAAATTGCTTTTTGTGTAAATTCAATGCAGGTGAAATTAAACAAATTAAAGCAAAGACATTTGCAGCACACTTAATCCTGTGACATCAGAATGTCGCTCTTTTGATGCAGGCAACGTTCTGATGTCACCCTTTTCATGCAGGTGACATTTTTAAGGCGCTGTTTTGTTGGTTGCCAAATAGTGGACAGCATTTCAATATTATACCCACTAAGCTCTCTCCCACTTGAGAAATCTTAGTGCATAAGATTCATAGCATTGGACCTGGAGAAGTGACCTCACTAGAGAGTTTATCTCCTCTTAATAGTCACTTTATCACCCCTTAGTGCATCTCGCCACAATTATCTGCACTGGAAAATTCATACTTTAGCCCCTAGGTCTTTCTCAAGAATCTAAAGTGAAGTGATTCTAGAGAGAGCAAACCTTCTGTACCAGAACCTGTTCAGTACAAGTTGTTTGAAAAGCATATAAGTACTCAGCGTCATGCAGCTGTCGTTTCTGTATGTTGATATATAATTTCTTAAAGGAACACAAGCGCTCCTAATAAAAACTTCTTACCTACCTTAATTGGTAATTATTTCCTAACATCCCCTAAATCAATTATTCATTAAATGGATGTTTGACCCAGAATTGCAATACTTTTCTTTATCGATATGTACAATTGTTTCCGAATATAGTGTATCATTATTTGTATTAATCTAATGATTTAATTAAGTTAAGTTTGTGATTTAGAAATATTTAACATATATTCTGTTGTTTTAAATCTGAGGATAGATTGGTGAAGTCATAGTGAAGTGGTGGTGACAAATTAATTCTACATAAAATTTATTTAAGTAAACAACATACAACAATGTATTTGAAGTCAACTTGCATATTTTAGCCTTGTACCTTGCGCATCCTAGGCAAGTGATTAAAAGTCTTAGGATTCCAGGTAAGAACCTTGAATTGATTGAAACATCTCTTGGATATGAAGGTTTCTTTCTAGTTAAGGAAAAAACCTTGGCTAAATGTATAACAATGTCTACTTTGGCTGAATTGACAAAAGTTAGATGAGTGGCGCAAATGACCTATTATTGTACTGGAAACTGCACAATTGATATCAAAGTGGACTTTTTATTTTAATTATTTCAAGAGCATCTATTGTAACACTCATAATCAGTGTCCTATAGCAAGCTACCATTATTGCTAAAAATGAATTTGTTGAAGGACTTGACTTTTGTATGTCCAATACTTTCATCATTAAACAGTACATGTAATTTAACATTATGCTTTCAGTTTACAAGGATTTGTATTATTTGACTCTTTTTTAATTAAAATTGTTATTTTTTGTAGTACGACAGCAACTGTGACAAATGTTACCCAAACCCCAATTTCCATAAAACAAGAACTATACTTTCCAAATGAAGCTGAATCAGATGTGTCTTTATTATAGGGTGTGTAGGTGATCCCAAAAGACACCATTTCACTTGGTAAGATACAAGGGAATCAACTATGTCTGATGTTCCGGATACACCAGTTTGTCTGAGATATTGGTCCATAAAATGGAATTTAACATTATTTTAAGGCTGGTGCTAAGAACTACCTCCAGAGTTGGGAATCCTATAATATAAAAGGCCAGATGTATGTTTGTCTGATGCAGTCATGTGCAGTAGAGACTGCCCGAACGCACAGAATGCAGTCAAGCACAGTAGAGACTCCCCAAACACACGCAATATATAGAAAGCAGCATCCTCCAGTTACCGCCCCGACCCTTACCCAGGTTCTGTTGAACCCTTTCAGTGCCAGAGGGGTACGCAACACATTGCAAAGCAATGTGTCGCATACCCCTCTGGTATTCAAAGAGTTAAGAAGCACCGTGTAAGGTCAGCTCTGTGTTGGAGTGCTGTCTGTCTGTGCCCATCCACTTGATATGTACAAAGAGGAGAAGGACAGAAGCACAAGAAGCAGCATCTCCATGCTCCAACATAGGCCCAGCATCCTCATCCGGTGGCCTACATCCACTCAGTAAGGAAGGGATGGGAGAGCGCGTCTCGGTGTGAGAGCTGTGCTCACCATGTTCGCGAACCCCAGCTCTGGGCCAAGGAGTGCTCCCGCACACATACACTGATACGGACTGGAGGCAGAGGAGCGCTCCCTCTCCTGGTACCTCACGCACTGCTGTTACTGAGGCGGCAGGTGCAGGAACTGGTGGGAGCACGGGTGCACAGCTATCTTAACCCATTCAGTGCCTCACCTGAAGAGTGTGCTACACCCCAGACTTTAAGAGTAACCCTCTTTAATTCTTGGGTGTAGCACACTCTTCGCTACCTAAAAATGAAATTGGGTTTATACAATGCTCAGTTTCATGAGTTGTATGCTAGGATGTGTAATAAATAATATTTATTTTATGTTATATACTTTAAAAATCATAAACTTACCATATACATATACAAACACATATAGAACTATACAGTTATATATTTATACACACACACACACACACACACACACACACACACAGAGCAATATATGTATTCACAAAACTATATATTTATATATTATCACACACAGAGCTATAGCTATCATCATATCATCATCATAAAATAATATAAAAGGCCAGATGTATGTTTGTCCAACGCAATCATATGCAGTAGAGACTGCCCAAACTCACAGAATGCTGGGAGATGTAGTTCTGCGGTAGTACACCTGCCGTGTAGTTCGGCTGTAGTACACCTGCCATTAACCTTTGTAACGGCAGGTGTAATACCGCAGAACTAAACCTACCAGCATTCTGTGTGTTCGGACAGTCTCTGCTGAACATGACTGCATTGGACAAACATATGCTGGGAGATGTATTTCATCTGGCCTTTTATATTATCTTATGATTCTTTATTTTGAAAAAAAAAACATAAATTACATTAAAATATTACCACATAATATATTAACACTCTGAAAATGTCTTTCTTTACACACTTTGTTTCGTGTACATGGGCTTTTACACTAGTAAATAATAATTCCCATTCATTCAAATGAAGCTTTTAACCCCTTTGAATTCTACAGCAGTATCCAATAAGCTAGTACAAAGACCTGCCACTGAAATGCATAAATTATACTAATCTCCCATTGGATTTTGTATCCTATATTAGTTAAAAACTAGCACCACCTGATAATAACTCGGGATGGGCGAAACTTTCTGCCTCAAACTGAAATCGGCGAAAAATGGCACTTTCCGCTTGGCAAAAAATTTCCTGCGAAAAGTGCCGATTTTCTGCTTTTTTGCCCATTGAAAGCAATGGGAACATAGAAGTTACACACAACACATTACAAAAAATATTTTTTCCCAAAGGCATTGTATAAAAGGGGCATGAGGGTGCCTGTGTTGGTGGGTGTGGGGAAAGAATCAGTTGAACAGGGAATTTTCTTGGGTTTCTTACTGGGATTGGGGGGCACTTAATAAAAATCCTAAATAAAATAAAACCATAAGACATGGTATTAAGGGGTCTGAGAAGGGTGCCTGTGTTTGTGAATGAATGAATCATTTGAACAGGGATTTTTTGGGGGGGACTTTCTTGACTGCTATTGGGGGAACAGTTAATAAAAAAATAAATCAATAAAATAAGATATTTGTATTTAAATTCATAGAGACAGGAACCCCCTGACATAAGCTGCCACTGGGGTGGACTGATACTTGACTTGATATTTTGTAGAGGCTGATTTGTTTGATTTGTTGTTAGAGGCCTTTGTAGGACTTATACTTATTAGAGGCCCAAGCCCTGAAGAAACATTGATTTAAGGACTTAAGCATTGATTTGTAGGACTTAGGCTTGTTAGAAACAAACCCCCCAAAAAGTGTTTATTTTTTTGTAGGACTAGTTTGTTTTTATTTATTTATTTATTTTCAAAACACAAGCCCTGAGAAAAAAAATAAAATGCCCTACTAGCCTAATGCCAGCAGGTCATGTTGGCCAGTGGCCACTGTCAAATGTCCTCCTGAGTTCTGAGTTGCAGCTGTTTTTTGTACTGCTGCTGCTGAGTTGTTTAAGCAGCAGGATGATTAGGCAGCTGAAAGGGAATGGGATCAACAATAGCAGTAACATGGGTGATGATCGATGATGAAAGTTCCACTTGCCACGACTAGCTCCAGTGATGCGCCTGAGGCAGTAGCAACACAATAAGTAGCCCCCAGTCTATGTGGAGAAAAGAAGAAGTTGGCCAATAATTCTCCTCCACCTGCCCCTCCTCCAAAATCATGGATGTGTTGTTATTAGAATATATTTTTTCCCTTGAGAGCACGAACAGCGGGTCTCAACAGCACCTGCAATGTGCATGGCGTGTGTGTGGTAAATAACATCTGGGAGCACAACTGTAATCAAACACCATGACACTTGAAACCAAGTACTGCCACTGTCACTGTACCCCTTGTCCAGACCCCGCTAAGGACACATGACAACTTGCTGACAGTTTAATAGTAATGATGAACCCTCCCTGCCAGAATCCTAGCAAATTCTGCGGGATGGAATCTCCTCAGATGCCGTCTGATGACCTGGTATCAATTCTCCTCCACCACACTGGCATGTGTGGTCAGTGCACCACACAGTGTGCAATGGGTAGAGATAAACTGCCATATCCTAACATTAACAGAGTGGCTATAATTTGGTGGGGGAGGTAACGATGAACGAGGTGGATTGGCAGGAGATGTACCCTAGAGGAAGAAGGTGATGTTGATGGCGAGCTAGTTGTTTTGCTCGTCATGGAACTTCCAGTGTCTGTCTGGGTTTCTTTATTCTTCCTCCTCTTTGATCTCCACCTTTCTGGAGAGTCAGGGGGTACAGTAACAGTGGTGCTAGATTTCTGTAATGGGTGTTTGGCTTTAACATGTTTGGAGTAAATGTCATGGTGTCTATATTTCATGTGTGTTATCAGGGTGGTTGTGCCAAGGTGTGTTCCCTCCTTTACCCTTTTCACTAACTTGTCACAAATTTTGCACTGTATCATTGTTGATGATGACTGCACTGTGCCTGCCGGAAGAGAATAATAGTCTCACACCCATGACTTCTGGGGGAGGAATGGGGAACAGGTGGAGAAGAATGGCCTTTTTCTTCTTGTCCTCCACATTCCCCTTCACTTTCTGTGGCAGCGGATAATGTTGCTGCTGTTGCTGCTACTGCCTCAGATTTAGCACTGCAACTAGGATCATGAGGATTATTGCTACTGCTGGCAAGTGCAACCTGTCCTAGCATCACTTGTTGACCCCATTCCCACTGTGTCCACGGTGGTCTGTGGCACACTAGCCTGCTGCTCAGCACCCTACTGCCCTTTCATCTCAGCAGCAGCTGAAATTAGAGCAGTTGCAATTTCCGCAAATTCCAAAAGCTGATTGCTAGTGGTGGTGCCCATCCTCATCCCTGTCTCCCATTCCTTCTCAATTTCTGCTAAAAAGGCCATCAATGTCTCTTCTATCCCAGCTTCTCCAATACCACCACCATCACTAGTCACTATGTGCTGCTGCTCTATTCCAGACATCTCACTGCTGCTTGGAGGAGGTGACGAGCAATGTGACAGAGGGTCCCCTGCTTTCACACATGGCATCATTTTCTCCTTCTCCCCTGAGTACTACAAGAAACACTAGCAGCAGGCAAAGTATTGGTGGCAGCAGGTGCAGCACTGGCAGCAGGATCAGCATTGGCAGCAAGTTTAGCACTGGCAGAAGGTTCAGCACTGGCAGAAGGTTCAACACTAGTGGCACCACATCTGACAGCAAGTACAACACTAGTGGCTGCAGGTACAGCAATGGTGGCACTGGCAGCAGGAGCAGCATGTCTTGCAGCAGGCATAGGCAGCTGACCTGTCCTGCTCTCACTAGTACTACCCTTTTCTCCCTTCCTTCCCATTTCCTTTTCTCCCTCCCTTCCCATTAAATTCCCCAAGATCCCTTGGGGTGATTTAGGGGGACTGGACAGCATTAGTACAGTAGTGGTCCCTTCCTCCTCAGACTCTGTGGACACTTAATGGTCCTTCCAGCTCCTCCATTGATTATATTTTACCCTGCTCATAGTGTAGGAGTCACGATGAGCATCTCCTTCCTCACTGTTTGCAAAATATCACAAGGGAACAGCACAGCACGTCTATCTCTCTCTCTGTAGCTGCTTCTGTTGTGTCTGCCTTCAGCGAAAATGTCACATTTTATAGCGGAAGTGCGAAAACAATGTAAGTCAATGGGCGGAAACTTTCTAGCCATTGAAAAAATGGCGAAAAATATTGGCCAATGGGCGAAAAATGTGAAAATTTTAACCGCTAGTTTTAAAGTGGATTTTCCGCAAAAAAGCGGATAACAACATGGTTTGCACAAAATTTACCACAGGAACATGGCGACAACTTTCACCCACCCCTATTCGTGAGTATGAAATCTAGCATTGCTTACTTGAGAATTAGCTCTGCCACCAACTTTATAGAGGATGCCCCTATCATGGAATCCAGTATGTCCCTTATCCTTGATGATAAAGCAACAAGAATGTGCCAGTCCACATAATTATTACATTGCCTCTCACTGACATCTTTGTTGCTTCTATTATGCTTTAGTTAATGCTTATTCTTGACCAGGTCTATAAATTACCCCTGTCAAAACTATATTATTACCAGTTTCACATTTCCCCAAAAACCCTCTAAATTTTCCTCACTGCCCTGTAGAATTTATGCTTTCCTTTACACAAAGAACAATGCCTCTTCTCTTACGTTGTCTGTCTTTTCTGTAAATACTGTACTGGGGTATAACCATGCCTCAGTGGTGAGATTCGTTGTTCCAAGACTCTGTTATAGCCACCACAGCCAAATTATACCTACCCATTATTGTAATTAGTTTAGAACATTTATTCCCTAAACTTTGAACAATTGTACACATACTATGGAGATCATTTCTATTGTTTTTCCCCTGATATATTTTGTTTTATGTACCCTCTTTCTGTATTCAGCTTATGACTTTTAAAACAACAATATCCTTGTCTATATCACCAGACAAGCACTCTCCATAACTTATGTCACCATGCGTGCATGTACAGTATGTGAGTATGTGGGGGAGTGGAGGGTGACTGGCTATATCATATATTTGGCTACCCCCTATCTAGTTTACATTACTCTGAATACTGTTTCTGAATTTCTGACTTAATACTCCTGCTCCCCTACCAGAGGTATGTAAACCACCCCTTATCACATGAATTGCTGTCATGACCAATGAATTCTCAAATCCTCTATCTTTACACCACCTACTTACCTAACAGTTAAAATGACAGATATGAAACATCCAAGCCTTCTCTTCCCTGTACACAGGTAGAACTGAAGGAAAAGACACAGAAGATGCCACCTGGCCAAGATCATTTTCTAGCTGAAATAACTCTTCTTACACTGCCTTGAATTCATTTGTGACTAAATAATGAGTGTGAAAATGAACAGCAGCATCTATCTCACAACCATGTCCTACTCTTTCAGTAATCTTTAAAATGTGATTTCTAAGCCTCTGAGCAGTAACTCCAAGAAGACTCATAATCTTACCATTTATATCACCCTCTCCCAGATCAACACTCTTACAACAGAGTCTTCAAAGACAATCTTCCTCCTGGCTTTATCATTTTCTATAGGGTCAGCAAGATCAACATCCTGCTGACCTGTAACAGATGTTGCACAAACATAAATGTATACATCAGTACAACCACTCTCATCTGCAAGTGCAGAAATGAAATTGTGCAAAGACACTGGCTGTGTCACATCTATGATCCACAAACCTCATTCTACCAGAGGCACCAGTTGTCAAGGCTGCCTTCTTCCTAGCTGGCCTCTGAGGCAGTGGTAACTGCACATGGACAATGACACAGAGAACTTTTTAAGCTCAGCCTTCAGTTTAATATTTTCATCTTGCACACTAGAAAATTGTCTTTATATTTGGTAATATCCATATTCCAAAAGGTTTCATGGAAAACAACTACCAAACATCCGTTCCAATGAACCAAATCAAACATTATAAAAATACAGTATTCCGACTGGTCCACGAAAGTTGATTTCTATGCCCAAATGGAAAGGCTTCATGCGATCACCACGGATTTGCTTGAATCCTACCTGGATAGATGGCCTCCTTGGCTATCTTCCTCCGCCTCTTCTAATGGGCTCCTTACATCCTCCCCTTGACCCTTCCTGAGCTTACTCTATTATATTGGTCTGCATGTTCTACTTGAGGGTGTTTATATATATGTTGTGTGGGTTTGGTGGGCGCCTGTTGGACAGTCCAGAGACGTGTTTGTTCCATTTTTTTTTTCTTCCTCCTCCCTCCCTCTCTGTCCCATGTCATACTTTTATTATCACTTTCATCCACACCCCGCTTACATCTCTCATCTATCTTTCTCTTCAGACCATTATTAGGAAACTTTTCCCTGTAACCACCTCTCAGATCTCACACTATTGAAGCCTTATGTGGTAGTGGGTGGTGAAATTTTGTCTTTTATAATGTAATCAGTCCAGTTTCCTTATTTTCATGTTCATGTGCAGATCCTTGATGTTGAGCTATGTACCTTTGTCTGTTGTGCATTTGTACATCGGTTTCCTCAATATCTATTTTATACTTTTTGTAAACTGTGTTTCTTCAATAAAGCTTGTTAAAAAAAAAATATATATATATATATATATATATATACAGTATTCACCAAAAGACTGTCACAAACTATTTTCATATTCCTGATGGTTTCAACTAACTCAGGAGTAAAGCTTCACTTGTTATTTAAAAACAGAACTCCTTCAACAGAGAACACACATTCTGTAGATCTACAGAACATGAGTTCTAATCAAAAGTTTTCTCCCATCCCTAGAAAAGATATTTGTGCATGGATAGAAAACAAAATTAACTGAAAAAAAATGCAGAAATTGTTTGTTAAATGGAATCTTTTGAAGTTGGTCTAAAGTTTTAAGTCCCCCCCTTAAAAAAATGAAAAGAAATTGGGTCCAGGATTGAGCACCCAGACACCCATGCCTGGGTGCTCAATCCTGAAACCAATGTCTTTTTATTTATGACCTATAAGTGGGTATTGTAAGACATGTCTCAATCTTTGCTGATGTCATCAAATTTAGAAAGTAAGTACACACAGAGAATTCTTTTTTTTTCTTTCCTTCAGCAAAAAAGATTTGGATAAACTGAGGTGTATGAACATATATGTAACCAATGAGGTTTATAAAGTTATACGAAAGATTATGCTTTCGAGCTGCAGAAACTTGTATATTACATATACACTAAGTGGCGTAATACTTGAGGAGTCTTTGTTAGAGAAAGAGGTAGAAGTATTTGTTGACAGTATACTTGCCAACAGTATGCAGTGTCAGTCAGCTGCTAAAAGAGTCAGTAGGGTACTATCTTATATAAAAGGGTTATAAATGCACAGGATGAAAATATAATTCTGCTTCTCTATACAAGCTTGGAGAGAACTCATCTAAAATATGGAGCACAGTTTTCGGCATCAGTGCTTAAAAGGTATTACAGAAATTCAGAAAGTACAGAGATATGCAACAAAAATGGATTAGAAGATTTTGGTTATTGAGAGAGACTACCCAAAATGGGGTTGTTTACACTACCGAAGAGGGGGGGAGGATATAATTACAACTTTCACATTTATTCATGGCCAATCCAAAGAACTCTTTGGGAAGTCATTACTCCAAGAGCTGTGCAAAAGACTATAGGTTAAGACTATAGCAAAGGCAAGATTTATTTAGATTAAAGGCAGTCGGGTGTGGAATTCTTTGGTTTAGAAGGATGTGATAGCAGATACTTTAAATATAAAAAAAAACATATTGGGTACATTATTAGTTGATTTTAATTCAGGTAGACCTTTAATTCAGGGAGAAAAATGATTGTCTGTTTGAATCAGGATTTTTTTTAATCTCATTGGGCATAGTTGGAAATGTCTTAAATTTTTGCCTTCCTTTTGCTCAATAAAAGAAATCAGACAAAGGTTGAACTTGATGCACTCATGTCTGTTTTCACTTTCAACAATGATTTAATAAAATCCAGGAATCCTGCCCCATTAAAGTCCCAGCAAACAAGAATGAGAACCATTTACTTATGACTCATTTGTGTTTCTTCTGTTGAAATTAGCATAATTGCCATTAACACAACCAGCATGTTTTGTGGTTTTAAGGAAAGACAGGTTGCATTTTATTATTGTTATTGTATGTAATGTAAGTGCACAAGAGCATGTTAAAGAGCAATATATGATTCACTCTTTAGTATATATATCACACTATGAGTAGCCAGAATTCCAGCTGATGAAAGGACAACATGAATGAGCAATTTTACATGTAGAAATGTAAAACATTTGATGAAACCTGCAACTGAGCATGTCTGTTCACTTATATCCCAAGTCTGTGGAGTGATTTTTTCTCATATCCATCATCTGACTGACTTACCACAGTGGAAATTTCTCAAAGATTACAGCAGTATCCTAGTCAATCGAAAAATATCAGTTGTATAAGCAATGATCATTTTTTGATATTTTATGTTTTCACTTGATTAAACCTTTGAAAATATAAGAAACAAACTTATCATGCCAAATAAATAACAATCATTAAAATAAATTGTATTTTATGGATCAAGAGCAAGACCAAAATCCACCATCCATTCTACAGAAAGGACTGAACAGCAGGGGGTTTCACAAAACTGCACATTGTTTGGTTCTAATGAAAGAGGAACCTGCAGTTTTCTTGCAGATTCTACAATAGCACTTAGTGCATTGTACTGAATCAGTAATGATGCCATCATAGATGTGATATTTCATGAGTACATTCAGGGGGTATGGCCTCTACAATATTTCAGAATATGCTGTGTGCATGAGTCTTTTGTAAAGCTTTCCACTCAGGCCGCCCCTGAATCTACCCACAAGTAAATGAGTGCTGGCTTATAGAGAGGGAAGACACGGGATATGAAAAAATTAGAGGCCTACAATAACATCTGAGTTGCCCTCCCAAATTAGAAATGCTAAAGTACATTTATCAGACAGTTACAGCATTAACATGAAAGAAACCAAATACAGATAATACAAAGAAAGGGAGACACAAAAACCCTAAATTCTATAAGCTCCATTCTGTAGTTTATATGGCAACTAAAGTACAGAGAGTATAAAAAATTGATTACAACATTCAAAATAAATGTACGTACTCTCAAATTGTAAAGTGCAGTACAAAATATATGACCTAAGATTAATCTGTTATGCCTTAGTGTGTATAGCAAAGAGAATTAAGTAAGTAGTAAATCAGAATAACAGGTACTCAGTATATCAAAAAGCACAAACTAGATGTAAATTGGTCTGTGATAAAACACAGTAAATAATATAAAGAAATGTAAAAACTCTTGTAACAGAAAGAGCAATGTTAATAGCGTGCAAAAAGTACTTGTTCTGTAAAGATCCTTGCATGGTAAATGGTAATCATAGGGTGCTGAAGGCAGCAACCTGGAATCTACTGCCAAATAGCTTTGTTACAGGCAAATGCATAACAGCTTATAAATGTGTTTAAATTCTCTCTAAAACATAGACCAGTGTTGTACCATGCCAGCATCCAACTGTAATTTTTTGTGTGTATTCCCCAACACGCTATACGGTACTTTTGCATCCTAGTTAGACTGTCCAACCGTGATGTCATTCATGTCATTTTTGAATGGCCAGATCTTGATTCCTGCTAGCTTTTGTTAAGGGAAGGGAGGGTGGGGGGTAGTTGAAAAGAACATCTTCAGATTTACTGGGTCCTCCAATGGGGGATCTCTTCAACCCCACTGCATGTGCTGTGTGGTCAATCAAGACCAGAAAGTCCACTTTAACACCTGGGAATAGCAAATTTAGTGAATGGAGGCAGGGTGGAAGCTCTTACAGAGTTCATATCTTGGACCCCGTCTTATAAACTAGAGGGAATCCTTTTTGGAAAGGGGAGAGTATCTCCTTTCTAACAAAGGCAAACATGTGGGTCTTAATGCCAGATCACTTGATCACCTTGCATTGTAAAAGAAATAAGAAGAAGCTGGATGGATGTTAATTCCCTAGTCTCAATCTACTGTTCAGTGGTAATATCAACATCAATAAGCATTATGTGGATGACCGGCACTGAAATATATCAAGCCGGACCAACATCCACATAACGCTTATTGATATTTACCCAATATTTAGATATATATTGATTTTGTCCTTATCTCAATCTATATAAGTTCCAAATATAAGATCTTATTTTTGAGTATATGGGCGTTTTGTTAGTAACACGTTTGGAAAGTATTTTTTTTTTTGCATCTTTTTCTCTCCGACCACAATTTATTTATATATTATTTTAGGGAGCAGAAATGCTTTTTACTTTTTTATTAGAATTTTTATAACACATAGAGTGGTGGTGTTAGTTTGTATTTTTTTGCTGACCTTATTCAAATAATTTCAGTGTGGTGTTATCATTTCTTCACTCTGGTGAGAGCGCATTTAGGATTCTACTTTGCATATAAGAATTTTTGCTCAAATCTATATGTACTGTGCAGTTTTGTTATCCTGGCAGCCTCTTCAGTATGTAAACCTATATCAACGGGCTGTCAGTAGATACCGACTAAAGTAGGAAATGTCATGGTTTTGAAGAATTTTAGTATCTCTGAAAAAATGAAAATGGAAAAAGTAAATATTTTTTTTCTATAGTGCCAACTTCTGGAAAAATGTATGTTCACTAGCATGGGGCAGAAAGAAAGCAGCCCACATTTAATGCATTTGTTGTCTACTCTCCAAAACTGTATGCCTTTTCTACCTTTACATTATATTTTAAATTGTTACAACCTTTTTAGTGCAGGTAGATAAGTTAAAAAAGAAAAGTGATAGGTATAGATTAGTGATTCTGGCACCCCTTATGGTATGTCATCCCACACCACTGTTGTACCATTTTTCTAATGCTTGCAATAGGTGCTGAATACATTAAGATATTCAATGGTTTATAAAGATAGATAGATAGATAGATAGATAGATAGATAGATAGATAGATAGATAGATAGATAGATATTCGGTAAACATTTATGCACAGCAGGGTAGGGAAAGAAAAAAGTAACCCCTGGTTGTTTTTCTTTCCAAAATGGTATGCCTTATCTACATTTTCTTCATATCTGTATTTGTTACAGCCATTTTAGTACAGGCAGGTCATACTTGAACAACGTAAGAAAAATTTCAGCTTTTGGTAAAAGTAGTTTTGTGCTTTTTGGCGCAACATTTATGGTAAGTCATCTCTTTCCAATAAGGTATCATTCCTTCTAGAAGAGGAGCTGTTAATGAATACAGTAGGAAATTCCTTAAGTTTCAAAGATTGTGGTACCTTTGAAGGGGTAGAAATGTAAAAATAAAACTGCATATTTTTCCTTTAGAGGGTTGTTTTCTTTACAAAATACGTCTACTTTTCTTCATATAAGTAGTTGCTACAGCCATTTTATTAGAGAAGGTCATATTTGAAGAAAGAAAAATGCAGGTTTTAGTTGGGGTAATTTTGTATTTCTAATATCCCCTCTTAGAAATGGTTGTTAAGTCTCTCAGAAGAGGCACTGCTAATGAATGAAGTAGGAAAATCTATGGTTTTAAAAGATGCCAGTATATTTGACTGGGTACAAATATATATACTAGCAGTTTGGGACAGCTTTGCCCGTCAGTTTTTTGAGGGGCTATCTTTGTATTCAGTTTTGTTTGGTGTAATTGTGTAAATACAAGTGTGTTGTGAAGGACTTGTTAGTTGTACTACAGAGTTTACACATACATAGAGAGAGACACACACATACATATTATTATACATACATGCATACACAGACACACATACATTTATTATTACACATACATAGTGACGCAGAGATAGACACACATTGAAACATACATATACACACACTTACATACACATGTACATATTATTATAGGTAGGGACGCACACATACATGTAGATAATATTTTTATTATCTATATTGAAAATAACAGTGAGCTTGAACGATAATGGTTAGTACTTTGAGTAGCAGAGAGGTATGAACCCATGGCGAAGTAATGTGTTGGATAGCCCTTTTGGCAGTGAAAGAGTTAAGAAGTGAAAAGTGAGTGACTTGGCCTATGAATGGTAAACAGAGAACTGCAGCCTTTGTTTTGAATGTACTTTTTTAAAGAAAGTGTACACATACCTGGGAACTTTACATTTATCTCTCCCGGAGGGGGAATCCTTTGGTGCTGCTGGGGGAATCTATGACTTGATTCGCTGCAAAAAGGGGGCAGGGCTTAATTGCGAGTGGGGGCAGGTCTTAATTTCGAGTGGGGACAGGGCTTCTTGGACCTGCAAAATCGTCTGCTTTTCAAGATGGTACATACCCAAGTGCTACTCAATGGGTAAATACGATAGATGGAGACACTGTATGGCAATGAGGATGTGTGTGTGTGTTTAGTGCTGTGTATGTGTGTGTTTGGTGCTGTGTGTGTGTGTTTGGTGCTGTGTGAGTGGGGCATGTGTGTATTAGGGTGGTGTAGGAGCAAGTGGCAGCCATTTTATTTTTTCCTCAGTTGGATAGTGGTGGGCGGGCTAGATAGTGGGGGCAGGCCAGCTCCCTGCATGATTTTCACAGGAGTAGCAGGGGCCTTCGGCCACTGCTTCTTACTGCCTCTCCTGGATGTGTTTTGCCAGGCACAAATTCTTCTTTTATATATACAGATTAAAAAAAAAAACATATTTTTTTTCCTTTGGCTCAACCTTCCAGAAAAATGTGTGCATACCAGGCTAGGGGTAGGAAGGTTAAGTGACCCTTCATTTGATGCAGTGGGTTGTGTTCTTTCCAAACCTGTATTCCTTGTCTTCTACCATTTCTACATGTCTGTATGTTGCACTATGGTGCCCCTACCTCTTCCTTAATGTCTCTCATCAGCAGCTGCACATGTGTTCCCTTCTCAATCCTTTTTTTTACAGACACAGTAGACGCCCTGTGTCTTGACATCAAATGTCTTACGGTGTGTGTTTAAGAGCTCACCTATCTGTCATGGGCACTCTACTGACAAGTTCCCTCGTGCATAGCGTGTCTTCTGTTTTCATATTTTTTATCTCTTTCTTGGCTTCTCGGTTTATGCACCTTCTCCTCCCGGCCCTGACCTCAGCTAGTCCCTTGTCACTGCACCTGTTTCAGCCAGCCCTGACCTTGGCTTGTCTCTCATTTCTGACCCTTGCAGCCTTACCAGACCTCAGCCTGTCCTTCAAAATTCTTACGGTTTATCCCCTCTGGCTTGTTGTTTCAGTTGTCCATCTGTTTGTAGGCTGTTACTCCCAGCCGTCTCTTCTGTTTATATCATATAGCTGTTTGCTAAACTCTTTGTAGCTCATTCTTCACAAAGGTAGAGCCCATACTATTTCCATATGGAACTTGCAGGATTGATTGAGGCCCTAAACACTTTGGGGAATCGCATCTCGCCCTTGACCCTGTCAGTACAGGAGCTGCAGACCAACCAGGCCCATTTGCAGCAACAATTGCATGATCTTCAACCTGGTGTGCTTTCTCCTCTCCCTAGTTCCACCCCCACAGGGGATCCTTCCACTAATGAGAATCTTCATTACCCGGAATCTAGAGTACCATTTACTGATCATTCTAATTGTGATAGAACCAAGTACCGGTCATTTATTACTTCTTGTGAGTTTCTCTTCTCTGTCAACCCTCTAAACTATGCTCGGACTTCATCAAGGTCCTTACAGCCATAACACTAATGACCGGAGAGTCACAGTCTTGGGGCCATCATCTCCTTCAGAGCAACATACCTGTGTTGGCTACATGCATAGAATTCAGACAAGCTATGTGGTAGATTTCTGTTGCTTGTCTACTGA
The DNA here is from genome assembly GCA_037306005.1 of Rhinophrynus dorsalis. Classification (NCBI taxonomy): domain Eukaryota; kingdom Metazoa; phylum Chordata; class Amphibia; order Anura; family Rhinophrynidae; genus Rhinophrynus; species Rhinophrynus dorsalis. Next base: position 386,022,361 of record CM074720.1, on the reverse strand, counting down.
AACCAAGTGGAATGAAGCCTCTTTATGTAGCCAGTTTCCGGGACTCTCAGACAGTCTTAAAGATGAACTAGCTAGAGTTTCCTTACTACCTAGACTGGATGACTTGCTACGTCTGTCCATCCAGACTGACCACAGATTGAGGAAGAAATGCCATATCTCCTATTCATCCCAGACATCCCCTTTCACTACTCCTGATCCTCCTATCAGCATCTTCAGTATGTCCTCTCAAAATATCAGACTTCTACTCACAAAAATTTCAGGCTATCCCCTCACCATACCTGCTTTTCTTTGACACTAACTTCAGCCTGTCCTCCTACCATCCCAGACTTTCATTAACTTCAGCCTGCCCTCTGATCATCACAAGCTTTCACTACTGTCCTCTCAGCTTCCCAGTCTTTCACTCACACTAACTTCCACTGTCTTTTCAAACTTCAGTCATCATATCCATCCCAGTCTCCTTCTGACTTCAGCATGTCCTCACTCCACACTAACCTTTCACTGATACTAACCTCAAACTATCATCCATCCATCCCAGTCATCTAATGAGACTAACCTCTGCCTGTCCTCTTAACATTTCACCCTTCCTCTGTATCCTCTCACCATCCCAGCATTCCACTGACACTAACTTAAATATGTAGGAGTGGGAGAAAGTTGTTGCCGTGTTCCCGTGAGAAATTTTGCAAAACCCACATTGTTATCTGCTTTTTCGCAGGAAAATCTGCTCTAAAGCTAGCGGTTACAATTTTTGCATCTTTCTCCCATTGGCCAAAATCTTTCGCCTTTTTTCAATGGCTAAAAAGGTATCGCTCATTGATTTACGTTGTTTTTGCACTTCCGCTATAAAAATGTGACATTTTCACTGAAGACAGACACAATTGAAGCAGCTACAGAGCAAGATAGATGTGCTTGTGATATTTTGCAAAATGTGAGGCAGGAGAGGCTCATAGTGACTCCTATCACTATGAGCAGCAAAAAGAGGAACTGTAAGGACCCTTATTATGTGTCCACTGAGTCAGAGGAGGAGGATAAAGTGACTAGCAGTACTGAACCAATGCTCTCCAGTCCCCCTAAATCACCCCAAGGGATCTTGGTGAATTTAATGAGAAGGGAGAGAGAAAAGGGAATGGGAAGGAAGGCAGAAAAAGGAATAGGAAGGAAGGGAGAAAAGGATAGTACTAGTGAGAGCAGGACAGGTCAGCTGCCTGTGCCTGCTGCAAGACGTGCTGCCCCTGCTGCCAGTGCCACCATTTCTGTTCCTGCAGCCACTAGTGTTGTACCTGCTGCCAGACATGCTGGCCCTGCTGCCAGTGCCACCATTCATGTAACTGTAGCCACTAGTGTTGTACCTGCTACCAGACATACTGCCCCTTCTGCCAGTGCCACCATTGCTGTAACTGCAGCCACTAGTGTTGTACCTGCTGCCAGACGTGCTGCCCCTGCTGCCGGTGCCACCATTGCTGTAACTGCAGCCACTAGTGTTGTACCTGCTGCCAGACATGCTGCCTCTGCTGCCAGTGCAACCATTGCTGTTCTGCAGCCACTAGTGTTGTATCTGCTGACAGACATGCTGCCCGTGCTGCCACCAGTGCTATACCTGCTGCCAGTGCTGAACCTGCTGTTAGTATTGAACCTGCTACCAGTGCTGAACCTGCTGTCAGTGCTGAACCTGCTGCCACCAATACTTTGCCTGCTGCTCATGTTTCTTGTAGTACTCGGGGGGGAAGGAGAAAATGATGCCAAGTGTGATAGCAAGGGACCCTAAATCACACTTGCCATTCCCAAGCAGTCCTGCCAGTGCTAGTACTACTGCTACTAAGGTCCAGCAGCTTATTAGCATTAGGAGTGAAGGAGGGGGTAATCAACAATATCCTCATATTACTAGTGACTGTGAGACTAAGGAGGAAGATATCACGGTTACCGTGATTCCGCTGTCACTCTCTGCTGTGGTGCTCTCTCATTGGCGGAGCTTGATTGGCCCGCCCAGGGTGTCCCTTCATATACCGGGCCTCTGGCACCTGTCAGGTGCCCTTTTGTGGTGTTCTCGTACCTGTGCATCCATTGCTGTGTTCCTGCATTCCTATGTACCGATTCGGCCCGTCTGACTACTCTTGTTGTTCCTGCTCCATGATTGACCCGGCTTGGCTGACGACCCTGCTCCGTGATTGACCCGGTTTGGCTGACGACCCTGCTCCGTCATTGACCCGGTTTGGCTGGCGTTCCTGCTCCGTGATTGACCCGGCTTGGCTGGCATTCCTGCTCAGTGACCTGCTTCCTGTGTTCCTGTGAGATTCTGAAATACGTCGCCTGGCGACATTCTGAGCTGTACATGCAGCGCTGTGCAGACTGATCACCCACTTTACCCTTGCAGAGCTTGTTGCCTCCGCTGCTGAGCCTGTCCGTGAACACTTGCTGAGCTTGTTGCCTCCGTTACCGAGCCTGTCCGTGAACACTTGCTGAGCTTGTTGCCTCCATTATCGAGCCTGTCCGTTAACACTTGCTGAGCTTGTTGCCTCCGATACTGAGCCTGTCATTAACACTTGCAGAGCTTGTTGCCTCCGTTACCGAGCCTGTCAGTAACACTAGCAGAGCAATCGTGGCCTCCGTTTACGGTGCCTCCACCTTACACCTTAGCAGTTGTTGCACCGCGTGGTGCTACTGGGCATTCTGTTAGCTCTTGCAGTGCGTGTCTCAGTTACCGCACCGGAAGGGTGTCTTGGCTCTGGTCTCATTCAGCTCGCAGTGTTGTCCCTTCATTACTGCACCAGTGAGTGTGATTGGCTCAAGCTACATTTAGCTCGTGCAGTGTCTATGACTCCGTTACCGCACCTAAGGGGCGCTATTGGCTCCGGTCCCATTTTGCTCTTGCAGTGTCTCTAACTCCATTACCACACCTAAGGGGTGCTATTGGCTCTGGTTCCAGTCAGCTCTTGCAATACTGTTGGGTATATCACGGAACGCCTGTTCCTGTAGTGTTTCAGTTCTGTCTCACTGCTAAGTGCTTTCCATCTAGCACCACTACCTGGACTGTTTTTACCATCTACTGGGCGTTGGCTAATCACACCACAACAGAGACTGATTACTTGTATTGGGCATTAACCCTTATACCACTATTGATTCCTGTTATACATCAATATTGTCCCAAGTCATCTTGTGCCTTTAAGACATCCATTATACTTATCTATATATGTGCTATTACATATTCTAGCCCCTAGGGGGCAGTGTTCCTTGTTTTCTCTCAATAAAACTGTGTTTTATTTTAACCTCTGGTCTGAGTGTCATTAAAACTGTTACAGAAGACTCTGTGGCTGAACTTGATGTGTTTGGTGTTAATAGTAGTAGTAGCAGAAATGGTGAAGCAACTGGAGTGATAGTGAAAACATTTAAGTGCGTCAAGATTAGCGGTCAAGGGAGCCCATACCATTCCTCTGGCTTTGGGAGTCCCTTTCCCTTCACTACAGTGTTCAACTTGAACATTATCCTTAAGATTATATAGATAATCGAAGGTTTCTCTAAAAAGAGTATAGAAAAAGTTAACTATTGCTATCTCTTTCTTAAAGACAGTTCTGAGAATAATGTTTTCACAGGAATCACCAGGCCCCTGGCTTCTGCAGGGGCCAGAAGGCCAGCCTCCAGCCCACAGACAATGGACCTCGCCCTGGAACAGGGTATGGCCTCCCCCTGAAACTAATCTCTGCCTTGTTTGCCCCTTGCCATGGAGGATCCCTTACCAGCTCCCCAGTCCACTCTTGGGGCTAAGTCACTCTGTATGTATGTATTGGGGGTATAATGTACTCCATGTTTATACTGAAACCACCCTCCACCCACTGACCGTTTCTAAAGATGTGCATCCCCACTGTTTATTTTATCCCCAAGAACTGTATAAATGTCCATGATGTCTTGAAATAAAGTCAGTTGTTATTCTAACCACAAGACACTGGTGTTGTCTGATGCTTGGGTTAAAGCTTGCTGTATCCAGAGTGCATTCACCCTACACTGAGTCCTGCCTAAGTGACTGGGTGAATGGAGCTATGATCCTAGTTCCTGACTGGAGGAGATCTTAAGTGTCCTGGGTTAAGGAAGCACAGGTTTGGCAGAGCTACTCAGTCTGAGTACAGGTATCCATCACATTGGTTGCAAGCCGTGGGATGCTTTCTAACTTATGGGACATTCAAACCACCACTGGGATCTAGCTCCAGTACCAGATATATCAGATCATCAGAGGGAGGTTCGATGATTCTTGGCCCTGTATGGACCCAGCCCCCCAGCAGAGGTGATCCCCACTGTACTGGCAGCAGCAACTCGACTTTGGGTGGCGGAACTCCAAGTGAGCTCTGGAGGCTCTGCATCCTCGGAGGTACAGCAGGATGAGCTGATTAGAATAGATTATAGCTGCTGCAAGCTCTGGAGGGAGGTTCTCCAATTGAAACAGGACTACTATGGAAAGATCCTCCCAACTGCCTAGGAAAGGTTCCGGCTCCAGCTAGAATTGCAAATTCCATTCCTGGGGGTGCAGCCCCAGGAGGAATGGGTGGTCAAGCTGGATGTGCTGGTCCAGACAGAGATGATGAAGGATACCGGGCTCTGCGATGGTTTGCAGCACAGTTGTGTCCACGGCTGGAGGATAACGATCCCACAGAGAGCTATGGCTTCGGCTGGCCAGGATTATTATTCAAAAGTGTCCTGGAGGTTTACAACCTTGGTAATACAGCAGAGAGGCGGAGAGAGGACCTCCAGGAGATCAGGGAGGGTGATATTCCAGACGGATTCAAGTTGAGGGCTGACCTGGACTCTTTTGTTACGCAAGAATGGGAACTGGAAAAGGCATATAGAAAGTTGTTCAACCTCGTTCAACAGCATGCCCCAGAGATTACAGATTGTCCAGATTTCACATCTGAGGATGCTGACCCAGGAGGGGTGAATTGGACCATGGTCTCCACACCTGGGTCCCAGGGATGCTGGGCAGATGGCCCAGATTCGATACCAGAGCTGTTCGACTTCTCTCAAAAGCAAGATCCAGAGACTGAGGATTGTGGGGATTTATTCGATTGGACTTTGAAGGATGAGCCTATGGTCACCACACCTGGGTCACAAGGATGCTGGGCAGTTGGCCCAGATCCCCAACCCTCTGACAGGGGAGTCCCAGCAGCCTTACTGTCCCCCAAGCCTGACTGCAACACTCACGCTGTGTCCAGTCTGGCCACACCAGCAGAAGCTCTGGCCTCGGGGCAGAGTACCGCTGGTCTCTGCCCACCCCTATCTTTTGCCCCTGCCCTGGGGAGTGGGATCCAGATCCTCCTCAGTGGCTCTGTTACCCTGGAACTGGAGGGTGGGACGCCTGTCCTCTCCAGTGGCTCCATTACCTAGGATTTGGTGAGTGGGACGGAGGTCCTCACCAGTACCCATGTTGCCCCTGCCCTGGAGAGTGGGACCGAAGTCCTCTCCAGAGGCTCTTTTGCCCCTGCCGCGGTGAGTGGAATCCAGGTCCTCACCAGCGGCTTCGTTACCCATCCTCTTGTGAGTGGGACTGCAGTCCTCAACAGCCCCCAATCAGCTGACTTAACAAAGTTCCCCCCACAGAACAGAACACAGTACCTGCGGAGTGAGAGACAGACCCCAAGGATTGTATGGGATATGGGACTGACTGAGGACCCGACTAATCTGCTGGCAGACCCGGTAAGGGTCTGGCACCGGTTTAGTCTTATTTGGAAGGTGGGGGGAATGTCACAGGAATCACCAGGCCCCTGGCTTCTGGAGGGGCCTGAGGGCCAGCCTCCTGCCCACAGACTATGGACCTAGCCCTGGAACAAGGTATGGTCTCCCCCTAAGAATAATCTCTGCCCTGTTTGCTCCTTCCCATGGAGGATCCTTTATCAGCTCCCCAGTCCCCTCTTGGGGCTAAGTCACCATGTCCTTATTGGGGGTACAGAGTGACCAAGAAACCCAGTGAACATTCTTCCCAGCCTTGTCAAAGGATATCAGACCTCCCAAAAGACTAATATGTAAATGATGCTTCAGCACCTTGTCCTGTTTTGTTTATTCTGGCCACTCTGTAACACCTGTACCCAACCCTATTCTTTGTCCCATTGTATAGTTAACTCACTCAGGTCTGGTCCATAGTATCCTGTTGTCACCTACCCATTGTCACATCACACAGTATGTTTACACTCCCCTTGTGTTCATTGTACTCCATGTTTATATTGATACCACCCTCCACCCATTGACCCTCTGTAAAGATGTGCATTCCCATTGTGTATTTTATCCCCAAGAATTGTATAAAATGTTCATGATGTCTTGAAATAAAGTCAGCTGTTATTCTAACCCTAAGACACTGGTGTTGTCTGATGCTTGGGGTAAAGCTTGCTGTATCCAGAGTGTGTTCACCCTACACTGAGTCCTGCCTAAGTGACTGGGTGACTGGCGCTATGATCCTGGTTCCTGACTGGAGGAGATCTTAATTGTCCTGGGTTAAAGAAGCACAGTTTTGGCAGAGCTACTCAGTCTGAGTACAGGTGTCCATCACAAATGTCTAGACCTGCTATGTTGATGTATCAAATAGAAGAGTAACCTAGTAGCGATCCGTAATGACCATGTAAATGCAACGAATCAAGAGAGAGGAATTTTAAATTTGAATTGAGGTTTAACGCGGAAGTGTGTATATATATATATATATATATATAGAACTCTGATGAAGCCGGCTCTGTCCGGCAAAACGCGTTAGGTGTTGCTAAGGCGCTGTTTTGAGTAGTAACCTTAAAATATTTGCACCATGATTTGTAACTAACATCTATACTGCACGGATTGATTCGATTTATCTAGCTAGTAAGACAGACCCTTGATGTCTGAACCATAATGTGACTTAAGGTCAGATTTATTTCGAATGAGAGATCAACGGTGATGAATCTCAGAGACAGATAGTTGACAAGGGAAGATTGCAACTAAAGAGTTACTACAGAGTTGCAATCTTGAAAGACTCAGTAGTTGTAATTAATTAGATAGACCGTTGATCTCCGAAGTATAATGTGACTTAGGGTCAAATTATTTCGAAAGGAGAGATCAACGGTAAATACTATCTTTATAGATAGCAGGACAGTTAGATGCCAGAAAACATGGGGGTAAATTAGGGAAATATCAATGTTCCTCATACCTCATAATAATCGAGGTTCTTATGATCAGTGATAAGATACTGAATCATTGATCGAAGGCTTTTAAAGGAAGGGATTATTTTAACTAAGTCAATAAAACATTGACGTTTTAAGTGTTCTGTTCCATGGAATTAGCGTTAAGTACTAGATGATTTGATATTTGTGGAAACAGTACTGAACTGGTCTATATTACACCTGGGGTGAAGACTCTTTAAGGTGAGAAATCCTCATTCCCCAACTTTCCCCTGTGAATTCAAACATGATAAAGACAAACACCCACCACGGAAATCAAGCACCGCTTTTGCTGTCCCTGACTGTCCAGAAAGGCAACAAGAGGTGAGGCAGAGATCTAAGGAGGAATAGAACAACCCAGGCAGAGACTGGAGGTTCTAGGATGAGTGAAACAACTAGCTCGCCATCACTTTCTAGGGTAACTATATCATCTGCCAATCCACCTCGTTCAATAACTTCCCCACCAAATGATAGCCACTCTGTTGATGTCAGGATGTGTCAGTTCGTCTCTACCCATTGCACACGGTGCACTGACCACACACACCTGTGTGGTGGAGGAGAATCACAATCAGTGGATCAAGCGGCATCTGAGGAGATTCCATCCTGCAGAATCTACTAAGATGGTGACAGGGAGGGTTCATCATTACTATTAAACTGTCAGCAAGTTGTCATGTGTACTTAGCGGGTCTGGAAAAGGGGTACAATGACAGCGGCAGTACTTTGTTTCAGGTGTTATGGTGTTTGGATACAGTTGTGCTCCCAGATGTTATTTACCACACACACACTGTGCACATTGCAGGTGCTGTTGGGACCCGCTGTTCGTGCTCTCAAGGTAAAAAACATATTCTAATAAGAGCACACCCATGATTTTGGAGGAGGGGCAGGTGGAGAAGATTTAATGGTCAACTTCTTCTTTTCTCCACATAAACTGGGGGCGACTTATTTTGCTGCTACTGCCTCAGGTGCATCACTGGAGCCAGTCATGGCAAGAGGAACCTTCAACATCCATCTTCCATGATACTGCTATTGTTGATCCCATTCCCTTTCATCTGCCTAATCATCCTGCTGCTTAAACAACTGGGCAGCAGCAGTAAGAACAGCGCTTGCAACTCAGGAGGACATTTGGCAGTGGCCACTGGCCAACATGACCTGCTGGCATAGGCCAGTAGGGCATTTTTATTTTTTTCTCAGGGCTTGTGTTCTGAAAAAAAAAAAATTAAAAAAAAAAAAAACTAGTCCTACAAAAAAATAAACAATTTTTGTGGTGTTTGTTTCTAAGAAGCCTAAGTCCTACAAATCAATGTTTCCTTAGGGTTTGTGCCAAACAAGCTTAAGTCCTACAAATAAATGTTTCTTCGGGGCTTGGGCCTCTAATAAGTCTAAGTCCAACAAAGACCTCTAACAACAAATCTAAAAAATCATCCTCTACAAAATATTCTATCAAGTCAAGTATCAGTCCACCCCAGTGGCAGCTTATGTCAGGGGGTTCCTGTCTCTATCACTTTAAATACAAATGAATTATTTTATTTACTTATTTTTTATTAACTGTCCCCCCAATAGCAGTCAAGAACCCCCCCAAAACAAATTCCCTGTTCAAATGATTAATTCATTCACCAACGCAGGCACCTTCCTCAGACCCCTTTTATACCATGTCTTATGATTTTTATTTTATTTAGGAATTATTTTTTATTTCCTGCCCCCCAATCTTAGTAAACAACCCCCCCAAAATCATCTCCTTTTCAACTGATTCTTTCCCCCCCCCCCAACACAGGCACCCTCATGCCCCTTTTATACTATGCCTTTGAAAATTAAATTCATATTTGTTATGTGTTGTGTGTAACTTTTATGTTCCCATTGATTTCAATGTAATGAACTAGGCAAAAAAAGCTGAAAAAAGAGGAAAATTGGCACTTTTCGTGGGAAATTTTTTGCCAAGCAGAAAGTGCAATTTTTCTCCGATTTCAGTTTCAGGTGGAAATTTTCGCCCATCCTTTTCAGCATGACCTCTCAAAATATCAGACTTCTACTCACAGTAATTTCAGGCTATCCCATCACAATACCTCCCTTTCACTGACATTAACATCAGCCTGTCTTCCTACCATCCCAGACTTTCACTAACTTCAGCCCGTCCTCTGATCGTCACAGGCTTCCACTATTGTCCTCTCAGTTTCCCAGCCTTTCACTCACACTAACTTCCACTGTCTTCTCAAACTTCAGTCTTCATATCCATCCCAGTCTTCTTCTGACTTCAGCCTGTCCTCATTCCACACTAACCTTTCACTGATACTAGCCTCAAACTGTCCTACATCCATCCCAGTCATCTAATGAGATTAACCTCTGCCTGTCCTCTTAACATTTCACCCTTCCACTGACACTAACCACAGCTTGTGCTCTCACCATCCCCGCCCTCCATTGACACTAACTTCAGTATGTCCTCTCAAAATATCAGACTTCTACTCACAATAATTTCAAGCTATCTCCTCACCATACCTGCATTTCACTGACACTAACTTCTGCCTGTCCTCCTACCATCCCAGACTTACACTCACTTCTGCTGTCCTCTAATCATCACAGGCTTCCACTACTGTCCTCATAGCTTCCCAGCATTTCACTCACACAAACTTACACTGTCTTCTCAAACCTCAGCCTTCATATCCATCCCAGTTTTCTACTGACTTCAGCCTGTCCTCACACCACACTAACCTTTCACTGATACTAACCTCAAACTATCCTCCAACCATCCCAGTCATTTAATGAAACTAACCTTTGCCTGTCCTCTTAACATTTCATCCTTCTACTGACACTAACCACAGCTTAAACTCTCAACATCCAAGACTTCCACTGACACTATCTTTAGCCTGTCCTCTTACCCCACCTCAGGGCCTATTTTAAGGAAAAATTCTCACTGCACGTCAAGACCAAAGCTGTTCGCCGAGCCAAAAGTATGGAGTGAGAGCTGTCTATTATTTTATTATTTAACTATTGATTAAATAAAATTGTATAATTATTCAATTATTAATTAAAAAAATTAATAAATGTACATTTTCATTGAAAGGACACATTAAGTCATTTCTTTTTTACAGTCAAAATCAAACAATGAAGTTCTCAGTCCTAAAGGTCATCAAATAATCATCACTGAGGTCTAAGTACATTTTTAAACTAGCTCCCTTCTTCAATTGTCTACACACCACATTTGTTGCCTCTGCCCTCTTTGCTCTTGCACTCTGCCATCTTTGCTCTTCTGCCCTCTTTGCTCATGCCCTCTTGCTCTCCTTGCGCTTGTCTCTGTGCTCTTCCTGACCTCTTTGCTCTTGCCTCTGCCCTCCTTTCTCATCTTGCCCTCTTGCTCTTTCCCTGTGCCCTCCTTGCTCATCTGCCCCCTGTGCTCTTCTGCCCACTTTGATCTTCCTGTCTTCCATCTTTGCTCTTGTCTCTTTCCTCTTGCCTCTTTGCGCATGCCTTCCTTGCTCTTGCCTCTGCCCTCCTTGCTTCTGCCCCCTTGCTCTTCTGCCCTCCTTGCTCTTGCCACTGCCTTTTTGCCTCTGCCCTCCTTTCTCTTGTCTTCTTTGCTCTTGTCTCTTGCCCTCTTTGCTCTTCCCTCCTTGATCTTTTTGCCCTCCTTGCTCTTCTGCCATCTTTACTCTTGTCTCTTTGCTCTTCTTGCACTTGCCTCTTTGCTCTTCTGCCCCCTTGCTCTTCTGCCCTCCTTGCTCTTGCCTCTGCCCTGTTGCCTCTTCACTCCTTGCTCTTCTGCCCTCTGCCCTCCTTGCTCTTCTGTCATCTTTGCTCTTCTTGCCCTTGCCTCTTGCCCTCTTTGCTCATCTGCCCCCTTGCTCTTCTGCTGTCTTTGGTCTTGCCTCTGTCCTTCTTGCTCTTGCCCTCTTGCTCTTTACCCCTGCCCTCTTTGCTCTTGTCTCTTGCCCTCTTTGTTCTTGCCTCTACCCTCCATGCTCTTCTGCCCTCCTTGCTCTTGCCTCTGCCCTGTTGCCTCTTTCCCTCCTTGCCCTTGCCCTCTTTGCTCTTCTGCCCTCCTTGCTCTACTTGCCCTCTTGCTCTTGCCTTCTCTCCTCCTTGCTCTTCTGCCCCCATTGCTCTTCCCTCTGCCCTCCTTTCTCTTGCCCTCTGCCATCTTTGCTCTTGTCTCTTTGCTCTTCTAGCCCTCTGCCCTTCTTGCTCTTGTCCCCTTGCTCTTCTGCCCTCCTTGCTCTTACCCTCTGCCATCTTTACTCTTGCCCCCTGCCCTCTTTGCTCTTGCCTCTGTCCTCCATGGTCTTCTACCCTCCTTGCTCTTGCCTCTTTGGTTTTGCCCTCTGCCCTCCTTGCTCATGCCCTCCTTGCTCTTGCCATCTGCCATCTTTGTGCTTTCCCTCCTTGCTCTGACTTGCCTCTTTGCTCCTGCTGGCTGCTCCTGCTGCCTCAGCCTGTGCTGCTGTAATGCTTGGAAAGTGTGCGGGAGTTCCATACAAGCAGCCACTGGTCGATGACGTCAGAAGCTGCATCTCTGTGACGGTCCACAACTCTGCACCACATCAACACTATTGGACATGGCTGGCTGGCCTGTCAGTGAGTCCTAGGCACCGGGAAGGTGCTTCAACTATACCACCATGCTCATTATTGGAAAATCTAATCCGTGAGTTTATCATTGCATGGATTAGATGTTTCACAGCATTAACGTGCCCATAGGCACATTAAAATAGGCCCTGCCCCACCTTCCACTGAAACCAACTTGAGCCTATCCTCTCACCATCCCACCTTCCACTAACACTACCTTCAGCCTGTCCCCTCACCATCCCACCTTCCACTAACATTAACTTCAGCCTGTCCCCTCACCATCCCACCTTCCACTGACACTAACTTCAACCTGTTCTCTCAACACCCCAGCCTTCTGTAAACTTCAGACTGTCCTCTCTCCATAATTTCACACTAACTTCATCCTATCCTCTCCCTGTCTCTGTCTCACACTAACTTCACCCATCCAATCACCATCCCAGCATTAAACTAAAATCAGCTTGTCCTCTCACCATCACAAACTTACACTAACTTCAGCATGTCCTACTATCATCTCAGACTTCCACTAAATTGACCCTTTGTGTGCCAGAGTTGTATAGAGCACATTGCTTTGCAATGCATTCCGTACCCCCTCTGGCACTTGAAGGGTTAATTCTTTCCTCTTCAACTGACACTAACTTAAGCCTGTCTCCAGCATCTCAGACTTCCACAGACACAAAGTGTTACTTAAAGACAGGGCTGGTGAGATAATATGCAACTTCAGTAGGGCCGATGTACTAAAAAGTGGTGCAAATCTGGAGCAAATCAACAGTACCTTAGGAAACAAAAATATTCCCAATATTGCCACTGATTTATCTGACATCTTGCAATCTACTGGAGACCTCTCTAAGATTCAAGTGGTTAAAAAAGCAATTAAATCAATGTCAATGTGTATATGTTACCTAAGGTGATGTTGGTTTTCTCCAGAATTGCACCAAATTCTTAGTACATCAGCCCTCCTGACTTTGTATATTCTCTCACCAGCCCAGCCTCCAAGTAACACTCTCACTAAATGCTGTTCTCCCTGCCACCCAGATGTTCAATAAAGCTTTCCTTTTAGCCCAGGAATGCAACCTTTACAGAAAACATATGCAACCAGCAATTCCTTTTGCTGACATATAGTAGCAATTATTATTATTATTATTATTATTATTATTATTATTAACATTTTCATCACTGTTAACTACTCAGCTGTTATGCACTCTGAGATAAGCTCTCCAGTGTGATAAACTATTTAATACCTATGATTCTTTTGCACCTTCTTTTCAAGTTAGAGAGATCTTAGTACATAGGCTCCTGCAGCTGATAATGGAGCAGGGCTCCTAATTTAGACTGTAGTCGGTGTGCAAAGAGGACTGTGGTCTGAATTCGGAGCACCCTGTTCCGTATCAGCTTCTGCGCGGGCAGTCTCTACTGTGCATGACTGCATCATGGACGTTGCTGGGTGGCACTGTGGCCCGTGTACACGGGCTCTTCAACTAGTAACAAATAAACTACCTCTCACTGGAGAATATACCTCACTTTAATGCATGTCATTCCAGGTCTCAAAGCACCCCAAATGTGTAGGTGTTACAGCCATTTGTGTTAATTAAAGGAATAGTAATGTTTCACAAAAACAGCAGCTCTGATTCATCTTCATAGTATTTGAGCCATGGAGAGTGTTAGTTCAGTACTGTCAGGGTTGTAGTTCAAGAGTAATTGAATGATAAAATTTTCTCCTCCCACCCCTTTTACCTAGTGTAAGCCACCTCCCCTCATATGTGGAATCTGGTCTTAAGACCAGACAGCTCACAGCAAGGGGCAATCTTCATACTGTGAGAACAATGAAAATCCTGCACCCCTTGAGAGGTTTTTAAGGTTTTTCCCTTATGTTAATTGAAGATTGTCCCTCTCTGAGATCCATCTGGACAGTCTTGCTGCTCTGAGATGAGCAGTGTTACATCAGTAGAAGGGGCGGGAGGGGAATACTTTATCATTCAATTACTCTTGAGCTACAACTCTGACAGTACTGAAATAACAGTCTCCATGGCCTAAATACTATGAAGATTAATTGGAGCAGCTTTTATTGTGAAACATTACTATCCCTTTAATGTGATCCATATCATTAGCACAGGTGAATTTGGCAATATAATCAAGCCAATGAGGGACACGATTTACTTCCAGGGTGCCCCTAGACAAGGCATCCTTTTCACTAGTTGCCCTCCCATGATTCTACCCCATCCATACTTGGTGCAAAAAAAATTCCCTTAACATTAAAAGTAGAAACACAAAAAATATTTTAAATAAATTGTCAAGTTCACAAGTATATAAACAGGCAAATGAGTTGTGCAAATAAGTCTATGAAATTAGCATTCCAGCAATATATATACTGCTATGTAAACCAGGCACCATAAACCAGGTGTGGATTTCTGTCTAGTGCAAGGCTGTTGGGATTGAGATGGATAGATGGATTGACAGATGGACGGATAGATGGACGGACAGACAGGAAAATGGATGGATCATACACTTCTGGGCTTTATGTATAATGACAAATTTAAGCAATTCTGGGACAAACCAACTGCAATGTAGGGTAAAAATGAAAGCTCAAACAATTGCTGTTGATGGGACTGAAACAATGAATTAGAGCTTCTCTAGCACTGAAGTGGTTAAAAACTCCTTTTAATTAGATTATGTGTTTATTCCCTATAGTGCAGCTGGTTTGCCCAAGAATTGCTCCACTTTGTCTTTATATGTAAGGTCCCACAACATGTTTTGCACCAAAATGCAGGAGAGTGCATGATATCATATATAGTGTTATTGGTTCCTTGGTGAAATGAGATTAGTTCTTGAATACACACAGGCATCATTGGTGCACACTCACTATGGAAATCAGTGGCAGTTCCATAATGTAAAAGCTGATAATTAACTTATAATAAGCAATATCACAGTTTACCTTGGACATGTCAAGTAATACTGCACCATTTATCACACTACTAATGAGCAATCTCACAATTTATCATGGACATGTTATGTAATACCGCACCACTTTCTTTTAATGAAGAGCAGCAAAAGTACAATATACAGATTTGAATAGTACATTTACTGAAATGGGCCTCAATTAACATAGTTACATAGTAACATAGTAATTTAGGTTGAAAAAAAGACTTGCGTCCATCTAGTTCAACCCTTTTCCTATTCCTGTTTACCATTGTTGACCCAAAAGAAGGCAAAAAACACCCTCAATATAGCAATTTCAAATTCTGCCTTGAATGGGGGGGGGGATTCCCTCTTGATTCCTAATGGCAATCAGATTTCTCCTTGGATCAACAAGCCCTAAGTAAATATTAATCCCAATACTAACGTACATAGCCCTCTATGTTATGCTCTTTTAAATAAGTATCTAGGCCCTTTTTAAAGGCATCTAATGTATTTGATAGCACCACCTCCTCAGGCAGTGAATTCCATACCTTTATTGTCCTTACAGTAAAGAAACCCTTCCGCTGTTGTAGATTAAATCTCCTTTCCTCAAGTCTAAGCGGGTGGCCCCTTGTCCTATGTACTGTTCTATTAATGAACAGGTCTTTAGAGAGACCTCTGTATGGGCCCTGAACATATTTATATAGTGTTATCATATCTTTACACTTGTCTATATTGAATCTCATTTGCCATTTGCCTGCCCAGTTACTCAGTTTGTCCAAATCCTCTTGTAATGAAGACACATCCAGTTCAGACTTTATTACCTTACTTAATTTTGTGTCATCGGCAAAAAAAATTCTTTGGTTGCAAGACGGGTGTCTAACTCATGACTTTTGCCATGTATTGGACACCCCTCTGTCACACAAGGGGTTAAACTACTTTTTATCATAATGACCTTTCATATTTTTTAGTTTTGGATATTTAGTAGTTTAAACAATTTGATAACCAGAGAAACCTACTGGCACTCAAAAGAGTAAATATATGGATCTGCCAATGCACTCATTTAATGTACTAAGATGATTGCCCAGAAGCTATGCACCTACAATCTGGGGTATGCAATAGAGCAGCGTTTCTCAACTGTGGTCCTCAAATTCCCCAAACGTTGCATGTTGCAAGGATTTCCCTCCCCAAGCATGTGGGGATTTACATCCCAGGAGTCCCTAGGCAAGGCACTCTAGGTGCCCTTAGCTCCTCCCATGACCACACCCATGTTCCTCACATGGCCCAACCCCAGACCCCTCCACTAATTCCTGACACAGAAAATACCATTGGCCTATAGCAAGCAAAGCCAAAAAAAAAAGGCTTTAACCCTTTGAGTGCCAGAGTGGTACAGAACGCATTGCAAAGCAATGCGTTCCATACCACTCTGGCACTCAAAGGGTTAACCCCTTGGTTGCTAGAAAGCTCTCCAATGCTTTGCAAAGTAATGTGAATGAGATATCACTAGCATCCAAGGGGTTAAATAATATATTGTAAAGAGGTATAAAACTGGTGCAGGGACATCGAGATGGCTATGGCCACTCCCACAATTCAGAATGTGGGTGTGGCCAGCTCAGCTGAGGGACCCCACAAAATTTGGACTCTAGGCAGTTACGTACTTTGCCTGTTGAGAAATACAGCCCCATTTTGAGAGACACTTTGGCATAGATAGTTTATTAGGTAAGTGTCAGACAGGTTTATTATACAATAATTGATTCCAGCACTTATTTTGGAGAGAAATCTTACATTGACCCTAAAGTGTTAACACATATTATTACTACTGTTGTGCCTTGCACCAGATTTACTAGCATGAGTCAGTCTAATAACCCCACACTGAGGAGACCCACAAGGTTGAATCAGCTGTCTAAGGGTAGGTCTTACATCATTTTAAACCTGTGCAGTATATAATAAGCTGTGAAAGCAGTAAGCACAAGCTAAAGAAACCATGTATATGAATTTCAAAGAAAAAAAATGGCTTAACTGTGTGCTCTCATTTGGGTGTTTCTGCAAGGAATTCTGGGAATACAGTAGAAATGCTGTAAAACAACGGATCCCATGCTTGAGACCAATCATTTTGAGTTGTTTCAGACATGTAAATGTGCAATTCCTTACTCACTATAACCTTGTCGATGGTTTAGCTTACTCTCAAGTTAGCTTGTCATGACAGGTTTTAGACTTAAAACTCCTCCAGATTTACTCACAAGCAAGAAAAAATGGAAGGATTTTACTGTAATGTGATGATGACAATTGTCTGTATCATTGTATTGTGGTGACAGATGTTGGCAAAAGAGACAGAGATAAAGCCTACAGCTGTGCACTGTGTGACATAAAGTTTTGACTCAAGCAGACAACGAGCAGATGTTCAAAACTGTCACTTCTATCTCCTCATGATCCACAGGCGCACTGGGTTTTATATATAAAGACACAGTAGAGCAATTCTGGGGTAAACCAACTGCACTATAGGGCACTAATAAAAAATTCCCATTGATTTGAGGCTTTTAACCCCTTGAATGCTTGTGAGATCTCCAATGTATTGAAAGACCGTTCAAGTCTTCATGATGTTAGTAGCCCCTACTTAAATAAACAGGGATTTTGACCACTATGGTGTTACTGGTTTAGTCCAGAATTACACCAATTCTTCTTAGTACATCAGACTCCCTGAACGTTAACCACAGCCTGCATTGCCTTCTGTGTTGGGTTTTCAGCTTCATAGCTGGGGAAAGCAGTAACTCAGTTGTTTCCTTGCTTCCCCTTTACATACATACTCTAACCATATTTACAAAGAGCCAATAAAAGCAATGTTTAAATTCCACTAGCAACTTGTGAAATTCTTCAGCATCAAAGTAAATATGCAGTTAAAAGGCATTTCTGGGTTAGTTATTTCACTATGACAAATTAAGCAGCAAGATTCCTTTAACCTAGAGGTGGACAACATGAGGCCCTCTAGCTGTTCAGGACTACAATTCCCATCGTCCCCAGCCAGGATGATGGGAATTGTAGTCCTGAGCAGCAGAAAGGTCACAGGTTGTCCATCCCTGATTTTTTTTAACCCCTTGGGATTTATACAGGTGTCTCCAAAGGCAAAGCGAGAGGGGTTTTCCAGTTGCCCAGAAATGTATTGGCCCTATCAGATAAACAGACAATTTTAGCAAACCCAGTAATAAAAACGTTTTGATTATCCTGTGACTTTAGCCAGTGGTGGGAAAACTGCAGAAATCCAGTTAGTTCCTGATCTCTAGCGTTCCATGAGTTAAGCCATTCAGTGCCCACTTTTTTTTTGGCACCGCGGTGTGATAGAAAATCCTTCCTATATAATAAAACGCCAGCGATGTTTGTCAGAAGCCATCATGCGCAGTAGAGACTGGGCGCATTCAGCCAGTCTTCACTGCGCAAGACTGAATCGCGTGGAGCAGGGAAGTAGTGGCGCTTAACCCTTCGAGTGCCAGAGGGGTACCAACACTTTGCAAAGCAATGCGTTTAGTACCCCCTCTGGCACTCAAAGGGTTAACAATAGCCGGACCTTGCACGTGTACATGGGCTTTTACACTAGTATGAAATTAAAGGCTATTGTTGAAAGAGTTATTTAACTCGTTTGATGCTAATGGGGCGTCCAACGCATTGCACTGCAAAGGTTAACCACTTTAGTCCTGTAATAATGGAAATATGGATCATTAAAACGTAAAGGGATATATCCATATATAGATGAAAGTAATCCAGTCCAACAGCACCACATGAGATAAATACCAATTCCATATGTAGTTAGGTTAGGCTATTAATTTGTTAAAGTTAAGACCGCTCCTGGTTAAATCAATGCGAATTTGGGGAAAGTATATTTAGTCCCTGTGGTACATCTGGTTTGCCCCAAAATCACCCCCATTTTTTGTCTTTATACAAATAGTTATTGTGTTTACTTAATTCAACAGTTTGGGCTCTAGATAGATCTACAGCGCGCTGGAGAATGCTCTGGACTCCAAGGGGTTAACTGCTAAAATGTTGGGCACTTGAACAAATATAAATTAAATTAATATTAACCCTTTGAGTACCAGGGATGCGATGGACACCAATGCGATGGACACCACTTTGGCTCTCAGATGGGTTAAAAATGGAGTTGTGGACTATTACATTTAACTATTTCAGGGCCAGAGGGGTGCACAAGGTTAAAATGTTAATTTCTTATAATATCTTCAACTTCAATGCATGCAATGCATGCTCTAGTCATTGGCCCTGCAGGGGTTAATTGTCTGAGGACACCTGCGATGGTAATTCAAAGCCTTCTTAGTCATGTAGCGTTTTCACTACAAAAAAATGATGATCCTTACTATGGGTGGCAGATTTTAAACAAAACAATATATATCGTATATAATAATTCGCTAGGATGTTTGTCAGAAGCCGTCCTGCGCAGTAGAGACTGCCCAAAGCACAGAATGCTGGGAGTTCTGTGCTGGGAGCATTCTGTGCTTTCGGGCAGTCTCTACAGTGCATGAGTGCGGCGCAAGACGCAGAGAAGGACCAACCTCTTAACAATTTGAGTGCCAGGGGGCACGCAACGCATTGCAAAGCAGTGCGTTGCGTACCCATCTGGCACTCAAAGGGTTAACATCACCTGAACCTTGTCCCGTGTACACCGGCTTTTACACTAGTTACATCATATGAAGTTAAGAAGATTAGCCGCAACTATAGATTAGTAATAGAGAAACTATTGTCATCGATAGGCAAATTAAACCCTTGTTAAGAGTTGCTCTTAACATTAAAAGCTGGTCTCCAAAGTGCTATAGCAATTTCAGTGTTATGTGAACAATTAGTATAGGCTCGTTCTGTGTCCCAGTCTGTATAGAAATATAACTCTAAATTGTACATTTCCATGTGCTTGATTCTAAATTACTCCCCACACTTAATTATGAGGATAAGAGGGGATACCTTATTCCTCTTTGTTATGGGATAAACTTTCAGTAATCCCAAACAAAAGAGCCAGTTCTGGGAGATATAGGATTTGCTTGCAGGATTATGGTCTCAGAGATAATGATGTGCAGTCAGCAGAAGCGAAGCTTTATTTTAATTCAAATAACCTAGTAAACAAACCATTGACATGTGTGCCGGCAAGAGGAGCTGTCTTCTGCTGCCACATTGGAAGGGAAATTGTATAAAAAAATCTATTATACCTCGTTTTCCATGGGTTTAAATTAATAAAAGATACGGATTAAACTACCCACATAGTCCATTAAAATAACAATGTATTTGCAGTATAAGTAGTCAATCTAATTTCAGTGTGTGTGTATATGTCTATATGTATGTGTGTGCGTATGTATGTGTGTTTACGTGTATGTGTGTGTGTGTGTGTATGTATGTGTGTGTATAGTTGTATGTATGTGTGTGTATATGTGTGCGTATGTATGTATGTGTGTGTGTGTGTGTGTGTGTGTGTTTGTGTGTGTATATTTGTATGTGTGTGTATATTTGTATGTGTGTATGTATATGTGTGCGTATGTATATATGTGTGTGTGTGTGTGTGTGTGTGTATATATATATGTGTATACGTGTGTGTGTGTGTGTATGTATGTGTGTGTGTATGTGTGTGTGTATATGTATGTGTATGTATGTGTGCGTGGGTGTTTGTGTGTGTATGTAGTATGTGTGAGAGTATGTGTGTGTGTGTGCGTATGTATGTGTGTGTGTGTGTGTGTGTGTTTAACCCTTTGAGGGGATATCCAATGCGTTGGATACCCCTCTGGCATTCAAATGGTTAACTCTCTGACAGCTAGTAGGTGGGCATCCCTCTGGCACCCAAAGGGTTAATTGTTCTTTTGGGCCCTATGTTCAAAGGCCAGTGTAATCCGGGCTAAACCATCTTCATCACATGGGATCATTAAAAAGTACTTTTCCTTAAAATGGAATCGTCAACCCCACAATAGCTTTGAAATGCGTCGGGGACCTCTCTAGCATCCAATGGGTTAAAGCCCCCATTGAAATCAGTGGGAATTTGAGAGAGATGGTGCAAAAGGTTTTCTCTAGAATTCCTCCACTCCTCTTTCGAACGTGTGACCCTTTGGGTGCTGGAGAGGTGTGAAAAGGGTTGACACTTATTAAAACTATTCTGGCCATTTGTTCTTGCGAATATTATATGTAAAATACATTTGTATTTTGTATGTACACAACAGCAATATTAAAATCAGTATCTATAATCACGTACACTGATATAGTTCATCAAATTATATCTACAGTCCAAGTGATTGCATCTTAAAATAACTTTAACCTGCTCGCTCCCTCCCATCTCCAAACTGTACATGCAGATTAACCCCTGAAAGGCCAGAGGTGGTAGATCGCAATGCGTTACGCGCTGCTCAAGGTTTTAACTATTTGAAAGCCAGAGTGGTAGCCAAAACCCCTCTGGCAGTCAAAGGGTTAATATCCATGGACTCCGTCTCAGAGAAATTGGCCAGCAACGCATTTTGGAAGTTATAGAGTTTGTCAGAACTGGTTACAAATGAGTTGGGAACTGAATTCACTATTACAGTTAAGATATAAAGTAGAGATGCATTTAAGGAATATTAGTGAATTATAACTGAATTATAACAAGACACTATAATATGAACTCTTACTTATATTAACTAGTTTATGTTCTCTTTAACCCAGTGAGTGCTAAAATAGTATCCAACGCATTGCGGTGAAATACATAGAATACATCTCTGGCGCTCAATGGATTAAAAATCTTGACTTCTTATTTGTCAGAAGCGTTCATATCTAACTGTATTTTGTCAGTGTAAAAAGACCTCGCCCTTGAGGACCAGAGAAGTGCTCATGTCAAAGAAATGCGTTTCACACCTATCTGGTTCCTAATGGGTTAATCACTTAGCTTTTACTCTTATAGAATAATCTCCCACTGAGACATACGTGCCATTTATTATTTTGGCAACAGAGAGTTGATTTGCAATATAAGATAAATATTACAGTATCTTTAAATTATTTCCATTAGGTATATTTCATATTGTATCGATTTTTTTCTAATCAGTAATTACTATGATCTCCAACCGGTGTCGATCTATGCACGTTAAGCACAGTGCCGTGTGTATGTCCTTCTACTGATTTCCATTCTGCTCCCAGCTCCTAAGAGTCCTATTCAGGAAGCTAATTATGAGCAATTGTAGAGCAAACTAACGCACTGAATATCTCTCTGGCACTCAAATGTTAAATCGGCCTCAAAGCGTTATGATGTTTCAGGTGCACACTGGATTATAATCCTTTACAGAGGACATTGCACAAAAAAGGTATATTTCCAGGTAGACAACCCAAACTGAAGATCACTGCACCAAACATTCAGAATATTAGCCTGTTCTAAATTATAATAGTGAGTGTCAATTAGACATATTATTGGGACAGCAATGACGCATTGTATAGGGCGACTTTCCCCTAATTTGTACTCAGTTTATTACAGTCAGTGATGTTATTGTTTATCAGATAATGTGATGACAGAGAATCTCATAACTATGCACTTCCATATTATATCCCCTGTTAGAGAGCGAGAGTTTCGCAGTCCAGGTATGTATAGATTATAGGGGCTGTGTGAAAGCTGGAAGATACGTTGACCTCTCTGACATGCAATGGTTTAAAAAAAAAAGGCCAATTTTAAAGTAAAGGAAATGTTTATTTGTTTATATCTCCGGTGGTTTGTTTCAAGATTTCTTATTAGGACATCAGCCTGTGACAGGAGACTGTGTACTAGACTGCTGTTATCCTGGGGCAAACTGATTGTACAGGAAAGATCAACACTACAAATTAGCGTGCTTTTACTTGTCCCTCCCCTTATAGCTGAAATGGTTTGATTCAGATTATCTCGTTTTAGTACATCAGAAGCCTTAGAGGGAAAGAGTATATATATATATGTGTGTGTATGTATATATATATATATATATATATATAGCTGATATCCCTTTGAGTTCCACAGAGGTATCTAGCGCATTACAAGGCACTCAAAGGGTTAAACTATAGAGTGGCCATCACTGTTAGAACTATTCCCCCTGTTTTCTTCATGTAGACTTCTTTGTATACACCTTGAGACACAGACTATATATATATATATATATATATATATATATATATATATATATATATACTAAGGAGAAGTGGAGCAGTTCTGGGGCAAACCAAGTGCATTAAAGGAAGAATACCATTTCCCCTAATTCCCATTGCATTAAAAGGGCGTTTTGGAATGCCCAAGAGGAATCGCTGTAGCTTTCATTGAGTTAAAAGCCCCCATTTAAATCAATAGGAATTTGAGAAATGTTTATTTCTCCCATATAGCGTATTTTTTTGCCCTAGAATTGACCCCTTCTTCTTAGTACATCTGCCACGTCGTCAGATATGATGCTATGTGAAATACCCCTTCGATGCCAGGGAGTACCTCATCGCTTATCCTTACAATATGCTGCTGGCCTCTCCGACAGTAAATGGGGTTTAATTACGTTTTTAATTCTTTAGAAGCAATGCTTTGCGCATCCCTCTGGTCCATTTAGGGTTAAAGTTAGCCGTTATCTGTCCTCTCCACTGGAAATATATATATTAAGGATTGAAATAGATTATCAATTTACAGTATCGTACATGTGTATTTACCTATACATCATTGATAACCCGTTGAGAGACAGAAGGGGTTTGATCATGATCAGTATTGCCTTGCACACGCTTCAGTCGCTCAAAGGGTTAACCTTCTCTCAAGTCAAGACAGCCATTTATTTGTTCGCTCACTAAGCACTCAAAAGGTTAAGAACAATGTTAACAAAAGAAAAAGTTAACACCTATAGCATAACGCCTAAGTAATTGGATTGCACATATTAAGCTTAACCCCTTCAGCGACCTTTCTACGATTCAAGGAACTTTAAATAGAGTTGAAGGCAAACCACATTGTTATATCCATAAAACCATAAAATATTGTTATCTCCAAATCCTCCTTTATACCACATTAAGAATGTTGTGATGTTATCACCTATGAATAACTCTAACCCAACGTGTTTGCTTTTCGTGTTTCACAATGTACACACACACATATATATATATATATATATATATATATATATATATATATATATATATATATATATATATATATATATATATATATATATATAAACACATAACAATATATGCCTATTAACAAAACAATATAGTGGTGCATGTCCTATAAGATATTATATATTTATTATAAATAAAGAATAATAATAATATTCAGAGCAAGAAAGCACTCATCAACAGCGGGAGATGGCAAATATGTAGTTTATTCCAAAATGTCATGGAGAAAAAGAAACTTCATAATATATATACATATATATATATATATATATATATATATATATATATATACTAGTGTAAAAGCCCGTGTACACGTGTCAAGGTCCGGGTAATGTTAACCGTTTGAGTACCAGAGGGGTACGCAACGCATTGCTTTGCAATGTCTTGCCTACCCCTCTGACACTCAAGGGGGTTAAGCGGCCGCTTTGTGTGCAGACTGCCCGAACGCGCGCAGTCTCTACTGCGCAGGACGGCTTCTGACAAACATTGTTAGCGAATTATTATATTGGATATATATATACATATATGTGTGTGTGTGTGTGTGTGTGTGTGTGTGTGTGTGTGTGTGTGTGAGAGAGAGAGAAACGGGGTACTGTAACTGCCAGCATCACCTTGCTTTTCATAATTAGCTGATCAGCAGTGGAGGGGTTAATGTTCTGAACCTCTGTATTCATCTATCCTCAATTCAGAGTTATTCATGCAAGGAAATGTGCACAAATATAAGGCATATGTTGCTAACTCATTGTGTTTACCTGTGTGACACGCTACCTGGGTAATCTTGTGCACAGTTTGCATTGCACATTAGTCAATCTAGACTTTAGTCAATACGATTTTAATCTGATTGTAAAGGAATAGGAAAAAATAAAATATTAACATATTGAGGTTGATGTACTGTACAGCAATGGAGTAATCCTGGAACAAACCAAGTTCACCCCATGCGGCAACCCCCCCCCCCCCCACACACACACACACACATGAATCAAAAAAGAATTTTAACCACTTCAATGCCCTAGTGCTCTCCAACCCATTGTTTATCAATGCGTTGGACACATCTCTAATATCAAAGGGTTAAAATCCTGATTTAAAGCAATGTGAATGTTATTCGTCTCCTGTTTTCCCCCATAATCACTCCAATTCCACTTAGTGCATCAGTGGTATTATACATATCGCATATCATTTTTCTTTTTGAAAATCTGAATAATTTAGAAGCTTTAATTTGTCTCTATCTGTGGTTATAGCCGAAATCAGCAGTTCGTTGACCTTGTGTAGTTCATTATTTCATCTAAAACTAAGCACTTTGTGTAACCTCACCTGTGAATAGCGTTGTATTATAGCTAAAACACGTTAAATGTAAAATCAACAATGAAGCAAAGCACTTAGGTTCCCTGCGTTACATTTGCTTATTTTCCACAGAACTTCAATCAACCTTGAAAAAGAAAAAAATATATTGAATCTTTAAATTGACATTAAACCTCCATAATCCTGTGATTTATTAAATTGCTACTTGTGTTGTTTCAAGTAGTAAGTTTTCTGACGATTGCATTGTGCAAAATCTTGCAAACTTCAAAGACTTGTATTGTGGTCCACCAATCCTTTTAACAGCCAGAGTAAAAAAATACTGTATATTGCTAAATACAATGCTTGGCTGACCA
The DNA here is from genome assembly GCA_037306005.1 of Rhinophrynus dorsalis. Classification (NCBI taxonomy): domain Eukaryota; kingdom Metazoa; phylum Chordata; class Amphibia; order Anura; family Rhinophrynidae; genus Rhinophrynus; species Rhinophrynus dorsalis. The sequence goes on along the minus strand of CM074720.1, from coordinate 385,997,016 downwards.
TGAATACCTGCATTTGAAATATCATCAATAACCAGAAGTCCGCCTCCTACTAGTGTCAAGAGTTGTTCGTTTTGTTGAACACGTGATAACTAATGGGCCAAAAGGCACTGCTAATTTTTACAGATCACTCTATCTATCTATCTATCTATCTATCTATCTATCTATCTATCTATCTCTATATCTAGCTATCTAGCTTTCTAGCAATTTATCTCTATATCTAGCTATTTATCTCTATATCTAGCTAGCCATTTATTTATCTATCTATATATCTATCTAGCTTTTTCGCTAAATACCACTAATACTGCTACAATCTTAACTCTAGCTTTTTCTCAAAAAGAGAGAGATATGGAGATCAAGGGCTGGATTCTATTTCAGGTGATAAATGTCACCTTCCATTTTATCAAACATTTTCCTATTGAAGTCTATGGGGAAACCTGGAGATAAACGCAGTGATAAAATTAGCACCTGCAATAGAATCCAGCCCTTGATCTCTATATCTCTCTCTTTTAGAGAAAAAGCTAGAAGGTAACTTTTATCACCTGCAATAGAATCCAGCCCTTACTTCCTTGAAACTGGCAATAAAAAGTGTTTGCCAGGTGAGTAATTTAATGCACTTGGGGCTGGATTCTATTGCAAGTGATAAATGTTACCTTCAGTTTTATCAAACATTTTCCTATTGAGGTCTATGGGGAAACTTGGAGATAAACGCAGTGATAAAATCAGCATCTGCAATAGAATCCAGCCCCAAGTGCATTAAATTACTCACTTGGCAAACACTTTTTATTGCACGTTTCAAGGAACTAATGGCTGGATTCTATTGCAGGTGATAAATGTTACCTTCTGTTTTATCAAATATTTTCCTATTGAAGTCTATGTGGAAAACTGGACATAAAAGCAGAGCTAAAATTAGCACATGTAATAAAATCTGGCCCATGGAGCGCTAACACCTAAAGATCAACTGAGGTTATACACACTTAACCCGTTAAGGACCAGAGGGGTGTTCAACGCATTGCAAAGCAATGCATTGCTAACTCATCTGGTCCTTAAAGGGTCAAATATCCTGTACTTCATGTTAGCATCTGTAAAATGTATGTATTTTCTTTCCTGAGGCCTAAAATCTAGCGTTACAAATGATCTGATGGAAAAGGCATGCCTACTTTATACAGGACTTTAGGGCTACCAATACTTGTCCAGGATTATATTTAAATGGGCTGAGAAAAGATAATGTCACTCTGAATACAAGAGCAGTGAGCTGGGCTCTCGGTCCATTTACTGTAGCTCTTATCTTCCGATTCATTCCGCACAAACAACATTAAATAAATGTTCTCCGAACAGGACAGTTAACAGACTGAATACAAATGAAGTCTACAGTTATAATGTAACCATCTAACATATAGAAAATTGCTCTTTAAATGTCTAGCTGTAAGTACAAGTTATTTAACGTTACATCAGCCTGTTTAATTATTGACTTTAGTGTTCTTTGGAACCATCAACGTTTCTGCCAGAAATCAATCAATCAATCAATCTATCTATCTATCTATCTATCTATCTATCTATCTATCTATCTATCTATCTATCTATCACCTAAGTGTGTAGATAGATAGATAGATAGATAGATAGATAGATAGATAGATAGATAGATAGATAGATAGATAGATAGATACGATTACACATCTATTCAGAATCTGTTGGTGGTGTTTTTAAATATATGAATTCTACAGGGAGATTTTAGATCCACCGACTATTTTTAGCAACCGTGATAGTAACTAATCCTTTGAGAGACAGTGGGGTGTGCAACGGATTGCTTGGTGATGTGTTTCTCCGGCGCACAAATGGTTAACACAATTACTTTTTGTTTTACCCAGTAGAGAAAATTAGGGTGCATAGGTTTAGTGGGTTTCTTGAGGTTAATCCTTTGAGTGCCAGAGTGGTATCCAACGCATTTCAAGTCAATGCGATGGGTACCCTTCTAGCTCTAAAAGGGTTAAAGTAATGCGTTGCTGCTTACTCTTCCAAAGGGTTAGTATCTCCTGCTCCATACAGCTTGCCCATTTGAAAAAAAAGAGCCTGGTTTAACCCTTTGAGTGCCAGAGGGGTATCCAACGCATACCCCTCAGGCATTCTAAGGGTTAAGGGAAAGTGGGTTCAGAAGTCACAGAGGTGGATTACTGTCAGCTCGGGCTACTGGGGGGAGTAATCCATCAGTTATATTAATTCCTATAGAAAGGTAGACAAACACAGTAAGAGACTAACAACTTCCCTGCGGAGATCCATTGTCTATGGGCTTTCACTGATCTCTCTAACAGCCCATACAGCGCACAAAGTAGCCCACATCTAAATGCTGTGAAGGCTGATGTCCCATCTGTAGGTGGGTAGGGGAACACGCTTCATAACAATTCATTAGAGCAGCAAAGCTGCACTGACTCACAGCCTAACAGGGGACCACTCAGATGTGAAGAGGAGGAGGAGGAGCCCACTCACACGCTTTATTCAAGGAAATTACTGTTGGGATGAGCCAGCAGCATCTTACTCTGGAAGTCTCGTTTATATGCGTTCAACCTTGCTGATTCCACTGGTACTCAAGTGTTTAACCCTTTGAGAAGCAGAGGGGCGCCCAACACATTGCGTGGTAATGCGCGTTGTACATACCTTTGATGCAATATATTTATCAAAGAAAAACTGAACTCCCATACATGGGACCTTTTCTTTGATAAATATGGTGCATCTTGTTTTCTCCAGAATTTTTCCACTTTATTTTTGATAAATGTAACTCAAAAGGCGTCCTTTTTCAAAGATCAACCATCGGTGTGTGCATATTTAACCCTATGAGTTCCAGAGAGGTACACACCGCACCTCTCTGGCGCTCAAGATATATTCTCATGTATCCCAAATGTGGGTGTTTACATATTTAATAAGAAAGGGAGGCCTCACAGGTGTGAAGTAAAAAAAATATCAGGTAAAGGTTTATTCCATCACTCATCAAGTCAAAGTTGAGATGTGTCCAACGCATTGCTTTGAAGGAGCTGAAAGCTTGACCAATGTGTGTGGTATTAAATCTTCAATCTGTGAAGCCTACTTTTTCTGTATTATTATTGTACATCTATATTTGATGTTCTGTATTACACCAAGGCATGTGTTACGTATATATGAGATAAAGATGTAGCCATTGTGCCATGGCCAATCCACTGCAGGCCAAACTGGGGGCTTGTAATAGTAATCTGCCACAAATAAATAAATAAAAAAAAAAAAAAAAAAAAAATATATATATATATATATATATATATATATATATATAATCAGGTTAGTGGGAGCACTCGTCGTTCTAGATGTGTAATGCCCAGGAGCACATTCCTATAACTTTGAAAGCATACAGACAAGAATAGGAAGCATCAGTGGGTCTTGCAAAAAGCTCAGTCAGACAATTTTGGCAGATTTTTGCACTACGCACTGGTGCTGCCTCTTCTGTGTGTGTGTGTGTATGTATATATATATATATATATATATACACTACACACACACAGCGGTGACTGTTTTGTCTATGGCTCTTGAAATCTTCAGTCCCCATTCTATATAAATATGTACAATTTGGGCTTATTTAGAAAAAAAAGAGGGAGACCCCTTTAATCCCAGGACTGCAGATGTGCTGGTCTGGTCTGCAGCAAATAAAAAATATATCTTGTGGGATAGTTATATTAAAATATGAAGAGATCAGTTCAACCTTGCAGTGTCTGTCTTTTTCTCCTCTGGAAAAAAAATCTTTATCAAATCCCTATTCTATGGCTTCAATAAACAGAACCCATTACCTCACGGCTGCTTTTGTTGGCCCTATACAAGAGAGAACAAAATGGTTATTCAGGGGAACGCTTTAGATTTTTATTGTGGGTAGTAATGCACAAAGAGCACTGTTATTGTATTAAAAAGAACCATCTGTAGCAGAAACAATGCCATCAAATTATCTTTGAATACCCACTGAAAAATATAAAGCTTTTTTCTTCTTCTGTACGGTGGGGGCATACAGCAGTGTTAGGATAACTGATTTTGTGTGTGTGTGTGTGAGTGTGTGTTGTTGTCGGCTCATTCTTCTCTTAAAAAACAGCCATTTGGGTTTTAAGCCATAAACGATGCTTCTTGTTCCAGGGGCTGCAGTGAGGAGCTGGGCAGAGACAGGAGAACGTGCACCAGCAGCAGGATGGATGGAGATGGCAGCTGGTGGCACGGGGCAGGAGATCTCTACCCACTGCCCAGGATTCATGGCTTGTTGGAGACTTGGGGGTTCTCAAGGCTGGTCTTTAAGGGTTCCTTCACTTCAAGGACTCCCCTTTATTGCTGCCAATCAAACCCTTCAGGAGACAACACCCCGAGAGACTGCCTCGTAAGTAATTGCAATCCAACTTTGACACCCCCTCCCCTTGATGCTATTTTATTTTGGATCTAAGAGTGATCTGCAAACCCGCCCATGTGCCAATCATCCGCAGAGCCTGAACCCTTGTGGGCACAGGCAACCCCATTTAGGTTCAAATCAGTCTCTTTCTTCCTCTCTCAGTCTCACTCTTTCTTTGGGCCACACAAGCACAATGAAACTGGAACAATTCTGGGGCAGTATATGGAAAAACGAGCATTTTCATTTATATAAATTTGACTTTTACTCACTTGGTTGCTAGATAGGTCTACAACGCTTGGAGATCCGACTAGCAGTCAGGGGATGGAAGCTCATTTAAATCACTGAAAATCTGGGGGATTTTTATTTGTTCCTATGGTGCAGTTAATTTACCCAAGAACCACTTAATTTTGTCTGTGTATCTCTCTTCTCCTCTCTCTCTCTGTCTCCTTATACCCCATCTTTCTACCCTTTTCCCCCTCTCTCTCCCACTCCCTCATGTCTTTCCCCCCTCCCCCTCTCGCTTTCTCCCTGTCTCCCTCTCTTTCTTGAGAGAGCGACACCCCTCCTGGACTCAGAAGGGTTAACCTTGCCTTGCAAACTCCGCACTCTCTCTTGGGATTAGCAGGTGTCCCATCAACAGCACACACCTCTGGCACTTAGATGGTTAACACGCTTATTGCTGGGCTCTACCGGGCACTGGCATAATCGTTGCGCACAGAGCCTGGACTTGTTAACCATTTCATTGCTGTGCTCTACTGGGTTTGATGCTTAGCCCGTTTGAACAGATGCTTCGCAGGGCTACCTGTGTTGCACACCACCTGTAACTCAAGTTGTTAACCCTTTCATTGCTAGACTTTCTCCCTTGGTGAATCACCCCGTGCCAGTTCACTGTTAGGAATACAACTCTGTTAACGTGTATGCAATGTCAAACGTTGGACAAATGAGGGCCAAAGCAAATCGAGCGATAGGTTACAAACAGAAATTCCCATTGACTTAAATGGGAATTTATATTCTACTGAATACTAGAGGTCTCTGTGCTGGAGACGTTTATAGCATTAAAGCGATTAAATGTCCCAGTTAACCCTTTGAGAGCCAGAGGGGTGTCCAGTCCAGCTGGGACTTTACACATTTCCATTAGTCCCATTTGATGCAGTTGCTTTGCCCCAGAATTGCTCCACATTTGGTTCTGTGCATATTACAGCCAAGAGTTTACTAAAGCTAACAGAACGTTTAGAGCTGCCCAGTGCAGACTCCAGGCTGTGTGGGATCAGTGACAGCTCTCCATTAGGTCATGGCAGCTGGTCAATACAGGATGGGGTATACCAGCTGTCTAGGGTGTGGTGGCACTCAGTGATCTGACCTTGTAGACCTGGCCAGTTCTCTTATTGAAGAAAAATCCACTAACTAAACTAATCTAGGGGTTCTTTGGTGACGAAAACAAAGGTCTATAGAAGCGATTTTTTTCTGCTTCGTTAGAAAAACACAGAGCCTATATCACCTAAATATTGTACTGATATAGTCTTTACAAGTTTGTCAGAGCGAGGAAAAATATATATGTATATATATATATATATATATATATATATATATATATATATAGTAAAATAAGAGCAAATCAAGCAAGAAAAATTACCCAGAAACGTAACATTATATATAAACGTACAAAGATACCTGGTCCTTTGAGTGCCAGAGCACTCCGAGGGATAAAGGGTTAAGAAGCAATACCATAAGTCTTTATTTAGATAAGGTTGTTGTAACAAAAATAGGTAAATATAGAATCTCTAACTTCTAATGCATTAAAAATCATTGTATTACTTTTTCCTCAACACTTTTAAAAGGATCAAGTTTTCACAGGACAGATGAAGCAGTTACACCTGTCAGTTACTTAAAGGAATACTAATACAAAAAAATAAATATGTTAATATAACTTTAAATATCAACTCCTTACAACTAGAACATGTAAAACTTAATTATTTATATTATAGCCCTAACATATACTCCTAAACTTGCTTTCTAATGTACCTTTAAATTGCTGTGCTCCGATGGCATGTAATGTTTTGTATGTTGTTTGTTTTGGGAGATAAAAGCTATATTCAAGTAACTGTGGTTAGTGCACATTGCTCTTTTAATCAGAAAAGCTGTTATCTTATCTTATCCATTTTAACCCTTTGAGTGCTAGAGGGGTACCAAACGCATTGCTTTGCACTCAAAGGGTTTAAAGGGGACCCAGGACAATCAATCTGAGCCCCAAAGCTCCAGCGGTATAGTAATGCCTAATACGGAAAAACATATATAATGCAGTATTTATCTTGCTAAGTAAAACAAAGGTATTCCTACTTCTTATACATTTTTCTTTCAAAGGTTACTGAAATTCAAACTTGTGTTTTTGGTGGTATAGTATTTCCATGGCCTAAGATGTTATGGTAGTGCTTTTGCTACTGCAGTATATGAACAGCTCTGGTCAATTGATGGCAAACCTCCATAGGATGCAGTAGCAATAGCGCCACTGTAATATTACTGGCCATGGAAGTACTGCAACCTAAAAAATGCACGTTTGAGCTGCAACAACTTTTGAGTAAAGCTTCTATCAGCAGTGGGAACTATATTGTTTAATTCTGTAGGATAAAGACTCAGTATATATTTTTTCAATATTAAGCATGACTATCCATTTAAGTGTGTGTAACCCCAGATCATTTTTAGGTGTTAGTGTTCCTTTAACACTACGTTGTTTTCCAGGAGCAACTGTTAAGCTGCATACATGTATAAGATAAAGCCGGTTATACTCAGAGTACCATCCTCTTTTTTTTTTTTTTTAACCCATTAGGTACCAGAGTGGTGTTCAACCTATTGCAGAGCGATGCACTGCATGTACCTCTGGCACTCAAAGAGTTAAGCAGGCATCTGAAAATGGTGCAGTTATTAGTTACTACAAATATTTAATAGTTTTTTTTTTGCAGCTTTAACCTTTTGAGTGCCAGTGGGTTAAGAGACCTCTATTTAAACCTCTTATTCAGCATAAAAGAGCATATGTATAAAGAGAAAAGTGAAGAAATTCTGGAGAAATACAACTGTGACATAGGTAACAAATACAAATTCTTCAAACTCCCATTGGTATACATAGGATGTTAACCCAATGAATGTCAGTAGGATCTCAAACAAAGTTCAATGGCATTCAAGGTGTGAAATTCACCTTTTAAATCAATGATTATTTGTATTTGTTGCCTATAGTACAGTTGGTTTGCTCTACCTTTCTGTATAGATATGGGCCAATGGGAGTATGCACTGGGATATGCACTACTAGAGTACATGATCATATTATTGTACACCAGCTCATGCATCCAGACTTCAATCACACTTTACAGTCATCAAGCCCAGAACACCTCTCCTATGGCACAAGAAGGGAATGGAGTAAAGTTACAGCACATTCTCTGTGCCTTTTTTGAACACTATGTAAAACAACTCATAGTGTAATGAAAGACCCTGAAACACCATGCATGTCCCCACCACCCTGCCCTTAATGCAAACTGCCTTAGGAGTAGAAATTTTGGCTTAAGTAGCTTAGTAAATTGGCAATAGGCAGGAGTACGACTAGAAAAATTGATAGCATCACCTGGTTTAGCTCAGAATCCTATTAGTATATCTGCCCTTCATCCTCCTTATATATCACATCCTAATGTCTGTCTCACATTTTACCCATATTAAAATTAGTCCCTGGCACTTGAAGGGTTAAGAACCAGAGGGGTGACCAATGCATTGCTTCACAGCTCCATGGGTCTGTTAAACCAGTCTTCATTGGCCCTGTTCCAGAAAGGCATCTCAGGCAACTCCCCCATGCATACAAGAAAAAAATACAAGAAAAAAAACTAATAATATTTAGCAGATAGTATATGAATCTTCCATGCTTCATCAGATGCTCCCCTACCTTGCACTCATTCTGGAGCTTCCTCTGAATCTATACATTGTCCTGGCCCTTCCCAGCCAATCAATGGGACCAGCTCTGAGGCTAGCCCAAACCTTTCCTTTCTCTCTATCTCAGAGGTCCTCAGCCAGGGTGCTGTGGCACTTTGGTATGTCATGAGCACCAGCTCAGGTACCACACTTTTTCCATGAAGATTTTGACAAAAATGTTAAAGCTGACTTTCTAATGTATCTTACGATAATGATAATACACAATATGATCTTTGTGGGCTTTCTAACTATGATACCTAAGAATGGCTCACTTTTAAAAGGTCACCCACAAAACAGCGTGCAACCACATCTCGCGTTTACCATTTTGCAATGATTAAAAAGGCAACCTGAGAATCACACACAGCATGAAAGCACGAGATTCTCAGTTCGTCCTATGAAACATCCATGAGAGAGTCTCAGGTCGCCATTTTTATCATTGCGAAATGGTTAATTCGAGTTGTGGTCACACCATCTGTTGCGTGCGACCTTTTAAAAGAATAACTATACATATTTGTATTGTTCCCTTATTTAAACCCTTGAGAAATTACCTATAAAATGTGAAGGTGCTCTGAAAATTCCAGATTCTATGTTTGAGATGCCCTGAACTAAAAAAATTGTGAACCAATGGTCTAACTAAACGGAATCCCACCTTAGCATTTTGAGTGCCAGAGTGGTATGCAAAGCAATGCGTTGCATGCCACTCTGGCACTCAAAGGATTAATGCACTTTGTGCCTTACTTTTACCCCATCTCACTCTAGATTGTAAGGTCTTGCGAGCAGTATCTTCTCCACTATTTGTATCCCTTTGTTACATGTGTTGTGTTCCCTAACTGTACAGAGCTGCAGAATATGTTGGCGTTTTATTAATCATTAATAATAAATATTAGAAAATGTTTAACCCTACGAATGCCAGAGGGGTACGCAACGCATTGCAGAGCAACACATTGTGTACCCTTTGGGCACTCAAAGGGTTAAAAATGACAGCAAAACTAATATATTTGTGACATGTTTATTAAGATTTGTACAAAAAATAGTTAATCCTGTATGTCAATACAACTTTCCCAACCTTTAAAACATTTTTGCAGTTCTGAAATTGTGTTTAATGATATGCTATAGCTGTCAGTGGAACTGTGCTATTAATCATTATTTTTTACATCACTAATACTTATTTCTTTGACACTCGCAAATATTTAAAAATGTACTGTTGCAAAAATGTCTTTATTGCAAATGTAGCTGTTAAACATGTGCAATGAGTTGATGTTTAAAAAAGTGTGTTAGTGAAGTTTAAGCAATTTGTACAACTGATAAATATGCCTCAATGTTTTCATTCTGTTTATTTAACCCCTTAAGGACAGACCACGCACGCACGATGCAGTCACTTAAGGACCAGGGACCTTTTTTTTTTTTTTTTCAGAAACCAATTCCGGGCGTGCAGCCGAGCAAGGAGCCCGGAATTCCATGACGGTCCAGGACCATCATCGGTCCTTAAGTGAAAACAAGCCATGACGGTCCTGGACCGTCATGGGTCCTTAACCCCTTAAGGACCCTTGACGGTCCTGGTATGTCATGGCTGGATTTGCTTTAAGAACCAATGACATACCAGGACCATCATGGAATTCCGGGCTCTCCGCGCTGCTGCACGCCATTCGTAGTAGTGGTGTGGTGGTGTTGGTGGTGGTAGTAGTAGTAGTAGGGAAGTAGGAGTAGGCATTGTTGCAGTAAAGGGAAGCCACATGTTTGGCTAGATGTGTGGAGAGAAAGTTTTAAAAGGTTAGGAGTATATGAAAAGAAATTTGAAAGAACCCAGGTGAATATAAAGAGAGCACTTATAGAGGTCCATGGTAAATGAAAAGAAAGTTTAGTGTGGTAAGGCGTATGTGAGAAAACATTTTAGAGAGGTTGTGTGTGGGAGAAAATAGAGGCCAGGTTATTTGAAGAGAAAGTTTAGAGAGGTTGGTGAATGTCAAGATACATTTTAGAGAGGCTAGGTATATATGAAGAGACACTTTAAAGAGGTCAGGTATATATGAAGAGAAAGTTTAGAGAGGTCGTGTGTATAGAAAGAGAAAGTTTAGAGAGATTAGCTATATATGAAGAGAAAGTTTGGAGACGCAAGGTGAATGTCAAGGAAACATTTATAGAAGCCTGGTGTACAAGAAAAGTTTAGATAGGTATATGTAAAGTTAACATTTAGGGAGGCAAGATGTATGTTCAGAAAAAGTTGAATTCTAGATCAGATTTTTAAGCATTTTTTTAATATACACTGCGTCTCTAAAATGTCTCTTCACATACCAGATGTATGCGAAGAGACATTTGGAGAGGCCATATGTATATTAAGAAAATGCTTAGAAATGCCATGTTTGCCTGAACAGGAAATTCGAGTGGACTGATGTGTGTGGAGAGACAGTTTTTATTGGTCTGGTATAAATGAGGATGATGTTTAGTGAAACCGGATGTATGTAATGATGAAGTGTAAAGAGGCCTGGATATGTGAAGAAAACTTATGGAGAGGCAAGGTGTACATGAAGATGAAGCTTAGAGGCTAGGAGTATGTAACCAGGGAGTTAAGAGACTCAAGGTATATGTGAAGATGAAGGGTAGAGAGGGTATGTGAAAAGAACATATGGCGAGGACAGATGTAGGTAAAGAGAAACTTTAGATAAATCAATGTATGTGAAGATAACGCTTTGAGAGGCATTTGAAGAAAACATTTGTAGAGGTCAGATGTATGTTGAGAGAATGTTTTGTGGGGCCATCAGGCATGTATAGAAAGCATTTAAAGAGGTCAGGGAAGTGTAAAGAGGACATTTGGAGAGACCTGATGTTTATGAGAATCCAGGGGTGTATGAAAACAACATTTAGTGAGGTCACAAAGAGAAGTTTGGAGAATTAAGTGAAAATGTAGAGATGCCAGGTGAATGTAAAGAGAAATGGAAAGAGGAAAAATATACAAAAAACCCATTTAGTCAGGTCAAGTGTACATTAAGAATATGGTTAGACAGTCCTTGCATATGTGAAAAGAAAAATTAGTAAGGCCAGGAATTTGTGAGGAGAACATTTAGAGAGGCCAGGTGCCTGTGTATAAGAAAGTTTCTAGGGGTCAGGTTTATGTGATGAAAGAGTTTTTAGAGAAGCCAGGTGTGTATGAAAAGAGCACTTAGTGAGGTTAGGTGTACGTGGAGAAAATGCTTAGAGCGGCCAGGTGTACATGCAGAAAAAGATACCAAGGTCAGGTGTACAAGAAAAATAAAATAAGTGAGGCCAAGTATATATGAAAATGACTTCTAGTAAGGCCATGTGTATGTGAAGAGAAAGTTTAGAGGCCAGTTGCATGTGAAAAGAAAGTTTAAACAGGCAGGGTAATGTCAAGAAAACTTTCGGAGAGGCCATACATATATAAAAATTAAGTTTAGATAGGCCAGGTGTCTGTGAAGATAAAGTTAAAAAGTTAGGTTTATATGAAAAAAAAGTGTATAAAAATCAGATGTATGTGAAAAGAACACATAAAGGGTCCAGCTGCATGTGAAGATAGTGTGTAGAGAGGCCAGGTGCATGTGAAAACGTTGATGTTTGTGAATATAAAAGTCAGGTGTAAGTGAAGAGAAAGTTTAGAGACATCAAGTGTATGTGAAGTGAAAGGTTCAAGATGCCAGTGTAACGTGAGAGAAAATTAAGGGATGCAAGGTGTAGCTGGAGAGAACATTTAGTGAGGCTAGGTGTAAGTGAAGAGAGCACTTGGAGAGACCATTTGTATGGCAAGGGAAATATTATAGAAGCAGAGGCCAAGTGAGCAAGATCCGAATGTCTGTAGAAGTCAGGTGCATATGAAGAGAAGGTTTAGAGGCCAGATATATGGGAAGAGAAAGTCTAAAGAGGCCCGTTGTATGTGAAGAGGAAGTTTAGAGAGGACAGGTTTGTGTGTTGAGAAAGTTTATTGAGGTCAGATGCATGGGGAGAGAAAGTCTGTAAAAGTCACATGTATGAAAACTTCATATTTAGAGATGCAAGGTAAATGTTCTGGTATATGTTAAGTTCATCTGTATGAAAAGAGAATGCAGATGTACATGAAGGGAGTTTGTGTATGTGTAAAGAGTTTGTGTACATGTGAGGACAGTTCTTGTGTATGCAAAGACAGACCATCTGTATGTGAAGTACTTCAGATGTTTATGAAGAAAGTTAGGTGATGAGAACATAGATATGTGGATAGAGTCCATGTGTATGTGAAGAGTGTTCATGTGTATGTGAAAGTGTTCATGTGTACGTTCAGCTCTAAGTTAAGAGAATGAAGTGATGAAAATGCAAGTACATATGAAGAGTGGTCAACTGTATGTGATGAGTTATGTGATGAGAGTCCATAGGCATGTGAAGAGAGTTCATGTGTATGTGGTGAGTCCTTGGTCATGTGATGAGAGTCCATGGGCTTGTGAGGAGAGTCCTACTTTGTGATAAGAGAATAAGACAGGGAGTGCAGGTACACATGAAGAGAATCCAGATTTACGTTAAGAAAGCTAGATAATGAGAGTGCAGATATATATGAAGAGAGTTCATCTCTATGTTAAGAGAGTTAGGTGGTGAAGGTGCGGATACATATGAATCTGTATGTGAAGAGAGTTATGTGATGAGAGATATGAGTTTGTCAAGAGAGTCCATGGGTATATGAAGAGAATTCATGTGAATTAAGTTCATGGCCATGTGACAACAGTTCGTGTGCATGAGTTGAGGGTCCATTGGTATGTGAAAAGAGATAATGTATGTGTATATAGGTCAGGTATGTGTTCTTAGGAAGAATACATTGAGATTTCTCTTCTTTCCAAATATGTCCTGGAGAGAATTTACATATGTGTAGAGAGTTTGTGTGTATGTAAATATAATCCACCTGTATGTGAAGAGATTTCAGATGTCTTTGAAGAGAGTTACATTATGAGAGTCCAAGTGTTTATATAAAGAGTCCAGCTATATATGATGAGAATTATGTAATCAAAGTCCATGCATATCTGAAAATAGTCCACTTGTATGGGAGGACAGTGATAGTGTGGGTATATAAGAAGAGAATTGTACTGTATATGAAGAGAGGTATACGATAATAATCCATGTGTATGTAAAAAAAGTTCACTTGAATGCAGAGAGGTAATGAAAAATAACAAGGTTCAAAGGAACAGAATGGTTCAAAATACTCATACATTCCTATATTGCCCTCCCCTTGGTGCAAGCTTCATAAAGAGAAGAATTTTCAGAGTAAATAACTTAGTAAATAGGCGTTAGGCAAGCTCAGCAGAGAAAACTCAGTCCCTGTGTATTTTTTGTACAGAATCTTATCAGCACACCCCATGTGTATTTGAAAATAGATCAGCTATATGTGACAAGAATCAGGTGATTAGAGTTAATTTATTTGTGAAGAGATTCCATCATGTATACACATAGACTTCAACTCTATGTGAGAAGTTCAGGTTTCTATGAAAAGGGTTCAAGTGTCAGTAAAAGCGATGAGTGGTGAGAGAGGTCGGGGTATGTGACAAGGATTAGACTTGTGCAGGACAAAAATTTTTGGTAAAATTCGATTTCGGACAAATTTTTTTTTGCCCATTCAGAGGATTCTGAATTTTGGACTGGACCTGTTCGACTCGGACGAAATTTGGCAATAGCCCGAATTATTCAGCAGAATTTAAAAAAAAAAATAAAAAATTTAAATTAAACAAATAAAAATAAAAAAATATATTGAACTAATTCATATTAACATTAAATCTCTAATGAGACAGGAAGGGGTATTTTATAAACCCCTACACACTTATTAACCCTTAATAGGGCAAATATGGGGTGAGTGGCAGAAATGTAACATGGCTTTGTGATACAAATGAATATACAACAAACACACAAAATAAAGCTCTGCACTCAAACTCCCACTACTCCTGGGCAGCAGCAATGGCTATAGTATACATCAGCCCAAAATACATAGTAAAAAAACAAAAAGAGTTACCTGCGCTCTGTCCCAAATCCCTATGCACATTCAAATAATTGGATGCTTTGGACCATATGTTCAAAGAGGTAGCGAAATAGCTTTTGGCGTTGGTAACGACTTTTCAAAGTACAGTGTCGTTGGGATCATTAATATATATTTTCAGAGAGTGTCAGTTGTGATTGGAAATATGTCTGTTGTCCTGACTGAAATTGTCGTATGTAACGACAAAAAAAGTCTTAACTAACGACATAAATGTCTTAACTAACGACAAAAAAGTCTTAACTAAAGACAAAAATTCTCACATTCAGATCACATTCCCTTCACTTTTTTCTTAACGTACAAATTTTGTCTTTTGAAAGACAGTTTTTTTTGCTATCCCTTTGAACATACGGGCCTTTTAGTTTCACTCCAATATCCATTTGAATGTAAGCTCACCTGCCGCGCCAAGGCAAGCCTTATAGGGGAGTCCATCAGGACAAAAAAATTATTTTGAATTACTCTTCTTAAGCTGCACCCATTATGTAACACATTATTACTGCCAAAACTGTAAAAAAACGTTTTTTTTTTTCATCTTGTAATTTTTTATGTTTTTAATAATAGATGAAAATTTATATATGTATATGTCACATCAAATTAAAGCCCTTTCTGCCCTTTAAAAAATGGTATATAATATGTGTTATAAATGAGAAAGATAGGAATTATGGTTGAACACACACATAGCAAAAATGCCAAAATTGCTTGTGTCCTTATGTGGTTAATATCTGCACTTTGCATAAACTGTAAAGCACCTTTTTTACCAGATCTATTTTTAGCAGCATGTCTCAACATTTTAATAATTTCAGGCGGGAAAGCGCCATGCTGTCTATTTTTAGTAGCATATAGCAACATTGTAATAGTTTGAGGCGGGAAAGCACCGTCCGAATTTCAGAAATTTACACCGAAATTTCAGACTAGTTTCGTTTCGGATTCTGATTTTTTTTATCGGCGTTCCTTGGCTTTCGGAAGGTCCGAATGATGCCAAATACGCCTTATTCGTCCGAATTCCGAAATTAGCCGAATCGCACAAGTCTAACCAGGATTTGGTCTCTTATTTATAAAGACAGACCAGCTATAAAGTTATGTTCTGTGTAAAAGACGTGTAAATTGTTCTAGCTGAATGTAAGGTGCGTACAGAAAACACATTTATGTGACTTGATTATGTTTGTGAGGAGTGATTACAATGGTGTTGTCAAGACAATTTAAGTGTGGGAGAAGAAAGTTCAAGTGTATATGAAGAGTTCACATGTGTGATGAGAGAGTTCATGTGTAATTGAAGAAAGGGCAACTTTAGGTGAAATAGTTCAGTTATATCTGTAGAAAATTGACCTATGTGTGAAGATAGCTTAAGTAATGTAAATTATATGTGAAAAAAGTGCATGAGTATGTGAAGGGAGTTATGAAATCTCAGTCCATGAGTTATATAAAGAGCTCAGCTGTATGGGAAGAGTCTATGTGCATGTGAAGATAATCCAGTTGTATATGAAATTGGTCCAGATCAGTGTGTAGAGTTCAGCTGTATGGAAAGACACTTCTGATGTATGTATAGAGCAATTGTATGAAAATAATACAGTTTATATTTTGTTTCAGTGCGGATGTTGCTAAAACCAGCATCACAAAAGTATAATCTAAATTATTCTAGAAGGGATAGTAACACTTTATATGTAAATATGCACTCGCACTTAAAGCAGTCACTCTGTATGCTGAAGTTGAAAGTTGAAACAAATAAGTGTTTATATATATATATATATATATATATATATATATATATATACTAGTTGAAGAGCCCGTTAGACGGGCTCCCCGCTCTGTATCAGCCTCGTCACTGGCAGTCTCTACTGCACATGACTGCGTAGTTACAAACTTTGTAGCAAATTATTATATAGGATATATATATATATTTATATATATATATATATCAATAGAATAGAAAAAAATTGAATAAAATAGTTGCACTCACAGATTGATGAAGGTCCCAAATAGAGGACTGAAACGTTCCAGACATGTTGTTTATATGATCTTGGTCACAATATAACTTTTTTGATACCTCATCTGTGAGTGCAACTATTTTATTCAATTTTTTCGATTCTATTGATGTTAATGATGAGTTTTGTACCCAGGGTGTAGAGGTTCAAGAGCACAAGTGCTTTGTGAGTGCCAAAAACTATACTGTAAATATATATATATATATATATATTTTTTTTTTTTTTTTCTTGCGTATAACAATGGTATATATATATATATATATATATTCATATGTATGTATTTTTTTTGTGTAGCACAATGGTACTCCCACTGCTGAGAGATGTTTTAGTCAAACATTATTGCAGCTCAAGCTTGAATTTTTTTTTAGGTGCAATATCTCTATGGCCTGAAATTGTACATCATCCTATGGAAAGTTGCTAACAGCTCACATGTAGCAAAATATCGGATCAACCAACACTATTAGCAATGAAAGTTGAAACAAATAAGTGTTTAGAGGGAGAGAGAGAGAAAGAGAGAGAGAGATCCACTATGAAACCACTCCCTCCTAAAGTTCAAATTGCCCAGGTGCACAATCCGTAGAACATTATGCAACATGTGAAAAGATTGGGCAGCACTCGTGGGACTTGATAAAGGTCTGCCATTTGAACCGAAACGTCGACCACTTTGTTGATTCTGTACTCAATAAACAGCATGGAAAAAGTTCCACAGGTGCTGCCCAATCTTTTCACATGTTATATATATATATATATATATATATATATATATATATATATATATAATATTGTTGGATTAAAGCACTCACTCTTAAAGATTTTCTTGCCCAGGTGCACAATCCCCTAGTATAGGCAGTAACAAAAAAAAAAGAGGGCAGTACCAGTGGGACTTATTAAAGTTGCTTTATTTATGTAATAGGGTTATATATATATATATATATATATATATATATTTTGCTTAGAACAACGGTATTCCCACACTGTTGAGAGATGTTTTATTCAAACGTTATTGCAGCTCAGACTTGAATTTTTTTAGGTGCAATATCTCAATGATATTAAAGTTGCTTTATTTATGTAATAGGGTTATATATATATATATATTTTGCTTAGAACAACGGTACTCCCACACTGCTGAGAAATGTTTTATTCAAACCTTATTGCAGCTCAGACCTGAATTTTTTTAGGTGCAATATCTCAATGACCTGAAACTGTACAGTGGCGCTGTTGCTTCATCATTCTATGGAAAGTTCTATCAGTTGACCATAAACCTCCACAGGATGGTGAAGCAACAGCACCACTGTCCAACTTCAAGCCCAGTGGCGTAACTATAGGGGTCGCAGGGGTCGCACCCACGACCGGGCCCGTTGCTCCAGAGTACCCGGTTGCCCCCGCGACCCCTCTGCCTGGCGCCCGTGATCTCCGTCTGGCACTGTAATAATGCAGAGCGTTGGGAGATGACATCATCTCCCAGCACTCTGCATTACTGAAGAAGACCGCGCAGGAGATCAACAAACCTCTCCGGGCTCCTGCCACTCCAGGGAGGTAGGAGATGGGGGCATTTTGGAGAGGGCCAATGTAGTCGAGGGGGCAAATGTGGTCCGGGGGGGCCCATGGCGCTTCTTGCACCAGGGCCCGGAGGCTTCTAGTTACGCCTCTGTTCAAGCCATTGAGATACTGCACCTAATGATTTTCAGTTAGAGCTACAATAACATTTGAATAAAAACCCTCTCGCAAGTGGGAGTGACCTTTTTGTACTCAACAGGGTAAACCCTAAACTATAAATTTCAATATATATTAAATGTTACTATCCCTTTAAACCAACAAAGTGATATGCAGAAAGTTAAAGAAACACTAATAACCAAAAATGAAGGAGGTTGCTATAACTTGAATTCTCACATACTTAAAGTTAATAACAGTTAAGTATTCATAGTTGCAACCATTACCCTTTGAGTGAAAGAGGGATACCTAACGCATTGCTAAGTAATGCGTTTCTACCCTTTGGCACTCAAATGGTTAAAATAAAGTCCTAAACTTGCTTTTTTTAATGCATGTGTAAATTGTACCAGTTCACAGAATGTTTAGTTAATGTTGTTGGTATTGTCTGCATTGTGAGATAAGAGCAGATTGATTGTCATTAGTGCCCACTGCTCTTGTACTGAGAAAACTTGTGGTCTTATCTTGGCTCAGTCACAGATAATCCTGAACAATCAATGGGAGAAATATCTGCTCTCAGACTAGATTTTAGGCCTCAGAAAATAAATGGAGAACTTGTACACATGCTAGCATGAAGTACTAAGCGTATAGAACTTCAGGTTATGTTTAGGTGTTTAAGTATAGGTACAACATATAAAAATATTTGAACCATTGTGTCTTGGATGTATAGGATCTTATAGGTCATGATACGTAATGATGGACTAGAACAGTGGTAGGCATCCTTTAACTCTCCAACTGTTGAGTATTGGTGGGTTAGCTGGCTGGCCAGGGAAGATGGGAGTTGGAGTGCCAAAGTCTGTTTATCAATGGGCTAACACATTAGCAATATATGATTCATCCCTATGACCAGTGAAAAGATTATTAATTATTATTAATTGTTATTCAATTATTTCATGTTCCTAGCATAATAATAACAGTTGGACATAATGTTTAATGATATCCACTTCCTCACCCAACCCCTTCAACTTACAGTACCAGAAAGGTGAGCAATACATTGCTCTGCAATGTACTGGGCACCCCTCCAGGGGGTTTATTTGAATAAAGATGTGAATATTACTGATAATTTACCCTTTGAATGCTAGAGGGAAGTACAACAAATTGCTTCACAGTGGGTTGGACATCCCCAGGTGCTTATAAAGGTTTAAGAGTGAATATGGATTTAGTATTTGATGTTTGGGGGGATTTTTAAAGTCCTCTTGCTTTTTTATTTAAGCAGATATTGTCAACGGAGCAACACAACGTATAGCATTTCCTTTCCTTTTAAATCAAAGAAATGTTATAAAACTTGTAATTGTGAAATACTCCTTTAACTCTTTGTGAGCCAGAAAGGTATCCAATGCTTTGGAGACTTCTCTGGCACTCAAAGGGTTAAAATATTGAAAAGCTTTCAATTTGTACAACCTTATAAAATGTGTCACCTTGTACAGCATCTTTCTGAGATGTAGAATGGCCCAACATACACAAACATGCATTTAACCCACACAGTAACCAGTACAGAGTTAGTCAAGCCTGCTCTTTAACCCTTTGAGTGCCAGAGGGGTATGCAACGCATTGCTTTGCAATGCGTTGCGTACCCCTCTGGCACTCAAAGGGTTAAAGAATGGAGGAATCGAAGGAAAACTATTGGACTACATAGAAAAAATACATTGCAGGTTATATCCTACTGTGTAAATGTCTGCTCCTGCTGCTGAGAGAAGTTTATTTAACCCTTTGAGTGCTTTGTGATGTGTTGCATACCCCTCTGGTGCTCAAAGGGTTAAAGTTATTATAGTGCAAACCTGCATTTTGTGAGTGCAGTAATTACATATCCTTAAATGTGATGGTGGTGCTGTTGTGATCACAGAACCATGCTGTGGGAGCCATTGAAAACCGTGATACTGCAGTACTAAGACAAATTTAGTTAGTTGGTGGTCTTCCAGCTGTTAGGGACTTCAACACCCATCATTTCCACCAGCCACTATGAAAAATGGAGCAATTCTGAAGAAAGTCAACTGCACCATAACGAGTAAATAAAAATTCCCAGAATGCCCATTAAAGTTTTTTTTTTTTTTTTACTTCTACAGATGTTTACACTATATTGAGAAGCAATGCATTGGAGGCCTCTGTATCATTCAATGTGCTGAAAGGCCCATTTAACCATCTGAGTGCAAAAGAGGTATCCTGAGACTCTCCAGCAGTTAGCTGGACCACAAATACCATCATCATCACCATGAGATGTGTAGCCCAACATATCCTGTCCAGCCCTGGAATACAGCACTATATAACAGACATTTGGGCTGAATGCTAGCTAATTTTCTGAGATGAGATTTTACACTACTCACTAGCACCTCTTCTGGCCTGATCATGAATTGCCACTTCTCCCTCCAAACAGAACACTTTGCCCCCCCCCCCCCCCGGACCATTATGTAGACTTCAGAAGCCTGAATTTTCTTTTTTGTCCCTGTAGGGCCTTAAAAACTCAGAAAGCCTTCACCCAAGGCTTTTCTTTTTGCTATTTGTGGAAAACATAAGCTGCCAGTTCTAATGAACAGCCTACAAAGAGAGCTCTTTTGAGTTTCTTTGGGTTAGGTGATACAGGGGAAAATTAATTCAATTACATCAACTATATTCGGCTTTGTGGTGCTCTAGGGTGAAAATTTGAAAATTGGGGATCCTGACACTTTGATTAATTATACCACGATTTAACTGAGCTCTCTCTTTTCATTGTTAACTAAGTTTTATATATTTTTTTTCCTACAAGAAAAAAAAAAGAAAGATAAAGGTTAATCTTGGGCTGCATGATACAGCTGTGATTGACAAGAGAAAAGGTGTTGAGGGCAGGTCGGGCTACGTTATTTACAACCCACTGCTTGCTATAGCGCCTTTGTTAGGACTGGAAAGCTAATTTAGAGCAGTTCAAAAGCACCACACAGTTAAAGGACTGCTAATGACTGCTAATTTCATTGCGGCCTCATACATCCCCAGCTGCTGTAATTAAGGATGTGCTATTTAAGTGCAGGTGAGGGGTATTTTGGGGGAGTTTTTTTTTAAATATTAAGGTACTACACCATAAAGAACTGATTGGCTGAAATTAACCCATTGGATGTTGCAGAAGTCTTCAGTGTATTTCGAAGTACAAAAGGGGTTAATTTATTTACAGTATGGTGCCTTAAAATATTAAAAAAAACCTCCCCATTTATAATAATACAATATAAGTTAAATCCAATACTTTCTTCAGTAGTATGAATTAGAAGATAATGTTAAAAAAAATAAAAAATAAAGGTTAGAAAGCAAATTATTTGGGGAAGCATCTGACTTTTTGAAGAGACCAAGTAGAAAAAGCAACCGAGCTGTAGGGAACAATTAAATAAAATCAAAATACAATTGACTTAAATGGGACTTTTAACTGTTTAAATATTAAAGATGTGACATCTAGCATTCATAGGGTTAAAAGAACATTTTAAATCAACCGGGATTTTCATTTCACCCCTACAACGCAATTGGTTCACTCTAGAATTTAACCCTTCGTGTATCAGGTGGGTATCTAACACATTGTTTCGTTGGTTTCCCTTCTGGCACTCAAAGGGTTAAATCGATTGGCGTTTTGGGAATGTTTATATGCCCCCTATAGTATTATTATTATCATCATCATTTATATAGCGCCTACTTATTCCGCAGTGCTGTACAGTTGGTTTACTCCATAACTACTTCACTTATATTTAATACCTCAGTATCAATGGGCCTTTTTGTATAATGACAATGTGGAGCAAACCAACTGTAATGTTTTGCCCCCTGTGGTGCAGTTGGTCTGCCCCACTTTGCTTCGCAATGAGTTGGAGACCTCTCTAGCATTCAGGGGGGTTAAAACGGGATTTTTTTAAACCCTTTGAGTGCCAGTGGGGTACGCAACGCATTGCTGAACAATGCTTTGCATACCCCTCTGGCACTCAAAGGGTTAATTTGATGACAGCGTGCCACCGAGTTGGTTAACTTCTGTTTGATTGGATAAACCCGTCATGTTAAAAGTTTGAATTAAATGCATGCTAGTTACTAAACCTTTAAAATAGATCTGATTGTGAAGTGATGCTATCGCAGAAAGGATGAACTAGATTATTACAAGTGATATCTAATTTATTTCAACCAACATCAAAGATTAACAGCTATGCATTCTTTTAGATGGTTAAAATTGACAGAAAAAAAAAGGTTTCAGTCTTTCTAGTCTTTTTTATCCATGTAGTCTAAAGATCTGTAGCAGACCCTGCTAAGATTTCTAGATGAGTCTTTGGTTGGTGATTGAGGATGTCTTAGATGTGAGGCATAGCTGAGCACGTTGTCTTGAGCCCCCCCTGTTGGACACAGTGGTAGCTGCACAGTGCCAGTCCCGGTACAACTCATACATCTTGGTTTGTAGAATTATTATTTTAGAACTTTTGAATTCGTATTCAATGGGAATCCATTTATCAGTAGAATATTCTAAATGGTAATTGAGAAAGAGGTCTTCCGGTGTTAAGATGACTGAATGATGAAAAACAGACGCTTGTTCTTGTAGTTTATTCTACACTCACCTAAAATGCTTTATGATGTCCTTACATCTTAAGAAAAATTTGATTAAAATGCTTCAACTCTATAAGATTTTCCTGGCAGATACGCGTTTCATTAACCCTAAAGATTTGTGTAGCACATTGCTTTGCAATGAGTTGCGTATTTCTCTGTCCGTCTTTAAGTATTTAATAAATGAAAGTGTTTAGATAGAGAGACAGATAGACAACATCTTGTATATGTTATTATATTCGGGTTTATTAACCCTTTGAGTATCAGTTCTTTATGCAGCAACGCATTGTTTTGAAACTCTCCTGTAATTTTAAATTCACCCAGAATACATACACTCAGTGTTCGCATAATCAGTGTATGTACACTTCTTTGTAAAGTAAAGGGTGTTATCCATCTAAGAAACATTAACCCTTTGTACAGCAACGCATTGCTTTGAAACTCTCTTATTTTTTAACCTCATCCCGAATACAGAAACTAAATGTTAGCACAATCAATGTATCTAAACTTCTTTATAAATTAAAGCCTGTTATCCAGCTCGTAAACATTAACCCTCTGAGTGCCAGAGTGATGCGCAATGCGCATCCCCTCTGGCACTCAGTGGGTTAAATACCCTTTTTATATTGGCCTCCATTGCATACTGGAGAATACTAATCAAGACAAACATCTAATAAAACCAGCGCAAAATCATGTTTCCTTATCAGTTAACCCTTTGTGTGCCCGAGGCTTATGCAACGCAATACGCCGGACGGAGGCATATTAATAAAGACCGAATTGGTGCAATTTGGGGAGGAAACTGAACATACCATAGATTTTTATGGGTTTTAACCCCTTGAATATTCGATTCCTGTACGCATTGCGACGCAATCTTTTTACTTTCTAGCATCCAATGGGTTAAAAGCAGCAATCAATGGGAATCTTTGTTTCCTGGGAAATGTTCCAATTTTGAGTTTATATATATACCTCCAAGAGTTAACGTGAAATTGCACTTGACTGCACTGTCTCTGTTAGAAATATGGAACACTTTGTATCCAGATTTACTAAACGTTTGACGTCATTAATATGGCTCACTGCGCCTTATGTATAAAAACCAAATAGAGCGATTCCGGTTCAGACTAAGAAAGACACCCTCTAATAATTAATTGAGTCGGTTAATCCCTTGTATGCCAGAGCAATGCGTTGGAGATCTTCCTAGCATTCAAGGGGTTAAATCTCCATTTGACCAATCTAATTTGTCCATATGATGCAGTTGGCTTTCCCCACAATTGCTCCACTTAGACTTAATACATAAAGCCCAGTGACCCATATTAATGAGATGAAACATGTATAACTCTATAATCACAATGTAAGCGTATGGCTCTGTTTAAAACATAATGTATCTATGATTAACCCTAATTTTTGGTACACATATATTCCAAATTGAAGTGGATAGTTACAGGTGTATATAAACCATGCGTATCTGGTTTGATTTCCCAATATTGGGGTACAATGCTGATAAATAGTGGGTGATTTTTCATCCAGCCACTAGGATCTGACCCAAGGAGATCAATGTAATATTTATATCTAAGTCGGTTCATTTTTTTATTTCTTTCATCGATCATATACAGTAGCTAATTATCAATGAATAAACGTAAATCAATACAGGGCTTCACTTGGCTCTACAGAAGAATATTTTGCCAACGAAGTTAACCCTTTACATTGCATGTCTGAATCATTGATACACAGGGTTTTTTTAATGTATAAGATGGAATATCAGAAGTACCAAGGGTGTGTGTAAATATTGGAATATCAGAAGTGCCCTTTGACTGCCAGGAGGATGTTAACCTTGTCTTTGCCAGGTGTTTGTTAACGCTTTGAATGCCAGAGAAGCGCCCAACTCATTGCTCAGCAATGCGTTGGACAACCCTACGGCATTCAAAGGGTTAAACGATTCAGCATTGTCACTTGGCAGATATACAACTTCTTTTTTTGCTGCGATAACCTTGTTTCCCTTCTCCGATTGTTATCTGATGACATATAGCTGCAGATAAATGAATATATGACAGATTTAAAGTGCTGAGTAATGAGAATTAATGCAGCTAAATCCAAGCAACAAGTCTACCAGATGACACTGACATGACATGAATTGCTTAGTACAACCCCCACACCCCATGCATCTCACTCAATGCGAATTAATAACCAGACTGACACCGGTTTATCAATCCGGAATTTAGAATACATTCACATTGGTATGTTACGCTGGTTTTTGTAAGAGGCAGGATAACTGAGCTGGAATTAAAGCTGATTAACACACGTTTTATTTTGTTATTAGGTGAATTATGTGTAGGGAATGAATGCACTTACAGTCAGAGATAGCATGCAACAATGGAACAATTATACAGTTTAACTGTTTAAATGCTAAAGGGGTCTCCATCGTAATTCGCAAATGGCAAGGGGTTAGTTACATTGCTAAATTAGTAATGTATGTAACGATAGTTGGGTAGATATACAGATAGATGGATGATAATGTTATTGCTTGCACACTGAGTATCTATCTATCTATCTATCTATCTATCTATCTATCTATCTATATCATCTACCTGTCTATCTTTCTATAACTAACCCTTTGCCAATCGCAAACCATTACCTTGGATACCCTCTAGCACTCAAACAGTTAAACTGTATAATTGTTCCATTATTACATGCTAGATAATATATTTTAGTCTTATTTTATAAATGTTACTGCTATGCACCCGAAACATAGACAATGTTAAAACATATCATAGTTTTAGGTTTTTAAGTTGTGTATAATGTCTGTCTGTCTATCTGTCTATCTATCTATCTATCTATCTATCTATCTATCTATCTATCTATCTATCTATCTATCTATCCTGTTTCACGCGATATGTGTATTAAGGACGCATCGGTGTAGCATAAAGTAGGTGTATATGAGAAAATAAATGGTCTGAAAACCATGCAGACATGAGTACTCTTAGGTCTTTGCGATGCTATGCAGTTTTGATTTTATTGTCAACGTTTCGCTTATATGCATATAGGGCTAGATTCTATTACAGGTGCTGATTTTATCACTGCCTTTATCTCCAGTTTTCCCCATAGACTTCAATACGAACATTTTTGACAAAAACGAGTGCTAAAATTTAGCACCTGCAATAGAATCTGGCCCATAGTGCCCATATGTGGAAATACTAGTTGACCATTGCATTAACTGTAATGCCACTGAGATAGGATGGAATAAGGCAGATGTGAATGCTGTGCTCTGAATTCCCTTGCTTTCAAGTGTCCTAAGAGTCCTTGAGAGAATCACCGGGTAGAACTGGACTGGATGAGGGGCTGTTATGCCTCTCCCTGTACATAGAATGCCTCTTCTGAGGACTCCAATTGCTCCGCTCTCTGATCGGCCAAGAACAAAAGGCAGAAGTAGTTTCAGATAATCAATAATATATCTCAAGGACGCTCTTGTGATACCGGGTAATGGTGATTGTTTTGGAGTATTGAAAATAGGAGCTGATTGTCCACCACCTCACAACTACCAATGGATTTTCCTTCTCTCAATCCACTTGTTTTGCTAATGTGTAGGTAGAAACAGGTTTAATATTCGCGTCCATTCAGACAGCTATTGAAAATGCAGTTTTGTAGTGCACTTCTGAGTACGTTATAATGACAATAATAGACACGTTGGGTACAAATATGACATATAGTTGTGTGATATATATATATATATATATATATATATATATATATATATACATATATATATATATTTTTTTTTATTTTTTTTTTTTTTCTGGGGAATATTCAACTTCATTGTTAAACATTGTAAATGATCAACAAATATGATGCTGATGAGTTTAACCCCTTGGATTCCATTGTAGGTACTTTGATCTATTGGTTCTTGTAATACTATTTTATTATTCCACATTAGTAGTAGGCCTCTCTCTCCAATTAGCAGGTGGAGAACAGTCGCTTTCCTTAGTGCGATTAATGTAAAAGGCCTATTGCACTGAAACTGGGACAATCCATCCTAGAGATAAAAATCCCATCCGCTCCACTGAGGCTTTTAACCCTTTGAGTGCCAGAGGGGTACGCAACGTATTGCTTTGCAATGCGTTGCATACCTCTCTGGCACTCAAAGGGTTGACTTCTTATATGCTCCTCTTTAATATGTTGAATTATTCTATAGTATTCAAGGGTTTCAAAGTCAAATTTAAATCAGTGGGAATTTGAAGCATTATTTGTTTTAAATGTGCAGATGGGTTTTCAATTTTGCCTTTAAATATTTGTCTCTAAGTGCATTTTCTGTTCTCCTTTTTAATCAGGTATGTATCTACTTTAGAACTGAATTTATAAATATGTTGTCCCCTGTCAATTTCTCTCTCCCCATACTCCTGTTTGTTAAGGAATGGAAAGGAGAAGTTTTGGCTGAGTCAGTAGCCATGTTCCTGGGAATTGAGTTACCAAGGCACTAATTATTTCAGAGGGAGATAAAACACTCATCGCCCTTAACAGTCAAATAGGCCCTTTTGAGGTTTTTAATTACAAAATAAAATGAGGCACTCTTTTTTTCGTTGACAAAAAAAGAAAGGTTTGTGAGTGGTTAAACAGAGCTTCCCCCAATACTGGTGGTCGTCAGACTCTACTAATTAGCAATGCTGAGAAATTCCTGTTAACAAGGACATTCTCCGGGTCTCTGCCTGGACCCCTGCAGTTCTCCCATTTCCATAAGAAGATTAGGAGTGGATGGAACACACTCAAATGCAGATGCAGAATAGAAACGATTTTAACAAGCAATATAATAGCAAGATGCTTGGCTAGCTCTCACCTAATTACCGCAACTTAACCCTTTGAGTGCCAGAGGGAAGAGCACCCC
Organism: Rhinophrynus dorsalis; assembly: GCA_037306005.1. Classification (NCBI taxonomy): domain Eukaryota; kingdom Metazoa; phylum Chordata; class Amphibia; order Anura; family Rhinophrynidae; genus Rhinophrynus; species Rhinophrynus dorsalis. Next base: position 385,969,609 of record CM074720.1, on the reverse strand, counting down.
CCCCCAAGTTTGGCTTTAAGGGCTAACCCTTTGGGTGCCAGAGCGTTATCCAGGATACCTCTATGGATCCCAAGGGGTTAAACGGAAATAGGCTTCTCAAGACAAAATAAGCTTTATTTTCTTAATTTATATTCGTCTAAACCGGATTTATTTACTTTATTAACCCTTTTAATTTCTGCTACAGCAATACAAACTTCTAATTATTTTATTTTCTTTCTGTTTGTTTTTACGTACAATTTTTCTGACCCTGGGCTGGATTATATTGCAGGTGCTGAATGTTAACACTCGTTTTATCAAACATTTTCCCATTGAAGTCTATGGGGAAACTGGAGATAAAAACAGTGATAAAATTAGCACCTATTATAGAATCTAGCCCCGTGTGTCTGTTGGTGGTGTGTTTACTGAGTGTTAGTTAAGAAAACAACAGGTCTGTGGATTTGGGGAAATCGCAGGTGTTTTTTTCCCAAGTTAAATTAACCCATTGAATGCGACATCTCTAAAACCTAAGAGGTTAAACGTCCAATACTAGATATATTTTTTAAAATCATCAATATATAAATTCACCATTTAAGTTGTGTAACCCTTTGCAATGCGTGGTTAAGGCTTAATTAATTTAGGGAATAGATAGTCTTTTTTTCTAAATGCTGCTATTTTGACACAAAACATTGACTATCTATCTATCTATCTATCTATCTATCTATCTATCTATCTATCTATATCTAATATATATTATTTATCTATCTAGCCATATATTATCTATCTATCTATCCGTCTATTTATATATCTACCCACATAAGGTAGACAACATAAGTCTAAAATATTAATGTTATTAATTGCTTTCATTTCAACATAGTTCCAACGCATCTCAGTATGCACTGTACAGTTCGAATACAGTAGCTAATGGTTCGTTACTTATTGAGGAAACAGTACCATTTCTTAGCTTATATATGAAGACATATATTATACACGACTCCTATGAACAAATGTTTTATGTTTGTCCACATTCCAAATATAATACAAAGCTAATTTATATACCTAGATTCTTTCTGCCTGACTACACTTATTTGACGATTTCAGTAACATATATATTTTCTGAGTTAGCCATATGTAGGAAATTCGGTGTTAATGTATTTTGCTTACATATACAGTCCCTGTGCGGATAAATACCATTCAACTGATAGAATATGGGATAATTCCATCAGTTTGAGGCTACCCTATTATAAATACATAGACAGACAGTGTCAAATTAATATTTTCATGAATGCATTAATGCTTCCAGACCATTATACAGAGGATATTCTGAAATCTATAAGTGCTTATCCAACAATGTCTCTAAAATCTAGCAAACAGTTTTCCTGTAAAATAATTAATTGTTTGCTTTGGAAATCAGAGCCAATACAATGTAGACTTAATTATATAAAGACATCCTAATTGTTTTATTTGACTAATGTATATGTGGAACAGTAGCTGATGTGGAAGGATGAGGTGATGGGATGTTACAGCAGTCAGCCAGTAGACGGCGCTCTTACACCGTTGGTTCTTAGAGTACGTTTTCAAAGAACCTGTTTCTGTTTAATCTAGAGAATACCCACTTTAATATCAATTGAAGGAACATCGCAAAAATCTTCAATGTGATATTCAGACTTATTCCAGAATTTTCATTCAAGGCAATGTACAACGAGTTAAAGCTAATACTTTGACTGTAAATTAATATGAAAACAGTAATTCAATTTATATCCAAGCAAAACGTATAAAATAATGAAATACAAAGTGTATTATTTTTGTCTGGTTATTTAAAGCAGAGGTGGGGAGGCTTCTTCCATCCGGTTGTTATTGGACTACAATTCCTATCAACCTCAGCCGACGTCGGCTGAGGATAATGGGTATTGTGGTCCGACAACCGCTGGAGAGCCACTGGTTGCCAATGCCTGATTTTAAGGGTGTAGGATTTGTTGTCAGTTATTGGAGACAAATATGAGTTGCTCATTTGCTAGTGATCTGTACCGCAGCTTTACCATTATTTATTTGGAGTCAAGTGCATTTAGCTACACGAATGAAAACAACAGAAACTAGGTAAACTTAGAGGATCTTTTGTTTGGCATTGTGTAATTACAAGAGAGACAAAACTACCTATTTGTAGTTTTTGATGCATCCCCCATTGAAATCTTTATATGGTGACAATAGGACTGCTTCTAAAATTACAATGTGGCCTTCCCCCAATTCTTTCAGGTTAAAGTCAGATTCATCAGCCACTTTATAATACATTGTGGTGAGCAATAGGGCGCTCGTTTTCTTCACTTACAATCACTTAGGAGTTGTTGTGTGCAGATAGAAATAGGGGTTTGGACTGTTGTGTTTCTTGCCATTTACATTTTTATTTAATCGTTCTTTATGCAAAAGTAATAGATTTTTTTTGTTTAAATGAATTTGCAATTGGGATTATTCTTCTTGGAAAAAATGTGCTTTTTTAATCTGCTACGGTGGCTTTTCTTAGTAGAATTAAGCACTACTCCGTTGCTATGGGGAGCCCTTTTTCTGTTTGTATTGAAAGAGATTCAGTGGACTGCTGGGGGCAAGCATTTGGAGTGGGGGTGGGAGGCAGGGCTCAGAGCAGTTAGTTGGATTGTGAATGCCAGGGAATCTACCAAACACCTGCAAACAGAGGGCCACATTCAGGATCGGTGACGATAATGATAATTTTAACCACAAAATACTTCTTATCCCAAATACGAAGTAAAAGGAAATGTAGCCTTATAGTGGAATGTGTCATTGTGAAGCTTGATGTGTGATGCTTTCCAAATTATGCCTGGTGGATGATGATCAATTCAAAGCATCATTTCGAGGACAGGGTGATTTAACCACCTTATTCTACATTGCTCAGCAATGCGTTGCATATCCAGCTGACACTGAAACAGTTAACCTCATGAGTGCTGAAGATAACAGCTCACTGTATAATACTTGCCATTAGATCACCAAATATTATATCCCAGACAGATCTCACTGCACAATTCGTCCATCTATTTATTTTGCTATAATTTAATTACACTGGGCAGCTGGAGTTTGTAGCTGTTGCCGAAGAGGTTAAATATACATGGACCTCTTCAAAATAAGTTTTAGAAATGCAGCAAAAATGTCCAGTTTCCCCTACTTCCTTCCATAGTCGTGTGTGACCTGTTGCTAGTGTGAGATGGGAGGGAGAGGGTGCTGTCGCCATTGGCTGCTGCCTTCCGGCACCCTCCTCTTGTGCTCGTGCAGCCGGCCCCTCACTGGCCACGCCCCACTTCATGCAAAACGCACCGGAGGGGCATCGTTGAGAGGAGAGGGAGCCGCGCTCTGATTGGCCAGCGGAAAGCCATTTATTCTCTGACAGCCCACATCACATGGACGGTTGTCTATTAACTTGTTTCAAAAAAGTAGCAGGACTTGTCAAACGCGCAGGGATGAAAAGTAGTTTGCTGGCTGTTTGAGAGCAAGAGGCACAAGTTGGGGAGAGAAGCTGAGGCACAAACAGAGCAAAACAGAGACATTTGGAAGCAGTGCAGAAAACAAAAAAGCACCAAGATCCAGTGTGTGTGTTTGGAGGGGACCTCTCTCTCCTTGTTTTTTTTCTGTGAAAAGGCTCCCCCACAAAGGCTGCGTGAATGTACAATATGATGGAAACCGATCTCAAACCTCCCGCCCCCCAGCAGACTTCTGGGGGCACCGGGAACTCCAACTCATCCGCCAACAACCAGAAGAACAGCCCGGACCGGGTGAAAAGACCCATGAACGCCTTTATGGTGTGGTCCAGGGGCCAGAGGAGGAAGATGGCCCAGGAGAATCCAAAGATGCACAACTCGGAGATCAGCAAGAGGCTGGGGGCCGAGTGGAAGCTGCTGTCTGAGGCGGAGAAGAGACCCTTCATCGATGAGGCCAAGAGGCTGCGGGCTCTGCATATGAAGGAGCATCCGGATTATAAATACAGGCCGAGGAGGAAAACCAAAACCTTGATGAAGAAGGATAAGTACACCCTGCCTGGGGGCTTGCTGGCTCCTGGGGCCAACAGCATGAGCGCTGGGGTAGGAGTGGGGGCTAGCCTGGGAGCTGGGGTCAATCAGAGGATGGACAGTTATGCCCATATGAATGGATGGACCAACGGGGGGTATGGCATGATGCAAGAGCAGCTCGGGTACCCCCAGCACCCGGGGTTGAATGCACACAATGCAGCACAGATGCAGCCCATGCACCGCTACGATGTGAGCGCCCTGCAGTACAACTCCATGAGCAGCTCCCAGACTTATATGAACGGCTCCCCCACCTACAGCATGTCCTACTCCCAGCAAGGAGCCCCAGGCATGACTCTGGGGTCCATGGGCCCCGTAGTAAAGTCCGAGTCCAGCTCCAGTCCGCCTGTAGTCACCTCTTCTTCCCACTCACGGGCTCCTTGTCAGGCTGGGGACCTGCGGGACATGATCAGCATGTACCTACCTGGGGCAGAAGTGCCAGAGCCAACTGCCCAAAGCAGACTGCACATGTCCCAGCATTATCAGAGTGCCTCTGTACCGGGCACAGCCATCAATGGCACGCTCCCTCTATCACACATGTGAAAAGCAAAAAAAAGAAACTTTTATTAGAGTCTGGACTTCTTTTCTTTTTTTTTTTGGACTATTTTTGTACAGAGAAAAATCTGGGGAGGGAGGGGAACAAAGGACTTGTATAGAAACCAGAGAAAGGAAATTACACAAATTAAAAAAAGTTCTAGGTAGGAACTTTGCAGAAAGTTTGCAGAAAACTTTACCAATAATATTTAGAGCTAGTCTCAAAGTGATGAAAAATGTTTTATTATTTGCAAGTAACTTTTTGTACAGTATTTATCACATGAACATGGCAATCACAATGCCTGTTGTTTAAAAGCTGCGACTTTGCCAATCTTTTTACAGTCATAGGTCAATGCAGCCAGGATTAGGTAAGCTGCGAATGGGGGGATCCTTTTTTTCTTAATTTGGGCAATTTAATCGTTTAGTTTAATCGTACAAAAGAAAAAAAAGCAAGGCAAGTACCTGTAAGACCGGTTTATCGGTTTTCCATTTAAAAAGGCATGCAGGCGGCCTTCCTTTACAGATGCAAACGTGGGTGCAAAAACTGGGGCAACCCAATTGCATTTTAGGTGAACAAATAAAAATCCTCCTTAATACAAATGTGTTTTTTTTGAACCATTGATTGCTAGAGAAGTCTCCAACGCAATGCTTTGGAGACCTCTCTAGCAACCAAGGGGTTAAATGGTTTTAAAGCCACATTTAAAACACTGATTTTGTTCCTTATGGTGCAAATGCCTTGCCCCAAACTTTCTCCACCTTGTACATGTTCATATAGCCCAACATTTTATTAATCTGTTCATTCTGTTTAGAGAAACAAACATGGCCGCTATTATTCAAATACGTGTTAATTTATAATAGGCTGTTTTCAGACTTCTTCACCCTGTTCAGATAAAAAAAAATCATGAAACTACTGTGTTTGAAATATTTTCTTATGGTTTGTAATATTTCTGTAAATTTATTGTGCTGATATTTTAAGTTTTTTTCCCTCATTTTCAGTAGATGTATTTTAAAATAGACTCGGCTCTGTGATTATTCCCAAATCAGTTGGCCGAAAGTCCGTGTACATATATATATATATATATGAACTAATATCACCCTTATAACAGATACATTTTCAACTTACGTTTTTACTCCATTATGCACAGTTTGAGATAAATAAATTTTTGAAATATGGAATCTGACATCCTTCCGAGTCCTTGATTTATTTTCAGACAAAAAATCTGTAACAGCCACAAAAATCCAATGTAAAAAAAGACTGTTTAGAAATTAATGCCAAAATGACACCAATAATTGTGTAATTTTTAAGTTACTTTATTTTTTTACTGATCTAAGAAATGCATGTGCTCATATATTAACATATAGACGTTAGGAATTTATGTCATTAACCATTTGAGTGCCACTGAGGTGTTCAATGCACTGCTTTGGAAAGCATTGGGCACCCCTCATTTAAATGGTTAAAAAAAAATTTCGAGGTGCTTGGCATGGAGAAGTTAAAATTGTTTTTTAAAAAATAATAGTTTTATATACAATTTACACATGCTTAACTGTTTAGGGAAATGTTTTCTATTAGAATACATTTTTTTAATAATAGTGTAATCTTAATGTTTTTACATTGATCATTTGGGAATGACAAGAAGCCAAGATAATGGAACATCTATCTCTATACAAGGTAAATTTGCTTTGACATTTGGTGATAAAGTGGATCAGTCTAAATGCTTCCATCAAGCACAACAGCTACTTTGTATTTTCAACGTAGGAGTACAAAAAAGTTATCTATATTGAAAACAAATTGCGCCTATTACAGCTGTTTTAATCCTATTTCTAAATTGCCAGCGGGGTCCAGAAAAAAAGTAACTGGATGATATCTGCATCTGATAACAAGCAAAACACAGAAGCCTTTTTGCCTGGGTCAAAATGACAGAAGAAAACTGCCGTCTAAGAGGTAGAGTTTGACTTTTAAGGCTCAATAATTCTGCTATTTATCTATAACAAATGGCTTTCACCTTGCTCTTTTCATGGCTGTAATTTAAATAATAATCTAATGCTCTGGTGAGATAGCCAATGCACTTTAAGTTAAGAGAAGGTTACTGAGGCACTTCATTATGGGATATTGATTGTGGTAATTAGATCTGATCGTTTTGGTATTGATTTGTAATCACTGGTAGATTTTGATATACCAAATATTCAGGATCCCTCTAGTTTAAGGCAGTTAGCCTGTACTTTAAGATTTTAATGTGGAGTGTGCAAGGGACTTCTTATCTTAATATTATCCTCTATCCATTTGATTGTCAAATTGGGATGTCCAACACTTCTTTGGCACTGATATTATTAACCCTTTCACTGTCAGATGGAGTTGAAACGCATTGCTCAGGCCTTTTAGGCGGCATATTGGTTTAACCCCTTGTGTGCAGGAGAGGTATCCAAAGCATTGAAAGATCTCTCTGTCATCCAAAGGGTTACTCAAAGGTAGCATCATGTATTTCTATAAACAGAAGAATATTCATCATCTGTTTTAAAATATTTTCCAAAAGAAGTGCATTTTGATAGATAGATAGATAGATATAGATAGATATAGATGGTTTATTTTGTTCTATAATTTTGGCCAACTCTGAATCAAGAGTTGCTTGTAATTATTCTGGATCAGAGTCTCTGAAGTAAGTCTAATTAATGCAGAGAATTGCACATTAACGTATATACCGATTAATCGTTTGGAAACCTTTGTTTGTCAGTTTTAACCCATCCCATGCGAGCAGCATCCACATCCCTCACCCTGCTGGGCTAAAGTACAGACAATGAAAATAAAGTAATCTAGAACTGAATTACTTTATAAGTAACCAGACTTAGGACATTCTAATTTGCTCATTTATGTCAAATGTTTGATGCAAGCCTTAACAATGTAGTAGATCCAGTGCAGGTGCACTTCCATCTCTGGTACTCTAGATATTAATAGTTTAATAACACAATTATTTTATTATCGGCAATATATTTAAAAATGAATGAATATTCCATTTCAGAAACGTGTTTTATGTTCGATTGTTTTTTTTGTTATCATATATAATAATAGCTCTTTTTAAAATGGTTGTTGTTTCATTTTGGTCTGTAATAGGTATTAGATGCATTAAGAGCATTATGCACAGATGAGGAGCAATCTGGGGTCAAACGAACTGCACTATAGAGTAGGAATTACTTTTATATTGGTTTAAATGGGCCTTTGACACTTTAAAGGCCGGAGAAGGGTCTTAGTGTTTCCTACAGAGGAGTTGGTTTGCCCCATAATGCACAAATGAAAAGAGAAGCAACTTTGGAGCAAATCAATTGCAACCAAGTGCAAAAACAACCATTACCCAATGTCCCCCGTTGATTTAAAGTGGACTTCGCAATGCTCCTGAGATGTCTCTGGCATTCAAGGGGTCAAATGGCAAATCAATGGAAATGTGAATTTCTCCCATGTTATGCTATTGGTATGGCCGGAATTTATCATATTTTCATTTATGTACAAGGTCCTAAGGGCTTTATTCATCAGTCTAAAAGGATGACGTTTTAATTGCAGTTTTGAATCAAACCAACTGCACTGTTAAAGGGGAAATACACATTTCCCAAATTCCCATTGACTGAAACTGGGACTCTTAGCCCACTCAATGCTGAATATATGTATAGCATTTAATAAATAGCCCCCATTTCAATAATAGGGATGTAAATTTCCCCTGTGATTCAGTTGGTGTGTAGCAAATGTGCCCCTTTTTAACCTGATTAATATAGCCCTAAATGTATTGTATCAAAACGGCCAGTGCTCTTTATATTCTGTCCTATGCCCGCAAGAGGATATGCGTTGGCAGTGTTTTACCCTTGGAATGCCAGAGGGGTATCCAACGCATTGCTTTGCAATGCGTTGGATACCCAATGGCATTCCAAGGGTTAATGTCTGCATAGAGACGCTCTGTCGTTTCTAACTGAATCCAATGCTGTTATTAAAGTTTCCCTTGTGATTTACAAGTGATTTTTTTAGACAGAGTGCTAAAATATTTCGCTGAGAGTAGATTAGTAGACGTTCATGCCAAGACAGACTATCTGGTAATATATACAGTCCCAGGGGATGGCAGCTCACATTAACTGCTAAATGAATATTTGACAAGGGCTTACTCTGAGGCATTATTACTACAAATGCGTCCCTACTGGACTTTCATAGGGTCAGAGGGCATCGGTTCAATTAATTATTTATACTGCTGGTAGATTTGGTTGTTCTTGCTGTACGTTTGCTCACAACTCACATGTTTTCACAGTTGGGCCCTCTCCAGAGAGAGAAATATATATTTTCAATCAGCAGTAACTTGCAGGCACACAAATGGAAGGGGTGACATGGGAATACAAATCACAAAGAATGTGTCACATCTTTTGTTAGTCATTGCAATTCATATATGCAAAAAAATCCTTATTTTCCTTCAGTGAATTTTTATGAGTGCCGTTTAATTATCATAAAAGTCCTAATTCTCCTGATCAGACTGTACTAATTAATAGGAGGGGATTTATGTAAAAAAGTGTGATAGTGGTACTTTGTTGTACTTTATATATAATTGGACCTTAAGAAAGTTTAACACATTAAGGACCAGAAGGGTGCGGAATCATGGTACCAAATAACAAGGTATATCAGTGAAGGACAGTTACAGCGGAATTCCACAAGGCTTGGTGCATCACTGTTAGAAAATAAGTGAGTTCCGGTCAACGTTTCGGCTCCAACCTGAGCCTTTATCAAGCCTGAATCGTTGGCCAGAGCTCCTGTAAAGTTCTCACAATTATTATTTCTGCATGTCTCTGTCTCATAGGCAATCCGAAGTTTCGGTCCACATCATAACCTTTATTGCATAAGAATTTTTTTATGGAGATAATAGCAGTCCGTGAATGACAAATGTCTGTGTGACCATATATCGGGGTTGAAAACCCTGTTATTGTTGTTGGACGGCTGAGGATGATGGGACTTGCAGTATAACAACAGTTGAAAGGTCACAGGTATCCTGCCCCTGCAATATACCATAGGGACCAGTTGAAGGGTCACAGGTGTCCTGCCCCTGCAATATACCATAGGGACAACAGAAAAGTACACTTGCCTTTCCAATTCATTCATCTCTGACTGGCTAATGCTGAATCTCAATTGACAGGCTGAGCTGCCAGTTTTCTCACATTAAATAAAAAGTGTTCATCGCCCCAGGGGAGAAAGCCGCGCTCCTTAGTTTTAACCCTTTCAGTGCCAGAATGTTAACCAAAGCATTGCATCACAATGCATTAGTTACTGCTGGCACAGAAAGGGTTATAGTAATTTGCTCCCACCCAGAGCCAAGCAATAGGGGGATCAAACACAGCCTCTTGTAAAGGGGGTTGTTTCAAACGCTTCCCATATCCCAGCTAACTGCCACACACTGCAGTTTCATAGATCCCTGATTTTCTCTCAATTGATTTTTTTTTTCTTTTTTGCAATTTAAATCAGTTGACACATTATGAGAGATTTTCAGTGGCAGACTGTCATTCTTCTGGGAAAAAGACTGTACAACAGAGGGACAGTGTTTGTCTTTTGACTCGGTTTAAGGAGCAAGGTGACGATTTTGTCACCAAAGTAAATAAACACTGGGAGGAATGTGAGCGAATTAACGCTCTTTGGGTTATTTCACATCCAAATTACTTAGTTTTATGGTTCACTTGTGAGGTACATATAGTAACAGGTGTAAAATTATGTCACCCTTGTTTTTTGCCACATGTAAATGGACTACACACTCTCTCTCTCTCTCTCTCTCTCTCTCGCTGTCTCTCACATACACAACTTGCATATATAAATGTGCCCTTTCGCATGTACACACACCTTTTCTCTGTCCTACATACACACAGACACACACAGACACGCTCTAATGTTTAGTAACTTTGGTGTAACTGGTCCGATTCCTGCCACTTATAGCCTTTTGATTTTGAGCTGAGGGGCAGCCCAAGCCCTAAATAGCATTATGGTGGAGACATCTCTACCTTGAAAATGTATAATACAAAACAAAGGACATGGTAAAGAGGGGACCGTTTTGGAGCACACTAACATAACCAGTGAGGAGGGGTGAAACTCACTACTGATTTAAATTGGACTTCTGAAGCCTTGAATTTTTGAGAAGTCTCCACTCCCGAGATTTCTGTGTCATTTAATGGATTAAAATTCCAATTTAAATAAATGAACAAATCACCTCCACACATCATGGTGCAGTTGGTTTGTTCCAGAACTCAATGAATGAGGCACAAATGTTTTTTTCTGGAGGATCTGTGTATCCCCTCTTACAAGTCTATGATCCATTGGTCTTAAAATCAATGAGCCTTATAATTGCAATGTTGGTTACTATAAAAACACAATTTTTGCACACAATATGGCTATTTTTTCCTTTAAATATATTTTGTCGTTAATTTCTTCGAAAATTGGTTGTATTACTTATTTTATTAAAACCAACACTTAATATGAAATCAGTCACAGCCTGGAAATATATACACCTGGGGTGTGAGCAAAGTGAGTGAGATAATTCCAACTGCTAGGATCCTTAACCAGAGAGAGGGACCAGTTTAAGGGTGAGGTCACAAGTGTCCTACTCACCGCTTGGAGTTTCCCACACTGCTCACTGATGGAGAGCTGGCAAGCACAAATTAGCATCTCTTAAATTATGTTTAATTTTTTTTTTAAAGTGATAACATTTCATTGTACACCACAGCATATAAGCTGATGTATAAAGATGAAGCAGACCAATGCTATAGCAAACCAATTGCACCATATGTGACAAATAAAAATGACCATTGTTGGAGCGTTGAAGTTTAAATGTCCAATTTAAATCAATGGGATTTTTAATTTGTGTGCAACAATCAATGTTCCATATATATATATATATATATATATATATATATATATATATAGAGAGAGAGAGAGAGAGATAGCTGTGGGTGAAAGTACTCTGTACAGTGTGGAGCCCAGGTGCACAATTCCAAGGAATAAAATAATGGAAATGAAGAGGGCAGCACCCGTGGGACTTTTTAATAGCGCGAAAGTAAATTTTATTTGGTCATTTGGTCAATGTTTCGGTCTACGCTGGGACCCTTTCAAGACTTGAGAAAGGCCCCGTTCAGGGACCGAAGCGTTGACCCATTTATTTTGCCTTAATTAGTAAATAAATATTACTTTATTAACAAGACCCACGGGTGCTGTCCCATCTTTTGTGATATATATATATATATATATATATATATATATATATATTTTTTTTTTTTTTTTTTTTTTTTTTTTTTTAACCCAACTCAGATATAAGGCGTTATGATTTAGCAACTTAAAATGATTCTTAATTTACAAAATCATCACTTACACAACAATAATCTTTGTCTCCTTAAACTGAAATCGTGACTGTACTTCTCTTCTTGGATCGCTACATAAATGCGGAGATATAGTCTGTTGGAATAAAACATATATGAAACGAACATCTCGGATTTGTTAAGATAATGACATTGATTTAATATAAAGAAATGTTGTTCCCCAAACAAACTACAGAATTGTTGTACTATATTTTATATAATTTACTACTATGGTTTACGTTTTATATGAAGAAAGTCCCATAGCCCCCCAGAGTGCCAGAGCGTTACCCAAATCATGCACCCTGTCTGACACTGAAAGGGTTAATTATGTCATTGGTTATTCTGCTGGAATGAGATTTTTTATAAGCTCCTACAAATTGCAAAATTGGCGGAGACAGAGAAATAATGAAAGTATTAAAGGAAGCAATGTATTCCTCTGGAGACCCTTATCGTCTTGCTGCAGACTGACTGATCCCCCTCCTGCTCTATGCTAATAACCGAACATGACGTCATCCGACTTATTTTTGGGGGGAGAATCAGTGTCGAATTTTGTTTTGAAGCAATTTGTATTTCTTCGAATATTTGGCCTTTTAAATGAGACCACCTCCTACTTGTCCGTATCTAAACCAGTGGTCCCACATTTCTTTCTTGGAGATAAGATCTGATATACCTCTGAGTGCCAGAGAGGTATCGGTACATTGCATTGTCACTCAATGATTAACACTCGCTTAACTATTTGAGTGCCAAAGGGACAGAAACCTCTCTGGCACTCAGAGGGTCATGAATTTCTCAATTGTAAATTTGATCTGGGTTAGTTAGTGATACAGAAACTGTACTGGCGATATTTTGATATCATTACAAGTCGGGAGATATTGGGCCATATTTATGAAAATGTGCAGAAATTCTGGGCACACTAGCTTCGCCATTGGGGACCAGTAATATTCCTGAGATGCCCACTGACTTTGTAAGATAGAAACCTATTACCCCATTGCAATTATTTCCTAAATGTGGTTCCAATTATTTATTAAAACGGAGAAGCAATATTTTAAGTATTAACCCATGGTAAACCAGGCATCTTCTGGTACTCGAGGAGTTAATATCTCTAATTGAAGGCGTTAGTACTGAATATTTCCAGATATCATGTAAGTTGAGTAATATACACACAAATCCTATTTTTTCCTCAGTTAAAAAATAATGGTCTTATTCGTGTAAAGACGAGCAATTCTGGAGCATACAAACGAATTGTAGGGGAAAACAAAAATTCCCAACTTCCCCACTGATTTAAACGGGGTTTTAAATACATTTAACGCTTGGTAAGTCTCCAGACCGTTGCTTTGTAATGCGCTGGTGATATCTCAAAAAATTAAAGGTTAAAAGTTCCATTCAAATGAATTAAACTGTTTATTTGCGCCCCTCCCCCATTGTGTAATTGATTGGGCTTAGAATACCCCCTTTTTTGCGAATAAGGGTATAAAATTACATTTCCTATCATCTTCTGTTGATTATATCTCATGGATTCTCCAGGCAGGTTCATAAGTTTTTTTATTCACTTGCCAAATTTGTAACATGCAATTATTTAAAATGTCGATTTGGTTTATCTCTCACCTAAAAAACTTGCATCAGGATCTTCGGAATTTAATTAAAAAAAAGAAATTCTAATTAATCACACTCAGAAGTTACTAATTTCTATTACAACAGTTCGTAAGCAATTTGCATCATATCCATCAAGATACTGGCGATTAATGTGGGATTCAGATCTGGTAACAGTTTACTGAATGAGGGACAACGCCGCCCTGATCTGTAAAAGGTTAATATTTTTTATAACTTAAATTATTCAAATTTAGTATTTCTTCCTATTAATCGTTTTCAGAGATGTAGAAACCAGTTGAAGTGTTATTGTTTTCGTTTAGTAAATTCAACAGTTTTTGATACCCTTTCAGTTAGTTTTGTCTTAATTAATTATCGACTATTATTTGAAGGTTTGGTGGAATGACAAGAACCGGTATGATACTAATGTACAAAATTCTAGTCTATATCCCTGTTCTATGGGTCTTTTATTGACAACAAAATATAAACAGTTTTGGAGCAAACCATTTGTATCATGGGGTGGGTAACAAGTCGTATCAATAGTATTTGCCTTTTAATATTTAGAATGCTAGAAAGGTCGCAATGCGTTGGTATCCTTTTTTTTTTTTTGATCGCCAATGTTAGTGTCTTTCAGCTGCCTGATTTTTTACCCCCTAGGGTATCCCATAACCGATGTAACATCCAAGGGTCTCCTATGTAATGCGGTATTCTACTATAGGTATCTTCTTATGCCCCAGGGAGATGACAAACGGTGCCTGGGGAAACCAAGCTGAATTAAAGGGAACAAATACAAAGTTCCAAAACTCACATAGGTCTAATGCATTCTAGCGGTAAAAAGGGAATACATAAGTAAATGGATAAAAACAATCATTTTAAATCAATGTAAATTTGTATTTGTTCTCTTTGGCGCAGTTGGCCAGAATTGCTCTAGTGCTTAGTACATAGAAGGGAAGTGAGAGGGAGAGAAGTGGAGAGAGAGGGAGAGAAGTGGAGAGGGAGAACGTGGGAGAGAGAGAGAATGAGACGGGGAAGATAGAGAAAGTGAAAGAGGGAAGACAGAAGGAGACAGGGAGAGAGTGGGGAGAGGGGAAGAGAGAGTGGGGGTGGAGGTAGAGTGCACTTTTTAACCCTCTGAGTGCCAGAGGGGTACGCAGCTGGCACTCAAAGGATTAAATACTAAACAATTATGTCTCCTGCGCTGTATCACCATACAAGACAAGCCACTAACCATTTGAGTGCCACAGGATTGCGCAACGCTACATGATCATTTACTTTCAGTTGAATTACCATTAGCTGGTTAGTAGACCGAATAAGCACAAGGTCGTGCTTTTACCCTACCAACACTTTGGAACAATCCTCCTATTCAGAATCGGCATTTCCTAAAGTACTCTAAATGATCTGTTTCCCCACCATACCTGGAAAATCACTATAAGAGGAATGTCCATTGATTTAAAACGGTATTTTAACCCCTGAAATGTTAGAGAGATCTCCAACGCATCGAGGGCTAGATTCTATTACAGGTGCTTATTTTATCACTTCGTTTATCTCCAGTTTTCCCCATAGACTTCAATAGGAAAATGATAACACGGAAGGTAACATTTATCACCTGCAATAGAATCCAGCCCATATGTTCCATGGGGTGGGGGTTAGACTAAGAATTCACTGAACTTCCATTACTATAAATGGGGAAGTTAACCATTTGAATGCGAAGCAATGCGAGTGTTTTGGAGACTTCTATAGTATTCAATGAGTATCATCTACAACTGAATCCTTCCCAAGGTCTTCTCCAGAATTGCTCCACTTTATCACTATACACGAGGCCCACAGATGCTCATGATGGTGATGTGAAAATCCACTTATCAATCAAGTTCAAACAGTTTGAATTATTACCCTGCTATACATTTTAATTGGTCGATTACTTAACCTTTGAAAGCTAGTAACACGGGTAAGAGAACACGCACTCTTGCTAATGATATCCCAAATGATCTACAAATATATGTCATTGTGGGATTTCTGTGATGAGCAATACTCATTTTTGTGCTGGTTGAAAAGCAGAAAGAAATGGGATGAATTGAGTCCTGTCAGTGATGTCTTGTAGTTGAACAGTCTCTTCTGGTAAATGCCAGTAGCTGGCTTATCCAGTGCAGGTGCAGTGGTGCTTGGGGGGATGGGAGGGGAAGGAGGGGGGTACTGTATGTTCAGCCAAAAAAGCACATTCTCCACAATAGACCACACACTGCCAGCCAGCATGGAATCAACTCACACTTTCAGACTTTTTTTTTCTCTTACACAGTTCTCAGTTCACAAAGTGGCTATACAGTACCACCAGCAAGGGTCCTTTAATGAACATTTGTCACTTGTATGACAAACACAGAATCTGGAAATCTCTGTATTAAAGCAGATATTCTATACAGTAGCACCAGTTTTTTATGTTTCATGCAGTAACATATAACGATTTTATCGCTATTTAAAGACCTCTGCAGATAACTTGTATTCATCTACTGATATGCATTAATCGATTAAACCTTTGAGCGCCAGAGGGGTACGCAACGCATTGCAGAGCATTTGTCACTCAAAGCGTTAGAAAAATGACTGTACCCCTTTAAGGACCAGGACTGAACAACGCAATGCAGACATTTGTTCATTCCCTCTGTTTCTTAAAGTCTTAATATCTTTTTTTTTTTTTAACTAGATGAATACTTATCCTTAAAGAGTTAAAAAGTAACTTGATGGATAAATGATAGAATTTCCTTTTATTTAGAGATTATTTTATTATTATTATTATTATTATTATTATTATTATTATTAAGAAAACAAGATATTTAGCCTCAAATATGAAAACTTAAAATAATATTTCTTTTAATTCGTTTGGCCTGTTAATCGCCTTACACTTGGATTGGGTTGAGATAACCTTAAGTATATTTATTTTAACCCCTTGGTTGCTAAAGTGGTCCCTAACGCATTGTTGCACAATGTATTGGAGATCACCATCACCATCATTAACACCTTGAGTGCCAGAGAGGCACGCAACGCATTCATTAACCCCTTGAGTGCCAGAGGGGTACGCAACGCATTGCGTACCTCTCTGGCACTCAAGGGGTTAATAATTTAACGACATTGTAGTATATTATTTTAGTAAATAATGCACAAAAAACAGAACAGCAATTTGGGGGCAGATTAACGTTAACATAGTGGAAAATAAAAAATGGCATTAATTTGAATACGGATTTTAACTCCTTGAACACTACGAGATGCCCAACGCATTTCGAACAATCTGTTGGAGACCTCTCCAGCATTCCATGAGTTAACTGCCCCATTTTAAAATGTACATGTTTATTTTCCTCTAGGGCGCCGCTGGTTTACCCTTGAATGGTTCCTTAACCTTTTGAGTACCAAAGGAGTACCAACGCATTGCAGAGCAATGCCGTTGGATACCCCTCTGGCTCTGAATGGGTTACTAAATATGCTCCACTGTTTACAGTCTGGGGTATGAACTCTCTACAAGCTGCCAATAAGTCCTAAGCATTCTGGCACCCAAAGGGTAGTGAGTGTTAGTAGATAGGTTAATAGAGTTTTCTGCTTGTCACTGTCACCTTGTTGCAGGCATCCGAGGCCCTCTCCTGTGTGCGCCTGTAAGGAACAGATTAAGGCTCTTTGGGTAGACTTGCTGGAGCATTGCGCCGCGAAAATTGCTTCTTGTTTGCTTATAAAAACCCATGTAACCGTAAAAGTTTTATCTGGGGACAAATGGCATCAACTTCTAGCATACTCTGCAAATGATTATTTAACTGCAAGCCGTTAAGCAGAGACATTGACAGCCAGCCATTATTGTTTTGCTTCAGAGTTAAGCTATTTTCTCCCCTACTGTAAATGGATTTTATTAAATTGTAGAAAAAAATGACAGGGAATTATACTGCAGAGTACACAACTTCATCAGTCTCGGGAATATGTTTTTGCATCAAATCCTCCAGGCTAAATATGCTATGACATATGTTAAGTGACATATTATTTTTCATTTCTCTGTCACAGGGGATGGGGTGAGGTGGCACAACCCTAGAACTGGCTGATCACCAACTACAAGTGGCATTATGTTATCAACAGGTTGGCGTCTTCAAAACATCACCTTTTCCCAAGTGCCAGTCTCTGGCTCAGTTGATGCCAATGTGGACAACACCACCGCCTTCTGAGTCTTAGGTATGCTATTGGTGCCCAAAACAGATGGTGCCACGGACCTGCGGGCACTCAACGTCTTCTTACAGTCTGTCCCCTTTTCGATTTCTTTATCTATGCCACCCTTGTGCAGTTCTCATGTTTTCACCCAGGAAAAAAACCTCTTATTAACCCTTTGATTGCCCACGATGTGTGCGTTGCAAATCTAACGCTTTGCAGACCCTGTGCCACTCATAGAGTTAATACCTGTTTCCACTTCCCACTGGGGAGAATGGGTAGCTGGCTTCCTATTCACAGGCAGTGAGGACTTGTGCTATGTAGATTTGGAGCCATAACGACCCCCCTCCAAAAAAACGTATTCCAATTAATTTAAATCGGGTCTTTTAACCCCTTGAATGCTAGATAGGTCTCATACGTCTATGGCCCTTATGCACAAAACCAGAAAGGAGCAATTCTAGACCACCATAGGTACCAAATGGCGTTTAACCCTTTGAGTACCAGATGGGTAACTCCTGGAATTCCAGATAGCTTCGCAATGCGTTGGAGATCTATGTATTAGCCAGTCCCTAAACAGGTACTAATTGGGTAAGGAAAAAGAAAATTACCAGTCACATTCCACTTCACACAATAACTGCTCCGTATACATTAATGTATACTTTGATAGAATTTAGGAAGGGGTGTAAATATATGGGGTGAAGAGGCATCGGCCTCAGTGCCCATTATGTCCTGGTTTTACTTTTGACAGAATCATTTTTGTGTTAGGGGGTCCAAATTAATGTTTTCACCGGGGCCCTCTGATTTTAATATGTGTATTTATATATCCTATAACATAAAAGGCCAGATATATTTTTGTCCGATGCAGTCATGTGCAATAGACTGCCGATGCTGTTTTATATATATACTAGTTGAACAGCCCGTTATACGGGCCAAAGTGCCACTGCCACCAGGTGGCGGGGCAGTCATGCGCAGTGGAGACTGCCCGCGCTGCGGCTGATATAGAGCTGCGGCGCGGGCAGTCTACTGCGCATGTCGCGGCGTTACACACGAATTAGCGAATTATTATATAGGAGATATATATATATATTTTTTTTTTATTTTTTATTTTTTTTTTATTTTATTTTTTTTATTTTTTTTTATTTATTTATTTATTTATTTATTTTTCTTTCTAATGGATTGGGGGAAGAAGTTTCCATTAGCACTCCTCACTTCCTGTTGTAGATTACACTATAGATTGGCATTTGAGTGTCAGAGGGGTACGTAACGCTTTACTTTGCACGGAAAACTTTAAGGAGTTGGCATTGCTGTCCGTTTAACTTTTTTAGTGTCAGATGGGATTACACTCCTCTGGCATTCAAAACGTTAAAGCAATGAATGCCAGCGAGCCCAATACCCTAATATATTGTGATGGAAAAGGCAGTCTCCAAATCTCTCACAGATGACATAACCTAAAGCCCTTTAAGTGTTTGTGGGAGTTAAATTACAAAAAGCAGATGAATCCAGTATAATAAATTGCATATGTATTCATGTTGACTCCATAACGATTTAAATTCCATTCTTTCTATTGTAACGTATTAAAAAAGTTGTTTCCTTTAGTTCATTTTCCCCCTGGACTCTGATAAGATAACACTGACATCAGGGCTACTAATTCGAGTTAATATGATCTTTATGGCAATATAACAGCGGATAATTGGCCTATTTTTCAGAACAACAATGTAAATCACAATAGGTTTATTATTTAATAACTTCAACCCTTAGCTGAAAGGACTCCGGCAGGGAAGACCCTTTTCTTTCTGGTTGGTGTTGTTGAGAAAGAACAATAGCAATCTAATTGTGGAGATTTCTGAAGATGACTTGTGGAAATGAACTGTTTAGATATGAAGGGTCCCTCAGATGTCTGCACTTTTGCCTATCCCCTAAGAATCCCTCCTACAAGCAGACACACAACATGGGATTTATTCAAGATTCTGTTGTGCCCACTGCCTAGCAACACTCCTAGATCTTCCCACAGCAAATACACCATGATGCCTCTGTCCTAAATATTAGGGGACTTTAAAAAGTCTACAAACCAACTCTTGGCCCAGGAAATAATTGACGCTCCTATGTGAAATCTATGGGGGGATTTTATTGAAAGTGTTAATTTTCTTTATTTTAAAGAAGGCGGTAAGAAGAGGATTTTAAAGAGGCAATAAAGTGTTACAACATTACACATAACTCCTGATTGCCCCTTAAAGAAAACTAAACTTTAACACTGTTAAATACAATCCTCCCTGTATCTTGTAAAAATGTTGGTTCAGGAAAGGGTGACACACACAGATCAGTGTAAATAATTATTAGTAAAATGAATTCACTAGTTTTCTTCCATCGCTTTTGTAGTCCAAATCCAAAGTTGCAATGATAAAGGCGGTGGGGACCGAAACGTTGATTCATTAAGTAAACACACTTAGCAGTAACTTTAGAGTGCGTTTATGGTTTCTCAGTATTCCTATATTCCTGGTGTACAATGCTCCAGACCCATTGCTTTATTGTTTGGAGTAGTTTACAATCAAATAATAATAATAATAATAACGATAACATTATATTTACATTTTATAAATTGCACTGTTTCTTCATCCTTTAGATGTCCTGTGTGTGCGGTTCCTGAACTATATATATATATATATATATATATATATATATATATATATACACCTTCCACGCAAAAAGCCAGTTGATCTTGCAATAAACTAATTTATTTAAAACTAGTATCATATAGCCCCAGTGGATACTAAATAGGCTTCCAATTGGACCACCTTGGCATTTAAGAGTTAACATGTCCATATCACCCCGCTCCCCAAAATATTTTTTTTATTCTGCATAACTATAGATGGTTACCCCCCACCTCTCTTTAACCCTTTTAGTGCCTGGGTGCCTTGCAATATGTTGGCTACCTCTCTGGCACTCAAAGGGTTCATTTCAATACTTCTAATTAAACCTGTTCTTATACACGAAGCGATGTTCCTAGTGAATACATGAAGACAATGTCTCAAAGTAAATGAAGAAAGACGAGGTTGATGTACTAAGCAGAACTGAGGCAATTCATTCAAGAGCAAACCAGCTGTCCCATAGCGAGTAAATACAACTTTACTTCACATTGGATAAAACGGGAATTTTTACCCATTGTGTGACAGAGATCTCTCCAGAATTAAAGGGAATTAAACGTCTGATTTAAACCACTTGTAATTCTGACGTGTCCGATACGATGCGGTTCCTTTGCCTGATAACATGGAGCTCATGTATTATCCGGGTACAGTGCACTCAGGGTACAACACTAAGGGGTTATTTATTAATGCAAAGTGAAAAGATTCTGCTGGCAAAATTACAGCATCTTCCGATGGATTCTATTACAGGTGCTAATTTTATCTCTGCTTTTATCTCCAGATTTGCCCATAGACTTCAATAGGAAAATGTTTGATAAAGCATGTGTTAACATTTAGCACCTGCAATAGAATCTAGCCCATATGTATAAGGGGAATATACCGGTTGCTTGTGCTTTGATAAATATGGCAGTGGATGTATTAACCATTTGAGTGCCAGATGATTTGCAAAGCAACGCGTTATGTACGCCCTGACATTCCCTGAGGAACTGCGATTAATTATGGAGCAAACCAACTGCACTAGAGAGGATAATTAAAACATTGCATTGATTCAATGGGACGTTTTAACCCCTTGAATGCTAGAGGGGTCTCCAACGCTTATTTGTGGTTTTTTCCCCATTTCTTACCCCAACATCAATAGGTACGTGGGTTACCCCAGAATTGCTCCTGTTTCTTTGATACGCATGCTTTTTTTTAAATGATTTAACCCCTTTAGGTGCCAGAGAGGCACGAAACCTGTTGCACTTGGCATTCAGAGGGTTAAACCGCTCTGTATCATAAAGCATGATCCACCATGAAACTAGAGTCATTTTGGGCCAAACCATCTACACCATGGAGTACAAATATGCGATTTTAGTGTGTCTTTAACCCCTCAATACTAGTGAGCTCTCCAGCGCATCCAGACTTTTCCAGCACTTAAGGTGTTAAAAGCCCCATTTAAATCATTTCGGAATTTGGGAATGTCTAATCCCCGATGGTGCAATTGGTTTGCTCTAGACTTACTGTAGGTTTTCCTTAGTACATCAGGCTCATATTTATCCTTTGGAACAAGCAACAGCTTTTGTTTTACCTTGAAGATTAACCTTTTACCTGCCAAAGAGGTATCCAATACATTGCGTTGCAATGCTTTGGATACCTCTATGGCCCTCAAACGGTTAAAATCGAAAGCAGCTTCTTTGTCCCACAATCTTTCTTTGTTGTATCGATAAATCATATCCCGCAACCGGATAATGCATGGCATCAAGTCTGATACTCTGACAAGAACGTACAATTCTCTCTGGCAATGATGGGGTCAAAACTCCCCCTGAAACCAATGCATATTTGGGGAATGTGTATTTCTTCCCTATGGGGAAGTTGGTTCATACCAAAATGACTACATTTTCTTACTTCATCTGATGCATTAACCTTTTGATTGCCAGAGGGGTGTAAACCCCTCCGGTACTCAAAACAATAACAATTCAAACTGATGTAAATGGGACTTTTAATCCCTTGAAAGCTCGAGAGGTCCCCAACGCATGTTAGAGACGTCTCTAGCACCCATTTGGTTAAAAAACACTTTTATATTAATGAACATTTATGGTCATTGTATTTGTCCCTTAACTCTTTCAGTGCCTGAGGGGTACGCAACACATTGCAAAGCAATGCGTTGCGTACCCCTCGGGCACTGAAAGGGTTATGGTTCAGTTGGTTTGCTCCACAATTGCTCCCGCAATCCGTAGCGCCACAGCCACACTGTGTGCTAGTTTTACTACTCCAGTATTTCTACAGTGTATTGATAAATATGCCCCTTTTATTTGCGCCCCTCCGGTCCATCCTGTGCTACCTGCTGGTGAATGACACACACAGTAGGTGACAGTGTGCACTCAAAGGGAACTTTCCCCCCAAACCCAGGAGCCACGCACAGTGCTGATCTCCTCCCTAGCCCTGCTGCTTCACCCAAGCGTGAAACAATGACAGCTTTGATGCACTTTAAGCAGGGACAGCAGGGGACTGTGATGATGTATGGGATTCTTCATCCTGATGCATCGGATCCTGGGAGAAAGAAGAGGGGAGGGTGAGGGGGGATAGGCTTGCAATAAGAATACCCCTAACACTGCTCCCAAAATCTCTCTCTTCTCACTTCTTTTCACATGAGATCATTTTATTCTGCACTTACTCTGGCAGACTGACATCCAGGCAGCTACAGAGGTTCTAGTGCGAACCAAGGGCAACATGGGGGACAGATCGTTGCGTACCCCTCTGGCACTCAAAGGCTTTTAGGGATTTGTGGTTGTGTGCGTTTAAATATTATATATTTGTGTGTGTGTATCTATATCTATCCATCTATTTATATGTATGTGTGTATATATGCACGCACACCTTCCATATCTGTCTGTCTATATCTATCTATCTATCTATCTATCTATCTATCTATCTATCTATCTATCTATCTATCTGTCTGTCTGTCTGTCTGTCTGTCTGTCTGTCTGTCTATCTATCTATCTATCTATCTATCTATCTATCTATCTATCCATCTATCTATCTATATGTATGTGTATGTGTGTATATATGCACGCACACCTTCCATATCTATCTATCTATCTATCTATCTATCTATCTATCTATCTATCTATCTATCTATCTATCTATCTATCTATCTATCTATCTATCTATCCTTTGAGCCATACTGAAATAAAATTAACTGCAATATAAACTAATCAAAAAGTAACTAGGATACGAACAAAAACCCAGTTAATAAATTACATTAATATGAAAGTTGACATTGAAATCCGGTTATGTTAATAAAACGTTTCTAATTCTTATTTAAGGTATCAGACAACATAAGAAGCAATGCATTTCTATACGAATTAGTTTTTATTTATGTGTGATTTTATTGAATCGAATTTCCACCGTGTAAGTGCGGGCTAATTATACACCTATTTGATATTAGCTTTTTCAATCTGTTGCTTTTAACCCGCTAAGTGCCAGAATGGTGTCACCCCTGGACACCACTCCAACACTCAATGCATTCATTAACTATAGCATACTGATGTGTGCAGCTAAGTTCTCATTTGGTTTGTGAAATAGTATACTGAGGACACATAGGGCAGTACGCACACAGTAGAAGAGGAGTAATTCTGGATCATATTAACATTATCATAGGAGCCAATACATATTTCCCAAATTCGAGTTAAATTGGACTTTTAAGCCCTTGAATGCAGGGAGGTCTCTAATGCGTTGCAAAGCAATGCGTTGGAGACCTTTGTAGTATTCATTGGGTTAAAGCCTCATTTAAATCAAGGGCAATGCTGATTTACCCGGATGTCTTGGCCCGGATCGCTCCTATAGCATTTTGTGCGTGAGACCAGTAGTCTCCGGGCTGTGGCCCATATTTATACAATAACTGCATGTATTCTGGAGTAAACCAACTGTACCATAGGGGGCAATTCAAAATTAATTAATTCCCATGCAGTTGAATAGTACTTTTTAACCCCTTGAAAGACAGATAGGTCTCCCAATGCATTTGAGACCTCTATGGCATTCAAGGGGTTAAAAGATACATTTATTTTAACAGTGACTTTTATGTGTCCCCTATGATGCAGTTGGTTTTCTCCAGTGTAACTCCAGTTTGGTTTTATACATATGGGCGGTTTCAGTGAGTATTACCTGGAAGATTCCATTTGTAGTCATCAGGGATTTTTGAGACATAACAGTGATACGCTTTTAGTGAGGGTAATATAATCGGTAGTGACCCCATCTTGATATGCCAATGAATGTAATTCTGAGATAAAAAATCGCCAATATAGGGGATGAATACGAATTCCCCAAATCAACCATGGATTCAAATGTGCTTTTTAACCCATTTAATGCTACAGAGAGGCCTCCAACGCAATGTGTTAAAATCCTAATGATATGCCCCCTATGCAATTGGTTTGCTCCTCTGAATATAAGGGATGCATTTCCTCAAGTTGTTAAAAAGGTTATATTAACCTGATCATTTAATTGGAACAATATATAGAAATAACAGACATTTTTCCATATTAACCCTTGAATGGTAGAGCATTCTACACAGTACTGATGGGTACGTTATCCCTGGTATCCATGAATTAAAGGGCAAGTAAATATGTACATCCGCTTTAACCCTTTGAATGTCAGAGGAGGTGTGAAACTCAATGTTTAACACTATCTTGTGCACCCGTCTGGTACATAAAGGGTTATAAAGAACCACCTTATTAACCTCTTTTTAGGTATAACTTTGTGGGTACAATGTGCCCTTTATGGGCTCTTTAAATCGACACAGAATTGAAGAATGGATACACTATATTTACTAAAATAATCTGACATTACTAATCGCATGGAAAAACCATTTATTCATATAAGACCCATGCACTGCAAAGTATACCATTCTGTTATAGTTCTCTATGTATCTTAAGTTACGTTTTCTATTTGTTTTCGGGTTTTATGTATCTATTTGTTTTTGCTGATGGGACTCGTAGACATATTTATGTAATGAAAGATAATTTATATGCAGTTCTGTACCATCTCTGCCAAAAACCCATGCACATTGCAAATCAATGCGTTGACTACCACTTTGTCATTCAAAGGGTTAAAAAAAGGTACTGATTTAATGCAATATATACTCATCTGGGCTTTATAACCGTTTAATTGGATGGAATGGCTAAATATGAGTCAAATATAACTAGCCCCGTCCTTTCGTGTGTCATCGAATTGTCTAAGGAAGTGCATCGAAATGTATTGGACACACCTCTGGCACTCAGATGGTTAAAAGCCTTATTTCTCCATAGTTACCGGTCAATAGATCTCTGTATAAAAGTGACTGAGCACAGATGACTGTGTAAAACCACACAGAAGGCTTAACCCACTGAGTGCCAGCAATCAAATGGTGATTTGTAGCCAGTGTACCCTACTACACTCGTGTAAAACAACGTCCTAATAACCTCCCACTTAACTTACTACATCCGGAAAATCCTAATGGCCCTGAATAATGTTGTCCTTGTGTTTTGTTAAAGCGATAACATGTTCAATCATCCCTGGATGTCATGTCTATGAAGGTGGATATTATTACATTTGTTTGCATTGTTTTTTCAAACAGAAGCATGAAGAAAACGTAAGTCTACTTAACCTTTTGAGTGCCAGAGGGATGCCCAACACATTGCACACATGTATCTGACACTCAAAGGGTGAAAGTCCAGAGGGGTGAGCATTGAGGAACATTGGCCCTTAAACAGTTAAGATTATCGTGTGCAGAGAGCAGAGCTTGAAGTCATGTGGTCCTTACAGAAACTGTCATGGCTGCCTCCACTGAAGTGCGTGCAGAACTGACTGAATATGTTGGGCTAGATTCTATTACAGGTAGTAACTTTATCTCTGCTTTTATCTCCACTTTTCACCATAGACTTCAATAGAAAAACGTTTGATAAAATGGGTGTTAACATTTAGCATCTGCAATAGAATCTAGCCCTAGTAGAGTAAAAATGATACCTTTATTGGCTAACTGAGTGGCTCTAGGATGCAAGCTTTCAAGACATCTAGGGGCTAGATTCTATTGCAGACCTGGGTATCCTTGTCAACTACAAACTTGGAAACAGTGACCAGTGTCAAACAGCAGTAGCAAAGGCAAACAAAGTCCTGTCTTGCATAAAAAGAGGTATTGAAGCAAGAGTGGATAACATTATTTTGCCATTATACAAATCATTGGTAAGACCTCACCTTGAGTATGCAGTGCAATTTTGGGCACCGGTTCTGAAAAAGGATATACTAGAACTAGAGAGGGTACAGCGGAGAGCAACAAAATTAATTAAGGGAATGGAGGACTTGACATATGAGGAACGACTAAACAAACTTGGTTTATTTACTCTAGAGAAAAGACGACTAAGAGGAGACCTTATCACATTGTACAAGTATATGAGAGGTCAATACAAGGATCTCTGCGGTGAGCTATTTATTCCAAGGCCTGCTCAGGTGACCAGGGGACACCTCTTGAGATTAGAGGAAAGGAGGTTTAAACTTCAGCAGAGGAAGGGTTTTTTTACGGTAAGGTCTGTCAAATTGTGGAATTCATTGCCCAGGGAGGTAGTTATGGCAGATACAATGGACACATTTAAGAGAAGATTAGATACATTTCTTTCAAAAGGGAACATACAGAGTTATACTGTTTATCAGTAGGCAGATCAGGAAGGTCTGATAAAGACTAATTTAATTGGTAGCAGGAAAGCTATAAAATTCTTAGTTACTGAGGTATGAAGCGAAGGTTGAACTTGATGGACTTGTGTCTTTTTTCAACCTAATTTACTATGTTACTATGTTACTATGTAGGTGATAAATGTTAACACCAGTTTTATCAAACATTCTCCTATTGAAGTCTATGGGGAAAACTGGAGATAAACGCAGTGATAAAATTAGCACCTGCAATACAATCTAGCCCTAGGTCTCTTCTTCAGTAAGGAGAGTAGTGAGCCATTATCAGGAGGTGTTATATCTTCTTTAATGCAGATGACCCTCCAGTTGTTTGATCAAGGCTTTTGAACCCCCCCCCTTTACAATTGCCTGTGAGAACTGACGGTTCCCCCTCCCTCTTTGTATGAATAATGTCTTCAGGGTAAATCACACATTAGACTACAGAAATGTGACATTACATTATGGGCCTTCAGAATGCCAGTGACTTTGAACTATAATCCTCAGATACAGCAACAGGTCAGGTTTTATGCATACTTCTACTTAAATACAGGTAGATCAATCACAATGAATGACCCATCTATAATCAAACACCATCATACCATAGACTGCAATGTCATGAACATTGTACTGGGGCCTAATATTGACAATACATTCTCTCTTGCTTTGTAGTCTTATAAAGAACTGAGAATGCTTGGTTTATTAATTACCTTTACTCCCAACACGTTAACATATTTCCTTATACTGATTTGACATGGTTACCCAGTCTTTACTAAGTAGCTTATAGGAGTGCCGGTCCACAGATAAACCTTATTCACAAAATTGGATCAATTCTGGGGCAAACCAGCTACACCAGAGGGGACAAATAACACTTTCTATTGCTTGTGAATTTTAACCCTTTGAATGCTAGAGCGTTGTGCGTTGTAAACCTCTCTAGCTTTCAAGTGGTTAAATGCTCTATTTAAAACAAAAGAGATTTTTGGGATTTTATTTCTCCCCTATGTTGCAGGTGGTTTACTCCAGAATGTTTAATATTTTTCTCTGTGTATATAGGGCAGGGGAGGGCTGGCCTGGGGGGCAGGGGGACAATTGCCCCCTGGGCTGGCCATGTGTCTGGGCTGGTGGGCCACTGCCTCACTCAATCTCCCACTTGCTGCTGTAAATGGAGCTACACTAGTGATACCACAGACATCTGATTGTACTATTTAATACCTCTGTATGTCTATTCCCTATTTACAGCGCTGCGGAATTAGTTGGCGCTATATAAATAAAGAATAATAACTTATGAAATTAATCTATATGCATGTGATACCGCAGAGCTACAATCCAAACATAGCTGCACTAGTAGCATAATCCATTTCCCTTGCAAGCTCTATGGCATCACTATTCTATCTTTACTTAACCCTTTGAGTGCCAGAGGGGTACAGAATGCATTGAAAAAGCAATCTTTTCTGTACAGCGTTAAATTGTAAGCACTGTAGTATCACTAATGTAGCCCCATTTCAACAGTAAGCTCTGTGGTATCACTTGCTTTAATTCACAGCATTAAGGACAATTTTAAAATTAAGGAAGCGGGGGTGGGCTGGGACAATGGGCTTGGACGATAGTAGATATGGGCCACTTAATTGTATTTGCCCCCTGGGCCGTATGTTGCCAGCCCTCCCCTGATATAGGGCCATGTGCAGTACGTGCAAGAGGCGCAAGGCAGCGGCGCCATAAAAATTCCTAAATGGACCTTTAACTGATTCAGTGCTGGAGATGACTCAATCCGTTGGAGAGCTCTCTGGTAGCGCTCACGTGGTTAACTTCTTTCCATGGCTTTAACTAATGTTTTGCAATGCGTTGGAGATGTGTCTAGCATTAAAGGGTTAAATGGTTAAATCAATGTGTTAAAGGACCCATTTAGATTAAAGACGATTTGTATTGGTTGCTATGGATGGTGCAGTTAGCCATTCCCCACTTGTGGTTTAGTACACGTGGTCCATAGGACAATAAGCGTTTATAATGTATGGGTTGTACATATGCAACTCTTTTGAGATTACTTTTACCCCCATGACTCCTAGTAGCCATGAAGACCTCCTAGCATCCAAGTGGTTAATACCCCCTCCTATGGATTATTTTACTGTCAGTTCTGTTTCAGACTGTAACGGGTTACACATCAGTAAATGTCACATTTGTCTGCTGCAAAAGTTTTCCCAGTCCCCTTTTGTTCCCATGAGGGATGGGAGGGGGTGGGGGATGTATTCCACAGCACCAGGCAGGAGCAGTGCTGGAGAATGTGCTCCCGGTTTGGGCTGGCAGAGGAGGGATTTGTGCAACAGCAGCCCTCTTTGTTCTCTGGGTCTCCGTCCCAATGTCAGGCTCCGCTAGCACATCCACAAGTTTGTTTGTTAATGACGCTATTGCCATCTGGCATGCCCTACTTCCCAAAGAAAAGAAATCTCCCCTGTCACCAGTGCCAGCAAAATCACCACAGTGCCACCGTGCAGTGCCAGGTCAAACACTGCCCTTCTCAGGGCAAGCTGGGCATTGGATTGAGCACGATATCAGTGCTTGTTAACCCTTTCAATGGGTTAATCATTCATCATGCCCCACTGGCACTCAAATGGATATAGGATTGAAAGTATCCTCTCTGACCCTCGAAGGGTTAAATTGATGTTTTAGTTGTTATTTATTATTGATACAGTCTGTGAGTAATGTAAAGACATAGTGTTGTTTAACACAACCAAAGAACACATCGAACTTTTCTCCTGATGAAAACTCGTTCAATATAGAGCTTGAGATCTAGAGTCTTTCCTTTAATATATATGGTGCAGTTTAGTTTTAATAGTCTTCAATGGGGTGAACTGCTAATTTGGATCAAAGGGAAGCTGTTGGTTTGCGCCAGAAATGCTTCCGTTCTTCATAGCACCTCAGAATACACAGGGATAAACAACATGAAGCCCTCCAGCTCTTCCACAAGGAGACCCATATTCCCTGCCATCCAAGGGCTGGATGTGAATGATTGGAGTCGTAGTCTGACAGCAGCTCCAGGCCTCACATTGTCCACCACTGCGACTTATTCTCCAACTTGAGAGATATTATTAAATAGGTGTCATAAAATAACATAGGAGCTGGAGAGTTTCTCACACACTGGAGAGCTTATCTCACCTCAGTGCATTGTCTCCCTCAGAGGTTTATGTACTAAAGTGAGATAAATAGGTGATAATATCTCCAGGGTGATGAAATCTCCAGTTTCTATATCATTATATTGAGTCTATAAATAAAGTAAACCATGCAAACTTCAGGAATCTTAGTGTATAGGCTCCATATAATAACATAGGAACTGGAGAGCTCAATGTAATAGAGAAGTTATCTCCTCAATATCACACCTCAGTGCTTATCCAGTTTGGTCTTAGTGAATAAAAGAGAGGGAAACATAATGTTATCATCTATTGTAATCAATTTATGTTAACCCTTTGAGTGCCAGAGGGGTAGCGCACCCCTCTGGCACTCAAAGGGTTAAAGAGAGTTAGTTGCTACAATTAGTTACTGATACGAACAAATACTTGCTAAAATGTTTTCTTTAACCTCTAATACTAAACTGAACTAAAGTGACAAAAATGAAAAGAATGCACTTTACGTAGCTGTTTTTTAGTCGTGCACACTTCTCTGTCACTCAACGGGTTAACAAACTGACCCCCACCTTCCACACACAAACACATACATAATGTGTGTAAAAAGGAACTCTAAGCATTGGGTCCTCCTGTACTATTCCTTTCACTGCTATTTCGGAATAACCAGAGGAATCCTAACAACCTGTTTAATTAATGATTAATTGACATCACACTGCCATGGTAAAGATCTGGCATCCCCTGGAGCAGATAATACAGGGACACAGCCATTATCCCTCCTGTGGCCTGAGGCAGTACAGACAACCTGTTTAGCGGGCATCGTGAACCCTTCTTCTTTATCTGGAACTTACAAAGTTGATTCGGCCAAACTGTAGAGCAAAACAATTTAAATAAACGCACTTTTTGATAAGTGGGCATTAAAATGGTTATGTTAAATATACCCAATTATATGCATGACTTCCTCCTAACAGTAGATCCTATTCTCTGGGCTGTTTGCTTATTCCTTAACTACAGCCCGCTGAGGAAACCTGATTATGCCCGATCCATACATTTCTATGGTTTCAGCGGCCGAATTAATGCTTTACTGTGGTCCGGGTACCCAGAATGCCCCCTCTGTTATCATTTTGATGAGATGAAGTAGTGGGATGTGACCATGTTAGGGCTTTAGCCCCTTCAGTACCTGGAGGAGGAACAACCCTTTAGCAGTCAATGGGTAACCCCTCCCCTTTATTTTGTTTTGCCAGAAGAAATGGCTACTGAATCCACTGGAAATCAGAGAGTTAACGATCCAGAAATGTAGCCTTTTGAGGGTGGAGTTCGTTACACACTTGTTTGGCACTCAAAGGGTTAACACTGTTCAAATGATCACACTGATGTATGATGCATAACCATTTTCATTTTGGGATTTTCTTGGTTATGCAGTATTCTCCAACTAATACAACAATACATATTCAAATATGTTATTAAATTGAATATATGCATTTGGGACATTTTCATTAAAAGTGTTAAACCCTAATTTATTTGCACTTTTTCTTCTTACGGAGCATAATGGTAAAGAGGACTTCAACTCATTGCGAGGATATGTTTTGGAGACCTCTTCACTATTTAAGGGGTTAAATTAGATAGTAAAATTACTGGATTATATTAAAGGTTTATAGTGTAACTCATTATTGCCACTTCACTTCAGCCTTTGATTGCATTGATAGATTTAAAAGCATATCTACAACTCAGATAATTCAAAGAATGTTAACTTCTACATATACATATTTATTGTTATTATAATTATATTAATAGTAGTATAATTATTATTATTATTTAGTCATTGTGCTTATTCTTCTCTATAAATAATATCGACTTCCTATAGCTGTGCATGTCCAACCTGGACATTAATCTCTGTTCTCGTGGGACTTTGGCGCTGACAGTGAGACAGATGCCCTAATAGAGTTGAGATAATTGTGTATCAAACCAACAGCAATTCGGATGATACATAAACATTCCCTAAGTTTATATTGATTCATATGTGGCTTTTAACGCCTTAAATGCCATATAGGTGTCCAACACATTGCAAAGTATCGTACAGCATTGTCTCAGTTTTAGCCACTGCACCTGCGTCCCAAGCTTGATATGAGACGTGGGAAATACATACAGTCTGTCCAGGCAGCAGTATAGCTACAGTCATTCAGTTACTGCCTGGCTCTATGATGTATACATATAATATACCTACATTGTAAAGCGCTGCATACACCTGTGGCGCTATATAAATAAACATATACAGTCATATATAATATACAATCTGTTTTTATTCTTTCCAGACACCTGTGAAAGCTAAAACATGGCAGACAGAAGACAAGACGTTTCTGGACAGACTGATGTTTACAGCTGCCCATCTGTGCTCTCAGTGGGGCTTGGCACAGCCGACTGGGCAAACAAAAAGAAGAACCCTCCCTCTTTACCCTGGGCACCATCATATGTGAGGAAGGCTAGGACCCTGGACACCGCGAAGACAGCTCTAGATCCAACCAGCTTTACCACAGAGTACACGACACATCCCCAACATCCCTATTCATTTAACCATTTGAGTTCCAAAGGGGTATCCAACGCATTGCGAATTTCCCCTCTGGCACTCAAAGGGTTAAACAGGGCGCGGAACCCTTTTGACGCTAGAAAGGGCTAGCTTTGGAAACCTCTTTAATATTCAAGGAGTTAATAGGCAGCCCCATGTGGATGAATGCGGTTTTATGTGATTGCCCCAAAACTGATCCATTACTTCTTCATGCACCAGTCTCGTTCCATCAAATACTATGGGTTAAGCCCCTTCCTCGGTCCTACTGCTCTAGTCTATGGGGTATTATTCACAAGGTGTTTATAGGAGAAGATGTTAATTAGTGCCCTATCCATATCTTTATCTTAATGGTCAGAGAGGAAGGATATTCTCATATATAAGCGATTTAACCCCCTAAGGACCAAAGGGGTGCTCAATGCATCGGTAAACAATGCTTTGAATATTCCGTGTCAGAGCAATGCTTTGCTGATTCCTCTGACACTCAAAAGGTTAAGAGCATATTGTAACGTTTTAAAAGCTCTACTTGACCCTCATTTTGTCACTTTTAATACCACCCCCCACATACCACCACCTATAGTACTAAACTTCCATAAAGTTGTCATCAGAATGGATGCAATTACACACTTTTTACACTTTAAGGATCGGGGTTGGGCGGGATGGGTGTCAACGCTTTACGAAAAAGCACCAGCCTTGAACTTAAATGGTAAAATATGTCTACATTATAGATGTTAATGATAATTAAAATATTGTTTTCTCCCATTAACAATGCGATGGCAATCAAAGGGTTAACAACGCTGTCAAAAAACAGCCAGGGAATCCATTTGTACGGCATGTTCCATCGGAATAGATCAGTGCAGGTAATGGACAGTTTTAACCCCTTGGATACTGCGTTTGAGACCTCTCTAGCATTCAGAGGATATGAATATTTTGCAACACGCTGGACTTCTGTTGGACAGTATGGATGAAAGTAACATGACCTGTTCCTCTACATAATAATCACTACACGTAATTCAGCATATGAACCCCGGAATTACACTATTAGATATCACAGCACCCCAATAATAATAATAATAGCAATGAACCCCAAATAAATAATCTAGCTGCGCTGTGTGATTTGTATACAGTATACATGCAGTTGAAGAGTTTCATGTTATACATACCTGCTATACTTTCCCTCCTTGACTTAACCCTTCGAGCGCCAGAGGAGTGTGCAACGCGTTGCACACACCTCTGGCGCTCAAATGGTTAAAGTTTGACTAAATGAGCCTTCACTGAAAGGTATTCCGTATACTGGATATGGAACTTGTAATAAAGCCTGGCACTTTTTGCGTCTTACACCATACATTGAATTACTTTGTGCATAATTACTTAGGAAGATCCCAACACCACTAATGCGCAGTGGAATCCAGTAGTACCGGCTATAGGTTTTTGGCAATTTGGGGGCCCCTGTGCTGGCACTATACTTAAGGGAAGTTCGCACGCTGATCAGGTAACACGCAGAACAAGAGGGCTATTGGAGTGGGGTGGTTATCTCTTCTTTCTACAGATCACAGTTCTGGCACTCCAGGCTTGTCATTGTGTCCTCTGATAGAAATAACATCCTCTTAAAATCACAAGCTCAGGCCGGGCTAAGGCTCAAGGTTCCACCTGGATGATATATATATATATACACATACACACATGGACATATTTAATGTATTCTATAATATATATATTCTATATATATGTATATTATATTATTTTTTTTACAGGAAACTTGCTGGTGCAGAGATAGAACTGATATTTTATTGCATATCTATATCACACATGCCTGAGCCAATAGGTCATACCAATATGCAATACATTACATTCTACTTGTTCATCAGCACCTTTCCAGTTATATACAGAATATATAATAGTATATGGTGTGCGTGTATACTCAGGTAGCACTTGTGTACAGTGTTCACACTAAAGTGTGCAAAGATGAGGAACCCAATCCTGAAAGAGTTAGGGGGATCTTTATGCACAGCAGCAGTGGAATGATAGGTGCATCATACAGCCCTTCACAGGTTTAATTGCTTTTAACTCTTTCAGTGCTGAGTAGTTGGCCTCTGCTCACCTTAGATGGAATACTACATTGTCGCTCTATCTCGCCCCCCCACCCCCAATTAAGTTGGGTAAAAGCATAGATTCTATCATCTGTCTATCTGTCTGTCCATCCATCTGTCTGTCTGTCTATCTATCTATCTATCTATCTATCTATCTATCTATCTATCTATCTATCGATTATCCGGATCATATGCATCTTATATACATAAAATTATTATTCAGTTTGTATTTTCTCCTATTCCCATGCAATGTTCCACTTCTCTCCAACCTTGTTCCCTCCTTCAATCTACCTGTTGTCCCCAGCTGTATCTCTATTGAACCATCTCACCGCTCTTCTCCACAAGTCTTCTCTCATGAACCGCTGTCCTTTTTTCAATCCCTAGTTCCACCTCGTTCCATTCCCAGCCATCATTCACACACACTTGCATGTCACAATTTACTCTAATTTTCAGATATCTCTCCTAATCCTAAGCCCTGTTCATCCTTTACTCCTCTCCATGCCACTCAGCAAACACCATGAACCTCAGTAACCTTATATACATTCCCTTTGTACATACCTTACCTGCTCACACTAAATGAGCCTTCTGGAATGCCCTCTTGGTGTGTAATAAAGCATCATCCACCTGTGATCTCTTTATTTCTCACTTTCTTAACCTGTTAGTAGTCAGTGAAATCTGGATCTTGTCCTATGACATTTCCTCTCCAGGTGGATTACAATTCAGCCACACCCCTTTGCCAGGTGTTAGACAATAAGGGGTTGGGTTTTTCTTGTCCACCAGTTGCATCTTTTAGAACATCCCTCTTGTCCCCACACTGACATTTTCCTCCTTTCAAGTCCATGCAATCCACCTCTTCTCAATTCTCATTTTGGTTGCTGTCTTTTACCGTCTTCCTGGTTTTCCTCACCAGTTTCTTGACATAGCCTTCTCATGCCTGCTCTCAGTCTCTAATTCATCTTACACTCATTACCCTCTGTCCAACTATGATATGTTAACTTACAGCCTAACCCACCTAATTTTCCTTTCACTCCATAGAAACCCACCTGCTTACACAAAAACAAACTCAGTTGACTTAAATCAACTCTCCATGTCTCTAATACCTCTTCTCTCAACCATATCCTCCCTTTTCTGTACATAACTGGCCAATCTTCTCTTGATTCTGCCCTTTTTTTCATTAATCATATCTAAGCTCTCTCAAAATCTTAAAAATGTATGTATCGGTGAGCGCTCTGTTGCAATCAATAAAAAAAAATAATCAATTGATTATCAAACTAATAAATATTACAAACATATTTATCATATATAGTACTGACACACTGCTATACAAGTGTTAGGACAGGTGTTCAAGAAGTTATCTCCACATATTCCATACGATGAAGACATGAAAAAAAGGTGGAATATTTAACATATTGTGATCTGTTACATATAAAATATATCAATATCAGTGAAGAATATATATAAACCACATGCTTAGTGACCAACCTGAGAGATAATTTAGTCCGTAGGCTGAAAAATGGGATTGATAATGAATATTGGCCCAATCTATATATCTGAAAAAAGACTCTTCCAAAAATTATATAATATGAATCATATGGTGATGGAGTCATCAGATGACAGTCCAATATATTGATCATATGGATGGATTCAACCGATAGCCGTCTGATATATCCAACAAACATGCAGAAAGTTTACAACTTACACACTCGGGTTAAAGGCTTGCAGGGGGTAATTTTAGAAAAGTCCCTGCTCAGTCTCTCCAGTCTGAAGTCCTCTTATGGATATACAAAGTGATATGGAGAAGTTTCTGGATAAACATATCACTTTGTACACCAGCAAGCTTTTATCACGAGTGTGGCATAAGACCCCCTCGGGTTGGAGTAATCCTGTGAATACCTTTGATTGATCTTTGGGGGTTAAGTTTTGGTTTCATAGGAGTCCTGAGAAATTCTGATTCATGCTCTAGTCATCTTCCATCTTGATTACTGCAACAATTTCCTAACCATCCTTCCTCTTCGATGGCTGTCCCCTTTCAAATTCATTTTGAATGCATGTGCTAGGTTAATCTTCCTCACTCATTGCTCTACTAACACAAGTCCCCTTTTTCAATCCCTGCACTGGTTTCCTGTTCCATCTAGATTCAAATTAAAAACTCTAGTTCTAAACTACAAATCAATAAATAACACAACCCATCTATATTTCTGTCCTTGTCTAAATAGACACCCCCACTCATTCCTTTCACCCTGTCAATTACTTATATTTCTTCCCCTCTCTAATTCTCAACTCTCTGGTCTAAAAGATTTGTCTAGGGCTGCTTTCAGCCTATGGACCTCTCTACCTCTCTTCATCACACTCTCACCAAGCCTTGAGACTTCAAAAAACACCTCTTTAGGGAAGCCTATCAGATAACATATCTCCCTTATAACCTCCTCCATAGCTATGCTTTACTTCCCAGTAAAATTATCTCCCTCTCATCCAGTACTGCTCTCTGACAGGACCTCGTTGTACCATTACTTCAAGGATTAATAACGCCCAAAATAAAGTTGATTCTATATGTTAGATTTTACAAAAATAAAGTATTTGGAAAAAGTCCTATCTCTCAAACCTTTATGGTTTGAGAGATATCCTCTGCTAAAGTTCCCCTTCTCCTGATCTCAGATGTAAAGCTGACAGAAGGAAATCTGTGTTGGCCGACATGGAGGCTTTTCAGCAGAGCCGCAATAGCGAGATATAAAAAGAAATACTTCTTTGGAACGGTATAAAAAGTGTGCTTACAAACCAGGCACACTTTGTAGACCGTTTCAAAAAAGTATTTATTTTTAATTGCGCTATTGTGGCTCTGCTGAAGAGCCACCTGTTGGTCCCTGGACCAGGAACTCCTTCTGTCAGCTTACAGCTGACTTCAGTAGATGGGGAGGGAGAGGAGAACTTTAATGGAGGATATCTCTCAAACCATAAAGGTTTGAGAGATAGGACTTTTTCCAAATATGTTATTTTTGTAGAATCTAACATATATAATCAACTGTATTTTGGGCATTACTAACCCTATAAATCCTACACTGGGGCAAACCGTTTTACTTGCCCATACTGCAACACAATCACAGTTTTCCACTTTCACTCCTCAGAATTCCTACATGATACTATTTGCTGAATACTGCACCATACAGTTCCTTATAGCACTTGTCACTTTCCTCTCCCTATTCTGTCACAATCTGTGGCTGCTCAGCAGCTAGAAGCACGTACACCTTTTGTATCCGTCCCTGACTTCCTACAGACTGTGAGCACTTTCAAGCACATCCTCTTATTCTTTCTGTTCCCAGTGCCTTTTAATGTTTATTGTAAATATACTCATATATTGTACTCCATTGTACAATGTTATTTTGTATTGATAACTATTGCAAACTATTGTTGTTGCTTTATAAATAAATTATAATAATAATCACAATAATTTTGCAAAGTGTACATCATCTTTTGCTTCTGTGATGGGGGGAGGAATATCAAATTGGGATAAAGGGAAATGTGTTGATTTGAATATTATAGTTTACTTTCTGAATGTGTGCACTACGGTTTTGAACATGAGATGAGATGCATTTGTAGAGCCATACATTCCCCCCTCTTACTCTCACTCCACACTCTTGAACTAAAAAAATTGGAGCAATTCTGGATTGAACCATCTGCAATATAGGGGACAAGTAAAAGTCCACACTAAATTAATTGAGACATTTAAAGGGATAGTATTGTTTCACAATAAATGCAGCTCCAGTTAATCTTAATAGTATTTGGGCAGTGGCGAGTGTTATTTCAATAAAGTCTGAGTTGAAGTTCAAGAGTAAATGGACGATAAAGTATCCCCCTGTCGCTCCTTTTACTGATATGTATATATTGTGGTTTACCTTATCTCAAGAGGTGCTTCGTTGGATCCACAGTCAGAGCAAGAATAGATATTGAAGGAATGAAGACAAAGGAACACTCAAATACGATTTAGATGATAAATCTTTCAGTAAAAGTCTTAAAAAAAGAACCAAACTTTCATCCCCAGATGAAGGTCCTTTGCTAGAGACTGAAATGTTGGTTCTTTTTTCATAGCTTTCAATACAAGATTTATTGTGCTAGTATTACTCCAGTTCTGGTTATGTTAGGCTCACTGTTTTTTTCCCTAGGTGACATATGTGAAGTAACTTTACATTCATTTGGCTAATTTTTGGTATGTCTTGTACTGATGGGGTAACCTTCTGAATGCAAGAGTGGTATGCAACACACTGCCAAGGGTTAAGGGGTTATGAACCCTGTGTAGGAACCAGTACTTGCCTTATTATTACTATAGGAAAATGAGTAAACAGTGCAGGAGTTGGTGCCATAAACAGTGGCCATGTTGGGACATCATTTATGCGTTTGTGGTAACCAGAGCCATAATAGTAAATGTAGAACATTCACTCCCCACACACAAACAATATTTGGAGACCTTATTGCTCAATTTTTGCATTATACGTATGGATCACTGAGCCATTTTTACTTAGATTATGTTTATCAAATTGCAACAAGTATAACACACATGATAGGTGTAATGTCTACAATAATTACTGTGTACTGGGACAAGAGTAACATATGTTTCCTTGAATAGTAATGTGCTGATTTCTGATTAGTAAATATCTATTTTACATTTCATCACCTTTTGGGGGATCATCTAAAAATGCTATGGTCCCTTTTAAACAGACTACATTGTCACATTGACAGCAACGTGTGGAAAGAAATGCATGTGTTGTGAATCACTGTGTCCTATGTGGTAATTCACAGATGTGACAATCGAAGCACACTTTTCTGTGAAATGCAGCATGCCGCAACTTTCCCCTGAGAAAGCTATAATGCAGCAACAAATTAGTAGTATGAGTTTCAATGGAGTTGCACTGAAATCACAAAAATATCAGGGCTAGCTGAGCTTACCTTCAAATGTGTCACTTCTGTTTATACTGAGACAGTGGGATACCAGGAAACCGTGCTACACTGTTGCACAAGAAGCTGATGTGATGGTCTAAAAAATCTTTTCACAAACAAGCTTTTGACTTTTTCAGTGATTTTCAAAAGTAACAAGATGCAGTAATTCTCTACACAAACAAACTCATTTTTGCATATCAATCAAGAGAGGGAATGAGTAGACTCTGAAAGTCAGAGAAGTTTGCTTGATGGTCAAAGTTACAAAACTTTTCAGATTTTTCCAGTTTTCAAAGGTAATGAGAAGCAATAATTCTGTGTGAAAACAGAACAATTTGACTATCAATTCCTTCTCTAAAATGTGCACAGTATCGTTTAACCAGTGCGTTTCACTTCCTGGCACAGGACCTCGCTGCACAGGGAAGAATTGTTGTACTTATGGGAATTTTTGTTGATTAACTGACTGAAATATCAAAAGGCAGTACTGAAAAATATAGATCATAAAATGTCCACTACAATCCTAAATTTACTCAAAAGTGTAGCGTACAATGTGGTAAAATGAGCTTTAATATCAAATTGTGTGCATACAAAAAATATATATTTAAGCTAAACATGTGGTATGAGACAGCAGTTTTCCTGTCCCCAGAAAAGAAATCAATTAAGTGAACATTGTCTCTGTACTTCTGAGTATATTTCCATAATCCAGACTGGTGGTTCTGATGTTCCTACAATCAGGGCTCAAAATTTCCACTCGCCACTAGCCAATGGCGAGTGAAAATTTAGCCCTGGCGAGTAGAAATTCAGCCCTGGTGGGTATGTTATGGCTTGCAGCAGCGAGTAACTTTTCAGGTCTGGCTAGTAGCAAAGGACTTCAAATTTTAAGCCCTGCCTACAATGATGCTGTGACAAACGAGCAAAACATGTACACGTCACTATGCATACCCACGCCAGCTTGCATCGTGGAAGATTTCTGAGACTGTCCATGTTTCACACTGATTTATTCCTGCTTCAGAAAATTCTGCACACCCCTAGTGGCCTTCAACCAGCCAGAGGCCCACTACAGTGGAATGCAGTATCATTAGTTGCTGAATGTGCATTTAAACCCAGTGGATGCTAGATAGGTCTCGAGCACATTGCACAGCATGAGCCAATCCTGAGATCTTTAAAATATTAAGTCTTAAACTTCCTCAGAATGTAGATTTAAGGCAATATATCTCTGCTTGCTCTAACCAGAAGCTGTACTTACCGGTCCTCAAGGAACCTTTAACATGCTGTAACGTAAGAGTTTTCACTCCCAGAACATACAAAAGAGAAGCAGGATGTGTCCCTCTGCCTTTCTGATAGAAATAGCAGCAATTTAGCAGCTAAATAAGCAGTTATTTGGCCCTTCATCTGAGATTTGGGTCAAAGCAATGAGTCTCAGGGTCAAACCCTGAGAGTTCGTAGTTTTGCATAGAAGTAATCTGAAGCATTCACATGGTTAAAAAGGTATGTTCATTCATTCATTTATAGCAGCAGACATTATGCCATGACATACATAAATTAGTGTTTTAAACTAGGCAGATAGGCTAGTACATGCATTTTATACAATAAGTTAAAAAACAGTGTTGACCAGCCTCGAAATATAGATAAAAAATTGTTTTATTAAATAATATATTTTAGTGATAAATAATGAAGAACTGTTCATCGGTAAAAAATCTAGCAGTAATAACACACACATTGCAATACACTGAAATAAGCTTTAGCACCCAAGGGGGTTCGGCCCAGGACATAACTGACACACATTTGTAAGGACAGTAAAATGTAAGAACATATTATAGGAATTTTGCAACAGAAATGTTTAAGTGTCGTTGTTTAAAATGCAAATCATGAGTGATAATTTAGCATTTTAGCATTAGTTACCGTTATAATGAGTTTTGGATGTGTTTGCATGTAAAATTTTGGGGTTTACATACAAATCCCCCACTGGCGTTAGCCACCAACATCAGCAGCTGCACTCCTGGGTAAGCACCACAGACTGTGATCATTGTACTACACACCGTGCATAGATGGGAACTCTCCGGTTTTGCCCCGGAGACTCCAGATTTAGCTGTTAAGTACCGGGTCTCTGGGGCAGTGGTTGATTCTCCAGCTGTGGGTAGTTTTAACTAAAACTCTGCCCACTTCTCCTCCTTCCCATT
Organism: Rhinophrynus dorsalis; assembly: GCA_037306005.1. Lineage (NCBI taxonomy): Eukaryota > Metazoa > Chordata > Amphibia > Anura > Rhinophrynidae > Rhinophrynus > Rhinophrynus dorsalis. The sequence goes on along the minus strand of CM074720.1, from coordinate 385,927,745 downwards.
GTGTTCCCCCCACCCCACAGCCTCTTCACCTCCTTCTCCAGCATATTCCTCCAAGAGTTGTATGTTTTTTTTAAGTTCCACCCACACTCACGATTAAGCCCCACCCTCTTTTGACACACATTGTGTCATTTATCTTCCCCAGCAGCAGCATAGGACTCCCTTCTCCGGGAAGTCTATGCGGAAAAGTTCCCAGGAATGCACACCGGTGCACACACTTCTCAGACCTAAGACTTTAATGCCAGAAACCACCTTCTGCTCTAGAGCATGCACAGAAAAAATGAGTTTTTTTTTTTTCTTCTACACCTTGCTTAATACATTACGTTTAACAAGGCATAGGGGAAAGGAATGCCCATACACTGCTCCATTGCACTGCCTTCGGTGGAAATGGCTTTAAGAGTAGAATTTTCTGTATAGGTAGCTTAGTGAATTGTCATTACACAGGTTAGAAAATCAATTTCAGACTTTTTTTTGTACTGCATCATAATGGTCCATTCTTCCTTGGTCATTATATTGGTGCCATTTGTAGCAGGAAGGCAGGAGAGAAGTCCTGCTTGTCTTCTGTGTGTTCATACAGTGCTGTCTTTAAGCTGTTGTATATTAATGACTTAGAGGACTCATTGGAACACCTCTGGATTACAGCAATCACATATCACAGAGAATCTATATTGTGGGAACTTTAAATGTCATACTTACAAAATCTCAAGGTCAGCTCATTTTGAAAGTTCCCAGATATGATCACCATACCTGAGATTTCTCAGGGTTTTACCTTGGGACTGAGAGTTTTGACCCAAATCTCAGAGTTTCAGGGTGAAGGGCCAAATTCTCACGGTGAGACAGTCCTACTGCATGATCTACCTCACTTAACCCCTTAAGGACCGGCGCGCACGCGCAGCCAGCGCTTGAGGACCACAGAGCTTTTTTTTTTTTTTTTTTTTAAAGTTACGGTTCAGGGCTTCCGGAGCAGCGTGCAGCCGCGCTGGGAGCCCTGAACGCCATGCCGTGCCAGGACCGTCACTGGTCCTTAACCCCTTAACGACCAGCGGTCGCTGGGTGAGTGGTCCTTTAAGGACCAGATAGAGAATTTCGGCGTGCCGCCCCACATGACTGATCACGTGGTGCGGCGCGCCGAACTGAGGGACTGAAAGAGATCGCTCTGGTCTTGGAGCGATCAAATTCAGTCCCCGGTATTACTCACCGCGCTCCTGCAGGAGCGCGGTGAGTAATAGTACGTGACATACCAGGACCGTCACTGGTCCTTAAGTGCCGGACCAGCGTGACAGTCTGGGTACGTCACCGGACTCTAAGGGGTTAAGTGCCAGACAGCCTTGACGGTCCTGGCACCTCAATGGTCCTTAAGGGGTTAAAGATGTCTTATTGTCTTGTGTATGTTCAGGCAGTGATGCTTCTATGTTATAGCATATTAAAGGTTCATTGAGGAATGATGGAAGCATCTCTAGGTTACAGCGCGCAGGGACATATCGACTATAATTTGTATTATGGAGCGCACTAAAGGGTTAATATTCTATAGATCTCAGGGTCAGCTCAAACTGTTAAATTTAACCCCCCACACAGTTTTCATAGTATAACTTTTATTAACAAAGCAGATAGTAACACCTTTTTATAGTGTTCCATTAGTTACATATGTCTTTAGTCAGGAGAACAGCAAGGACTATATCATGGCTACGTATACTAAGTAAACAAAAGGAAAAGTGTGCACATCAGATCCTGACCTTTACAGATACATAATCTGTGATTTACTAAAAGTAATAAACAGTGGGTTTAGTAATATCTTTTTGTCCAAAAGCATAAATGGCTTGCCTACCTCATCAAGGCACTCCAGATTTAGGCAAGTCCCTATCTGCCTCAAATCTGTGAACATGTGTTTAGTATAATCCAATTAAAAGGCAGTAATATCCCCTTACCCCTAGTTTGAACAAAACCCTTGTGACTTGTGAGGCAAATAAAGGAGGTATTTATACCTTCCCTGTTCAGCTATCACCTGATTCAGGGATCTACCACCGAAGAGAGAAGGAGCCAAAACCTCCCAATTTACATAGATATATTTGGCTAATTTTTGTGGTATTTCTAGTGATTGAATCAGAATTTGCTTTCTGGTTACTATAGGAAAATAAGCAAGCAGTGCATTGTTGTTTGTTCCATTATCTCTTTGAGTGCCAGAGCTGTACGCAACGCCTTGCTTTGCACCGTGTTGGGTACCCCTCTGGCACTCAAAGGGTTAAGGTATCTAATGGATCACTGTCTTTATTACATTGTTGCACACTTTATGCTTTCATAGTCCCAGACAGAAAGTTCTCTGGAAACACATTGGATAATTGGATAGAATGCTGTTAAGAACACAAGAGTGTAAAAAAATTGGCGAAGATCAGAAAAAAATTAATTAAAAGTATAGTCAATATGACTTTACATATTATGCACTTGAAGGATATGTAAAGTCAAAAATGAGGTTGAAGTTCACTTTAACAAATATCTTTCTGTTTGTTTTCAGCTTTTTTAATAAAGTTATTTGTTTGATTTGGTCAAATGAGCAAATTTTTTGTAATCGATATTGTTTGGTTCAATCAATTATGTTTCATACTTGGTCTTGGTTTGAACAAGCATACTTCACATGACTGATTATTGTATTTGATTAAAATACCTACACTGTTTGGTTGATTCTTACTATTATTTTCTTTATTTTTTTAATATCCCTTAGATCAATCAAACACAATTGATTAAACTATGGTATACTTTATTTGATAAGGAGCTATAAGAACCAAATCTGGGTCTGCATATACCCCAACATTTTGATTTTTCTGCTTAAAAATATAATGAACATTCACAACTTTATAATAAATATATATTATAAATATAATGAACATTCATAACTTTAACCCTATGCAATGTGTTGGATACCTCTGTGGCACTCACAAGGTTAAAAAAAATAAATAAAGAATGGGGACCCACCTTTTAAACTTGGTATATGAAATAGTCCCCAGTGACATCTGTCTATGTGTGAAATTTGGTGGCAATATGTTCAGAACATTTCACTGTAGCCCTGACAAAGCTTTTGAGATGACATGAAAAGTTAGAATGGGGAAGTACTAATTTTTTTCAGGATCTTTGCAATTTATTCTATGACATGGACTTGGATCAGATTTACAGGATTTTACATAGAAATTCTATATGAACTATAGCTGGTGCAGACAATAATATACAAGGTTATCAGACACATCATGTTTCAGGCAGACAACCTTTCAGCAGGTCTGAAGAATGACTGTCTGCCTGAAATGTCATGTGTGATGGCCTTGTAAATAAATCTTTATTCTTGTTTCAAATGATTGGCGTCATCTTGCTCAATTTATATATGTCGAACAAAGTGTACACCAGCCAAAACATGTAATTCACAAATCAAGTATTTAGTAACATAGTTGATGGAGCTGAAAAAAGACATGCTTCTATCATGTACAGCTCATGCCATATCACCCCTATTGATCCAGAGGAAGTGAAAAAAAACAACAGAAGCCATTTCCAATTATGCCCCAAGTAAGTAAACAAAAAAAAAATCCTTCCTGACTCCAAAAGGCCAATGACTATTTCCCTGGATCAACATCCTATCTGCTTTGAAACCAACTGTCATAATTCTCAATATAGTTATAAACTAGAAAGGTATATATTAAGTTTTTGGAAAATGTACCATTGATAAATAACAGGCACATCTCTCACAATCAAAATGAAAATAAGTAAGACAATAGAGTTGAATGGAACCAGCAATAATACTATACAGGGAATTAGCATAATGCACCAACGTGTGCCATCAAAACATAAAGGTTCATTTCTCAGGAGATATTTACTTTACTGAAAAATGGTTACTAAAACATATAGGCACATCTGAATTATTTGTAAAATAAACTAAACGTGCCTTAAGGTGAGAGGTCTATTTTAAGAAAAAGAATATCTAAAACATTTGTTTTAAAACACAGCATTACTTTATTCATTGCTCACAAGGTTTACTGGTTCAAATCTAATATTATCATTTAACCCCTTAAGCACCAGAGGGGTGTGAAAGTTATTGCACAACCCTCCTATTCTCAAAAGGTTTATTTTTACAGATTCCCTTAAAGTAGAGTAACTATGGCAAGTCAGTGACCTACAAAGGTTGCATTGGAGCACACTTCCTAGTGAAATAGGCTGTCATTATTGATGTTTTTAACCCCTTCAATCCTAAAAAATATCTTCAACACTTTGACCTTAAAACTTCTCTACCTTCCAAAGAGTAAAACTGGTCTATAACAAATGCATATTCTTAGAGGTAAAGATTGTATACATATTAATATTATTTTAATTTTTCTCAGCACGCACTACTTTTCACAGAACTTAAGGGGTTAACGCGGTGTGGCATGTCTGTCACATTTGGAAATGGCCATTAGAAAAAACTACTTTGAAGTGACAGTTTCAGTTATTTTTTTGTCAGGAGCAGGATTAGGGTAAGTGACAGCTGGGGACTTCATATCGATTATGTGGCATCAGAATTTATCTATAGAGCTAAAAAAGAAACAGAGCAGAGAAAAGTCTCTTTAATAAGTACCATGCAGGGGGCCATATTGCGTTAGCTTCAGAGGTGCAATTCTGGAACAAGCTAACTGCACCATAGGGGAAATGAAACATCTTATTGATTTAACTGTGAAGCAATGCATTGGAGACCTCCCTAACAATGGGTTAAATGTGTAGTAAGCTTTTTCATAAGAAATATTACTGCTAAAATATTTTTTTACATCTAACTGCAATTGTTCATTGTTCCTATCACTTACTATGGAGAGCCATAGTCTATGATTCAAACTCTCCCACTGTTTGCTATAAAAAAATAGTATTTGGACACCAGTTGGTGCTGTTGCTAACAGTTTGATTTAAATAAATATGTTTGTGCTGTAATAACTTTCAAATAAAAAATCTCCGCAGTCAGAACACCCTTGTTTTAGTAAGTATATATTCATTCATTAAAAAAGTGTACTGCTTCTTATAGCATAGATTTTATATGCTGAACTGTCATTGTCAAAGGCAGCAAGTGCTGGGTTTGTAAACAAAAGGAGCAATTCTGCAACTTTGGGGACATCTAAAACTTCCCGTTGATTCAGTATTGCAGCACTGGAGACAACTAAAACTTCCCATTGATTCAGTATTGAAGCATTGGAGACAGCAAAAACTTCCCATCGATTTAGTATTGCAGCATTGAAGACAACTAAAACTTCCCATCGATTCAGTATTGCAGCACTGGAGATAGCTAAACCTTCCCATCGATTCAGTATTGCAGCATCGGAGACAACTAAAATGTCCCATCGATTCAGTATTGCAGCATTGGAGACAACTAAATTATTCCATTGATGCAGTATTGCAGCATTGGAGATAGCTAAAACTTCCCATCGATTCAGTATTGCAGCACTGGAGACAACTAAAACATCCCATTGATGCAGTATTTCAGCATTGGAGATAGCTAAAACTTCCCATCGATTCAGTATTGCAGCACTGGAGACAACTAAAACATCCCATTGATGCAGTATTTCAGCATTGGAGACAAATAAAACTTCCCATTGATTCAGTATTGAGGCACTAGGGATAACTACAACATCCTATTGGTTCAAGTATTGCTTTTAACCCCTTGAATGCTAAAGAGGTCTCCAACTCGAGACTTCTATAACATTCAATGGATTAAAAGATTCAGAGTAATGGAACCTGTGGACTTGCTATGTATTCCCTTTGGTGAAGATGTTCCATTTCAGAATTGCTTCTCTTTTCTTTTGTGGCTAGGACCCCAGCCTCTGGACTCCGGAGTGTGGGATGTTCAAATCTAGCAGCTCAGTTCTATAGCTGGATCAGAGATCCAGTTGTGGGGATCAGTGTTCAGACTTCCAGTACATCAGGGACTGCTGCACAGAATAACCGTTTAAAATGTTGCACTGAAAAGTGCGTGCAACGAAACAGTGTATTCACCAGGTCGCAGTGATGAAAAGGGCGACATAAGAATCTCTGGACTGCTCTGGTCCATAGACCAAAAATCTCCATAGGATGGTCTAGCAACAGCACCATTGTAAATTTTCAGGCCACTGTGATATTGCACCTAAAAAATTCAAGTTTGAGCTGTTATAATTTTTTAATAAAATATCTCTCAGCAGTGGAAGTACCCTTGTTTTATTCCGGGACATAAACCCTACAACATATATTTTTTTACATCTTAAGTATTACTATCCCTTTAAACAAATAGTTATACCTGCATGCTGTATGTGTGCCTTGATCACTTTGTTGAATAAATTAGCAACCACATATTTAAAGGAATTTACAGTGATTTCCCTTGAACACCTTGGATTCTAGGAACTTCACCTATGTAATGCACTGGGAACATTAGTAGCATCCCAGGGGGGAGATTCACTAAGTGGTGATAAAGTGGAGATGACTTTTCCAGTTTATCACTTTTCCAGTTAATATGTTATTCTATGGAGCGTATTCAGTAAGATCTCCAGAGTTGAATAAATCTTAATGCATAGGCTCCATAGAATAACATAGGAATTGGATAAGTGATAAATTGGGGAAGTCATCTCCCTTTTTTCACCTCTTTATCCCTCCAAGGTATTCACAGAATTTACTTTAGTGGGTCAGTAAAGAGCTTCAGGTATGTGTTTATAATTAAGGTCATGTTGTAATTTTTCATTGCCTCTTTAATCATTTGAAGACTAAATGGGTGTGCAATGTATTGCTCACTTCAGGTTCCTGTTTTGCAAGATTCTGGTCCATATAGACCATTGGTATCAGGTTAGAAAGCAACCTGGACCTTTATGGAACCTAATTTCATCTCCTCAATGGCTTTTTTTTTCTACTTGTGTTATGCTTTGTATATTCTCTTTAATTTATTCTGAAGGCAACCTTACCATTGTTCACTTCTTCTGTTTAAGTTCATTTTCATCCTTAATGTATGAATGTTTCTGAAACTAATGTAGCTAATACAACTTTTAAATATCAATATAATAATAGCTTAGGTTTCACAACAATACGCACAAATACCTAATGGATTTTTTAGGGTCAATTATAGGTATTGCTCCTGGCACACATTCATGGTTCTCAATGCCTTGTTCCTTGCAGGCAATTTCATTACTTGGTGCTAACTCTTGGAAACAATAAGATGCATGAAGCTGTGCCTCTATTGATCTTTTGTCACCCTGTATTAGTCGCTTTCAGTAACTTTTCCTGAAGTTTTACTCACGGGCACGTGAGCTTTGCATTAGGATAATACTTGGGTTTTGGGCAACTGGATAATAATTATGCCCTGGAGGCCTGATTTTTTTTAGTCTTGTTTTAAAGGGGAAGTAACACATCCTAATTAGAATGGCACTCTTAACTTATTATGGTCAGAAAATCCTGATGGCCCCTCTGGATTATTTCCTTGCTCTTTGATTAAAGAGATAACATTGTTAACCAATCCTGGATATTATGGCTAGGAGGCGGACATGAGAGTTGCTAGCAGGACCACAGGACACAAACCCCGCCCACTGTACATGATAATCCTTACTCTTTAAAGACCAGGGGAACACTCAATGCATTGCAAAGCAATGCGCTGCGCATCCCTCTGTTCCTCAAAAGGGTTAATTCAGTAACTGTGACTTCTGCCTCCTAATTACATGACTTCCAGGACTAATTGAAGATGTTATTTTTTTTAACAAAGCCACAAGGGGAAATTCTAGGAGCAGTTAGGATTGCCTGGCCATAGCAAGGTAAGTGGTGTTCATTCTGAGGATGTGTTACTTTCTCTTTAAACAGGAGAGGAAAACTAATATAGGTGCCTCAGATGCTACATAATCACCCTGGAGCAGTTCCTTCCCAATCAATAATTGGTGCTTCCAGATCTGACTCTTCAAGTGGAAGTCATTCCTCCTTACTGGCTACATTGGTTTCTATCTCCTGATAAAACGAAACCAGACAATGCACACATAAACTATATTCTTAGATCTAATTCAGGTCATATAGCCTCTGAATAGATAACTATAATAGAATCTGTCAGTTTAATCATTCAAATGTTAACCCTTTGAGTGCCAGAGGGGTATGCAATGCATTGCTCTACAGAGTGCCTTAACCTTTTGAGTGCCTTAACCTTTTGAGTGCCAGAGGGGTACGCAACGCATTGCTCTGCAATGCGTTGCGTACCCCTCTGGCACTCAAAGGGTTAAGGGAGAACTAGCACCTCCTAATAGTGTTCCCCTCTTTCCTTACCGTGGCCAGAAAATTCTAATGCCCTCTATGAACTTTGCTCATCTGTCTTTGTTAAAAAAATACATGTTTAATTAGCCCTGGATGTCGTATACATGAAGGCAGACATGAGAATTGCTGGCAGCTTTTCAGACTGAAGGATGCGGAGTGCATGCACGTACTTAACTATTTAAGAACCATAGGAGTGCGCAATGCATTTCACATCTCTCTGGTTCTTAACCCCTTAAGATGCAGATGACGTGCTATGACCATCACAGTCCTTATACTCTTAAGGACTGGTAACGGTCATAGCATGTCACGTACTTTTTACTTACAGCGCTCTACCGGGAGAGCTGTAAGTAAAAACGGGGCATAAAATTGACCATTTCAAGACTGGAGCGGTCTCTTTTATGCCCCAAAGCAGTGCGCCAGTACACATAACAGGTCACGGGTACCGGAGCGTCGGCAAGGATCAAAGCAGTCCTTAAGGGAAGGTAACTTCCCTGGACTGCTGGTCCTTAAAGCGTTAAGGTTGCCATGTTTAGTGAACTGAGAGTGTGTTCCTGCTAGCAACTGTCATGTCCACCTTCATGGACATAGGATCCAGGGCGAATTGAAGATGTTGTCATTTGAGACAAGGCACAAGGACAAAATTCATAAAGGCCATTAGTATATTCTGACCATAACAAAGAAGGTGAGGGCTCTTATTGGGAGGTATTCCTAGGATGGTGTAGACACAGCGCCACTGTAACATTCAGGCCATTGAGATATTACACCCAAAAAATTCAAGTTTGAGCTGCAATAACTTTTGAATGAAACACCTCACAGCAGTTGGAGTATCCCTTTTGTACCCAGGACTATAAACCTTACAATATACATTTTAATATATATATTAAGTGTTACTATCGCTTTAACCCTTTGAATGCCAAAGAGGTATCCAAAACATTGCGTTGCAATGCATTAGTTACCTATCTGGCACTCAAAGGGTTAGTGTGTAAATTTAATAAATTCCACAACAAGAGATATACTGAACATGAGCCTGCCAGTTAACCCTCTGGCAGTCAAAGGCTTAACCCTTTGAGTGCCAGGGGACACGCAACACACTGCTTTGCAATGCGTTGCGTACCCCTCTGGCACTCAAAGGGTTAAAGCTTACAGCTGGTCCCTTCCCCAGTGTCATGCTGTGAGTCGGAAGGGACTGTATGTTTTCACTGACAAGACAGAATTTGGTACGTACCTTGATCTGGAGCTTATGGAATAGTATTTATATTTTACTCATTATCATTTTAATTATTTGAGCTGTATATATTCTATTAAAATTACCTATTCAGAGTATATATGACCTCAGTTATAGCTAAGGGTCTAGTTCCCATTCAATTAATAATGACTGTTACCAAACTTTGGATTAACAAAGGCCAATGGCAAATTTACAAAGCATATTGACTCTAATGTACTAAGATATGGTGCCACTATGAAGTAAACCAAAGTCATCACAGGGACCAAATTTTAATTTACTTTGACTTTAATGGGCCTTCTAAACACTGGAAAGCTAGAAAGGTCTCCACTGCATTGCCTTGGAATGTTTTGGAGACTTATGCAGCATGTAAGCAGTTAAATGCCCCATTTAAATGAACTGGGAATTTTGACTTGTGCCCTAAGGCATAGTAGATTTGAATCCAAATTGTTCCACTTTACTTAGTACATCAGCCTCACCCTTTGCAAATTACTCTTTTAACTTATTCTTTGTTTCTTGGGATCAGCCTTCTACAGTTTGGTTTGCTTCCTCAGGTCCAGCCATGCTGATTTACCAAACGACCAGGAGAAGGAAGATTAAAGGAACAGGAAGACTTAAAGGGGAATTATCATGTAAAACTAAACATGGGGCAATCATCAAAGCTCAGCAAACTTCAGGGCACTTCATTATCTTCACAAAAACTGGACTGCCATGACAGTATTGCAAAATGGGGATTTTCAAAGCCAATGTCAGTATGCTAAATTAACCCTTTGAGATCCTGAGAGCTATAGAACACATTGCGTTGCATATGTAACTGACACTTAAAGGGTTAAAGTTTTAGGAAGTTTTGCACAAAGAAAAGAGAATCAGTTCTGGGGAAAATCAACTGCACCATGTTGAGAAATACAAACTCCACATGATTTAAATAGGGCTTTTAACCAAACTGAATGCTAGTGAGGTCTTTGCCACATTGATATGCAATGATTTGGAGAACTCTGTTGCATTCAAGGGGTTAAATGTCCCATTTACATTTATGCTAATCTGGGGATTTTTCATGTGTTTTTCTTTGGGTAGTTGTTTGTCCCAAAACATGGCCGTTGGGGAGTTATTGGAAGATGCAAAAGTTCTGATTGGAAGCCATAATAATGTTACAAATTATACCCAAATCAATACAATTGCTTTATACTTTGATCCTCAATAAGAATTAAATAAGGATTTGGGGCTGATAAATTATATAGTTACGAAATATTGTATACAATAGCTTTGCAGTATAATAAAATAACTTTTATACAAACATTTGTATCTTTATTTCTTGAATTTTATATTTATACTAGTGTAAAAGCCCGTGTACACAGGACAAGGTCTGGTTAATGTTAACCCTTTGAGTGGATAGCGGGTTAAGAGGCCGCTACCTCACTGTTCAACACGACGCAGTCTTGCGTCGCCTCACTCATGCAATGCAATCATGTGCTGTAGATAATGCCCGTGGGCAGTCTCTACTGTGCATGATTGCATCGATGAGTGCAGTCTCTACTGTGCGCATGACTGCATCCTGACAAACATCCTAGCAAATTATTATATAGGATATATGTGTATTTATACACCTCATAAATAACACTTTATTGACCAGAGGGATGTTCAAAGCAGAGCTGGATTGAGACTTCACAGGGCCCCAGCTTGCCCCCCCTGCTACAAACTTCTCAGTTTGACCATACTTCTTGTGGTTAGAGGTAGTAGTATAAACTTAGTAATGGACAAAAATGAATGATTTAACACCTTGGATGCCAGAGCTTTCACTAAAGCATTGCAAAGCAATGCATTGGAAACCTCACTGGAATCAAAGCGGTTAAATATATTAAAATGTACGCGAGAGCTTATAATTGAAATGGTACTACACAAGTAATTCTACAGAGCTTTCAACTGAAATAAGGCTATGTAAGTTATACCAAAGAGTATACAAATGAAATGGGACTACATAAGTTATACCACAGAGCATCCAATTGAAATGGCACTAAAGAAATGATGCCACAGAGCTTACAACTGAATTGGGACTACATAAGTGATACCACTGTGCTTCCAGTTGACATTGGGGCTACAAAAGTGATGCCACAGAGCTGAAAACTGAACTGATGTCACAGAGCTACAGTTGAAATGGAGCTACACTAGTGACACCAACTACAGAGCTTACAACTTAAATGGTGCTATATAAGTGCCTACATACACTATCTGCCCCCAGCCTGGTCCCACTGCTAGTCACAGATCTCCACATACATGGCCTCCCCCCAGCTTGGTTCTACTGGTAGTCACAGATCCCCACATACACGGCCCGCCCCTCCGTCCAGTTGCACTTCTAGTCACAGATCCCCATATACATAGTCTTCCCCCAGCCTGGTTTCACTGGTAGTCACAGTCCTGCTGTGACTGCCTGCCAGCCTGATTCTACTGGTAATCACAGCCCCCTTACACATTGCTTTTCCCAGCCTGGTTGCACTGGTAGTCACAGCCCCCACATACATTGTCTACTCCCCAGCACTGTTCCATTGGTAAGTCACAGCACTTGCATACATTGCATGCCCCCCAGCATGGTTCCACTGGTAGTCACTGTACCCATATAGACTGTATACTCCCCAGCACTATTCCACTGGTAAGTAACAACACCCATATACATTGTCTGCCCTCCTACTTCTGTACCTTTAGGAGCCCCTTGTACCTTTAGTACCTCTACTTCTCTGTCCTCCTTTCAATTTCTGTTAATGTGAGGTGCATCATGGTGGAGGAGCAGTTTCTCAGGCTCCAGCTTTACCCCACTTCGCTTAAATAACATAATGTTGCGGATTTGTGAGGGTACATCACAATATCACTTTTAAAATGTCTCTTGCCTCAAAAGGGTGTGTTTAAATTGTTGCCTTATTACAACAGCATCTAATACTATAGCACGTTTAAAATGTCACCTTCTTAAAACAGCAATAAAAAACCCAAACCACCCCCATACCCTAACAACTGTACCGCCAAACTAATCTAATCCAATCACCTCCCACCCCTTAAAACAGTGTAAAAAAATAATCAGAAACACCCCCTAAACCGAACTCCTGTACCCCCAAACAAACAAACTACACTTAAAAATTGTATTAAAAAGAGAGTAATGTTAAATGCTATATTAATAAGACAACATTTTACACTGCAACATTTTAAAAGTGGCATTTTGACAAAAGTGTCATTTTATAAGTGCCATTGTGATGCTTGCCATTCACTACTAACCAATGCAATAGGACACTCCCCACTTCTGGGTTGCACTAAGATGACCTTAGCACAACTCACGGGTATGTGCAGATAGGAACACAGGGAGTACAGAGTTGCACAGGTGCTCTCAAGTTTTCTGCTCACTCAAGAGACTGTGAGGGACCCAGGCAATGGATGACTCTCCAGTGGCCTGGTCCCACACATTTCCATGGGCCCTAGGAACTTGCCTAGGTTGTCTTGTGGATAATCCAGCTCTGCCCTCCAGTTCTTAAAGCGGAACTTTCATGCTAATAAAATTGCGGCCAAATATTTTACTAGCCTAGAGATATGCAACGTTATACTATGCTTATGTTCACCAAGTCAGGGGTACTGAAGAAAAATCACATCTTCGGCAGGAACCAGAGGACAGACAACACAGACATCTTAGAGGAAATGTACCTCTGAGTCTGCACTGTCTGTCCCGTTCTCTGCCAGCATTGGTGAGTGGTGTTATTCGTGTCTTAAGGCACTGAAAGGGACTGACCTTGCAGGTGCTTGGGGGGCTTCTCTTGTAAGCTCTGTGCAGCCCAATGCCTCCAGAAAATGTGATTTGTCCCTCCGGGAGGCATAATCACCTAACAAAGCTAGTGGGTAGGCAGCAGCCTCCCGGAAAGAATTTGCCAGAGCTGAAACAAGGCTCAAGCTGTGCACGTGGACAGCAGGAGCGTATCAGTCAATCAGGTGATCAGGACAGCCGTGCAGACCGCGGAAGTCCTAATCACCTCAGATTTTTAAAATGGCAACGTTGATGGAGGAAGCTATCTCTGTGTCTGCCACAGATAGAGTGGATGCTTCTCCCAGAGACAGCCCCATCAATGTTAAAAAGCTTCATAAGAGAGCCTATCGTGCCAGGGATCTATCCTCTTCTTCTGAGGAGGAGGATATGTTCCCAATTGATAAAAAGAAGAGAAGATTTCTTTCCTCATCCTCTTCATGCTCCTCTGAGGATAAAGATTTTGGTCCTTCTTCTCCTCCTCAAGCTCGTTTGAGCAAGCGACATATTAAAGGGACAGGAACCACTAAAACTAAAAAGGTGTTCCCCTCATTTGAGATATCTAAAAATGTAACTCAAAAAAGGGACAGGTCTCGTTGGAGTGCTGCAAGTCCCTCTACGTCCTCCTCCTCCAGAGCGTTTGCTCATTCATCATCCCGAAGTCGGTCCACTTCCAGACAGGCTTCACCTGAAATTGACTGGGAGTCTGAGGAGTTGGTTCGCTCTGCAGCTTCCACTGAAAGAGGAAAGCTGAGTAATACTCAGATGACAAGAGTGAGCCTTTTCGGTAAAGTGCTCCCGTCTAAAAGATTCCATACAAGATGGGCAATCGAACAGGATTCGCAGGTCAGGGATTTTGCTAAACTAGCTTTCAGATCCCCGCTAGTAAAAGAGGATGACCTCCTCCTTAGGAACCATATTGGTATTCCGGACATTCAGGCTCTAATGGCTCCTGAAGTGGATCCAGCACTGCTATCCATTACTGGAAAGAATGTATCTGTGGATACCATGGATCAGATGCTGCGCAATGTTCAGTACAAAGTTGCGGATGCTGCTGGTCCCCTGTTACTTATGCTTGATAAGGCAGAGAGAGAAGGATCTGTTCATAACCCCTCTTCATCATCTTTACTGGCTTCTAAAATGGCTCTTTTGAAAGCTACCAGCAGGGCCGTGCTCATTATTGGCCAATCATTCAATTATATTTCAAATATTCGCAGAACACGCTGGTTACATGCTGTAGGGATGTCTGACCTGGCCCCTAAGTCCCATGAATTTCCTAACCTTGAGGACTCTTTTCTTTTCGGCCCCGCCTTTATTCAAGAAGTGAAAGGCCATTATAAAGCTAGGATGTCCTTCTCTGAATTGAATAAGAGCTTCCCAAATCGCAAGAAGCCCTTTCGGACCGAGGGCCGTTCCTACAGGGCTACAGGTTCGTCCCGAGATGGAGCACAACAAGCCCACTTTCGCCATCATGAAGGAAAAGCGAAACCCTCAGGTAGCTACATAGGAGCTCATGCCAGAGGAGGCTCATCTGGAAAAATGAGGCCCATGCAGTCAGGTAAGTGGTTTCCCTCACACTTCCCGAAATTGGTTAGATATAACCTCAGACAAATGGGTACTTCAGATTTTCAAAAGAGGCTTACAACTCCCTCTACTACGATTTCCTTTCCAGAAGCAGACTCTAGGCAGGGAGGTGAATCAGGTACTAGATGCCTCTCTTTTCCTGGCATTACCTCAAGGAAAGATAGAATTAGCAGATATGTCAAGTTCAGGGTGGATCAGTCCCCTGTTTCCTATCCCAAAATCAGATGGAGACCGGTAATGAATGTCAAGGCTTTTAATTCTTTCTTGAAAAAGAAAAGATTCAGGATGGAAGGTTTATCAGACCTTCCAGGTCTTGTGCAGAGAAACTTTTTCTGTATAAAATTAGACCTCAAAGACGCCTTTCATTCAGTTCCTATCGCTAGAAAACACAGGCGTTTCCTCAGGTTCCGCTGGAAGGGTCAAGTTTATCACTGGACTTTAATGGTGTTTGGCCTATCCAACGCTCCTTACACCTTCTCCAGAATAATGAAGGCTATTATGGCTCATGCCAGAGAAAAAGGGTTTCTATGCCTTTACTATCTGGACGACATTCTATTGATAAACCCAGACATAGATACTATTGTTCAGCAAAGAGATTATCTAATTTCCCTTCTGCAAGACCTGGGTTTCATAGTGAACCTTCAGAAGTCTGTTCTGATTCCCACTCAGAATATATTTTTTCTGGGGTTTATACTGAACACCTCAGATATGTCCCTTGGGGTTCCCCACGACAAATGGAGAAAATTCTGTCTCATTTAGTTTTGATTCTCTCGAAACGCAGTTTGTCCCTAAGGGAATTGGCAAAGATTATTGGGAGGTTGATAGCCCTGACACCGGGTTTCGATGCGTCCCCTTTACTATGCAGGCGAAGTCAGATGTTTCTAGGAAACCAATTAAGACAGGGTGGCCTATGGGAATCAAAACTGGTTCTGCCCAGAGACATAAGAAAAGAGCTAAGCGCTATCTTGGACTCAGGAATTCCCCTTCCCCGCCCCCTTTTAGAAGGACTTTTCGATTTAACTTTGACCACAGACGCCTCCATTCAGGGTTGGGGAGCGTTCTCCAAACCACAGAGGCGGCACAAGATCAAAAGACCTTTGCCTCGAGGCCCTGGAACTTTGGTCTTGGGCTTTACTAAACAAAGTTCGAATAAGCACAGTTTATGTTCCAGGAGAGACGAACGAGTTAGCAGATTCTCTATCTCATCAGCGCCTTTCTCTGGCAACAGTCCAATTGAAGACGGCCTTATTCCAATTAATAGAAAACAAGTTGGGCAGGAGACAGATAGATCTATTTGCATCCCAGACTTCAGCTCAGACTCACAGATTTGTAACCAGGACTTGGACGAAAGGAACTTGGAAGATGGACGCAATGTCCTTCCCATGGACAGATGTTCCCGACCTTTACGCCTTTCCCCCTCCATCTATTCTGATGAAGGTGTTGGAGAAGATTTGCAGGGACAGGGTGCCCAACCTAGTTCTAGTCTATCCAATCTGGACCTCCAGGCCATGGTACCCCTTGATCCAACCACTAATCAGGGGAGCCCAGGGACCATTGGGATGGACAGAGGATTGCTTCCTGGGGACCAGGGATCTTTTATCCCAGCTTCCCCATCTCATGTGGATTGCAGCCCTGGTAGGCTGTTAAAACACCCGCTATTGTCTGACCAGGTGCTGGATATTATTAACGCTTCATTACGGCCCAGGACTAGGGTAAGCTACAGACGTATGATTGAGGAATTTAAGAAGTGGGTAATTTCCTTCCCTTCCCTTTCCCAGGAGTCTGATACCATACCTTTAGCTCTGGAAATCCTCACCTTTAAATATCATGCCAGATTATCTCTTAGTATGATTAAAGCATATGGTTCTGCATTATATTTTTTAATCCCTAATCTAACCCAAGATGCCCTTTACCTCAGATTGCTAAAAGGGTTGTCAGTTTGTCGGCCTAGTACCCCAAGATATACTTCCACTTGGAATGTAGATTGTTTATTAAACTTTCTTAATTCCTTGGATAACAATAAAATTGACCTTAGATGGACAGCAATTGAATTGGCATCTCTCCTAGCTTTAGCACTGGCAGCTAGAGTTGCAGAAATAGTACAGATACATATATATGAACCATGGTTGTCTAGGACACCCGGTGGATTTCATATCATTCTTAAAGGGAGACAGAAGACTTCCCATATCCTTCCAACGCCTGTAGAGCTGGATTTGGGTCAGGACCCTGCCGAGTCTGGTTTATGTTTAGTTGATTTACTTAATTCCTACTTAAATCTGTCTGCTCCGGTTAGACAAGACTTTACACAATTATTTATTACCTCTAGAAAACCATTTCGGCCAGTTAAGGCTAACACCATAAGGGGCTGGATACTGTCCACTATGTCTGCGGCGGGTATTGATGTGTCTATATTTAAAGGTCATTCTATCAGAGGAGCTTCAGTTTCAAAAGCAGCTGCAAAAGGCCTTCCTCTTCCCATTATTTTAAAAGCCGCAAGATGGTCTTCCAGTAAAACTTTTGTGAGATTTTACTGGAGACCATCCGAAGTAGAACGGTTACAGTTCCTTAGATCCACCACCAGGTACATGCTATTCTACCCACTAGCTTGGCTAGGTGGTTATGCCTCCCGGAGGGACAAAACAGAGTTTGCAGGAATCTATGATCTGCAAACTTCCTTTGTCCTAGGGATGAGCATAACCACCTAGCAAGAGCGCCCTTCCCTCCCTCCCTGTTTTTATTCTGAAGCCTGGTGGTGGTGGATGAACAGTGGTTGTATTTATAAAATACTTTGAATATCTTTCTCTCAATTTCATTCTGTTTTTCACAGTTTACAACCATCCTCCCAGACAGGACCAACAAGCCAAGGACCCGCCTAAATAGATCGTCTGGATGTCAAATGGTGCTGTTATACTCATTCTTCGTCTTTGAGATGTGGCTGTACTTCTCACGGAGGCCCCTTCTACTTGTCCATTTAATTTAATTTAATCTCATCGAGAGTCTTTTTACCCTTTACAGGCTATTGTTTTGCCAGTTACTAGAGACTATGTTTCTGTTTCCTCGTTACCCTGGACTTATACTCATACACTTTATGATTAAGACGAGGTTTAAAAATAAATAAATAATAATAATAATAATAAAAAAAAAAAATATATATATATATATATATATAATTATAAATATATATATGATTATAAAGACATAGTTATATTAATAAAATAATTAACAGCCTTAGTATTTCGTGCATTCATTTTTCTTTTGCTAGCGGTTATGGATAGAAGTTCTGTACACTTTCTGTTTTCTATTCTACACTTTGGTTTGTTCCATTAGGATGAGTTAACCATCCGCAGTTTCCCATTTTAAAATCTGAGGTGATTAGGACTTCCGCGCTCTGCAAGGCTGTCCTGATCACCTGATTGGCTGATACACTCCTGCTGTGCACGTGCACAGCTTGAGCTTTGTTTTTAAGCTCTGGCAAATTCTGTCCGGGAGGCTGCTGCTTACCCACTAGCTTTGCTAGGTGGTTATGCTCATCCCTAGGACAAAGGAAGTTTGCAGATCATAGATTCCTGCAAACTCTGTTTTTCCTTCAGTACCCCTGAGTTAGTGAGCTTAAGGACAGTATAAAATTGCATATTGCTAGGTTAGTAATGAATTCAGGCGCTATTTTATTAGCATGACAGCTGTAAAGCTAGACCATTCCAATGAAGGGATTCTTTGCAAGTAACGAGATCGCGGCACTTCTGAAGCGCCTCCATGTCGACCCACACGAATCTCCTGCTGACAGCTTTACAGCTGTCAGTAGGAGACAGCGAACTTTATACGCCTGTATCTCTTAAACCATAGCGGTTTGAGAGATACGATTTTTGCATTTAGCTCAGCTTTTTAAGCTCTTCTAAATGCGAAAAAGTTTTTTTTTTTGACATTACTAACACTTTAAGGAGAGATTTATAAAAGTGGAGTTAAGTGAATTCCAGCGTATAAATGGCTTTAAAAATGCATTTGGTATTTACAAAAATGTTAATGCCATCTTAAGAAAGCGTAACGCCATGTAGTTGCTTTGTTTGAGAAGTGACGTTTGGAATTGTTAAAAAAGTTGCGCAGCCTCCAATTCAAGTGACTTCACTTAATGTTAAGGGTCTCAACTCTCCTGAAAAATGCTCTATAGCCCTCCGTGGGTTAGAGAGGCTAAACTCCGATACCATTCTCATACAAGAAACCCATTTTTTAGGGACTGCCCAACCGAAGTTCTCAAATTGGAAGTTTCCCTATCCTTACTTTGCCTCTGCAAACGCAAAAAAAAAAAATGTCGAGTTGGAATACTCTTATGAGCCAGCCTGCCATGGACCACTATCGAATCCCATGCCGACCCGAATGGGAGGTTTATAATGCTAATAGGTTTATCATACAAAATGCCTTATGTAATTTTCAATGTCTATGGCCCCAGTTTGAATCAAATCTCATTTCTTTTGAAGACTTTGTCTATTCTAGATGAAGTCACAGAAGGCAAAATTATCCTGAGTGGAGACTTTAAAGAGATAGTAATACTTGCAAATTACTAATCCCCATATTGTAGCTTTGTTAAAAAGAAACATATTGCCCCCAGTGTCACCTCTCAGACCCTTATGGTTTGAGAGATGATAGCGCTCAAAGTTCCCCCTCCCTCCCCCTTCCCTGACTGAACGCTGACTGCAGGGGAAGCTGTAGTACAACAGTCTTCTGTGCATCAGGCGGCTCTGCAGCTGAGCCGAGATCGTGTTTATAAAAAATAATTCTTTCACTGAAACGGTCTTCTACGTGTGCTTGGTTTCCAAGCACATGTAGAAGACCATTTTAGTGAAAGATTTCTTTCTCGGCAATGCTGCAGAGCTGCCTGGTGCAAGTAATACCGGATATCCCTGCAGTCAGCGTTCAGCATTCAGTTAGGGAAGGGGAAGGGGGGAACTTTGAGCGCTATCATCTCTCAAACCATAAGGGTTTGAGAGATGACACTGGGGGCAATAAGTTTCTTTTTAACAAAGCTACAATATGGGGATTAGTAATTTGCAAGTATTACTATCCCTTTAATGTTGCACTAGATCCTGTTGTGAACTCCTGCTCTGGTAAATCTTGTTTCAAACTATCCTATCTTAGACGATTAGGTACCAAATTAGTAGATCTCAATTTACTTGATGCATGGTGGACTCTTCACCCTTCTGATCGAGATTTTACCTTCTATTCCCCCTCTACACTCATCCTACAATAGGACTGATTACCTATATCTCTTTCAATTTCTGCTCCATTATGTCACCTCTTCCTATATAGACCTTCAGTCGTGGACAGATCACTCATCTGTATAATTTTCTTTCTCCCCCCAGAAACCTCAGATGCTACAAAAATATGGCTATTGAATGAATCCCTCCTCAAAAAGCCGGCAGATTTACCCCACATGCTGAAAAAAAAAAAAAAGAAAAAGTGGCGCAGCAAATTTATAAAAGTAACTACTTGCTACAGTTTAGCAACAGAATTTTCGCCAAAATGTTAATGACATGTTTGACCTGTTCTTATTACTGGCGTTTCCACCACATTTATAAAAATTCCTAAAAATTGTTATGAATACCAACACTCCCAATGAGGCATAAGGACATTTTTAGAATCCATTCACCACAACGAACAGGAACCCTTTTTATAAATCTGAACCTAAATTAGTAGCAACAGGGATGTGAAACTTTCTCTAATTGATAATTATAATTTTTTCTCAACACCTTGAGGACCAAGGGGGTGTGCAACACATTCTAAAACATTGCATTGAACCCTCTGGTCCTCAGTAGGATGATTCACCCATTCCACTTTGAAGCTAAGTGACAGAAGCTACCAGGAGCAGAGGAGCAGGTGGAACTGAAACACTGTGCTGGGCTCAGACTGAATCCTATGGAAATGTCTTCGTGTCATGTTGGATAAAGCACCATCCAGAATGCTGCTGTGTTCTCTGATTGTCAGCTGCAAACGGATTATCAGTCTGTGGCTTTTACCAGTCAGCTGCAAATATGTTATTTCAAAATTCTGGATCAATAAAAAGAAATAGAATTATGAAGTGGAGTAAAGTTTTTTTTGTTTTTTTTAGAGGCATAACTACTCATTGGAGTTCTCTGGTGCAAAACATTATTAGGGTTCCCTAATACAAAAATATTCTCTCAGAAGTGTAACTAAAACCTGTTTGGCCCCTGGCATTATGGGCCCCCTTAGACACTGGACCCTGTCACAACCACATCCTCTGCACCCCCTCTGTGTTACTGTTTAAATGTGCTGTTTTTTACAAGGGCAATTTGCTTCTTGTGTAACTACTCTTTTAAAGGGCAAATATACCCTAAGAATAAGTGAGGCTTTACTTATCAGAAGGACCTGCCTACATATGTATCCTTCATACAACAGTCAGGGATATATACTTACTGTTTTTAGTTTGTATTTGACCTCTATTATATTGTCTACTGTGAGTTGTCTCAATTTACAATCTAATAATGAAAGGTATTGCTAACGAGTCATTCAGGACTATTGATGCTTATTGTATGTTTAGAGGAGGTGTGGCATAGAGCATACTTCATTAGAGATCATTATATACAGGAACCTGCAGATATAAATAAAAAAAAAATGCATAGTAACAGAGTAACATTGTTGATGAGGCTGAAAAAAGATATGCTTCCATCAAGTCCTGTCTATGCCAAATCACCACTGTTGATTCAGAGGAAGGCAAAAAAACCTCCCCAAAAACATTGAAACCATTTCCAATTAAGCCTCAGGAGGGTAAAAAATCCTTCCTGATTTTAAATGGAAGACAGATAGTTCCCTGGATAAACAACATATCTGCTTTGAAACCAAATGTCATAATTCTGTACTAGATAGGTATCACTTACATTTTTTAAAGCAGTTACAGTATCTCTTTTCCGAGGCAAAGAATGCCATAGCTTTACTGCCCTTACTGTACAAAAATCCCTGACTTTTAGTCGAAAGCACCTTTCCTTTAGTCATAATGGATGACCACTCATTCTTAGCTCGAATATATTTGTAAATGGTAATCATATCACCCTTTAGACGCCTCTTCTCTAATGTAAAGAAACCCAGTTTGGCTAGTCTCTCTTTATATCTCAGATCCTCCAATCCCTATTTTAGTTTTGTTGCACGTCTCTGCACTTTTCTCAGTTCAATAATGTCTTTTTTAACAAATGGTGAACTGTACTTCATATTTTAGATGAGGCCTAACCAAGGATTTATACAGCGGTAGGATAATATTAGCATCCCATGCATCTATACTTCTTTTTGTGCAGGATAGTACCCTATGTGCTCTTTTTATGGAGGATAGTACCCTATTTGCTCTTGCAGCAGCTGAGTGACTCTGCACACTGCTGTGAAGTCTATCATGTATCAGTACTCCTAACTCTTTCTCTAATGAGGATTACCCAAGTTTTTTCCCCTTTTAGTGTATATGTATCTTGTTTGTTTCTAAAGCCCAAATGCATACCCTTACATGTATCTGCATTAAATATCTTCTGTCACTTTGCTGCCCATTCACTCAGTTTATGTAAATCCTTCTGCAGAGAAAAAACATCCAGCTCTGTAAGTATTTCCAGATATATAGATATACCTGAATGCTGCATGAAGGTCCTTTACTTAGATAATTCAATGAGTTTAACAGCCACTTTTTCTAAGAATACACTTCCCCTTTAACTCTTGAGACACAGTTCTAAATATATATGTTAAACCCAATATATATGTTAAACCCAAATATGACAAAGCTAAACCAATAATAGGATAGTAATTTTTTATGCAATGCAAAGAATCATCTTTCAGAGATTGGTAAATAAGTGCCTTGAGAATGGTGATAACATATAAAGAAAGATACAGGATACAATATATACATTTCATTCATCACTCCTTCGCTCTGTCTTAACATATGTCAAGGTTACGTTTAAAGTTTCCCTTTCTTGGAAGTTTAAAGTCACAACCAGCAAAATAAATAAAGCTGATGTAAACGGTAAACGAAAACATAATGTTAATTATAATAATTATTATTAGTATGACCTTATGTCAAATGTATACTACTTACCCAAAGGACAGGAATTTATCAACATTAAACTGAAGCTGCCACGCTCTTGTCCATTCTTCTAATTTACCCAAATCATTTGTCATTTGGGTTATTCCCCAGGAGTGGCTATCCTGTTGCAGATCTTTTGTATCATCTGCAAAAAGGCATACCTTACCTTGAAGACCTTTTTTGAAATATCACTAATAAATAAGAGTGGGCCCCAGAACAGATCCCTGAGGTACCCCATGAGTAACACGACCTTCGTCTGTATAGTCTCTATTGACTGCAACACTCTGTCTCCTGTCACTCTTCTGTGTGGGACAGTGCCAAATGCCTTACGGAAATCTAGATAAGCTATATCTACTGCTCCCCCTGGTCTATTATTTTAGTTACCCAGTCAAAAAATGCTATGAGGTTAGTTTGACAAGATCTCCCTGCTGTAAACCAGTGCTGTTTGGGATCTTGCAAGCCATTCAAATGCACATAGTTTCCATTAATGTTCCCACTACTGACATAAGACTTATTGGACTGTAGTTGCCAGACTCTTACCCTGCTACTTTTTTTTTTTGTAAAGCACTATTACATTTGCTACCTTCAGAATATGATTGCAGGATTGACCAGCTGGAAATGTATGCTGAAGCTAGAAAAGTCAGCCATAATATATTTCCTGGTTGTGATGGGATCTTAGTGTGGAATTTTCTTTATACATTGCCTTTACTGCATGTAACTCCAGCCCTGCATCTCTGCCCATCATTATTTATATTTGTTCAGTGGAACCCCTTCTAATTCTTCCGGGAATTCTGAATTTTCATTGAACCTAGGATGAGAATCATCATGACAATACAATATATATTAAAAAAAAAAACATGCAACAGTACTTTGTTGTTACAGATGTATAATGTAAAGTAAATAATAATTTGATTCATTAATTTGCAAAGTATGAAACATCAAAAATAATTATAATATTTCAGGTCTGCATTGCTCATCTAAACAAAGCTGGTAAAGCCCTTATGTTGTAACCTGTGGGTTGCATGTAATGCATTACATCCAGTGGAGTAACTTGTTACTGTGGGGCTCAGGTGAAAACATTTTTGGGCCCTCTAACACAAACATATACTAACAGATGCATAACTAGAAGCTATTGGACCCTGTGGCATATGGACCCCCCTTGGATGCTGGACTGTGTCCCTTGTAGTTACACATCTGATTTCCTCTATAAACATACCATTCGTGTACTCAATGTATTAGGTGTAATGTTTGCTTATATAATATCTGTAAAAACACACAAAACCATTCGTATCCCTATTGGGATGTTAATAGATCATAGTTAGTTCGAAGCTCAAAACACATGTAATAGAATAATGCCCATTTTTTTTGCTTCAAATGTGATGCTACTGAATTACTGCAACAGTTTGGTATTAATGAGTGTTTTATGGCACATTTTTCTACTCCAAATTAGCTTATTAAAGGGATAATATTGTATAATATGGAAAAAATATATATTGCACAGTTTTTCCACTGAGTACAACAAGGGTACTCTCGCTGCTGAGAGATGTTTTATTTAAAATTTATTGAAGCTCAAACATACATTTTTTGGGCGCAGTTTCTCCACAGGAGAACAGACTGTGTTCGGTGTACATAAGTATCACAGACCGCCACAGCCATAAAACTCCCATAATTTAAATTTTTTTAGAATTGGATTTTTATTGAAGAGATCAGAATACAGCAATGTTGCAATGAAACAATAATGATCTTTTGCAAGAGTTACAAGAGAAGGGCACATTACAGATACGTGATCAATAACATGGTTTCCTTATCACCCATGTTACCAGAAGGGTCAAAGTTATCCTCAACTATAGGCTGCTAAAACTGAGTTTAAGAGATGTTTTCCTGAAAGAGCGGGAGAGGGGGAAAGAATGGAGGGGAGTGAGAAAAGGGCTAGTAGGGTGGGTGAAGTATAAAGGGGAAAGAGAGAGGGGTGGCGAGACAGTGTGGAATAGGAGAGATAGGCCAGGATGGAGAAGATAAAAAAGAGAGAGTAGTGGAAAAAGGGAGAGAAGGAAAGAGAGAAGAGGTGGTAATGAAAGGAAAGGAAGAGAAAGGAAAAGAAAGGAAAGGAAAAGAAAAGAAAAGGCCACCGGGTTTGACCATTCACCATTGTCACAGGTGTGGGAGACATTAATGTTTGTTTAAATTTCAGTGCATGTGTTTATAAATTAGTCTGTGTAAATAAAATACTTTGATATTACTCTAACTCATTTATTCAGCTTTAAAAGAGCTGCTATAGGTCATGAAATAACCTAAAAAGTCTCAGTAATGCCCTGCTCACCACTCATGCCCCCACCAAATCACACCTAAAAAGAAACATGTTACTCTTTGGCCATTTGAAATATCGGGAGGTTTGATAGCCCCTAATCCACTATCCACTGGTACTAACCCCCTCCTATACAATTGTCTGACCTCCTCACTGCCCACTGATAATCACAGATCCTCACATACAGTCAGACCTGCAAGCCTGGTTCCACTGAGCACCTGAAGTTGCAGATCCCCACATACTCTTTATGACCCCCTCTCCCCATCCTGGTTCTAGTGCCCACTATTACTTACAGATCCCTGCATACGCTCTCATACCTTCTCAGCCTTATTCCTCTGGTTGTCACAGTACTGAACATTTGCTGCCTCCTCACCAAGCCTTGTTCCACTAGCAACCATATTCCCGGTACCCTCTACTTTATGTCAACCAATACCAATGGGGTACCATTTTTATCGGACTTGCATTAGGTACTTCATACACTAAGAAATTCCATGGTGCTTGAAGACTTTAGTGTTTTTTGTTATAACGCCAATTTCTGGAAAGAGTTTTGAGCACTACCTTAGGGGTAAAAAGGCAAGTGACTGCTCATTTGATGCAAGTGAATGTCTGTTTTACAAAATGGTATGTCTTACTGACCTTTTCTTCATATCTTGACTTTAGTGCAGGAAGGTCAATTCAAAAAAATAAAAGTGTTAAGTATAGTTTTGTGCTTCTGGCAGCCCCTATGGTATGTTAACCCATACCAATAGGGTATATTTTATTTGGCTGATTAAAAACCATGGAAGTTCCCATTGTATTCAGTACTTTGTAAAATTTTCGTAACTTTGAAGTGGAAGAAATGTTAAAAAAATAAAATCCCAATATTGCCACCTAATGGAAATAATTGTGCACCCCAGCCTAGGGGTGGAAAACCAGAACTAACCAGATACAGTAGTATAACTTCGCGATGGGTGGGGGATGGGTTTCTGATTATTGTTGGCGTAGCCCGTCTGGTGTCAGGTGTATGTGGGAGCTATCGTACCATGATGGAACTGCCTTGGAATGGCAGTATTCATGGTGAATACTTTATATATGTGTATCCTTTGGATGCTATCTGATTACTATTAAGATGGGATTCAATGTATACTTTGTATATTTTCTATTTTTATAATTGCTGTATTTGTATATCTAATTATACTTTAACATTTCTCTATCAGTGCATTCCAGGATATATATTTATGTTTCATACGGGGACTGTCCATCGGATGTATATTAGGATGGAAATGACAGCCTTAATGATATACCTTTAAATTGATCTCCATTTTTGAGAAGACATGGACGAAGGATAATGTGCCTCCGGATTTCCTTTTGCTAATTGAGAAAAGCAGGTGTTTTGATTACCTGACACCGATATAGATTAAAAGGTGCTTGTATTGTTAGTTTTACCTAATACATTCCTGAAGAAGTGCCTTATTAGGTACAAAATGCATTGGATACAGTGTTTCTAGAAATTGGCTTTCACAACTGCATGAGACATGACACCCTACAACGGACGGGAGGTACAGAGAGATATATATCATGTTGAGCAGCAGCGAGGAGTTACTCCATCATACGAGGAGCCTTTTAAAAGGACGGGAGAGGTATTGCAATTGTATATCAATCAGCTGCAAACATTGCATACAAAGGCAGGACACAGCACAGACATCTTTCCATGGTGACGTCTGAGCGCCTGCGCTGTCAGTCCCTTCGGGTACCATGCGGCTCCTAGCAATGCCCCCTAGAGCAAGCCGGGACTGACAGCGCAGGCGTGCAAGCTTTTGCATGGAATGTCTGTGCTGTTTCCTGGCTGTCAGTCCGGGAGCGGTGTAATATTCTCATTAACGCAGTAATAATTCTGGAGACTAACACTATTGAGCAGCTAGTCGGCAGATGGGTAATTATTTGGAGCCATGTTAGCAACGGGTGTTAATTCTGCTTTAATACACATTGCTACCTTGTTGTCCCCGCTTGAGATTTTAACAACATTAACAGCGGCGACTATACTGTAGTGCTCATACTGCATCAACTATTATGTACCTGCCCGCTATCACAGGTGATTCAGTAAATATCAGATTTCCAGGCCTTTAATATGCAGTGACTATTCAATATATGTTTTTTATTTTTGTGTATTTTTCCTATTTTTTATATATTTTTATATACTTTTTGAGCTCTAACAGATGCATCTGTATTTTTTCAGTAATATCACTGTTTTTTATGACACTGTTATATGCCAGTATAGGAACAGTTATTATCATATGATTTTATTATATATATTTGAATAAAATGCATTATTGTTCTTATAGAGTTGTATTTTTTAGTTTCTTATTTTTGGATTAACAGTCTAGCGCTCTCCTTATATCCTAGTTTTGTATTTTGTATTTTAGCCTTTCACACTAAGGGGCTTCAGGATAGCAGCGACAGACTGTTCCTCCCAAAGTATTTAATTAATATTTGTATTTGATACCAAGTAGGGTGATTGGGGGTTGCCCTTTCCACTTGTTGGTCCGATATTTATTGGTAGGGTTTATATATATATATATATATATATATATATATATATATATATATATATATATATAATTTGCTAGGATGCTCCGCTCCCTGTGCGCGTAACATGCACAGACACAGAAAGCAATGCCTCCTAGCAAATTGTGTGTATGCGGTGGTTGAGGGGAAAGCAGTGGTAGAGTGGCACGCTCCCGGGGCCACTGCAATACTGCTGCTGTCCCCTTCCCCCGCCACTATGTGGAGGAAAAAAAGAGCCGTTTGAGGGGAAAGCAACGGTAGAGTGGCACGCTCCACTGATCACCGCAATACCGCCCCTGCCCCCCTCCCCAGACACCATACGGAGGAACAGAAACGCTTCTGCATGACTTAGACCCCGTCGAATGATGGGCTTTAATCTAGTATGTATATATATATATATATATATATATATATATATATATATATATATATACACACACACACACACACACACACACACACACACACACACACACACACACACACACACACACACACATAGTAGACTAACAAAAAGATAGTCAAAACTAATGAGCAATCAAAAGGACTTAAAAATATAATATGAACATATTTTATTGTCAGTCCTTTTGAGTGCTCATTAGTTTTGACTATTTTTTTGTTAGTCTACTATGTGTATTTAATATTTTTGCAGCACCAAGGCACAATCCGTTCAGTTAATCCTGTCTTAGGGAGTGCCCATCTTCTTTATGGATATATATATATATATATATATATATATATATATATATATATGTACCTAACAAATCTATCACTAACTTATCTATAGCAAGGAAATATAGGTTCTTTTCTCTGTACCATACACAGTTCTTTGGAGGGATTCCAAGTAAAGCTATTGTGTTTAAGTGCCAGGATATAAATTATAAGTTTTTAACCCCATAACAACCGCCCGATCCAGCACTGGAAGTCATTAAGGACCACTGCACTTTTTTTTGTTCGCATTGAATTCTGGGATGGCAGAGCGGCGTCCAGAATTCCATGACATGTCAGGATCTTCACCGGTCTCTAACATCTGGACCAGCGTGACGATTCTGGCATGTCATACGTCTTTATGGGGTTAAGGCAGTGATTCTCAACCAGGGTGCCATGGCACTTTGGTGTGCCACAGACATCAAATTAGGGTGCCCCATATTTTCTATGAAGACTGGCAAACTGTGAATATTTGTCTTTTAAATGTAGAATTATGGAAGTTGTTATGCACAATATGTTTATTTTTAGTACTATGTTTGTGAGATCTAATAATATATGTATATTTATGAATTGTACCCTTAACTATGTCCTTGAAAAGTTACATTATGCATTTTAGGGGTGCCCCGAAATTTCCAGATTGCAGATTAGCGGTGCCTTGAGCAAAAAGGATTGAGAACCACTGGGTTAAGGTGAAATAATTTTTTTTGAACAGCGAGGTCAATGTTTCAGTTCATACTTTAGCCTCTCTCAGTTAGGAGACACTCCAGTAACAACTAAAATGTTGACATCACAGTCCAAAATAAGAAAGACCTACAGCGTACCGATGAGTTTTTTTTATCATTTTTTATGTGTGTGTGTTTCTCTGTGTATTGCTCCTCCCTCTCCCACTGACATTCAAAGGTTAAGCCCTTTTGCTGACAGAGAGGCAAAACCTATTGCTCTGCGATGCCTTGCTGACTCTCTGACTGTAAACAAGTTAAGTACTTCCATTGTCAGTTTGTTCAACATAGCAAAAAATATTTTTTCAGCATTTGTTGCACTTTCACACTGATTTTGCTTATTTAACCTGTTCCAAACCTGCCTGAAAACCTCTTGAGGACCAGAGAGGTGTGCAACACATTGCTTCACAATGCATTACTTGCCCTTCTGGTCCTCAAGCAGTTATTATTATTATTATTATTCTTTATTTATATAGCGCCAACTAATTCCGCAGCGCTGTACAATTGGGAATAGACATACAGAGGTATTAAATAGTACAATCAGATGTGGAGAACAGGAGGATCAGAGGGCCCTGCTCGTGAGAGCTTACAGTCTAGAGGAAGGTAGGTTTGATACAGAAGGAGTAAGTGCTATTGCGTTTAAGTGCCTCCTGCCACATGAACTGCCAGTCAGTGGGTGGGAGTGAGAAGTGCCGTTGAGTGCAGTAGTCTGTGCAAGGGGTGAATCTTGGTGATGATGTTTATGGAGGCAGTTGATAGGCCTCCCTGAAGAGGTGAGTCTTCAGGGAGCGTCTGAAGATTTGAAGGCTGGGGGAGAGTCTGATGGGGCGGGGAGGGAATTCCACAGCTCAGGTGCAGCACGGGAGAAGTCATGTAGGCGGGAGTGGGAGGATGTGATAAGAGCTGTGGAGAGCAGAAGGTCATGTGCAGAGCGAAGATGGCGGGCGGGAGTATATTTGGAAATGAGAGATGAAATATAGGGGTGTGCAGTGTTAGTGAGGGCTCTATAAGTTAGCACCAGAGTTTTGAATTTTACTCTGTATGCTAATGGGAGCCAGTGTAGGGACTGACAGAGGGGTGTGGTGTTAGAGAAGCGATGAGTGAGGTAGATTAGTCTTGCAGCAGAGTTCATTATGGACTGTAGCGGGGTTAGTCAGGTGAGAGGCAGGCCAATTAGTAAAGAGTTACAGTAGTCAAGACGGGACATGATGAGTGTTTGGATTAGAATTTTGGTAGTGTCTTCTGTGAGAAAGGGTCAGATTCTAGAGATGTTGCGGAGGTGGAGGCGGCATGAGTTGGAGATTGACTGGATGTGAGGAATGAAGGATAGGGCAGAGTCAAATATGACCCCCAGGCAGCGTGCTGTAGGGGTTGGTGTGATGGAAGTGTTGTTAACGGTGAGGGTAATATTTGGGATAAGGCTGGATGTAGATGGAGGGAAGAGAATTAGTTCAGTTTTGCCAAGGTTAAGTTTGAGTTGATGGGAGGACATCCAGGAAGACACAGCAGACAGACAGTCAGACACTCGGGACAGGATGGAAGGGGAGATGTCTGGGGAGGAAAGATATATTTGGGTGTCATCAGCATAGAGATGATGGTGAAACCCAAAGGAGTTTATTAGTTTTCCAAGGGAAGCAGTGTAGATTGAGAAGAGCAAGGGTCCCAGTACTGATCCTTGAGGCACACCAACAGACAGTGGGAGGGGTGGGGAAGTGGAGCCGGAGTAGGAAACACTGAAGGAGCGGTTGCAGAGATAAGATGAAAACCAGGAGAGTGCAGTGTCGCAGAGACCTAGGGAGTGGAGGGCTTGGAGGAGGAGTGGGTGATCAACTGTGTCAAAGGCGGCTGACAGGTCCAAAAGAATGAGTAGGGAGTAGTGGCCTTTTGACTTGGCTGAGAGCAAGTCATTGGCCACTTTAGTGAGGGCAGTCTCAGTGGAGTGATGAGGGTGGAATCTGGATTGCAAGGGATCTAGCAGGGAATGGGAGCAGAGGAATTTAGTGAGCCGGTTATATGCAAGGCGCTCGAGAAGCTTGGAGGCGAACGGGAGTAGGGAAATTGGCCGGTAATTTGGCAGTGAGTTTGGGTCCAGGGAGGGTTTTTTAGGATGGGAGTGATTAGTGCATGTTTGAAAGAGGATGGGAAGGTGCCGGTTGACAAAGAGAGGTTGAATAAGTGAGTAAGGATTGAAGTTAGTAGAGGGGAGAGTTCTTGGGTGAGCTGAGATGGGATTGGGTCGAGAGGGCATGTGGTTAAGTTTGAGCGAGTGAGGAGAAGGGAGACTTCATCCTCAGTGACAGGTGGGAAGGAGCTTAGTGTGTATGTGGGAGAGGCGACAGGGCTGGGCTGGCTGGGTGGGGTGGTAGTGATGAAATGTCATGTCTGATAGATTCAATCTTGTTCTTGAAGTGGTTGGCGAGATCTTGGGCAGAGAAGTTAGTGGAAGGTGTTTGTGTTGGTGGGTTTAGAAGAGATGTGAAGGTTGAGAAAAGGCGTTTGGGGTTGGAGGAAAGATTAGAAATTAGAGAGGAGAAGAATGACTGTTTAGCCAGGGAGAGGGCAGAGCTATACGAACGGAGAATGAATTTGTAGTGTGTGAAGTCAGCTGTGGAGCGCGATTTCCTCCAGTGCCTTTCAGCAGTGCGTGAGCACCTTTGGAGGTATCGCGTTAGTCTTGTGTGCCAGGGTTGTAGTGGGGTTGTGCGTGGGTGGCATGGAGTTGCAGGTGCAGCGATGTCAAGGGCTGAAGCGAGAGTGCTGTTGTAGAGAGCAGTAGTTTTGTCTGGGCAAGTAAGTGTGAGGATGGGGTTGAGAAGAGGCTGTAGGGAGGTGGAAAATTGTTGCTTATCAAGAGTATGCAGATTTCTCCGCGTGCGCTTGATTGTGGCGGGGGTGATGGGTTTGCGTGGTATAATGAGGTTACCGGTGAGGAGGTGGTGGTCAGAGAGGGGAAAGGGGACATTAGAGAAGTTGGAGACCGAGCAGAGGTTAGTGAAGATCAAGTCGAGGGAGTGACCATCACTGTGTGTGGGAGAGCTGGTCCACTGCGATAAGCCTAAGGAGGTTGTTAAGGAGAGGAGTTTGAGGGCAGGGGGGGTGTTGTGATTATCTATAGGGATATTGAAGTCACCCATGAGGAGAGTAGGGACATCAGAGGACATGAAGTGAGGGAGGCAGGAGGTGAAGTGATCAAGGAATTGTGCAGTGGGACCAGGTGGCCTGTATATGTCAGCGACACGCAGGGGGAAGGGAGAGAAGAGGCGAAGTGTGTGAGCTTCAAATGTAGGGAAGGAGAGAGAGGGAATAGTGGGGAGTACCTGAAATATATGGTTAGGGGGCAGCAGGATGCCTACTCCCCCTCCATGTCTGTTGCCAGGCCTCAGTGTGTGTGTGAATTGAAGGCCTCCATATGAGAGTGCGGCAGTGGAGGCAGTGTCTGATGATGTGAGCCAAGTTTCAGTGATGGCAAGGAGGTTTAGGGAGTGAGAAATGAACAGATCGTGAACAGCTGTTAGTTTGTTACACACAGAGCGGGCGTTCCAGAGACCAAAACAAAAGGGGGGGGGAGGAGGTTAGGTGACGGGGTACGGTTATTAGGTTGTGAGTGTTGCGCGTGTGAGTGGGTTCTGTGGTACAAAAGAGAATGGAAGGGGGGCCTGGGTTAGGTGAGATGTCACCTGCAGCAAGTAGTAGGAGAAGGGACAGGGACATAAGGTGAGAGTGAGATTTGAAGCAGTGGGGCTTTTTTGCAGGGGTAGAAGGAGATGGTGGTGATAGGGAGCGGAGGAATGAAAAAAGTTCATGGGAGCAGAGAAGTGGTGAGTGAAGAATTGAGGGTGCAATGTGAATGGCGTGACACTTAATGTGGACACAGGAGGAGGAGAGTCTTATGCAGGTGAGAATGGCGATCACAAAGCAAGGAGCTAATTTGCCCATAGTGGGGTTAATGAATGGGGCAGTAGAGATGTGCAACAGTCAGTAATCCAGGAGAGTACAGATGACTTGGCAGTCAAGGGTCAATCCACGGAGCGGAGAGTATAGGTGCCAGGGATGGTGAGGAGAGTCAGTAGCAGAACTGCAAAGTACTTGGTGAGGGTAGGAATCAGTGCAGGGTTAAATGAAGTAGTCCACTGATGATCAGGAGAGGTAGATGTTGTAATGGTTAATGGTGGTTGGAGAAGAAATCAAAGTCAGATTTGGTTGTCCCCAGTGGTTTAGTGGTTAAATAAGCAGTTTGTAAAATCAGACCTGGAAATCCTGGTTTCTTGCATCAGGTGGTCAGTAGTTTCAGTAGAGGATGCAAATGTCAGTGCTAGGTGGAAATGACTGTTTCTTCACTCTGAATTCAGCCTGTTTACTTGCCTCTTGTCTTTAGGTGGTTGCAGCAGCTGTCTCTCTCTTGTCCAACTCTCTTGCCTAACTCTCAGTACTTAGATAAAGATGTACTTTGATAAAGGTGCCAACTACTACCCCAGGCAAATGCCACCCCTAACTGGGCCTGAATATATAATAACTGGAGTCCCTAAGAACACTGACTGACTGAGGGATTTCCAAATTACAAATTGTTTTGGGATGGGAGAGCTCTGAGTGCGTTCAGGTGTGACACCATTAAATCTCTGATAAGAAACAGACACAGAGAGATATAGGAGAGGAAAGGGGGAGGAAGGCAATATGGAGACTGGAACAGGGAGTCAAAATGGCTAATGTAGATTAGTACATACAACAAGGGGTTAAATGGTAGAGGGAGACTGGATGAGATTGGAGTTCCAGGTGAAGGGTAGATTAGTACATACCAGGAGACTGTATAGTTAATAAACAGTTGGGTTACAGCACAAGATTTTAAGCAGACTGGATGGGAAACACATACCAGGAGACTGTATAGTTAATAAACAGTTGGGTTACAGCACAAGATTTTAAGCAGACTGGATGGGAAACACATACCTGTAAGGAAGATGAGAAAGTTGTTAGGAGACTGTCTTCATATAGCATACAATGCAGCATACTGGATAGATATTAACATATTATTTCTCTTGCCTAACTCTCAGTACTTAGATAAAGATCTACTTTGATAAAGGTGTCAGCTACTACCCCTGGCAAATGCCACCCCTAACTGGGCCTGAATATATAATAACTGGAGTCCCTAAGAACACTTTGTTATCTGATTAATCAAGTAATCAGATAACAAATATCGCTGCTATATTAACAATACACTCTGATCTCACTGCAAAAAAGGGGTCACACTTCTAAGAGTAAAATGGGAACAGCTCTATGGGCTGCCCCAAGTTTCACTTTTATTTGCAATCTCACAATCAACAGTGTCACTGAACCTGAGGACAATAAATATAACTGGGAACGTAGCCACAAAGTTTACACTGTGGAGTAATTACTGAGTATACCAACTGCACCAATGTGAACAAATCCAAATTCCCCACAATTCACACTGGGATCTATTTAATAGATTATTTCTATTTCTAACTGTGTTTTCACTTTATTTAATAACTGATTAGCTCCATTGCTTATAAATTTGCAGGTTAAGACCTGAATAGTGAATGCTTCTTGTTCCTACTTGGGAACTTGCATCAGATTGGCCAGGAGAGTCCCGGATTTTAGGTCTGAAAATAAGAGAGTCATGGAAAACACCTACCTGCTAAGTGTGTAAGCTCTAGCGCTAATCAGTTCTTATATAAATGCACAAAAAGAGCTTAAGCAGGTATAGCTCTAATCTATTAATAAACCCAGTTGATTTAAATAGAGATTTTAACCCCTTGAATTCTAAAGAGTTTTCCAGTGCATTGGGAAACATTGTGTTGCAGACAACTCACATTCCAGGAGTCAAAAGCCCCACTTGAAAACAATAGGGATTTTTACTTGTCCAAAATGGTACAGTTGGTTTGCCACAAAATTGCTTAACTGTCTTTTAACACAGGGCCCCTAGCCTAATAAGAGGATGATGTAGGATTTCAATTTATAATAGATAGGAAAATGGACATTGGTTTATTTATTTATTTATTTTCTGTGCAGCCAAAATCGGTATGACTGAGAAATTGATACCAACAGTAACCCCTGCAGAAACCCATCATACAAATACCGTTGAGAGTCAGAGGGGTATACAACTAATTGCAGAGCAATGCGTTGCACACCCCTCTGGCACTCAAAGGGTTAAAGAAACACAAAACTAACTGGTGAAAAGCAAGCATAGCAGCAGGCTAATCGGGGCACAGAGTAGGCCTAAATTGTGCCATCCAACCTAAATAACAATGCACAACCAACACATAGCATGCGATATGGCACCAGCCTCTGACAACAGACCAGGTGAGTCCATCAGGGTGACAGTCAAGTGATGGTTTGCATGCATACCCCAACCAAGACATCCATCCCATGTCCAGAAGGGTTCCAAAATTACCTGAAGGCTGGCCTTAGTACCGACCAACCTGCCATTACAAACTTATTAAAAATTTACAAAATATAATATACAAACAGTAAAGCAGTTACTAACTATAAAAAGAATAGTGCCTACACTAACTAATCTAATAATCTATACACAAAATAAATAACTAAAGGAAGAATGCTAAGTGTGCATTGTAACAAAGTAAACTGGAAAGGAAGCAAACATTGAAATCATCCAGTGTTAGTCAAATATCTAGAATACTCACCCATTGCCTTCTCCAAAGGCTGGGTATAACCTACAAGAAAAAAATCAAATCTTCTCCCAACTTAAAATGCCTAAAATAACTGCTGAAAGACATTGGGGGAGATTCACTAAGTGGTGATATGATAAAGTGGATGACTTCTCCAGTTTATCATATCTCCAGTACCTATGTTATACAATGGAGCCTTTGTAGTAAGGTCACCAAAGATGAACACATCTTCATAGAATAACATAGGAACTGGAGAAGAATTCTTGGTGCATAGGCTCCATAGAATAACATAGGAACTGGAGAAGAGTTCTTGGTGCATAGGCTCCATAGAATAACATAGGAACTGGAGAAGAGTTCTTGGTGCATAGGCTCCATAGAATAACACAGGAACTGGAGAAGAGTTCTTGGTGCAGAGGCTGTATAGAATAACATAGGAACTGGAGAAGAGTTCTTGGTACATAGGCTCCATAGAATAACATAGAAACTGGAGAAGAGTTCTTGGTGCATAGGCTCCATAGAATAACACAGGAACTGGAGAAGAGTTCTTGGTGCATAGGCTGTATAGAATAACATAGGAACTGGAGAAGAATTCTTGGTGCATAGGCTGTATAGAATAACATAGGAACTGGAGAAGAGTTCTTGGTGCAGAGGCTGTATAGAATAACATAGGAACTGGAGAAGAGTTCTTGGTGCATAGGCTCCATAGAATAACATAGGAACTGGAGAAGAGTTCTTGGTGCAGAGGCTGTATAGAATAACATAGGAACTGGAGAAGAGTTCTTGGTGCATAGGCTCCATAGAATAACACAGGAACTGGAGAAGAGTTCTTGGTGCATAGGCTGTATAGAATAACATAGGAACTGGAGAAGAGTTCTTGGTGCATTTACTGTTTAGAATAACATAGGAACTGGAGAAGAGTTCTTGGTGCATAGGCTGTATAGAATAACATAGGAACTGGAGAAGAGTTCTTGGTGCATTTACTGTTTAGAATAACATAGGAACTGGAGAAGAGTTCTTGGTGCAGAGGCTGTATAGAATAACATAGGAACTGGAGAAGAGTTCTTGGTGCATATGCTGTATAGAATAACATAGGAACTGGAGACATGATATCACTGGAGACATTATCTTCACATTATCACCTTTTTATCAACGTTTAGTGAATCTCCCCCAACATGTGCCTGTATGTAAAATCTAATGTACTTTATTTCTTTTTCTTGTTTTTATAAGTATATAAATTTGTAACTTCATATTGTAACTGCTCTCTAGGACATACTTGAAATTCAGAGAAATCTCAATGTATTCTTCTTGGAACAACACTTTCTAAATAAATACATAAAATAAATAGATACATAAGCAAAGCAAATACAGGGAGAGAGGGATGCCTCCAGCTAAAAATGTGGATCTCAAAAGGAAGTACATCCTTAAGGGTCCTGTATTAATACCTCAATGCCCTATCTATCCCACCAATCCCCACTAAGCCCACTCCTTTGGCTGCCTAGCTATTCCATCACAGAAAACGGTTTCCTCACTCTGGAGAATCACTTCCTGTCAGAATGACACTTTCTCTATGTTGCTGGAGAGCCATTCTTTCTGTAATCTGTGAAAATCGCATCATGGTGGGACAAACTGAAGTGCGCCTTATTTTCTGTCACTGACCTCTTTCTTTTAGTGTGTCAGAAATATGAAAGGTTTGGACAAAATTAGACAAAATGTAAAAAAATTGCTACAGTGGATATTCATTACACTCATTTTAAAGTCATACATATTACCTAATGCACAATACTCATTAATTAATTTGTGTGAGATTATTTATTTACACAGCTCCCTCAATGCTTCTTTAATGCTTTGGTGCTGGAGAGGTAACAGCACATTGCTTTTCATGCCCCTTTGACTACCAAAGACTTAATCTGTTTGGTGTTGCTTTTGATTGTCATATATAATGCTAGATATGAGTTGAGTACAATCAAAGATGACCACATCTCCATTTGAGCACTTTGAGTGCCAGAGGAGTATCCAATGCATTGTGAAGCACCCTACATTAAAATGGAGATCTGGTTATATTAGTTTAACCCCTGTAAACTTTTTTTTTGGTTAACATAGATTTATGCAAGGTAGATTTTAACATTTCTCTTCTTGCTAAGTACTAGAGACTTGGGCAGCCCAGTCACCGTGGTAACTGCCACAAAAATCCTCCTGAAGTTTGAAAAGGTCATGTAACAGGGTCAGCCACTCTGCCCTCTCCCCAAGCTAGGCTTGGCAGGCCACAGTGTGCAGTTGGTTTAAGTCTGGGTCTAGCCCTGTGAGGTCAGCTAATCCAGCTCTGATATAAATTTTTTGAGTCAGTTCAGGGCCCAGGCTCACCAGGAGGCCTCTAAAATCGATTGTGACCTCTTGCCCTTGTCTAACAGAGGAACAGCATCCAACCTAGGAGCTGACTTACACAAGAGTGACAGATTTCAACTGAGCTTTATTAAAGGGAAACGCCATGATAAAAAAAAAAAATCTGTCTGGAAACCTTGGGTAACACAGTAAAATGGTGGTCTGTTTACAAGTTGTAGATGCTTCTTTTTATTTGTTATATTTCCTTTACTATTTGCTTAACATGTCCCACCCTATTTCAGCCATTCCAACCATTTTTAATCCTTTGAGTGCCAGAGGGGTATGCAACACGTTGCTCAGCAATGAGTTGCGTAACCCTCTGGCACTCAATGGGTTAAACTGTTACTGGTGGTTCTGGACCAATGGTTCTGAAATTTTTTTTTTTGGTTTTTTTTTTCTCAGGGCACCACTAACATGCAGCCTAGGATGCATATTATGTCATCTATCATAGGCATAATAACAGATATACAATACATAAATGTATAGTTATTCTTAGGTATCAAAACCATAATGACAAAAATAAACATATTCTGAATAAGTTTCCATAAATGTAAATTTAAAACTCAACATTCACATAGTTTTCAAAACCTTTGAAGAAAAAAGGGGCACAGTCAGTGGATGACCGTGATACAGCAAAGTGCATACCTCCCAAGTGTCCCTCTTTGAGACCCAAATCCCTCCTCTTTTTAGGAGATCAGAATAAGTAGTATATGTTACATTTCTCCACAGCAATAAAAATCACATAAATGTGTAGTTAATTTTAATTAAATATGTTTGTAAATTAACTAATGTAAAAGCCAGTGTACGCGGGCCAAGGTCTGGATAATGTTAACCCTTTGAGTGCCAGAGGGGTACGCAACGCATTGCTTTGCAATGCGTTGCGTACCCCTCTGGCACTCAAAGGGTTACGAGGCCACTATCTCACTGCTCCATGCGATGCAGTCTTGCGTCACCTCACTCATGCGATGCAATCATGTGCAGTAGAGACAGCCCAAACTGCATTGTGACAAACATCCTAGTGAATTATTATATAGGATCTGCATATTTAAAATACTTTGCTCTTGATATGAATTATTTATCAGTTACAAAAACAGGGGCCAATATATCAAGAAATAACCTAAAAATTCTTGGTAATTCCCCATCCACCAGCCAGAACCCCAGAAACACCACTTATAACAAAAGTGTCCCAATATGGCCAGTTCAAATGTTGGGAGGTGTGAAAGTGTCACATTATCCTGGTTGACAACCACATATCTGAACAATTCACATTTCTGTCACACTTTTGTTCACGAAAAATAATAACTTGAAGGGGAAAAATATATAGTGCACATATTTATTCTTTACTTTAGTCCAAAGGGGTTATTAAATACATTTAGAAAGGTATGATACACCAATTGTGATGCCTTAATCAATCAATATTTAGTAACATATCTGTTGGAGATCATTGTCTTAGATAATCCCCTGCTTTATTTCTGACTCTTCCTGATCAATACAACATCAGTCTGGTAAATAAACAGGCCACCATAAATCAGGAGCAATGAGCTTGTCCTGGTCACACTCAGTATTGTGACCAGCACAACTGAGGTGTCTCTCAGAAATTACTGCATTTGCCTACCTTGGATTATGGGAAATCCAGCCCCGGCCCTTCCATTACTGCAAACAGCATAAAGAGGACCATTTTTGGTGTATATGATTAGCACTAGTGATGAGCGAGCACCCCAATGCTCGGATGTTCGGGTGCTCTGACCGAGCACCCCCTGAGGCTCGAGTGCTCGGCCGAGCATCCGAGCCCCATTGAAGTCAATGGGAGGACTCGAGCATTACACCAGGCACCCCCTGCTCTGATGAGGGGAGGGTGCCTGGTCCATAGGAAAAGGGCAGAAAAGGATGGAAACACTACAGAAATGGTTCAGGGACAGCATAGGGAGGATGTCTGGATGCACCTTGGACTCCAACATCGCTGCTGGGAACGATCTTTCGCCCGTAGTACGCCATTTTTACAGACTGACCATAAAACACACAAAAAGGAAAATAAAAACGACTTTAGGCGAAAAATTGTTACCAAACAATATTTGCTGTATATTTACTTGTATATCATCTGCAAATTCTCCCAAAAATTTCCTTGATTTTCAGAACTGAGGCCATGATTAAGAGGGAAACGTGCGCAGAGGCAAATTATCCCAAAAATTTCCTTGATTTTCAGAACTGAGGCCATGATTAAGAGGGAAACGTGCGCAGAGGCAAATTCTCCCAAAAATTTCCTTGATTTTCAGAACTGAGGCCATGATTAAGATGGAAACGTGCGCTGAGCTGACCATCTAAAACATTATGGGTGAGGGTCTGCTGCAGAGCTGACCATCCTAAACATTATATGCGAAGGCCCGCTAGTGAGCTGACGCTATAAAACATTATATGAGAGGGCCCGCTAGAGAGCTGACCCAATAAAACATTATATGAGAAGGCCCGCTGGTGAGCTGACCTATATAAAAATTGGCAAACAGGGCCCGCTGGTGAGCTGGCCCTATATAAAAATTATATCACAGGGCCCGCTGGTGAGCTGGCCCTATATAAAAATTATATCCCAGGGCACGCTGGTGAGCTGGCCCTATATAAAAATTATATCCCAGGGCATATGGAAGAGGAGGAGGAGGATGAGAAGATTAAGAGTCAACCATATACCCGTTTTTTGGGTGGAAGGGGTGAATGGGAATACAGAGTATTCCCATCATTGTAAATAACATATATAAAGTCACTTTATGTTCCCCCGGGGCTTTCCTCCAGTGGAGTGGAGAAGTCAGGGGAAATCCAGGCCTTGTTCATTTTTATAAGTGTCAACCTATCAGCATTGTCGGTGGAAAGGCGGATACGCTTATCTGTTATGATGCCACCAGCAGCACTAAATACCCGCTCAGACAGAACGCTGGCGGCAGGGCAGGCCAGCACCTCCAAGGCGTAGAGTGCCAGTTCATACCACGTGTCCAGCTTGGACACCCAGTAGTTGTAAGACACAGAGGGATCATTGAGGACGCTGACACGGTCTGCTACGTACTCCTTCACCATCTTCCAAAACTTTTCCCTCCTTGTGACACTAGGCTGCGCATCTGGGTGAGGGTGCTGCCGGGGTGTCATGAAGGTGTCCCACGCCTTGGAGAGTGTTGCCCTGCCTTTCTCGGAACTGCTGTGTGCTCCCCTTTTCTCCCCTTCTCGGTTGGCCAAGGTAGCACGTACTCTGCCGCCAGCGTTGTCAGATGGAAAATTTTGGAGCAATTTTTCAACAAGAACCTTCTGGTATTGCACCATTTTGCTTGTCCTCTCCACCGGAGGAATGAGAGATGAGAAATTCTCTTTGTAGCGGGGGTCCAGAAGGGTGAACACCCAGTAATCCGTGTTGTCTAAAATGCGTACAACGCGTGGGTCACGGGAAAGGCAGCCTAACATAAAGTCAGCCATGTGTGCCAGAGTACCAACAGTCAAGATTTCGCTGTCCTCACCAGGAGGCTGACTCTCAATATCCTCATCCTCTTCCTCCTCTTCTGCCCACCCACGCTGAAGAGATGGAACTAAAGTTCCATGGCTACCCTCTGTAGCGGAGGCAACCGTGTCTTCCTCCTCCTCCTCCTCCTCCTCCTCCGCCTCCTCCAATTGTCGCTGAGAAGACGAAGTGAGGGTGCTCTGGCTATCACCTTGTGTAAGCTCTTCCTCCCCCATTTCCACCTCTTCCACATGCAAAGCGTCGGTTTTAATTGTGAGCAGCGAGCGTTTCAGTAGACACAGAAGTGGGATGGTTACACTGATAATAGCGTTATCGCCGCTCACCATCTGTGTCGATTCCTCAAAATTGCGTAAAACCTCGCAGAGGTCTGACATCCATTCCCACTCCTCACTTCTGATTACAGGAAGTTGAACGGAGAGGCGACGACCGTGTAACAGCTGGTACTCCACTACTGCCCTCTGCTGCTCACAAAGCCGGGCCAACATGTGGAAGGTGGAGTTCCAGCGCGTGCTCACGTCACACAGCAGCCGGTGAGCTGGCAATTGTAAGCGCTGCTGCAGCTTCAACAGGCCGGCCGAAGCTGTTGATGACTTACGGAAATGTGCACACACGCGGCGCACCTTGGTCAAGAGATCATGCACATTGGGGTAGGTTTTTAGAAATCGCTGCACCACTAAATTAAATACATGCGCTAGGCATGGTACGTGTGTGAGCTTGCCGAGCTCCAAAGCCGCCACCAAGTTACGCCCATTATCACACACAACCATGCCTGCTTGCAGGTTGAGTGGCGAGAGCCACTGCTCGGTCTGGTGACTAATCCCCTGCAACAGCTCTGAGGCCGTGTGCTGTTTGTCCCCAAGGCAGATCAGCTTCAGCACGGCCTGTTGACGCTTCCCCACTGCAGTGCTACACTGCTTCCAGCTACTGGCTGATGGGGGAGTGGCGGTGTGTGTAGAGAATTCGGAGGTGGAAACGGAGGAGGAGGAGCCAATAACGTAGGTGCTGGTGGAAACCCTGATGGAGGTAGGGCCCGCAATCCTCGGCGTGGGTAGCACCCGTGCCATCCCAGGGTCCGAGTCGCTCCCAGCCTCCACGACATTCACCCAGTGTGCCGTCAGGGAAATGTAGCGTCCCTGGCCACAAGCACTTGTCCATGTGTCAGTCGTTAAGTGGACCTTCCCAGTAACTGCGTTGGTCAGGGCACGGGTGATGTTACGGGACACATGGTGGTGTAATGCGGGGATGGCACACCGGGAAAAGTAGTGGCGGCTGGGGACGGCGTACCGAGGGACAGCTGCTGCCATCAGGCTGCGGAAGGACTCAGTGTCCACAAGCCTAAATGGCAGCATTTCGATGGCCAGTAATTTTGAAAGGTGTGAGGTTAGTGCTATGGCCTGTGGGTGGGTGGCTGGGTACTTTCTCTTGCGCTCAAATGCCTGGGGTAACGACATTTGGACGCTGTGCTGGGACAGGGAAGTGGATGTGGTCGCTGATGGTGCTTCAGATGCTACAGGTGCAGGGCGGGAGGTATGCGGGCCTGCGCCTTCGACAGGCGATTGGCCGGCACCGAAAACAAGGGAAGAGGAGGCAGTGGTGTGGCCTGCAGACACAGGTGGGCGATCCAGGCGTTCCTCCCACTTACTACGGTGCTTGGATGCCATGTGTCGGATCATGCTGGTGGTGGTGAGGTTTCTAGTGTTCATGCCTCGGCTCATTCTGGTGTGGCACAGGTTGCAAACTACAATTCTTTTGTCGTCCGCACTTTCCTTAAAAAAACGCCATACCGCGGAACACCTACCCTTTGGCAAGGTAGATTTACGCAAGGGGGTGCTCCGTGGAACATTTGCGGGCCGGTTTGGTGCGGTCCGCCTTCTTTCTGTAGCCACACCACTGCCTCTTCCAGCCTGTTGCGGTGCTGCAGATGGCTCACCCTCAGGACTGCTGTCATCGCTCGGCTCTACACCTTCCCAGGTGGGGTCAGTCACCTCATCGTCCACCAAGTCCTCCTCCACTTCCTCACTCTGATCATCCTCCTCAAGTCTTGATCCCACCACATACTCAGTCATTGACAACTGTATAACATTCTCCTCAACAAGGTCTTGAGACGGAAATAGTGGTTGATTTAATGGCAACTGTGTCTCATCATCATCATCATCATCCACTACTTCCTTTGACCTTAAATGCCGTTCACATCTGTCATCTTCTTGTGATTGGGTAGCCTCTAGAGGTTGTGAATCAGGGCACAAGATGTCATGTTCCTCTGCAAGCGTGCTTGGAGAGAGGGTCAAATGAAGGATTGGTGATGAGACGAGCTCATCACTATATCCCAGTGTGGGATCACTTCTTTGACCAGACCGTGTATGGTGGGAGGAAGGATGATCAGAGTGAGGATTATGTTGACCAGACTCTTGGCTACTGAGAGTGGACTTGGTGGAAGACAGGGTGGTGCTTAACCGACTGGAAGCAGTATCAGCTGTCATCCAACCGACCACCTGTTCGCACTGGTCGGACCTCGAGAGTGATGTCCTGCGACGCCCTGTGAAATCAGACATGAAGCTAGGTATGGTGGATGTCTTTCTTTCTTGTGCTCTGGCACCAGGCACAGTTTCTCCGCGTCCTGACCCGCGCCCTGAACTTTCAGGATCACGTCCACTTCCCCGTCCCTTTTTACCCGCCTTCTTCATCTTACACAGAATATGTGACTTTAATATTTGAGTTTGAAAACTTAACAGTATTTCTTATTATTCTGCAACTCTGCAGAGTACACAGAAAAGGCTGCTAAACTGCGGTGAAACACACTGAATGGAATATGTGACTTTGATATTTTAGTTTGAAGACTTAACAGTATTTCTTCCTATTCTGCAACTCTGCACAGTACACAGAATAGGCTGTTAAACGGCGTTGAAACACACTGAATGGAATATGTGACTTTAATATTTGAGTTTGAAAACTTAACAGTATTTCTTATAATTCTGCAACTCTGCAGAGTACACAGAATAGGCTGTTAAACGGCGTTGAAACACACTGAATGGAATATGTGACTTTAATATTTGAGTTTGAAAACTTAACAGTATTTCTTATAATTCTGCAACTGTACAGAGTACACAGAATAGGCTGTTAAACGGCGGTGAAAGACACTGAA
Organism: Rhinophrynus dorsalis; assembly: GCA_037306005.1. NCBI lineage: Eukaryota > Metazoa > Chordata > Amphibia > Anura > Rhinophrynidae > Rhinophrynus > Rhinophrynus dorsalis. Next base: position 385,882,933 of record CM074720.1, on the reverse strand, counting down.
TGGAATATGTGACTTTAATATTTGAGTTTGAAAACTTAACAGTATTTCTTATAATTCTGCAACTGTACAGAGTACACAGAATAGGCTGTTAAACGGCGGTGAAAGACACTGAATGGAATATGTGACTTTAATATTTGAGTTTGAAAACTTAACAGTATTTCTTATAATTCTGCAACTCTGCAGAGTACACAGAATAGGCTGTTAAACGGCGTTGAAACACACTGAATGGAAAATGTGACTTTAATATTTGAGTTTGAAAACTTAACAGTATTTCTTATAATTCTGCAACTGTACAGAGTACACAGAATAGGCTGTTAAACGGCGGTGAAAGACACTGAATGGAATATGTGACTTTAATATTTGAGTTTGAAAACTTAACAGTATTTCTTATAATTCTGCAACTGTACAGAGTACACAGAATAGGCTGTTAAACGGCGGTGAAAGACACTGAATGGAATATGTGACTTTAATATTTGAGTTTGAAAACTTAACAGTATTTCTTATAATTCTGCAACTCTGCAGAGTACACAGAATAGGCTGTTAAACGGCGGTGAAAGACACTGAATGGAATATGTGACTTTAATATTTGAGTTTGAAAACTTAACAGTATTTCTTATAATTCTGCAACTGTACAGAGTACACAGAATAGGCTGTTAAACGGCGTTGAAACACACTGAATGGAATATGTGACTTTAATATTTGAGTTTGAAAACTTAACAGTATTTCTTATAATTCTGCAACTGTACAGAGTACACAGAATAGGCTGTTAAACGGCGTTGAAACACACTGAATGGAATATGTGACTTTAATATTTGAGTTTGAAAACTTAACAGTATTTCTTATAATTCTGCAACTGTACAGAGTACACAGAATAGGCTGTTAAACGGCGTTGAAACACACTGAATGGAATATGTGACTTTAATATTTGAGTTTGAAAACTTAACAGTATTTCTTATAATTCTGCAACTGTACAGAGTACACAGAATAGGCTGTTAAACGGCGGTGAAAGACACTGAATGGAATATGTGACTTTAATATTTGAGTTTGAAAACTTAACAGTATTTCTTATAATTCTGCAACTCTGCAGAGTACACAGAATAGGCTGTTAAACGGCGGTGAAAGACACTGAATGGAATATGTGACTTTAATATTTGAGTTTGAAAACTTAACAGTATTTCTTATAATTCTGCAACTGTACAGAGTACACAGAATAGGCTGTTAAACGGCGTTGAAACACACTGAATGGAATATGTGACTTTAATATTTGAGTTTGAAAACTTAACAGTATTTCTTATAATTCTGCAACTGTACAGAGTACACAGAATAGGCTGTTAAACGGCGGTGAAAGACACTGAATGGAATATGTGACTTTAATATTTGAGTTTGAAAACTTAACAGTATTTCTTATAATTCTGCAACTCTGCAGAGTACACAGAATAGGCTGTTAAACGGCGGTGAAAGACACTGAATGGAATATGTGACTTTAATATTTGAGTTTGAAAACTTAACAGTATTTCTTATAATTCTGCAACTGTACAGAGTACACAGAATAGGCTGTTAAACGGCGTTGAAACACACTGAATGGAATATTTGACTTTAATATTTGAGTTTGAAAACTTAACAGTATTTCTTATAATTCTGCAACTGTACAGAGTACACAGAATAGGCTGTTAAACGGCGGTGAAAGACACTGAATGGAATATGTGACTTTAATATTTGAGTTTGAAAACTTAACAGTATTTCTTATAATTCTGCAACTCTGCAGAGTACACAGAATAGGCTGTTAAACGGCGGTGAAAGACACTGAATGGAATATGTGACTTTAATATTTGAGTTTGAAAACTTAACAGTATTTCTTATAATTCTGCAACTGTACAGAGTACACAGAATAGGCTGTTAAACGGCGTTGAAACACACTGAATGGAATATGTGACTTTGATATTTTAGTTTGAAGACTTAACAGTATTTCTTCCTATTCTGCAACTCTGCACAGTACACAGAATGTGCTGCTACACTGCGGCGAAGCACACTGAATGGAATATGTGACTTTGATATTTTAGTTTGAAGACTTAACAGTATTTCTTCCTATTCTGCAACTCTGCACAGTACACAGAATGTGCTGCTAAACTGCGGCGAAGCACACTGAATGGAATATGTGACTTTGATATTTTAGTTTGAAGACTTAACAGTATTTCTTCCTATTCTGCAACTCTGCACAGTACACAGAATGTGCTGCTACACTGCGGCGAAGCACACTGAATGGAATATGTGACTTTGATATTTTAGTTTGAAGACTTAACAGTATTTCTTCCTATTTTGCAACTCTGCACAGTACACAGAATGTGCTGCTACACTGCGGCGAAGCACACTGAATGGAATATGTGACTTTGATATTTTAGTTTGAAGACTTAACAGTATTTCTTCCTATTCTGCAACTCTGCACAGTACACAGAATGTGCTGCTAAACTGCGGCGAAGCACACTGAATGGAATATGTGACTTTGATATTTTAGTTTGAAGACTTAACAGTATTTCTTCCTATTCTGCAACTCTGCACAGTACACAGAATGTGCTGCTACACTGCGGCGAAGCACACTGAATGGAATATGTGACTTTGATATTTTAGTTTGAAGACTTAACAGTATTTCTTCCTATTCTGCAACTCTGCACAGTACTCAGAATGTGCTGCTAAACTGCGGCGACGCACACTGAATGGAATACGTGACTTTGATATTTTAGTTTGAAGACTTAACAGAATGTGCTCTAATCTGCAACTTTGCACACTAAACAGAATGTGCTCTAATCTGCAACTTTGCACACTAAACAGAATGTGCTCTAATCTGCAACTTTGCACACTAAACAGAATGTGCTCTAATCTGCAACTGTGCACACTAAACAGAATGTGCTCTAATCTGCAACTTTGCACACTAAACAGAATATATATATATTTTTTTTTTTTTTTTTGTTTTTTTCCCCCCACACCAAATAACCTGGTGCCCCCACACACAGTAGTCCTAAAAAGGACTTTTGGTTCTTTTTTTTTCACAATTTTTGTTTTTTTCCTCCCTACACTGCCTTTCCCTTCCTATCCTCAGCTCTCCCTGGCTCAGACTGAGCCGAACTCGATGGTCAGGTGCTATACAGCACCTGACCACGGGTTCTGGCCAGCCAATCAGTGTAATGCCAGCAGCCAACATGGCTGCTGGCATTACACCGATGTCAGAGCCTCCCTGCACGTTTATTGGCTGCGCAGCAGCCGCAAAACGTGCGGGGAGGAGACCCGAACATGGCGGGCGAGCACATGCGGTACTCGTACGAGTACCAACATGTGCCGAGCAGAGCGATGCTCGAGCCGATCCGAGCATCGGCCGAGCATGCTCGCTCAACACTAATTAGCACATAGGCAGGAGCAACACATAAAAAACCGATACCAGCAACTAGTTAAGAACAGAATACTATTATTACATCACATTACTTTTTTACATTTCAATGAAATCAAAATGTAGAGATTCAGGATTTGGAAGAGTTTTGCAAAAAAAAACCAAAAAACAAACAAACAAGGATTTTCCACAGAGGGTTTTCATTTACAACAAAGCTTGAGAACCACTAATATTTTGATATAATTGAAGAAGCATTGTGAGGCTATAATTAGTGGTGAAACGTGTGTGTAACAAAGTCCTCAGCAAGTCAGCAAGTGAATCACCAGGACCCTGGGTGGCTCTGTCCCTTCTTATTACTTAAAGTTGACTTGTTCTTCTGCACACACATCCAGAGTTCAATTGTACATTTGATTTGTGTGACTAATGTAAAAAAACTTTTCACCAGCATTTGCGTGAGAACCAATGTGTATTACCAAATAGCCCCTCCACCCAGAGGTTAACAAATGGCTTTTGGAGTGGTGTAAATAGCAAATTACATTACTTCTTATGACATAGAGAGAGCACCTATATTGCCTCCTAAAAAGATTGTTTTTATTCATTAACCTTTTGAGTGACAGGGGTGTGTGCAATGCATTGCTCACCCTTCTGGCAATCAAAAGTTTAACCTCTTGAGTGCCAGAGAGGTAGACAACGCATTGCAGAGCAATGGGTTGCATACCTCTCTGACACACAAAGGGTTAAGGCTGATGTGCTGAGTATCATTGGAAAAATGTAGAGGTAGATAGATAAATGCACATTAGAATCAATTAAAAAAAATCTAAAATTCCTGTTGATTTAACCCTTTGAGTTCCAGAGGGCTAGGCAATGCATTGCTCTGCAATGCTTTGCGTACCCCTCTGGCACTCAAAGGGTTAAATCAGGGTTTTAACCACTTGAATGCTAGAGAGATCTCCAACGCATTTGTGGCTTCTCTAGCAATGCCCAGTTGAAATCTATGAGAATTTTTATTTCTCCACTGTGATGCAGTTGGTGCAATCATATTACTTCAGAATTACTCCAGGGAAGAGATGTACTAAGGTGTGCTAAATAGGTTAGGTGAAGTGGAGATGACTGCTTCAGTGAGATACCTCTATTCTATGGGGCCATAGAGCTAAGATTTCTCCAGCTTGAGAGCTTGTAGTGCATAGGCCTCATAGAGTAGCATAGTACCTCGAGAGTTTATAACACTGGGGCAGTTATCATCTCTTTATCACCTCCTAGTCACACCTTAGTGCATATCCCCACCCCTAGGTCTACTTAGCGTGCATATTTATATGTCTGCATTAATTAGGCTATTCACAAGTTAATTTTACAAACAAAAATCTATGACTTCCATCAACCAACTTACTGTTTCCTTTCAGTGAAGGGGTTACTCACTGTTCTGCATAAATGCAGTGTACAGGTTTTTTTTCTTTAACACTCATTAACCCCTAGAATGCCAGAGTGGCTAATTCTAGCCGCCATAGCAATGGAGGGGTTAATTGTTTTAGATGGGGGTAGGGGGTTGGGGGTAATGGGTTGTTTTTTTCTTTTTTGTCTTTTTTTTAACTAATGATGGTTAACCCCACCTTTGCTAGAGCTGCGAGATTGCTGCAACCTGGCAAAAGACGTGTTATCAATTTCTGTGGATGGGGAGTGTTTGTGTATGTGGGGAGCGTGCTCATGGACATGGGGGATCAACCAGTAGACCCCTTTCCTGGGGCTTCTTAACTTCAATTTGGGGTTGTTTTGAAACATGTTTTTAGCTCTTCAACAGGATTCCAAAGGGGAATTTGATTTGACAAAAACCCTGCAATGCTGCAATCCAATTCTGTGATTACAGACTGCAGAACTGAGCAGCTGGACATATCTGCTGAAGCTAGTAATAGTAATTGTATACATTTTTCCAGCTGTAATGGAATCAAGGCTTTAGTTTGTACCTAATCATTGTTAAAGATTTTCATGGCGGTGCTTCAGTCTGATAAACAAAATGAACTTTAGGAACATTGAAATATATAATACAAGTGAAAGTTTTGTAACTTGGCAGAAGTTTCTTAAGTTGGAAGCCTGTGTGAATGTGATGCCTTAGATCACCTCAAAAAATTAGTGGAATGGGAAGATTGACGAAGATCTGGCAAACTGGAAAGCAAACAGTAATCTGAGGCTGCTAATGCCCTGACTCACTGGTGAATTGATAGATAGTGGGGGAGGCAGCGATGAGATGAAACACAGATCTAGGAGTTCCGAATTTAATTAATTCAGCCCAAGATGACCTGTGATGAGCCTGCTTGAAACCTCATATGTGACTCTGGGGAGCAGTAAAGGAGGAAGGAGAGTGACTGTGCACATAATGGGGACAAAGGCTTTTGGAGGAGGAGAGCTGATGCACCCAGTTGGGATATCTATCATTTGGCGTGTTATGTTTGCCCTCCTTTTTTACTTTATTTGCTGGTCCTAGTGTTTTTGTGCAGAGTGTCCTATACCTCCTGGATAACTGGAATTAGACTCTCTTCCCTGTTTATATGCTCACACTATAAACTTTATCAATAAGTGACTGCTTCTGCTCTTCATTGCTTATTGTAAAAGATCTGCTGATTTACAGGGCTGACATTAACGCTTCTGATGTTATTTTAAGGGAAAGTAATATTTTACAAAAACAGCAGCTCCAATTAATCTTCATAGTATTTGAGCCATAAAGAGTGTTATTTCAATACTGTCAGAGTTGTAGTTCAAGAGTAATTGAATGATAAAGTATCCCCCTCCCGCCCCTTTTACTTAATGTAAGCTGCCTCCCCTCAGATGTGGAATCTGGTCTCGAGACCAGACAGCTCACAACAAGGGATAATCTTCTTACTGTGAGAACAATGAAAACTCTGGCCCCCTTGAAAGGTTATTCAGGTTTTTCCCTTATGCTAATTGAAGATTGTCCCTCTCTGCAATCTACCTGGACACCACCTTGCTGCTCTGAGCTGGGCAGTGCTACATCAGTAAAGGGGCGGGATTGAATACTTTATCATTCAATTACTCTTGAACTACAACTCTCTCAGTATTGAAATAACACTCTCCATGGCACAAATATTATGAAGATTAATTGGAGTTATTGCTTTAACTTGTTTATGCCATTTTTCCTGAGGCTGCTATAGGATGCGAATTAGGGATGGGCAAAATATTCGCTTCAAGTGAGAAACAGGTGAAAAATGGCACTTTTTTTGACAAGTTTGAAATTTTTTGTGGCAAGTGCATTTTTCCCGCTTTTTTCGCCTAGCTCTCTGCATTGAAATCAATGGAAAGACAGAATTTCTCCCCAACACATTACAATTTTCGCTTCTTTTCCTGCAGGCATATAAATGGGTGTCAGGCTCTCACAGCATGTCTTTCTGTGTTTGTGAGAGGAGAAAGCAGCACATTTTTGAACTAGAGAAGACAGGCTAATAAAGTGGAGTTGAAGCTTAGTTTAGGGAGTCTTGTAGATAGGAAACCTGTTCTCTGTAATAAGGAAGTCTGTGGGACTCTCGGGGACAGGAACGGAAAAATGAGCTTTACCCCAGATATCCTAACATTCAGTGTCACCTACAGGGAAGACATAGGCAAGTTTCTTCCTGATCTGGCTTTATCTCTGTACTATGGGGTATGAGAAGGAAGCAAAGCTTTTACCCCAAATACCTCCAAAATGCTGTGTGACCAAGGAGACATAGGCAGCTGTGATCCAATTTTTTTGGATCTGGCTGTTATCTCTGTCAGGTGAGTCTGGGGGTGTGAGAAGGCAGCAAAGGAGAATTACCCCAAACACCCCAAAATTCAGTGTGACTGGCTGGGAAGAAACAGGCATCTGTGTTCCAAGTTTCTTCCTGATCTGGTTGTTATCGCTACCCTAGGGGAGTCTGAGAAAGAAGCAGCTGAAAAGAGAGGTTTTTTTTTTGTTTTTGTTGACAGTGATAGTGATAGGGGGATAGTTAATTAACATAAAAAATTGATAAGTGGCAGAGATAGAAACTCTAAAGTGATCTGTGGGTGAGGCAGACTGATACTAGACAAGATATAGTATTATGTAGTGAACCAAGGCAAGACATTGTACACAATCAGTTCTATTGTGTACAGTAAAAACACACACAGTAGCTGAGTAATGCCCAGCAAACACCCAAGAGGTAGGGGGAGGGTGAAAGAATTAGGAGCAGTTCAGGGATATGTGAGTTAAATGGCTGTCCAAAAACTTACTGCAGCCATGGTTACTGTAGCATATGCAATAAAAAATGGCGATCCTTGTCCTCCCGAAGGAAGATGTGATTTGTCAAAGTCCTACTAAATGTTCTATCACCACCAGTACTATTAATAAACCATCTAAAAGCACTGAAGATGACAAGTCACATTCCAGTGTTGATAGCATAGTGCAAGAAGGTGTAGCAGCTCAACCAACTGCTGCATCTGACAGTGAGACAAACAAGCACAAAAACACCTTTCCTGAAACTAGTAGCGTATATTGTGAAAGTTCCTCCAAGGAGAAAAGTAAAAAGAAATTGTTTGATACCTCTAAAAGCCTAGAGGAATATAAAAGTAATGAAGATGAAATGGTGGGTGATGCTGAGTATGACCTAATGTCTGATGATGATGTAGACCTAGAATATATCCCCTCAGCATCCTCCTCTTCTTCAGATACAGATGAAGTTGAGAGTGAGAGAGATGATGACATGGCTAGAAAATTAGCAGAAAGGCAAAGGCTAAATCTTCCACCACTAAAAAGGAGCACTATGCCTGTCTGTAAACTGCGTGAGAATACAATTGGAAAGCCTGACCCTGGACAAGCAAAGATGGCAAAAAGCACACAGTCATTCTGCCAGTCATCGTCAGCATCATCATTGCTTCCAAGTCCAAGTCCCACTCAGCCACACGCACTAATAGTGTTGAGTAACCAGCAACAATACAGGTTGTCAGCATCTACAGTCTTAGCTTTAAGTGCCTCTGTTGCTGTTGGAAGTGCAGCACCTGTGACACCTAGTAGTAGTACAATTACAGCAACATCTAGTCCCAATAGTAGTAGAAGAAGCCTCTCAGGAACCTCACAGATTGTGAAGTCCACAGTATAAAGATAATTCACTCAGGAACCAAACGCTAAGCTTGTTGCTATCTGTTGCCTGTGTCAAAAGAATGTTAGCAGGAGGAAAGCAGGCTCTCACCTAGGTACCTCCTCAATGAATTCCCACCCAAAGCACAACCACAGATCTGACTGGGAGACACACCATAAACAGGTCAGAGGTGCCACAACTTGCATTATCAGAAATACACCTAAATGTTCCCAGGGTTCTGGGGTACATGTTGATGTGTTAGAGAGTGTGTCAAGATTTTCTGCTACTGCTGTTGAGGAGAATGACCGAGATTGTTTTTGGAGATGACAATATTCATAGAGTGCACACACATAATGCCACCATCCCCACCAACTCCACAAGTCATGTCATTACAGCAATAAAGTTACAAAGTTCTTCTACTATGTACTGCCATCCCACACTTACGAAGTTCTTAGAAAGAAGTCAAAACCTGCACAAAAATAATGCAAACATATGCCTATGGAATAGTAAACTTGCTCAAATGTTGGCAGTGGACACCCTGCTGACACCATGTTGGAATATCCCAACCTGCAGTTATTTTTCATCGATGTGTTGTGGGAAAAGGGCAAAGGCACTCAGCCTGCTAACAACGTTTTCAAAGCATATGTCACTGTAGGACTCACAACTATTACTTTCAGCTATTTATTTCTCCACTTCAGCACTCAGAAGAAGTAATATTGTGGTGAGAAATTCTGCAGTCTTGGAAAACACAGACAAAAATTTATTGGCAGTGGCAAAAAGGAGAAAAATGTATGAATTGCCTATAGGCAAATACATTTGAAAAAAAAGCAAAAAATCATTGTTTTTTTCATAAAACGTCCTGAGGGAAATGTTTCTGATTTTTGCCCACCCTTAATACTAATGACTGCTGTTATCTTTATTGCATAAGTTATTTTCACTGATAACTTTCCTGCCCAGCTTAGTTTACTAATGGCAGTAGTTATAGGGTCCACACTAAGACTCGTTTTCTGGAAAAGCTGCTGATAGCAAGAGGAAAGCCCCATGCTGGTCCGCAAAGCTGTGACCTTGATTTTGGAACCAAGCAAGAAGAAGTGCGTTAGTGTGCTGGATTGTGCTCATTTGCAGGATTATAGCTGTCATATGTGTTTTATTCCTATCTTGCCTATAGCATTTGTGTGTTCTGTGTGTGTAGATGTCTGTTTTCCCCTGTTTATTTTGTTTGAGGTCTTACTGGACATGTGTTACTTGATGGCGGACCTGCTGGATTTCCATCCCTGGGAGGCTGTATATCTTTTCCTCGGGCCTGTAGAGGCCTGAAGGGACCCCCACATCTGGGTCTTGATGGCATGGTGAGTCCAGACTCCCAGCATGGCTGGTACTAATGGCATCCTACTTCTGATCCACCTTCAGTGCCAGCCTTACTTAGGGGTCCAGAATTTGATCGGCCATTGGCTGTTTTGGTGCCTCATGAGTACCCAGTGCTACAGGCCCCACAAATGGATAATAAGAAGGGAAGGGGGATGATAGCTATGCTTTCAGATTAGATCTTGTCTTCATCAGCCACCGAGGGCCTACAATGAGGTTATTTGAGAATATGTCTGTATAATGTGATCTAACAGAGGATCAAGCTCTGTATTCTACTCTCTTGTAGATGCTATCTGGACACAATGGTAATTTCATGTACCTGACTTTGGAGGGAGCTTCTCCTCTACTGTTGAAGTTTTTTTCTTACTATTGTCCTGGGCAACTTCAAAGTGTGGGCAGAACTTCACAATGACAGCATGACAACAGAGCCTTTGGACACCATGGGATCCATAGGTTTCTCCTACTTTGTGTTAGAGCCCACATATGATCATAGAATATATAGTGATAAGCGATCCTACCATGGCCCTGGATAATGGGCAGATGTCCAAAGTAAGATAATGTAGTTGAATTTATTGTTATTTGTCCTTGATAATGAAACAGTCAATGTTCTTAGGGCACTGCTCATAGTCACGATGTCCTCAGCGTCACCAACAGCACACAAGTGGCCAACATGAAAAACAAAAGAAAGACAGAAAGAAAACCCCGCAATGCATACTACCATCTACTATCTGGTGAGTGCTTTACATTGGGGCCGGATCTCTGGGGAAATTTACCTAAGGTGCTGTACTTCGAGGATCTTTCTTCCTAGATTTCTACAACACGATTCAGACACAGATTGGTGGTGACCTGCTTTGACCCTTTTTGCTAACCTGCGGAAGGTCTATGTGATTAGAACCAATCGGAAATCATCACCCAGATTGATTCACTCAGAACGCTGCGAGTATGAGGATTCCTCTGGGCACCTGCTGAAATCTGTGATACTGAACATATCGTGCAAGTAAACTTTTGTGGCATCCTTTCAAGAAATTATTTGGTGAGTGGAATAAAGCGTGGGGGAATTAACACATTTTATTATACAGTGTACTCTTAGAGGCTGCATTCTGTCTTTCTTTTGTCTCCCACATATGATCATGGTCATCTTCCCAATCTCTGATTTCCTCAGCTTGTGTTTGTGGGAGAAGGTTCTCTCTTCTCCGGCCCAATTGGACTGTTCATAGGCTAATCCAGACAGCTATCTGTGACACCCTGGCTCACCTCATGACAGCTCTATGTCTTTCTGGTCAAATATGCTGATAGAGCAATTTATGTTCACTTCAGCCTTGGTGGCAAATTTTTCCCCCTTTTTTTGTTAGCGACACTGTCAATGGCTGGGTGGAATTATATTATAGGGCGTTCTGCCCAGGTGTCAGAAAGTTTTATCCCCTGTGGTTAGTTCCTACTAGGATTGCTTTGAGAGATCCTTGGTATTCCAGGCAGCCTTGCACTCAGAGATGGAAGCTCTACAGAAAAGAATGCTGCTGGTTCAGATCTCTGCTGCAGACTGACAACTTTCACCTGTCCCTTTTGTGGCTCCTCAAGGTTCCATTTTATTGCCCCTATTATTCAACTAGATTATGAGATCACTGGGGAATGTCATCCACTAGTACGGATTTGAGTGTTATTAGTATGCTGATGACACCCATATATATGTCTTATTCCAGGGTAGCTTGGTAACCACTGTGAAGGTGCTGATTGTTTGGATTATGTCGTCACATGGCTAGAATCTAATTGGCTGAGCTTGAATCTGGGCAACACTGAAGTTGTGACTTTAGGCTTGGAGAATAGACTGAGGCAGTAGCAGGAGGAGGCTCTTATCCTACTGATTAATGGAATAAGTCCTCTGACTGTACTGGTAGTATGGAACCTCTGGTCTCTCTTTGAAAGTAGCCTTTGCATGCAAGCTCAGGTTGTAGCCACAGTAAGATCTAGATTTGATTACCTGAGAATTATCCATGTTTTCATCCTTTGCTATCATCCAGGGAATCACTAGATCATACCTTGTGTTAATGCAATTGGTCTGTGGGAAGGCTCTTTACACAAACTTTCCCTTGCACCTCACACGGAGGCTTCAAATAATAAAAAAGCAGCAGCTCTGATGTTGAGCGGTTACTCTAAGTTTGAGCTTCCCACTCCCATCACGTACCAGTGGTCTTTTGCGGGAGGTACAACTTAGCCCTTAAGGCTTTGCAAGGCATTGGGTCTCAGCAGCTGCAGCTTTAACTTAAATGCAGAGTAAGGGGTAACTACAGCCTGCAGCCCTAGTCTTAAAGGGATGTCCTGCTGATTGAGCAAAAAATCAGCTGCTTTCATTCAGGTAGCAGGACAATCTTGAGTGCTGCTCCTGTGGTATGGAACTCCCTATGGCTAAGGTTCAGGTGTACTCCTGATCTCTCGTCTTTCTGCACCCAGAGTAAGACCTACTTCTTCCTTATGAACTTTCCCTACTGATATATGTTTTATTTGTTTTATATAAAATATTTTGATGGTATATTTTACTTCACATAAGATTGAATTGAATGTACTCCTTTAAGGGGGGGGGGGGTTCAGTGCATTGCGAAGCAATGTGTTGCAGATACCTCTGGTCCTTAAACGATTTAGTGCTTTCATATTATTTGAATATTTGTTACCTCTCATTTTAGGTCATATTCGATAAATATTAGACTTGTGCGAATTGATTTGGAGACATTCGGAATTCGTTGAAAATGGGGTCATTCAGAGACATTCGGATCATCCAGCACTAAAGGGTCATTCTACAAAAAAGATCCGACTCCAAGCAGCCCTGGACGGAAGTTTCGACATTCGAAAAATTTCCGAAAGTTTAGACTACTTTCGACCAGGACTGTTCAGAGTCGGATCTTTTTTGTACTACCTGCGTGTGCTCGATTACTTTCCCTCCATAATATTCCCTCCATGTCTCTAGTCCAATTCCATTCTCTGTTTCATGCACTACTTTCCCTCTTTGTCTGTATTCCAATAAGCTTCTTCTTTTCATGATGGGGGTTGGACTAATGACACAGTCACCCAGCCAGACAGACTGCATTTCCTCATTGTGTTGTTGGAGCTCAGAGAGAGAAGAAGAGATTAGAGAGTGAACAGTTGTTGTGTAGGCAGGCAGGTAGCATTAGGCTAGACATAGGCAGGCAGCCAACATTAGTACCAGTTATTGCCACTGAAAGGGAGAGTCATCTTTGTTCCTGTGCAAAATATAAAAAATATTAGGGATTTTTTCAAATAATTTTCAGAGTGTCACATCAGCCAGTCTGACAGATGTATAGGCAGGCAGGGTGCCTTATTGCCACTGCAAGGGAGAGTCATCTGTGTTCCTTAAAAAAATATATAAAAAATACAAGTTATTTGTTTGAATAATCTTCATAGTCACACTGCCAGTGTCACAGTTGTATAGGCAAGCAGGGTGCCTTTTAGCCACAGCAAGAGAGAGTCACCTGTGTTGGATTTATTAAAAATATTCAAAATAAAAGTTATTTGTTTGAATAATTTTCAGTCACACTGCCAGTGTCGCAGTTGTATAGGCAGGCAGGGTGCCTTTTCACCACCTCAAGGGAGAGTCACCTGTGTTGGATTTATTAAAAATATTAAAAATACAAGTTGTTTGTTTGAATAATTTTCAGAGTCACACTGCCAGTGTCACAGCTGTATAGGCAGGCAGGGTGCCTTTTTTCCACTGCAAGGGAGAGTCACCTGTGTTGGTTTTATTAAAAATATTCAAAATACAAGTTATTTGTTTGAATAATTTTCAGAGTCACATTGCCAGTGTCGCAGTTGTATAGGCAGGCAGGGTGCCTTTTCGCCACCTCAAGGGAGAGTCACCTGTGTTGGATTTATTAAAAATATTCAAAATACAAGTTATTTGTTTGAATAATTTTCAGAGTCACACTGCCAGTGTCACAGCTGTATAGGCAGGCAGGGTGCCTTTTTTCCACTGCAAGGGAGAGTCACCTGTGTTGGTTTTATTAAAAATATAAAAAATATAAGTTATTTGTTTGACTGATCTTCAGAAACACTGCCAGTGTATAGGCAGGCAGGGTGCCTTTTCACCAACGCAAGGGAGAGTCATCTGTGTTGGTTTTATTAAAAATATTCAAAATACAAGTGATTTGTTTGAATAATCTTCAGAGTCACACTGCCAGTGTCACAGCTGTATAAGCAGGCAGGGTGTCTTTTAGCCACGGCAAGGGAGAGTCACCTGTGTTGGTTTTATTAAAAATATAAAAAATACAAGTGATTTGTTTGAATAATCTCCAGAGTCACACTGCCAGTGTCACAGTTGTATAGGCAGGCAGGGTGACATTAAACCACCGCAAGGGAGAGTCACCTATGTTGGCTTTATTAAAAATATTCAAAATACAAGTGATTTGTTTGAATAATTTCAGAGTCACACTTCCAGTGTCACAGTTGTATATGCAGGCAGGGTGCCTTTCCGCCACTGCAAGGGAGAGTCACCTGTGTTGGTTTTATTAAAAATATTCAAAATACAAGTTATTTGTTTGAATAATTTTCAGAGTCACACTGCCAGTGTCACAGTTCTATAGGCAGGCAGGGTGCCTTTTAGCCACGGCAAGGGAGAGTCACCTGTGTTGGTTTTATTAAAAATATTCAAAATACAAGTTATTTGTTTGAATAATTTTCAGTCACATAGCGAGTATCACAGTTGTCGTGTGGGCAGGTTTTAAAGTTGTCAAACTATAATAGTTCACTACCTACCTATCCATAATGGATTTGAGTCCTAGTGAACAAGCTTATGTTCTTCATCCTGGTACCAGCTGCTGTGACCCAGCAGCCACCAACACCACCACAGTGCATTTGCTTTCAAGCAGAGCTAGCAGCAGCAGGCAGGGAAAGAAGAGTACTTTGAGTAGTACTAGTCAGACTCAGCAGCAACAGCCCAAACCAAAAACTAGAAAGAAGAAGGGAACTGCAGGTCGTTCTACCTCTACTAACAGGGTAGAGAGGTCCAGTTCCTCCTCTAAGACAACAAAGCGGCCGTCACCCGTCTCTCATCAGCTGTTTCCTGATGATCCCCCAGATCCACCTGCACAATGACTATTGCCACTGCCAGTTCTGTCACCACCTCCGCTACAGTCAGTTCTATAAACCCGGGGACACCTAGCATGTTGAACATGAACACTACTGGTGGGAAACTGTGGGCAGTATCAACGCGGGAGTTTTACAGTGAACGTCCGCGTAAGCAGCCCAAACTTGAATTATTGGAGTATTTTGAGAACATTTCTCCTGCCACCACTGTCACTGCCACTGAGAGCATATCTTCTCCAAAAAAGGTTATAGAGGGAGATAGTTTACCATTTCCCTGTAGCCACCAGGCAGAAGAGGGAATTCATCAGCTCTCCCCAAAATCTGCTGCTGATGATTTTTCTTCCTGTCCAAACCTTCAAGAGGTAGAAGAAGAATATGAGGGACCAAGGCCTGCTAAGCTTGACTTTTCCACTGACCTTGATTTTTCTCCTGAGCTTCATTTTTCCACTGCTGCCCATAGTACTCCTCCTGTTTCTCCAGCTACAATTCTGTCTTCAATTGATGAAAACTCACCACCTGCCTCTCCGGTTCCAAATGAGTCTCCCAGGCAGGTAGTACCTGCTAGTGTCTCTGCCACCAGTGTTACTCCATCCTCCTCCAATCCCAGTCCCAACATCCCTGCTGCCATCGTTGGGTCTACTAGTACCCCTGTAAAGGTATGTAGAAAAAAAAACATAGTGAGGTTGCTCCAGCATATGAAGATGAAGAAAGTGTCACCTCAGTTTCTTCTTCTCCACCACCTTCCAGAGTCATCTGTCGCTCCAAAGCGTGGGACCATTTTGTGGCACTTGGAGATGGCCAGCTAGCAAAATGCAAATTGTGTGGCAGGGAAGTCAGCTGTGGGAGGGTTTTGGGTCATCTAACCACCTCCGTGATGATCCAACATCTGAACATCCACCACAAGTCAGTGTTGATGAGTGCAGAACGTGGTGGCATTACTACATTAACCAGTGTCACACTCAACACCAGTAGGCAGGAGAAAGGGCAGGGCGATCATGCCACATCTGGTCCTAGTAAAAGCAGCAGACAGTCACAGCCCATTCCAAAGTCAATACAGGCCACACTGGAAGATTTTGGTAGGTTTCATTCAAAGGGGATATGTAGACAGCAGACCAGGAAAATCACACACCTCATTGCACAGCTCATAGCTGTTGGGGGTGCTAATTTTAATTTGGTGGACGGGGAGCCCTTCCATCAACTTATGGAGACTGTCGCACGCTGATATAAAATTCGATCCCGCACCACATTTAGTAGAACTATAGTGCCTTCACTGTACCGGTCATGCGTTGGTCTTTTGAAGAACCTGCTAGGAAAGGCTGCTGGCCAGTCAGCGCACTTTACCACTGACTTATGGAGTGCTCCGATTGGCCAGCATGGCTTCCTGTTATTGACGGCACATTGGTGGCAGCCCAATGTGTTGCAAGACACACCGATAGCAACAAGTTCAGGTGCAGTAGCCAAGCAGGCAGGGCACTGCTCTTGCCTCCTCCATGCTGAGGTAATGGATCAGCAGCACACCTCAGATAACCGCAAAGCACTGCAGAACATGGTGGTGCACTGGCTAGGGGAGCAGGCAGGCACACAGGCACAAATGGGGTTTGTGGTTACTGATGATGCAGCTAACATGATCAAGGCTCTCCGGGATGGCATATTTGTGGGTGTGCACTGCTCAGCACATGTCCTGCATCTAGTGATGAAGGCTGCTCTTGAGGATGGCAGTAAAACTGGAAGGTTGTCAGCACTTCTGGAGTCGTGCTGACAAATTTCTGGCCACTTCCATCGGAGCGTCAAAGATAGCCAGCTACTCAGGGAGGAACAGAAAAAGGCAGACCTCCCAGAGCACCGCCTAAAACAAGATGCTGGGATCAGGTGGAACTCCACCTCAGATATGGTAGAGCGTAGCCTGGAGCAGAAAAAGGCAATTCATGCAATGTCATGTCACCATTTCATTGGCAGTAAAAGAACACTGGACAGGGCTGACTGTGCCCTGATGGAACAGGTAGTGAAAGTCCTTGCGCCTTTCCGTGCTTTGACGGAACTTTTGAGCAAAGAGAATGCTAGCCTGGCAGAAGTCATTCCCTTCTTCACACACCTCTCCTTAAAATTGGACGATTTCCTTTACCATAGGGAAGGCTTGCCTGGTGCTGAGGGTAATATACTTTCCTATGTTGCTGTCCTTCTAACGAGACTGAAGAACTGACTCATCGCATGGAAGAGTGCATGGACAATTATCCAGAGTTAATGCTTGTCACAATTTGTGATCCTCGAATCAAAGGCAAGATGGAACTTTGTTCCAATTCCCTCACTACCTGGAGGGAAAAATTGATAGCGAGGGTGCTTGAGAGGCAAAGATAAAATCACAGGAGGCGGGAGAAGATTCCGAAGATGAGCTGGAGGAGTGTGGTGGCCTTCCGGGACCTATTAGTAGCAGAGCCAGTAGCAATTCATCCTGTTCTGGTGGAGCAGCTGCTGCTTTTTATGCTGAGGCAATGGACAGATTATGCGTCAGAGAAAACAAACAGCTCCCCATTAATAGAAAAAGTTCTGAGTTTGAGGTTAAGGCTTACCTTGCGGAACCTTCTTTGCCCCCAAGTACAGATCCCTTGACTTTCTGGGATATAAAGAGGGCTGTGTGGCCTACATTGTCCCTGGTAGCCCAGGAGTTGCATTCTTGCCCCCCAACCACTGTCCAGAGTGAGCTGGTATTTTCTGTAACTGGAAATATACTTAGCCCCCAGTGCTCTCAATTGGCCCCCCACCTTATGGAGCAAATAATTTTTTTAAAAGTCAACTTGCCAAAGCTGGGTTACCCTGCTCTCAGGTTCGATGCAGATTAGAAAAACAAAAAGGACTTCAGACATCTACAATCATCCATGTTGCTGTCATACTGAGTCTGCCTCGCACCAGTCTTCCTCAGTCGCTGTATCCATCTACTGACTGAGTCATACCTGCTCCAGTGTTCTGCGGTTTGCTGCTGGCTATATCTCCAGTGTTGCTGTCATCCTGAGTTTGCCCTGCACCAGTCTTCCTCAGTTGCTGCTGTATCATCTACTGACTGAGTCCTGCCTGCTCCAGTGTTCTGCAGTTTGCTGCTGCCTACATCTCCAGTGTTGCTGTCATCCTGAGTCTGTCTCGCACCAGTCTTCCTCAGTTGCTCCTGTATCCATCTACTGACTGAGTCCTGCCTGCCCCAGTGTTCTGCTGTTTGCTGCTGCCTACATCTCCAGTGTTGCTGTCATCCTATGTCTGCCTCACGCCAGTCTTCCTCAGTTGCTGCTATATCCATCTACTGACTGAGTCCTGCCAGCTCTACTGTTCTGCGGTTTATTGCTGGCTTCATCTCCAGTGTTACTGTCATCCTGAGTCTGCCTTGCGCCAGTCTTCCTCAGTTGCTGCTGCATCCATCTGCTGACTGAGTCCTGCCTGCTCCAGTGTTCTGCGGTTTGCTGCTGGCTACATCTTCAGTGTTGCTGTCATCCTGAGTCTGCCTTGCACCAGTCTTCCTCAGTTGCTGCTGTATCCATCTACTGACTGAGTCCTGCCTGCTACAGTGTTCTGCGGTTTTGCTGCTGGCTACATCTCCAATGTTGCTGTCATCCTGAGTCTGCCTCGCACCAGTCTTCCTCAGTTGCTGCTGTATCCATCTACTGAATAAGTCATGCCTGCTCCAGTGTTGTGCGGTTTACTGCTGCCTACATCTCCAATGTTGCTGTCATCTTGAGTTTGCCTCTCACCAGTCTTCCTCAGTTGCTACTATATCCATCTGCTGAATGAGTTCTGCCTGCTCCAGTGTTCTGTGGTTTGCTGCTGTCTACACCTCCAGTGTTGCTGTCATCCTAAGTCTGCCTTGCACCAGTCTTCCTCAGTTGCTGGTGTATCCATCTACTGACTGAGTCCTGCCTGCCCCAGTGTTCTGCTGTCTGCTGCTGTCTACATCTCAAGTGTTGCTGTCATCCTATGTCTGCCTCAAGCCAGTCTTCCTCAGTTGCTGCTATATCCATCTACTGACTGAGTCCTGCCTGCTCTAGTGTTCTGCGGTTTATTGCTGGCTTCATCTCCAGTGTTGCTGTCATCCTGAGTCTGCCTCGCACCAGTCTTCCTCAGTTGCTGCTGTATCCATCTACTGAATGAGTCCTGCCTGCTCCAGTGTTCTGTGGTTTGCTGCTGTCTACACCTCCAGTGTTGCTGTCATCCTAAGTCTGCCTCGCACCAGTCTTCCTCAGTTCCTGCTGTATCCATCTACTGACTGAGTCCTGCCAGCCCCAGTTTTCTGCTGTTTGCTGCTGCCTACATCTCCAGTGTTGCTGTCATCCTATGTCTGCCTCACGCCAGTCTTCCTCAGTTGCTGCTATATCCATCTACTGACTGAGTCCTGCCTGCTCTAGTGTTCTGCGGTTTATTGCTGACTTCATCTCCAGTGTTGCTGTCGTCCTGAGTCTGCCTTGCACCAGTATTCCTCAGTTGCTGCTGTATCCATCTACTGACTGAGTCCTGCCTGCTCCAGTGTTGTGCAGTTTACTGCTGGCTACATCTCCAGTGTTGCTGTCATCCTGAGTCTGCCTCGCACCAGTCTTCCTCAGTTGCTGCTGTATCCATCTACTGAATGAGTCCTGCCTGCTCCTGTGTTCTGCGGTTTGCTGCTGGCTACATCTCCAGTGTTGTTGTCATCCTGAGTCTGCCTCACACCAGTCTTCCTCAGTTGCTGCTGTATCTATCTACTGACTGAGTCCTGCCTGCTCCAGTGTTCTGCGGTTTGCTGCTGGCTACATCTCCAGTGTTGTTGTCATCCTGAGTCTGCCTCACACCAGTCGGTTGTCTTTTGAAATGTAGTCGCATTATAGTGGAACTACCACCTCTTACAAACATGGTTCCAAATAATTATCCTTCTGGCAACTAGTTGCTCAGTAAAGCTAGTCGTCAGAATTATTACCACATTAAGGAGAATTATACACTGCTCCCGGACTGCCAGTGGCAGGAAAAACAGCCGTCTCCAACATTTATATTTATAACATAGCCTAAATAGTCTACATATCGAATACTTCTAAAACGTTATTCATTTTTTATTTTTAAGTTTTATTTGTTGTAAATTTAACTTAGAAAATCTGTCCCCTGCATACTTCCATATAGACTGTGGTTACCTGCTCTGTAACTGCAGTCCGTCACTCTGCCTCTGCCTCCTCCAATGATGGAGGCTTCTGTCTGCAAGCTGGAGCGGTCTCATTGGCAGAGGTCGATATCTAGCCAATGAGACCACTCTAGCTTACAGACAGAAGCCTCCATCATCGGAGGAGGGTGGAGAGCAGAGGCAGATCAGTCTATGCGGAAGTAGATAGGGGACAGACTTTCTAAGTTAATTTTACAACAAATAAACTTAAAAAAAAAAAAAAGTAATAACGTTTTAGAAGTATTTGATATGTAGCCTAACTATTTAGGCTATGTTATAAATAGGTGACACATCCACTTTAATTTGAAGGGACTTAGCAAACATGTGGCATTGTTGTGGACTGAGAACAGGATTGACCACCCCTGCTATGACTGACAGGTCAGGTTTGCCCTTTAGCCTTGATTGGACACAGGTGGATCATCACTGTCATTGTCTCCATTAGTGCTAGCCTGCAAACGGGAACTGTAGATGTGTGCTATGACTAAACAATATGAGTTAGCGCTACACCGTATAATCCGGAGGTGTGGGGTACAGAAAAGCACGGGATATAGCAGATCCACAAAGAATAATAATTATGTCTAGAATATTGATAAAAATACAAAAATTACAGATTAAAACAACAAAATCAATATTCCATTACATAAAATATAATATAAACTCTGATCTAACTAAAAAGTCACTTTACAGTCCTTATTGGTCCAAAAAATAAAAAACCAGGGACGAAGATGATATGAATGGATGATGAGAGGATGAGATGAATCGATGGAGATGATAATGAATCAGTCAAGTTCAATAGTTCCCTCTTACTCAGTCCCCTTGTGCTGCTAATTCGATGGTAATTCTGTCAATCACCCATCAGAAGAACTAGTGAAACAAGAAAGGAAACAAGCGCACCAGGCGGACAAGAAGGGGTAGAAATCTAAGTGCAGTATTTAGCCACAAACTGCGTTCTTATGACTCCTGAAAGTCTCTCCAAAGGCTGCTTTTCAGATGTAAAACGTCCGGCCGAATATTGTCTCCACTGCCGGCAACAGTGTTGCAAATCCCAAAAGCCAGTATGGCCGTGTCTGTGTTCTGACTGGACACGCGCCTGAAGAAGCACCACAACAGGTACACTCTTCTTTCGTTCAGGTCCGTGGAAACCCGCAGGGGGCGTGGGGAGGGACTCGATAGAGTGCTCTCAAAAAACCCTATCGAGTCCCTCCCCATGCCCCCTGCGGGTTTCCACGGCCCTGAATGAAAGAAGAGTGTACCTGTTGTGGTGCTGCCTCAGGCGCGTGTCCAGTCAGAACGCCGACACGGCCATATTGGCTTTTGGGATTTGCAACATTGTTGCCGGCAGAGGAGACAACATTCGGCTGGACGTTTTACATCTGAAAAGCAGCATTTGGAGAGACTTTCAGGAGTCATAAGAACGCAGTTCGTGGCTAACGGGGAAGGGACCCCGATATGCTATACCCCAAGATGGGGCAAATGTGAGTGCATCTGATGTTTGTTTTTATTTATGGTGTTTTAATAAATACTGCACTTAGATTTCTACCCCTTCTTGTCTGCCTGGTGCGCTTGTTTCCTTTTTTGTTTTACTAGGTGTGTGCTATGGCCTGGAGCCAAGCATACATGTATGATAAGATCATGGCATGAACAAAAATCACATAATGATATTTGTTCATGCCATGATACTGTCACAGGTATGTGTGACAAGAACACAGATTACTACAGGGACTTTGGGGTTTTTGTAAGGGAAGGGGAGACAGGTGGAACACACATGGGACAGCAGATTTAGGATTTTACTTACCATGCTCTTCCCCTTTTAGTCTAGGCCTTTTGTGGGCTTCTTCTTCCTGTGATGGGGTTTAAAGGGCAGACTGAGTCTTGACTCAGTTGCCCTTGCGTTGTTGTACAAAGCAGTTCTGTCACCTTGGACTCTGTGTATGACCTGGTATCACGGTGCCCGTGATTCTTGTGCGACATTCTGCCTTCCGGGTTTGTGCTTTGCTGTCTTTTATTGGTGCTAGCTAGCTAGCCCCTCCCAGGGCTAGCCTTTATATACACCCTCCTGTCACTAGGCCGGTGCCCTTTCGTGGTGTTCCTGACCTTACGTTATTCAGTGCTCCTGTTCCGTGTTGATCCGGTTTCCATCTGACCTTGCTCCTGTGTATAGATTCAGGCTTTGGCTGACTACCGCTCTCTGTGTACCGACCCAGGCTTTGGCTGACTACCGCTCTCTGTGTACCGATCCAGGCTTTGGCTAACAACCGCTCTCTGTGTACCGATCCAGGCTTTGGCTGACTTCCGTTCTCCGTGTTCTGATCCAGGCATTAACAGACTTACAAAACGACCAAAATTCACCTAAGTGAAAAAAGCTGGAAGAGCGCTAGTTGTAAAAATATGTAATATTTAATAATACAATGATCAAAAAATGTATTAAGGGTACCCTTAATGAAATATAGGAAATATATAAATACAAGAGAACAAAATTAAGATAAAGTGAAAAACAATTTCAATAGCGTCCACAATAGAATATTATTATATACCGGTATTACCCGGTCTTACCACCCAAATAGTATTGTTGTTTTGTCCGTGGTAAAAGAGTGGCTATATTCCAAAGTAACTGAAAATAGAACCGTCCTGATAATTCCTTTATAAGTGAACGTGATCCGAAAAGTTATCAACGATATTTCGGGTGAAACGCTACAGAATAGCAGTCCATATGACGTTCTCTGTTGTCGTTAGTTACAATACTCAACGGAGCCGCGGGCAGATAAAAAATCTCCCGTCTATTTCATTCCGCTTCTAATTTGCCATATGATGTCTGACTTGGTTCCTTTTCTGTATGATAGCAGACAGGGAGAGGGGTCTCTGCTACTTCCCGACTCAAGAAGGAAATCGCGGGCAAGAAAGCAGACCTCTTCTGATGTTACTCCCGGCTTAACAGTCCAAGTAGCTGCTGTTGAATCACCCAGATATATCAGATCACTTTGTTCAAGGTAACAGGCTGGTTTCTATTGAATATGTTTCACACAAATGTTCATATATATAAATAAAATAGAGACTTCCACTCTACACAATTAGTACTCCAATATCAACGCGTTTCGTGTTAACTAAGAACACTTCTTCTAGACTGGTACTAAACGAAATATATGTATATATATACATATATTTCGTTTAGTACCAGTCTAGAAGAAGTGTTCTTAGTTAACACGAAACGCGTTGATATTGGAGTACTAATTGTGTAGAGTGGAAGTCTCTATTTTATTTATATATATGAACATTTGTGTGAAACATATTCAATAGAAACCAGCCTGTTACCTTGAACAAAGTGATCTGATATATCTGGGTGATTCAACAGCAGCTACTTGGACTGTTAAGCCGGGAGTAACATCAGAAGAGGTCTGCTTTCTTGCCCGCGATTTCCTTCTTGAGTCGGGAAGTAGCAGAGACCCCTCTCCCTGTCTGCTATCATACAGAAAAGGAACCAAGTCAGACATCATATGGCAAATTAGAAGCGGAATGAAATAGACGGGAGATTTTTTATCTGCCCGCGGCTCCGTTGAGTATTGTAACTAACGACAACAGAGAACGTCATATGGACTGCTATTCTGTAGCGTTTCACCCGAAATATCGTTGATAACTTTTCGGATCACGTTCACTTATAAAGGAATTATCAGGACGGTTCTATTTTCAGTTACTTTGGAATATAGCCACTCTTTTACCACGGACAAAACAACAATACTATTTGGGTGGTAAGACCGGGTAATACCGGTATATAATAATATTCTATTGTGGACGCTATTGAAATTGTTTTTCACTTTATCTTAATTTTGTTCTCTTGTATTTATATATTTCCTATATTTCATTAAGGGTACCCTTAATACATTTTTTGATCATTGTATTATTAAATATTACATATTTTTACAACTAGCGCTCTTCCAGCTTTTTTCACTTAGGTGAATTTTGGTCGTTTTGTATATATTATATATAGGGAACACACCCCTGTTTTAGGAATAGTAGCGATATTTGTATATTATATGTGGTATATTAGATAGGTTTCCCTTCGGATCCTTTCTCCAGCTCTTATTATAGTATATATACTTTGAGGTGCGTATAGCGCCGCCTATTTCCCTTTTTAGGGTTCTATTTTTATTAACTGACTTACGCTATCTTGTTGCCCTCGCTATTATTGTCAGTGCTATCCGGTCACTAAGCGGTTACTGTTGCCTTCCACTATACGTTCAGCCTGTGACTATCTGTGGCCTCCGTTAAGCACACCCAGTCAGTGCTATCCAGTCACTAAGCGGTTAATGTTGCCTTCCCACTATACGCTCAGCCTGTGACTATCTGTGGCCTCCGTTAAGCACACCCAGTCAGTGCTATCCAGTCACTAAGCGGTTACCGTTGCCTTCCCACTACACACTCAGCCTGACCCTGTAGTGCCTCCCCAGTTCCTTGTTGCACCAGATATCAGGCTGCCTTACCCGGTATTCGGTAAGGCTGGTAGAGCCTCCTCAGTCACTGCTCCTGGCGGAACTGGTGCCAATCACCAGACCAGAAGAAGAGTCGCTCCCTCCAGCTGATGGAGAATGGGCACATACATCAGCAGGAACAGGAGCGGGCATGTGGACAGGGAAGACAGGTGCTGTAGGGGCAGGGGAAGATGCAGGAACATGGTCATCTTCAGCATCTGAGGATTCCACTGGTCCTGCTAAAGGGGTGATGGGAGATGGTCCAGCATGTGATGGACCAGCAACATCCTCATCACTACCTGAAGCAGGAGCAGCTTCTGCCTCAGATGCTGCAATGAGACCATCCAGGACATGTTCATAATGATTTGAACAGAACAGGTCTACTGGAGGCCCCAGATGACCTAGCTACCTCCATCTTCGCCCTTTTCCGCAGCACCTGCCTTCTCATGTTGTAAACCTTCTTCCTGCACCTGTCTGATGTGTGTGGGGACACTGCCACCTCATTGACAGCTTCCACCACAGTATCCGAAACGGACCTAGTCTGAAATTTCGGTGTAAATTTTAGAAATTCAGACAGCTCTTTTCCGCCTGAAACTATTACAATGTTTCTACATGCTACTAAAAATAGACGGCACAGTGCTTTCCCGCCTGAAACTATTACAATGTTGCTACATGCTGCTAAAAATAGATCTGTTAAAACAGTGCTTTACAGTTAATGCAAAGTGCTGTTATTAACCACATAAGGACACAAGCAATTTTGGCATTTTTGCTATGTGTGAGTACAATGTTCAACCATAATTCCAATCTTTCTCATTTATTGCACAAACACATATTATTTACCATTTTTTAAAGGGCAGAAAAGGCTTTAATTTGATGTGATATGTACATATATAAGTGTATAGGGGTTTATAAAATACCCCTTCCTGTCTCATTAGAGATTTAATATTATTATTATTATTATTATTTTAGTTTAATGTATTTTTTATTTTTATTTGTTTAATTTTTATTAAATATTTTACATTTCTTTAAAAATTCGGCCGAATAATTCGGACTATTGCCGAATTTCATCCAAGTCGAACAGGTCAGGTCCGAAATTCAGATCCTCTGAATGGGAAAAAAAAATTCATCCGAAATAGAAATTTATCAAAAATGTTTGCCATGCACAAGTCTACAACATAGTACAGAAACAGAAAGCACGCTCAATGCTGTTCAATTGTGAGGTAAAAAACTGTTCATACTCCACAGAATCTTTATTAAAATGAATACAGTTTCAGCTCAAATATGTAAAAAAAGTCAAGAGTGAAAGACAAGTCAGAGACATAATGAGGTCAGAGTTTCTGATAAATCTCAGATGGACATAAAACTATTTGAACAGTATGTATTCCTCCTATCTTCCATGACTGCTTTTACATACTTTTGATGAAAACATTAATTAATTTTAATGAAGATTCTGTGAGGTGATTCTGAATTTTATTTCACCTCACAATCAGAACATATTGAGAGGGCTTTCTCTTGTTTCTTCTAGTCCGAAAGTATATAGCAGAATTCAAAGGTATGTATGTAAATATTTCTCAACTTTGGGAGGACTTAACCTTTTGCATGCCAGAGATATATACAATACATTGCAAGGCAATGTGTGGATACCTCTGTGGCACTCCAAGGGTTAAGATATGCTTATTTGTCTGATTTGTTTACATCCTGGCCAGGAGGCTGTACTCTGCTGTGTAAGACACAGTATGAATCAGGAGTACAAAATGACTTCTCCCACACTGATTAAAACAAGTACAGAAAGATATATATATATATTTTTTTTAAATTAGGACATGGTACATAAATCTGTAAATGCCACAACACATGCTAACATAAGGACAAATTGCATTGTAGCTTTCAGGTTCCTTTAAATTTCTGAATCTGGAATTTTAAAACCATCAGTGCTCAACACATTTTTGGCACATTCACATTACTCATCAATCCCATGCTAGTTTTGTTTGAAAAATGCTGGTGTTGAGAAAAAAGGGGTTTATCAGATCAGCAGTATATGATGCAAGCATGCCGAGTAACAAAAGACCAATGCTAATTTCAGTCATGCTGGCAGCATGTCATGGGGCCCCAAAATAGGCTGAACAAGGGTTCCCTTACTACTAGAACAAAATACTGTGTGGAGTAAAACTGTTAATGCCTAACAACTCTACCTGGAAAGTGGCTCTTTCATTGTGTACATGCTTTATTCAAACTGATCTCCTCCAAACCATCTAAAACTGGTTCAGTCTTGTTGTAGACAAAATTATTTCAAAAACTTTTTTATTTTAATCCTGCAATGCGTTCCATACCCCTCTGTCACTCAAAGGGTTAAACATTTGGTGCTATAGTTATAGCAACAGAACTGTACCCTGTTGATTGCTTAATAAAACCACTAGAACACTCGATTAAGTAATCAATATGGTATCAACATGGTAACATTCAGTGTGGGATTTTCGCGGACACCCCTGACATTGTTGCGTCATTTGTCAAGGGTGCAATGAAGGGTATAGGCATATAAATATATACTTTTTCTTAGGTCTTACAATCAGAATGACAAATTCAGATATTTTGCGCAAAACAACTCTCATAAGTATACCTTTGATACGCAACATACACATATCTGTTGAAGTCTGTATAGAGGATCCTGGCACCCTATGCAGATGACAGAGGTACACTAAAGTGCCACACCTCCCTGACTGAAAAACATTAACTTAACCCATTCAGTGCCAAAGGGGAATGCAAAGCATTGCTTAGCAATGCTGGCAAATCCCTTGCACGCTAAAAAGGTCTTATTGGATATTTCTTCAGAGTGTAATGGGTTAAAGTGGAGCCATCTATGAAAAAGTCCAACATTGTTACTCTGCATGAAAGCAGAACTTTCATGCTAATAACATTGCCCCCTAATATATTACTAAACTAAGCTAGCGATATGCAAAGTCATACTATCCTTAAGCTAAATAAGTCAGTGTTATTGCACAAAAAAATCTTCCGCGGGAACCAGAGGACAGACAGTGCAGACATCTTAGAGGAAATGTACCTCTGAGTCTGCACTGTCTGTCCCGTTCACTGCCAGAATTGGCGAGTGGCGTTCCTTGGTGCCTTAAGGCACCGGAAGGGTCTAACTGTGCAGCAGCACAGAGCTTCTCTTGTAAGCTCTGTGCAGCCTGATGCCTGCAGAAGATGTGTTTTTACTGTAATAACACTGACTTATTGAGCTTAAAGGGATAGTAATACTTCATTTTAACTTTATTTTATTTTGTAGGCATTAAAAAAACATGAAGAATGATATGTCTTATCTCTCAAACCTTTATGGTTTAAGAGACATTCACAAACAAAGTATCCCTTCCCTGTTCAACCAGATCAGAAGGGAGGTGCCCAGGTAGACTGCAGAGAGGGACAATCTTCAATTAAGATAAGGGAAAAAGCTGAAAAACTTGTCAAGGGGGGAAGGGCTTTCATTGTTTTAATACAAAGAAGATTGTCTGCCTGGCGCCCGCAATCTCCCTCTGGCGCTCTAGTAATGCAGAACTCTGGGAGATGACATCATCTCCCAGTGCTTTGCATTACTAAGACGACCTTGCGGGAGCTCCAGGTAGGAGATGGGGACATTGTGGAGGGGGTCAATGTGGTCAGGGGGGCCAATGTGGTGGGGGGCCCGTGGCGCTTCTTGTACCAGGGCCCGGAGGCTTCTACTTACGCCTCTGAGCTTGAGAGTGATGACAGTGGTTTTGAAACAGGATGTTGATCCAGGGAAATATCTAAATGCAATTTGGAGTCAGGAAGGAATGTTTTTAACCACTTACATAGAAATGGCTTCAATTGATTTTATTTTTTTGCCTTCCTCTTGATCAACAAAGGTGTTATGGCATGGGCCAAACTTGATGGAAACATGTCTGTTTTCAGCCTCATCAGCCATGTTGCTTTTTTATGTTACTATGTTGTTTATCTGACCTAGGAAAATACACCAAATAATGACTGTACAATATGGAAAGCTCTTTTTAAACTTGTGCATACCCAGCATGTGTAGGCTCTTACTGGATACTTACTGGTACAACCTTATGATAAAGATACAAAAGTAACATCTAGGAAAATATTATCATGTTAATTTGCACATTGTCAATGTTCAAACTTTGTGGGAGATTCTGAAGAGGTTTCGCCTTCTTAATCTGGTAATTTCATATGTTAACTCTCATGGAAATTAATGTAGGACATTGAAGCACTGGTGTAAGGATAGGGTTCACAAGAAAACTTCTGTTCTACGGGACTGCCAACTGCGCCCACTCCTGTGGACCCATCACCCCCCCAGCTGAATTAGACAATAAGTATTCATAAACAGATTTTAAGGTTGGAAGTTCGGTAAAACATCACACACACACAAGTAGTTGCACTGTGCAATAATGAGACAACACTGCAGTGAGCCATTGCAGATACCACAGAACATCTTTTCAATGTGTGTTTGGGGGGTCAATCAAACTCAGTTCCCCTGGCCATCTTTACTTGTAGTGTTTCTTATGAGGCTGAGATTCCTTTTCATTTGAATGGAAATTCAGCCAGAAAGAGTGTAGGAAAGATACTTTTTTCCAGGATTTTTCTTACTTCTGCAATTACATACAGGTTGGTACATATACTGAACGTGGCATGCATACAAAAATAACCTTAAATAGTATTGCAAAAGGCCATTCTGTTATTACATACTAGTCACTGCAAAAAAATAGAATTCAAAAAGATTTATTAAAAATTTGCCTAGAGTAAAAACATGTAATGTAATGCCCAATATGTTTTGTAGTTCTAGGACTACTTTAATATATCCACTATATGGTTCCTGTTTGTACATGATAACTATTTGGAGGATTGGAGTCCAGAGTGATTGCTAGCCTACGGCATAGACAGTGCAAAGTCTCTATATCTAGTATGTACCAACCTGTTATTAGTATTAAATTATTCTGTATTGGTAGTCTTGTTTTGTTCATATATCCTATAAAATAATTTGCTAGGATGTTTGTCATGATGCAGTATTGCGCAGTAGAGACTGCCAACATTCAGGCAGTCTTTACTGAGTATGATTGCATCGCGTGTGTGAGGCGACGCAAGACTGCATCGCGTGGAGCAGTGAGGTAGCAGCCACGTAACCCTTTGAGTGTCAGAGGGGTACGCAACGCATTGCAAAGCAATGCGTACCCCTCCTGCACTCAAAGGGTTAACATTATCCGTACCTTGGCCTGTGTACACGGGCTTTTACACTAGTACATATATAAAATGTTAAAGGGATAGTAATACTTAAAATGTAAAAAAAAAATATGTTGTAGGGTTTATCCCCCTGAGCAAAACAAGAGTACTCCAACTGCTGAAAGGTGTTTCATTCAAAAGTTATTAATTTTCAAAGTTGAATTTTTTAGGTGCAATATCACAGTGGCCTGAAATTGTACAGTGGCGCTGTTGCTAAACGATCCTATGGACAGCTCTGGTCCCGGGACCATAAATCTCCATAGGATGGTGTAGCAACAGCGCCACTGTACATTTTAAGGCCATTGTGATATTGCACCTAAAAAATTAAACTTTGAAAATTAATAACTTTTGAATGAAACACCTTTCAGCAGTGGGAGTACTCTTGTTTTACTCAGGGGGATAAACCCTACAACATATTTTTTTTCTACATTTTAAGTATTACTATCCCT
Organism: Rhinophrynus dorsalis; assembly: GCA_037306005.1. Taxonomy (NCBI): domain Eukaryota; kingdom Metazoa; phylum Chordata; class Amphibia; order Anura; family Rhinophrynidae; genus Rhinophrynus; species Rhinophrynus dorsalis. The sequence goes on along the minus strand of CM074720.1, from coordinate 385,852,697 downwards.
TTAAACAGGTTGGATAACCCATAATGGGGAAAAGCAGCAATGTCAGATAAAACCAAATACCACTGAATATTTTAAGAAGGACAATCAATAGAACCAATTCGAAACACAGTCCGATAAAGTGTACTTTTGTGCTTACAAGATGTATGAACCACGGGATAGAGGGAACTATGTCTCTGAGTAGGTCATAAAGTTGGTGGGACTGTGATCCTAGCGGTGGCCAACCTACTTTCACTGCCTGTGTGCTCTTGCACCCACACAGGCTCCACTATCAATTTTAATTTTAAAACAATTATTGCCACATCTTAAACAGCATGGCCCCTCCACCAGTAAAAGTAAATGAGCTGATGCTTTAAAGGGATAGTAATGTTTCACAATAAAAGCAGCTCCAATTAATCTTCATAGTATTTGTGCCATGGAGAGTGTTATTTCAGTACTGTCAGAGTTGTAGTACAAGAGTAATTGAATGATAAAGTATCCCCCTCCCTCCCTTTTTAAAGTATCCCCCTCCCTCAGAGCAGCAAAACTGTCCGGATGGATCGCAGAGAGGGATGATCTTCAGTGAGCATAAGGAAAAACCTGAAAAACCTGTCAAGGGGGGCAGTGTTGCCTTATGATCACAGTAAGAAGATTGTCTCTTGCTGTGATCTATCTGGTCAAGAGACCAGATTCCATATCTGAGGGGAGGTGGCTTACACTAGGTAAAAGGGGTGGTAGGAGGAAACTTTATCATTCAATTACTCTTGAATTACAACCCTGACAGTGCTGAAATAACACTCTCCATGGTGTTATTATGATTAAGATCAATTGGAGCTGATTTTTTTGTGAAACATTACTATCCCTTTAAGTAAAAGTGGTACAATTCAAGTGCAAACCAAGTACAGGTAATAAGAATATTAAAATTCACATTGATATAAATGGGACTTTTTAAATCTTCCAGTGCTAGAGAGGTTTCCAAAGCACTGCAATAGGATGAAAGCCCAATTTAAATACATGTTAATGAGTGTATGAGGCTCAATGCACTGCAAAATGTCACAGAGTGAACAGAGAATATAAAAAGGGTTGGACATTTACACAAGCAAGTTCTAGTTATGCCCCTGAATTTCAGATTTGTTTACCATTTCATATAGGAGACTGTTATATATACACACACAGGCACCTCTCTACTGTTGTTCTACTACAGTAATTTTTGCTTTTTTAAAATAATTGCAGTGCAATGCTTGACCCTGATAATGAGGTGAAAACGATTTTCCTCTGCTAGTGACTTTGATAATCAGCCTATGCTGTTACTTTATTTATTACTCAGCATGATTTGTGAGGGGGTCATCGCACAGGAACTGCACATTTAAATAGAAGATACTCTCTTAGCCAGCTCTGTTTTGCTTGCGGTCCAACTCCCTCACAAAGCATTGCCCTGTAACCCCATCGTCCTTTCCCTACAGTAGTCTACAGCAAGTGAATAATCTTTGCTTCTGTACCTTACTAGGCTAAAGACCACATCAGCAAGAGATGGCACCATATACCCTGCAGGCAGGACACACTGCATACTCAGCCAACCTCCAACAAAACCCCTTCTTTATTCTCTTGCTCCCAGGAAGAATTATGATATTGATGCCCTTCTGTTGATCAGTTAGATGGTGGTGATCAGTGAGCTAGGCCCTGGAAGAGTGGTATACAGTAAAACAGCGAATGCCATTCATTAGAAGTCTGTGTGTAATAAACCACCAAAAAAAGAGGGACAGCTGCAGACTGAAGGAACAAACAACGCAAGTCATTCTTAGGAGGCCAAACTTCCTAATTAGCTGCTGGTCAGCTCTCTACAGTAAAATTCTTTCAGTTAACTCCATAGCCTAAGGATGGCCCCTGAAAAGCAATCGTTGCCAAATAGGGATGGCCACTCTTGTAGGGAATGGGTTAATGATAAACTGCCTTTGTGATCATTGGAAGGCTTTATGTGGATTTTTGTTTCCAAACTTTCTGAAACATTAGAAAACTTTCGATGACTAATAAAGAAACCTATTGTAGATTAACCCTTTGAGTGCCAGAGGGGTACACAACACATTGTAAAGCTATGTGTTACTTACCTCTCTGGCACTCAAGGGGTTAATACAAATCTGCAATACTATAAGACAATGACCTAGATTCAACTGCATGTTAGTGTGATCACATGGTTGTAACCTGTTTAAAGGGATAGTCAGGGCTTATAATTTGAAGTCCTTTGCTACTAGCCAGACCTGAAAGGTTACCACTGCAATCCAAAACATACCCACCAGGGCTGAATTTCTACTCGCCAGGGCTAAATTTTAATTCGCCTTTGGCTAGTGACGAGTGGAAATTTTGAGCCCTGGGGATAGTAATGTTTTACAAAAACAGCAGCTCCAATTAATCTTTATAGTATTTGGGCCATGGAGAGTGTTATTTCAGTACTGTCAGAGTTGTAGTTGAAGAGTAATTGAATGATAAAATATCCCCCCTCCTGCCCCTTTTACCTAGTATAAGCCACCTCCCCTCAGATATGGAATCTGGTCTTAAGACCGGACAGCTCACAGCAAGAGACAATCTTCTTACTGTGAACATAAGGAAAACCCTGCCCCCTTTGACAGGTTTTTCATGTTTTTCCCTTATGCTAATTGAAGATTGTCCCTCTCTGCAAGCCATCTTGATGCCACCTTTCTGTTCTGAGGTGAGCAATGTTACATCAGTAAAAGGGGCGGAAAAGGGAAACTTTATCATTCATTTACTCTTGAACAACAACTCTGACAGTATTGAAATAACACTCTCCATGGCCCAAATACTAGGAAGATTAATTGGAGCTGCTTTTATTGTGAAACATTACTATCCCTTTAAATCACAGTAACTCATTCAAACACAGTATACATTTTAACCCTTTGAATGCCAGAGAGGTATGCAATGCCTGCTTCTCAATTCGTGGAATGATACTTTCTGTGTGAATACCAATAATACAGAATTTGTTCCTGATTGTGAGCACCTGGAACTGTAAATCAGTCCAGGAGGAATAGATGGCTATGTCTGTAAATGTAAGGCATTCAGTTCAAATAAGTATTTAGTTTAAACCTAACAGCATGTGAGTCTCTGCAGGAGACAGAATGTAGAAATGTTTGCAGTTAGATCCCAAACAAACTTAATAGTTTTCAACTACTGTTGCCACTGATACATACTGGCTTAATGTTCCCCAGGAGACAGAACAGATTTTTTGATCTGGCCACTCTATTAATGAGCTATTTTTCAAAATGGAAACAGGTGCAGAGCATAGTGGTAGCAGCACTGTCCTTGTCCATGCTGTCAGCACCCTGCGGTCACACTTGCAATGGGACAGAATACTATAAATTCCAGGAGTCTTTTCTTCCTGAAGATCTAAGTGTCAGGATGTTGAGATTTAGTGGAGTGGAAGATATTCCAGTGGTTGTGGAATTCTTGCAGGTGCTGAGGATTCCATTCAGTGAATCCCATCCCCAGTCTGCCATGTGTCACCCTACAAGTGAGGATGACTTTATTGTTTGTTTGAGTGACATGCTTGGACCAACATTGCCTTCAGGAAATGGATTTACGCTAGTGCAGCTTAAGTGGGAGTCATTGTACTCTTCATTAAGAATGACATTTACAATATACATTCTGTTATCCCAAACCTTACCTAAAATGAAGTACTATTACAATAGACTAGGAGAACTGCATTCAAAAGAAAATGTTGTAATCCAGTTGCGCCATAAATACAAATTCCCTTTTATTAAACCCTTTGAGTGCCAGAGGCAATGCATTCTGTACCCATTAGGCTTTCAGAATTAACCCTTTAAGTGCCAGAGGGGTACGCAATGCATTGCAAAGCAATACATTACGTACCACTCTGGCACTGAAATGGTTAACCCATTGAGTACCAGAGATGTGCCTAACACCTTGATTTGCAAGGCATTGGACACCCCCAGCGACTCAAAGGGTTAAATGTTGATTTTAAAGTGGAACTATCAACCCCCAATCCAGTACTAATATAGCGATAGGTAAAGCCATACTTCTGTTATGCTTAATAAGTCTGCAGAACTGAAGAAAATAAACTTCTTTGCAGCCACCAGTGGACAACAGCACCGACATCTTAGATGAAATGTACCTCTGAGTCTGTGCTGTCTGTCCCGTGCACTACCCGGATTGGTGGTGATGTTCGTTGGTTACCTTAAGGAAATGGACTTTCCTGACGGCGCAGGTGCACAAAGCTTCTCTTGTAAACTCTGTGCAGTGGACGCCCACAGAAGAAGGTGATTTTTTCAATACCGTGAACTTATTAAGCATAACAGAAGTATGGCTTTACCTATCGGTATATTAGTAATGGATTGGGGCGCAGTGTAATAAGGTTGATAGTTCCGCTTTAACCAGTTAAAGGCTAGAAAAGCCTCCAATATTTTGTGGAGCATTGCTATGGTAACCTTTAAATCAATAGGTATTTGTGAGTTGGGCCTCATGGTGCAGTCGACATCCCCAGAATTATGTCACCTCTTTCAGTTGATTGAAATACCTATTTTTTTTGGATTCACATCACAAATTGCAGAGCTCTTAATTATTGTTACTAAAATCACAGTATTCATTGGAATTTAGTACACCACTGACCGCATGGTGAACTGACGTTTCCATGTGAATATTGAGAAGGGCAGAAAATTCTGGTTGGAAGAATAAAGACATGCAAATAACATTCAAATCAATACACATGTATTTTATTTTCTGATTGGAAACAGGTCTTTGGCATCTATCTGGTAGGTGCAAAACATGGCACAGGCAGCTTTATATTGCTTGCAATCAGCAAGGCTGATACTATAAGACCTGGAGCAATTATGTGGCAAAGTAACTGTGTCATAGGAGCAGGGGTCAGCTGGCCTATAGAGGGTGATGTCTTTTTAAACTAGTTCTTTATGCTCAATGGCGTAGCCCCCCACTGAAGTGCAAAAACTTCCTCATAGCCTTGATAACCTTGCAACTGGATCTCTCAAGCACTGAAGCAGACTGCACCCAACCAAATTCTCCTCAAGATCATATTGGGTCAAACTATTGTCACCTGAGTTGACAGGGATCAAATTTGCTTGCCGGTGTCCTGAATATCCAGTATCAACTGTATGGATTTAAGGGATGTAAGGTCATTCCCACCTACAGAAGGATCAAGACATCGGGGTTTCCACATCTGCCTTGATGATCTGTGAACATCTGCTTCATATTCCTCCAAAGGAGGCCCCACTTATGGAGCCATGTGATCTTCATGTACTCCAATGGGTCCCTAACTGCCTACTAATTGGGCTGGCCTCTGCAGGCTCCCCCACCCAGTAGATGAAGTAGTGCCCCCACAACCCATACTTTAAGTGGAGCTTTCCCCCAAATGAAACAAAGGAAAGAGAGAGGCAGTTAATTATTAATTGGTCTAATGTATTTCTTATACAGTGCTGATGGTCATCTATCTAGCTTCTTAGTTGCTACTGCAGACAAGCCCCATCTCTCTGCTTCCAATAATGCCCCTATTGTAAATGAGTGTGTCCCATACAAGGCTGTATCTACTCCCAAGCTGGCAAGCATTTTATTCAATATGGATTTGAACTGATAGATGGACAAGGCTGTGACATTCTGATTTTCAAGGAATAGCCTTGTCCTATGAGGCCTAATCACCATATAAGCCTAATAACTTATTCTGTGCAACAATTTACTGTACCCTAGCTCTTGACAATGAAAAGGTACTGTTCAGTCCTTACGTTTTGTAAGTAAACTCAGTTTACAAGAGGCCTTTGACATGCAAATAAGTTAGTTTGGACCCAGGATTTATGCATGCCATTGGCTGTGATAATCTCCACTGAAGTCTGCAATGTTTGGTACTGGAAAATGTGGAGACTGACGCACAGACTTTTGTGGTTTTCCAGACCTTTGATCCTCTCTTTAAAGTGTCTTTATGTCAAGTATCACTTTTATTGTATGTATCTCTATTTATACCAGAGAGTGATGGGCAACCTGATGGCCTCTAGCTGTTGTGGACTACAACTCCATTCATCCCTTTCCAGTCAAGCTGGCCAGGGATGATGAGTGTTGTAGTCCACAACAGATAGAGTGCCTCAGGTTGCCCCTCCCTGATATAGAACAATATCTGAACCAATCATTTTATAATGATAACAATCCTAGTAATTTACAACAGAGGTAAGCATATTAGACTTGAACACAAACATTGCAGTATAATAGGGGTACTGTGAAAGGAGTACCTGCCTAGATGAGCTTACAATCTAATGGATGAATTATGGACTGGTCTATATAATGGCTTTTGGGGGCCAGATAAGTTTACTTGGAAGATCTCACTGGACCCCTATCAAAACCAGAATTTTAGCACTGTAATCTGCCCTTAACTCCTTTGTACTCTGTATGTCTCCCTTTACCACCGTAGACTGTAAGCTTTTGAGCAAGGACCTCACTTCCAGTGCTTCACTTTGCTAAGCACGTTACCCTGTATGGCCCACTTGTGGTACTACATACTGTAAATAAACATATTCATTCATTCATTCTTTTAACCCATTATGTTATGGAAGTGGTTATCAACCTTTTTCTTGGGGAAACGCCTAACAGACCATGCCATTAGAGGTTTCCTGCTTGTGTAAATGTGAGATAATTAAATGACTGAGTCTCTGATTAACTTACCTGGACACAAGCAGCAGAATCCTAAAAACCTGGCCTCTTATGGATCCCTGAGGAGAGGATGAGGTGTACGGTGTCTTTTGGTGCAGGATGATGGCCTATACAGAAGATCACATATATTAAACTTCTATGACACTCATCAGGAAAAATATGTGTTTATACAATAAAGGCTAAATTATGGGGGGCAATTCTGGTGCAAACCAACTACACCATGGAAATCAAATGACAAATTTCCATTGATTTAAATTAGTTGTTTAACTCTTTAAATGATAGGGCAGTTAAAGACTTCTGTAGAATAAGGTTTTTAAACCTTTGAATGTGCTAGAGAGGCTGGAGATCTCTGTTGCATTCAATGAGTTAAAAGGAAGTTTTATTCATTCCCACTGGTTCAGAAGGATTGCTCCTCTCTAGGCGGCTGCCTCATTTGCCTAATGCTTGCATAGGCCCTAACTGGCCATGCCCAAACACTATGGCTAGAGTTGGGAAAAATCAATAGATGTGGATGCTGTTGGTTATTACCAGTACACAAAGGCTAGAAAGAGTTCAGTGGTTTGATTTGCAATGTCTGGCTACAGTAAATCAGATGTATCTATATATTTTTTGCCTCTGCTCCCTGTTGTTATGTACAACTAGTTTTTCAGTTTGATAAAGACTAGTAACTCTTAAAATCTATTCAGGAAAATTGAACCCTATTGTTTTTTTTCTGATGAGCAGTTTGTGAACTAAAGGCAGACTTCAGCAGAGAGGTTATCCAGGAACCAACAGGTGGAAAAACAAACATATATATATATATATATATATATATATATATATATATATATATATATAATAGATAGAGTGTTTTATGATATATATATATATATATATATATATATATATATATATATATATTTACCTATACAGTTCAATATTGTTAAATAAATTAAAGGGGTACAAATCTTTTATTTTGACTTTACATTTCTGCAAGTGCATAATGTATAAGGTCAAATTTCCTATACATTATTTTTATTATTTTTATCTTCACCTATTTTTACACTTTTATATACCCGACATTAAGCTTCCTGGTGGTCTGTTTCTTGAGAGCTTTATGTCAGCACCTGTAAAAGCAGGCATAGGGATACAATATAAAATAGACAGCATACAGAGCGCTAAGTGCTGCAGGGGTAGTGTTACACTCTGTCACTGTGCTGCTTTACTTGTCAACTTACCAGAAAACACTCTGGATATAGAGGTCCAGAGAGCTTACTGTCAGGGATATAAATTTCTAAAAACAGATGTAAACATAAAAAAAAAATTATAAAAAGTATAATCAGTTGGGATTTACATATTATGCACTTGGGGAATATGTAAGTCAAAATAAAAGGTTACTATCCCTTTAAGATCAACTTATTACTAGGGTTAAGTTCCCATTTAAACATATTTCAGTAACAAAGTGCTGATGACTATTTTACTACATACATCTCAGTAATGGACATACTGGTTCATTTTGATTTGGAGATTCAAATTTTGAAGAAAATACAGTTTTAATCAGTGGTATTGTGACTGGGACTTTTGAGACCTTTGGAAATTAGATGTTTTGGTGGCATTAGATTGGTGTTCATACAGTAGTTAAAGGAGAGGCCCAAGACTTACTTCCCTTTTCTATCTGAGGTGTAAAACAGTGAGACCTTAAAAAAGAAAAGATCGCTCTACCCTCCAGGCAGGAAAATAGGGCTTGACAAAAGCTGATTACATGCTTGCAAATCACCCAGCTGCTGCTTTCTTTACTTGCTGTGGTTTGAAAGAAGATAGTTTTCTCTGTGCAAAGTTTTTTTACGCTTCATTGGATTTTTCCACTACTTGATCAATTATTTCCATTGGTCAAGTTCCATTAACCCTTTGTGTGTCAAAGGGGTCAGCTCACCATGGGGCTAACATATTCTAAAGTGCAGGAACAAACAGCTTTCTAGAATATTAAATAAATGGCTCCCAGCACTTCCTTGCTTCATGGGCAGTTTTATAAACAAAATGTTTGTTATTGTGATAAAGTGGACAATTGAAATTACTATATTGGCATATACAGTAGGTGTAGAAATGCAATCAATGTATTGCAATGCAGTATACTGGAGATGCGTACCCTCTGGCACTCAAAGGGTTAACTAATACTGTTCATGTTACTATATTCTTCAAATTGATCTTAATTTGAAAGGCTTTTGTGGCACTTTAGAAGTTAACCCTTTGGGTGCTAGAGAGGTAATGCTTCTGATATCTCTCTCTGACATGCAAAGGGTTAATGCATCTTCATAATATTCACATACCGACAGGTGTTCACAAACCCACCGTGGGTTAATTAATTTTGGCAGGACATAGAATAGGTTAATTCTGGATGTCAGCCACACTGATTTGTAGTACACAAGTGTAATCTCTCTGTAATGTACCCTGTGAGTGCTAGAGAGGTGTGCAACAAAAAGGGTGGATTTACATCCCAGGAGCCCCTAGGAAAGGCACTCTAGGCATCCTTAGCTCCACCCATGACCACACCCTATATCTCACATGGCCCCACCCACAGACTCATCCACTATTTCCTGGGCCAGAAAATACCCTTTATCTATAAGCAAAGCCCCAAAAAAAGGCTGTAACCCCTCGGTTGCAAGATAAATGCATTGTAGATCAATTTGGCATCCAAGGGATTAAATAATACCCAGGCACAGGAACATTGAGATTGCTCAGGCCACACCCACAATTCAGAATGTGGGTGTGGGCAGCACAGTTGAGGCACCCATCAAAATTTGGTGCTCTAGCAGTTGCCTACTCTGCCTTTAGCTAAATCAGGCCCTGGCAGCACATCATGCACTCCTTTGGCACTCCAAGCTCTGTAACTGTAATAATAAAGGCTCCATCTCATTAAATCCCATTCATTTAGGTTTATTTATTTAACCTTGATGTCAATATATTCAAATATCTCCATATCTGCATAATAATGAGAAAAAAAGAATCAAGAATTCCCCAGCTAGGTATAGGAAAGAAGGACACCCTGCTGCACAGATTGTCATTTGATGGACTTTCAATGGCTGGTTGGGAATGATGGGAAATGTAGTCCTCAACAGCTGGAGTCCAACAGTTGAGTACCCTTGCCTCACTTCAATGAAAAATAGCTTGCACAGCCTTCCTTGTAGGGATTATTGGTTCAATTGTTCATCCTTTCTTTGTGATTCAGCCTGTGGGACGTTAGACTGAGAATGAGAGTGTAATTCCAAACTGAGTGAGAATATGGAATTACTATTTACATTTGCTTGTGACGTCTGTAATAAATCTTTTTTTTTCCTTTTTAAACCAACACTTTCAAATAATAAATTCTCACTTCCCTTAATCTGTTGAGAGAGTCATAATGGTCACTATGAGTCTATTCCGTTTGTTTTTCCAAAATGAACGTTTAACCCTTTGAGTGCCAGAGGGGTACGCACCGCATTGCTCTGCAGAGCAATGTGGTGCATACCCCATCTGGCACTCAAAGGGTAAGTTACCTCTGGATACCATGACAGCAGACACTGAAAGCTACTTAACCCTTTGAGTGCCACTCGCAAAGCAATGCGTTGTGTACCCCTCTGGCACTCAAAGGGTTAACCCTTTGAGTGGCAGAGAATGTCGAACGCATTGCTAAGGGTTTAGAATTGATTCATAGAGGCGGTTACGATTTTCATAAAAGATTGAGGAACTGGGAGTATTTATTAGGAGGTGTCAGCTTCCCTTTAATTAAAACATTTGATAATTTTCACCAATATAAAAAACTAGTGTAAAAGCCTGTGTACACGGGCCAAGGTCCGGGTAATGTTAACCCTTTGAGTGTCAGAGGGGTACTCTTCTGGCACTCAAAGGGTTAAGAGGCCACTACGGCTCTACTTCACTGCTCCACGCGATGCAGTCTTGCGTCGCCTCACTCACGAGATGCAATCATGCGCAGTAGAGACTGCCTGAACACGAGCAATTTCTACTGCTCATGACGGCTTCTGACAAACATCCTAGTGAATTATTATATAGGAGGAGCACAAAACAGTAACACATAGTAATAATAATAATAGGGTGTAAACTGAGGAATACTTTAACCCCTTGGATGACAGAGTGCATAGCAAATCAATGTCCTGGGGATGTGTTCAGCATCCAAGGAAGTAACCCTTTGAGTGCCAGAGATGTGTTCAATGCATTGCACTGCAATGCTTTGGTTACCTCTCTGGCTCTCAAAGGGTTAAACAAAAGAGTTGCTTTACTGGATAATTAGACATTTCTTTACCTTTAGTACCACAATCCTGGTACATTGCCCAGTAGCCAGTATAACCTTAATCCACTGAAAGGGTTAATGCTAATAATAAATGCAAAATGAATCTGCGGTTTTCTTTTGCTAAATCCTTTGTAGAGATTCCAAGTGACTTTTTTTTTATAAATCCAAAATCTTTTTTTACTGATTGTAATGTCCCAAAGCAATGCACAAGGGGTTAAAAGCCCCATTGAAATTAATTGAGGATTTTGTGATTTATTTATTTAGTCCCTATTCTGACGTTGGTATGTGCATCACCTTTTCTTAGTACATCAGACACCATGTGACAGGCTAGGAGAGGTATTTACAAGGTGCCTGAGATGGTAATTAGCACCCAATGCAGGCTGCAGGAAGTACTTTTGGTCACCTCCAGTGAAGAATTTGTAATGAGCTGGAGGGCCTGATTTGCAATGGATGATTTCCCCAGAACAATGGTCCCAAACAGAAGAGAGTAAAAGGCTTACAAATGGTAACCTTAGAGCTAGTGGGCTCTTTTCCCATCAGTTTAAATCAGTTTTCTAGTCGATAACATTTTAAACTTTTACATGACAAGTGGGTTTAGTGTAAGGGAAACTTCGTTGAATAATAAAAGGATAGTATGCACATAACTTAATCTGCCTGGCGTGGAGGAAATGAAAAGTGTATGTGTAATATTTCATAGATGGCACATTTCAGCCCGATTTCCAGGATTTCTCTGGCACGATAAACAGCTTGTATGTCAGCAGATGATAGGGGATGGGATTTGCTAATGGGCTGCATTATCACACTTGCTTCTCCACCAGGTGTGGTCCTATATAGTAAAGTACTGCATCAAGGGAAAACGTTACTAGACACAGAAGTAGGCTGTTGGAGACTACAACTCCCATCATTCCCAACCAGTCAATGGCTGGGAATGACAGGTGTGGTACTTCCCAACATCTGAAGAGCCGCAGGTTGCCTACTCCTGAATTAGAGACTGCAGCATTTGCTCTTTTTTAGAACGCACTTAAAATATATTTAAATCCACATGTTAAAATGTTTCAGGGGCCAATCATTAACCCTTCAAGTGTCAGAGCGGTATCCAAGACAAAGTGTTGTAGACTCATCAGGGTTAAAGTACTAAATCTTGCAACTTTTCATCGGCATTATAAGTTTTTTTTAGGAGTTATGTAATTTTTTTTGGAACTAATGCAAAATTGTAAGCTCGCATTTGTCTTGTTTAAAGCCACGTATTAACCTTTGAGTGCAAGAGGGGTATTCAACTCATTGCAAAGTCTATGTCGCTGTACACAGCAGATAGCCAACATATATCTATGGATCCAGAGAATGAATTGAAATAGATAAGAACTCCAAGGGCTGCACTGCAATTCCTAGGGCCAAAAAAGAGCTCACTGGCTGATTATTGATTGAAAAGAGGCTCTACTTTAAAGCACTGAGGAATTTGTTGGCGCTATATAAATAAAGATTAATAGTAATAATATATATAGTCTTCCTGGGGCAGATCCTATGGAAAAGTAAGACATAGGAACCAAATATTGTCCTTGATATTGTATTGTCACTGTTCTGTTAAATAAAGTTTTTTGTTCTTGTTGAAAACCCTGGGCACCCAGGTAGGTCATTTTGCAATTATGCACCCATCTTTCCCAAGAGAGAGAGAGAGAGAGAGAGAGAGAGAGAGAGTTTACCCGGATAAGAGTAGCACTACAGTCTTTCCCCATGGCCGTGCATAACAAAAACACCAAAAGGGTTAACTTGTAGGACATCCTCAAGAATAATAGTGTTACACTTACAAAGAAAAATACACTTAAATGAACTGGCAAATAAAAGAGTATAGATAAATGAAAAAACAGAATATAATCTGAACATTTCAGGACTATATTAACTGGTCAGTATACCTGCCACCAAGTAGTTGATTGTGTTGGCTATGCCACAAATTAGCACAGTAGGTTTGGCCATGGACAGCAAAGTTGAGTCACCCCTCAGAATTTGATACCTTTTGGTAGGACTGGGCAAAATGTGCTCTCCAGCTGTTGTAGGCTACAACTCCCATAATTCCAGGCAGTAGCATTGAGAATTATACCTTATTATAGCTGAAGGGTCGTCATGTCAGTAACCTGACTGGGAATTTTGAAGTCCCCCTTCTTCCTCTTTATCCTTCTCTTGATGTCACAGCATAGGTTGGAGTTGGTGGTAATGGTCCTCACCAGTGGTTAATTTACAGTTAGCTCTCATTTAAAGGGATTTGGGGAGTTAGTCCATCGCCCATTTGCTAATGGCATGGGTGAGGGCAAAACCTCTGGTTGTTGTCTGCACTTTAGTGCTGCCTGGATTAAGCCCAGGTTGCAGGCATATTGTTTATGTTGGTTGCATTGTTAATAAAAGCTGTGGCCTTTTCTTACCCAAGTTGTTTTTTTTGTGTCATTTCTTGGGTGGGAAATGGTCTGTCTGTGTTGGCGTATGTGCCAACCTAAGCGTCTACTGTCAATAAATGAAATGAAATCTGAATGGCTTCTTCTCTTAACTCTCTAACTTAGTGTTTAACTGTAAGTGCCAGAGGAGTGTGCAATGCAATTCAACAGTGATTCTCAATCGTTTTTGCCCCTAACATGCAGTCTGGTATTTTTACAGTGAATCTAAAGTTTTTTTAGGTCCTTTATCATGGAATAATAAAGGGTTAAAATAAATAAATCTATCTATAGTTATGTTTAAATCAGATTAACAAAAAAATAAACATATTGTACAAAACAATTTGCAAAAATATATATTTGAAACTCAACATTCATATTTGTGCCAAAGTCTTTACAGAAATTAAGCAGTACCCTTAGTGGATCTAAGAGTACACTGCAGTACAATGTAGAGCATTACTCATTGCTCAGGTTCTCAAAGAGTTACTACCGAATTTCAACTCAAGGGCCAGATTTTATTACCAGTTAAAAAAGTTATCACTGGATTTTATCTAAAAAATTCCAAGTATAGTCTATGGGGGAAATTTGGAGATAGGCTGTGTGATAACTTTTTCACAGGTAATAGAATCCAGCCCTAATTGTCTGGGAGAGGAAACCTTATTCTATATAGAATAGAGTCTTACTTGACACAGTTCATTGTATCAATCTGTGCAGGAAGCTGCGATGTATGTGCCAAGATCATTCAATATGCTCTTTGCATGTGCAGATCTATCGGATAGCGCTGCTGTTGCTGGTGATACATTTTACCTTCAGTATGTGCATGCTGTAGATATACTCACATTCCTTGCTTGTGATGCATTGCACACTTTTGCTTACAAATTATGAACAGCAAGACAGGAGAAGTATGCAAACCCTATGTGGTCATAAGGTTACCAGAAGTAGAGACAATAAAGATCCCTTTGTACTAGGTTTCTACATCATTAACCCTATGAGTACCAGATACTTGTACAACGTTTTACATGTGTTGCAAGTCCCACTGGGGCTCAAAAGGTTAACCTTCTGAGTGTAGTAAGGTAAGTGGAAGAGGTGTTAGTTTTCCTTTAATCCTCTGAGTGCCAGAGGAGATGTCAGTGCATTGATTTGCAATGCATGGCACCCCCTCTGGCACTCAGAGGGTTAAAGTTGAATTAACAAACCTTCCACTTACCTTACTACACTCAGAAAATCTTAATGACCTCAAAGAATTTTCTCTTGGTTAAAGAGATACAATCTTCAGTCAGTCTGCATGTCATGTCCATGGAGGAAGACATGACAGTTGCTGGTAGGACCACAGGCCCCAAACTATGATCACATCACATGGTACTCTTAGCCCTCTCATGACAAAGGCATAAGGGCAACATTCATAGGGTTTTCTAGATACATTAAGGTAAGTGTGTGTGGGGGGGTTTAATAGGAGGTGTTGGTTCTCCTTTAACACACCGAGTTCCAGTGGGGGTGTCAAAAAGAGCAAAGAGATGGACAACCCTCTGGCACTAAAAGGGTTAATCCTCCTACAAACTTGAGTACCTGGTTGTTGTGGATGGCACTCGTAGTAATATAAGTGATCTACTTGCTTGGGTTCTGGCCAGTTGAAATGTATAGTAGGAAAAGGACAGGCACATTTCAATTCTACCTTATCATATTATGTATTGCTCCACTTTCTTACATCAGTCTCACTGTACTGCACACTTGGGGCCGTACGTTCAAAAGGATAACAACAAAAAATGTCATATAAATACCCCAAATAAGTAATTGTGTGCATGAACAACATATTTGCTATTGAGTATTCAACAAAAACTGGTAATGTCCGTTGTATACGACACAACTCCAGGATTGCCGGGCAAAGGGGCGGGGCAAGGGCATGGCTAAACGATTCTCCAGTGTCGTATAGAGGAAAAGAAAATTTGTCATATAAAACGACAAAAAAATGTCTTGCAAAAAACATAATTTGTACATTAAGAAAAAAGTGGAGGGAATGTGAAGTTCTGAAAGCGAGAAACCTATAATAATTGAAGGATACACAACAAAACCTCAATTACCATACCTTTATACTGACATTTCTGTCTTTAGTTAAGACAGTTTTGTGTTTTATAAGACATTTTTGTCTCTAGTTATGAAATATTTGTGTTAGTTAAGACATTTTTGTCATTACATACAACAATTTCAGTCAGGAATCTTACATCAATGACAAAACGATAAATTTCTGATCACAACCGACACTCTGAAAATATTAATGAGCCCAGTGACACTGTACTTTGAAATGTCGTTATAAACGACAAAAGCTATTTAGCTACTTCTTTGAACATATGGCCTTTAGAGTGTATGTACGAATGCACCAGTGCAGCTGCATGGAGTTAGCCTCTAATATCAGTGGCAGCATTCAAGAGGATGTTCTCTGTAGTACATACTGGTGGACACAATCTACCATCATAGAACGTATGCCAACAAACCCCATACGCTGTCCTCATAGCATGTGCAAGGAATTTTTCCTGTGATGGCGGCAAAGTTTTCTATGATATGGCATAGATCTTGGTGCTGAATAAAGGAACGTCCAGAAAAAAGCCCACACATTTCCCTCTTTTGGTGCAAGAAGCACTAAGGGAAGGTATTTGGTGTTAGGCTGATGCAGGGACTCATCAGCACCTGATTTAGCATTCATTCACCAACTGGGACATAAGTATAACAGCAAACATTTAGTGACTCTAGAGCAAAATATTTGCACTTTCTGGGCTTTATGCACAAACTACGAGAATTATGGAGAAAAGCCATATAGGGCACAAATGAAAATTCCAATTGTTTTATATTAGGCTTTTAACCCGTTAACCTTCTGAGTGCCAGAGGGGTATGAAACGCATTGCAAAGCAATGAGTTGCATACCCCTCTGGCACTCAAAGGGTTAAATGACAGAGATGTTTCCAATCCATTTTTTCTCAATGTGCTGGGTACCTCTCTATCGTTTAAGGCAGGGTAGGAAAACTGGAGGTTCCAAAGCTGTTTAGAACTACAATTTCAATCACCAGAGAAATTCTTAACAGCTGGAGGTCCTCTGTTTGCCTTCCACTGATTTACAGAATATACATACATGGTAATTTAGAGAATTTGTATTTGTTAGCTCCTGGACTGTTCCTCATTTTTTTAACACGGTCCTATGTATCAAAGGTAATAAAACCCATTCACCTCAATGGGGCATTTTCTTTGATACATAAGATGTAGTTAGTTTGCTCCAAACTGCATAAATTTGATGCATTTCATATGGCTGACTGGGGCATATATATTAAGGCAAAGGTTTAGTTAGTCTGGAGTAAAATGAATGACTCTCTACATTCTTGTGCAGAAAATAAAATTGTTTTCTTTTTGGTGTGATTAGTTTGATTTAGTGAAAATGTCTCACGTGAAAAGGAAGTTTAAAAGAATGGCAAAATCTCATTAGAATGAAATATAAAAAATTACCATTACATTGCAATCATCTACCTGATTTCAGAAGACAAATCTGACCTTGGTGTAAACCACACATTTTATAAATGAAGCTGAGCCAAGACAGAGCCAAGCCTGTGAAAATATTCTCCTAATACTTCCTTGTTGTCATAGTGATGTTGTATCTCACAGCTAGCATTTTATTCATATACATTCAGCTTTAAAGATTTGGATTAGCTTTTGACTGACACAGCCAAGTTAGATCATTTACTTGGCATTCAAATAATTTCGGCTTTGCCAGGGTCTAATGAGAGGTCAATATAGCAGATAAGGACAGCATAATATCTAAATGCCAAAATGCTGTGATGCAGGAGCTGAGCAGGGGTTGCCAATGCCATCAACTTTGAAGTGGGGGAATGTTGGATTGTATATCAGTTGCAGCTATTCAGCCCTTGATCAAATCACTGTGAGAGTGTGACCCTCAGGGACCAATGTTCCCACAAGAGATTTAATCCTAAAACCAATGCCAGGGTTTACTCCTCTATATACACCTGCTCCTTGCCCTCTACAACGCCTCACAAAAGATTGATTGCAAGGTAAATAAATGATATCTGACATATTCATATTCTGTTTGAATGAGAGGTACACAAGATCTCGTGCCCATCACACAACTCAGAGCAAGTTCTAATGTTGTATATCAATGGCAAAGAAAAATCTAACACGCATATGGTAAGGATCCTTCATGACTCCTCTTGGATCTGCTTTATTCATCTTGGATCATCCAGGAGGTTCTTCTAAGTATTGGCTATGTGTGATAAGTAGTTTGTTAATATGTTAGTCTTGTAGTACTGTAGTTTAGAAGAGAAAATGCTCCCTAGGTCACCCTATCCCCACTGCACCACTGGTTCTTACTCTGTATGTGACAAGATGCATTATGAAAGTGACACCAGCAAACATAAGCTTTTACTCTTTAGTGTGATTTATTGCCAGGAACACAGTATTAGAAATAAATAATATTAAAATACCCCCAAACTCCACCCCATCAATCTTAGAGACCCTCCCAGACCTTTCTTTATCCTACAGAGTCTTCTGTATGTTTGTTCCCCTAGACAAGGGGTTTTAATCTTGTCTTGTTCCTTGGGCTAAGGACACTGGAACACTCTCACCCAGACAAGACTCTCAGGGCTATATGCACAAAGCTAGAAAGGAAACAGCTGCTTGGAATTGGAAAGCTTCCTTAAAGGCTCTTTTAATATGGTTCAGGTACTGGAAGATGTCCCCAGAACAGCAGAAAAATATTTCTGTTAAAGCTTGAAGTAGAATTGAACAATGAGGGCCATATGCATACAGAGCAATAAAAAAAATCCAAATCCCTATTGGTTTAAAAGGGACTTTATCCCCTTAAATGTTAGAGAGATCTCCAATAAATTGTTTTTCAGTGCACTGGAGACTACTCTATTTAAATGAAACGGGAAAAAATAGAAAGAGGGCACCTCAGAGGGTAATAATGTTTGTAAAAGAAATAAATCCACAAGTATACTTCATGCAATATACTCACAAGAAAAGTGTGCTACACATACAAGTAGGATATCAGCATGTGGAGTACATTGAAACTGCCCGCACACAGATCTCAAACAGCGGCCACTTCTAATGGAGATGCAATGATTAGTGATGAGCGAGTATGCTCGGCCGAAGCTCGGTTCGGCTCAAGCATCGCTCTGCTCGGCACATGGCGGTACTCGTAAGAGTACCGCATGTGCTCGCCCGCCATGTTCGGGTCTCCTCCCCGCACGTTTCGCGGCTGCTGCGCAGCCAATAAACGTGCGGGGAGGCTCTGACATCAGTGTAATGCCAGCAGCCATGTTGGCTGTTGGCATTACACTGATTGGCTGGCCAGAACCCGTGATCGGGTGCTGTATAGCACCTGACCAGCGAGTTCGGCTCAGTCTTAGCCAGGGAGAGATGAGGATAGGAAGGGAAAGTCAGTGTAGGGAGAAGAAAAGTGTTGGAACAACATATAAAGACCCAAAAGTCCTTTTTAGGACTGTTGTGTGTGGGGGCAGCAGTTATATTTTGTTTGGGGGGGCACAGATTTAAAAAAAAAAAACGTCACATATTCCGTTCACTGTGCCTAGCCGCAGATTAGCAGCACATTCTGTTTAGTGTGCAAAGTTGCAGATTAGCAGCACATTCTGTTTAGTGTGCAAAGTTGCAGATTAGCAGCACATTCTTTTTAGTGTGCAAAGTTGCAGATTAGCAGCACATTCTGTTTAGTGTGCAAAGTTGCAGATTAGCAGCACATTCTGTTTAGTGTGGAAAGTGTAAAAAATAAACGTCACATATTCCGTTCACTGTGCCTAGCCGCAGATTAGCAGCACATTCTGTTTAGTGTGCAAAGTTGCAGATTAGCAGCACATTCTGTTTAGTGTGCAAAGTGTAAAAAATAAACATCACATATTCCGTTCACTGTGCCTAGCCGCAGATTAGCAGCACATTCTGTTTAGTGTGCAAAGTTGCAGATTAGCAGCACATTCTGTTTAGTGTGGAAAGTGTAAAAAATAAACGTCACATATTCCTTTCACTGTGCCTAGCCGCAGATTAGCAGCACATTCTGTTTAGTGTGCAAAGTTGCAGATTAGCAGCACATTCTGTTTAGTGTGCAAAGTTGCAGATTAGCAGCACATTCTGTTTAGTGTGGAAAGTGTAAAAAATAAACGTCACATATTCCGTTCACTGTGCCTAGCCGCAGATTAGCAGCACATTCTGTTTAGTGTGCAAAGTTGTAGATTAGCAGCACATTCTGTTTAGTGTGCAAAGTGTAAAAAATAAAAGTCACATATTCCGTTCAATGTGCCTAGCCGCAGATTAGCAGCACATTCTGTTTAGTGTGGAAAGTGTAAAAAATAAACGTCACATATTCCGTTCACTGTGCCTAGCCGCAGATTAGCAGCACATTCTGTTTAGTGTGGAAAGTGTAAAAAATAAACGTCACATATTCCTTTCACTGTGCCTAGCCGCAGATTAGCAGCACATTCTGTTTAGTGTGCAAAGTTGCAGATTAGCAGCACATTCTGTTTAGTGTGCAAAGTGTAAAAAATAAACGTCACATATTCCGTTCACTGTGCCTAGCCGCAGATTAGCAGCACATTCTGTTTAGTGTGGAAAGTGTAAAAAATAAACGTCACATATTCCTTTCACTGTGCCTAGCCACAGATTAGCAGCACATTCTGTTTAGTGTGCAAAGTTGCAGATTAGCAGCACATTCTGTTTAGTGTGCAAAGTTGCAGATTAGCAGCACATATTCCGTAGCCAAGAGTCTGGTCAACCTTGATGAGGAGGATGATACACAGTTGTCAATGACTGAGTATGTGGTGGGATCAAGAAATGAGGAGGATGATCAGAGTGAGGAAGTGGAGGAGGACTTGGTGGACGATGAGGTGACTGACCCCACCTGGGAAGGTGGAGAGCCGAGCGATGACAGCAGTCCTGAGGGTGAGCCATCTGCAGCACCGCAACAGGCTGGAAGAGGCAGTGGTGTGGCTAAAGAAAGAAGGCGGACCGCACCAAACCGGGCCGCAAATGTTCCACGGAGCACCCCCTTGCGTAAATCTCCCTTGCCAAGGGCTAGGTGTTCCGCGGTATGGCGTTTTTTTAAGGAAAGTGCGGACGACAAAAGAATTGTAGTTTGCAACCTGTGCCACACCAGAATGAGCCGAGGCATGAACACTAGCAACCTCACCACCACCAGCATGATCCGACACATGGCATCCAAGCACCGTAATAAGTGGGAGGAACGCCCGGATCGCCAATCTGTGTCTGCAGGCCACACCACTGCCTCCTCTTCCCCTGTTTTCAGTGCCGGCCAATCGCCTGTCGAAGGCGCAGGCCCGCATACCTCCCGCCCTGCACCTGTACCATCTGAAGCACCATCAGCGACCACATCCACTTCCCTGTCCCAGCGCAGCGTCCAAATGTCGTTACCCCAGGCATTTGAGCGCAAGCGAAAATACCCAGCCACCCACCCACAGTCCATAGCACTAACCTCACACCTTTCCAAATTACTGGCCATCGAAATGCTGCCATTTAGGCTTGTGGAGACTGAGTCCTTCCGCAGCCTGATGGCAGCAGCTGTCCCTCGGTACGCAGTCCCCAGCCGCCACTACTTTTCCCGGTGTGCCGTCCCCGCCTTACACCACCATGTGTCCCGTAACATCACCCGTGCCCTGACCAACGCAGTTACTGGGATGGTCCACTTAACGACTGACACATGGACAAGTGCTTGTGGCCAGGGACGCTACATTTCCCTGACGGCACACTGGGTGAATGTCGTGGAGGCTGGGAGCGACTCGGACCCTGGGATGGCACAGGTGCTACCCACGCCGAGGATTGCGGGCCCTACCTCCATCAGGGTTTCCGCCAGCACCTACGTTATTGGCTCCTCCTCCTCCTCCTCCGTTTCCACCTCCAAATTCTCTGCGCGCAGCGCCACTCACCCATCAGCCGGTAGCTGGAAGCAGTGTAGCACTGCAGTGGGGAAGCGTCAACAGGCCGTGCTGAAGCTGATCTGCCTTGGGGACAAACAGCACACGGCCTCAGAGCTGTTGCAGGGGATTAGTCACCAGACCGAGCAGTGGCTCTCGCCACTCAACCTGCAACCAGGCATGGTTGTGTGTGATAATGGGCGTAACTTGGTGGCGGCTTTGGAGCTCGGCAAGCTCACACACGTACCATGCCTAGCGCATGTATTTAATTTAGTGGTTCAGCGATTTCTAAAAACCTACCCCAATTTGCATGATCTCTTGACCAAGGTGCGCCGCGTGTGTGCACATTTCCGTAAGTCATCAACAGCTTCAGCCGGCCTGTTGAAGCTGCAGCAGCGCTTACAATTGCCAGCTCACCGGCTGCTGTGTGACGTGAGCACGCGCTGGAACTCCACCTTCCACATGTTGGCCCGGCTTTGTGAGCAGCAGAGGGCAGTAGTGGAGTACCAGCTGTTACACGGTCGTCGCCTCTCCGTTCAACTTCCTCTAATCAGAAGTGAGGAGTGGGAATGGATGTCAGACCTCTTTGAGGTTTTACGCAATTTTGAGGAATCGACACAGATGGTGAGCGGCGATAACGCTATTATCAGTGTAACCATCCCACTTCTGTGTCTACTGAAACGCTCGCTGCTCACAATTAAAACCGACGCTTTGCATGTGGAAGAGGTGGAAATGCGGGAGGAAGAGCTTACACAAGGTGATAGCCAGAGCACCCTCACTTCGTCTTCTCAGCGACAATTGGAGGAGGCGGAGGAGGAGGAGGAAGACACGGTTGCCTCCGCTACAGAGGGTAGCCATGGAACTTTAGTTCCATCTCTTCAGCGTGGGTGGGCAGAAGAGGAGGAAGAGGATGAGGAGATTGAGAGTCATCCTCCTGGTGAGGACAGCGAAATCTTGCCTGTTGGTACTCTGGCACACATGGCTGACTTTATGTTAGGCTGCCCTTCCCGTGACCCACGCGTTATACGCATTTTAGACAACACGGATTACTGGGTGTTCACCCTTCTGGACCCCCGCTACAAAGAGAATTTCTCATCTCTCATTCCTCCGGTGGAGAGGACAAGCAAAAATGGTGCAATACCAGAAGGTTCTTGTCGATAAATTGCTCCAAAATTTTCCATCTGACAACGCTGGCGGCAGAGTACGTGCTACCTTGGCCAACCGAGAAGGGGAGAAAAGGGGAGCACACAGCAGTTCCGACAAAGGCAGGGCAACACTCTCCAAGGCGTGGGACACCTTCATGACACCCCACCAGCACCCTCACCCTGATGCGCAGCCTAGTGTCACAAGGAGGGAAAAGTTTTGGAAGATGGTGAAGGAGTACGTAGCAGACCGTGTCAGCATCCTCAATGATCCCTCTGTGCCTTACAACTACTGGGTGTCCAAGCTGGACACATGGTATGAACTGGCACTCTACGCCTTGGAGGTGCTGGCCTGCCCTGCCGCCAGCGTTCTGTCTGAGCGGGTATTTAGTGCTGCTGGTGGCATCATAACAGATAAGCGTATTCGCCTTTCCACCGAAAATGCTGATAGGTTGACACTTATAAAAATGAACAAGGCCTGGATTTCCCCTGACTTCTCCACTCCACTGGAGGAAAGCCCCGGGTGAACATAAAATGACTTTATATATGTTATTTACAATGATGGGAATACTCTGTATTCCCATTCACCCCTTCCACCCAAAAAACGGGTATATGGTTGACTCTCTTCCATATACCCTGTGATATAATTTTTATATAGGGCCAGCTCACCAACGGGCCCTGTGATATAATTTTTATATAGGGCCAGCTCACCAGCGGGCCCTGTTTGACAACTTTTTGTTTTAGATGGTCGGCTCAGCGCACGTTTCCCTCTTAATCATGGCCCCAGTTCAGAAAAAATCGAGGAAATTTTTTGCAGAATTTGCCTCTGCGCACATTTCCCTCTTAATCATGGCCCCAGTTCAGAAAAATCGAGGAAATTTTTTGCAGAATTTGCCTCTGCGC
Organism: Rhinophrynus dorsalis; assembly: GCA_037306005.1. Taxonomy (NCBI): domain Eukaryota; kingdom Metazoa; phylum Chordata; class Amphibia; order Anura; family Rhinophrynidae; genus Rhinophrynus; species Rhinophrynus dorsalis. Next base: position 385,829,383 of record CM074720.1, on the reverse strand, counting down.
ACGTTTCCCTCTTAATCATGGGTCCAGTTCCGAAAAATCGATGACATTTTTTGCAAAATTTGCCTCTGCGCACGTTTCCCTCTTAATCATGGCCCCAGTTCTGAAAAATCGATGAAATTTTTTGCAGAATTTGCAGATGATATACAAGTAAATATACAGCAAATACTGTTTGGTAACAATTTTTCGCCTAAAGTCGTTTTTATCTTCCTTTTTGTGTGTTTTACGGTCAGTCTGTAAAAATGGCGTACTACGGGCGAAACATCGTTCCCAGCAGCGAAGTTGGAGTCCAAGATGCATCCAGACATCCTCCCTATGCTGTCCCTGAACCATTTCTGTGGTGTTTCCATCATTTTCTGCCCTTTTCCTATGGACCAGGCACCCTCCCCTCATCAGAGCAGGGGGTGCCTGGTGTAATGCTCGAGTCCTCCCATTGACTTCAATGGGGCTCGGGTGCTCGGCCGAGCACTCGAGCCTCCGGGGGTGCTCGGCCAGAGCACCCGAACACCCAAGCATTGGGGTGCTCGATCATCACTAGCAATGATTCCTTAATAAAGAAAACAACAGCCAGTAACCGACAAAAGAAACAGAAGGAGGGCTCTATAATGTACGTCTAGAAGTAAGATGTCGAAGATATTAGTACTCATAGTGATAGAAAGCCAGTGTGACTCCTTTCATTCACCAACATATAACGGCAAGGGAGCTGACAATCTAGCTGACAAACATGAAACATGATCCATAGCTTGAATAAAATAATATATATAATTAATATAAATGTATTTCTTTTTAAAATAGAGGCAGTGGCGTAACTATAGGGGTCGCAGGGGTCGCACCTGTGACCAGGCCGTTGCACTCCAGGGGCCCAGCCTCACCCTGTGACCCCTCCGCCTGGTGCCCGCAATCTCCCGCCGGCTCTCTAGTAATGCAGAGTGCTGGGAGATGACATCATCTTCCAGCGCTTTGCATTGCTAATAGGACCGTGTGGGAGCTCCAGGTAGGAGATGGGGGCATTTTGTGGAGGGGGTCAGTGTGGTCAGGGGGCCCAGTGTTGTGATGGTGGTGGTGGTGCCCATGGCACCTCTTGTACCAGGGCCTGGAGGCTTCTTGTTATGCCTCTGAATAGAGGCCACAGGCCTCTGATAAAACATCTGTGTAATAACACATTTCAAGGTCCTATCCAACCTTTTCTTCAGGATATAGACAATGATATAGAAAAAAAAAGTTTTTTCTGTATCATTGTCAGTATCCCGATGAAAAGGTCAGATAAGACCTTGAAACACATTGATTATTACACAGACTTTTGTCAGAGGCCTGTGGCCTGTATTATTTTTTAAATACATTTATATTAAAGGGTTAGTAATAGCTTAAAAGTATAAAAAGTAATATTGTAGATAAGGAAAAAAGAAATCCATCTTGCAAGTCCTATCTGTCAAACCTTTATGGTTTGAGAGATAGAATGTTTTAAAGTTCTTCTCTCCCCCCTCTTTCCCTGATGTCGGCGTCTAGCTGACAGCAGGAGATCCTGGTACTGGGACTGTCAAGCAGCTCTTCAGCAGAACGGAAATACCAAACTCTAAAAAGACCTACTTCATTGGAATGGTCTACATAGTGTGCCTGTGAAAACTTTTTTATTAGCATTATTTTATTATAGTGCTCTCCCTAGTATTGTTTTTGTTTTTTTACACTTTGTAGACCGTTTCAATGAAGTATTTCTTTTTAGATTTCGATATCATAAGGGAACTTTAAAATGTTCTTTCTCTCAAACCATAAAAGTTTGAGAGATAGGACTTGCACCAATGGATTTCTTTTTTCCTTATCTACAAAACTACTTGTTAATATTTTAAGCCATTACTATCCCTTTAAAAAAATATATGTTATTTTATTCAAACTAAGGATCCTGTTTCATGTTTGTCAGCTGGACTTTTTTTCTGTTGTTTTTTAAATCAAAGGGTATTTTTATTTGTCCTCTATAGTGCAGCTGATTTCTCCCAAAATTCCCCCTCTTTTTATGCAAATAGTGCCCAGTACTTCCAGCTTTAGGAGCAAGTTATTATTACAGTGATACGTGTTCTTGTGCATCTTCAAATACTTGGACCAGATCAAGAAATCACAGCAATCCCTGTCAGCTGTTTTCTTTCAAGTTGACATCCGCTCATCTTCAGTAGTAAAAGGAACAAACTATTGTGTATTAACAGAGAAGGTTGTTTTTGTCCCCCACCAAGGTAGGACTTTGAGTTGCTCCAATATACAAAGGTATATCATAATCCTTAACCCCTAGGTTATTAGAGTTCTGCAATGTGTTTCAAAGCAATAGCTTGAAGATGACTCAAGCATTCAAGGGATTACAGTACTCCAGTTGACCAGTTATTACATATGCCTACAAGAAATTTGCAATCAAGGTCTGCTGGAAGTACAATTCCTTCCTCCTTACATAACAAGTACTCTGATCACTGTCAACACTCCATTCAGTCCTGTGCTTTGAACTGGAAGTTGCTTTCTAGGCCTCCTGCTTCACTGGGGGATCACGCCCCGGATGGCTTTTGCAATAAAAAACAAATATTCATCCTGTATATTATTTTTGAGATATTGTTAATTGTGTCTGTGTGTGTGGTGGGAGGTCCCCTAACCATTTCTGCTTTGAGGTGGATGGCTTTAATAATTATGTAGGCGTCTTGAAACCCCTGGCTCCCAAAACATGGACGATAGAATTGGAGCCATATAACTGGAGATACTCTGTCCCTCTTTTTTTGTCCACCTCCTAGACTTTGGGTTGAGGTAATTAAAATAACACTCATCATTAGTCCTTTTGGCCCTTATGTCATAGGTGGGGATGAGTTGAAGTCCATGCAACTAAGAAATCTACTGCTTTTTTTAAATCCCAAACTCCTGATTTTGTTTTTGGGGTAATTAAAATTAAAATAAATTATGTGAAGGTCAAGATGGTGCTCATATAGCTGGGGGGGGGTCTACTTTCTTTCTGCTTTCTCCTTGACTCCAAACCCTAACCTTTAGGAGTGGGGGATGAATATTAAATCATCAAAAAGTAGATCTTTTGTATACTTACTTATGTGTCAAGGACACCATTATCAACTAACCAATACCCTGGATCCCTACCTTCATACAAAAATAAAAGGAATATTTAAGAAAATATCTAAAGATACAATTAACCCTTTGTGTGCCAGATAGGTATCCAGCGTATTCTGTTGCAATGCTTTGCATGCCTCTCTGGCACTCAAAAGGTTAAAATAAATACATAGAAAACCAAAAATAAACCTATTCCAACTAAATACCAAGGGCAATCTGGTGGATATTCAAATTACAGTGATTTAAGATTCAAACCTTATTGGAACCCTTTGATTGACTGGCTTAGAATAGTCAGATCTTGAGCATCGTCTCTTTATGCTGTGAATATTGTTCTTAACTTGAATAATTTGAATAAAAGGTAAGAGATACACATTTCAAAATAAACAACACTCATTTGGGGACCATTACATTTTTAGCTTAAAGTGTATATTTTATTTATTTAAAATTATACTATGGTGTTTATTCTTCTACATATATATGTGTATATATATATATATATATATATATATATATATATATATATATATAAATAATATATATATATATATATATATATATATATATACTTTTTATGTTTCAGTGTATACGATTTTATTTTGATGAGATAAAGCTTTAAGAGCTAAAATATTTCTGTAAAAAGAGTACAATTTCTGAAAATTGCCAATACCCACTGTTCAAATACTTGTTTGAAATTAATTCAGGTTTTTCCATTATAAAAAAAAGATTCATATGCACAAAAAGGCAAGGGACTGGATTGTGAATATCTTTTTTCAGTTGCTCTACAAAATTAACTTTTGAGGATCAGATCATTGGTCACTGACCTCAAGCTAAACAGGGTCAGAAACTGTGCATATAAATGTTTTGCATAAACTGATTACAAAGTCTAGATAAATTATTATATTTAATCCAATGGTACTGTTGTTAACCCCTTCTTACTCAGAATTCCCTAGTGATTAGATAGATAAAATGAAAGTTTTCAAATTCAGGAAAAATCACTGTTGAAAAAAATCTTAGACACCTGAAAGTTAGAGATATCGCCAACACATAGTATAGCAGTGCTTTTGAAGGAGTTAAAAATAGGCACATATGAATTTTACATTTTCCAAAGACTACTAATATAGATGACACTGATTGTGTTTGCACAGTGCAAGGTGCAAGTGAAAAATAATTGTTTAATTCAACTTGCTCTTATACTTTAAAACAAATTTTATCAGTACACCTCGTAAATGGACAAATTTCAGTCTCATACCAAACAGAAATGGTTAAATTAATTAAATCAATGCTATACTCCATGGGAATAATTTAAGGAAATTAATGAGAAGGTGCTATCTTTACAAGATCAAATTATGGATCCTAGATTGGATTCCTCCCCACCGATGAATATTAATTTCTGAATGCTTTGGATGGAAAATCTGCCCTTTTTGATAACATGGGTCCTCTTTTAATGTTGTACCATTTATTTTAGTGATTACATTTGTTTTAGGCTTTAACCCTTTGAGTTCCAGAGGGGTACGGAACACATAGCTTTGCAATGTGTTCCGTACCCCTCTGGCATTCATAGGGTTAATCCTTCAAATGCCATAGGTCCTGGAACTAGTTCTACTTATGACAGAGAGGAATTAAAGTTTATTTTGGTTAGAGGCTCTGTTGGAATTTCATATTGCATAAATGCCTGTGTATACAAGTTCTATGTATACTTGAAAAAAACTTTGATTTGAATTATATTATCTGTTACAGCAAGATCTGGCATTTTAAGTGTCCCATCCAATGTCCTGTTCTTGATTATTGGCAAAGAGATGGAAGTATAAATTTAAAATCATGGTCCATGGAGCAAGCACCTACCTGTGGAAAATGTGTAGTATACCTGTTTTGAGCTCTTTACAGTTCACAACTAGATTATATTAGTGTGTGGCACAACTCTGGGCCAGGTCTGGTACTGTACAGTTGTATGCAAACTTCTGGTCATCCCTGCTAAATTATATTTTGTTGATTTTCTATTTGATCATAGAACAAAACCTCTCCAGCAAACTAACTTAAACAACGTGTTTCTGGAAATTTGTATGCACAGTTTATTTATTTGATGAACTTAACAGACCAAAAAAATAAATAAAACAGAAAATGTGGCATGTCCAAATGTTTGTGCACACTATTAACCAGTAACAGCCCATTTAGCAGAAATCACAGCCTCCAAACATCCTATATAATAATTCGCTAAAACATTTGTAACGACGCAGTCATGCGCAGTAGAGTCTGCCCGCTCCACGGCTGATACAGAGCTGGACGCTCCAAAGGTGCATCCAGCTCTGTATCAGCCACGGCGCGGGCAGTCTCTACTGCGCATGACTGCCCCACGACCGGCTGGCAGTGGCACTGTGGCCTGTGTAACGGGCTCTTCAACTAGTTTCTTACACCCAGCTAACAGTCTTTCTATTCTTGCTTTAGGAATTTTTTCCACTGTTCCTGCCAGAATGCTTCTAGTTCAGAAATATTTTGGGTCATCTTGCATGTACTTCATGTTTTAGTTTCAATAATATTTAAAGCTTTCATTTCTTGAAGTAGTTCATGGTTGATTTTGGAGGTATGCTTTTGGAAAATTGTCTTGTAATAACCATCCTGTTTTCAGCTTCAGTGTCTACACTGACTGTGGGATATAGGCTTCCAGGATTTGTTGGTAGTTAGAAGAATATATTCTTCCCTCTAACAGTACAATATTTCCTGTTCCACTGGCTGCCACACAACCCCAAAGCATAATAGATCCACTCCCATGCATAACAGTCGGCATGGTGTTCTTTTCATCAAATGCTTCTCCTTTTTTCTCTGCATTTCTGACCAGTCTACAGGCACTTCTATCAGAGATTTTAATTGGCCTCCCTGATCCTGTCTTGACTTCAGTGGTTCCATTTAACTTCCATTTCTTAATGACAATTTGGATAGAGGAAATTGTAAGTAGGAAACATTTAGTTATCTTGTTATAGCTATCTACTGCTTTGTAGGAATGAGTTGTCTTTATTTTCTGATCCTGAGTCAGATGCTTAGGTGAGTCCATTGTTGTTAAGTGTAAGCACAACACCCTGAAAGGTTTGAAGTGTCAAGGGATTCAAGATCTGGAATTGATATCAACTAACTTGGATTAAGGCCTAATGAGTCAAATAAAATATGAACTTACAAAAATAATATCAGTGGATCATCTGGCAACTTACCCAAACTTTTGCATTTGCCGCATCTTCCATCTTTTTAAAATCTGTTAAACTCAGGAAATTGTAATTATATTATTATATGCAGAAATATATAAAGTTTAAGTTTGTTCGCTGCAGGGATTGTTAACCTCTAAGAACTCACATGAACTGAATGAATTATGGATTATGCAAGAGAAGAAAATCTGTCTTTTTCTAAACCCAAAGATTTGCCCCGTAAGTGTTATAAAGCAAAGAGCTCTCTAGTGTTGAAGAAATGAATAAAAGTCACTCGAATACCTTATGCATTAATGTATGAACGTTTGGTAATCAGAATCATATCTTCTTCAACAACAGCTTGGTACTGCAATGACAGGTTCCTAGATTGGAGAAGTAACTTGTTCTTGTCATGTTCTTATCAGAGTACTCACAAAAAAGTCTCAAATAATCCTATCCTGAAGGCTCTTAAAGTTAACCCCTTAACGACCGGCAGATTGGTGTGACGCGGTCAGTTAAGGACCACGGAGCATATTTTTTTTTGCTCCTTCCGGTTCCGGACTCCCCTAACGGCGTGCAGCCGCGGGGGGAGCCCAGAATTCCACAACGGTCATAGTACCTCATGGGTCGTTAACTCAGATCGACCCATGACATACTATGACCGTCAAGGATTGTTAAGGGGCTAAACATTCAAACTAAAAATATATCATAGGGGATATATATTGAGACCAGTATCTAAACATGTCTTATGTATAGGGAGTGGGTTTTGCCTTTCTGCAGAACATAATTCTCACTAAGTAGTTCTTAGCATCACACAGTACTATATTTATTTATTGTGATAGATAAGCTTAAATATGTGTGCAATATATATATATGTCTAGTAACGTGTGATAATTAGGTTTTATAATATTTATTAATAGCAGTGATTCTATTAAAGGTCATTTACCTTACCTTATGGACAGTATTTATTCTATTGATTCTATTCACTAGAAAAGGTTACTTCAAAGCAGTCTCAACTCCAGTGTTTGGAACACACCAACATCATGTTTTCTAAAGGCATAGTAACACTTTATTATTACTATCCCTCATATTGTAGGTATTTGCAAAATACTTCAGGGAAGGGGGAGGGAGGGGGTAACTTTGCCTTCGGTTATCTCTCAAACCATAAAGGTTTGAGAGATGAACCTGGGGGCTACTAACTTATTTTGCAAATGCCTACAATATGAGGGATAGTAATAATAAAGTATTACTATCCCTTTAAGGAAAACCCATACAAGCTGATCAACCACAATGAACTTAGCCGGTACCTTTCTATCATTAACAAGGAATATCCTTAAAACCAGGCCTGTTAGTGGGTCTAAAGGAATAACGTTGAGAATCTCTACTCATACAATGACATAGGAATAGGACAGGTTTATCTCACTTGAGTACTTCTTGGAAGTGGATGAAAATACTTGTTTATGAAGTATCTATATAATTCGATTAACACATCACAACCTGGATTTATTTCACTGAAATTCTCTCAATAACTGGATTATTTGAATATGAATATGAATTGTCTAAATGTATTTATGTATAGAAAAGAATATGTACAGCAAATGCAATTATGAAACATATAAATGATAAACAATGAACGAGTCAGACAATTTTCTAATTAGAAGAAATACTTGAGTACCTCATATACGTTTTAATTTGAACAGTTTACTTTACACTCTATTTATAACACAGTTGATAGTAGGAACATCTGATGAGTGATACACTGAAAGGCATCTATTACTATGATTTTTATTTATTTATGAGTTATTACACTTTATTTAATAGACATACAGAGACATGTAAGCAACAGTAAAGACTGTATCTAATTTTGTCCAGTGTGGAACACAGGAAACATGGGTAAAGTCCCCTCATACAGAAGGCAGGGTACTTTTAAAAAGGTCTGTGAGGCAGAGACTCCCTCCTTTCTTCCACTTTATCTCCACCAGTTAACATCCAATTTTAAGTTATTTTTTATTTTTATTTCCTATCATATGGGGCTTTATAATCCCCCATTAAGTGGGCACCTATTACTGGCTTTCTAATTCAGGGATTGCCCAGTTCACCGGTTTATTTTCGGGACCTCAAAACCTGTGGAAGTTGGCGTGATTTTCAGCCTTTAGCTCACTGGAGAACTCATCTGAAGCTTCTTTCATTTATTATGATAGAAGTCTGTAGACTAAAGCATGGCACGTTTATCCTCTTGAGTACTATGGTCCTGTATATGTGACAAATTCCTTTGGCATTCATTCCACTGGTGAAACTTAGCCTGATTTTCACTCTGTTACTTCAGTTCTATACTATCTTTATGTGCAGACTGCCTTTAGATGCAAGTTTTTTTTAACACCTACACTAATGCTTTAAAGTGCCTTTTCTCTCTTTGAGGAACTTGTCTTTATACCAGTGAACTTTTCTTTTGAGTTGCTCACTTTTTGCATTACTTTGACTTATATTATGCATTATTTATTGAAATTGGTTGCTGCTCTGTTAAGACCAGCTGCCAGTGCAATGACCGTTTTGGATTCAAACATTAAGCTACTCTGGGCCATATCTTTCCTCTGGTTGCACCTAGAAGGCTGCAGGTGGGTTCAAAGTGTTCCAGCTGAAGCACATTATATACTAACAACTTGTAGGACCCCCTTTAGTTTCAGGAGCGGTGGTGCCATTTTTCAACAGTAGGAGGGCCACATTGCCATTTCTTAAGGGAAAACAAATGACATGTAAGAATCCTTTGCTTCCTGTATGTTCTGGCATTGGAAGAGGTAATCTTTGCGTATGCCTCTTCCTTTTTGGATTCTACATGCTGAGCAGAGACTGGTCTCTTCCTCCTTCTTGACAATTTAACTTCAATCAGCTAAGTGCTTTTGCAAACTTTTCAGAACTTTTTTGTATTTGTCTAATCTTCACTGTCTTTTGCTGTACTTTGTGGGGTCTTCTGACTTTATCAGAAACCAAGGGACACATGGGCAAGTCCAAAACTAAAGATTCTGGGGGCCCCCTGACTCCTTTAACCTATTGCTCCTCATACCAGACGGTGATTCCTAGGGAGTATTCTGGTACCTTATGTCTCTCTTGTTCTGTGTTCCTTACACCATTACTGGGGCCCTCATCCTCTGAACAAGAACCAGTTTGATTTAAGGCTTGTATTTCTTCAGTCACCTCTATCCCCTCATCTATTCAGGAGGTCCTAAGCTCTTGGTGTGTGGGACACTCTACACCCCCCACCAGGTGCGTGAGCCCTGTATTTGGACAAATAGGGGATTGCTCAGCTGAGGAAGCTGAGACTGATGGATATGATTTGTATTTGTCTCTATCATTGGTGAATTTCTATCAGGATGACTAAAGCCCCTTGGCTGAGGGGCTTATTAGGACAGTACTGATTAATGTCTTAGAGGCCTCTGACACTGGCTCTTCTTCCTCTGATAATTTTAAGAGATGTAAAAAGGAGGTACCTATTTTCCCTCCTCATCATTACATAGACCAAGTACTCATGGAAGATTAGAAGATGCAGGATAGGAGACTTTTCCTTAAAATACTTATTCTAATCTGTGTCCTTTTACTTCTGAGGCTTAACTGAGTGGGCTACCTCTTCTGAGGTTGATCATCTGATTTCTCACCTTTCAGTAGATGCTGTGGCCCTTCAGATCAGGTAGATAAATGGTCTGACTTTCTGCTGAAAGTAAACTGAGACTACAGATGCTGCCTTATGCCCTGTTTTTGCCACTGCCTAGGTTACAAGGTCTATGGCCATCTGGGGTTATCAAATTTTGGATGCTATCCAAGGGTTTGCTCTTCAAGATCCTGGAAGCGAATGGTTATTTCACTGAAGCAGCCTTAAATGCCACCAAGTTCTCAGGGAAAGCCTCAGCTTTTTCAGAGGCTGTAAGTTACACACTATGGCTTAAAATTTGTCCGGCTGACATACTTTCAAATAAGTCTCTGGTTTCTTTTCCATTGTGGGCAAACAATTGTTTGGCCCTGAATTGGAGAAAGTTATCATCCATGCTACAGGGCACAAGAGTAGCTTGCTACTTCATGTTACTCCCAAGCATTCCTTTTTTCCTAAGAAGACCTCCATACATATTATGTACATGCAAGTTTGGGGCTGAATTTCTGCAAATGGATTTGGGAATTTTATCAGAATTATTGGTCTCTTCAATGCTGAGAAGGACAGGCAGATACTTATCCATCATGCAATACAATCCGGGAGGCATCTGATTGGACCCAAATTTATTGTGCAGCTTGATGACACCAAACATACAGCTAAAGTCATTAAGAACTATCTTTAGCGTAAAGAAGAAAAAGGAGTCCTGGAAGTGATGGTATGGCCCGCACAGATCTGATCTCAACAACATTAAGTCTGTCTGGGATTACAAGAAGAGAGAGAAGCAACTGAGGCTGCCTAAATCCACAGAAGAACTGAAGTTAGTTCTTCAAGATGTTTGGAACAACCTACCTGCTGAGTTCCTTAACAAACTGTGTACAAGTATATCTAGAAGAACTGATGTTGTTTTGAAGGCAAAGGGTGGTCACACCAAATATTGATTTGATTTAGATTTTTCTTCTGTTCACTCACTATGCATTTTGTTAATTGATTAAAATACACAATTAACATGTTGTGTTTTTTCTTCTTTCTTTCTTCTTTCTCACTTACTCTTTCCCTTTCTATTTTTCCCTCCCTGGAGTTTAGGTACAATGATTTGGTATGCTGTGATTGTGTGTTATGTTTATTATAAATGGAGAATATATGGTTAACAAGACCGCCTATGTTTTTTTTATTTTATTTGGGACTAGTTGAAGAGCCCGTTACAAGGGCCACAGTGCCACTGCCAGCCGGTCACGGGGCAGTCAGGCTCCTTCGGAGCATCCAGCTCTGTATCAGCCACGGCGCGGGCAGTCTCTACTGCGCATGACTGCAGCACACGCAGCAGTCTCTAGTGCGCATGACTGCATCGTTACACACGTTTTAGCTAATTATTATATAGGATAACCTACCCCATGAAGGTGAGCAGTGAAGATTTCTAGAATGGTATTTTTATATTTGAGACCTTATTGAGTATATTTTTTTCTTATTTTGTATCATTATTGTATTATATTAATTCTTGTCTTCCCTATTATATATCTGTGAATATTACATATTTCAGTAGAGACGTGATTCTCACTTTTTGACTCCTTTCAGGGCTTCCTGGCATTCATAGTGCAAATATATCCCAATCATAATGAGTACTTCCTTGAAAATAGTTATCTCTCTTTTAACTCCTCATTGAGAAGTCTCCAGTAAATCGTAAAAAAATACATTGGACACCTTGCTAGCATACAAGAGGTTAATATTTCTAAGTCCTATTGCGAATATAAAATATATTATTGCACCACACCTTGACTGCAAGGTAGTGAATACCTTAGATTAATAGGGGCAGTTTTGGAGAATACAAATATAAATGCCAGCATACCAGTTCCTTCACTAATTTAAAGAACACTAACACCTCCTACTTACCCTCTTACTTTACACTTGCCAGGAAATTCTAATGGCTTCTAAGAATGTTCTCCTTGGTTCATGAGCTAACAGATTCGATCCATCCTACATGTCATGTTCATGGAGGTGGACATGATAGCTGATACCAGGACGTCTGAATACTGACTCCTGGGACTTCCTTTTTTTTCACTCTTTCAAACTAAGATAGGCAAAATACATACACTACAGAAGATTAACTTGTGCAGTGGGAGGTGTTTAATAGTGATGATCGAGCACCCCGATGCTCGGGTGTTCGGGTGCTCTGGCCGACCGCCCCCGGAGGCTCGAGTGCTCGGCCGAGCACCCGAGCCCCATTGAAGTCAATGGGAGGACTCGAGCATTACACCAGGCACCCCCTGCTCTGATGAGGGGAGGGTGCCTGGTTCATAGGAAAAGGTCAGAAAATGATGGAAACACCACAGAAATGGTTCAGGGACAGCATAGGGAGGATGTCTGGATGCATCTTGGACTCCAACGTCGCTGCTGGGAACGATGTTTCGCCCGTAGTACGCCATTTTTACAGACTGACCGTAAAACACACAAAAAGGAAGATAAAAACTAATCTGCGGCTAGGCACACTAAACAATATGTGACGCTAATCTGCGGCTAGGCACACTAAACAATATGTGACGTTAATCTGCGGCTAGGCACACTAAACAATATGTGACGCTAATCTGCGGCTAGGCACACTAAACAATATGTGACGCTAATCTGCGGCTAGGCACACTAAACAATATGTGACGCTAATCTGCGGCTAGGCACACGAAACAGAATGTGACGCTAATCTGCGGCTAGGCACACGAAACAGAATGTGACGCTAATCTGCGGCTAGGCACAGTGAACGGAATATGTGACGTTAATTTGTGAATTTGCACACTAAACAGAATGTGACAATAATCTATGGCTAGGCACACGTTTAAAATGGCCCTTTTTGTCGCTGCGTTGTAAAATCATTGGCCCTGTGCACCTAACAGAATATGTCAGCTTGTCACTGCACTGTGAAATATTTGTCCCTGTGCACCTAGTACAATGTCACCTTAGAACATGTCCCCCCCCCACAAAAAAATGAAATTCTGCCACCCCCAAAAAAAATATAAATGCTGCCCCCACACACAACAGTCCTAAAAAGGACTTTTGGGTCTTGAAAGAGTTTCAACAATTTTATTCTCCCTACACTGACTTCCTGTGCATCTAGTATTATATGTCACCTTTCAAATATCCCCCCCACAAAAAAAAGGAAATTGTGCCCCCCCAAACAAAATATAAATGCTGCCCCCACACACAACAGTCCTAAAAAGGACTTTTGGGTCTTGAAAGAGTTTCAACAATTTTATTCTCCCTACACTGACTTCCTGTGCATCTAGTATTATATGTCACCTTTCAAATATCCCCCCCACAAAAAAAAGGAAATTGTGCCCCCCCAAACAAAATATAAATGCTGCCCCCACACACAACAGTCCTAAAAAGGACTTTTGGGTCTTGAAAGAGTTTCAACAATTTTATTCTCCCTACACTGACTTTCCCTGCCTAAGCGCATCTCTCCCTGGCTAAGAATGAGCCGAACTCGCGCGTCGGGTGCTATACAGCACCCGATCACGTGTTCTGGCCAGCCAATCAGTGTAATGCCAGCAGCCAACATGGCTGCTGGCATTACACTGATGTCAGAGCCTCCCCGCACATTTATTGGCTGCGCAGCAGCCGCGAAACGTGCGGGGAGGAGACCCGAACATGGCGGGCGAGCACATGCGGTACTCGTACGAGTACCGCCATGTGCCGAGCAGAGCGATGCTCGAGCCGAACCGAGCTTCGGCCGAGCATGCTCGCTCATCACTAGTGTTTAAGTCTAGTGGTCACCTCTATTAACATGACATCCAGGACTGACTGAAAATGTTAACTTTTACACAAGGATACAATTCATATGGGCCATTGGAATTTTTTGGTATACAATTAATTGGTGATAGTGTTCCTTTATAGGAAGAGCTGGAGCAAGTTTAGGGCAAATAAACGGTATCATAAACAACATCATAAACAACAACAATAAAAATGATAACTAATTTAAATAGGGATTTAACCACTTAATGCTAAAGGGGTATCTAATACATTGTGAGGGTTCTCAATGCTTTGGGTACCTCTCTAGCACACAAGACTTCAAACACCCTATTTAAAAAAAGAGGGTTTGGAACACTTTTTTTTACTATGGTATAGTTAGTTTGCTCTAGAATTTCTCCTCTTTTTTGTGCATATAATTATACATGTCTTGAGATCACAAAGGCAAAAGCCTATTCTGAGGACTTCTGCGGAAGATAAACATGTAGCTGTTGTTATACCATTGGCTAGTAAGGCCATAAGAGTAAATGACACTTTGTTATCGTTAGTGAATGATAGTTTCTTTTCCTCAAATGTTCATGAAAAGGAAAGGCTAACTAGAACTGTCCTACACAGTTTTCCAAAATGGCTGCCACCAGGATGTTTATTTTTAGCAATTTTTAGAAACAAGCTCTTATAATTCAACAGGAATAAAAATAATTTTCTTACTAAATGTTTGCAAATCTGTTCTTGATGACTTTATAAGATAGCACAATTCTAAATAATTATTTTTTATTTCTGTATTATTATGCATCATATTGAATATATTAACATATCATTTTCTATATATATTTGTAGTGAAAAAGATGAACAATTGCTAATTTCCATTCCACTGGACTTTATTTATTTTGCTTTTTTGTTCCAGTCATAACAGAAGAGGAGTACTATTTTTGTATAGACCATGAAAGGACAGACTGCTGGCATGACTTTAATAATCATAAACAGATAACAGGCAAATAAAATGATTTGTACAGAATAAGCAGGACTTCCACATAACAGACCAATAGAGGGAGGAGCAGAGTCAGTAAAGAGACTGCTTTTGAAATAAATAAAACTGGCTCATATTGCACATTCAGACAGAACCCTTTGTAAATCAATACGTGATGAATAAACCTACTGGAAATCTACAAGGATTAATCACTGCTCATTAATCATAGTACCATTGGACTGTGCTTTCATTATTTGAGTGAAACATTTTTTCTCCAATTTCACATTTTTTTGCAGCCATAACAAATTGAATAAGAGGATTTAAGAAGGAAGTACAGTTTTTCTGTTTTTTGACTGATAGTATAATAGATAATATTTCAGTGTTAATTAATTCATTAATTATATAGTTATAAAATATAGTACCAGATTCTATATAAAACAAAGGTTTACCTATTTTTACTTCTTGGATGCTAGAAATGTCTCCAGCACATTGCAAACAATGGGGGAGATTCACTATGAGGTGATAAAGTGGAGATGGCTTCTCCAGTTTATCACTATTCTAATTTCTATGTTATTCTATGGAGCCTATGCACTAAGATTTCTTCCGTTTTGGAGACCTTAGAGCTTAGGTTCTATAGAATAACATAGGAACTGGAGAAGTGATTAACTGTTTGTGTGTGTGTGATTCACTAAGGTTATAAAAAGGTGATAAAGTGGAGATGACTTATCCAGTTTATCACTTCTCCAGTTCCTATGTTATTCTATGGAGCCTATGTACTATGATTTCTTCATATTTGGAGATCTTAGTGTATTGGCTCTATAAAATAACATAGGAACTGGAGAAGTGATAAACTGGAGAATTCATCTCCACTTTATCTCCACTTTATCACCCCTTTATCATTGTTTACTGAATCGCTCCCCTTAAGTTATCGCCGCTTTATCACCTCTTTATCACCGCTTAGTGAATCTCCCCCAATCTGATTCAAATTAAGTCTTTTTTATTGGTTTTACTTGTTGATTGCACACTAATAGCAAGATATCAAAGCGGAACTACCACCCGACACAATCTTTAGCTTCACTAAGTCCCCATCTGGTGACTAGCTGCTTAGTAGCGCTAGTCGCCAGAATAATTACCTTAGTTAATAGATTTCTGCTCTCTTCCATGGGAGACAGGCAGGACAGAGCGTGGACATCTTGCCATTGTGACGTCAGCGCGCCTCTTAGACCCGACTGGGACTCACAGAGCAGGCGCGCGGACATCACAATGGCAAGATGTTCGTGCTCAGTCCTGCCTGTCACCCATGGAAGAGAGCAGAAATCTATTAAATAAGGTAATTATAGACGTCCATGATGGCGGACGTGTTATCCAAGAGCTCAGGAGCCCTTTTCTTGCTTTGATCGCGTTACACAAGCTACCTTATAGCTTTGGATGGATGTTTTGCTACATTGCCTTCCCTGGTTTCTCTGGTTCCCTTATGACCGGGAAGAAGAAGAAGTCACTGCCTATTGGTACCTATTTCGGTGCTGGAACTCCACTCCGAGGAAAGAGTGCGAACCTACCTACTCTGACCTCGCCTACTTGCGACATGTCAGATACGGAACATTCTGGGACTCTCCCTCGTACCGCATCTGATGCACCGCGGGGAGACCTCCCAACCAGAAGTGATATGGAATGTCTCATGTTCTCTATATGAAATTCCATTAAGACTGATATTGCGGACTTACGCATTGACCTTCACTCCCTGGGCTCCCGTGTGGGGGACCTGGAGGAATCACAAAGCTCCCTAGCAACAGCCAGGATTGCCTGCAGCAAAGGCTGATTTACCAAGAGGAGACCATAGATTTCCTCAAAGCCCAGGTAGATGATTTGGAGAATCTGAGTAAGAGGTCTAACATTCGCAGAAGCGGTCTCCCAGAGATGATTCCCCCTGCCATGCTGACACAAACCCTACAGGAAGCTTTTGGCAAGCTTATTGATGCTCCCGTTGACACCATTCATTTAGAAAGAGCTCACAGGGCAATATGCCCCGCAGCCAACTGGGGGATAGGCCCGGGAATGTTGTTTGCCGCCTACACTCATTCAGACAAAAAGAATTGATCATGACCCGGGCCAGTGATTCGGGCCCGATGCCAGTTGCGGATGCCCAGATTTCCCTTTTCCAAGACCTGTCTCTACGTACTTTACAACAGAGACAACACATGAAGCCACTGGCGGATGAGCTGAGGAATTGCCATATCCCCTACCGCTGGGGATTCCCTTTTGCTATGGTGATCACGTATGAGGGCTGCACATACAACATCCGAAAGGCGGAGGAGGTACAGGACTTTTGCAAGCTTCTGAACTTTTCTCAGATCCCAGATCTGGTGGATCCCTTTCGCCCAGCTCCTCCGCTCACGGTACCCCTCACCAGACGTGAGAGATGGCCGACTGCTCCTCGAGAACGTGTTCCAGTAGAATCCCCTGCCACAGCTATGGACACTTGAGGAGACTTCGGGTTTCCTTTTTTCCCTCCATTGAGGCCTTACATATTCTGTATATATTATGCCCTCTTTTGCAGTGTGTTTTTTGCTCAATGATCCCACCTGGGCTGGCTCGCTGGAGGGCTCCCCCCTGCTCCCGTCTTTGGGCCTGGGGGGTTCTGTCTGGTGACCCTGTCCTGTGAGATATACTTGCTCTTTTTTTATAGCCTGAGGCCTCTACCCCGTCTCCCTACTCCGCATCCCGGTCCCTTTGTCCCCCCCGTTGCTACGAGGCCTATGTTGGGACCTCTCCCCACCCTCTCATTATTTCTTTGGTACTCCTGTCTGTGTTGGCTTGCTGGGGAGTCCCCCCCCCCATTGGGTCCTGGGGGTGCTGTCTGGCGACCCTGCCTGGAGCGGGAGGATCTTTCTCTTCCTTATACCCATTGTTTATTTCCGCCCTGGGGGGGGGGCTCCCTGGGTGGCACTCCTTAAGGGGTTCCCCGGTGGACTCTTCCCTGGGTTGACTGGAGTTTTGGACTTGTGGGATTACCACGGTAGTCCCATGAGAGCCCTGTTTTGTTGACCATTGGTTACATTTTACTTTTGTTGCATTTCTATGCTGATTTGATGACTGCTATGGTATTCCACTGTGCTTATATGCCTCTGCATTGCTGGGCCCCGAATGGGTCGTCTGGTTTGGCTCGGCAGCCACTGCTCACACCTCTCAGCCCTGTTTCAGCTTTATTGTATCTCATGGTTGAGCATTTGAGGTCACCGTCCTTATCTGGGAGGTTGAGCTGTGTCCATCCGATTCCTGACCCATCCTGCTAACCCTACTGTTCTCTACCTGGGTTCTCAGGCCTGCACCTGTTACCTATTCTCCACTGCTCTTCGTGGAGCTTCTCGATTCTGTACCTTACCGCTCATTAACTCTTTTCTTCCCCCTTCTCCTTTCCTGTTGTACCATCCCCTAACAAAAACAAGGGAGTTTTTGAAACCTTATATTACAGTTGGTTTGCTCCTGAATTGTGCCACTTCTTTTTAGCACATCAGCCTCAGCATTTGCAATTTTATGAGCTTTTTGAGTAAAAAAAATTGTGACATTTTTGTCATTTTGTGAAAATTAAAAACAGATAAATATTAACCCTTTAACTCTCTGAGTGCCAGGGGGTTATTAAGAACCAGAAGTGTACACAGTGTATTACTTAGCACTCATCTAGTCTTTAACCACTTCACATCCAGTGACATGCCAGGACCGTCACGGCTGTCCGGCACTTAAGGACCAGTGATGGTCCTTGCACTTTTTACTCACAGCGATCCTGCAGGAGTGCGGTGAGTAATAGCAGGGACTGAAATTGATCGATCCAAGACCGGAGCAATCTCTTTCAGTCCCCCGTTTGGCGTGCTGGCACACATGATTAGTCACGTGGGATGGCACGTCAGACTTTCCTATCTGGTCGTTAAAGGATCACACGCCCCGGGACCGCTGGTCCTTAAAGAGTTAAAGGCTTAATGAATTTCAAATATTAAAAGTACACACAAAATGAACAATTAGCACTACTGACAAATTGATAAATGCACCACAATGATTATTATCAAAAATCCCCACATTCCTCATCCTAATCTACAGTGGCACTGAGGCTGATGTACTAAGGAGAACTGTAGTGTTCAGCTACCCCACAGGGACAAATTCACATTCTTATTTACTTAAATGGGGCTTTTAAACACTTGAATGTTAGCGAGATTTCCAATGCATTACCTCAGTATATGTTGGAGACCTCTGTAGCACTTAAAGAGATAGTAATACTTAGTTTTGTCAATATTTTATTTTGTAGGCTTTAAAAAAACATGAAGAACGGTATAAGTCTTATCTCTCAAACCTTTATGGTTTGAGAGATATTCACAAGCAAAGTTTCCCCTCCCACCCCTTTTACCTAGTGTAAGCCATCTCTTCTCAGATGTGGAATGCAGTCCATAGACCAGATAGATAACAGCAGGGGACAATCTTCTTCCTATGAGAATAATGAAAGCCCTGCCCCCCTTGACAAGTTTCTTCAGGTTTTTCCCTTATCTTAATTGAAAATTGTCCCTCTCTGCAATCTACCTGGGCACCTCCCTTCTGATTTGGCTGAACAGTGTTACATCAGTAAAAGGGGCGGGAGGGGGACACTTTGTCATTGAATTACTCTTGAACTACAACTCTGACAGAATTTAAATAACACTCTCCAAAGACCAAATACTATGATGATTAATTAGATCTGCTTTTATTATGAAACATTACTATCCCTTTAAGTATTAATAGGCCAGTTTAAAGAAAATTTGGAGACATTATTTGACCCCCCATGGTGCAGTTGGTTTACTCCAAAATAACTCAATTCCTACTTCATGTATCAGCTTTTTGTCCCTTTTTCTGCTATAATGAATACTTTATCTTGTTTACTACTCGCTGCATATCTCATTCATAAACTTCTGTTATACAATTGGAATTGTCGGGATTACACAGCCAAGAGTAGGAGGCAAACAGCGCAGCATTGTGTCTGCAAGAAAGGAACACTTTTACTTCCCTTTGTGGTGTCTGTTTTATTATCAGCTGATTACTTGGCATTTTACATTTCATTCATACAGACGTATTATAGAGGGTAATTTGTGTGCTCAAGATTTTACTGGATGGGGTTTTTGGACTCAGTTAACCCCTTGGGTATCAGGAAAATATCAAGTGCATTGAGGTGTAATTTGTTAGAGTCTTTGTAGATTCTAATGTTTTAAAAGTGTAATAAAAAATTCCTGAAAAGAAAAAAAATATTTTTATGATTCTATCAATTTTAAAATGTAGTAAAAAGAGAAAGTAAACCTCATTGAGGAAATAAATATATTACAGAGCTTTTCTGCTGAGCAAAACAAGCATAGTTCTTCTGTCTATGACCAAAATTCTTCATGGACTGTAAATAGCAATAGCATCTCCATAACATGGAGAGGTAATGAGAGGTAATTCTGCTCTGCAGTAACTTTTGAATGAAGGATGTCTTTATAGTGGATGTACCCTTATCTTGCTCAGCTAGAGAATTCAGGAAAAATTTAAATTTTTCATAGTAGATTTTACTTTCTCTGTAATGGTAGAATTGCCAAGTAGCTAGTATTTTTCATGCAGGGCAGCACACATTGAACTTGGAGCCAAGATGGCAGGTACGTTTTTCTAGCAAATGTATTTAATCAGACAAAATCATTTAAACTTGTTTAACACTTTGAGGGCCAGAGGGGTATGCAATGCATTGCAAAGCAATTTGCTGCGTGCCCATCTGACACTCAAAGGGTTAAAGGATAGGTTATGTGGGAAACTTTATCATGGCAAATCACAATGCAGTGGCCTGTCTCTAAATGGTAACATGGGATCTAATCAAGTCCAGTGTTCAAGCTCACTCTCTTACTATCTAATTGCTGCTACCTCTGGTTAGTGATTTCCTCTGTATACCTGGTCAAGGGTCAGCAACCTTTGGCTTCCCAGCTGTGGACTACAACCCTCAATATCCACATGCAGTGACACAGCACTGATTAAACCGCCTGTTGTGTGAGCGCTTTCTCCCCTTTTGAGATATATACACCCTGCTTTGTTAGTTCACACAAGTGATATATATATCCTATATAATAATTGTGTGTAACGCCCGACATGCGCAGTAGACACTGCTGCGCGTGAGGCAGTCATGCGCAGTAGAGACTGCCCGCGCTGGCTGATACAGAGCTGGGCGCTCCGAAGGAGCGTCCAGCTCTGTATCAGCCGAGGCGCGGACAGTCTCCACTGTGTGTGATTGCCCTGCAACCGGCTGCCAGAGGCACTGTGGCCCGTGTAACGGGCTGTTCAACTAGCATATATATATATATTTTTTTTTTTTTTTTTTTTTTTTTTTTTGAAGCAGCTATCTTGAGCAATTTACATATGTGAAAATCATATGCAGTGCGTTTTCTATGGAATAAATAAATAACTTGCACCTAATCCTGTTTGCATTTGCACATGGAGGAAGTGATGACACACAACTGCTACTATTTATCATATATAATTGCTGACACAGGCAATATTTCATGTGACATTCATGCACCTCCATTGACATCACTGTTTATTGTTAACTAGTTGAACAGCCCGTTACACGGGCCACAGTGCCTCTGGCAGCCGGTCGCAGGTCTCCCGCGCCTCGGCTGATACAGAGCCTCTGGCAACCGGTCGCGGGTAGTCACACGCAGTGGAGACTGCCCGCTCCTCGGCTGATATAGAGCTGGACTCTCCTTCGGAGCGCCCAGCTCTGTATCAGCCGCGGCGCGGGCAGTCTCTACTGCGTATGACTGCCGCACGCGCAGCAGTCTCTACTGCGCATGTCTGGAGTTACACACATCTTGGCGAATTATTATATAGGATTGGTGCAGTAAAACATCAGCTCACCAAAGTTGCAGCATGCTGCTTTCACCTGCATCATGAGATATTTTTCTTTCTAAAATCCCCTGTGTGAACAGCTCCATAGGAAACCATTATACCACGCTTACATTTTTCTCCCCAACTTTTTCCTACATTTGATGTTCACACAATATGCCTTATTTGTTGATAAGTAATACTGCTGTTTCAAATTTCAGTAATTCTGGGTTAAAGGGATGCCATTTTAGATAATTTTGAAAGATATTTTAAAATCTCCTATAGGTTGCAGCAGCCATTTTTTCATTTAGGAAATACATTTTGGAGTAATTAAGATGCGTCACTTATCACTCCATCGCTCCACTTTTAACTTGTTGGATGGTTGCGGGATCTCCAATGCATTGAGAATCAATGTACTGGAAACCTCCATCCAAATGGTTATGGAAGAAGCAGTCACTCCCATTCTAATGAAGGACACTGTAAAGACATAGGGCTGTATGCAATAAGCTAATGAGGTGCAATTCTAGAGGAAAGCAACTGCACCGGGAGGTTAAATAAAATTCCACAGTGATTTAAATGTTGGCTTTTATCCCCTTTGAATGGTAGAGAAGTCTCCAATGAGAAGCAATGCACTTGAGACCTCTTTAGCATTCAAAGGGTTATAATCCCCATTTAAACCAATTATAATTTCAGGAATCTTTGTTTGTCCCCTATGATGCATTGGTTTGCTCCACAATTGCACTTCTTCTGTGCACTACAGTACCGTTAGTTACATGTTGTAGGAGATGCATTAAAAAAATATATACATATATGCAATCTACCAGAGTTACATACTGTTGTATTATGTAAATGTTTATAACTCTGTATTACCATATGGTATTTTTTTTCTTTGAAAAAAAGGCTCAGAATTAACCTAAATATTATCCCCTATGATACCGCAGTTGCTGTAGTTACCCTGCATGCCACTTTCTTAGGCCCTTCCAGCCTAATTGTCTGTGCACACAGCTAGTTCACACGCTCAGCTGCATCCTATATAGTTATTCTCAATAATGCATAGAGACAACATTTTACCCTAATCCCTGAATCACATTCTTTTTTTGACACTTTGTAGACATGTAACCCATAAATTAAAGAGCAGTGATAGTTATTCACTGATGCAGCAAAGTGAAAGCATTTATCACTGAACGCTCTTGAATCGGATGTACTAAGATGAATTATTGGGCAAACCAAAAGCACCATAACAGATTTATTGATTTAAATTGGGATTTTAACCCATGAATGCTAAACAGGTCTCCAGTGCATTGCTTGGAGACCTCTAGTATTCAAGGAATTAACTTTTTGAGTGCCACAGTTGGCCAGAGTGCCAAGTTGGCTTGCTTTAGCATTCCATCGTTTCTTAGTACATTACTATCACTCAAAAGGCAATGCTGCTGTTTTTTGATGGATATGCATGTAGGCATACCACATCCCATATAATAATTCACTAAAACATGTGTAACACCACCCACAATCATGTGCGGTACAGACTACTGTGCGTGCTGCAGTCATGTGCAGTACAGACTGCCAGTAACGAGGCTGATACAGAGCGGGGTGCTCCAAAGGAGCTTCCCGCTCTGTATCAGCCGCGGTGCGGCCAGTCTCTACTTAGCATGACTGCACCACGACAGGCTGGCACTGTATCAGCCGCGGCGTGGGCAGTCCGTACTGTACATGACTGCCCCTCGACCGGCTGCCAGTGGCACTGTGGCCCGTGTAACGGGCTCTTCAACTAGTATACAATAATTTATTATTACAGTAGCAAAGTGACCTACTGCAGTATGTACATAACGCAATGCTATTATAAGGGCACAGCTCTACTTTATAAATCTCTGTGTACAATTCAAACATCCCCTGCTTTGTGCATATAGCTGATCAGTGGATCAGTAACTTTAATGTGCCAAGCTAGGGTGAACCAGAGATATCCTAAAAACATGCACTGATAGTAGCGGAATAGGGTTGGCTAATACTGGAATACAATAACCACTTTGTGACAGTTTGAACTGTATTAACCTTTGAATAAAACAACTGACATTAGTGTTAGTAGCCTAGTTTTACTCAACAGGTAAACCCCTATGATAGATTTTTTTTCCCATAATAAATAGTGATGAGCGAGCACCCCAATGCTCGGGTGTTCGGGTGCTCTGACCGAGCACCCCCTGAGGCTCGAGTGCTCGGCCGAGCACCCGAGCCCCATTGAAGTCAATGGGAGGACTCGAGCATTACACCAGGCACCCCCTGCTCTGATGAGGGGAGGGTGCCTGGTCCATAGGAAAAGGGCAGAAAAAGATGGAAACACTACAGAAATGGTTCAGGGACAGCATAGGGAGGATGTCTGGATGCATCTTGGACTCCAACATCGCTGCTGGGAACGATCTTTCGCCCGTAGTACTCCATTTTTACAGACTGACCATAAAACACACAAAAAGGAAAATAAAAACGACTTTAGGCGAAAAATTGTTACCAAACAGTATTTGCTGTATATTTACTTGTATATCATCTGCAAATTCTCCCAAAAATTTCCTTGATTTTCGGAAGTGAGGCCATGATTAAGAGGGAAACGTGCGCAGAGGCAAATTCTCCCAAAAATTTCCTTGATTTTCAGAACTGAGGCCATGATTAAGAGGGAAACGTGCGCTGAGCTGACCATCTAAAACATTATGGGTGAGGGTCTGCTGCAGAGCTGACCATCCTAAACATTATATGCGAAGGCCCGCTAGTGAGCTGACGCTATAAAACATTATATGAGAGGGCCCGCTAGAGAGCTGACCCAATAAAACATTATATGAGAAGGCCCGCTGGTGAGCTGACCTATATAAAAATTGTCAAACAGGGCCCGCTGGTGAGCTGGCCCTATATAAAAATTATATCACAGGGCCCGCTGGTGAGCTGGCCCTATATAAAAATTATAGCACAGGGCATATGGAAGAGGAGGAGGAGGATGAGAAGATTAAGAGTCAACCATATACCAGTTTTTTGGGTGGAAGGGGTGATTGGAAATACAGAGTATTCCCATCATTGTAAATAACATATATAAAGTGAGTTTATGTTCCCCCGGGGCTTTCCTCCAGTGGAGTGGAGAAGTCAGGGGAAATCCAGGCCTTGTTCATTTTTATAAGTGTCAACCTATCAGCATTGTCGGTGGAAAGGCGGATACGCTTATCTGTTATGATGCCACCAGCAGCACTAAATACCCGCTCAGACAGAACGCTGGCGGCAGGGCAGGCCAGCACCTCCAAGGCGTAGAGTGCCAGTTCATACCACGTGTCCAGCTTGGACACCCAGTAGTTGTAAGGCACAGAGGGATCATTGAGGACGCTGACACGGTCTGCTACGTACTCCTTCACCATCTTCCAAAACTTTTCCCTCCTTGTGACACTAGGCTGCGCATCAGGGTGAGGGTGCTGGCGGGGTGTCATGAAGGTGTCCCACGCCTTGGAGAGTGTTGCCCTGCCTTTCTCGGAACTGCTGTGTGCTCCCCTTTTCTCCCCTTCTCGGTTGGCCAAGGTAGCACGTACTCTGCCGCCAGCGTTGTCAGATGGAAAACTTTGGAGCAATTTTTCAACAAGAACCTTCTGGTATTGCACCATTTTGCTTGTCCTCTCCACCGGAGGAATGAGAGATGAGAAATTCTCTTTGTAGCGGGGGTCCAGAAGGGTGAACACCCAGTAATCCGTGTTGTTTAAAATGCGTATAACGCGTGGGTCACGGGAAAGGCAGCCTAACATAAAGTCAGCCATGTGTGCCAGAGTACCAACAGTCAAGATTTCGCTGTCCTCACCAGGAGGATGACTCTCAATATCCTCATCCTCTTCCTCCTCTTCTGCCCACCCACGCTGAAGAGATGGAACTAAAGTTCCATGGCTACCCTCTGTAGCGGAGGCAACCGTGTCTTCCTCCTCCTCCTCCTCCTCCTCCTCCTCCTCCGCCTCCTCCAATTGTCGCTGAGAAGACGAAGTGAGGGTGCTCTGGCTATCACCTTGTGTAAGCTCTTCCTCCCCCATTTCCACCTCTTCCACATGCAAAGCGTCGGTTTTAATTGTGAGCAGCGAGCGTTTCAGTAGACACAGAAGTGGGATGGTTACACTGATAGTAGCGTTATCGCCGCTCACCATCTGTGTCGATTCCTCAAAATTGCGTAAAACCTCGCAGAGGTCTGACATCCATTCCCACTCCTCACTTCTGATTACAGGAAGTTGAACGGAGAGGCGACGACCGTGTAACAGCTGGTACTCCACTACTGCCCTCTGCTGCTCACAAAGCCGGGCCAACATGTGGAAGGTGGAGTTCCAGCGCGTGCTCACGTCACACAGCAGCCGGTGAGCTGGCAATTGTAAGCGCTGCTGCAGCTTCAACAGGCCGGCTGAAGCTGTTGATGACTTACGGAAATGTGCACACACGCGGCGCACCTTGGTCAAGAGATCATGCACATTGGGGTAGGTTTTTAGAAATCGCTGCACCACTAAATTAAATACATGCGCTAGACATGGTACGTGTGTGAGCTTGCCGAGCTCCAAAGCCGCCACCAAGTTACGCCCATTATCACACACAACCATGCCTGGTTGCAGGTTGAATGGCGAGAGCCACTGCTCGGTCTGGTGACTAATCCCCTGCAACAGCTCTGAGGCCGTGTGCTGTTTGTCCCCAAGGCAGATCAGCTTCAGCACGGCCTGTTGACGCTTCCCCACTGCAGTGCTACACTGCTTCCAGCTACTGGCTGATGGGGGAGTGGCGCTGCGTGTAGAGAATTCGGAGGTGGAAACGGAGGAGGAGGAGCCAATAACGTAGGTGCTGGTGGAAACCCTGATGGAGGTAGGGCCCGCAATCCTCGGCGTGGGTAGCACCCGTGCCATCCCAGGGTCCGAGTCGCTCCCAGCCTCCACGACATTCACCCAGTGTGCCGTCAGGGAAATGTAGCGTCCCTGGCCACAAGCACTTGTCCATGTGTCAGTCGTTAAGTGGACCTTCCCAGTAACTGCGTTGGTCAGGGCACGGGTGATGTTACGGGACACATGGTGGTGTAATGCGGGGATGGCACACCGGGAAAAGTAGTGGCGGCTGGGGACCGCGTACCGAGGGACAGCTGCTGCCATCAGGCTGCGGAAGGACTCAGTGTCCACAAGCCTAAATGGCAGCATTTCGATGGCCAGTAATTTTGAAAGGTATGAGGTTAGTGCTATGGCCTGTGGGTGGGTGGCTGGGTACTTTCTCTTGCGCTCAAATGCCTGGGGTAACGAGATTTGGACGCTGTGCTGGGACAGGGAAGTGGATGTGGTCGCTGATGGTGCTTCAGATGGTACAGGTGCAGGGCGGGAGGTATGCGGGCCTGCGCCTTCGACAGGCGATTTGCCGGCACCGAAAACAGGGGAAGAGGAGGCAGTGGTGTGGCCTGCAGACACAGATGGGCGATCCAGGCGTTCCTCCCACTTACTACGGTGCTTGGATGCCATGTGTCGGATCATGCTGGTGGTGGTGAGGTTTCTAGTGTTCATGCCTCGGCTCATTCTGGTGTGGCACAGGTTGCAAACTACAATTCTTTTGTCGTCCGCACTTTCCTTAAAAAAACGCCATACCGCGGAACACCTACCCTTTGGCAAGGTAGATTTACGCAAGGGGGTGCTCCGTGGAACATTTGCGGGCCGGTTTGGTGCGGTCCGCCTTCTTTCTGTAGCCACACCACTGCCTCTTCCAGCCTGTTGCGGTGCTGCAGATGGCTCACCCTCAGGACTGCTGACATCGCTCGGCTCTACACCTTCCCAGGTGGGGTCAGTCACCTCATCGTCCACCAAGTCCTCCTCCACTTCCTCACTCTGATCATCCTCCTCAAGTCTTGATCCCACCACATACTCAGTCATTGACAACTGTATAACATTCTCCTCAACAAGGTCTTGAGACGGAAATAGTGGTTGATTTAATGGCAACTGTGTCTCATCATCATCATCATCATCCACTACTTCCTTTGACCTTAAATGCCGTTCACATCTGTCATCTTCTTGTGATTGGGTAGCCTCTAGAGGTTGTGAATCAGGGCACAAGATGTCATGTTCCTCTGCAAGCGTGCTTGGAGAGAGGGTCAAATGAAGGATTGGTGATGAGACGAGCTCCTCACTATATCCCAGTGTGGGATCACTTCTTTGACCAGACCGTGTATGGTGGGAGGAAGGATGATCAGAGTGAGGATTATTTTGACCAGACTCTTGGCTACTGAGAGTGGACTTGGTGGAAGACAGGGTGGTGCTTAACCGACTGGAAGCAGTATCAGCTGTCATCCAACCGACCACCTGTTCGCAGTGGTCGGACCTCGAGAGTGATGTCCTGCGACGCCCTGTAAAATTACACATGAAGCTAGGTATGGTGGATGTCTTTCTTTCTTGTGCTCTGGCACCAGGCACAGTTTCTCCGCGTCCTGACCCGCGCCCTGAACTTTCAGGATCACGTCCACTTCCCCGTCTCTTTTTACCCGCCTTCTTCATCTTACACAGAATATGTGACTTTAATATTTGAGTTTGAAAACTTAACAGTATTTCTTCCTATTCTGCAACTCTGCAGAGTACACAGAATAGGCTGCTAAACTGCGGTGACACACACTGAATGGAATAAGTGACTTTAATATTTGAGTTTGAAAACTTAACAGTATTTCTTCCTATTCTGCAACTGTGCAGAGTACACAGAATAGGCTGCTAAACAGCGGTGATACACACTGAATGGAATATGTGACTTTGATATTTGAGTTTGAAAACTTAACACTATTTCTTACTATTCTGCAACTCTGCAGAGTACACAGAATAGGCTGCTAAACGGCGGTGAAACACACTGAATGGAATATGTGACTTTAATATTTGAGTTTGAAAACTTAACAGTATTTCTTACTATTCTGCAACTCTGCAGAGTACACAGAATAGGCTGCTAAACGGCGGTGAAACACACTGAATGGAATATGTGACTTTGATATTTGAGTTTGAAAACTTAACAGTATTTCTTCCTATTCTGCAACTGTGCAGAGTACACAGAATAGGCTGCTAAACGGCGGTGACACACACTGAATGGAATATGTGACTTTAATATTTGAGTTTGAAAACTTAACAGTATTTCTTACTATTCTGCAACTCTGCAGAGTACACAGAATAGGCTGCTAAACGGCGGTGAAACACACTGAATGGAATATGTGACTTTAATATTTGAGTTTGAAAACTTAACAGTATTTCTTACTATTCTGCAACTCTGCAGAGTACACAGAATAGGCTGCTAAACGGCGGTGAAACACACTGAATGGAATATGTGACTTTAATATTTGAGTTTGAAAACTTAACAGTATTTCTTCCTATTCTGCAACTGTGCAGAGTACACAGAATAGGCTGCTAAACGGCGGTGACACACACTGAATGGAATATGTGACTTTAATATTTGAGTTTGAAAACTTAACAGTATTTCTTACTATTCTGCAACTCTGCAGAGTACACAGAATAGGCTGCTAAACGGCGGTGAAACACACTGAATGGAATATGTGACTTTGATATTTGAGTTTGAAAACTTAACAGTATTTCTTCCTATTCTGCAACTGTGCAGAGTACACAGAATAGGCTGCTAAACGGCGGTGACACACACTGAATGGAATATGTGACTTTAATATTTGAGTTTGAAAACTTAACAGTATTTCTTACTATTCTGCAACTCTGCAGAGTACACAGAATAGGCTGCTAAACGGCGGTGATACACACTGAATGGAATATGTGACTTTGATATTTGAGTTTGAAAACTTAACACTATTTCTTACTATTCTGCAACTCTGCAGAGTACACAGAATAGGCTGCTAAACGGCGGTGAAACACACTGAATGGAATATGTGACTTTAATATTTGAGTTTGAAAACTTAACAGTATTTCTTACTATTCTGCAACTCTGCAGAGTACACAGAATAGGCTGCTAAACGGCGGTGAAACACACTGAATGGAATATGTGACTTTGATATTTGAGTTTTGAAAACTTAACAGTATTTCTTCCTATTCTGCAACTGTGCAGAGTACACAGAATAGGCTGCTAAACGGCGGTGACACACACTGAATGGAATATGTGACTTTAATATTTGAGTTTGAAAACTTAACAGTATTTCTTACTATTCTGCAACTCTGCAGAGTACACAGAATAGGCTGCTAAACGGCGGTGAAACACACTGAATGGAATATGTGACTTTGATATTTGAGTTTGAAAACTTAACAGTATTTCTTACTATTCTGCAACTCTGCAGAGTACACAGAATAGGCTGCTAAACGGCGGTGAAACACACTGAATGGAATATGTGACTTTGATATTTGAGTTTGAAAACTTAACAGTATTTCTTCCTATTCTGCAACTGTGCAGAGTACACAGAATAGGCTGCTAAACGGCGGTGACACACACTGAATGGAATATGTGACTTTAATATTTGAGTTTGAAAACTTAACAGTATTTCTTACTATTCTGCAACTCTGCAGAGTACACAGAATAGGCTGCTAAACGGCGGTGAAACACACTGAATGGAATATGTGACTTTAATATTTGAGTTTGAAAACTTAACACTATTTCTTACTATTCTGCAACTCTGCAGAGTACACAGAATAGGCTGCTAAACGGCGGTGAAACACACTGAATGGAATATGTGACTTTAATATTTGAGTTTGAAAACTTAACAGTATTTCTTACTATTCTGCAACTCTGCAGAGTACACAGAATAGGCTGCTAAACGGCGGTGAAACACACTGAATGGAATATGTGACTTTAATATTTGAGTTTGAAAACTTAACACTATTTCTTACTATTCTGCAACTCTGCAGAGTACACAGAATAGGCTGCTAAACGGCGGTGAAACACACTGAATGGAATATGTGACTTTAATATTTGAGTTTGAAAACTTAACAGTATTTCTTACTATTCTGCAACTCTGCAGAGTACACAGAATAGGCTGCTAAACGGCGGTGAAACACACTGAATGGAATATGTGACTTTAATATTTGAGTTTGAAAACTTAACAGTATTTCTTCCTATTCTGCAACTGTGCAGAGTACACAGAATAGGCTGCTAAACGGCGGTGATACACACTGAATGGAATATGTGACTTTGATATTTGAGTTTGAAAACTTAACACTATTTCTTACTATTCTGCAACTCTGCAGAGTACACAGAATAGGCTGCTAAACGGCGGTGAAACACACTGAATGGAATATGTGACTTTAATATTTGAGTTTGAAAACTTAACAGTATTTCTTACTATTCTGCAACTCTGCAGAGTACACAGAATAGGCTGCTAAACGGCGGTGAAACACACTGAATGGAATATGTGACTTTGATATTTGAGTTTGAAAACTTAACAGTATTTCTTCCTATTCTGCAACTGTGCAGAGTACACAGAATAGGCTGCTAAACGGCGGTGACACACACTGAATGGAATATGTGACTTTAATATTTGAGTTTGAAAACTTAACACTATTTCTTACTATTCTGCAACTCTGCAGAGTACACAGAATAGGCTGCTAAACGGCGGTGAAACACACTGAATGGAATATGTGAGTTTAATATTTGAGTTTGAAAACTTAACAGTATTTCTTACTATTCTGCAACTCTGCAGAGTACACAGAATAGGCTGCTAAACGGCGGTGAAACACACTGAATGGAATATGTGACTTTAATATTTGAGTTTGAAAACTTAACAGTATTTCTTCCTATTCTGCAACTGTGCAGAGTACACAGAATAGGCTGCTAAACGGCGGTGATACACACTGAATGGAATATGTGACTTTGATATTTGAGTTTGAAAACTTAACACTATTTCTTACTATTCTGCAACTCTGCAGAGTACACAGAATAGGCTGCTAAACGGCGGTGAAACACACTGAATGGAATATGTGACTTTGATATTTGAGTTTGAAAACTTAACACTATTTCTTACTATTCTGCAACTCTGCAGAGTACACAGAATAGGCTGCTAAACGGCGGTGAAACACACTGAATGGAATATGTGACTTTAATATTTGAGTTTGAAAACTTAACAGTATTTCTTACTATTCTGCAACTCTGCAGAGTACACAGAATAGGCTGCTAAACGGCGGTGAAACACACTGAATGGAATATGTGACTTTGATATTTGAGTTTGAAAACTTAACAGTATTTCTTACTATTCTGCAACTGTGCAGAGTACACAGAATAGGCTGCTAAACGGCGGTGATACACACTGAATGGAATATGTGACTTTGATATTTGAGTTTGAAAACTTAACACTATTTCTTACTATTCTGCAACTCTGCACAGTACACAGAATGTGCTGCTAAACTGCGGCGACGCACACTGAATGGAATATGTGACTTTGATATTTTAGTTTGAAGACTTAACAGAATGTGCTCTAATCTGCAACTTTGCACACTAAACAGAATGTGCTCTAATCTGCAACTTTGCACACTAAACAGAATGTGCTCTAATCTGCAACTTTGCACACTAAACAGAATGTGCTCTAATCTGCAACTGTGAACACTAAACAGAATGTGCTCTAATCTGCAACTTTTCACACTAAACAGAATATTTTTTTTTTTTTTTGTTTTGTTTTTTTCCCCCCACACAAAATAACCTGCTGCCCCCACACACAGTAGTCCTAAAAAGGACTTTTGGTTCTTTTTTTTCACAATTTTTGTTTTTTTCCTCCCTACACTGCCTTTCCCTTCCTATCCTCAGCTCTCCCTGGCTCAGACTGAGCCGAACTCGATGGTCAGGTGCTATACAGCACCCGACCACGGGTTCTGGCCAGCCAATCAGTGTAATGCCAGCAGCCAACATGGCTGCTGGCATTACACCGATGTCAGAGCCTCCCTGCACGTTTATTGGCTGCGCAGCAGCCGCAAAACGTGCGGGGAGGAGACCCGAACATGGCGGGCGAGCACATGCGGTACTCGTACGAGTACCGCCATGTGCCGAGCAGAGCGATGCTCGAGCCGATCCGAGCATCGGCCGAGCATGCTCGCTCAACACTAATAATAAACTTTATTGATCCCTTAGTTGACTAAGACATGATAGAGTGGAAATGACTTCTCCAGTTCCTATGTTATTTTGTGGAGCCTATGCACTAAGATCTCTAAAGCTGGAGAAATCTTAGTCCATAGGCTCCAAAGAATAACATAGAAACTGGAGATGTAGTATCACTGGATAATTTAACTCCAATGTATTATCTCTTTATCACTCCTTAGTGCTTAACCCCCAGGTCTCTTCTGCACAAAGAAAGTGTCTCAGTTTTGGGGCAAACCAACTGCACTATAAAGGACAACAAAGAAAAAAAATCTCCTAATTTCCATTGGTGTAAATGGTGATTTTAACCCCTTGTATGCTAGAAAGGTCTCCAAGGCATTTTTTTTGCGATGCATTAGAGACATCTATAGCGTGCAAAGGGTTAAAAGCCTAATTTATATTAATACCATTTTTTATTTGTCTCCTATAGTTGGTTTGCCCAAGAATTGAGTTCTAGTTAGAAGTTTTTGGGGTTTATGCACTAAGGTGTGATAAAGAGATGATAAAGTGGAGATGACTTCTCCAGTGATATAACTTCTGCATGTCCTGTGTTATTCTATGGAGCCAATGCACTAAGATGGCCAAAGCTGGACAAATCCTAGTGCACTGGCTCTATAGAACAACACAGGAACTGGAGAAGCGATATTATTGGAAAAGTAATCTTCATTTTATTGCCTCTTTATCAGGTCTTAGTGCATAACCCAATTGTGTTTGATACACCTCTAACATTCAAATGTTTAAAAGTCCTGTTTAAAATGTTGCTTTCCCTTCTATAATGTAGATTGTTTGGCCCATAATTGTTCCCCCTTTCTATGTGAATCTGGCGCTAAATACATCTCTGGGAGAAAGTGGTAAGTGAGCAATAGAGCTAATGATCTCATTTTAGATTCACTTCTTAATGTAGTGACTTTGCTTTCACAACAATCAACAGCAAAAATTATATGTTTTACAAGCATTTGTTTTAGCTTAATCGTTTGGAAAAAAAATTCTAACATTAATAAACAATGCAGAAATATGTATTTAAATGCAAGAGATCTAAACAAATACAATTCAAAGTGCTAATAATTAAAATGCCAAAATCCCATATATAAAATTTAAGATAATTACTTGCTGAATGATAAATAACATAATGTTAAAATACAAATCTTTATTAAAAAATAATATCCAAACATATATAATTATAATGTGCAAAACATTATGCGCAGTTTTTACAGTTTTTATTTCGTATCCAAAGTGTGCCTGGTTTGCAAGCACTCTTTGTAGACCGTTCCAGTGAGGTGTTTCTTTTTAGATAGCGCTATTCAGGCTCTGCTGAAGAGCCGCCAACTGGTCGCACCACTGGGATCTCCTTCTGTCAGCTAGGCCGCTGATGTCTGTGAAAAGGGGAGGGAGAGGGAACTTTATAATTGTATATCTATCAAACTGTACAAGTTTGTGAGACCAGACTAACCTCAATTAATTCATTTTTTTTAATATCTACAATATCATTATTGGTTAAAAACAGACATTACTATCCCTTTAATCATAAGTTGACCAAACTATGCTACAAAACCCTAATTTGTTTGAATATACACAGTCATATAACATGCAGTACACTGGGTTTATAATTTCTGTGCAATCTGTATGGTCAGCACAGGAATGCTTTTTCTTTTGCTTTCACAGATATCACCACCCAGGTATGCACACACCATCTTGTTGATACAAATTGTGTGGTGTCCAGTTCCATTTGATGTTTTTTACATTGGGAATATAGATCTTTGTATATTATTTTGAATAAAGATTTGTTTTTTAACATGATTTTATTATTCAGCTAATAAATATCTTATATTTATATCAATATATATAATATATATATAATATATAATATATCTTATATTTTATCAATGGGAATTTGGCATTTTAATTAATGGCGCTTCAAAATTGAATTAATTTATATTTATTGTTTTGTCTTTTGGAGTGGAGGGATTTGTTCGGTTTAGCTGCCATTTTTTCTTGCCTATATTTTACTAATAATATAGACATAAATTTGGGTGCATAGAGGGTTATCTGTCTATTTTACATGCAAGACCGTTGTAATGAATAAACATTTGGGATGAAAATAATTTGGGGATTAACTTTTTTGTTGTTTGTTTATTCCAATGTATTCTTAAATTTGGCACTATAAAAGCATTAATAGATAATTTCATATTTTTATCATTATAACTATATTTGTAAAAACAAGTACAAGCAAGATAAAATTATTAACCTAAAAGGTAAAATGGCATACATTACATAATACATTATTAAATACGTAATGCATTTCTAATGACAAATTAACTGCTAAAAAACAAAAACAAATGTGTTTTGTCCATTTGGGTTACTTTAGGATACAAGCCTTGGTTCTCTTGAAAGTAAACATTATTCTTGGCTCTTTTTATCTTGCTTCTTTAGGACGAAAGCCAAAATGTGGGGAAAGACTATGGGCATTTATTTGCCATTTTACTTTTTATTATTGGATTATAGCACATGAGATAGTCGGCCTTTTTAAGTAGCAACACTTTGATAACGTCTAGTATAATCTTTTACTGGTTAGTCTAGCCAGGAGTTATTTTATCCAACAATGGTAAGACATCTGCAAAGATGGCAACAATCGTTACCAAGGCCTAGACTTCAGATCTGCCTCTACCTGTCCAACTGTAAACAAAGAATGGAAGGGGAGCTCAGGGTTTGCTGAACACCTTGGTCACACACTAAGCAAACTATCACCAGGTGTGCTTGCAGAACATACTCTCCATCAGCGTCCTGTCATGCATAAGATGTTTATCCAATTTGTCAAGATAATCTTTCCTCAAATAAGCCCTGGGTCCAGGCCTCAGAACCTCCTAAATGCAGACCGTATAATGTATCTCTATTTTTTTCACTTATTTTCCTTTAATCACTCTGTCAACTTTCCCCCGAGCTGAAAGCAAACTGAAAGCAATTATATCATTCCTGGCCGAGTTAGCATTTGGTTGGGCTAGTTCAGTATAAACTTACTTCAAAACGCCTTAATATCCTTTTCCAAACACTTTTTTTAAAGGATTTTTCATAGCCTGGACTCTTCAATAAGCACATTAGACTGCCACTTAATGACACTCAGGTATAATTTATAAGGTTATTGGAAAAGTAATTAAGACTGTTTTGAAAGCATAGTGGGGGTAGTCAACTGCTGAACCTTCAGCTGTTTGGGACTTCATCTCCCATCATCCCTAACTAGCCAATGACTTCTTCTACTTAAAGGGACATAACATAAAAAAATATATATATTTTGAAGAGGTTTTAATTCAAGCTGACCTGGGGTTGTCACAACATCCTTTAAAACCAAATACATATGAGAAATGCATGCTGCATGAATTCAGGGTCATAAATACAGCCCAGTAATAATCGCTATAGTCCTGCAGCATGCATGTTTCATAAGTGTTCCTTTTTAACAGTATGAAGTGGCAATCAGAAATTAAGCAAAACACTGGAGTGAAAAAAGGCACTCCCACTACTAGTGAATACTTAATTAAACAGTTATCAGACTGCAGTACCTCCGTGACCTGTCCATTTTATGGGGGAGCTGTTGCTACTGATGTCACTGACAGTAGTTTTCCATAGACTGCAATGGAAGTTGTGCCAACTAAAAAGGAAAGTCTGTGAAAGTACTGCACCCAAAAATGTACATCTGATCCGAATTAACCTCTTAACCCTTTGAGTGCCAGAGAGATATCTGCCGCATTGCATTGCACCTCTTGCCTATAAAACTGAACAAATATGAAGAATGCACTTTGCAGGGCTGCACAGAGGCCATTGCATCCTGCAGAGTGCATTCTTCATAAGTGTTCGGTTTTAAAGGGATGAGGTGGCAACCTTACTTGAAGGGTTAATAAAAAAATCTTGTAGAAATGGGAGTGCTCTTGTTTTAATCAGCAGGAAAAGCCTACAAAATATATTTTTTTTCAGGACAAGTGATGCTTTTCTTTTTAATATTGTCTTTTTAAATTGGGAGTATGTCTACCTCAATCATAGTTTCATTCAAAAAGTGAACCCTCTGCCACTGTAGCACTGAACCTTAACTCACCGAATGATAAGTAGTTAGTAGGGATGAAAAAATGTTTTTGCTTCAAAAGTGAAAAGTGGAAAATGGCAATTCCTTCAAAAAGAGAAATAAGTGATAATAACGAATTCCTTTCTACATGCAGAGTTTCCCACCTTCTATCGTCACATGCTAACATGGTATAAAATGGAGTATCTATGCTGGAAAAGAGAGAAAGCTTCTGGAATAATAGACACCACATGCTTGCCCAAATGGTATCCACGGTGCCACACATACTGACCATAAAGACCTGTCCCACTGGCAACCACAGAAGCACACATAATACCTCACATCATTGTGCCACTGGTAGCCAAACAACCACACACACACACACACACACACACACAATCTCCTCCATCCTTGTCCCACTGCACTGGTAACCACAGAACCACACATACTGACCCACCAACCTGTTCCCACTAATAATACACACGCACACACACACACACACACACACACACACACACACACACACACACACTGACACTTAGCCTTGTCCCACTGCATAGAACCACACATACTCTGATCCTTGTTCCACTGCTAGCCATAAATCAAGACATACTGAGTCCTCAACCTTGTCCCATTGCACTGTTTGCCATAGAACCAGATATACTAACAACCAGCTTTGTCCCACTGCACTGACAGCTAAAGAACCACACATACACCCCCCACAGTCTTGTCCAGCTGGTACATAGAACCCCACATATTGACCCACCAGCCTTTCTGTCCCACTGCACTGGTGTCCAGAGAATTAGACATATTGACCCCCAGCCTTGTCACATGGTACTAGTAGCCATAAAGCCACACATACTGATCTGCCAGCATTGGCCCACTGGCAGCCATAGTACCACACATACTACAACCTCCCCCCAGCATTGTCCCTCTGGAAGCAATAGAGAAACACATACTGATCCCCTGTCTTTGACCCACTGGCAGCCATAGAACCACACATACTGATCCCTAGTCTTGTCTCACTGCACTGGCAGCCACATAATCATAGAGTAAGCCTAACCCCCAGTATTGTCGTGGGAATACTCATGCCCATAGAAGGCATAGGGGCAAAACAGCAAAGTTCTTTCATGAAATTCATTGGCAGTAGCAAAGAGATAGAAATGTAATGTATTTCTATGTGCAGGAATTTCTACTGAAGAAGCAGCAAATTGCATTTCTTCTTTGAAAATTCCCACAAACAATGGAACTTTTTGCCCATCTCTATATCTCACACACATTGATTCACATCTGTTGAAGACCTTTCCAGCATCCAAGACGTAAAGAAGAGGACTTAGTATAATAACACTTATATAGATAGAAGTCCAAGTTAAAAACAATAAACTCTTTAACTCAACACATATACAACAGCGCTGGTCAGCTGGATCCCTGTGACTCCATGTAGTTTGGCTTTGATTCAGATCAACCCTTTCAGTACATTGAGAGATGTGGGAGATATAC
Organism: Rhinophrynus dorsalis; assembly: GCA_037306005.1. Classification (NCBI taxonomy): domain Eukaryota; kingdom Metazoa; phylum Chordata; class Amphibia; order Anura; family Rhinophrynidae; genus Rhinophrynus; species Rhinophrynus dorsalis. The sequence continues at coordinate 385,791,329 of CM074720.1, read as the reverse complement.
TACTGCTGCCCATGCTAGAAGATAAATGCCCTTTTATTTGTGTTGCCCTATATATATATATTAAAATTTAAGTGATTTTGGTTAGCTGTCAGGGGGTGTGGCTGGAACATGCTGAATGGTTGAGGAATAGCCCCCATCCTCCTCAACCAAACACTGCTGCCACTCTATAGTTCATACCAATGGGCATACCCCACTTTCATTAACAGGGCTGGATTTAAATTCCATGATCCCCTAGGCAAGGCACCAGTAATAATCTATGATTAAGCACCTAGTTTGCAAAACCTGCTAGATCTGCTGTTTGAATAGTCTGGTGTCCATTTATGTCCAAATATCTTGTATAATAATTCACTAGGATGTTTGTCAGAAGCTGTCATGTGCAGTAGAGACTGCCTGTGCTGCAGTCATCCACAGTACAGAGTGCCCAAATGAGCCGCGGCACGTTCGGGCACTCTGTACTGCACTTGACTGCAGAGCGACCAGTGAGCAGGGAGGCTCCGGGCACCAGCCAAGGATGCTGGGTGGCACTGTGGCCCGTGTCCATGGGCTTTTAAACTAGTTATTGAGTAACTTAATTGCTTTTACCACCACTGAGGTTCAGTTTCTGCTTTGAGTGAAGTTGGATATTGTTGCATTATGCTTGGGGTTGGCAATCCTGTCAACTGGCACTTGAGAGATTCCAGTGATGGTTGTGAGTGACTTTAAATGGATCGCATTTACATTGATACAATGCAAATTAATGATGCCGCTGACTTTTCTCTTTTGGCCTATGGGAGTACCAGCTTTAACATTTTTAGTGTATTTTTCGATTTTAATTCCCCTTTAATTTTACTGTTTGAGTTTTTATTCTTTGGTAGACTGTAGATGCATACAGAAGTTAGAATGGAAATTAAATCAAATGTTTACTACACAACAGATTATTGTGTTTATGTTCTCAGGTGCCCCTGCAGGCTTCTGCATGTTGGTAAAACAGATTCTGTTCTGGATGACGTTCTTTGAGTCTGTAGGGCCAAAGTGACTACAATAACACTGATTTTTTGGGATTTTGGTCATACTGTTGCACAATTGTAGGGTACAGTGATTGAGCATGTTCTTTCCCTTTATAGAGGTGTATATAGATAGATCCAAGTGCCTTTTACAATTGCAGTTATATTGGATCTAAACCTTACAGAAAGGGGCAGCAGGATGCCTTAATACAAAACTATTGTGTGCCAGATAGATAGAAGAGCACTGAACACATTGTAACAAATTGCATCTGATGTAATGTCATTTTAGTTACCTTGCCTTTTAATGTTTTTTAACAGATTGGCATGTAACCATGTATATATATATATATATATATATATATATTATTTGTTCATACAGCACTAGGGTGATGTCAGTGGTGACTACAAAGCAAAAGAAATGTGACAAACATACACTGAGAACAAATTAAAAGTTGTTCAAGTACAAATTCAAGGAGTTGAAGAAAACATCAATAACAGGCAGTGATGTAACAATAGGGGTCGCAGGGGTCGCACCTGCGACCGGGCCCGTCACTCTCAGGGGCCCGGCCGCCCCCTGCGACCTCCTTGCAATGCGCCCGCAGAACAGCTGATCTCCTGGCGGACGGTGCTTTAATAATGCAGAGCGCTGGGAGATTACATAATCTCCCAGCACTCTGCATTACTAACAGCCGCGCGGGAGCTTGGTTCCAGAGGTCTGTGCCTCATTCGGCACACCGATAGATCACCAGGGACTCGAGATAGGAGGACGGGTGGGGGGGGCTCAGTAGGGGCAATGTGGAGAATGAGGGGAATTGTGATGGGGGCATTTTTGAAGGGGCAATGTGGAGATTGAGGGGCAGTGTGGAAGGGGCATTGTGGAGATTGAGGGGCAATGTAGAGGTGGCCAATGTGGTTGAGGGGGGCCCATGGCAATTCTTGCACCAGGGCCCCGTGGCTTCTAGTTACGCCTCTGATAACAGGATGGCATGAATAGGCATTAAGTTCCTCTTCCTCTTAAGTATAGTTTTGTCTGCTCAAGCATTGAGTATAGGAGCAAGTAACAGAAATACTGGGGCTTAACCCTTTGCAATGCGTTCCATAACCCCTTGGCACTCAAAGGGTTAAGCGTATAAGAGGAACCTACAAGTGTAATCTCTAAGGTTGAGAGGGGTCTTTGAGAGTAGCCATCAGAAATTCTGGAGAATAACCAATGTTTGTCCTGGAGATAGGTCCACCAGGGATTGTTTGGTTTGCCCAGGGCGGTGGAAATTTGGGTTAGTGTAAGCATTCCTGAAGAAAAGAGAAAGGAGGCTACTGTATACAGATTGTGCAATTCTATAATTGGAAGGCTGGATTGAATGAATGAATGAATATGTTTATTTATATAGCGCCACAAGTGTACGCAGCGCTTTACAATCTCAGAGTTTAAACAATACAGGGTTACAGGTGCTTTTTGTAGAGTGAAACATTGGGTGCGAGGTCCCTGCCCGAAAGCTTACAATCTAAAGTGGTAATGGGAGACATACAGAGTACATTAGGGTCAAGTGCTGAATACAGTGCTAGTTTTCATGATAATAGAGGACATCAGTAATGTAAATAATTTATAAGAGCATTCATTGTACAACATCAGTGCCTTCTAGCATGTTGAGATTTTATCCAAGAGGTGCATTTTCAAGTGAGATTTGAAGGTTGTCAGAGAGGTGCAGTGGCGCAGGTTGGATGGTAGAGCATTCCATAGATACGGAGCAATGAGAGAAAAAGGTTTGATCCGTGACAGGGCTGTAGAGACAAAAGGAGCTGAGAGAAGACAGTCATTGGCTGACCGTAAGTGTCGGGATGGGGTATAACGGGAGATGAGAGTGGAAATGTAAGAAGGAGTAAAGGAGAGAAGTGTCTTGAAAGAGAGAAGTAAGATTTTGTATGATATCCGGAGTTTGATAGGCAGCCAATGGAGAGTTTTGAGGAGGAGTGGGGCAGGGACAAACCTAGGTGACAGAAGAGTAATTCGTGCTGCCGCATTCTGTATAGATTGAAGTGGTTGGAGATGGGAAGCAGGAATGCCAGACAGAAGAATGTTGCAATAGTCCATGCGGGAGAGGATGATTGCATGTATAAGAATTTTGGCTGTGGAGGAACAGAGGAAGGGACGGATTTTTGCAATGTTACGCAAAAGAAAGCGACAGGATTTAGTAATGGCATTAATATGAGAGGAAAATGAGAGAGAGTTGTCAATTATCACCCCTAGACACCGTGCTTCTGATACTGGATTTATGGTAGTGCCATTTACAGTCACCTGGAAGGGCGCTACAGGGCCAGGTCTAGGTGGAATGAGGAGCAGTTCAGTTTTGGACATATTGAGTTTGAGGTGTCTATGAGCCATCCAGTCTGAGATAGCCGAGAGGCAATCTGTGACTTTAGCCTGGATATCAGAAGTGAGTTGAGGTACAGATAAGTAAATCTGGGTGTCATCTGCATAGAGGTGATATTTGAGACCAAATGAGTTAATAAGATTGGATAAACCATCAGGGAAGTCTGGATTACCTATGATGGAAGAGAGAGAGAGATGAAAGAGCTGGAGAAAAGCAAAATGTTTTGTTCACCTGCGACCACATTTGAAGTATTTGGCCTAATATAATATGGGACTTTTATTTGCCTCTCAATGTTGTAGATCTTGTCCATAAAAGCTGAAACAGATCTATGGGGCCTAAAGTTTCAGATAATGATTTATCACAGTCGCCCTTAGAGCCCTAAGCAATTCTGAGCTTGCTTCCTCTGTGGTGGTGTTGGCTGGCATGATTGCGGCTACTTCCGCATTGCTGACGTCATAAAACAGGCACTGGCACGGACACCTGTTTATGGGTCTATTCTCTTTTGCCTAATTGGGTCCCGCCTTCTGCTACTCGTTTTTAAACTTCCTTGGGCCTAGGTTTCATTGCCCTTACGTGGTGTTTTCTAGTATCTCTTATGCTCCGCTGTGACCTGTGCCTATCTGAGAATCCACTCCGTGTTTGACCCCAGCTTGTCTGACTACCCACATCAGTTCTGACCTGTGGCTCTGGCTGACTACTCGCTCCGTGTCTGACCCCGGCTTGTCTGACTAACCACATCGGTTTTGACCTCTGGTTCTGGCCATTGACTCGCTCTGTGTAGTCCCCGGTGTGCCTGACCTCAGGCTCTGGCCACTAACTCGCTCCATGTAGTCTCTGGTTTGTCTGACCTCTGGCACTGGCTACTAACTCACTCCGTGTAGTCCCCGGTTTGTGTGACCTGTGGTTTTGGCTGCCCATTCACTATGGGCACTCTTAGCTTGCCTGACCTGTGTCGCTGTGTTCCATGGCTCTGGCCTGTTCTCTCTCCCTGTTGCATCCGGTCGTGCTATTTTGAGGTTCATTTACATTTAAGGGCACTACATTGTAATGTCAGCTTGCCCCTTTAACCATTTGAGTGCCAAAGGGATAAGGAATGCACTGCAAAGCTATGCATTCTGTACCCCTCTTTCACTCAAAGGGTTAATAATGGCAGCAGTTTTGCCAGCCACTGCTTAATGATTTTCTCCTGATGACATATCTATGTTATTGTTTTTTATTTATTGATTCTTTTGATCCAGAATCTCATCATTTAGTTATCTCTCCTGCAGATTTACAAGATGACTGTGCTTGGACCATTGGGGTCAAAGTATGGTGATTTACAGGGCATCCTTGTGGAGGTGGAAGAGAATAGTAATTTGATGTGGGATAAAGTAGCTTACCAGCAGGCCCAGGATGCTTGTCAGAGTCCCTCACTACATCTGTCTCCTGCATCTTCTCATCAACTTTACTGGTAGCATGTTGTTAGCATATATGGTAGTATGTATATATATGTTATATGTGAGCTGTTTTAAATGTGGTGCATTTGGATTGTGCTGTTTATGGATAATTGAGAGCTGTCATGTAGTGATTGTACAGAAGTGATTTTTGAGGAAACGCTGTACTGGCCTTGTTACCTCCATTGACAAAATGCTTGATCAGTTTGGACCCACTCAAGCCTAAGAAAGAAAGTGTGAGTAGCTGTTTGTCTTGCCAACCAGCTGATATATGTTACAAAGTTGTGACTGTGCTTTGCAAATTTCCTCCACAACCTGCCCGAATGATTAAAGACAAGTTAGACTGTTCCTGTGAGTGCTATACCAAGATCATGATAGCTGTGATAAAGGGCATATCTTTCTGGCCATAGTTCTCTAGTTTTCCTACTACTATGTGATCATTTTGGAGCTTAGGCCAATCTGAATTATGTGAGTTTTCTTTTAATATATTGCAGAGTCACCAACAATGTTGTCAAACACAGAGATGAAGCAGGATTCAGATTCCAAATATATAAATAATATTATTGGATATAGAAACATAGAATTTGACAGCAGATAAAAACCATTTGGCCCATCTAGTCTGCCCATTTTCCTACTGTAAAAACCTCAAACCTTATGTGGTTCTTGGTCTTTTCTTATGTTAAGGACAGCCTTATGCCTATTCCATGCAAGCTTAAAATCTATCACTGTATAAACCTCTCCCACTTCTGCTGGTAGGCTATTCCACTTATCTACTACCCTCTCAGTGAAGTAAAATATTCTTACATTACATCTAAACCTGTGTTCCTCTAGTTTTAGACTATGGCCTCTTGTCCTAACATTTCACTCCTTTGAAATGTACATTTGTCATGGTTTGGCATGAACATCAAATTATGGTGCCCCATGTTTTCTGTGAAGACTGACAAAAATGTGAATATTGTCTTTTAAATGTAGACATATGGAAATTGTGATGTACAATATGTTTATTTTTATTACTATAATTGTGACACCTAATAATATCTGTTTTTTATGAATTGTACCCTTTATTGTGCCCTTGATAAATTACATTAAACATGTTATGGGTGCCTTGAAAGTGCCAGATTGTTGTTAGGGAAGCATTGAGCACTTCAACATGTATTGTTTTTTTCTTTGATCCAAGGTGTGATGGATTGTTGCCATGCTGCTGGGCTACCCATATGACCACATGTTATTTTTTAGCTGTCTTACATATAACACTACCTGTTTATTATTCAAATTCCCTCCCTGCTTATGACCCCTTTTAGACACTCCTGAGTCTGTGGCTATACCTTTATATGTGTGAAAAACATTTATTCAGGGTCATCTATAATCATATTGCAGCCCCAGAAGAACTGTCTTCATTTATTCACATACTTAGCCAAATTCTTATTGATACATAGCACTGTTCTTAAGTTACAGATCACACTGTGTGTTTTATTTTTATTTCTTTTATGTGTCAACATTTAGATTGAGCACCACCAGTACTGGAGTGTAAACCAAATTGTGATTATCAGATTTATTTGGGATATTCAGAATTTGTCATATCCATCATTTATACCTATTTGCATTCATGGATCAAATGTGAATTTATTATTGTAGCGCACTGTATTTATCGATTGACATATGAAAAATGCCGGCTGCAGGGCTGCAGTGATTACTACTGGACTGCAGCAGTTCCCATGAATGAATGCAGCAGACATTTTTTAATGTGTCCAGTTTAAAATGGATGATCTGACAACCATAGCAATGTTCCTCAACATTAGTGCACACAGGTACCTTTTCAGGATATTCCTGCTTAATTATGGGGGGTAACCAGTGGAGTTGTCACTGCAGTCACTGCAATTAATCTTCATGTGTTTAATGAGGGATATCCTTAAATTCTAACCTGCTTTTTTGTCCTGCTGATTGAAGCTGAGAAACAATGGATTACAGTCTTAAGGGAGAACTTTCACCGCCTAATAATACCCCGAATCCCCATTCCAATCACCTATGGGCATTTATGGAACACACACATTACAGGGTTGTGCTGATTCCTATTCAATCCTGAAGACTGACAATTTCATGAAAGTCATGTATATTAACAGATAACTAGTCACCTTACACTTGGCTTACTATGACCAAGAAATACTAATGGGCCTTATGCATTTTGCCCTTGTGGCTTTGCTCTAGAGATAACAAGTTAAATCAGTGCTGGATGTATTTGTCCATGGATGCAGTCACGACAGCTGCTATCTAGAACTCAAATTCTGCTCAGTGCGCATGCTAATCTTAAGTAGACACATGCGCATACTTGAAACTGTCCAGATCTTCCCCAGACTCTATGATTTTTGGCTTGATGAGTGTTCTGGATAGTTACGCCCACTTCAACACTTATCTCATCCATTTTATGCCCATTTTATGTCAAACCCTGCCTTTTCAGCATCCAATTCTACCAACACCCTTGAAGCCCCACCCACATCATGACATAAATTGTATCATTTGGACACTCCCATCTCCATCCCATCTTCTTAGTATGTCTGCTTTAGTTTGAAAAAAACATAGAATCTGACGGCAGATAAGATCTATTAAGTCCATTTAGACTGTCCATTTTTCCTATTGTAAAAACCTCAAACCTTATTTGGGGTTTGGTTGTGTCTCATGTTCAGGACAGCCTTATGCCTATCCCATGCATGTTTACATTTCCTAAGTGTATTAACCTCTACCACTTCTGCTGGTGGGCTATTCCACTTATCTACTACCCACTCAGTGAAGTAAACCTTTCTTTCATTACATCTAAACCTGTGTCCCTCAACTATCATGTCTGCCTTCCTAAATATGACATCCAGGACCAATAAAGATGTTATCACTTGAAAATATCACAAGGGGGAAATGCATGTGGCCAGCAGGATTTTCTGGCCATAATGAAGTATGCAGGGGTTATTATTAAGAGGTGTTAATGCTTTAAGCATTGTTTTACTAAATACATTTGCTATTTAGATCATGCACCAATTTAACAGCCCTTCTTAGAAGCTGCACATGTTATGTTTTCGGTGGAGCGTGCCAGACGTGTGTAGTAAGCATATCTTGAACAAACATTATCAATGCTAAACAAAATGTTTTCACTCTAATGCAAGGCTGGTATTTGTTGATTAGTTGTATGTGCACCTGAAACTCCTTCTCTCCCATGCCACAAGTAATACTTATCAGAACACCTGCAGTTCCAGGAAGTCGGACAGTACAATTAAAGGGCACAAACTGAATTTTGATATAGTTATTAGGCCTTTTTACTTCTGATACAGTTCTACAAATATGCATTTCTGTAATTGAATCTCTGTAAAAGAGATGCAATTCTGGAGAAAACCAATTGCACTATAGGAAGAAAATATGAAAATTAGATTTGGTTTAAGTAGCTTTTTTAACCATTTGGATGCTTCTCATTGCAATGGAGATGTCTACAGCATTCAATTACAGATGAGCCTCATATAAATCAAGGTTATTTGGGGAATTTTATTTGTCCTCTGTGATGCATTTAGTTTACAGCCGTTTTTACTGACGTGGTGGGGTAACTAGTCAATGTGTAAGCTTTTTTTGGCTTCCTAACACAAACATATATTCCCAGAGGCTTAACTAGAAACTATAGGGCTCTTGTCTTTTGGGCCACCTTGAATGCTGGGCACGATCAGAGATGTACCCTGTGCACCCCTGTAGTTATGACCTGTATGGATTCTTTCCTATATTATATTACTAGCAAATGTGCATGGTGCTGTCTGTACAATTGGAAAACAGTCCAAGTCAGGAACATGGTAAACTGCCGCAGAGCAAGTCTTGCTGTAGCAATTTTCACAACCGCTAGCAGAGGGTTTCACTTCAACCCCACCCACTCCTGCGAAAATTGCCTCCCCTGATTCGCTGCAAGTGGCCAGTCTCCTCCACTGTTCCACACTGGGGCAGGTTGGACAGTGAACCAGAAATCACTTAGATATATTTATTGTTTTTCTTTACAAATACAAAAGTCAACTACTCCAGCGTGTGGTGGTTCCTATTTCTGCTTTTTCCAGGGCTCCAGGAAAATGATGTGATTGTCCTGCATTACCTTTAAATACAATAAGATAAGGTAACAACTTTTCTGAATAGAAAACCAGTGGGTGCTAATCTCGGTACTTTAACAGTGTTGTCTCTGGACAAACAATTAAACAAAATGTAATAATATATAGTATAGTCTACACGTGCATCAAAATGGAATTTTATGATTGGTTTTAGGGAGTTAACATAATAACTACCTTTTGCAGATGCTAGCTGAAAATACATGGTACTTAAAATTATTTAACACAATTGAATTTTTAGGTGTTTGTATCCCTTTAAGTTATTCCATATTACATGGATTTTTTTCAGCAGGCTGGGGAATCCATTTTTTTCCCTGCTTTTTATATCCTGCCTTGTCTTACAGCAGAACATAGCTTACTGATCTGGAAATGAGGAGTGCACAGGAAAATGACCTCCCCTACCTGCTGACAAACAGCTCATGCATGAAACAACTTATTTTCCATCAAGGTTTAGAAACGTTTACATATACTCTATACCTGGGAACATTTCAACATGTTCCTTCATTTAACATAAAACTAGTAATTTAATATTCGTGTTCTGCTCAAGTCACCTCTGCTACTGACACCTCAGTCTAATATGGTACAGCAATAATAAAGGCTGGGAGTAATAGGGTTTCCAGACTTTGTACTCTGAGGGCTTAAGATTCTGTCCCTCAGGGTTTTAACGTGTGTTATTATCCCTCTGGGTGCAAGAAGGGTGTGTATTGGTGTGAGAAGCAGTGTGTTGTGCACCTCTGTGGCATTCAGAGGGTTAATAGCCAGTATTTCCTTGTAGTGTAGAGCAGCTGAACTTTATTTCAACTCTCTCTCTTGCTCTCACTATTACATGAGCTCTAGTGAGTGTAGAAAGCCTCTCAATGTTAACCATAGCTTGCAACTATGTTTCCACAGTGGCAGGAGCATGTGAATGATGTGACTGTGTGAGGGTGACTTGTCATATACATCTTCAGTGTGTGTATTTCAGATCAGAGATATGCTTGCTTATCTTTAGTTCTAATGCTGCTCCCTGCCCTGCTGTGCTTCTTTGCTGCTGTGCCCAATATGTCTTTTGGGTCAACAGTGGTAAATAAGTCACTCACAACTGCTAATTCTAAAACTAATCTTCTGATGCTGGTCCCCAATCCATACTAAAGGAATAAATATGCAGTAATACTGAGTGTCTTAAGTTAGCCCCTTTTTATAAACAACTGTTTTGCAGTGTTTTGCTCACACTACCTGCACCAAATAATGAAATGTGGTTGATACACTGAAGTGTCTTCAATTTGAACATTTAACCATTGTAACCCTACAAACATTTTGCTCCAAAAGTTGACACAATGTTCCCTTTAATGCAAGACATTTATGAAACATTCATTCTGCAGCGCTGCACATGAATTAACAGTTTGAATACAAGAGAGATATCTAATACAACACAACACACTAGATTGATCTCTGGCACTCAATGAGTTAATACAATCCTGTAGTTTGTGTTTTTCTTGCTTATTCTGTTTACTTGCTCACAAGTGCCTAGAGGGATCAGCTGCACCTCACCGATGAGGCCCAACAAGGCCGAAATGTACTTCTGGGGGTTAGCTGCTTCCCTTGTTCAGAGAAGAATTGTCTGGTATTTCGTGGCTGGACTGTCATTTTGGCAGGACCTGTATGATGTGGTTCAGAATATTTCTTCTCTGTGTATGGCATTTGTGAGCTAAAAGAGATTGCACCCTGATAGCGAGGATGCAATCCCAGTGAGCTTTTGCATACCCTTGCAAGCTCATGAGCCTAGTTGAGCATCTCTGACTTCCTCTATATTTATTCTGTTTAACCCCTTAAAGATTGGTGACATGTAAGTAACGTCACCAGTGTCCTTGCCTAAAGGAACAGTGATGGTCCTGGCATGTCATGTATTTTGTGGTAATAGCTCTCCTGCGGGAGCGCTGTGAGCACTAGCGTGATGTCAAGTTGACCGCACCAAAACCGGAACGGTCGCTAACAAATCCCCGTTCTGCACACCAGTACACATGATCAGTCATGTGTGTGTGTGTGTGTGTGGGAGGGCTTCAAACTTCGTCAATGTGGTCCTTAAGGGGTATCCAGCCCCCAGTGGTGTCCGTAGATATTTTTCCAGGGGGGGAAAGCCATAATATGACCCCCAGGCCAGTCCATCTAGCCCCTTTACTTATATGGAGGAGGGTAATTGTGGGGGGGGGGGCAAGTGCCCCCCTTGCCCCCCCTCTGGACGCCCATGCCAGCCCCCGAATCACTGGTCCTTAAGGGGTTAAGGGGAAATCTGGTTTCTTTACCCAGGATGATTAACAACCCACTACTGTAGCAGTGCTATATTTTCCTAATCTATAGGTAAGAAGATAGCATGCTGAGGTATGAGGGATTGTATGAAGGTGGGCAGAGCATGAGAGTGGAGAGTGAATATATTAAAAAAACTAGGATAAGGCTGATTGGACTTACATATTTAGTAAACTGTACCCCACCACTTTCCATACTTAATTAAATGCATAGTAACCTTGTATTTTGGCTTTATCTGTTCTACCAGTGCATACTGTGTTAAAGTCACACTGCCTATACCTTGTAACTACTTATTTTATTTTATGTGTCTGGCTATGAGGTCCCCTGAACTATATTCAGAGAGCTTTCTGTCAGGAACTGGGAAAGAACATATAGTGATACAATGTAAAAAAGGAGCGCATGCACCATTCTGAATACTCAGTGCTCCAGGGATAGTGTTACTTTGTATTACTGCCCTGATCTTATGATAACTGATCAGAAATCTCTCTGGAAACAGATCCAGGGAGGGAGCGTACTGTCAGTGACGTAAATGTGTGAAAAACAGTAGGCGAAGATGAAAAAAATAATAAAAACTATAGTCAATTGTGTGTTATGCACTTGCAGGCTATTTAAAGTCGAAATAAAGGGTTGCTATCACTGTAATTAATCAAAACACAGCCTAGTGGCATAACAATGGGGGTCGCAGGGGTCGCATCTGTGACCGGGCTCATCACTCCAGGGGCCCAGCCTCCCCCTGTGACCCCCCCCACCGCCCGCAACTAGGTAGCAGCTGACCGGCTTCTTCCGCACTCTAGTAATGCAGAGCACCAGAAGATGGCATCATCTCCCGGCGCTCTGCATTACTGAAGAGACGACCTTTTGGGAGCTCAAACAGTAGAGAGGTCTGTGCTGAAGGAGGCACAGACCTTTCCTTCCGCTGGACCACCAGGGAGGTAGGAACTTGAAGGCAATGTGGAGCTTGGAGGCAATGTGGGAAGCAATGTGGAGATTGGGGGCAATGGGGGAGTCATGTGGAGATTGGGGGCAACAGGGGAGTAATGTGGAGTTTGGGGGCAATGTGGGAGTCAATGTGGAGATTGGGGGCAATGGGGGAGTAATGTGGAGTTTGGGGGCAATGTAGGAGTCAATGTGGAGATTGGGGGCAATGGGGGAGTAATGTGGAGATTGGATGCAACGGGGGAGTAATGTGGAGTTTGGGGGCAATGGGGGGTCAATGTGGAGATTGGGGGCAATGGGGGAGTAATGTGGAGATTGGGGGCAATGGGGGGTCAATGTGGAGATTGGGGGTAATGGGGGAGTAATGTGGAGTTTAGGGGCAATGGGGGGATCAATATGGAGATTGAGGGCAATGGGGGAAGCAATGTGGTCGAGGGGGGCCCATGGCAATTTCTGCACCAGGGCCCGGTGACTTCTAGTTACACCTCTGACACAACCAATCCCCTTGGAGATATCCCTAGTATCCAAGGAGTTAAATTAAAATGCTATTGGATAATACTGTGTTCATCGCTATATCAAAGTCAAGGTAAACCCTTTGTTTCTGCTTTGATGTTGTGTATGCTACGTGCAGCAATATAAGACATGCTATGTGTACAGTACTGTGTGCACTGTCAGTGCTTGCTAAATAATGCCGTGGCTTGTCAGGAACTACAGTTGACCAGGTGGTTAATTAAGTTAATTCTGTGTACACCAACAGGATGGTGAAGCCTGATTACTGGGCAGGGCAAACTGTCATCAGAATCATTTTGTAAGACTGAATGTTTATTCCCATCAGCAGGGAATTAACATGCTTGTCATACCCAGCATTACTCCTAGCCAGATATGACTCAAGCAAAGACACTGAGCGCGGTGTACTAAGTAGGACTGGAGCACACCAGCTGCATCATAGAGAAGAGTGAAACATTTCCATTGATTTTACTGGAGCTTTTAACCTCTTGATTGCTAGTGAGGTCTCCAACTCCTTACAAAATATGGTGTTGAATGCCTCTCTAGCATTCAGTGGGTTAAATGCAGCATTTATGTGATATATAATTTTTATTTGTCCCGTATGATGCAGTTGGTTTGCTCTAGAATTACACCAGTAGTTTTTAGTACATCAGGGTCACTGTATCATAAATAGATGGTAAAACTAGAACTCTATGTAATATAGTATCAGTAACGTACTTAGGCCTAGGGAGACTAAGCCAAGAGCAGCAGATTGGAAGGTGGAGCAGAATGGACATGGCTGTTTCTTTGGGCCTATATCCATTTTCTAAAGAAAATGCACTATTTTATAAACCTGTGCCTTTGAGGTTCAGGGCTTACAGCCTCCTCCTCATGGGCACCTTTTTTTCAAAGGGCATACCCAAATGGTCTTTCTCCATAGATCTCATTTCACTCTCTCTTTTAACATACCTCCCAAGTGTCCCTCTTTAGGAGGGACAGTCCTCCTTTGAGAACCTCCGTCCCTCTTTCCCATCCTGGTGGCGTAATTATAGGGGTCACAACCGTGACCAGGCCCGTCACTCCAGGGTCCCGGCTACCCCCTGCGACCCGCTCCTCCTGGTGCCGCAATCTCCCTCCGGCACTCTAGTAATGCAGAGAGCTGGGAGATGACATCATCTCCCAGCGCTCTGCATTACAGAAGAGGACAGCACGGGAGCACGTCGCTCCATCCCGTCTCTCCTGCCACTCCACTAGGCCACCAGGGAGTGGGAGGTAGGAAATGGAGGCATTGTGGAGGGTCTGGGGGCCAATGTGTTCGGGGGTTGGGGGGGCCCATGGCACTTGCACCAGGGCCCGGACTGTTCTAGTTACGCCTCTGCTGGTGTACCTCTTTTTAGGAGATCAGACTGTGTTATGCGTGTATAAGTGTATCACTGTGTATAGCAATAAAACTCACATTAATGTTTGTTTAAACTTCAGTGTATGTGTTTATAAATTAATCTGTTTACATAAAATTTTGGGCTTGCTCCATATCATTTAATCAGTTACACAAAGAGGTGTGGATAGTTCATGAAATAACCTAAAATTTATCAGTAATTCCCCACCCATCAGCCACAACTCCAACCACATACCCTAATACAAAAGTGTCCCACTTTGGCCATTTGAAAAGTTGAGGGATATGTTTTAGGCCAGTGTTCTCAACGTTAGTCCTCGGGGCACACCAACAGTGCAGGTTTTATATTGTATTGTATATTTTTATTTATATAGCGCCAACCAGTGTACTTGGCACTTTAAAGATTACATTTAATATAGAAGGGGTACAATAAGTGCAGTGATTAAGTGCTTATATAGGCAGTCATAAGGGGAACAACAGGTGAGTATACATTAGGATAAGAGGTCCCTGCCCTGTAGAGCTAACAGTCTAAGTATAGGATGGGTGACATACAGATACAAGCTGGTAGAGAAGGAAGTGCAGTGTTTGGCTTATGATGATAATTTTTGATAATGATAATGTTTCCATATTATGCTGTTGCTAGAGATAAAAGGTGCTCTTTTAGCTTTGATTTAAAGTTGTTGAGGGTTGAGGCTTGGAGAATACTGGGTGGTAGGGCTATCCAGAGGTAGGGGCAGCAAGTGAGAAAGCTTTCAATCGTGAAACAGTGATAGTGGTTAAAGGGGCAGAGAGTCGTCCACCATGTGTGCTGCGTAGTGAACGTGCAGGAATATGGCGGAATATCAAAGATGAAATATAAGGTGGGTACAAGTGATGGAGACACATACAAAAAACACAGTCCTGCGCTCCTCTATATACTGTGAACATAAGTGCCCTGTATTTAGCATCTGTAATAACTCTTAGTAAATCTAAGTGAAAATAAGTGAGAATAAATTATTAAATAAATTATTACAGATGCTAAATACAGGGCACTTATGTTCACAGTATATAGAGGAGCGCAGGACTGTCTTTTTTGTATGTGTTTTCACTTTTGGGTTTAGGCCTAATGTTAGGGGGGCTGGAGAACCCTATCATTCCTTGCTGCTATCTATATTTCTAACTTTATTCTTATATGTAATTTATAATATGATATGGATATTTTATGGTGAGTAAGCGCTGTGAGCTTTCTTCTCTTTCTCTTTTCTGCTTTTGTTTTACACAAGTGATGGAGAGCCTTGAAGGTAATGAGGAGGATTTTGAATGTGATGCTGCTTTATGACAGTGATTTTAAGAGTGGTGGGGTGAGTACAGTTTTGGAGGAGAGGAAGAGTATTCTGGTGGCTGAATTAAGAACTGATTGAAGAGGAGCGAAATGGTTAGTAGGAAGACCAATAAGTAAAGAGTTGCAGCAGTCCAGGTGAGAAAGGATAAGAGCAAAATTTGGTTGTAGAGTGAGAGAGGAATGGCTGGATTTTTGCTATATTCCGAAGAAAGAAGCAACAGGTTTTGGTAACGCCGTTAATGTGGGTGGAGAAGGAAAGAGAAGAGTCCAAAGTTACCCCGAGGCAGCGGGCCTTGTCTACAGGGTAAATTGTGGAGCCTTCGACAGTTATAGAAAATGAAGGTGTTTTGCAGGGTTTAGCAGGGAAGATAAGGAGCTCAGTCTTGGACATGTTAAGTTTTAAGCGACGATTAGCCATCCAGGAAGAGACAGCAGTAAGGCAATCTGAGACCCGCTGCTGTATTTCAGGTGATATTGAGGGTGCTGTGAAACATATTTGCGTATCGTTTGCATAGAGATGGTAGTTAAAGCCAAAGAATTTACAAAAGAGAAGAGGTCCCAGAATAGAGCCTTGGGGTACACCTACTGAGAGGGGGATCGAAGGTGAGGAGGTGTTAGCGTATGTCACAGAGAAAGGCTGTTGAGAGAGATAGGATAGAAGCCAGGAATGTGCCAGGCTGCAAACGCCAAGTGATTGGAGAACCTGGGATAGAAGGGTATGGTCGACTGTGTCGAATGCTGCCGATAGGTCTAGGAGGATAAGAAGAGAGAAATGGTCTTTGGTTTTTGCAGTGTGGAGATCGTTTGTTACTTTGAGAAGGGCAGTTTCTGTAGAGAAAGTGGGCAGAAAGCCAGACTGCAGAGGGTCCAGAGTGTTATGGGAGTTAAGGAAGGTATGTAGACAAGAGTAGGCTAGGCGCTCAAGAAGCTTAGAGGCAAAAAGCAAGAGGGAGTAGTTGAATGGGGAGGTGGGGTCTAATGAACTTTTCTTGAGGATTGGAGATACTATTGAATGTTTTAATGAGGAGGGGAAGATGCCAGAGGTTAGGGAGGAGTTTTCAGGTTGTTCCTGCTTAAACACAAGTGAGTAATTAGTGGCTCAGTCATTATGACTGATTCACCTGTGATTAATTAGGGATATCTTGAAAACATGACCTGCTGGTGTGCCCCAAGGACTGGAGCTGAGAATCACTGTTTTAGGCGTTTGAGTGCTAAGCATTTGCATTATCAAATTATGTGTGTTTCTTGTCAATAAAATGTTCATCTTTTAGAACGTTCTAGTAGTCTCTTAGTTTACATATGTTGCATGTGTTTGAAGTCTATCACACTCAGGTGTCCAGTACCAGTATGGAGCCGATATTACAGTTAACATCTGGGGTGGTTGGAGAGATACCATGGAAGACCAAAGGGTAAATTCATTTGTTTGACTGCTTTCACATGAAGCTGGCTCGTCACCTTTTCTTTGTAAATGTGGCATGGCCTATTATAAATTCGTAGACTTTCCTAATTAGATGACTGAAAATCAGGATTTTATTAAAGACACTGTGGTGAGTATTTACTACTCAGCAGCAAGGGTTAACAGTTTAAATAAAGAAAAATTGAACATTGAAACCCCCCCCCCCCATTATAACAGGTAACCAATCATAACCATACAATGACTATAAACTTAAGAACAGGTGATTCCACTTCCTCTTTTCTTTGATGTGGTTGATAAGAAGAAAAAATTCAGCCTTTTTCAAACAGAATGCCAGAAGGCCACGTCCGGAAGTATTCAGCCATACAATTGTTTATCCTGAGAAAATTTATAAAATTAATAGATAAAGGGAGGGTTAGTCACAGGGGGATATTACTCGCCTCCGTGTCTTTAATAAAATTCTGATTTTCCATCATCCAAAATCTACAAATTTTAAGGCAAGGAGGTTCTTATTATGCAAGTTTAAAGCTGTGTAATTACATTAGAAGATACATGAACAATAGGTTTGAAATAAACATTTTTAAATGTGGATTCTCTGGACCAGTCTGTTGCTTTGAGAATATCCCCTACGGATAGTAGGAATTTTGATGCCATAGCTCCTCGACAGGAATGGGCACCAAAATTACCAATATCAATGCCAGAGAGCATGATCCAACTAATCCATCTGGCTAAAATAGCAGTGGATACAGGAAGGTAAGGTTTGACATAACAAATTAACAATTGTTGAGAATTAATTGGTCTGAGTTCGTAAGTACACTTTTAGTATGCTTTCAAGCATAAAACCACACACAGTTGGGGATTCTGAGGGAAACTCGGGTAGAAGATTTCTTTAGAAAGGGATTTAGTTCTCCTAGAAATCCGAAAACGTACTCCATCAGGTTCGTAAGATCTGTTAGATATGTCTAAAGAGTGAACATCAGAGACCCATCTAAATGATATGAGACATAAAAGCACGGTACGTTTGGCAGATAATTGTTTAAGAGAAAGGTTTTCATTAGAAGGCCAGGAGTCTAGGAAAGATAACACTATATTGACATCCCAGAGATTAAAATACTTCTCAGAAGGTGGTCTAGAAAATTTTATGCTCTACATAAATTTGCAAATAAGGGGATGTTGACCCACAGGAACTCCGTTAATACAATTATGAGACGCCGAGATGGAATATCTATAACAATTAATAGTTCTATAGGCCTTGCTTTGTTGATAGCAGAATGCTAAAAAGTCAAGAATGAAATTTATATTGGAAGAAAAGGGATCCAGGTCCCTTTCCAAGTACCAACGTGTCCAAACCTTCCAGCATGTGTTATAGCATGTTCTAGTTCCTGGGGCCCAAGATTCGGAGATGAGGAATTGAGCTGGTTGCGAAAGGCCATCGATAAACCGTTGATTCCCGAAATCCGCCAGGCCAGAAGATGAAGTTGGTTCTGAAGTATGAGGTTGTGCGTGTTCCCTGCCGGATCTAGTAATAACTGGGGATACGGTGTCAAGTACAGAGGAAAATCTATGGACAATTCAAGAAGTGGAGGGAACCACGGCTGAGTTGTCCAGAAGGGGTTGATCAGGACCAGAGTAATTTTTTGCTTCCTGACTTGGAGAATTACTCTGGGAACCATAGCAAATGGGGGAAAAGCATAACTCCCTGTAGTGGGCCAAGTTTGGAGAAAAGCATCCAGGGCTATTGCTTCTGGATCCGGTCTCCAGCTGAAAAATCTCAGAAGATGAGTGTTTAATCTGGAGGCGAAGAGGTCTAGATCTAAAGGACCCTAGATTATATTAAGTTTGTTGAAAGTGAACCTGTGGAGTGTTCAATCGCTCGTATCCATAAGATGTCTGGAGTTCCAGTCCGCTGTGTAATTGGAAAGACCTGGGAGATATTCGGCTTGTATTGAAATGCTTCTGTCCATACAGAAATGCCAAAGCTCTTTTGCCAGAATTGTTAAAGTTTTTTGACCTTGTGCCACCTAGATGGTTGATATATCTGACTGCAGATATATTGTCCATCTTTAAAAGAATACAGCAATTCAATGAGTCTTTTGTAAAGCTTTTGATGGCGAAAGATCCTGCTAGTAATTCCGAGTAGTTGATATGTAGGTCCTTCTCGTCAAGGGACCATTTCCCTCCTGTGGTAAGCTCCCCGCAACGCGCCCCCCAACCTAGGTTGCTGGCATCCGATTCTATGCCCTTCCGTTCCATGCTTCCATATGTTGAAGCCACCAAAGAAGCTCTTCTCTCGCGTCTAGTGACAGGGGAACCAGATCTGAATATTTGCGACCTCTCTGAAGATGGAGAATTTTTAGTCTTTGAAAGCCCAATAATGGAGGGGTGCTGGGAAAATAGCTTGGATGGAAGCTGACAGCAGTCCCACTATCCTTGCAATCATCCTCAGAGAAATAAAATCCGCTTTTATTATGGATTTGATCTCCCTGTGGATATTTTTTAATTTGTTGCGAGGTAAGCGGAAAGTAGAATTCTGGGAGTCTACGGCAAATCCCAGAAATTCTACGTGATGAGTGGATTGGGTTATAGATTTTTTTGCAGTTTATGATGAAGCAGAGACTTAAAAGGGTATTGATTGTAAGATGAAGGTGTTTTACGAGAGTATTTTGATCTTGAGAAATGATCAACATATTGTCTAGATATATGATCATGAGAACTCCTGTGCTTCTCAGAAATGAAACTACTGGTTTCATTATCTTTGTGAAGCACCATGGTGCTGATGATAGGCCGAAGGGGAGACAAGTGAATTGCCAAAGGATGTATCACGGCGTCCGTGATTATACGACATTCTGACAATCTTGTTACTGGTGCCTTCCCATTGGCTGCGCTGTACAGCTCCTCACAGTGACAGCCTTTTTATACCCTGGGCTGTCACTTAACGTTTGCCCTTTTGTGGTGTACCTGATCCCTAGCGCTAGTTTTGTCTACTTGATACCAGTGTATGACCCCGGACTGCCTGAATACGCTCTTGTTACTGTTCCTGAGTCTGTGTACCGATTCGGATTGGCTGACGTTCCTTCTTCCTGTTCTGACCCGGCCTGGCTGACATTCCTGCTCCGTGTACCGACCCGGCGAGACCGACGACCCTGCTCCGTGTACCGACCCAGTGAGACTGACGACCCTGCTCCGTGTACCAACCCGGTTGGCTGACGTTCCTGTGCTGTGTACTGAATCAGCTTGGCGGTGGTTCCTGTTTCCTTTGTGCCTGTCTGGGCGAAGACCTGGCAGTACCTGCTGCTGTTTACTTTGCACATCTCTCACATTACTGTGCCTCCCTGTGTTACGGTACTCTGTTACCGTGTGCAATCCAGTCCGAGGGTTTTGAGTCTCAGTGTGTCAGTGCTCCTCCATACCGTTCTAGTGATCACTTGGTCTTCCTCTTTGGGTTCAGTTGGGCGCATCCGGTAGTCTGCCGAGTCCTGACCATAGCGTTCATTAACCCCTTCGGGGGTGGTGCCTCGTTCCACTACTTTCTACACCAGTGCCGCTATATCTCCGTTATTCTGTGCGGTTGGTATTCCCATATAGGTACAGTTGGGCGCGTCCGGTTGCCTTCCATTTTATACCTATACGCACATTAACCATTCATGGGTAGCAAAGGCACACAGTGGTGGATAGTCTCGGTAGGGCCTTCGTTCCTGGCATAAGCTCTGACTCGCCCTTTTGTAGCCTCCGGTGGGCGTCCACCGTTGCATCCTGCGCTCAGGTGAACCTTGCCTGTTTGCTGCTGCTGTTCTGTCACTGTCGCCTTCGGCTGCCTATAGGCGACATTGGGCCTCTGCTATTCTGGGCTATTTAGTCAATGGCTCCACTGGCCTTATTGGACTCTATTACACTGTATCGATCAAAGTTACCTGACCTGTGTCAGTATTGTGATTTTATGTCCATACTGGACCCGTGTGGGTTAACTAGCTTGTAACCTGTCCTGTGTCAGTTATTGCCGCTTATTACTGGACCCATGAGGGTTACACCATTCCTTGTGTGCTTTAATAAAATTGTATTTTACCAACATCTACCGTGTCTGAGTGTACTGAACCATAACAATTGGAGGAGATGTTGTTGATGCTTTGTGATGGGAATCATGAGATATGCGAGTTTTACCATCCAATCTGATGGCATAAGAAGATCTCTGAGGCAATGGATGCCCTGTGTCTTGAAATGATTGTAGAGGATGAAGGCATTCAGTTCCCTCAGATTGATAACTGGACATACTCCAGAGTCTTTTTTGTGAACCAGGAGTATATTGCTTATGAAACCTGGTGTCTGGGAAGAAGTCTGAATAATAGCTCCTTTTTTCAGGAGTTCTAGAATTTCTAAATTCACTAATTGGAAATCTTTGTTTGAGAATTGAATGGGATGGGGTAGTTTTGATTGAAAGGGTTCGGAAAAGAATTCTATGTGGTAACCCTGAACAGTTTGTAAAACCCAATGGTCTGAGGTGATTTGAGACCAGTTTTGGCCACTTTGGCCCACTTTTTTCCATGGAAGAGGTTGAACAATACTTACCAGAGAAGGGTCTGGAACGAGAACATTTTTTTGCAGGTCTGGGTTTCCAGGGTTTGCCTCAAGGTGGGTAGAATGGAGACGGTTGTTTGGTGTCATGGGAATATGTTCCTTTCCCAGGGAAGGATAGATCTTGAGGGTTCCTAAACTGGTTTCTGTAGGAACCTGAATTTCGGCCTGGAAAGCGACCTCTTCTTTTCCCGGCCCTGACAAAAACTCTGCGGTCAAAGACTTTCTTCAATGAGGTCTGTGCCTTGTCCAAGGCCATGAAGGTATTTACGTATTTACCAAGACTCTTAATGAAAGAGTCTCCAAATAAGAGGCCCTTGGCCTTGGGGCCTGCTTCCATGGCGGCCATTTCTGACAGTTTCGGATCGATCCGAAGTAAGACTGCTCTACGTCTTTCTGTAGACAGGGCGGTATTCATGTTCCCTAATAAGCAGAACATTCTCTGAGCCCATCCCCGCAGGGTATCTAAATTAATTTGAGAATGACTGGAAGATGCTTCTTCTATGAGGTTAAATAATTAAGCCAGTGGACCCACCATATCCAACAATTTATGCTGGCATTGTTTGAGAGACCTCTCAACACCCTTTCAGGGATCTCTTCCAGATTTCGCAATAAATTGTGCCATTTGTGGATCCATGATGGGGGTATTACATATCTTAAGTATAGATGGTCTGGGGCATTCAGACCTAAGTTTATTCCTGGATTTATTATCCAGAGCTTTTCTCAGCCAGTGATTGATATATCTGGCTACATGATCCTTTGGAATCCACTCAGAGGATCTCGGGTGTTTTATTAATTTAGGATCAAATAAAGGTTTACCATCATCATCCAAAATAATATCATCATCCAGGGGGACCTCAGTATCCAAATTAATGTCAGTCTCCCTAGGGTCGTAAGTACTATCATCTGATGATGAAGATGTGGATGAGTGTTCCTCAGATCTGTGCCTGATTCAGATGAATCCAGACAGAAATAATCAGGTTTAGACCTGTTCTTATTTTTCAGACTCGGTATGCCATCCTCCCGAGCAGAGGTTCTGGAACGTGGGTGTGAACCACGTAATATATTAATAGGTTTGTCAACCTTTTCATGGTGAGACCTGTTAGGTACTCTTTCAGAGGAACAGTGTTTTACCTTATGTTTCCTTTTACCCCCTATAGCTTCATCATTAAATCTCTCTGGAGATGAATCTGAGAGGTGTATATTTTTTGAAGATGAAGGGTTAATATTTGAATGAGACCTCTTTATTTTCTTATCATGAAGAGAATTAGCTAAAGATTTAGTTAAGGTTTTGGTGATCTGGGTCATACAGGTAGACATAGCCAATAAGACAGACTTATGGACTGATTGGTCTACAATGTCTTGAATAATAATTTCATTGTTTTTTGAGGTAATGGGTATCACTTCTTGTGAATCAAAATGAATTGAAACGTTATCTTCAATTAGGAAATGTGGAGGAATTTTGTTAGTTTTAAGAGGGGTACAAGGAGACACTAATTTTGTGTGTGACATAATGCCCCAGTATCTTGAATACCAGTATTTTGTAAAATAATAATTACATCCCTGGTTAGTTTTACACCAGGAACTGATCTCAGGAAGGCTGTGAGTTGAACCTATGTTCTAACCACAAGGCTACATGCTATGCAGTATATTTCACTATAACAAGAACTATAATAATAAAATTGATCAGTGGTAGTATAAGAATGGAAATTTTTTGTAAAGGAAAGGAGAATTCACCACAAGGAATTATATAGAGCAGGAGCACTAAAATGACCGTTTGAACGTTCCTACAGGCAA
This sequence comes from Rhinophrynus dorsalis, assembly GCA_037306005.1. NCBI lineage: Eukaryota > Metazoa > Chordata > Amphibia > Anura > Rhinophrynidae > Rhinophrynus > Rhinophrynus dorsalis. The sequence goes on along the minus strand of CM074720.1, from coordinate 385,768,227 downwards.
CCACAACTGGTGCCGGAACCTGAGGTAACTCGCGCACGAGCAGAACAGCTGGAGTGAGGGCGCCCAGAACAAAGATGGCCACCGCAAAGATGATTCAGTGCGTGTATCAAGTAGAGAGAAGAACAACGTTAGTGGAGGATGTGGAACCGCTAAAACCAGGAAGCGCAAGTAAGAGAGAAAGTGAGGTAGGGCAGAGCTGCTGCTAAAGTAGAGGAAAATATGGTATGGAGTTTAGTGCATAATAAGAACCTCCATGTCTGCCTTAAAATTAAGAATGAATGAATTAATGAAGTGAGGACAGTTAAGAAGCTTTGGTATTAATTGAAAACATACATTGCTTTTCAGGATCTGTGTCCCTATTGGACACATAAACCACTGTGGGAGTGATTCAAGGGCGACCTTTATAAGATTGACCTTTTAATACTAGCTTTTTTGAAAGATGCATCCTGAGAGTCTCATAGGAATCACTGTAGCGCTAGAGCTGGGAGAGGCAATATTTTTGCTACCCTGTCATTAATGAGAATTCAACTACAATTCGTATCATAATCAGCTGCCAGATGACCAGCCAAAGATAATGGCAGTTGTAGTACAGCAACAGCTGGGGAGCCAAAGGTTGTCAACGAATACACTGCTTCCTATGCAGCCCTGCAGTATTCATCTTTCATAAGTACCCACCTAGCTGGAAACCCTAGTCCCTAATTCTCTGGCCCTCATCACAATGGAAGGTAAAACTACTTCAGTTATTAAGTCATCCTGTGGCTTCAAATAAAAAGAAAATCTGAGTTGTTTAAAATAGATTAGATAATGTGGAGTGGAGCGCCTGTGATCTTGCTGTGTTTTAACTTGGTGGAGGATAGTTGAACACTGAGCAGATTGAGCAATCGGGTGAAAAATCACACATAAACACTGGCTAAGTACTGATAAGAATTCCAAAGGCAAACAGTAAATTCCTACTAATGCATAAGTCACCACAGTAAGATCAAGTCTACATACACACCCTTAGTTAAATATGATTTCATTAACTCGAGTTACGTGGCTCAGGGAAGTTTTTTTTCTTCTGATGCCTGTCAAATTAAATTAAGTACATATAGCCAATCAATCATTTTCAACAGTGTTTGTCTTTGCTAGGGCAGTGTTTTCAACAAGGACAGCTGCTAATGCCACAGTGCTGGCCTCTCACTACTAAATACACTGCACTGTCAGGTAGAAAGGTTGAAGATTAACAATCCATAGGGGTCTCTGAGATCTTAATCTTGATCCTGAGAGGGAGAAAAGATTGATCCTTTTAACCCCTTGCATGCTAGAGACGTGTCCAGTGCATTGCGAAGCATAACATTGGGTACGTCTGAAGCATACATCAGATTAAAGTATTGGAGATGACAATGGCATCCAAGGAGTTAAAAGACTGTGTGATTAAAACAACTACCTAGAAATAATGTGTCCCTTTTCCCTTCGCACCCATATTTAACCCTTTGAGTGCCAGATTGGTACGCAACCCACGATTTGCGTACCCCTCTGGCACGCAAAGGGTTAAAGGAATAATTTTTGTTAACCCTTTGCGTACTAGAGGGGTGCCCAACACATTGCTTCATAATGCATTAGGTAAGTTCTGTGGCGCTCAAAGGAGTTAAAGGAAAACAAACACTCTGAATACTAAACTCCCATATATATACGTGGGAATTTTCTGATTAGATTGACCCTGAGATCTTTGAAATATTAACCCTTAAGGTTCCCAAAAATTGAGATTCTTGGCAATATGTCTCTACTTACTCTATCCCTGAGCTGCTCCTCCAGTCAGTCTACAAGGAGCCCTTACCATGCTACAAATTAAAGATATCACTGCATAAACATATACATAGAAATGACTCTAATCGAGAGAGTAAATGAGCACCAATTGGTGCAGATCCTGCAGTAGGTAACACAGGAATCTCTCACCCTGAGATTTTAGCCTTTCACCCTGAGATCCTGAGAAAGAGATCAAAACCCTGAGCGTTCCCAGGTATGCCCATATCCCGTAACCTGTGCAGAAAATCCTAATGGTCACTATGAGTCAATTCTGTTTTGCATTGTTTTTCCAAAACGAGTCTTTTTTTCAATTATTATTGAATATCTTTCCATTGAGGCCCACATGATTTGTTTTGCAAGGCTTCTTCTTAAAAAGCCTTTAGTAGGAGGAGTTTGGAATCCTTCACAGTGCTGGATTTCCCAACAGACAGAGTACGCAACTACCTAGAACTCCAAATTTTGAAGGGTGCTTCAGATTTGCTGGCGACACCCACATTCTGTTCTGTGGGTGTGGCCAGAGTGATCTCAGTGTCCCTGCACCAGTTGTATACCACATTACAGGATATTATTTAACCCCTTGGATGCTAGAGAGATCATCAGTTTTGACAGTATCTCTACCAACCAATGGATTAATGCTTGTTATAGGTCAAACACTGGTTGGGACGGGGGGTGGGGTCATGTGAAGAGTGGATGTGTGACAATTGGGCGGAGCTAAGGGCATATAGAGTGCCTTGCCTAGGGAAGTCTGGGATATGAAAACCAGCTAATTAAATATTCATTTTGGAGAATCAGTCTACATAGAATTTATTCATGGTTGGTAGCCATTTGGATTTTGTGCTCAGATTAAGATAGCTGTGCACTTTCCAGTTTCACTTATGTGAACAATGTCTCTAAGGATAAGTTCACACAGAAGACATTAGAACAGCAATATAAAAGCTTATCACCAAAAATGAAACTGCTTGCCATGAATGGTGCTGTTCACATAGGAGATCTCTGCTTTGCGTAACACACTGGAATGCAGAATGCTACAGCTTGGATACATTCTTCTATGTGTACCTCCAAATTAGAGTTGCCACAATTTGCTCTTGCCAAAACTGAACAGAGGTGCAATGCTTTGTTTAAATGCAGAACCATACACCATTAGAGGTCAATTTCTAACTTTTAATTATTTCCAGTGAGAAGCTTAATGTATGCCCTGCAAGCTTTTTTATACAAGTAATGTATTGGGGACCTCTCTAGCATTTAAAGGTTTAAAAGGCCAATTTAAATCAGCAAGCAGCTGCACGACCAGCCAATTAGAATTAGTTTCCTGGTGACAGATGTGTGCTATAGCCAATGGGATTACAAGATCTTGAAACTGAATATTTTTTGGTTTCAGAACATCTGTGTCAGTGTTGACAAAATCAGACAAAGGAGCCAAAACTGGACTGTAGTGGTCAAATCTGGACAGGTAGCAGCTCTACTTCAAATTGCACAGTGAACTATGTTCCAGTTTACAGTTTGTTCACACCAGTGATATTGCAGGTTGTAATTCTCATTTCAGCTTCCAATAACTGACCACATGGGTGTTAGCCAATTATATGTGGATGATGCCAAGATCTATATATGATTAGATAGATAGGTAGATAGATAGATAGAAGGTGCCTTGGAACTCTATTCTAGTATACCATAATATTTGATAGCCAGTGTACCAACTGAATATGCTGAACTACAAGGAAGAGTCTCCATGTTGTGTTTCTAACATGTATATCCAATATATCTCTCTGTTGGATAATTTTGCCATTCTGTCACCTCCCTGTGAACTAAATTTAACCCATTCAATGGTACAGCACTCAAGTTCCTGCAACCTATGTTTCATTGATATGAAATGTCTAGCGACCTGTGTCATATTTAACTCCTTTTCACTTAAGGTACCATTAAGGCCCCTAATGATAGAGGACCTATGTTTCCTTATTCTTTCCTTGAAAGGCCTGCTAGTTTTTCTAATGTAACATATGTTGCAGGGACAAAACAATACGTAAATAACGAAGGCTGAGGTGCATGTTAATCTCCTTAAAGCGGAACTTTCACCCAAATAAAAATAGGTTTAATTCGATGGCTCTCAGTCTACTATTTTTAACGGCTATATTTATTTTAACAAAATCGGCATATTTAGAAAGTTATTTAGTGTAAAAGAAATACCTGGTGACGTTTTTCCGCTGCACACTACGGTACACTTTGCACCGCTCTGCTCTCCAGCCCATCCCCTTGCCGGCCAGAGCCCAGTAATAAGCCTGCATTGCATATGTAGGACATGCGCATATGGGCTCTGGCCGGCAAGGGGATGGGCTGGAGAGCAGAGCAGAGCAGTGCAAAGTGTACCGTAGTGTGCAGCGGAAGGACGTCACCAGGTATTTCTTTTACATTAAATAACTTTCTAAATATGCCGATTTTGTTAAAATAAATATAGCCGTTAAAAAGAGTAGACTGAGAGCCATCAGATTAAATCTATTTTTATTTGGGTGAAAGTTCCGCTTTAATATGAATCTCGTAGTTGGTCTGTGGTATTTTAATAGTGGTCCCAGTTCTCATGTGTTTACACGCCACACAACCACTACATCGCACTATACTACAATTGGCCAACCTAATGGGTTCCATATATTTAATAGTGGGGTCTGACATGACTAACTGATACCATATATTTTCAAACAGATGACCTATCTCTGGGTCTGTCAGAACCCACTAGTTTGACTGTGTGATGTTTAAACACATGAGAATTAGGACCGCTATTAAAGTACCACCAACCAACTTTGAGATTCATTTTAAGGATAGATTAACATGCACCGCATCCTTTGTTATTTACCCATTGTTTTGTCCCTGCAACAAATTTTAAATTAGAAAAACTAGCAGGCCTTTTATCCCCTTAAGGACTACATGACGTACTATGACCGTCATGGTCCACCAGGAGCGCTGTAAGTAAAACTGAGGCCTAAAATTGACTGTTCCAAGACTGGAGCAATCTGTTTCAGGGCCTAAAGCGGCGCACCAATACATGCAGCAGGTCACGTGCACCAGCGCGTCGCCAAGGATCAAAGTGGTCCTTACGGGACAGAAACGTCCCAGGACCGCTGGTCCTTAAGGGGTTAAGGAAAGAATGAGGAAACATATGTCCTCTATCATTAGTGGCCTTAATGGTAAATTAAAGTGGAACTATCATCCCAAATAAAGTCTCCATGTTGCTCCTCCTCTTTGTATCACATCCTGCTCCTAGTGCTTGTGGATTTTTTTCAATTGAGGCCGCTGGGGAAGAGGTATAATACCAAAACATGAAGTGGAATTAATTAAGAATTTACAAAAAATAGAAACTGGATGGTGATCTGAACAAATACAGCTATGACGCAAAGGGTGGAGCTATATGGACTCCTGCTGGTAGAGCATATGTACTTGTTTGCATGTGATACTTTCTCTTTAAATCAAAACCACTCAATATTTCTTCTGAAAAAATACATGCTGTTTAGTAGTATTCATTCATTTGAGGCATATAGGGGGCCTTATTTATCAAGCTAAAGAGATGCAATTCTGGGGCAAACCAAGAGCGCAACAGGGGGATAATTAATATTCCTGTGTTGTCTATAGAATGTGTCATTATGTGTGGAGGTGGAAAATCACAGTGCCTATCAAATAATTTAGGTATGGTATCTGACTGAACCATGTGTCACCACACTTCACACTTCCCTAGGTCACTCGTCAGTGCGGGATTCATATTCAGCACCCTACACTGGGTCAAAATTGGAATTAAACAAATGCAGAGACCAGCCCTGCAGCACAGATGCTGAGGCATCAGGCTATCTGCACGTGCTCTTAGATAGCAGTCTCTGAGCATATGCACTAGCTCTAAGGGACTGCCATTCCAAGGGGTCATCAGAACTGAGAGAACTGTTTGAAACACACAAAGGGAAGGGGAAGATAGGGTTAGCCATTGTTTACATGGAGATTGGGTGGTTTTGAACACTTGGTTTTGGAAGAAATTTCCTAATTGACTGGTTTGGATCTCCCAGGATGGAACTTACCTCTGGAATGGTCACTCTGGCCTCCAGAGGGATGAGCTGGGGAGCTCAGGCTTGTGGTTAATTTAATTCTCCAGAGGTGTGAGGGACAAATATCTGTTTACTGTGGCATTTGTGAGGATTCTATGTATTGGGTTTTGTGGGGTGGGTATAGTTTCCACACTTGCTCCAGCATGTAGACCCCACATTACTGTGTATCCTTTTGTTTATGACTTCAGCTCAATCCTGGATATTTTGGGGGAAACAGGACAATAATTTATGGCTTAATCCTGTTCTGGAAAGGGACTTTTCCATAATTTCCCTTGACATATTGGTCTTATAGACTCATAAAGAGTGTTTGAAAGCATTGTGAATCAACTTTTGGAGACTTATTTTTCATCAAAGAGGTTAAAAGCCATTTAAATCAATGAGTATTTGCAAATGTTTTATTTTAACTCTTTGGAGCAATGAGTTTGATTCAAAATTTTACCTTTTTAGCTTGATGAATAAGGACTAATATGTTACACAGTAAATCACTGACATTTTTACTTACGCTTTTGTAACTGACATTTTTACTTATGCTCTTGTAACTCAATAATGAACTAATTTAAAAAAACAATATATACTTAGCGTGTGGAGTCAGAAGTTTAACAATGCAGCAGGCAGACTAGGATTTGTTACTGAGGAGTTACTGACAGACTCAATCACAATTACCACCAATAGCTTTCCAAATGACTTCTTATGGAACATGAAAATTGTCATTTAAATGTCAGCAACCAACATGGCACAACTCCAGAGTTATTTCTGCACCAATTCGTAGGAGAAATCAGCCTGATCTGACATGGGAGCATTATGCATGAAACTGTGATCCCATTTAACAGCATGTAGTTGAATTTCCAATAAGATGGCAGCACTTAGCCATGTTACATCCCTGCCAGTCAAAATGTGATATGTTTAAGAAGCTTTACACATTTTGTAATCTTGGAACTGCTGCCAAATAAATAAATATTCTTGAGCACTTGGAGTGCATTTCATTTGTGGATAAGAGTACTGTCATATTTTTCCCATTGGGTGGGGCATTTTTCTGCAGACTAATACATTTTATATATATGTATATTTATCTATATTTATGTATTAGAGCTGGCAGAGTGCTGTTTACACCTTTGAATGGCAGTGGAATGACCAATACATTTCCATACAGGGGAATCTTCTTATCCATGGACCTTGGAGAAACACATAGATCTGTGGATTGGAGTGTGTAAATGTCAATATTGCCATTATAATATGGGTGGGGCTTATTAGGCATTACACAAAGTTGGACAGTTTAGAGACAGGGTTTGCATGTAAATGAGCAAGGAAGTGGGATTGAGCAGGTGGCACTGGGCAGAATGGAAAAATGGACAGAAAAGATGAGAAAGTCGGTGGGGTTTCCACAGAGCTCACCAAGCCAGAGAATCAGCCACTGTCCCCTGAGACCCAGTAATTCAGTTTTAAAACTGCAGTCTCCATTGCACACCTGGGGCTAGATTCTATTACAGGTGCTGATTTTATCACTGCTTTTATCAGTTTTCTTCATAGACTTCAATAGGAAAATGTTTGATAAAACGGGTGTTAACGTTTAGCACCTGCAATAGAATCTAGCCCCTGGTGAGTTCCCTGGTGTACATTTAATGGCCAACTTCATCTTTTCTCCACATATTCTGGGGGCTACTTATTCTGCTGCTACTGCCTCAGGAGCATCACTGGAGCCAGTCTTGGCAAGTGGAACCTTCATCATCCATCTTCCATGTTACTGCTATTGTTGATCCCATTCTCTTTCAGCTGCCTAATCATCCTGCTTAAACAACTCAGCAGCAGCAGTAGGAACAGCAGTTTGTAACTCAGGAGAACATCTGACAGTGGCCACTGGCCAACATGACCTGCTGGCATTAGGCCAGTAGGGCATTTTTATTTTTTCTCAGGGTTTGTGTTTAAAATAAATAAATAAATAAATAAAAAATAAAAAAACAGTCCTACAAAAAACAAACAATTTGGGGAGGGGTCGTTTCTAACAAGCCTAAGTCCTACAAATCAATGTTTCATCAGGGCTTGGGCCTCTAATAAGTCTAAGTCCTACAAAGGCTTCTAACAACAAATCAAACAAATCATCCTGTACAAAATACTCTATCAAGTCATGTATCAGTCCACCCCAGTGGCAGTTTATGTCAGGGGGTTCCTGTCTCTGTCACTTTACATACAAATTTCTTATTTTATTTTATTGATTTATTTTTTTATTAACTGTCCCCCCAATAGCAGTCAAGAAACCCCCCCAAAACAAATTCCCTGTTCAAATGATTCATTCACCAACACAGGCACCCTCCTCAGATCACTTTATACCATGTCTTATGGTTTTTATTTTATTTTATTTAGGATTTCTTTTTTATTAAGTTCCCCCCAATCCCAGTAAACAACCCCACCAAAAAAATAATTCCCTGTTCCATTGATTTTCATTTGCAATTCGCAGTCTTGCAAACGATATGATGAACTGCTATATATTGCTTCGCATGGACAACATCTCTGTGGTTCAATATATAAATTGTCTTGGAGGGGCTCGTTCGAGAACTCTTTTGGAGGTAACCAAATAAATATATAATTTCTGCTTCCAGAGGAACATCGATCTACAAGCAGAATACCTTCCAGGCATATCCAACCTACAGGTGGATTGGTTTTCCAGGCACTGGAAGGATACCAGCGACTGGATGCTACACCGTTCGATCTTCCTTCAACTAGTGAAGACTCGAGGCTTCTTAGTCCTAGATCTTTTTGCCTCTCGAGTAAATCATCAAACTCCGGTTTATTTCAGTTGGCTTCCGGATCCGGACTCCAGAGCAGTGGATGCCTTCCTTCAAGTTTGGCCTTGAACAGGTGTGTATGCTTTTCCTCCCTTTGCGATGATCACCAGAGTGCTCCATTATCTCAGAAAACAGGGCTCAGACCTCACGATGGTAACTCCCCTTTGGCTGAGTCAACCTTGGTTTCCGGATCTCCTATGCTTCTCAGTCAAGGACCATTTTCTGCTTCCATCCATTCCGGATCTTCTGACGAATCCCAAGGGCAACTGGCACCCTCTGGTGATCCAGAATCGGTTATGACTGGTGGCCTGGTCTCTTTTAGGGGATCTTGGAATGTCCTTGGCCTATCAGACTCAGCTCATCAACTTCTTTGGGATTTGTGGGATCTGGTTTGTCGCTTAATGAGTGGTATTAGACTTGCTTTCCCTCTGCAAACCAGATATTCCTTCCTATGGGATGTTTCCATGGTCTTGCAGTTCTTGCGGACATGGCCTGAGAACTTCTCCAGTTGTTTGCTAAGCTTACGCTTCTATTGTGCTTGATTTCTTTCCGCAGGTTTTTGGATGTCAAAGTCTTTGATGTAGACAGTGTTGCCTTTTCACCAGACTGTGTTATTTTTACCATCTCGCGTCGTACCATATCTGACTCTAAATCATTCTCTTACCCGTTTTTTCCTGCGGAACCGTTCTGCTCTGCTATATCGACAGATCCGCTGCCATTCGCCCTCCTAATTCAAGACAACTTTTGATTTCTTATGTTAAGCCATTCAAACCAGTTTCAACACCAATGTTGACACGTTGGGTACGATGGATCTTGTCCTTAGCCGGTATAGACTACAATTTTGGGGCCCATTCCATTAGAGGAGCTGCAGCTTCGGCAGCTTTCTCTTCGGGTGCCTCTTTTTCCGTTCAGCGGATTTGTCTCATGAGAACACCTTCCGGGTCTTCTACTTTTGCCCGTTGGATCATCCGGGTTTATCTCTTTTGGCAGAGTGTTAAAACTGCAAATATGAGCCTCCTGTCATGCTTTAAAATTGTGGATTATCCTAGCTTCAGTGAGATAATCTGCATTTTAATAATGACAGGAGGTGAATATTTCACAACCTTGTGTGTTTTTCTTTCCAATTTTCTCCCCCTCCCATTCTCACTTCTTTGTTGTCATTCTATGTGAATTCTTTCAAACAATTTTCAGACTTTGTCCCTCAATGGATCTATTCATTTCTCCACTCAGTTTACTATCTGCTAATATATGCATTTCATACAGGGCATTATGTCAATACTATGACATTATTTGTTGTGTTTTTCAGCTTGACTCAACTCTTCGGATGCAGTTGCAGTTTATCCTGCTAGTTCCAGAGTCTTCGGCTAGACGGATGTTCATCTTCTTCCAGAGTTCGTTTTACTTGGGACTTATATGTCTTCCTGTTTGGGTTCGCTACAAGAAAGAGAAAATAGAAGGGGTTTACTCAGCTAGTCATACCTGTTCCTTTCTCTGATTGGTTGTTCCTTATGTTTTTCCTTTGCTGCTATTGGAGGTGATGTAGTAAAGAGAGTAAATGCTTCTGGACCATGGCTGTTTTCACACTTCTAGACCATGGCTGTTTTAACACTTCTACTGTGTTTGTGTTTAGCTGTAATTTTCCTCTTACTCATTTAATGTACCCACATATATTATATACTGTTTTTCTTGCCATAAGATGGGCTTTCTAAAGATACCATTGTTTTCATCAAATTTCCTGTAAAACAATTTATAAAATATGATGAAACAAATGTAACAAATGCACTTTTTTAACTTTGGCACTAAAAATCTTTTACACATCTACAAATGCTGAAAAAAAACCTACTAAATAGATTATAATATTTGTTTTGATTTTAGAAATACCCAATGTTGACGTGTTTTTCTAATGTTTTTGTCAAGTTATATGGCAATAACTAAAAGTAGCAAAAATTGAGGTGTCCTCTAATAGAGTTGACTAAGACTTTCTATATCAAACTGAAAATTATAGGAAAGAAGGAACATCCCTGCCTAGTCCCATACCTCAAGGTGAAAGTTTCAGAGACCATATTGTCTATTTTGATTTTAGCCTTTTATGTTGGCATAGAGGGCCATGGTGAAATCTAAGAATTTGGGGGTAATTCTCTCATAAAAGTTCAATCTGCGTAGTTAAATGCCTTTTTCTGTATCCATGGAAAGCAAAATGGTGGGGGATAATTTGAAGAACATGGTGGATAGTTGATTTTCTTGATGGTGTTACCTTCATGTTTCCTTCCTAGGGATAAAATCTTGTTGATCAGAATTAATAATATTAGGAAGGAAGGGTTTGATTGTATTTGCTGGGATTTTTGCATATAGTTTTAAATCTGAGTTCAGAAGGGCTATGGGCCTGTAGATGTGAGTTTAGGGTCTTTTCCCTCTTTTTGGCAAGATGGTGATATGAGCTTCCATCAGCCAAGAGTGGAAATAACCTTTTGTTGGATTAGCATTCAAAGTCTTAGTTAGACGAGCACCAAGGAAAGGTAGAAATGCCTTGTAAAAGGATAAGTGGACACCATCCAGGCCAGGCATTTTACCAAAAGGCATCTATTTAAGAGCTAATTTGAGTTCTATCATGTTTCAGGGAGTCAGCCTATTTAGGGGAGAGTTTGGTATACCTGAATTATTGATAAATCAGCAAATGTATTCTATGCTTTTTGTTGGGTTGATTTCTCTAAATTACCTCAGGCTTGTTAGTAGTCTTTACATGCTGAAGTGTCAGAGGGAAATATTTTACTAGATTAGCAGATGCTGCTTGTATTTGATGGACATGTGATAGACTATTAAGAATGTTTACCTGTTGGGCTAATAACTTGCTGCCTTTGTTTCCATGTTCATAACATGCTGTTGGATCTTAAAGCTTTGCCTATGTTGGTGGAAAGAAGCTCATTAATTTGTGTTCATAGCTTTAACAATAACTCCAAGGCTGATTAAACCCTCATATTTTTATGAGACTGTTCATGTCTTGTGAATGAGTTTGTAAGAGTGTCTAAATATTTTGTTTAAGAGATTCTTCCTTGATTAGGATATTTCTGTAAAAGCATTTAAATGTTTCCCATATGTTAATGTAGAGTATCTGAGTTAACATTAAAGGCTAAGAAGAAATCAAGTTACTTGGTTAAATGCAAGAAAACAGAATCATCCCTCAATGTGATCAATCTAGGAAAGGAATGGTAAGGTAAAACATGAGCTCTAAAGGGGCATGATACAACCAAATAACGGGGTTGATGGTAGAGGGTTCAAGGTATTGGATAAAGGGCTAGTTAAATTATTAATAATCTATATGAGAGTAGGATTGATGAGGAATGGAGAAATACATATAATCTAAGGTATCAGGGCAGAGAAGCAGCCAAACGTAAAAAAGTTGGGATTTCAGATGTTTTGCATTGTATGATAATTGCAATGTGGAGAGGATATTTTTTTTTTTGAGTCTGAGATGAAGATAATTTGAGCTGTGTTTGAGATGTATATATTTGCTACGGTGATGTCACCCAGTTTTCCCTTGGCAAAATCCAGCGGTACTCAGAGTCAGTCAGAGTGGCAGTCTTTTGTAAGAGAAGATTTTTATGTACAAGGATGGCAACCCCTCGTTACGTTGACTGGGCTGAACTAAAAAAACGGTGTAGTGTAGCTTTTATTACACCATTTTTTGCGGGTGATCTCTGTGGAAATGTGTCTCCTATACCAGAATTATATTGGCATGATGACAAGCATTCATTAAGGAACAAGCTCATCTTTTGGGGAGCACTGAGACCCTTGGAGCTTATTGATAAGATCTTTAACTAGAAAGTATTATTCATGGATAGAGCTATCTAATCTCATTTTTAAACATAACAGTACCCTACTTGTTATTGACACTGGGAACTGTTTAATCTATTGTTTACCAGTACTTACAAATCCTTCTCTAAAAACTATTCTCCAAGTAGTTTTTCTATTTGAATATATGTAACATGCGTGTTTCTGCTACCTAAATGCATAACTTTATATTTATCTACATTAAACTTCAGCTGCCACTTCCCATTCAGTAAGTTTATTCAAATCTTATTCAGAACAAAAAACCCTCTTCTGTTATTATTTCCTTACATAGCTTATAGTGGAACTGTCACCTCTAACAAATTTTGAGGGCTATAAATCAGAACGAAAAACTGTCTATAATTTCTGTTTTCTTTTCTTTCAAAACACTGTATTTAGAAAGATAATAGTATAAAATAAAACCGCTTACATCATTCGACTTCTTGACTGCAGTATACAAGCTGTACCGCAGGCAAGATGCCATCCACTTGGACTGGGAATCTCCACCAACCAAAGGCATGACCTCACCACTGGGCCAGTGATTCCTGCAGCCAAAACTGTCTTTGGCTAAGCCACATTGATTGGGCTTGGGATCCCCCTATTACCACAAACCAAAGAGGGGCCTTTTAAAAGGGACACTATATAGCACTCATTCTATCCCATATGAACTATTTTAACATTCCTGTCTCTTGTTTTCCAGTCTCTCAACCACACATTCTTCAGTACATGCAGAGTACTAAATCACAAGTTACTTAACTCTCACCTTTGTTTGTTTCTGCTCCTAACCTTATTCAGTCTCCTTAATGGTTGACCATCAAACATCATATATCATACAAAATTGCTTCTTTCATTCAAAGACTTTTGATGCATTCAAGGCAGTTGTATATATGTATCTTTATTTATATAACATCATACGTGTAAACAGCACTTTACAGAAATAGTTATATTACAATATAAAAATACAGGACAGAGTAAAGAGCATCTGGCTAAAGTGCAATCACTGCTTTATTAGAGGGGGAATCATACACTGAGAAGGTGACCCTGTCACAAAGTGCTTACAATCTAATTAGTAATAGTGACAACATGCAGAGACAGTTGGATGAGGATCAAAAATGCATGTACAAGGCTTTAGTGAGGGAAGTAAGGTGACTGTCAGTGTGCACTAGGACAATATTGTTACTGAGATGCCTTCTCGAGCAGGTGGGTTTTTCGAAGATGCTTGAAAGTGATGAGTGTAGGCGATTGGCGAATGGTGATAGGGAGGGCATTCCAAGTAGAGAGGCAACCAGTGAAAATAACTGCAGCCAAATGATGTCTTGAACTTATAATTTGTTTAACATTACCATGACCAGAACTCCAAAACCGTATTTGCCACCTGCCCCTTTTGCATTTTTATAGCTCCCTTAGACACTTTTGATTGTAAACAGCAAGAAACACATTTCTATCATTTCAGTCTGTAAAGCTCATGTCTAACTGTGTATTGTCTACATTTTTAAAGTGTTGTGTAGACCTGTGGCACTATATCATATATTTATTAATTCAATGAGACACTACCATGGGTGGAAAATAATATAGGTTGAGCCTCCCCAAACCCAAGGCCGTGCCTATAATGAGGCACAGGGAATACACTGCCTCAGGCCAAGATGGTAAATTTTACTTTTGGCAGTGGACATGTCCACAGTATCAGGTTATCAACTCTGAACTCCCTTCTGGATCTAAAAGAATGAATCCCTTAACCCCTTAAGGACCAGGAAAATCAGAGGTGAATTTGACTTAAGGACCGGAGCAATTCTGACCTTTTTGACTATGTCTTTGTTCAACAGTGTTTTCCCTCTTAGGCTTTTATTCCACCCCCATAAATGATATACTGTTTTTTTACAAACAAACAGGGCTTTCCTTTGATACCCCAATTATATGGATAACCCACCATTTACTTTATTAAAATTAAAGAAAAAGGTAAAAAAAAAAATGTAAAAAACCCACCATTTTTGTTTTTTCTCTTGGGATCAATTGGGCGCAAAGGGTTAAATTTTTATGGAGACTGCATGAAAGGTATGACCAGTCAGTCATACCTACAAAATGAGCAGTTTAAAGTGGCCACTGTCCCCCCTGGGTGAAAATCCCCATGTCCCTTTTTCCCACTTTTTTGTTCATTAAATTTGGCGGTGTGTGTAAGTGTATTACATGACTCCACAACAATCACACTTCCAATTTTGTTTCTTGAGATGTTTTTTTTTTTTTTAAATAAAATATTTTATTTGTAAAAAAAAAAGTGTGTTGTTTTTATTTAAAAAAAAAAAAAAAGTGTATTTAGCAGGTCAGAAATTGACCTGCATTTAGCCATCCTCCTGCACCAGCAGTGAAGGGGTTAACACCCCCAGCTGCTGTATTTTTTATTTCTACTAGGTGTCTCCTCCCTGCTTCTCTGTCCCTTACTTTGATGTAAGGGACGCATTGGCAGAGAGGAGACACTAGAGGCAGTAAGTAGCACTGCCTCATTCATTGTTTTAGAATGCCGGTACATGTGATCGCTGACGCAGCGATCACATGACCTGGCACAACCGACGGAGGCTGAGACTGAACGGTCCGGTAGTGGACCGCTCAGTCTCAGCCTGGATTGAATGGTAGCAGCGTGCACGGCAGCGCGCTGCTACCATTTAACACTTGACGTACCAGGACCGTCACTGGTCCTTAAAGCAAATTTACCCTTGACGGTCCTGGTACGTCAAGGGTCGTTAAGGGGTTAAGGACCAGTGGTGTTTACAACACATGGCTTTGTTATGGACTGCATTTCTGTGGCAGTCAAATGGTTATACAAATATCCTTTTAGCATTGATGCTCTGACTTATTTCTCTGTGTGTGCAGAGTCAGTTTCTTTGCTCCCCATGTAAGTTCTGTGTGCTTAGTGGCAGACAGTCACTTTTTATAGTGAAACAGGAAGTGACTGACTGCCTCTGAGCATGTTGCGTATACACAGGGAGTGAAGAAACTGGCTCTGCATCCATGAAGAAAGATTTCAGAGCTCCAGTGCCAACAAGATATTTGTTTAAACATTTGACTACCAGAAAGGTTTGCAACTCATTGCAGAACAATGTCTTGCACACGCCTCTGCCACTCAAATGTTTAACAGGGAGCTTAGAGAAAGAATCTGCAGCATCACTTAACCTGTTGTTCTTTTACCCTTTCAGTGCCAGAAGGTCATCTAGTCTTTGGATCTACTCTGGTATTCAAAGGGTCAACATAATGCTTTATGTCCTCTCTCACATTATCCATCTATCCCTCTTTCTCTGTAGTAGGAGATTCTGGGGGCACAATGGGGGAGAAAAAGGGAGGAAGGAGGTTAACCCAAAATACCCCAAAATTTGGTGTGACTGACTGGTAAAACACAGGCAGCTGGGGTCCTGATTGCTTCCTGATTTTACTCTTATTGTCTCTGTGCTGGGGAAGTCTGGGGAAAGAAGTTGTTGATTTTGTGTTTTAGTTATATGTTTTTTTTGTGATAAGACAGAGTGAACTACTTAAAAAAAGTTCTGTGACTGAGGCAGACTTGATAGACAGCAATTGAAATTTTGTTGAGGTCCAAGGCAAGACATCCCACCTCATCAGCTGTGTACTGTAGAGAGTTAAAACACACACAGTAGTTGAGTAATGTCTAGCAAATGCACAAGTGGAAAGGGGAAAGGTGGAGCAGTGCAGGGACGTGGGAGTAAAGTGGTAGTACAAAAACTGACTGCTGCAATGGAGGGCACCCATGGAATTCATTCACAGTGCTAGGTGGCAGAAGTCAGTGAGGCAAGTGTACTGCTTTTTGAAGAGGTACTCTCACATTCAGGACTTGCTATCACTGCCTTTCAATTTTAATCTCTATAATATCTAAAGTGTTATCTCAGGTGCAAACTCTCTGATATCACTAGTGTAACTCTACTTTAATTGTAAGCTGCGTTTTGTCACTAGTACACAGTAGCTATATTTAAATTGTAAGTTCTGTGGAACCTGTACTGTAGCTTCATTCCAATTGTAAGCTCTGTGGTATCACTAGTGTAGCTTCATGTCACTTGTATCATTAGTGTAGCTCCATTTCAATTGTAAGCTCTGTGGTCTCAGTAATGCCAATGACTTTCAATTGTAAGCTATGTGGTATTATATGAGTAGCTCAATTTCAATTGTAAACTATGTTGTATAAATAGTATATCTCAATTTCAGTTGGAATTTCTATGGTATTAATATTGTATCTTCAATTAGATTGTAAGCTCTGTGGTATCACTGTTGTGGCTCTATTTCAAATTTAATCTGTGTGGTATCACTAGTGTTTTTCCAGTTCAAATGTAAACTCTATGATATCACTAGTATTACAGGAGGCAATATAGTCAAGTTGATACCTTTATTGGCTAACTAAGCAGATTTAGGATGCAAGCTTTCAAGACCTCTTAGGTTTCTTCCTCAGTTATGTTATCCCTTGCTATAACATACCTGAAGAAGAGACCTAAGAGGTCTTGAAATCTTGCATCCTAAATCTGCTTAGTTAGCTAATAAAGGTATCAACTTGACTATATTTATCTCTTGTATTTCTATGGCTAACACAGTACCAACTCTCATCTGATATCACTAGTATAGCTGCATTTCAACTATAAGTTATATGTAAAACTAGCAGCATAGTTATATTTCTTTTGTAAGCTCTGTGATATCACTAGAGTAGCTCAATTTCAATTGTAAGCTCTGTGGTATCATTAGAGTAGCTCCCTTTCAAGTGTAAGCTCTATGTAACACTAATGTAGTTATATTTAAATTGTAGGTTCTGTGGTATTGCTAGTGTACCCATATGTCAGTAGAAAGCATTGTGATATCATTAATGCAGCTCTAGTTCAATTGTAATTTCTGTGGTATATCATATGTATCACAGTTTCAACTGTATGCTCAATGGCATCTCAAAAATAAATAGGATGACTGTTACAAATAATTAAAAGTTAACGATCGGATTATATTATTAATCCTACATGAGAAAAAACACACTCACTGCAAGGCAACAAACTCAAAATGTACATATTTTCCATAACTGTCTGTTATGCTTTGCTTTCATACATATTCCTTTCTGCATTACAGTGGCTCTCGAGATTGAGAGTTACCATCACCTTCACTTCTCTCTGCCATACATGTCCAGAGTGATGTCTTCTCCTTTCTCTCACTCTTTCACAGTTAATCTTCCTCCACATCCATTTCCTTGATGGCAGATCTAGTGAATAATTTGGGGCCCCAATTCTCTGCACCAGGGTCCTCATTCACTAGATCTGTCACTGAGGAGATGGATGAGGAGGAAGACAAATAAAAGGAATAACTTTGAAGAAGGAAGAGAAAGGAGAAGAGAGCATTGAATGGTATTTTTAACATTCAATGGGCTCCTAAAGTAGTCTGGAACTTGATGCTTTGTACCTGCTGCACCAATAGTAGTTCAGGCCTTGTATCTCCTCCCTTCCCACCTTCCTCCCTTTATATGCTTCTTTCATTTTCTCTTACTCTAACACCCTCTTACATACACATGCACACACACATACAAACCCACACACCCACACAAAAAAATAATTGTGTGATCCTACAAATAGAGACACACAAGCTTGCTTTCAAGCATATACATTATCTTTTTCATATATATGGTAAGTTGGGTAGCTCCCACAGACTCTGGCCTCTTACTGGTCCTTGTGAAGACAATTTGTGCACCCCTTGCAAAACAAATGAAGCCAGGCGTTTATTGCAGAACTACTAGTGACCTATTGTGTTTAGTTCACACTGGGCACAATTATTAAAATAAACAATGCTATGAAATTGCAGTCTGCCGATTAAGTCGACACAAGCTATTAGTCAAGGATGACTCACATACAGTCATTTCCTAAGTAATAATTCTAATATTAAAGCTGACCTAATTATTCCGAAAAGTTTAATCTATTTCACTTTAACCTCATGAATGCTAGATAAATCTCACAATGCAAATCAGTACATGGAGATGCCTTGTATGCAAGAGTTAATTAAATTATAAAGTACATAAGAAGATAACTCTGGGTTTATTTATTTCTCTTGTGTGTGGGTGAGATTGGGAAGTGTTGTGTAAATCTATCCTGAAAGCTTTGCCCAAACACTAGAACCCACTTCCTCTTCTTAAAATAGAATGCCAGGGATTGTCTTGGGAATGTGGACATTTTCAGTATTCTAATTGGCTTTGGATTTTTTTTTAATTCTGCTGCCTGTTTGCTTAGTAATTTCTCATCTGGCCAAGTTGTTAGGGGTAACCAAAGGCAGCTGATTACTTAATTGTATAAAGGTTCTTCAGTTTTTTCCCATGATGTGATGGAGACTGGAGAGAGCAGGGCATAACTCCCTTCTGCATGATTGGATTCTGGATTCATTCACTCATAAACAAACACATTCTGGGCTATAGGCTCAAGAAAAAATAAAGCAATTCTGGGGCAAACCAACTGCATTCTTGGAGACAAATATACATTCCCATTTATGTCAATTGGATTTTTAAATTCTCCCTGTGGTGCTTTTAGTTTGCATCAGAATTAATGTATTCATTACTTCTCCTGTGTGTATAATGGATCAGGGATGCTAAAATACATCATGGTATTATATGACAGAGCAGGTGGTTATATTCACAGATATACATTTAAAGGTTACCACACCATGATGGTGAGATATATATGTATATATATATATATATATATATATATATTTTTTTTTTTTTTTTATTATTATTATTTTTTTTTTTTACATATATATTTTCACAGAAGCATAACTAGAAGTAAATGGACCCTGAAGCAGATGGGGGCCCCTTGGGTACTTGGATCTGGTACAACTGCAGCCCTTGATTCTGGATCAAAAAACTAAACGTTCAATAAAAGAATGATCCACATTTCTATTGATTTAAATGGTGCTTTTAAAGAAGACCAACTACCGCTAAAAAACGTACTCTCCAATAATTCGCCACCTGGAGACTAGCTGCTCAGTAGCACTAGTCGCCAGAATTATTACCGTGTTAAGAAGAGTTATCCATTGTTCCCGGGCTGATAGGCATGACGGAGCGCAGACATCTTTCTATAGTGACGTCTGCATGTCTGCACTGTCAGTCTCCTCTGGAGTTGAACAGGTCCTAGCAACGCCTCCTAGAGCAGGCTGGTACCGACAGCACAGGTGTGCAGATGTCACTATGGAAAGATGTCTGCGCTCCCTCCTGCCTGTCAGACCGGGAAAAATGGATGACTTTCCTTAACGCTGTAATAATTCTGGCGACTAGCACTACTGTACAGCTAGTCGCCAGCTGGGGAATTATTGGAGCGCAAGTTTTTAGCAGTGGTAGTTCAGCTTTAAGAACCCAATTTAAATCAATGGGAATTTGGAGGATTTTTTGTACCTTGTGGTTTAGTTTGTTCCACAATTGAAGACCATAAAATCAACCCCCTCAGCACACACCCCGCCAGTATCTGCTACTCTTCTGTTTTACTGTTATTACATAATTCACTGAACTGATTATTTCAGTGTAAATTCTAGTTACATTATTGTGCCAGATTATAATTAGTATAAGGAAGCTGCACAGCTCTTCAACATGTCAGAACTAATTATTGAATTAACAATAAATACAGAAGGACTTTCTGAAGATTACAGAGGGTGGATAATCTTTAGTGCAGAAGACTTTTTTCTTTTTCTTTTTTTTTTTACTATTTAAAGTCTCAAGTTTTGAAACATGTTTTGGTTATGATATGGAGGCAATGAATTACACCTCTGGAGCAGGATAAATGTTAATATTGCAGCATAAGAGTAAAATGCACAGGATCATAAGCATAAAAGAGGAGCTATTCCGTGGTAAACCAACTTCACCTTAGGGGAAACAAAATCACATTGATTTAAACTTTTAAACCCCTTGAATGCCAGAGAGGTCTCCAACACATTGCAAAACATTCAGTGGGTTAAACACCCCATTTAAGTAAATGAGGATTTTTCCTTCTCCCGTTTAGTGCAGTTTTCCCTGGTGCTTTGGTAGTCCAGTGAAGACTGTAAATCCTGTGGTCCATCTGACCAAAGGGTGTTGGCCACTTAAGATTTGTAAAAAAAAATCTATTTTTTTACCTACTTAACTACCAGATATAAACTAGTAGGACAGTAAGGGTTATCTACCTGCCTGCCAGTATCATATGGTTCAAGTCATGTGTTGAAATCTCAATACCATCACTGACTTGGTCAATAAATAAAAAATAAATCCAGGTTTCTGAATAGCCGACAGTCTATAATTCGCATGTGTCCCTCACATATATGGCTTTCTGATCATATGGCCCACATCTGAAAAAACTTGGACACCCCTGACTTAGAAGGATGTTGTGTGGTTCTTTTCCCTTTTGTGTGCTGAAGCAGGCATTCAAGACTAGATGTGATCGAGACTGTCACATTTCTGTTTCCAAGTTGATTACTTGGATAATGTGAAGACTTTGGTTCTAGGAGCACCAACACATCACAGCTAATTTAAGTCACTGGTTCCCCCGAGCAAATTGTACAGTAGCAATCCCCCTTAAACAATTGGATGCTAGAGAGCAGGGGCACAGCTACAGGGGGGTGTAGAGGGTACAGTTTTGACAGCACCCAGCATTCAAGAGGACCCCATCAACACCAGGGTCCAGTAGGTTCTAGTTATGTGCCCAGGGAATATTTCTCTGTTTGGGGGCCCAAAAAATGTATACATCTGGGCCATCCAATGACTAGTAATGATATTGCAAGAGAGGTCTCTAACTCACTGCTTAGAAATGTTTTGTTGTCCTCTCCAGTAAAGGGGTTAAGTAATGACTACACCCATTTTCCACTTCCACTAAAATTGAATATCCCCTTAAGGACTGCTTTGATCCTTGCCGATGAGGTGGCACACATGACCTGTTGTGTGTACCGGCACCCAGAGCAGGGGTCTGAGAGAGGAGTGCTGTAAGTAAAAAGTACGTGATATGCCAGGACCATCACCGGTCCTTAAGGGTTTAAAAAACAGTGATGGTCCTGGCATGTCACCGATCATTAAGGGGCTATGCAGCCTTACAATTACAGCACAGTTTTGAACTTGCATTAAATCATATTCAAAGAAGATTTAGGGCAAACCTAGGTTCACATAATGGTAAGCACTTACACCTACTGTATCTTGTATTTTCATGCATATCTTCATATATAACACCTATACAGTGCAGTGTTTTCACAGTGAACTTCCCAAATTGAACAGCTTGCATTGTGTGCCCCAGATCAGAGGGAGAAGGCAGTACAAAGCTTGATTTATAAGAACTGGAGATTCACAAACACACACACATTACAAAGACAGACAGGAACTTACTCAGAATGACATGGAGGGTATGTGAATTAGCTGCTATTGCGCAAGGCAATAAACTAAACTAAACTAAACGCAGCAGAGCATTGCATTAGGCATGTCAGCAAGAGTAAAAGAAAAAGAAAACCACTGTGGTACTCCAAAGAAACAGCAAATATAGTAAAGGAGAAAAAGAAGCATTTAAGAAATATATTCAGACACAGAAGGAAGAAGATAGGTATCAGTACAAAACCAGGCTGAAGGAGGCCAAATGCATTTTTAGATGTGCCAAAGTACACATAGAGGAAGAAATTGCCAGGTCAATAAAAAAGGGGGATAAAACATTTTGTAGATATATAAGTGAAAGGAGGAAAATGAAACAAGGAATAGTTAGACTGAAAACAAAAACTGGAAACTATGTAGATGAGAATAAAGGGCTACCTGACTGTCTCAATGAATATTTTTGTTCAGTTTTTACAGAAGATGATGAAGGAAATGGATCAGATGTTGTGTTTTATAGAAAAAAGTGGCAAGACATGAGAAACATGCATGTTTACAGAGGAAGAAGTTCTACTTCAACTTTCTAAGTTAAAAACCATATAAATCAATGGGACCAGATGGGATACACACAAAGTTGTTAAAAGAACTTAAGTGTGTTCTGGCAAAACCTCTGGGTGTTACCTTTTACCACGATACTCCAGTGGGCTGAGGCCTAGTCTCGGACAGTGTGGTGGATCTATTGGAAGACTGCTATTTCTGATACAGTGCTTGCCTCTTTGATCACCCTCTGTTGTTATTTGTTATTTTCATTACTCTTTATATATTTCTAATAAAGGTGATCTTAACTATACTGTCTGACTCCTTGTCTTGCTTGCCATCCGTAACAAAGGGCTACTAAAATGGTGACTGGTTTACAGGAAAAGACATGTCAGGATAGGCTAAAGGATCTGAACATGTGTAGCTTGGAGGAGAGAAGAGAGAGAGGGGATATGGTAGAAAAATTCAAATACATGAAGGGATTCAACAAAGTGCAGGATGGAAGTATATTTCAAATGAGTAAAAATGTTAGGACAAGAGGCCATAGTCTAAAACTAGAGGGATACAGGTTTAGACGTAATGTAAGAAAGTTTTACTTCACTGAGAGGGTAGTAGATAAGTGGAATAGCTGACCAGCAGAAGTGGTAGAAGTTAATACAGTGACAGAATTTAAGCATGTATGGGATAAGCATAAGGGTGTCCTGAACATAAGAAAAGACCAAGGACCAAAAAAGGTTTGAGGTTTTTACAGTAGGAAAATGGGCAGAATAGATGGGCCGAATGGTTCTTATCTGCCGTCAAATTATGTTTCTATGTTTCTAAGATGTACCCAATTTACCAGGACAAAAATATGTTTGTGATTCTCAAGCCTTTCTCCTATAACAGGTCACTGTAAAATGCTTCATCATTATTATTCAGACTATAGTAATTAGGTCAAGAGAGAAGTAAAGAGGCAAAATTGTAAATACACTACAAAATTAACATTTTTACAATTTAATGTATGAATGAGTGGAAATAAACTTGTACGTGTTTGTTTGTCAGTGAACAAGTAAAATGCTTTGTCACTCTGATACTGTCATATCTGCTTCAGGTCTCAGGTCTCCCTACCTCTGCTTGTAATACTTGCATTTTCCAGCCTGAGTCACTAGAAGGACTTGATTCATTTGGAATTTCTTGGAGCCTGGTTGCTGCTTCAGCTGCATGTTCATGGCCTTCTAGAACTTTCCATGTTTCCTGTTTGGTCAGTCATGTCAGTTGATCCCAGACCAGTAATTCATCTTGCTTACTCATGCGAGAGTCCAGTTTGGTGTTTCCAGAGTGCTCTGGAGTCTTTGTGTGGCTTGTTTAAGATTATGATTCTGACTCTCGTGTACCAGACCATGGCTTGTTCCAGACAAAGAATCTGACTCTTGTTACCTGATTCCTAGTTAATTCTACAGTACAATTTTGATTCCTGTGTACCAGACCCTGGCCTGTCCTCAGCTTTGTTTCTGCCTCTGTCTTTTTATGTTAGGTTTACTCTGTGACATCCCTGATCCACTGCAAGTACCAGATGGACCCTGCTATCCTGCTGTGGAGATTTGGACATCATGACCCAGTCCTGGCTCAACCAGTTCTGGTTGTCTAACTCTGTAGTTGGCACCTTTAATCCATACTGTGGCCACAGCAAGACCACATCTACCATTGACAATGTTCTCAGGCATCACTCCCCAGCATTGCTTCCCAGCTTCTTCGGTAGAGCTTGGTCCAACAAGGTGCATTTGTCTGACAAATACACCAGCTTGTTATTCTTCCATGTCAGTCTGTGGAACAATCCAAGTGAAAATACAGAAACATTTCAGCGTGGAAAGTTCTAATAATCCACGTGTGTCTTGTATATTCTGACATAGTGTAACTAGATACTAGTTACAAAAAACTGAAGGTTGTTATAAACACCTGATCCCTAGAGTAGAGGATGGTATATCTGGTGCTCTCTCAATATAATTGAGAGGTATGTACTAATACAATTATGTAAGAAACTCAAGCTGAAACTGATGTTTTGGTGCAGTAGTTACTGGAGGCATATGTGCCCAGAGCAGGAATGGAACATTTCATGGGGAGGGGTTTAGCTAGGTCTTCTGGGTGTGGGGTGGAACGTGGATAGCGGCATCCTGGAGAAGCCAGATGCCAACACCATTTTATGGGATGGACTAAGATAAGTAGTCATCCCTCCCTCCCCATTTTTCTGTCACTTTGTTGGTATTGTTTATTTGTCATAGCTGGGTAGATTGTCTTTGCCTTGTTTATAATGGGATGGGTGAGGTCAAATTTAAAGTTGATAATTACTTTATTCATTAGGGAGATAACCCCATGAAAGTATGCCCCTGAACCTAGTTTGTGGGTGTTCATTTACCCACTGGAACCACGTGGACTGGTACAGTGGGGTAATTATGTTATGACCCTGTTCTAAAAAATTAAGTAAAGTGTAAATTGAGCATGTTCCCAGTCATTTGGCCATGGGTGGTTTAATATGTTAGTTATAATATTCTGGAAGGATTTCTAGTTTATCAATAAAGCAATGGCCTTTCCTCCAACATTTATATGTGTGGTGTTTTTTATTAGACTCCAGTACCTATGACTTGCACTTGGCTAATGTTTGAGTGCTAAGCTTCCTATGCCAAAAATGGTCCCACTTACTCGACATACTCCAAGGTGAGGGCAGTGTGGAAGCGTATGGGCATTTTGCAGTGTTCTGTTATTCTTTGCCCTGTTTCTCAGCATTTACTAACAAGATGCAGAGGAAAACAGCATAATTTGGTTCATATCCCTGAACATGCCTATAGAAGAAACATTCAGGGCTTTTTAAATTAAAGCCTGAACAATGGTTGAGTGCTTGAGCTTGGATGCACTAAAGTAATTATATACTCTAGACCAGTGATTCTCAGCTCCAGCCCTTGGTGCACACCAACAAATCCGGTTTTCAGGATCTCCCTGGCTAAGCACAGGCGGAGCAATCACAATGACTGAGCCACTGATTACCCATCTAGTAACAAGCAGGGATACCTTGAAATCCTGCACTGTTGGTGTGTCCTGAGGACAAACATTGAGAAACATCGTTCTAGAAAATGCCTGATTCGTATGCCAATGTTCAAAAGCAGAAAATGAGCTGAGCTGGCAGAATCATACATTCCTTCTATTGATTTCTGAAAGGTGTTTAACCCCTGGATACCAGAGTTGTCTCCAATACATTGCTTCATAACACATTGGAGACATTTCTAACATTCAATGGGTTAAACAGAAGGAAGTAAGATAACTCTCTGGAACCCACAGAGTTAATACATGATGAATTAAGCAAGATTAATTAAATAAACCTATTTCTGACTTTCAAGAACATAAATATGAGAGTTGTGAATCTATAACTCTACACTGGGTGATTCCAGTTCTTTGCCCTTGTATCTAAGTCACTACAGTGTGCAGGGGAGTACAGTGTCAGCATTTTACTGTTCTGAGGAAGTCATTTAGCATGCCCTCTTCTTAAACTACAAGTTGAGATTTAACTAGACAGTAATGAAACCTTAAAGAGGACCTACACCCCAGAAATAAGTGGCTTTAAATTTAACAAATTAATTTACCTAGATAGTGTCCTTCATATATCAGTCAGGAATCATCCTATTTATGTTTTATTACATCTGCAGGTTCCTGTATTCAAGTCTGCTTCTATATTGTATCTCCTCACATCCAAAAATGGACTTCCATAGAGCTGAATGGATCAGAATGGACACAAAATCTAATAGTTTTTACTAACAATTGCAATAAACTCCAAAATAGTTAAAAACAGCTAAAATTATATAAAGATATACACAACTGCAGTCTGAAGGACACCAACCTAGGTAAATTAATCTGTTAAGCAAAATTAATAGCTACTACTCCTAGGGTACAATTTCCCTTTACAAAGAATAAAAATTCAAGCATTAAACTTTTCCTGGCTTTTTTCAAGTATTACTAGTGTTAACATACAAGTGACTCTTGTATGTGCACCATTCTCAGATTAATAGGTAATAGTGTCTATATCTTGATGGGAATTAAGATAATTGTATTATTTGTCCTGAGAGGCTGAGGGAAGCAATTTTTCTTTGTACTCTTCACTTCCTGTTCTGAAGGTTATACTGTACTGTGTAGGGATGAGCAAATTATTAATATTACTTCTCATTGGATTGGAATGTTAGAGATGATTCCCCGTTCCACTGAGGTTTCAGTAAAAACAGGAAAATCATGAGAAACCTACTAGTGAAAAGCTAAGCCCATTTCTTTCAATGGACTTTAACTTCGTGTGTCCATGTTCCTGACATTCCTATGCCTCTTTCTCAAAGTTCCTACACACCTCATGCATGCATCCATAAGTCATCATGCACAAATGCACGCATGCAATCACATACACCATTTTTGGCATTTGAAAGATATCAGGGGAAAAGAACCTTCTTGTAGGTTTTATATGGAAGGCACAAGGTCCTATATTGTGCCCATTTTCTTCTTGTTGTGAACATTTTCACCCATCCTTACTTTTGTGTATAACATAGAAGGAATTTATGCTATAACAGCAAGTGCAATATCAAATATCTCAAGTTCTATCAAGGTATGTTTGCACACCATCACTTGTAATGGCTCTGGCTCGTGGCATGTAATGATGTATCTCTATGCTGATCTCTTGTAATACCAGGGAAAAAAATACTGTCATTGACCTGATTTAACATGACTGAAAATCAGCTCTTTGTCGGTGAATGTTAAATATCATTTTTTTCTTTTACCCTTTGAGAACCAAAGGGGCGAACAATACATTAAGCATTATTTGAACCTGGTAAGCCACATTTACTGCCTAAAATCACCACACATTAAAGTGGTTTATGACAAGTTAATGACAAACTGCACATAAAACTTGATTAATGACATACACCCATTTACAAAACAAAGGTTTATATCAAGGGTGTCTAACCTTTTTTGACCGAGGGCTGTAACATATAAAATGACCGTAGCCGAGGGCATCATAAGTAAGAAAAGATTATGATCAACAAATATTATGCATTTTAATAACTTACAATATCAAAACACAATTATGGCATGAAACATCATTACCATTTATATGGGACCATAAGTGGCCCAAATGTTACCTCTTACCTCACCCCTTTCTTCACCATTCACCCCATCATCTCCTCCATCACTTTCCCCATCCTCATGACCTCCTCTCCTATAACCACCTTCACCCCTCATCACCACCCCCATATCACCTTAATGCACTGTAGTACCATATTTTCCCCTTATCACCCCCCATATCATCATCATCATCTTCATCATCATCCCCACAACATCACCTTATCCCCTCATCACCTCCAACATAGCACCACCTTATCCCACTACCCCAATTTCACCTTAATCCACCAGAGTACCATATTCTCCTCTCATTACCTCCCCCATATCACCTTAATCCACTATAGTACCATATTTTCACATCATCACCCCCATATCATCTCCATCACCCACAGCACCACCATCTACCCTCATCACCTTTCCCATATCACCTTAATCCACCACAGTACCATATTCTCCCCTTATCACCCCCCATATCATCATCATCAGCTCAGTTGGTTAATGCACCAGCTGTAGAATCTGATTAAACCGCAAGGTCAGAGGTTCTAGTCTTAGCAGGGTCGACTCAGCCTTTCATCCTTCTGAGGTAGATAAAATGAGTATCGTTAAATTGGGTAATAATATGTATCCCCCAGGACATACTTGAAAACTAGAGACAATCTCAATGTATCCTTCCTGGTAAAATATTATTACCATCATCCCCATATCATCACCTTATCCCCGCATCACCTCCAACATAGCACCACCTTCTCCCCTTCCCACCTCACCAATTTCGCCTTAATCCACCACAGTACCATATTTTCCCCTCATCATCCCCATATCATCTCCATCACCCTCAGCACTATCTTCTACCCTCATCAGCTTTCCCATATCACGTTAATCCACCAGAGTACCATATTCTCCCTTCATCACCCCCAAGATCTTCTCCATCCCCAAAGCTGCTTTAAACATGTATGAGCCAGGCTTAAGCGGCACTTTGGTTCCTGTCAGTCAGGAAGGGTCATATTTCATGTAATCAAATGCATCATGCAGTGGGCCACATTAAATGTAATAGTGGGTCACATAGAGCACATGGACCTCAATTTGGGCACCTCTAGTCTATATCTACCCATTAAGGCAGTGGTTCTCAACTTTCTGTTGTTGTGAAACTCTTTAGTTTGAAGAACATGTACTTGCCATTCCAGGTGTAGAAAACGTTTTAGCAGATTTTCCCAGTCGCCACATGGTGGACAACAGACAGTGGGAGCTTCACCAAGAAGTTTCCAACCTCATTGTTCAGAGATGGGGTCTTCCTTGGATTGACCTAATGGCCACCAGGGACAACTGAAAGGTTCAGATGTTTTGCTCCCTCTTGAAGGACCCTCTGGCCTTCGCAGTGGATGCTCTGTTGATTCCGTTGCAGTTTAATCTAGCCTACATATTCCCTCCACTCCACCTGCTTCCCAGGGTTCTGTGGAAGCTCAGGATAGAAGGGACTCCAGTCATCCTCATTGCTCCTTACTGGCCCAGCCAACCCTGGTTTCCGGAATTACTGGCCCTGTCTGTTTGTGAACCATTTTTGTCTTCCACACAGACTGGATATCCTACTGCAGGACTACCTGTGGAAGGAGAATGTGGAGCATCTGGATTTGACAGCTTGGTGTTTGAATCATCTATCTTGAGGAGAAAAGGATTTTCTCCTGAGGTGGTTGCCACTATGAATGAGGCGCGGGAACTTGTTTCCTCTAAGGCTTACCTCAGAATTTGGTCTATCTTCCACACTTGGTGTGTGGATAGGGATCTGTCCTCCCAGGAGTTTGATCTTTCAACCCCTGTCCTTTTTACAGGATGGTGTCAACAAGGGCCTTAACTTGCGTTCCTTGAAGGTTCAAACATCTGGTCTCTTTGTCTTTTTTCAGAGACTCATAGACATTTTGCCAGATGTTAAAGTTTTCTTTCAGGGGGTTGCTCACGCCCACCCTGCTTTTAAGGCTCCTACTCCTCGGTGGGACCTTAACCTGGTTTTGGGGGTGCTGCAGTGGCCACCCTTTGAGTCCTTGGCTACTGTTTCATTGCATCTTCTGACTTGGAAGATGGCTTTTCTTCTAGCTGTGGTCTCTGTCTGCAGAGTTGCTGACTTACAGGCTTTGTCCTGCAAACTGCCTTCCCTGGTGTTCCACAAAGATAAGGCCGTCCTTTGCACTTCTCAGGAATTCCTTGCTGAGGTGATTTCCGAGTTCCACATCAATCAGGAGATTGTTGTGCCGTCGTTCAGCCCGGACCCCTTGCATGTGGTACACTGTCTCAAATTATATGTGCATCGCACTGAATCTGTACGTCAGACCAATGCTATATTTGTCATCCCTGAGGGCCCATTGATAGGTAAGGCTGAGTCCAAGGTGACTATTGCTTCCTGGATTAAGTCTACCATCCGCAAGGCTTATGAACTCAAGAAGAAACCTGTTCCCTTTCGGATCACTGCTCATTCCACTAGGTCCATCGGGGCCTCACGGGACTGCAAGAATGAGGCCTCTGCTGATCAGCTGTGCAAGGTGGCCTCTTGGTCCTTTGTGCACACCTTTGCCAAGCACTATCGCATTTATGTTCTGGCTTCAGCTGGAGGCAGCTCTACCTGTCTAGGACTTTATTTCCTGTGTCTTAGAGCTCTTTAACCATTGAGCCCTGTTGGCTCTTGTTCTGTGTGTTGTGTTTACAGTTATACTGGTGTGCTGTGTTACAGTTCAGTGTCTGTTGACACTTTGTTCGTTTGGGCTATTCCATACTCTGATTAGTCTATGGGAGCTCTGGTATCATGGGGACCGGTGCTTGGTCCTTGCCTTTTTTTTCCACCACAGGGAACTCAATGTTGGTACATCCCATGGTACCTGTAAGCTATATTGGACGACAGAGAAAATAGGATTTTAGCCTTACCTGTTAAATCCTTTTCTCTAGGTCCATAAAGCTTACAGGTCTCCCACCCTGTCAAGGGACCATGCTTGGTATCCTGTGGCTGGATGTGGGAGTCCTTTTGGATTCGTGCTCACAGGAGTTTTCCTCTTTTTATTCTTGCTTTCTAGCTAGGTAGGTTTATTGTCTCAAATCTATCTGGAGAGGGGAGTGGCTTGTGGCAGCTATGAGGAGAGGAAGGCTCCACCCTGCATTCTTTTCAAGAATTGTTCCTGCCTACTTAAAGGGGCTGTCACTTTCCCATGATACCTGTAAGCTAAATGGACTAAGAGAAAAGGATTTAACAGGTAAGACTAAAATCCTATTTTGTAACACAATCATCAGTCCGGGGGAGTGGGGTGATGGAAGAGGTCATGAGGACACCTTCCAGGTTTTTTTATTTTTATTAATATGATGGCTTTGGATCACACATTCATTTTGTTTCACACACGTTGTTTCTACACTTCCCTTAGCAAGTGCAGTGAAACCATTTCCATGGACATTTCTGCTTTAGTATGGGGCATATACCCATATTAATATATTTCATTTTATTTCAACTTTAAAATGTGGTGTGTATGCACCCCCTTTTGTAATATAAAATGTAAAAGGAGGCAATGAAAAAATATGTTATAGGGTGCCAGGACCCTCTTTAATTTTGAAAATACTCCATCCTAAGCAGATCAAGATGAAGAGACTAGTGTATACTGTTATCCATAAAGTGTTTATTTAAGTCTATTTTGGTCTTATATTTAATTAATGAATTGTTTTCAGTGGCGTAACAATATGGGCCAGTCACTCCAGGGGTCTGGCCTCCCCTTGCACCCTCCCCCCAGCCCTGTGCCATGGACCTCTAGTAGCTGAGCTCTCCCTCGTCTGCACTCTAGTAATGCAGAGCACTGGGAGATGACATCATCTCCCAGCATTCTGCATTACTGAAGTTCCAGCTCTTAATAGTGGTCTGACCTGAAGGAGGCACAGACCTCTCCTGCCATGCTGCTGGACCACCAGGGAGGTAGGAGATGGACACTGGGGCAATATGGAGAGTTGGGGGCAATGTGGATAGGTGGACATTGGGGACAATGTGGAGGGTTGGGGGCAATGTGGAGAGGTGGACATTGGGGGCAATGTGGAGATGTCCAATGGGTATAATGTGGTCGGGGGGCCCATGGCAATATTTTCACCAGGGCCTGGTGACCTCTAGTTACCCCTCTGATTGTTTTCACTAAGTTTAACATTAGGCTGGGCTGGCTGGGCCGGGGTTGCTGTAACTTATTGATTGCAATGCATTCTCAGCCAATCCAACATGTGTTTGAGGTGTTTGGACAGTGCATGCTTATTTTTGGGTCAGCTAAAACCCCCGATGCCAGACAATTTTCAACACATTGCGCAGCAATGCATTGCAACCTGCCTGGCATTCAAAGGATTAACGGGGACTTGTGCAAGTATGGAGAAAGTGTTTGGGAATACATGGAGACATTGGGGGAAATGTGGTGGTTATGGACCTTTAAAGCCAAATATTTTTTTCACAGGTTCAGCAGCCATGGGAACCCAGCCTGGGAAGGCCTGTACAGCCTCAAAAGGGAGCCTTACAAAGGCCATCTTGCTTTAACATAATAGAAGAATGCCTTTTGCGTTCTGAATTTTGATCAAGGTGTTATGAGTACAGCCCTGACTCCAGTGGAGTCACAGAGTTGGTAGGAGGAGTGACACCCTCTCATCATAATGTCTGCCCTCCTCGTAACCCCCAACCTGGTTGTTATTCACTGTATTTAGTCAGCCTTGCTGTCTAAAACTAACTCAGGCAGTGCTACAGTTCTGATGAAGTGTTATTGGACCCCAGAGGTGCATTTTCATGTGAGTACCTGAAACTTCCCATCATGCATATATATACTTCGAAGAAAATACAATGAAAAAAAGTCCAATGACATTCATCCACATGTCCCCAGACACTGCTTGCTGCCATGTATGTCCTGTCCCACACTGTCACTGAAGACAAAGTATCACGGTGCCCGTGATTGCTGCAGATCCTCGTCTGTCACCAGTAGGGGTCTTCTATTGGCTGTCTGCAGATAGCCCGCCTCTTAATGCCTATTTAAACCTGGATTGGGCACCCTTTGAGTGCCCTTTCGTGTTGTTTCTGACCTTCTTGCTATCACTATGCCAGTGATAGCTGGGCCTCTGTTCCAGTGTTCCTGAGTTCCTGATCTCATGTGTTCCTGAGTTCCTGATCTCTACTGTTCCAGTGTTTCCTGCATGCTGAAGTACTTCCAGTCCTGGTTCCGGCCTAGTCTCTGGTGTTGCAGTTCCTGCTGAACTTCTTCTCTGCGGTTTCTTGACCTGACTGATCGTTGCTGGTTCCTGTCATCGCATCGCCTGTCTCCTGTATCCTGGCGACCTCCTGCCTGGTCGCGTCGGCGACATTGCTTGTTACTCCAGTGTGCGGTCACTGGTTTGCTCCACAGCCTATCGGCTATACAATTCTGTGTTGGTCCCAGCGTGCGGACGCTGGTTTGCTCCTAAGCCTTGCGGCTAGACAAACTCGCTTGTTTCACCAGTGCGCGGTCACTGGTTTGCTCCAAAGCCTATCGGCTATACAATTCTGTGTTGGTCCCAGCGTGCGGACGCTGGTTTGCTCCTAAGCCTTGCGGCTAGACAAACTCGCTTGTTACACCAGTGTGCGGTCACTGGTTTGCTCCAAAGCCTATCGGCTATACAATCCTGTGTTGGTCCCAGCGTGCGGACGCTGGTTTGCACCTAAGCCTTGCGGCTATACAAACTCGCTTGTTACACCAGTGTGCGGTCACTGGTTTGCTCCAAAGCCTATCGGCTGTACTATCCTGTGTTGGTCCCAGCGTGCAGACTCTGGTTTGCTCCAAAGCCTTGCGGCTATACAAACTTGCTTGTTACACCAGTGTGCGGTCACTGGTTTGCTCCAAAGCCTATCAGCTATACAATTCTGTGTTGGTCCCAGCGTGCGGACGCTGGTTTGCTCCAAAGCCTTGCGGCTATACAAACTCGCTTGTTACACCAGTGTGCGGTCACTGGTTTGCTCCAAAGCCTATCAGCTATACAATTCTGTGTTGGTCCCAGCGTGCAGGCGCTGGTTTGCTCCAAAGCCTTGCGGCTATACAAACTCGCTTGTTACACCAGTGTGCGGTCACTGGTTTGCTCCAAAGCCTATCAGCTATACAATTCTGTGTTGGTCCCAGCGTGCGGACGCTGGTTTGCTCCTAAGCCTTACGGCTATACTAACTCGCTTGTTACACCAGTGTGCGGTCACTGGTTTGCTCCTAAGCCTATCGGCTATACAATTCAGTGTTGGTCCCAGCGTGCGGACGCTGGTTTGCTCCAAAGCCTTGCGGCTTTACGATTCCCCTGTTAGTCTCAGTGTGTGTACACTGGGTTGCTTACGATCCTGTCAATTTGCCATTACCATCTGACTGCTGCTACTATCTCTGGGCTGCCCTGCCCGGTATTGGTAAGGCCGGTAGAACCTTTTGCCACATTCCATCTGAGGTTGCCTTACCCGGTATTGGCAGGGCCGGTAGAGCCTACATTATGAATCTATTGAGGCTGCCTTGCCCGGTAATTTGGTAAGGCCGGTAGAACCGTTATGCGATTCCATCTGCAGGTTGCCTTACCCGGTATTGGCAAGGCCGGTAGAGCCTAACATTCTATTACTTCAGACTGTCCTGTCCGGTATATTGACAGGACCGGTAGAGTCTGCCTTCTGTCTTGTTATATTCTGAATATATCTGTATGTATGTGGTTGCCATCCTACGTTATCAATTTATTATTTCAATAAAATTGATTTTTACCTAAAACTTGTGTCTGAGAGTCATAATAAACCGTGACAGTACGAAAGGGCCATGACCTCAGACAGCAAAGGTGAAGGTAATGCACAGAATATCCAATGGAGGATGGATGTGCACGAGCAATGTTTGGATCAGTTGGCAGTTGCAATTCAAACGATCCTTGAACGCATGGTACTTGCTGACAAATCTAGCTCTAGCCCGGTGGTCTCGCCAAGTCAGACACCGGAGAGTGATACCAGACCCCTAGGGGGCACGGTTAAAGGGTTAACGGCTTCTGCACCCTTGCCGCTAAGATACGATGGTGACCCTAGTCTCTGCAGAGGGTTCATCAACCAACTCGAGATTTTTATGGAATTGACGGCACACGCATTTCCCAATGATCGTAGTAAGGTGGGGTTTACAATATCTTTGCTCACTGGCAGAGCTTTGGCTTGGGCTAACCCCTTGTGGGAGAATGCTAAACCTTGTACTAAAAACTTTAGAGAATTTGTGCAATCCTTTCGAAGAGTGTTTGAGCCTCCTGGTAGAACCACCTCTGCTGCCAAACGCCTTATGGAGATACATCAGGGCAGGCGTACAGTAGGCGACTACGCCATCGAATTCCGCACATTGGCAGCAGAGGTAGGTTGGAATAACGAGGCATTATTGGCAGCTTTTTCTCAAGGCCTGAATGACCACATTAAGGACGAAATCGCTGCTAAAGATCTACCTATTGATCTAGATGACTACATTGAATATGTTATGATAATTGACTCCAGAATACATGAGAGATCAATTGCCAGAGATCGTAAGTTACGGTCAAAGAATAATGAGCCTAGTGGCATGTTTTGCCCACCCATCCCTCCCCTGGCATTGAAGTCTAGTGAACCTGTACGGGAGACAAGTGAACCTATGCAAATAGGCTTCACTAGACTAACCAAGGCTGAGAGACTTTATCGCAGAAGACAAGGGTTGTGTTTATACTGCGGTAAAAAAGGGCATTTGCTAAATTCCTGTCCGGTACGTCCGGGAAACGCACACACCTAGGGTACCTTGGGGGACAGGCCCTAGGTGGTGTACAATCGTCCCCAGTGTCGGGCACAATGAAACCCACCATACAGGTGGTATTATCTTGGGCACAACGCTCCGTGGAGGTTTTGGCCTTGGTTGACTCTGGTGCAGCAGGGTATTTTATGGATAATACCTTTGCTGAATTGCACGGAGTTCCACGCATTGAAAGAGAAAATCCCTTGACTATTGAAGCGATTGATGGCAGTACCTCCGAAAGGACGCACTTATCCATTATCTTGTGAGGAAAATAAGGCTATGGAGGATTACATTTCTGATGCCCTTGCTAGAGGGATCATACGAAAATCTACCTCTCCAGCTGGGGCTGGGTTCTTTTTTGTAAAAAAGAAAAATGGCGAATTAAGACCATGCATTGACTACCGGGGCTTGAATAAACTAATGGCAAAAAACGCATACCCCATACCACTCATCACCGAGCTTTTTGACAGGCTTAAGGGCGCTTCGATTTTTACCAAATTGGACCTACGGGCCGCTTACAATCTGGTGCGCATTCGAGCAGGTGATGAGTGGAAAACTGCCTTTAATACTTGAGCTGGGCACTACGAGTATCTTGTAATGCCATTTGGGCTATGTAATGCCCCCGCAGTTTTCCAGGAACTGATAAACGATGTTCTGAGAGATATGTTACAGACATGTGTTGTGGTTTATCTGGACGATATATTGATTTACTCTCAAGACATGGCACAGCGCATCAAAGATGTATCCGCAGTATTGCTACGACTCCGTGAGAACAAATTATTTTGTAAACTGGAAAAATGTGACTTTCATAGAACCAGTGTGCCATTCTTGGGGTTCATAA
This sequence comes from Rhinophrynus dorsalis, assembly GCA_037306005.1. Classification (NCBI taxonomy): domain Eukaryota; kingdom Metazoa; phylum Chordata; class Amphibia; order Anura; family Rhinophrynidae; genus Rhinophrynus; species Rhinophrynus dorsalis. The sequence continues at coordinate 385,732,177 of CM074720.1, read as the reverse complement.
TTGGCAATGATGGCATTGCCATGGACAAGGATAAGTTGTCAGCTGTCTTACAATGGCCAAAACCCAAGGGGCTTAAAGACATACAGCGTTTCCTGGGTTTCGCTAATTATTATAGGCGGTTTATTAAGAACTTTTCTTCCATTGTTAAACCTTTGTCCGATCTTACGCACAAGGGCGATAATCCTTCTTGTTGGTCGGTATCTGCTGAGAATTCCTTTGAGAATTTGAAGCTGGCATTTGCTGCGGCTCCTGTGTTATCCCACCCCAATCCTCTACTTCCATTTACGTTAGAGGTGGATGCCTCAGATATTGGGGTTGGGGCAGTACTTTCGCAACGACACGAGAAAGGTGGTACTCTCAGACCTTGTGGGTTTTTCTCTAAGAAGTTGACTGTCACTCAAGGCCACTATGAGATAGGTGACAAAGAATTATTGGCCATTATCCTCGCTGTTAAGGAGTGGCGTCATTTGCTTGAAGGTACCAAGACTCCCGTATTAATCCTAACAGATCATAAAAATCTGACTTATCTCTCGGAGGCCAAGAGATTGTCCTCCCGTCAGGCCAGGTGGGCACTGTTTCTGTCTCGATTTAATTTCATTGTATCATACTTACCGGGGTCAAAGAATATCAGGGCGGATGCACTGTCAAGACAATTTGAGGCCGACAGTGACAGAGTGGAAGCACCAGCACCCATCATCCAACCTGATAGAATACTGGCTACTATACGCACAAGTATCACTTCTCCTTTAGGGGAGGAGATCCTGGCCTCTCAGGGGTCCACTCCCCATGAAGCTCCAGTGGGCAAATGTTTTGTCGATGAACCATTTCGTACTAGGCTGCTTGAAACCTACCATTCCTCTAAGGCTGCGGGACATATTGGTAGAGACCAATTGTTATGGTCCCTTTCTCAGTTATTTTGGTGGCCCTCCATGAGAAACGATTGTGCTGAATTTACGAATGCCTGTGCCACCTGTGCCCGCGCTAAGACCCCGAGACATCTCCCTGTGGGCTTGCTTCAACCGGTGCCTAATGGCGAACGCCCCTGGTCTCATGTTTCCATTGATTTTATGGGAGAGTTGCCTATGTCCAAGGGGTACTCCTTTATATTCATGGTGGTGGACAGGTTTTCTAAAATGGCTCATTTCATGCCCCTCCGTGGTCTTCCTTCAGCGAAGGAATTGGCAATGGTGTTCGCCAGAGAAGTATTCCGGTTGCATGGAGTGCCTAGGGTACTGGTGTCTGACAGGGGGAGCCAGTTTGTGTCTAGATTTTGGAGGGCATTTTGCCAACAGATGGGCATACAGCTGTCCTTCTCCTCTGCCTACCATCCCCAGACCAATGGAGCCGCTGAACGAGCTAATCAGGGCTTGGAACAATTTCTCCGTTGTTTCGTTACTGACCATCATGATAATTGGTCCGACTTGTTGCCTTGGGCAGAGTTCGCCAGGAACTGTGTGGTCAATTCTTCATCTGGGAGCTCTCCATTTCTGATTAATTATGGGTTCCAGCCCTGTTTGCTTCCAGACTCATTTCAGACGCAACAGATTCCAGCTCTGGATGAGCATATCGAGCAACTCCGTTCCACATGGGCACAAGTTCAGAGGGCACTTGATCAGTCATTTCAGCGTCATCAGCGCCATGCTAATCGCAGAAGGCTTCCTGCGGTTTCCTTTCAGGTTGGGGATAGAGTATGGCTTTCCTCCAGAAATCTCAAGCTGCAGGTTCCGTCTAATAAGTTGGCTCCCCGGTTTATTGGTCCATACAGAGTTATTCGCAAAATTAACCCTGTCTCCTATGCACTAGACCTACCTGCATCCATGCGTATCCATAATGTGTTCCATGTGTCCCTTCTTAAGCCTCTGGTTTGCAATCGCTATACTACCACACCTGTGGTGCCAGAACCTGTTGAGGTCGAGGGCCAGGAGGAGTACGAGGTTCAGAGCATTATTGATTCCCGTAGGCTTAGAGGAAGGGTACAGTACCTGGTACATTGGAAAGGGTATGGTCCTGAGGATCGATCATGGGTGGATAGTATGGACCTTCATGCACCTAGGCTAACTAGGGCCTTTCATGCCAATTACCCACAGAAACCTAGACCCTATTCTAGGAAAGGGGGTCTTTGAAGGGGGGGTACTATCACGGTGCCCGTGATTGCTGCAGTTCCTCGTCTGTCACCAGTAGGGGTCTTCTATTGGCTGTCTGCAGATAGCCCGCCTCTTATTGCCTATTTAAACCTGGATTGGGCACCCTTTGAGTGCCCTTTCGTGTTGTTTCTGACCTTCTTGCTATCACTATGCCAGTGATAGCTGGGCCTCTGTTCCAGTGTTCCTGAGTTCCTGATCTCATGTGTTCCTGAGTTCCTGATCTCTACTGTTCCAGTGTTTCCTGCATGCTGAAGTACTTCCAGTCCTGGTTCCGGCCTAGTCTCTGGTGTTGCAGTTCCTGCTGAACTTCTTCTATGCGGTTTCCTGACCTGACTGATCGTTGCTGGTTCCTGTCATCGCATCGCCTGTCTCCTGTATCCTGGCGACCTCCTGCCTGGTCGCGTCGGCGACATTGCTTGTTACTCCAGTGTGCGGTCACTGGTTTGCTCCACAGCCTATCGGCTATACAATTCTGTGTTGATCCCAGCGTGCGGACGCTGGTTTGCTCCTAAGCCTTGCGGCTAGACAAACTCGCTTGTTTCACCAGTGCGCGGTCACTGGTTTGCTCCAAAGCCTACCGGCTATACAATCCTGTGTTGGTCCCAGCGTGTGGACGCTGGTTTGCTCCAAAGCCTTGCGGCTATACAAACTCGCTTGTTACACCAGTGTGCGGTCACTGGTTTGCTCCAAAGCCTATCAGCTATACAATTCAGTGTTGGTGCCAGCGTGCAGACGCTGGTTTGCTCCAAAGCCTTGCGGCTATACAAACTCGCTTGTTACACCAGTGTGTGGTCACTGGTTTGCTCCAAAGCCTATCAGCTATACAATTCTGTGTGGGTCCCAGCGTGCGGACGCTGGTTTGCTCCTAAGCCTTACGGCTATACTAACTCGCTTGTTACATCAGTGTGCGGTCACTGGTTTGCTCCTAAGCCTATCGGCTATACAATTCAGTGTTGGTCCCAGCGTGCGGACGCTGGTTTGCTCCAAAGCCTTGCGGCTTTACGATTCCCCTGTTAGTCTCAGTGTGTGTACACTGGGTTGCTTACGATCCTGTCAATTTGCCATTACCATCTGACTGCTGCTACTATCTCTGGGCTGCCCTGCCCGGTATTGGTAAGGCCGGTAGAACCTTTTGCCACATTCCATCTGAGGTTGCCTTACCCGGTATTGGCAGGGCCGGTAGAGCCTACATTATGAATCTATTGAGGCTGCCTTGCCCGGTAATTTGGTAAGGCCGGTAGAACCGTTATGCGATTCCATCTGCAGGTTGCCTTACCCGGTATTGGCAAGGCCGGTAGAGCCTAACATTCTATTACTTCAGACTGTCCTGTCCGGTATATTGACAGGACCGGTAGAGTCTGCCTTCTGTCTTGTTATATTCTGAATATATCTGTATGTATGTGGTTGCCATCCTACGTTATCAATTTATTATTTCAATAAAATTGATTTTTACCTAAAACTTGTGTCTGAGAGTCATAATAAACCGTGACACAAAGTTTGGCTTCTCAGTCAGAAGTTCTGACCAGGTAAGCATTGGGCCTGCTGGGTGGTTTGACTCATCATGAACTCATCCCTAATTTTGCATGTGGACCCCTATGTGCCCCCCAAAAAAGAGAAATATGATTCCTTGAGACTCCACTGCCTAACTAAAGTCAAGATACTGCCTGTGAAGCTGTGTAATTCTTGTTCAATTTTGTGTCAGCTCGTTGTGTCCTTAGGCAAGTCAATGTATCTCCCTATGCCTCTGTCACAAAAATGTAGACTGTAATATCTACAGGGCAGATACTCACTATGACAAAGTAATGCTATGTACAGTGCTGCATACATATTGGTAGCACATAACATAGTATCAGTATTAAATGTTAGATGATAATAATGAACTTTAACCTAATATTTAACCTTAAAGGGATAGTAATACTTTGTTTTATCTTTATTTTATTTTGTAGGCATTAAAAAAAACATGAAGAACGATATAAGTCTTATCTCTCAAACCTTTATGGTTTAAGAGATATTCAAAAGCAAAGTTTCCCCCTCCCGCCCCTTTTACCTAGTGTAAGCCATCTCTTCTCAGATGTGGAATCTGGTTGTAAGACTAGACAGATAACAGAAGGGGACAATCTTCTTTGTAAGAAAACAATGAAAGCCCTTCCCCCCTTGATGACTTTTACAGGTTTTTCCCTTATCTTAATTGAAGATTGCCCCTCTCTTCAATCTACCTGGGCACCTCCCTTCTGCTCTGGCTGAGCAGTGTTACATCAGTAAAAGGGGAGGGAGGGGGACACTTTATCATTGAATTACTCTTGAACTACAACTCTGACAGAATTGAAAAAACAGTCTCCAAAGTCCAAATACTATGATGATTAATTAGAGCTGCTTTTATTAGGAAACATTACTATCCCTTTAAGTTATCAGATAATAGTTGCCAGGTAATTATGTTTTTTCTTAGATGAGGCTGTTATAGTGCTTCTTACTATAAGAAAAATTTAATGGAACAAAATTGCACTATGTGAAATGTTACCACATAGCCACATAGGTGGGATTCTACAACGGAAAAACAAAAAACAAAAAAAACCCCAAAAGTTTATTTTATTTAAAAATTGAGTTTGTGTTATAAGCTAGTTTAGATAAGTAGTTGGGTAGGTAGGTTCAGGGGATACGTGGGTTAGGGTAAGGCTTAGGGATAGATTTAGATTTAGGAGTAGTGTAGGGAAAAATAAAAAACATTATCAAAGGAATAGTGACTGTTTGGTATTAGAGTTAGGTAGAGTATTTACATAGTAATAGTTAAGTAGTGGGTGGGTAGTTATTTAGGAGAAATTAGAAATTTATTTAGTAGGTGTTCATAATGCAGCAGCGTTATAGTTTAGACGAGGCATATGCCTTTTTGGCATCTGACTCAGAAGCCACAGACACTGGATCAGACTTTGATATAATGCAATTTTCAGAGAGTGGGAGCAGCTCTAGTGATGATGCTGGGCCTTCTGTAAAGAAAAGATGTACTACCCCAGCAACTGCCCCAAGAGGTGCCCCAGCAAATGCCCAAAGACCTGCCAAAAAGATTTGCTAAAATACTTTCACAAATAGCTGCCAAAAGAAATGCCCCAAGTGCTGCCCAAAGAAATTCCCCAAGACCTGGCCAAAGAAATGCCCCAAGACCTGCCACTCCAACTGATCCTAACAAATCGGTATCACCAATTAATTTAAATCCACAAATCCCAGAATTCGCTGTCAGCTCAGGAATTCAAATTGATGTGGAAGGATTTACCCACGATCAGTTTTTTTATTTGTTTTTGGGGGAAGACATTTTGGGGAAATTGTGTCCCAAACCACTTTGTATGCAGCCCAGTATATTGCCGCTAAACCATCAGCTTTCCTTGTTTAGCAAGAAGTATGGAAACCCACAGACATAGCAGAATTTAAGCAATTCTGGGCCCTAATAATGGCAATAGGGATAATAAAAAAAGCCAAGTATCAGATCCTACTGTAGCAAAAACCCCATATGTGATACCCCTATATTCTCAAAGACAATGAACAGGTCTAGATTTGAAGTGATTTTGCACTTCATGCACTTTAGTGATAATACTCGGTGTCTCCCAAAAGAACACCCCCAGTATGACAGACTGTACAAAATTCGCCCCCTAATAAATCATTTACAGAAAAAATTTGCCCAAATGTATACGCCACAAAAACAAATTAGTATAGATGAATCCTTAATGAAGTATAAAGGCAGGTTAGGGTTCAAGCAATACATCCCCTCACAGCGCTCCAAGTCTAGTGTTAAAGTTTATAAACTGTACGAAAGTGCCACAGGCTATACCCAGGCTTTTCGAATTTATGAGGGCAAGGACAGCCAACTTGATCCTCCTGGTTGCCCCGAATTTCTGGGAACAAATGGCAAAATAGTTTGGGATCCAATTTACCCCTTATTAAATAAAGGTTATCAGTTATTTGTTGATAACTATAACACCAGCCCCCTGTTATTTAAGTCTCTTTTTTGTTTTGACACCGTAGCCTGTTGCACTGTTAGGCACAATTGCAATTGCCCAAAAAACTTGTAGATACAAAACTAACAACTGGGACTTCCTTATCTTTGTGCCAACAGGAGCTGCTGGCAGTTAAGTTCAAGGACAGAAAAGATGTCTACATGCTGGCCACCATGCATGAGGACAGAACTGTGTCAGTCACTGTTCATGGCAGGAGAGGGGTACTGAAAATGCCAGTCTGCATCAGGGACTATAACAAGAACATGGGGGGGAGTTGATCTGTGTGATCAACTAATGCAGCCATACCTCGCTATGAGAAAGTATAGGGCATGGTACAAAAAAGTTGCTATCTATATGATGCAGACTGCAGTACACAACTCATTTTTACTTTTCAAACTGGCAAACCCCAATCTAAAATGTACTTTTTTACAGTATCAGCTACAACTTATTTCCCTATTTTTGTTTCAAGGTGCGCCAGAAATAATTCCAGCAAGACCGAATATAAAATTCCCCCAACTCCCCAAAAGAACAAACCACAGAAGTGATGCAGGGTTTGCTACATCAAGGGAATACGGAGAGACACCAACACTTACTGCCCTCATTGCCCTTCCAAACCTGGCCTCTGCATAGGTGACTGCTTCAAACAATACCATTCAGGCACAATGCAGTAGTGCTGTAAAGTTTCTTTTATTCTTTAGCCAATTTTTCCCTCTGAAATATCCTGTATTTTTATTTTTCAAAACACATCCCTCCTTATATCTAACTCTATCAAAATATAATGGGAAGCAAAGCACCCTAAGTTTTATCCAGCTCTGATAATGGAAATCCACATGTTTCCTACTGGGCCCAGTAGCTCTCCCAAACCTTGACAAACCTATGCATATGGGGCATTGTCGTACTCAGACAATGTAACTCACCACTAATGTAAAGTACTTAAAAAATCTGCAAATATCATCTGATTGAAATCCAGAGCAACGTTAAAATATGTGTGAAAAAATGGTGTTTCTCTTCCTTACTGCAGGTTTTGGGAGGGATTGGTGAATTGATATGCAAATAGAATGAAAGCCATGGTTGCCTACTCTTCTACAACATATAATTTTGGGGGTAAAATGAATTGCAGCATTGCAAAACAGCCCGAAATGAGACAAGGCACCAGCTGTAAAAATGTCATGGCTGTAAAAGGAAATACGTATGTTCCAACTGGGTCCAGTAGCTCCCCCAAACCATGACAAACCTATGCATATGGGGCATTGTCATACTCAGAAGAAGGAGCCAAACACTAATCAATGCAGTTTATTTAATCTTCACCTATTCTGTCCTTGAGATTCACATCAACATTGAAATCTAAGTGTGAAAAATGCTGTATTTTTTACTTACGTTAAGTTTTACAATTGATTGGTGGTAAAATGGTTGTGTAAAAAATTTGAAAACACACCAAAAATGAAAGCCGGAGGTGTCTACTTTCCAAAAAAGACATACTTTTGGGGGGGAATCTTAAAGTGGAGCACTGTTACACAGCCCCAAATGAGACATGGCACCAGTGATGCAAGCTGTGAAAATTTGAATGTGAAACTGGAAACGCGCATGTTCCAATTTGGGCCTGTATCTCCCACAAACCAAGAGAAACCTATGCATATGGGGTATTGTCTTACTCAGAAGAGGGTGCTAAACACTAATCAATGCAGTTTTTAAATCTTCACCTATCCTGTGCTTGAAGTTCACATCAACATTGAAATCTAATTGTGAAAAATGCTGAATTCTTTACTTACGTCAAGTTTTACGAGGGATTGGTGGTAAAATGGCTGTGTAAAATATTTGAAAACATACATAAAATGAAAGCCTGAGGTGTCTACTTTCCAAAAATATACACTTTTGGGGGGAAACTTTTAAGGTGGAGAACTGGTACAGAGCCCCAAATGAGACATGGCACCAGTGATGCAAGCTGTGAAAATTCAAAGTGTGAAACTGGAAACGCGCATGTTCCACTTTGGGCTTCCCCAAACCTTGAGAAACCTATGCATGTGGTGTATTACTGTACTCAGAAGAAGGAGCTGAACACTAAATCATGCATTTTAAAAAGTCTTCACCTATCATGTGAGACCTGGCACCAGTGACGCAAGCTGTGAAAATTCAAAGTGTGAAACTGTAAAAGCGAATGTTCCAATTTGGGCCCCGTAGTTCCCCCAACCCTATGCATATGGGGTATTGCTGGACTCAGAAGAAGGAGCTGAACACTAAACCATGCATTTTTAAAAACTTCACCTATCATGTGCTTGAAATTCACATCAACATTGAAGTCAAAGTGTGAAAAAAGCTGATTTTTTTTCTTTCATCAAATTTTATAAGGGATTGATGGTAAAGTGGTTGTGTAAAAAATTTGAAAACACACCAAAAATGAAAGCCTGAGGTGTCTACTTTCCAAAAATATATACTTTTGGGGGGAAATCTTAAAGTGGAGCACTGTTAACAGCCCCAAATGAGAAATGGCACCAGTGATGCAAGCTGTGAAAATTCAAAGTGTCAAACTGGAAACTAGCATGTTCCAATTTGGGCCCCGTAGCTCCCACAAACCATGAGAAACCTATGCATATGGGGTATTGTCTTACTTGAAAGAAGGAGCTACGCAGTAATCAATCAATTTTTTAAAATTTTCACCTATCCTGTGCTTGAAATTCACATTAACATTGAAATCTAAGTGTGAAAAATGCTGAATTTTTTACTTACATCAAGATTTACAAGGGATTGGTGGTAAAATGGCTGTGTAAAAAATTTGAAAACACACCAAAAATGAAAGCCTGGGGTGTCTACTTTCCAAAAATATACACTTTTTGGGGATAAATCTTAAAGTGGAGCACTGTTACACAGCCCCAAATGAGAAATGGCACCAGTGATGCAAGCTGTGAAAATTCAAATCTCAAACTGGAAACGTGCATGTTTCAATTTGGGCTCCGTAGCTCCCACAAACCATGAGAAACCTATGCATATGGGGTATTGTCTTACTCATAAGAAGGAGCTTAACACTAATCAATGCAGTTTTTAAAATATTCACCTATCATGTGCTTGAAATTCACATCAACATTGAAATCTAATTGTGAAAAACGCTGAATTCTTTACTTACGTCAAGTTTTACGAGAGATTGGTGATAAAATGGCTCTGTAAACAAATTTAAAACATACATGAAATGAAAGCCTAGGGTGTCTACTTTCCAAAAATATACATGTTTGGGGGGAAATTTTAAGGTGGGGCACTGGTACACAGCCCCAAATGAGATATGGCACCAATGTTGCAAGCTGTGAAAATTCAAAGTGTGAAACTGGAAACGCGCATGTTCCATTTTGGGCTTCCCCAAACCTTGAGAAACCTATGCATATGGTGTATTACTGTACTCAGAAGAAGGAGCTGAACACTAAACAATGCATTTTAAAAAATCTTCACCTATCATGTGAGACATGGCACCAGTGACGCAAGCTGTGAAAATTTAAAGTGTGAAACTGTAAAAGCGCATGTTCCAATTTGGGCCCTGTAGCTCCCACAAACCTTGATAAACCTATGCATATGGGGTATTGCCGTACTCAGAAGAAGGAGCTGAACACTAAACAATGCATTTTTAAAAATCTTCACCTATCATGTGCTTGAAATTCACATCAACATTGAAGTCAAAGTGTGAAAAACGTTGATTGTTTTACTTACATGAAATTTTACGAGGGATTGGTTGTAAAATGGCTGCGTAAAAAATTTGAAAGCATACATAAAATGAAAGCCTGGGGTATCTACTTTCCAAAAATATACACTTTTGGGTTAAACTTTTAAGATGGAGCACTGGTACGCAGCCCCAAATGAGCCATGGCATCAGTGATGCAAGCTGTGAAAATTCAAAGTGTGAAACTGGAAACGCGCATGTTCCAATTTGGGCCCTGTACCTCCCCCAAACCTTGAGAAACCTATGCATATGGGGTATTGCCATACTCAGAAGAAAGAGCTCAATACTAATAAATGCATTTTTTTAAATTTTCAACTATTCCATGCTTGATATCAACAGTAATATTGAAATGTATGTGTTAAAACTGCAAAAAAACTAAATAGTACCACAATTTTGAAAATTATTTTTGGAAACATAGCTGCGTAAAAAACTCCAAAATTCTCCTGATTATTTACCTTATGTTGTCTAGTTTTCAGAAACATATACCTTTGTGGGACATTTTTAAGTTCTGGCACAGTCAACTAAGTTATGATGCTCACATGCCAATTGTTGAAAAATTACAGGTTGGAAATAATGATGTCCATCTTGTAATATTTACAATTTAAATGTGAGAAAGGGATTGAAATACTAGTCATATGGGGTACTCTTATAATCAGGAGAAGAAAATGAATATATTTAGTGGTATTTTTATAATGAACTAATAGTATGCAAATCCTGACATGAAAATGTAAGCAAAATGTTGTTTTTTTTATTTTTTTTCCTCTTTTTTTCTATTTTGATCAAATTAAAGGATGAGGTATCAAAAGAAAGCCCAACTTGTGCTTAAAAAAACAGTATATAATTTGTGTAGGTATACAAAAGAAATTAAAGAGAAAATATGGTTGAACAAAGACATGGTAAAAAAAAGTCACAATTGCTCTGGTCCTTGAATTCAATTCTGCCAACAAAAAAACACAAACAAAACAGTCTTAAAAGTGAGTGTGGTTTCATTTACAGCAGGACTGTCCAAGTTTAGTCCTCAAGGCCACCAACAGGCCAGTATGTAAGCATTTCCCTGATTAAGCACAGGTGAGTTAATCAGTGGTTCATTAATTTTGACTGACTTACCTGTGTTTAACCAGGGAAATGCTTACATACTGGCCTGTTGGTGGCCCTTAAGGATACAGTAATACCGTAAGATATTTTCAGAAAAAAATATTCTTTTAGCTGTGACTTTTTTGCCTGATAACATCACCCTTTCCTGACAAAATAAAAACCGTCTACACTTGGAGGGGACTAATTAAAGTACTATTAGCAGGAGTGAGAAGCATTAGTATGGCGTTAACAGGTAAAAGAAGGTCTTTGTTTGAAAACATGTCATTTTAACCCTTTAAGGATGGCCAAGCATGCATGTGGCTGTCACTTAAGGACCACTCACAATTTTTTTTCTTGTCTCTTCAGGTTCAAGGCTTCCAGAATGGCGTGCAGCCGCACGGAGAGCCCTGAATTCCATGACGATCCTGGCACGTCATGGGTCCTTAATGCAGATCTACCCATGATGTACCAGGACTGTCAAGGGTCGTTAAGGGGTTAAAGACAAAATATGTAATTAAAAAAAAAAAAATTAAACACAGTTTTAACAATTTTTAAAGGGATAGTAATTCCTGAATAAAACTCAGCTCCAATTGATCCTCATATAACTAGGGTCATTTTGAGCTGTATTTCAAAAGTTTTCGTTTTGTAGTTTAAGAGTAATTATATTCTAAAGGATCCCCCCCCATCCCCCTTAGCCACCTCCCCTCAGATGTGGAATCCGTCGTGGGAATGGATAGCTGAGAGAGGCAGCATAACTTAAGTGAAAGGAGAGGGAGGGGGATCCTTTAGAATTGAATTACTCTTGAACTACAAAATGTAAACTATTGAAATACAGCGCTACATGAACCTCGTTATATGAGGATCAATTGTAGCTGCATTTTTATTCAGCTTTTACTATTCCTTTAAAGGCAATATTCATCACGATCTTCTAATCATCATTTTTTATTCTTTATGACACATTTTCAAATGTGATGGATTTACTTCTGAAAACAGTGTCCTACTTTTACCACCCACTTGCAATCTGACAATTTTTTCATTATGAAGACTCCTTGAACATTGTGACCAACGAGAACATATCTGATATGTTGCTCTTACCACCACTTGATGAATTTCCAGCATTGTTGCCTCTGCAGCCTTGGACCCTTCATTCAGTTACTAATGTTTGTTATGTGGTACTCTTGTACTTCTTTAGCAAACATGGGGTTCTGCGGAACACTGTTTATGAACCTCTGCACTAATGTAGTATAACATTAGATAATGGTATAGATTTAGCACTTGCTTATGTTAGATTACACATGAAAAGAGTACTCTCGTTACATAAAAAAGGAGTGAATTTCACAGTTGGAGATCTAGCTTGTGCCCTTGTCATTTCATTGCAGTAAAAGCATTCCTAGATACAGTATATGATAACTGAACACGGAAGCCTGCAGAGATTTTAGAGTTAGTATTAGATTACTATTTTATTTTGTTATTATGCCTGTTTATAGGATATTTAAATAAAGGTCAGGGAAAGTGCAATATCATTATGTGCTTTGCTTAAGCTACACCTAAAATCAACAACTGGTTTTGCAACAGGATGAATAATAGACCAGACTAGTTCAATAGACTCACTTGTCACCATGGTATAGTCATGGGCAGTCTGTGGCACTCCAGTTGTTGATGGACTACAGCTCGCATCATCCTCAGCTGGACGAAGTGAGTAGTAGTAATCCATCAACATCTGGAAAGCCAAAGAATTCTAATTTTGCTAGATGTAGTGGTGAGAACTGTATTTCAACAATAGCAGGAGGTTAAGGCCCATTTTAACCCATTTAATGACCAGAGGGATGTATAATGCAGTGCCCACCCTGGTTCTTAGGGATTTAGACATTGAACTAACTGGGAAACTGTCCAGGACCTACTGGCGTGTGACCCAGCCCATACCTCTCAATTGTCCCTATTTAGGAGGGACAGTGCCTCTTTGAGACTCAAATCCCTCTGTCCCTCTTCCTACCCGTGGTGTCCCTCTTTTTAGGCAATCAGCCTGTGTGGTGTGTATATAAGTGTATCACATTGCTCCACAGGAATAACATTCACATTAATGTTTGTATAAGCATTAGTGTTGAGCGAGCACCCCGATGCTCGGGTGCTCGGGTGCTCTGACCGAGCACCCCCTGAAGATGAAGGGGCACATTGTGGAAGACGGGCATAGCGGAGATGAAGGGGGACATTGTGGAAGAGGGGCATAGAGTCTATGCCCCTCTTCCACAATGTCCCCCTTCATCTCCGCAATGCCCCCTTCATCTCCGCAATGCCCCCGTACCTCCAGTCCCTGGTGGTCCAGCGGAGCGTCTTGTGATCTGTGCCTCTTCCGGCACAGATCCCCGCCACCCGAACATGGCGGGAGAGCACATGGCGGTACTCGACGAGTACCGCCATGTGCCGAGCAGAGCGATGCTCGAGCTGATCCGAGCATCGGCCGAGCACGCTCGCTCATCACTAATAAGCATCAGTATATCAATATATATAATTTGGTAGACTGCATCGCTCCCTGTGTGTGCAACATGCACATGCGCAGTAGAGACTGCCCGAACGATGCAGTCATGCGCAGTAGAGAGTTGCCGAATAGCCGGCTTCCATCCGGAGCAGGGCGCTCTGACCTGCCCACCGCCTGTCTCTTCTTCCAGCTCCGTGGCAGCAGATGAGGCTGTTGGGTGGCACTTTGGCCCGTGTACACGGGCATTTATATTAGTGTGTTTATAAATTAGTTGGTGTAAATAAACTATGTTGGTCTTGCTTTAAATCATTTATTCAGTTACACAAAGAGGTGTCAATAGGTCATGAAATAGGCTAAAAATTCTCTGTAATGCCCCGCCCACAGACACCCCCCCACCTAAAACACAAGTGTCCCTCTTTGACCATTTGAAATGTTGGGAGGTGTGCCAGTTTCAGGCAAGGAGAAGCTCTGTCAAACAGCTTAGTTTAGAGCCCTCTGTATTTGCGTCTCCCTTACAACAATAAACAATAAAGTCTGCTCCATATGCAAAGCCAGGTGTGAAACACAGTACTGTGTGAATATAGGTTTGGAAACTCAGTATCACGTGAAGATGGACATGAAAGTTCAGTAGGTGTAGCAATTTGATATACATTCTATTACATTAATTTATTGTAATCTCAAAGCTTTTAGCAGGCAATGAAAAAAAAAGTGCAGTTATTACTTCACTTCTTGGATGCTAGAATGGTCTCTAATACATTATGAAGAAGGGATTAACCCCTTGAGTGCCAGATGGGTGCACAACACATTGCAGCAATGCATTGCACTCCCTATTACACACAAAGTAACCATTTGAGTGCACTAGGGAGTGCAATTCATTGCTTTGACTTCTACTTTAAAGTTTGCTAAGGGCCCATCAGTGGCTTAACCCTTTGAGTGCCAGAGGGGTACACACTGCATTGCTTTGCATTGCATTGTGTACCCTTTTGGCACTCAGAGGGTTAAAATGGCCATGCTGAGGAACCACAGAGTATCCACTCCTGCAAGGTTTTTAATAATAATAATTTTCCTAAAGAATGTACATGTTACATCATATAAATGCTCTTTGAAGAAAATGCAGTGAACGGATACATTGTATCTTCGTATCATTAACTCCTGCGTTGGCTGTAAGTTGTTCTAAAGAATCTGACTGAATCACGCACATACACATTACTCCTGAATTTAGTTTCCTTCCCATTCCGCTCAGTGTGCATCTCCAAACTTCAATACTGCACAGCGTGCTCTGCTATAATGAGCAATGCCACATCAATAAAAACACACTATGGATGTTTTACATGCCGAGCTCTGTCTTTTATCTTTTTCATTGTAAATGAGTGGTTATGGAGCTCTGAAAAGAAAAACATTAACTCTTTGAGTGCCAGAGGGGTATCCCTCTGGCACTCAAATGGTTAAAGGAAACCATCACCTACAAACACCAATGTAAAGCCTTTGAGTGCCATAGGGATATCCCATGCATTGCAAAGCACTCAAAAGGTTAAAGTACATATAAAAAAAACAATATCCACTGACATATATTCGTTGTCATTTATTTCAATATCCCGCTAGAATTTTCATGTTATTTAGGAAGTTTTATTTAGAAAATGTTTTACCAGGAAGAATACATTGAGATATACTCTCGTTTTCAAGTGTGTCATGGAGAAGTTGGTGAAGAGATTGAGGGAAATGTCCAAAACAGAACTGCAGCAATTCTGAAGGAAATCAATTGCACCACAGGATCAAATGCAAGTCCTTCCTCGTTGATTTAAATTCAGCTTTTAACCCCTTGAATGCAATGCAATGTGTTGGAGAACTGAAGTAGTTAAAAATCCTAATTTCAATCAATGGACATTTTTATTGGTTTGCTGAAGAATTACTCCAGTTGTAGTTACATCAGCCTCGTTGCCATTTCCACTTCCCACATTCTACTGTCTTGGGGCTTTTTCACACAGGTAATGTCACTTTATTGTACCATGATTTTTTTTTATGTGCCTGCAACATTTGTGCAATTTCATTGCAATTCCATTGAAATCAATACAAAACATTTGTAGCTATATTGCACTGTCGAGGAAAGTTGCAACATGCTGCATCTCTCTGTGACAATCATAGTGCATATTACCTGTTTTAAATGTCCCATAGTACATAATGATTAAAAACTATTTCTTTTCACAATTTTCTGTCTCTGTGATGATGGTATAGGTGAGAAAGACTTATTTTGATTATCTTTCAATTTGACTAAACCATTAGTTCTTCACTGTTTTGCTGTCATGGGATCCTTTAATATCATGTTAAATCTCCATGCCTGCCAAAAATTAAACACTTTAACCCTTTCAGTGCCAGAGGGGTATCTAACACATTGCTTTTGCAATGCTTTGGATACCCCTCTGCAGCTAAAAGGGTTAACCCTTTGAGTGCCAGAGGGGTACGCAACGCATTGCAAAGCAATGGGTTGCATACCCCCTCTGGCACTCAAAGGGTTAATCCCTTCTCATGACTTTCTAGAAATGTAGCATTCAATGGCTAGCCCTAGAATCTGTATCAAATGTATCTGAATGCTGGATTAAACTGCTAACTTAATGGTAGCACATTTTATCAGGTTACTGCTACCAGAAAATTGAATTGTTCCCATCTGTTATTAGAGGAGGTCTGGTCATCTTACATATGTGCTATCATATAACAGCAATTGGATTTCAGCATTCATTTTTCTTTACCTTTCACAAATTACAGGCTTGCATAAACAAAGTAAACAAACAGTAGCCGCTACAGAAACATGGATTTATTCACATTCTTTAGAATTAATTCAATTTAAAACCAGACTTTCACAGATGTTGTCTGTGACTGCAGACTAAATAAAACTATCTGACACATGCTGATTGGAGTTGTAGTTCAACAATAGCTAGAGATGGCTGGTTAAGGATACCGGGTTCTGTAGACCTACAACCGCGTAATTTCACTTGTTCCCACACATGAACTAGGGCAGAGAACATGGGTGTCAAACATGTGGCCTGTGAGCCAAACGCGGCTGCCTAAGATTTTTAGCCCTAAAGTACCAGAAGAGCATTGAACCATTGGAAAGCAATGAGTTTGATACATATCTGGTACTCAAAGGGTTAAAATTCTCTCTTTTTTTTTTTTTCTCAACCTAATTAACTAGCACACTTGAACTAGTAGGCCAGTAGACCTAATCACCTGCCTGCCAGTACCATACAGTTCAAGAACAGATGTCTGTTTAATACCAGTATTGTCACTGACTTGATCAATAAATAAATCCATATTTTTGAACAGCTGACCAACTATAATTCAGCACTGTAAGTGGCCCTTACACTTATGTGATCATGTGATCATGTGGCCCATGACCAAAATAGCTTGGATGCCCCTGACATAGAGTAACACCTTATGGTTTCAATCTGCCACTGTACTCTCTTGCTCTGGGAACAGCTTACTGATGCTGAGCACTCTCAAATTCTGTCTAACGTCTGACAGATTAAAATCAAGATGCTTTCTGCTTCTGGGTGGGAATTCAGCAACCTTAAGGCATAAAAAACATCTGCCAGTCTGCACGTATACTTGATATCTGGGCACCTTGTCTTGAGTTCTTGCCAGTTTTCTTAAATTATGTGTATACTTAGTCATCATATTATGATAATCTGTGGTTTATTAACTTAGTTGTGGTTGTTAACTGCAAACCTTTAAAATATGTTTTAAGAATCCCTGCTCTACTTTAGTTATATTTGAATAGTTATAGCATTATCCCAAATGTATAGCATGTATTACTGGGGTGGATTTATGAATCCGCCAAGGCAGAACCACTGGTGTTATATTTTAAGTGAGTGACTGAACTTCAGGGTATACACTAGAGCAGGCATGTCAGACACAGAGAACAGGATGGAACTCTCTGAAACTCCCATTAACCTCCCTATGCCCCTCCCTTTGTTACAAGCAGTGTACAGAATAATTTTTTCTATGTATGTAACTTAGTCAATTGGCGTTGGACAGGCTTAGCAGTAGGAAAATGGTTCCAGCTCCTAGTTTAACATGGAATCATGCTGTACTAAGAATAAAGAGAGTCATTTTGGGGAAAACTATCTGCACCACAGGAGAAAATACAAAGTTTCTTTGATTAAAATGGGGTTTTTGACGTAACCTAAAAATGATCTAGGGTTACACACACTTAAATATCTTGTACTCCATTCTGCAGGAAACAAGAAAATAAACTCACAGCACTAGCACACCATAATATTTATATATAAATATAGACACAAGAAGAAGAAGCCAAGTAAATAAGGTATGGAGCACAGCAAAGAATGAGGGAATTCTCCACAGTCCCCAAATTAGAACAAATTTAGAGCAAAAACTAAAACAAAAAGTGTGCTACTCTATTCACAGGACCAGATTTCCCTATAGGCAGAGTAGGTAGCTGGCTACAGTGCCCAATTGTGGGTTGCCTCAGCTGTTCTGGTCACACCCACATACTGAATTGTGGGTGTGGTCAGAGCAATCTAATATTACTGCATCAGTTTTATACCCCCCTATAGGCTATTATTTAAACCACCTGGATGTTAGAAAAATTTCCACTGCAAGATCTCGCTTGTAACCAAGGAGTTAAAGCATTTTATTGTCCTTGCTTGATGTAGGTCAAACATATTTTCTGTGCCAGGAAAGAGTGGAAAGGATTGTGGATGATGCTATATGAGGACTTGTGGTGTGACCATGGGTGGAGCTAAGGGTGCCAACAGTGCCTTGTCTAGGGGTGCCTGGGATGGAAATCCAGTTCTGTCCAGGACTTAAATGTGAACCTTGTGTAAAGTATATAGTAAACCCTTAAGTTAATTTACTTATTTGAAAAAAAAACAAAAAACAAAAATAAAACCCACAAGAGTTTTGCTGCATAGTTTGGCCAAAGTATGTTTAAGCTTGTTTACCTTGCCCATGCTGATACCCATGCTAGTCTCTGTAAAATGCTCTGATGACTTTCTGAGGCCTAAAATCTAGTTTTATATACTCTGTGGGGCTTCCATTACTGCCTTTTTCCAGGGCTTCAGGGCTCTCAATTACATTGCAACGTTGATAGGGTATCTACTGAGCCTTTCGGAACAGTGGGTGTTAATTTACATACATATTTTTTGCAAAGTCAAATTTAAGCTTTTGTTTTATCTGTACTGTATCATGAAATTGTCAGCTAATGGGTATGAAATATGGACATGTTATTGACCTGTGATTAGGCTGTTTATTTTCAGAGCGCAGAAGACTGAGGCAACCCCCCCCAAAAAAAAAAAAACAACAACTATTTTTTTAACCCTTTGAATGCCAGAGGTGCATGCATTGCATTGCAAAGAAAACATTGCACAGCTCTCTGACACACAGAAGAGTAAAACATGCTGTTTGGGTGATATAAAGGAAATGTGAACTCAGATGGTTGTCTCATTGTGCCCCATATTCCTTGCATGTAGGTAACGATGTTTTGTGTTAATACACTCACTTAGATGTGTGTTGCACTTTTGTGATACAAGGTAGGTGCACATTAGGCACTGATCCAGCATTTTGTATATCAGACTGACTGATTACTTTTGTTTGTAGAACTTGTGTTCTACATCAGTGCTAAGATTAATACCAACCAGTGTTCTGTACAGAAAGGTTCTATGCTTATGAAAGGGTATAGGCATTATTGAAGTACTAAACCTTCTGAAACAACTAATAGACCTGCTTAGTCTAACAAGTTGAAGTATAGCTATAAAAGAAGTGGCTGCCAATATATTTAACCCTTTGAGTGCCAGAGGGGTGTAATGTATTAGGAACCCCACTGGCACTCAAAGGGTTAAAATAACAACTTACCTATCTAGAATCTACTGAGCCCTGGGGTGATATCTGGAGCTGGATCCCGTCCATGGTCTGTAGCGAGTCTGAATTATGCACAGACCCAAGGGGCATTTACCCATGTGAGGATCTCTTAACAGGGAAAGACTGAGGGAAAATGAATTGGGTCTGGAGCTGGGGTTATATAAGTGGGTGCCAGAAATGTCAATTCTCCATTTTGACTGGCCTATCTATCTATCTATCTATCTATCTATCTATCTATCTATCTATCTATCTATCAGCATATACTTTCATATTAAAGCAAATTATGTATTACCATAATTGCTTTGCAATGTATTGGAAATGTAAATACATTCAAGTGGTTAAATTGCATCTTCATGTAATGGAGTACATGTCAAAACCCAAATTCTATGTTTGTATGTTTTCCGCTAAACAATGACTACATTCAGATACCCTCTGCAAAGCCTGAGCCCCAGATCTGGCAAGGTCACTCATATTTGTAACAGTAGGTACATGTGAAAGAAGTGGGATTTCTACATGCAATTCAAACAGCAAGCACAAAGTAAATCATTGTTCTGCAGATAACTTCCCTTTAATTCTGATTTGGGATTTATAACAATTGATTATCTTGAGACATATAAGCACAGAATCTGTATCAATAAAATACTGACTACAAAGTCGGGAAGAATTGCCATAGAAAACTCTTCACAATTACTCTGAGGAATAAAGAATAGAGAAGGGCATTAAAGATTAAATTGTCAAGGATGATATCAGATCATTATTCTGGAACAAGACTAGAAACCTAGAATAAGTTCATAATGATAAATACATCATGTATCACCTTATATCTCTGTAATTATAATGATATTCTATATATTTTGATTATGTATGATGCCAGTAATGACAGGCTGGTAAATGCACATTTTAATTTATTTTCTAATTTTAAATGTGAAAACAATACTGTAATTGAAGAGATGCATTATGGTCTATGAACAATGGTCAAAGCTTTTTTCTTGCATATCTGTAACGTAACCGATGCTGATATACTGAATAGATCAGTCATTCTGGGATGGTCCAATCACACAACAGGGAGCAAATAAAAATTGTGATTAATTTATATGGGCCCCATTGAATGCAAGACATGACTCCAGTGCATTGCTTTGCAAAATGTCTCTTTTAAAATCAATTAGAATTTTAGGAATTTTTTTTATACCTTGTGGTGTAGTTGGTTTGCCGCAGAATTGTTCTGGTACTTCATTGTAATTCAGTCTCATTGAATGTTGGTAATACATCCATACAGCTGTATATACTTCAACTCTTTGCATGCCAGAGGGGTATGCAATGCATTGCAAAGCAATGCATTGATTACCTCTCCGGCACACAAAGAGTTAAGGTTTATTTGACCTTATATATACAGGCAAAGTTGAGCAATGCTGGAGAAAACCAACTAAAATATAGGGGATAAAAAAAACCTATTGAATAAAATGGTGCTTTTAAGTTTAACCCCTTGAATGCTTAATTTGTCCCCTATGGTGCTGTTGGTACACTCCAACATTGCTCCACTTTGCTTATATGCCCATTCTGTGTAACATCTCTCTGTTGATCTGTAACTGACCTTTGTACTTGTCAGATTCTGAAGCAGGCAAAGCCATAGGCTGATCAGAATAACATGTGTTTACCTGTAAGAAGAGTGAAATCTTATGCTGGGAAAAAGTCCATGTTTTAATAAGCTTTAAACAAAAAAGTCTACCTTAGATGTTAATTAGAATCTAGGTTCAGGTGTTAACCTCTTTGACTGAGGTGTATATTGAGTAATCGTAGGAAAGAAGCCAATTTCAGGCACAGCAGCAATTACTGAATTAGTAGAAAAGTTCAAGTAGAGCTTCAGATTTCAGATTATTACGGGTGTTCAGAAGGGCAGATAATCCTGAAGTGATTGGGCATCTAACACCTGTGTATGTGTGTTTTAAGTAACCTCGTGCAAATAAACTACATTCCAATTTACTAATTCACTTGGTACATTCCAAATGATCAGATTATCACTCCTACTAATACCGCAAATGCATTATTTTTCATTAGCAATGTGTTTGGCGAAATTTATTTATAATATGTAGAGATGAGCAAATCTTTACTTTTGAGTTATTCATTATCAGTGCTGTGTTAAGTCAAATATATTTGTTTCAATAAGTGAGTCTTTCATTTATTTTGCTATTTATTTTTAACAGTTGGGGCAACTGTCAGATTGGGCAAACCAACTGCACCATAGAAGAAGAACAATTCTTTTGTCAGACATATGACTCATAGGATGCATACAGCTCTCCAAGTCCTTATGTCTGGCCCAGTGCCTCATATGTATAGTAAGGCAAATCAAAGCTCCATTCAGAACTGCAGTGAGTGTCTTCCCCACATGGTGGTTTCCTGCGGGAGTAAAACATTGCCTATTTTCTTCAGCCTGCCAGCTCATTCTGATGCTACACTGTGTATATTCCCCCAAGTGGTGCATCCAGAGCTTCCAGTGCTACCACACTTGAGTATGAAGTTTAGTGTGGAAACTACAATTAACACAAGAATTTCCTGTACAGTACCTCTCCTATCTCTAAATGTTGCTAAAGTTCAGCAAGTAAAGGAGAGTACCTATCTCCCTGGCTCTGTAAAGTCTGTTAGGTAGGTAAGTTAGATATCTACATACATATAATAAAAATAATTTAGTTTAGTAGAAAAGATAGTGTTTGTGTGTTAATGCTTGTTTATGTGTGTGAGGGTGTATGAGTGTATGTAGGTGCATGAATGAGTGTGTGCAAAATATTCATACTCATATACACACTTATCCACACATATATTGACTTAAATATTCATATA
The DNA here is from genome assembly GCA_037306005.1 of Rhinophrynus dorsalis. Lineage (NCBI taxonomy): Eukaryota > Metazoa > Chordata > Amphibia > Anura > Rhinophrynidae > Rhinophrynus > Rhinophrynus dorsalis. The sequence continues at coordinate 385,710,094 of CM074720.1, read as the reverse complement.
ATGCATACAGGAGCATAATTTCCCACATATATACAAAAGGGCTTATGGACTAAGGTGTGATAAAGAGGTAATAAAGAGGTGATAAAGCGGAGAAGACTTCTCCGTGATATCACTTCTCCAGTTATTACATTATTCTATAGAGCCTATGCACTAAGGTTGCCAAAATTGGAGAAATCTTTATTGCATAGGATCCATAAAATAATATAGGACTTGCAGAAGAGCAAACTGAGATGGGGTTACCAGTCCAAATAAGTAAAAACAAGTATGTGTATGTCGGCACTTACATGCAAACTCACACAAGGATAAACCGAGAGGGTAGTTTCCACCTGTGCCAAAAAATAATATTTGAATTTATGTGTAAGTTACATGCTCATATAAACAGATATATAAATGCACAAGTACACACATTCACACAAGGTGGGACAAACCAAGAAGTGGATTTAAAGGGATAGTAATGTTTTACAAAAACAGCAGCTCCAATTAATCTTCATAGTTATTTCAATACTGTCAGAGTTGTAGTTCAAGAGTAATTGAATGATAAAGTTTCCCCCTCCTGCTCCTTTTACCTAGTGTAAGCTGCCTTCCCTCAGATGTGGAATCTGGTTGCTTGACCAGATGCTCGCAGCAAGTGACAATCTTCTTACTGTGAGCATAAGGAAAACCCTGCCCCCTCCTTGACAGGGTTTTCAGGTTTATCCCTTATGCTCACTGAAGATTGTCCCTCTCAACAATCCATCTGTACAGTGTTGCTGCTCTAAGGTGAGCAGTGTTACATCAGTAAAAGGGAGGGAGGGGGATACTTTATCATTCAATTACTCTTGAACTACAACTCTAACAGTATTAAAATAACACTCTCTATGGCCCAAATAATATGAAGATTAATTGGAGTTGTTTTCATTGTGAAACATTACTATCTCTTTAAAGTTGAAAATAGTACTATATAACAATATAAGTGTGCTTGTGGGTGGGTAAGTGCATACCCAGACCCTGGAAATTAAGACGATTTATAGGTGACCTGCTGAAAAAGTTAAATGTAGTGATGAGCGAGCGTGCTCGGCCGATGCTCGGATCGGCTCGAGCATCGCTCTGCTCGGCACATGGCGGTACTCGTCGAGTACCGCCATGTGCTCTCCCGCCATGTTCGGGTGGCGGGGATCTGTGCCGGAAGAGGCACAGATCCGAAGAAGCTCCGCTGGACCACCAGGGACTGGAGGTACGGGGGCATTGCGGAGATGAAGGGGGCATTGCGGAGATGAAGGGGGACATTGTGGAAGAGGGGCATAGACTCTATGCCCCTCTTCCACAATGTCCCCCTTCATCTCCGCTATGCCCGTCTTCCACAATGTGCCCCTTCATCTCCGCTATGCCCCTCTTCCACAATGTGCCCCTTCATCTCCGCTATGCCCCTCTTCCACAATGTCCCCCTTCATCTCCTCTATGGCATAGAGGAGATGAAGGGGGACATTGTGGAAGAGGGGCATAGCGGAGATGAAGGGGCACATTGTGGAAGAGGGGCATAGCGGAGATGAAGGGGCACATTGTGGAAGAGGGGCATAGCGGAGCTGAAGGGGGACATTGCGGAGCTGAAGGGGGCATTCTGAGATGAAGGGGGCATAGCGGAGATGAAGGGGGCATTGACCAGGCACCCTCCCCTCATCAGAGCAGGGGGTGCCTGGTGTTGCCCCATTCATTTCAATGGGGCTCGGGTGCTCGGCCGAGCACTCGAGCCTCAGGGGGTGCTCGGTCAGAGCACCCGAGCACCCGAGCATCGGGGTGCTCGCTCAACACTAGTTGAATGGTTGCATGCTCTTCTGCGTGCGACCTTTCAAAAGTGAACCCGTAGGAAGAGGGTGAGACGGTCAATATGTATGCTGCTATAGGCTAGGGGTCAGTATGTGTGGTTCAGTGGGAAAGGGGTGGGGAATCAGAATGTTAAGTTCTGTGATTGTCAGTGGGAAAAGGCTGAAGGCATGTGCTTTCAGTAGCTTTCCCTCTCTATTCCAGCACAGACTGATAATGTGGTAAACTGTCCCTCCCTTTGATGTGGTGGAAATATTTGGGGGAAAATCATACAAGAACTATGTTATTATTATAGATTTCAATGCAAAAACAAAAACTGAAAAAAACGTACTTTTCTCTAGAATTTCAGCAGAAGGCAAAAAGTGCAGTTTTTCCACGGTTCTTTTTCAGAAGACCATTTTCACCCATGCCTGCTTATTAATGCAAGTTTATTATACCCAGAACAGATAGAGAAGCAGTTTCCTTTTCAGCAACATTGTGGCTGAGTGTCAATACTACATCTGAGAATCTGAACAGCTAATAGGCAAACCAAAGTCAATTGATGCAGCTTTGGTTGCAATTGATGAAAGCACAAAGTTACTAATAAGGCACAAAATATAGTTTTCATCTGTGGCATTGATAAAAAAAATACATGTTACAGAAGACATTGTACAGGAGGTTCCCATAACACCAAAATGGATGAATAGATGAAAATATATACACCAGTTTGGTGGTACATTGGAAAAATTAGGTCACAAGCTTTGGGTCTGGTCACAGACTGAATTCCAAGTATGATGGTTAAAAGAAGCGGAGGTGCTAAAAAGTAAAAAATAATATTTGCCATCTCTTCTGACCATCAGCTTTACAATGCGAAATTCAGTTTTGAACCAGGAGGTCCTGTGTAGTTAAATAATTAAATATGGAAATGTGCTGGATATGGGCAATGTTTATTTAATTTGAGCAACAGTCTTGAATCATAGGCAGTTCATATGCTTTCTTGAAAATGCTTAGAACCCCTGTGGACTTCTGTATTACACTGAGGTCTGTTGGAAATGGTAGTGAAAATGTTTATGCATTGCTAGGTGAAATGAAGTTGTTTAGAGAAGATGGCTAGGGCTGAACTGTAAGATGATGAATGCTTGTGGGATCTTGCTTTCATGGTCGATATTACAGAATAACTCAACTATCTTAACATCAAAATGCAGGGGTGCCATAAATTGGTGAAAAGTGTTTATGACAGCAGTCTTGCTTTTGTGATTAAGCTTCAGCTGTGGGAACACAACTTTCAAAGACTAATACTGCATACTTTCCAACATTAAAATCACAATAAGAAGAAACAGCAGCATGCTGAGAAGCACTCACAGAATACAGTAACAAAATATTCGACGTAAGAATGGAATTTCGTGAAAGGTATTTAGACACTGAAAGTCTTGAGAAAGACTTTGCAATATTTCATAATCCATTAGTACATCTGAGATATCAGAAGGTAGCAGTTATAAATTCCCAACTCTTTATGTGGGAGAATTCTATAAGCACATAAGTCCAAATTACCCAAAACTCAAGAGTTTTTTGGAAGAATTTTGAAGAATAAGAAGAAACAGCAGCATGCTGAGAAGCACTCACAGAATACAGTAACAAAATATTCGACGTAAGAATGGAATTTCGTGAAAGGTATTTAGACACTGAAAGTCTTGAGAAAGACTTTGCAATATTTCATAATCCATTAGTACATCTGAGATATCAGAAGGTAGCAGTTATAAATTCCCAATTCTTTATGTGGGAGAATTCTATAAGCACATAAGTCCAAATTACCCAAAACTCAAGAGTTTTTTGGAAGAATTTTGTTATGTTTCGTGCAACTTGTGTGCAAGCTGCTGTTATAAATCATGAACAAATCAAAATTATTAGCATTTTACCCACACCTAAACTCGCTTGTCTCTGCTAAAAGTATTTACATCCCAGTCACTGGATCCAAACTTTGATCCAATGGTCTATAATATAAGGTATCAGGCATTAGTATGCAAGCAGCTGTAGCACTGAGTAGCTATATATATAATTTTATTGATTCATTAATATATTATGATTTTACTTGGGTTGTTGACATGAATTTAGCTACTGTTTTTACACAGGCAATGTTCTTTAAATTAGTACCATAGTATTATGATGCTTTACTATGGCTGTTTTAAGTTCTTCTAAAGCTCCTGGTGTAATTGTATGTAATGGCCTCCCTTTGATGCAGGAATACATATATATTTCTCTTGACAAAGGCCCAAAGTAGGGCCAAAATGTTGATCTAACAAATAGCAAGTTTTCTTCATTATCCAGAAGTCCTGTGAGTGTCGTTCTTGGACTACAGTTGATAAATATATATAAAATCTCAACATTTGTCTTAAAGACAGTACTACTACTAAGACGTATTTTTTTCTGCCTCAAGCATGAATTAGTCAGCAAACAAAAGTCTATGAAATCAATGAAAGAGTAAAGTGCCTGAAATGAAAATGAGCAGCCCCATATCAAGAAGATCTGACAGCAGATGGACCAAATGGATTTTGCAATGGATTTCACTTGGTACTAAAAACCCAAAACAAAGACCAAAGACAAGATGGGTAGATGAAATCACCAAATTTATTGGTACACAAAGGCATCAAAAGACACAGGACCAAAGTTGTTGGAGGCTTGATGTGGAGCATTCATCTCGCAGTGGATAAACAATGGCTGAAAATGATGATACATAAAAAATATCTCAAAAGAAGAAAGTACTCTTAGGACTTCAAAGTATAAAAAAATGGAAAATTTAGTAAATCAAAATGAGGAAGGTTATGTCAATGTAACCAAAATGTTGATCTATTAAATTTTCCTTTTCTTGATACTTTGAAGTCTTGGAAGTAACTTCTTCTTTTGAGATATTTTGTCGACATTCCTGTAGAAATAGCACCCAGGCATACGCACCTGAAAAATAAGTGCTTTCATGCTCTAATCTCTCTCTCTCTCTCTCTCTCTATATATATATATATATATATATTTAATCAAAAGGAAAGCACACACAGGACTTAAACATGGATATCAAATGCATTGCTATATATTGTGAATGTGCATTTACAATTATATATCATATAAAGATAAAAGGTGAAAGAAATTAACTTTATATGCAGAATGATAGGAATACTCGAACAATTTGAAGAGAATATGGTGACTGCTGATTGCTGCTTGCAGTAGGACAGAAGTTTGAGGACCCCCCAAGCATGAGGCCCCTGGCATGTTGAGTATTCCCAGGCATTCAAATGCCCTGTGCTTTACATTTTCATAGGTCCAACTGTGCTCTATGAAGAGGTACACTGGAATCCAAACCAGACCTCTGGACTGATTAAAATAGAGCATGTAGGCCCTCTTCATATGGGGGACTTTTTTATTGCAACATTTTGATATGATGTAATGCCAAGATATCTACCTGAATTTTTATGACAATTTTACTGCGTGTTTATTCTATGAAACCACAAATAATTGTTTTCCTCCTTTTCCCATCATGCAAAGCTTACCCATAATTCCACATTAGAATCTATTACTTATGACACTGTCAACTGGTTCCTTGGAAAAATCATAAAAATGTGTCCAGCGTGGTGCTTCATATATTAGCAGCTCCAAATTCCTTGTATGAATGTGTGACGGTCGTGAACTGCCTTCAGTGATAAAAATGCATTTCTACAGCAACACCACATGAAAAATGAGGCAACATGCAATTATTATAGAGAGTTCCATGAGCTACCAATGCAACCACAAATTTGTAGGCACATTAATGTACTGTTGGAACAAAGTTGCAGCAAATTTGTTGCAATGGCCTGCAACATGTCCTGCTCGTAGGCATCAACCTGTTACATTTTTGTCAATTAAAATAACATGAGCATTTTTTTATGAAAAATATATATATATTGTAATTGCTTTCCTGCAGAGTAAATCAGAGGTACTAACTTCTGAGAGATTTTTCATTCAGAACATATTAAACCATTTTCTATTGTCACCCGGTAGTACTGTTCTTATCACTTTATATGGAGAGTCATAGTCAATGACTCAAGCTCTCCCACACAGTGCATTCTAGGAAAAAAAGAAAAGATAATTTTTTGACACAGTTGGTTGCATAATGTATAGATTACAAGGAGTAGAGTAGCTAGAAAATATGGAAAACTTTTTTCTAAAATCAAAATTATTCATTAGCCCCTTGGATTTAAGAAAATCTCCAAGTCATTGCTTCTCAGTGCCTCTCTATTCCCAGAGGTTAATGTACATTGAAGGCTAATCTGCTTCTTATCCATCACTAATGTTATGCTTCCTTCCAGATTTGAATGCATCCTGGATTCTACTAAGTAATTATGTTCATAGAACATCTTCAGAATGGGCTAAATTAGCATGTCTGATGTGGGGGCTTACTCTAATTTGTCTCCAGGTGTTTTAAGAGCAGGATACCCTGAGCCCTACTCAGATATCAGACAGGTGTTGTCAAAAGCCTTGAGTCAAACCACCTTAATAACTCAGGTGAAAGGAAAGGTGTGGACTTTGACACATTAGCATCCTCAAATATCATCATGTGCCTGAATGAAAAAAAACCCACCAAGATGTATTTTATTCCTGAAATTCATTAAAGGAGAAGTAAAACCCCCTAATATTAATCTACTTTTCTGTGGCCATACATTCCTTATGACCCCTATGAAGAGGCCATAACAGTTGCTGGCAGTGTTTTCAAACTGAATCAGAGAGCATGAGCCTATTTAATCATGTAGGGTGGGGAGTGCACTGGGAAGCAATGCATTACACAGTCATCTAATCCTTAAAGGGTTACGATTACCTTGAGCAGTGAGTGGAATTTGAGCTCCTGTGGTCCCACTAGCAACTGTCATGTCTGCCTCCATGGAAATGACATACAGGACTGATTGAATATGTTTTCTTTTGAGCCAAGATGCACAGCAAAATTCATATGGGCCATTAGGATTTAAGGGGTTATTATTATAAGTGCTAGTTCTCCTTTATATTGTTTTTCTTAAAATAAAGCAGTGTGGCTGATCTACTAAGATGAACTGGAGCAATTCTGGATTAAACCAGAATTGCTCCAGTTCATCTTAGTATCCTTGTAAACTACAAACTTGGAAACAGTAACCAGTGTCAAATAACAGTAGCAAAAGAAAACAAAATCCTGTCTTGAATAAAAAGGGGTATTGAAGCAAGAGTGGATAACATAATTTTGCCATTATACAAATCACTGGTAAGACCTCACCTCAAATATGCAGTATAGTTTTGGGCACCAGTTCTAAAAAAGGATGTACTAGAACTAAAGAGGGTACAGCAAGGAGCAACAAAATTAATTAAGGGAATGGAGGACTTGATGTATGAGGAACGACTCGTACATCAAGGAAGAAAAGACGACTAAGTGGAGATCTTATCACATTGTACAAGTATATGAGAAGTCAATACAAGGACCTCTGTGGTGAGCTATTCATTCCAAGACCTGATCAGGTGACCAGGGGACACCCCTTGAGATTAGAGGAAAGGAGGTTTAGCCTTCAGCATAGGAAGGGTTTTTTTACAGTAAGGTCTGTTAAATTGTGGAATTCCTTGCCCAAGGAGGTGGTTATGGCAGATACAATGGATACATTTAAGAGAAGATTAGATACATGTCTTTCAAAAGGGAGCATACAGGGTTATACTGTATATTAGTAGGCAAATCAGAAAGGTCTTATAAATACTAACTTAATTGGTAACAGGAAAGATATAAAGTGCTCATGTCACTAGGGTATGAGGCAAATGTTGAACTTGATGGACTTGTGTCTTTATTCAACCTAATTTCCTATGTTACTATGTTAAAGGAGTTAATTAAATCAAAGGACAGTTTCATTTTTTCACCTATGGTGCACTTGGTTTGCCCTAGAATTGCATCAGTTCTTCTTAACTCATCAGTCTCAATGCATTATATTTTTCAGTGTACATGTCTTCTTTAACAGATAAAGCCTATTCAATTGCTCCAAGCCTAATGTACATGACTGAAAAATATTGTGATGTTTATTTCATGAATACATTGTCTCTTTTACTGTGATGCAGTGTTTTATTTAATTTGCATTATCTCTAATATGAGTTATCAAATAAGCTTGAGCTGGCGTAGAATTTTTATGTTTCTGCTAAGCGTCCAGTCTCACTATATTGACTGTTTTGTCTGTACTACATTCTTCTCATGTATGGTTACTTTTTGTACATATTAGTGCATTTTCACTGACATTAGATTGCCACAAAATCCTGAGGGGAGCATTTTTAAACAAAGGAGGAATATTATAGAAAGAGTTCATTATCTAAAAAATGTGGAAGACTCCAGCTTAATGTGTGATTCATGGAAGAGCATCCCAGTAGAAGTAGTAATGGTTAGATCCCAGGACTCCCTTCAGAAATCACTAGGCCAGGCCAGGACCGGTTAACTTGGCCCATTTTGTTCTTGGGGCTGGGTCCATATGGTGTTGTTTATTTATTTATTTGTTTTTGAGGATAGGTGTTTGTTTAAAGAAAAATGACAATCATGTCTAGGTCTGCCCATACTGTATGGATATTGCTTTGATCTTTGAATGAATGTATTCATACATAACTGTGCATACATCAGAGTACACACACTTTGCTCACTGCTAATGATATATAAATTCAAATAATAAAAAACACATGAACGTCATTGGTACACTTTGATCCTCAGAGAAAATTACATCTAAAACACATCACTCCATTAGTACATATCCATGGAGACTAAATAATATGCATGAAGAGAAATTAAGGAGAATGAAGGCAGGGTAGGTGGAGTTCAATGGGTAGAGCATAGACATGGAAGAGGAAAGAAAGTTGGGATTGATGGAGAAAAGGGAGGGATTTTTTTAATGAAAACATTTTACCAGGAAGGATACATTGATATTGACTCTTGCTTTCCAGTATGTCCTGGGTACTCATTTTATTGACCCCCCCAAAGGGTGAAAGGCTGATCTTGCGGGGACTAGAACTAGTTCTCCTTCAGCTTTAATAGATTTAACAGCTGATGTATAAACTAGTGATGAGCGAGCATGCTCGGCCGAAGCTCGGTTCGGCTCGAGCATCGCTCTGCTCGGCACATGGCGGTACTCGTAAGAGTACCGCATGTGCTTGCCCGCCATGTTCGGGTCTCCTCCCCACACGTTTCGCGGCTGCTGCGCAGCCAATAAACGTGCAGGGAGGCTCTGACATCAGTGTAATGCCAGCAGCCATGTTGGCTGCTGGCATTACACTGATTGGCTGGCCAGAACCCGTGATCGGGTGCTGTATAGCACCTGACCAGCGAGTTCGGCTCAGTCTTAGCCAGGGAGAGATGAGGATAGGAAGGGAAAGTCAGTGTAGGGAGAAGAAAAGCGATTTAAAAAAAAAAAAAGACCCAAAAGTCCTTTTTAGGACTACTGTGTGTGGGGGCAGCAGTTTATTTTGTTTGGGGGGGCAGAGATATAAAAAAAAAAACGTCACATATTCTGTTCACTGTGCCTAGCCGCAGATTAGCAGCACATTCTGTTTAGTGTGCAAAGTTGCAGATTAGAGCACATTCTGTTCAGTGTGCAACGTTGCAGATTAGCAGCACATTCTTTTTAGTGCGCAAAGTTGCAGATTAGAGCACATTCTGTTCAGTGTGCAAAGTTGCAGATTAGCAGCACATTCTTTTTAGTGTGCAAAGTTTCAGATAAGAAGCACATTCTGTTTAGTGTGCAAAGTTGCGTATTAGGAGAACATTCTGTTTACTGTGCAAAGTGTAAAATATCAAAGTCACATATTCCATTCACTGTGTCTAACCGCAGATAAGAAGCACATTCTGTTTAGTGTGCAAAGTTGCGTATTAGGAGAACATTCTGTTTAGTGTGCAAAGTGTAAAATATCAAAGTCACATATTCCATTCACTGTGTCTAACCGCAGATAAGAAGCACATTCTGTTTAGTGTGCAAAGTTGCGTATTAGGAGAACATTCTGTTTAGTGTGCAAAGTGTAAAATATCAAAGTCACATATTCCATTCACTGTGCCGAGCCGCAGATAAGAAGCACATTCTGTTTAGTGTGCAAAGTTGCGTATTAGGAGAACATTCTGTTTAGTGTGCAAAGTGTAAAATATCAAAGTCACATATTCCATTCACTGTGCCGAGCCACAGATAAGCAGCACATTCTGTTTAGTGTGCAAAGTTGCGTATTAGGAGAACATTCTGTTAACTGTGCAAAGTGTAAAATATCAAAGTCACATATTCCATTCACTGTGCCTAGCCGCAGATAAGAAGCACATTCTGTTTAGTGTGCAAAGTTGCGTATTAGGAGAACATTCTGTTTAGTGTGCAAAGTGTAAAATATCAAAGTCACATATTCCATTCACTGTGCCGAGCCGCAGATAAGAAGCACATTCTGTTTAGTGTGCAAAGTTGCATATTAGGAGAACATTCTGTTTAGTGTGCAAAGTGTAAAATATCAAAGTCACATATTCCATTCACTGTGCCGAGCCGCAGATAAGAAGCACATTCTGTTTAGTGTGCAAAGTTGCGTATTAGAAGAACATTCTGTTTAGTGTGCAAAGTGTAAAATATCAAAGTCACATATTCCATTCACTGTGTCTAACCGCAGATAAGAAGCACATTCTGTTTAGTGTGCAAAGTTGCGTATTAGGAGAACATTCTGTTTAGTGTGCAAAGTGTAAAATATCAAAGTCACATATTCCATTCACTGTGTCTAACCGCAGATAAGAAGCACATTCTGTTTAGTGTGCAAAGTTGCGTATTAGGAGAACATTCTGTTTAGTGTGCAAAGTGTAAAATATCAAAGTCACATATTCCATTCACTGTGCCGAGCCGCAGATAAGCAGCACATTCTGTTTAGTGTGCAAAGTTGCATATTAGGAGAACATTCTGTTAAGTGTGCAAAGTGTAAAATATCAAAGTCACATATTCCATTCACTGTGTCTAACCGCAGATAAGCAGCACATTCTGTTTAGTGTGCAAAGTTGCGTATTAGGAGAACATTCTGTTAACTGTGCAAAGTGTAAAATATCAAAGTCACATATTCCTTTCACTGTGCCTAGCCGCAGATAAGAAGCACATTCTGTTTAGTGTGCAAAGTTTCGTATTAGGAGAACATTCTGTTTAGTGTGCAAAGTGTAAAATATCAAAGTCACATATTCCATTCACTGTGCCGAGCCGCAGATAAGAAGCACATTCTGTTTAGTGTGCAAAGTTGCGTATTAGGAGAACATTCTGTTTAGTGTGCAAAGTGTAAAATATCAAAGTCACATATTCCATTCACTGTGCCGAGCCGCAGATAAGAAGCACATTCTGTTTAGTGTGCAAAGTTGCGTATTAGGAGAACATTCTGTTTAGTGTGCAAAGTGTAAAATATCAAAGTCACATATTCCATTCACTGTGTCTAACCGCAGATAAGAAGCACATTCTGTTTAGTGTGCAAAGTTGCGTATTAGGAGAACATTCTGTTTAGTGTGCAAAGTGTAAAATATCAAAGTCACATATTCCATTCACTGTGCCGAGCCGCAGATAAGAAGCACATTCTGTTTAGTGTGCAAAGTTGCATATTAGGAGAACATTCTGTTAAGTGTGCAAAGTGTAAAATATCAAAGTCACATATTCCATTCACTGTGCCTAGCCGCAGATAAGCAGCACATTCTGTTTAGTGTGCAAAGTTGCGTATTAGGAGAACATTCTGTTAACTGTGCAAAGTGTAAAATATCAAAGTCACATATTCCATTCACTGTGCCTAGCCGCAGATAAGAAGCACATTCTGTTTAGTGTGCAAAGTTGCGTATTAGGAGAACATTCTGTTTAGTGTGCAAAGTGTAAAATATCAAAGTCACATATTCCATTCACTGTGCCGAGCCGCAGATAAGAAGCACATTCTGTTTAGTGTGCAAAGTTGCATATTAGGAGAACATTCTGTTAAGTGTGCAAAGTGTAAAATATCAGTCACATATTCCATTCACTGTGTCTAACCGCAGATAAGCAGCACATTCTGTTTAGTGTGCAAAGTTGTATATTAGGAGAACATTCTGTTTACTGTGCAAAGTTGCAGATTTGCAGCACATATTCCGTGTAATATGAAGAAGGCGGGTAAAAAGGGACGGGGAAGTGGACGTGATCCTGATAGTTCAGGGCGCGGGTCAGGACGCGTAGAAACTGTGCCTGGTGCCAGAGCACAAGACAGAAAGACATCCACCATACCTAGCTTCATGTCTCAGTTTACAGGGCGTCGCAGGACATCACTCTCAAGGTCAGACCACTGCGAACAGGTGGTCGGTTGGATTTCAGCTGATACTGCTTCCAGTCGGTTAAGCTCCACCCTGTCTTCCACCAAGTCCACTCTCAGTAGCCAAGAGTCTGGTCAACATAATCCTCACCCTGATCATCCTTCCTCCCACCATAGAGGATCTGGTCAAAGAAGTGATCCCACACTGGGATATAGTGAGGAGCTCGTCTCATCACCAATCCTTAATTTGAACCTCTCTCCAAGCACGCTTGCAGAGGAACATGACATCTTGTGCCCTGATTCACAACCTCTAGAGGGTACCCAATCACAAGAAGATGACAGAGGGGAACGGCATTTAAGGTCAAAGGAAGTGGATGATGATGATGATGAGACACAGTTGCCATTAAATCAACCACTATTACTGTCTCAAGACCTTGATGAGGAGGATGATATACAGTTGTCAATGACTGAGTATGTGATGGGATCAAGACATGAGGAGGATGATCAGAGTGAGGAAGTGGAGGAGGACTTGGTGGACGATGAGGTGACTGACCCCACCTGGGAAGGTGTAGAGCCGAGCGATGACAGCAGTCCTGAGGGTGAGCCATCTGCAGCACCGCAACAGGCTGGAAGAGGCAGTGGTGTGGCTACAGAAAGAAGGCGGACCGCACCAAACCGGCCCGCAAATGTTCCACGGAGCACCCCCTTGCGTAAATCTACCTTGACAAGGGGTAGGTGTTCCGCGGTATGGCGTTTTTTTAAGGAAAGTGCGGACGACAAAAGAATTGTAGTTTGCAACCTGTGCCACACCAGAATGAGCCGAGGCATGAACACTAGAAACCTCACCACCACCAGCATGATCCGACACATGGCATCCAAGCACCGTAATAAGTGGGAGGAACGCCCGGATCGCCAATCTGTGTCTGCAGGCCACACCACTGCCTCCTCTTCCCCTGTTTTTGGTGCCGGCCAATCGCCTGTCGAAGGCGCAGGCCCGCATACCTCCCGCCCTGCACCTGTACCATCTGAAGCACCATCAGCGACCACATCCACTTCCCTGTCCCAGCGCAGCGTCCAAATGTCGTTACCCCAGGCATTTGAGCGCAAGCGAAAATACCCAGCCACCCACCCACAGGCCATAGCACTAACCTCACACCTTTCCAAATTACTGGCCATCGAAATGCTGCCATTTAGGCTTGTGGAGACTGAGTCCTTCCGCAGCCTGATGGCAGCAGCTGTCCCTCGGTACACAGTCCCCAGCCGCCACTACTTTTCCCGGTGTGCCGTCCCCGCCTTACACCACCATGTGTCCCGTAACATCACCCGTGCCCTGACCAACGCAGTTACTGGGAAGGTCCACTTAACGACTGACACATGGACAAGTGCTTGTGGCCAGGGACGCTACATTTCCCTGACGGCACACTGGGTGAATGTCGTGGAGGCTGGGAGCGACTCGGACCCTGGGATGGCACAGGTGCTACCCACGCCGAGGATTGCGGGCCCTACCTCCATCAGGGTTTCCGCCAGCACCTACGTTATTGGCTCCTCCTCCTCCGTTTCCACCTCCGAATTCTCTGCGCGCAGCGCCACTCACCCATCAGCCGGTAGCTGGAAGCAGTGTAGCACTGCAGTGGGGAAGCGTCAACAGGCCGTGCACACGGCCTCAGAGCTGTTGCAGGGGATTAGTCACCAGACCGAGCAGTGGCTCTCGCCACTCAACCTGCAACCAAGCATGGTTGTGTGTGATAATGGGCGTAACTTGGTGGCAGCTTTGGAGCTCGGCAAGCTCACACACGTACCATGCCTAGCGCATGTATTTAATTTAGTGGTTCAGCGATTTCTAAAAACCTACCCCAATTTGCATGATCTCTTGACCAAGGTGCGCCGCGTGTGTGCACATTTCCGTAAGTCATCTACAGCTTCAGCCGGCCTGTTGAAGCTGCAGCAGCGCTTACAATTGCCAGCTCACCGGCTGCTGTGTGACGTGAGCACGCGCTGGAACTCCACCTTCCACATGTTGGCCCGGCTTTGTGAGCAGAAGAGGGCAGTAGTGGAGTACCAGCTGTTACACGGTCGTCGCCTCTCCGTTCAACTTCCTGTAATCAGAAGTGAGGAGTGGGAATGGATGTCAGACCTCTGTGAGGTTTTGCGCAATTTTGAGGAATCGACACAGATGGTGAGCGGCGATAATGCTATTATCAGTTTAACCATCCCACTTCTGTGTCTACTGAAACGCTCGCTGCTCACAATTAAAACCGACGCTTTGCATGTGGAAGAGGTGGAAATGCGGGAGGAAGAGCTTACACAAGGTGATAGCCAGAGCACCCTCACTTCGTCTTCTCAGCGACAATTGGAGGAGGCGGAGGAGGAGGAGGAGGAGGAGGAAGACACGGTTGCCTCCGCTACAGAGGGTAGCCATGGAACTTTAGTTCCATCTCTTCAGCGTGGGTGGGCAGAAGAGGAGGAAGAGGATGAGGAGATTGAGAGTCATCCTCCTGGTGAAGACAGCGAAATCTTGCCTGTTGGTACTCTGGCACACATGGCTGACTTTATGTTAGGCTGCCTTTCCCGTGACCCACGCGTTATACGCATTTTAGACAACACGGATTACTGGGTGTTCACCCTTCTGGACCCCCGCTACAAAGAGAATTTCTCATCTCTCATTCCTCCGGTGGAGAGGACAAGCAAAATGGTGCAATACCAGAAGGTTCTTGTCGAAAAATTGCTCCAAAATTTTCCATCTGACAACGCTGGCGGCAGAGTACATGCTACCTTGGCCAACCGAGAAGGGGAGAAAAGGGAAGCACACAGTAGTTCCGACAAAGGCAGGGCAACACTCTCCAAGGCGTGGGACACCTTCATGACACCCCGCCAGCACCCTCACCCTGATGCGCAGCCTAGTGTCACAAGGAGGGAAAAGTTTTGGAAGATGGTGAAGGAGTACGTAGCAGACCGTGTCAGCGTCCTCAATGATCCCTCTGTGCCTTACAACTACTGGGTGTCCAAGCTGGACACGTGGTATGAACTGGCACTCTACGCCTTGGAGGTGCTGGCCTGCCCTGCCGCCAGCGTTCTGTCTGAGTGGGTATTTAGTGCTGCTGGTGGCATCATAACAGATAAGCGTATCTATCCGCCTTTCCACCGAAAATGCTGATAGGTTGACACTTATAAAAATGAACAAGGCCTGGATTTCCCCTGACTTCTCCACTCCACTGGAGGAAAGCCCCGGGGGAACATAAAGTCACTTTATATATGTTATTTACAATGATGGGAATACTCTGTATTCCCATTCACCCCTTCCACCCAAAAAACGGGTATATGGTTGACTCTCTTCCATATGCCCAGTGATATAATTTTTATATAGGGCCAGCTCACCAGCGGGCCCAGTGATATAATTTTTATATAGGGCCAGCTCACCAGCGGGCGCAGTTTGACAATTTTTGTATAGGTCAGCTCACCAGCGGGCCTTCTCATATAATGTTTTATTGGGTCAGCTCTCTAGCGGGCCCTCTCATATAATGTTTTATAGCGTCAGCTCACTCGCGGGCCTTCGCATATAATGTTTAGGATGGTCAGCTCCGCAGCAGACCCTCACCCATAATGTTTTAGATGGTCGGCTCAGCGCACGTTTCCCTCTTAATCATGGCCCCAGTTCAGAAAAATCGAGGAAATTTTTGGGAGAATTTGCCTCTGCGCACGTTTCCCTCTTAATCATGGCCCCAGTTCAGAAAAATCTAGGAAATTTTTTGCAGAATTTGCCTCTGCGCACGTTTCCCTCTTAATCATGGCCCCAGTTCAGAAAAATCGAGGAAATTTTTGGGAGAATTTGCCTCTGCGCACGTTTCCCTCTTAATCATGGCCCCAGTTCCGAAAAATCGATGAAATTTTTTGCAGAATTTGCAGATGATATACAAGTAAATATACAGCAAATACTGTTTGGTAACAATTTTTCGCCTAAAGTCGTTTTTATCTTCCTTTTTGTGTGTTTTACGGTCAGTCTGTAAAAATGGCGTACTACGGGCGAAACATCGTTCCCAGCAGCGACGTTGGAGTCCAAGATGCATCCAGACATCCTCCCTATGCTGTCCCTGAACCATTTCTCTGGTGTTTCCATCATTTTCTGCCCTTTTCCTATGGACCAGGCACCCTCCCCTCATCAGAGCAGGGGGTGCCTGGTGTAATGCTCGAGTCCTCCCATTGACTTCAATGGGGCTCGGGTGCTCGGCCGAGCACTCGAGCCTCCGGGGGCGCTCGGTCAGAGCACCCGAACACCCGAGCATTGGGGTGCTCGATCATCACTAGTATAAACCAACTGAGCTATGTCATCAGCTATGATTAATGTTTATATGTAGTTTAATCTCACAGACCATTCTCTGTTATTTTAATAGAATACTTTTAACCCCTTGAATTCTAGAGAGGTCTATAACACATTGTGAAACATTGTTTTAGAGACCACTCTAATATTCAAGGTTTTAAAAGAGCCATTTAAATCAATGGAAATATTTGTTTCAACTTCATTAATTTATATTTCAACTTTATTTCAACTTTCCAATGAAACATACAGTACTGTGTAGAGATGGTCGAAATTGTTTGCCTTCATTCAAAATCCGAGAATAATGACAATTCCCTCTTGGCAAATAATTTTCCACGAACAGTGCCGTTATTCCACTTTATTTGCCTAGCTCATTCCATTGAAATCAATGAGAATATTGAATTTGCACACAACACATGGCAAATGTTATTTTATTTCCCAAAGGCATAGTATAAAAGGGGTATGAGGGTTCCTGTGTTGGTGAAGTGTGAGGAAAGAATCAGTTGAACGGGAAATGTTTTTAGGGGGGTTGTTTAATGGGATTGGGAGGACAGTTGATAAAAAGATAAAAACTAAATACAATTAAAAAAACCCCATAAGACATGGTTTGAAAGGAGGTATGAGGAGAGTGCCTATGTTGGTGGGTGGAATCTGGGGAAAGAATCAGTTGAACATGGAATTTGTTTTAGGGGGGTTGTTGACTGGTATTGGGGAGACAGTTAATAAAACATTTAATAACTAAAATAAGAAATTGCAAGTAAAGTGACAGAGACAGGGACCCCCTAACATAAGCTGTGACTGGGGTAGATTGATTCTTCATGTGCTAGAGTATTTTGTAGAGGATGATTTGTAAGATTTTTGTTAGAGGCATAATGAGGAAACATTGATTTGTTGTAGGAAATAAGACTTGAGTTAGGCCCAAGACCTTAGGAAACATTGAATTGTTGCCTTAGACTTGTTTGGCACAAGCCCTAAGCAAACATTGATTTGTATGACTTAGGCTAGATTGGCACAAGCCCTAATGAAGCACTAATTTGTAGGACTTAAGCTTGCTAGAAACAAGCCCCCCCCCCCAAAAAAAAAATATATATATTTTTTTTGTAGGCCTCTTTTTTTTTCTTTTTAACAAACCCTGAGAGAGAAAAAATGTACTACTGGCCTAGTGCTAGCTGGTCATGCCATGTTGGCCAGTGACCAGTGGCCAGTGTCAAATACTCTAATGTAATTGTGGAATTTGTGACTGTTGTTTCTGCTGCTGCTGCTGAGTTGTTTAAACAGCAGGATGATTAGGCAGCTCAAAGGGAATGGGATCAACAACTGCAGTAACATGGCTCATGGATGATGAAAGTTCCACTTGCCACTACTAGCTCCAGTGATGCACCTGAGGCAGTAGCAGCACTATAAGTAGCCCCCACCACTTCAGGTAAATGTGGAGAAAAGAAGAAGTTGGCCAATAATGCTTCTCCACCTACCCCTGTGCACAGTGTGTGTGGCAAATAAGGGAAGGACTGGAATCAATGGGTAGCTCTGCACTCACATCAAACACCTGGCACAACTCTATCCAAACAACATGACACTAAGGGTCCCCAATGTGAAATTTCCCCACCAGAAACCAAGTTCTGCTGTTGTCACTATGCACCTTGTCCTATATCTGCTATGGACACATGACAACTTGCAGACAGTTTGATAGTAATGATGAACCTGCCCTGCCACCAGTTTAGCTTATTCTGTGGGATTAAATCTCCTTATATTCTGCTTTATGCCCTTCTTAAGATTCTACTCCACCACACTGCCATGTTGTAACAGATATTCAGACTCTCAGACCAGAGGTAAAAAATAAAACACAGTTTTATTGAGAACAAATAAAGAACACGCCCCCCTAAGGGCAGAAATAGGTAATTACATGTAACTGCAGGCAATATGGTAATATAGCAGACACAGTATAGGTAAGGAGCAATACTGTACAAACAATGGAACAGTGGAAAGCAAGGGTTAAGTCCAATGTAATAATCAGTCTCTGAGGTGCTGTGTAAGTAGCAAGGATGGTAGCAGCTACTAGTGCAGGAGCAGCTGGGAAGCCCTTTTAACAAATGGAAAATCCCCTAGTACGCTACGGTAGTTCAGTACAGAGACACTAGGGTAACCAACAGGCAGTGGTAACTGAGAATCCCTAGAATGCTCTAGGGTAACCAACAGGCAATGGTAACAGCGAATCCCTAAGACACTAGGGTAGCCAACAGGCAATGATGACAGTGAATAACTAGAACTCTAGGGTAACCAACAGGCAATGATGACTGAATCCCTAGAACGCTATAGGGTAACCAACATGCAGCGGAGACTGATTCCCTAGAACGCTAGGGTACCCAATGGCCTAGAGCGGAACAACAGACAGCAGGAAGGCCAGTGGCATGGACTGATGCAGACTGAGCACCGCTCGAACGAGGCAGCACTAGGCACAGAGAGTGCAAGCAGGCACAGTAGGCCATGGGTAAAGGATAATCGGAAGTCAGTCTGAGCAGGGGTAGTCAGCCAAAGCCAGGAGTCTGATTGGAGAGGGTAGTCAGCCAAAGCCAGGAGTCTGATCAGAGCAGGTAGTCAGCCAAAGCCAGGAGTCAGACCGGAATGCAAGTCAGCTAGTCAGGGATCAACGGAGCCGAAGTCAGAACATAGCCAGGAGTCATACACGGAAATGGAGCATCGGAATCACAAGAGCTATAGCGCACAGGTACACCACGAAAGGACAAATGAGTAAAGGCAGACTGAGACCTATAAGGCCTAGCAAGTGGGTGGAGACCACTTCTGGCAATTAGCGGTGGCCAATAAGAATAGCGAATGTGCTTCAGCTCGACAACCAGGAAGTACAGCAATGTCACCTGCAAGCATAGCATCGCAGAGGCAATCACGGGCACCGTGATAGTTGTCCTCTTTCTTCTTCTCCTTCAAATTCCCTTTCACTGGCTGGGGCAGAGAATGATGTTACTGCTGTTGCTCCAACTGCCTCAGAATCAGGACTGCAACTAGGACCAGGAGTATTGTTGCTGCTGGCAAGTGGAACCTATCCTAGTCCCGTATCACTTGTTGACCCCATTACCTGCTCTTCAGCATCCTTTTGTCCTTGCAACTCAGTAGCAGCAGGAATTAGAGCAGCTGCAAACTCCGCAAATTCCATAAGCTCACTGCTGGTGGTGGTGGTGATGCCCTTTCCCATCCCTGTCACCCATTCCTTCTCAGTTTTGGCTAAAAAGGCCATTAATGTCTCTTTCACTCCAGCTTCTCCACCATCATCATCACCGCCACCACCCCCACCACCAGTCCCTCCGTGCTGCTGCTGCTCTGTTACAGACATCTGACTGGTTGGAGGAGGTAATGAGAAATGTGACAGAGGGTCCCCTAATGTCATACTTGCCATTGCATGGTGACCTGAAGAAGTCAGACTGGAAGCACTAGCATCAAGCACAGGCAGCTAATCTGTGCTCCTGGTCATGGTGGTAGTACTGCTGCTGGGCAATAATTCTGCCTTTTACAGGATCTTGTTCTGTCTGGACAATGCCATGGGGGGAAGAGGACTCCCAGAGTCAGGGGAATGGTGTGGGCTCCCTTGGCCGCTAGTCTGTACACTGCATTACTTCCCCTACCAGTCCCTTAACGCTAGTCCCACCAGCCACATCAATTTCAGTCCCTGAGTTTTTTCCCTCACTAATAATAGGATGATCACCCACTCCTTAACTCCTAGCACTCTGTATAAGCTGCTGTACCTTATTAGTAGTAGTATTACTAGTAGCGGGACTGCTTGGGGATGGGAAGTGTGACTTAGGGTCCCCTGTTGTAACATTAGGCATCATCTCCTCCTCCTCTCCTAAGAATTACAAGACACACTAGAAGCAGGTTCAGCACTGGCAGCAGGTTTAGCACTGGCAGCAGGCTTAGCACTGGTTGCAGCAGGTTCAGCATGGCAGCAGGCACAGGCAGCTGACCTGTCTTGCTCACAATACTAACCTCTTCTTCCTCCCTAGGGGTGGCTTAGGGGGCTGGCCAGCATTGGGTCTGGGGAATCAGGGCATGCAGACCTTCAGTACTGGTAGTGGTCACTTCCTCCTCCTCCTCAGACTAACGATACATGAGGGTCCTTCCAGCTCCTCCTTTTATTATTTTTAAACTTTCTCATAGTGGTAGCAGTCACTATGAGCCTCTCCTGCCTCAATTTTGTTAGTAATTTCACAGCTCAACAGCCTAGCATGTCTCTCTCGCTCTGTAGCTGCTTGTATTTTGTTTCACTTCCTGGAAAACGCCACTTTAGCAAAAAGGCAAAAAACATGTTAATTAAGGGGAGAAAATGTTTTTCCATTGAAAAATAGAAAAAATGTGTGTTGATGGGCGAAAACATTGAAGATTTTAATCGGTGTATTTAAGATGGATATTCCTGTGAAAAAGCAACCACGTGTTTTTTGCAGATTTTTTCACCACCGTTAGTACTGTGCAAAAGTCTTAGGCAGGTGATAAAAAATGATGTAAAGTAAGAATGCTTTCAAAAATGGACATGTTAATAGTTTATTTTTTTCAATTAACAAAATGATAGTGAGTGCAAAGAAGAAAACTCTAAATCAAATCAATATTTGGTGTTACTATCCTTTGCCTTCAAAACAGCATCAATTCTTCTAGATATACTTGCACACAGTTTTTAAGGTATTTGGAAGGTAGGGTGCTCCAAACATCTGATAACCAACCACAGTTCTTCTGTGGATTTAGGCAGCCTCAGATGCATCTCTCTCTTCATTTAATCCCAGACAGACTCAATGATGTTGAGATCAGGGCTCTATGGGGGCCATCCCATCACTTCCAGGACTCCTTGTTCTTCTTTATGCTGAAGATAGTTCTTAATGTCTTTGGCTGTATGCTTGGGGTCGTTGTCATGCTGCAGAATACATTTGGGGCGAAACAGATGCTTCTTTGATCATAATGCATGATGGATAAGTATCTGCCTATACTTCTCAGCATTGGGGATACCATTAATTCTGACCAAACTCCATTTGCAAAAATGCAGCCCCAAACTTGCAAGGAACCTCCACCATGCTTCACTTTTGCCTGCAGAAACTCATTCTTGTACTGCTCTCCAGCCCTTCAGTGAACAAACTGGCTTCTGATACAACAAATATTTCAATTTTGACTCATCAGTCCAGAGTACCTGCTGCCATTTTTCTGCACCCCAGTTCCTGTGTTTTCATGCATAGTTAAGTTGCTTGGCCTAGTTTCCATGTTGGATGTATGGCTTTTTGGCCACAAGTGTTCCATGAAGACCACTTCTGACCAGACTTCTCTGGACAGTAGATGGATGTACCAGAATCCCACTATTTTTTGCTAATTCTAAGCTGATGGCACTGCTGGACATCTTCCAATTGGGAAGGGAAGTAAGCATGATGTGTCTTTCATCTGCTGCACTAAATTTCCTTGGCTGACCACTGCATCTATGGTCCTCAATGTTGCCGTTTCTTTGTGCTTCTTCAAAAGAGTTTGGACAGCACATCTGGAAACCCATGTCTGCCTTGTGTCTTGTTGCTGTGCTCAGTCTTGCCATGGTGTATGACTTTTTACATTAAACTGTCTTCGGCAACCTCAACTTGTTAGCTGAGTTTGGTTGTTTCTTACCCAGTTTTATTACTCCTTCACACCTGTTTCTGCTTCAGTTAATGACTGTGTTTCAAACCACATATTAAATTGATGATTATTAGCATCTGTTTGGTATAACTGTTTAATCACACACCTGACTATATGCTTACAAAATCCCTGACTTTGTGTTTACCTAGAAGAATTGATGCTGATTTGAAGGCAAAGGGTGGTCACACCAGATATTGATTTGATATAGATTTGTTTTCTCTTTGCTCACTATCATTGTGTTAATTGATAATTAACTATTAACATGTCTATTTTTTTGTGAAAGTATTTTAAAAGGAAGAATACATTGAGATTATATCTCGTTTTCAAGTATGTCCTGGACTCATTGTATCTACCTCAGAAGGGTGAAAGGCTGAGCTCGCCTTGCTGGGACTAGAACCTGCAACCTTGCGGCTTGAATAGACTCTACAGCTGGTGTCTTACCCAGCTGAGCCATTTCACGGGCTTTTGAAAGCATTTTTATGTTACTGCATTTTTTCGCACCTGCCTAAGACTTTTGCACAGTACTATACGTCCAATGTGACCACCTATCTTCTGTCACCTGGACCAGAGAGTAGTAGATCTCGTCTATCCTCATATAGAAAAGGGAAATTAATTCCTGCAAACTATAATAAACTTTTTACATGGTATATAAATAGAGGACTTGTGCGTGAGTGAAGTGTGTCCCTAACAGCTTATAATCACTGAAATATTAAATCTTAGCATTTTATGTGTAAAAGGGGCACATCTATGTAGGGTATTTTGATCAAATGTAGAATTCCTTTCCCTGTGGAGTGTGACATCTTTGCATTAAGCTTCTTGTTTGTAATTCGTAAAGTTTACAGTGAAAGCAATTTTTTTACTTGAGGAAATTTTGATATATTTAGCCCACATGCAACAGAAAGTCCCAACACATAGCATGATTTACTCACATCCTAGATTAACCAGTAGACCCCTCAGTTCGTATGCAACAAACAATCAGAGAACAAAGCAAGGTGCAGTATCCACTGATTGCAATTAAACGTGACTAAAACATAAGGATGCAGCTAGCAGAATGGCTTTTGGTCATCCACTCCCTCACATTATTACATTGTAAGCAGCACCACTTTGTTTCAGTTTGACAGTACTATAGTCTTTCAAATATGGTTGATCACTAAGGGCAATTCCTGGGCTGCAACATGGCTGTAACCCTGATGAAGCCTGAGTAATGCTGAGCCTTTCAGTCGTCAAATGCACCTGAAAGACTATGGCACTGTGAAAAAGAGGACAAAGTGGTGCTACTTACAGTGTTTTAACAAGGAGAAGTGGGTAAATGAGAGCCATATTGCTATCTGTTATGGAGGGTTTAGCAAGGATGCATGGGAGCTTTGTTTTGTCCAAAATTGATTTTTCAATGTATACAGGCAGTGCGAGTTTGTTCACATCACTAGCCACACAGAAATGACTTGAGTTTGTGACAACAGTTCCTTGTTGACGACATCCCCGGTTTTGCTGCACACACCCTTGCACTTCTTCTTCTGGAAGCATATGAGGGCCATTGTAGTAGTTAGTCCAAGCAGCCTGACCTGAACCTCTTCTTTATGTACAGAGTCAATAACAGAGGGGGGCTTTAAATTATGGGGTCAATGAGTGTCCTGTGTCACATCAAGAGGTGAGCACCATCCCTGCTTGGCTGGGCTCCATATCAGGTACTGCCCTTAACTCCTTGATAGAGGCCCTGCTAATACAGTATCATAA
This sequence comes from Rhinophrynus dorsalis, assembly GCA_037306005.1. NCBI lineage: Eukaryota > Metazoa > Chordata > Amphibia > Anura > Rhinophrynidae > Rhinophrynus > Rhinophrynus dorsalis. The sequence goes on along the minus strand of CM074720.1, from coordinate 385,686,354 downwards.
TTCAAAGCACTATTTAAGACTGTGCAGGGTTATCTGCTATCAAAATGTACCTTTCTATGACAGCCTAAAATTGTTTCTTTGCCTGATGGAGCTATTCACATAGCATTGTTTCAGTCATTCATGGATGTTAGTATATTGCTATTTTCTGGTCACAGAGGAGTTGCTTCAAGAGGAGCAAAGGTAAACCAAAATATGGTTTACAGGGGCCCCAAAACCACCATTAGACTTGTCTGCTTCCTTCAGTTTAGGAAAATACAAGGAATTAGAGCACTAATAATGAACCATGTTGTACATCAAGGCTCTTTTCCAGCTATTGTTAGATTATAATTCATATAATCATTTTAGGCCATTTACAGTCTGAGGGTGATGGGAATTTAAGTGCAACAAGAACTGGATAAAGCCCACAGTTTGCTCATTTCCAGTCTGTGCTCATGTAGCTGCAATGGATTTTTCAAACAGAATTCTTGGTATTGTTATAGTATGCTTATTTTATATTGAGTTTTGGTTTGACCCTGACGAGTATACAAAAGACCTGTTTGACCTTTTGGCAAACATTCACATGAGAAACTGGACCATTGAGATATACACTGCAAAGTTCAGTCTCTGTGGACTGCAACATATGTTAAGTCCAGTCCCATGCTCCTGCCTTCTGCTTTAAAACTGTCTACTTCAACTGATTCAGTGACCATTAGGAGGGTAAATGGGGAGGGGGGGATACTTAGCTCCTTGAGGAGCTGTTGGTTAATAATAGCTTGGTTATTAGTAATAACTGGGTTATTGGGTTTCTATAAAAATGAATTCTTATAGAAAACCAGAATATTAATATTCCCATCTATTGCACCCCTTTTCTTGATTACTTAAAACGTTCTGACTTAATTATTCTTCATAATTGTCTTATATCTATCCCGGGGGTTGTTGAAGTCCTTTTAAAGGGATAGTAACACTTTAAATGTAAAAAAATATATATATTTCAGTGTTTATACCTGTTTATATCTTAAGGAACAAACTCTATTCTTAAATTATTTTATTATTATTATTTGTAAAGCAGAATTGAGAAAAAAAACATTAAAAACAAAGCATTTGAAGTATACATTTCCTATTTTTATACTTCTTTTAAAAATAATTTCATAGTTTAGAAACAATAAAATTATCAATCTGTTTGTCTTAATCCAATTATGAATAAAAATGAAAAACTGTAAAGAATGATCCTTTATTGGATTGGGATGTATTTTACCACAGTCAGGAGTTTTACTAAAGTATCCAACATTTGGGCTGGTATTCACTACAGGTCATAACTTTATCACTGGTTTTATCTACACATTTCCCCATGGACTTCAGTAGGAATCTGTGAGATAACACTTACCATCCACAGTGGAAACAAACCCTTTGTTAACAAGAAGGCAAGCAACTGTCATTAGCAAAATATATTCATTTAATCAGCATGAAAGTAATTGCATCATTCCTTGACAGTGATCGTTAACCCTTTGAGTGCCAGAGGGGTACGCAACGCTTTGCAAAGCAATGTGTTGCGTACCCCTCTGGCACTCAAAGGGTTAATATAAATAGTTGCATTAAGTATATCAATATTGTGATGTCGCAATCCTGACTGTTACTGGCATAAAATTGTAGTTTATAACCCATACTTTCACATTATCTAACCTGGGTAACTCAAGCTCTTAGACTTCATTATCAAGTTAGAAATTAGTATAACCAGGCTTGGTGGGGGAGTCAGTGGCTCAATCATCTTGATTGACCTACCTGTGTTCAGCATGTTATTCTTATAAGTTGGTGTTTGAGATGTCCAATGATGATGATATACTTTCAACTCAAAAGTTATAGGAGTATCATTATACTTAAGGTGTACATGCACAACCCTCCCTTTCTTCCCCAAACTTACACCATAACTCTTAAATTAAATGCAAGCACACACACACTCACATACCTTGAATTAGCAGGGGAATTTTATCCTTTACACTTAGAAACCTGAATTGATTACACACAACCATTTTTAAGGTGGAAACATGGAGGTCATGATTTAATAAGGTATTTAAATATTTAAACCCCTGGAACCCTCCTACATAAAGCGGCACTCCTTTGGTCATGATGTCTTGACCACAAACCCAGCCTAGGCTTGTTAGAGGTCTACAAGTAGACAGGCTTGACCAGCCTGCTCAGCTTCTATGTGTACTGGTGTGTGAATGGCAATAAACTTCCTGGAGAGCAACCTAGCTGTGAAGTCACTGTCTGTCCTGTGATCCAAACCAGGATCTTCTAGCACACCAGCACAGTGCCCGGGAGTGCCCATATGATGCCACCCAAAAAGAGGATCCTTTTTAACCCATACGCCATGAACTGACAAGCATGGATAACATTAGTTTAATGGCATTATTAAATGTATCAAGTTCCTTGTCTGAAAGGTGTACACCATCCACCCTATAAAAGCTAATATCCTTAAAAACGAATTCCCTGTGCTCAGTGTTGTACCCTCCACATGAATGCATGATTCATTGTAGAAAGCATTAGCAATGATCTTTTAAGTACAGCCTCCCATATTGCTTCTCTACCTTTAAGACATCTTTTTGTCTACATCAGTCATCTGACTGGGTTAAAATGAAAACACGGACTTCTTCTGTGTGAGTTTGGATTGCATAAGAAAACTCAGAATGTTTATGATCTTGCTCAGATCTTGTTCTTCTTGCTTAAGGGAAACAAGAAAAGAAAGGAAGAGACACATTTATATGGTATTTTGTTAAATAGCTGTGCTTGTATGTGCCTATTTATTTTATCCTATCTTAAACCTTCCTGTCATGTGTTGATTTGTATAATGTAGGTGTCCTGCAGGTGTGTGGGCTGTCATTTTCTTGGTAGTGTTTGTTTAAGAAAGTTTACTGTCTGGAAGGTTTGATATCTCTGCAGAGTTCCAAGTTCTGGCATGATACAGCTTGTAATTCTCATAAACAGGAGTGAAATGTTTGCTAGTGATTCCTAATCTGTTTAACTCTTTCAGGACCAGAGGGGTATGCAACACATAGGACCATATGCGGTAATAAGATGAGCAACTCTGGAGCAACATCTGCATCATTGAGGAGAAATTAAAAAATGCACATTGATATAAATGGGTATTTTAACCTGTTTGCTAGAGTTCTCCATACATTGCAAAAGAATGAGTTAAAGTATTATCTAGCTATACACCACAATTGCTCTGCTTTTGGCTTTATACATGTGATCCAGAACTTGTAATAGTGTAGAACGTCAACTGCATTCTATTACATTTCGAAAACTTGCACACCAGTTTCAATGTGAATCTTATGTTTTAAATTTTTTATTCATGAAAATGGGACAATTCTTACAACATTGCGAGTAGAGGAATAGGTTGACTTTTGATTTTGGGGAGTGTAATAGTAATACTTTATATATAAAGCTGTCATCACTAATATCTGTTGCTGTGTATGTCTATTTAGGCAAAGTTACATCACCTATTCCTTCATTAACCCATGATTAAGAGCTACGAATATTTATTGCAGGGGTGGGCAATCTTTATCTCTCCAGGTGTTGTTGGACTACAAGACTCACTACCTTCAAATGGCCATGGACAAGGTAAATGTAATTAATATTGCACTGTGCGGCACACACCCACTGCCCACTCTTCAAGAGACCACAAAACATGTCATAACCCAACTGACATGTCCAGGCCCAGCTGCCAAGCCAAATAGCAAGGAGAGGAACATACTGTTCAGTTCTCTCTGTGATTCTGTAATGTTGCACAGTGAATCAGGCTGGTCCATGCAAATAGGGAGGCTGATATACTAGAAAAACTAGAGTAATTCACAGTGCACCATAGGTGACAAATACACATTTCCCAAAAATCAATTGATTAAAAGGGTATTTTAACCATTTGAATGACAATTAATTCTCTAAAGCAATGCTTTGGAGACATCTCTAGGATTCAGTGGATTAAAATCACCAATTAAATTCACAGATATTTGTATTTGTCCCTATGGTGTAGTTGGATAATCCTAGAATTACTCTAGTTCTTATGAGCATCATTCGGAGGGATGTACTAAGCCAAGCACTATAATGAATTCTCAAGTGCTATGTCTGCCTAATGGCAGTTTACTAAGCTACTTAGCCCCAGAATTCTCCCCTTATGCCAATGAGAGGGCGATGGGAACATATCTGTGACTTTAGTAGAAATCCTTTTTTTGTGCTTTGTTTTATGTTAAATTTTAAACAAAGCACAGATAAAGTAAAATAACATTAATCCACTTCCCAGTATATTTCAGAGGAGCTACAACAACCATATGAGTACCAGAGAGGTATCCCATGTTGATGGTTCCTTGTGGACTGACTGGAACACCTCCAGTTTAGAGCGCACAAATACATATTGCATACAAACCACATTATGGGGAGCTTTAGGGGTTAATATTTCAAATATCTCAGGGTCAACTCATTTAAAATTTTCCCATCTATATACATCTCTGCTTTGTCAGAGATGGTTTGTTACTTGGGTAAGGGTAGAGGTGGGCAAAAGCTCTCACATGTTCAGAGAGAAATCCCACAAAAACCACGTTGTTGTCTAGTTTTTCGATGGAAAATCTGCTTTTAAAAAGCGATTAAATCTTCTAATTTTTCGCCCATCAGCCAAAATTCTTCTCCATTCTTCTCCATTTTTTCAATGGCTAGAAAGTTTCCGCCCATTGATTTATGTATTTTTTGCTTTTTCTCTAAAAAAACGTGATGTATTCCAGGAAGTGGAACACAAAAGAAGCAGCTACAGAGTGAGGTAGATGTGCTGTGCTGTTCTGTTGTGATCTTTTAGCAAAATGGTGGCAGGAGAGGCTCATAGGGACTGCTATCACTATGAGAAAGTTTAAAAATAATAAAAGGAGTAATTGGAAGGACCCTTATGTGTCCACTGAGTCTGAGGAGGAGTTGGAAGTGACCACTACAGAACCAATGCTGTCCAGTCCCCCTAAATCACCCCTAGGGATCTTGGAGAAATTAATGGGGAGGGTAGTAGTGAGAGCAGGACAGGTCAGCTGCCTTTGCTTGCTGCCAGACATGCTGCCCCTGCTGCTGCCGTTGTTGTACCTGCTGCCAAATGTGTTGCCCCTGTATCTACTAGTGCTGTGCCTGCTGTCAGATGTGCTGTCCCTTCTACTGCCACCACCATTGCTGTGCCTGATGCCAGCCATTATGCCCCTGCTGTCAATTGTGCTGTGCCTGCTATCAGATGTGCTGCCCCTCTTGCCACCGGTGCTGTGCCGGCTGCCAGTGATGCCCCTGCTGCCACTAGTACTGTGTCTGCTAACAGTGTTGAACCTGCTGCCACCAGTACTGTGCCTATTGTCAGACATGCTGTCCCTGCTGCCACCAGTGCTGTGCCTGCTGCAACCAGTGCTGTGCCTGTTGCCAGTGCTGAACCTGCTGCCACTAGTGCTGAACCTGCTGCTAGTATGTCTTGTAATACTCAGGAGGGGGGAAAGAGAAGATGATACCAAGTATGACAACAGGGGATCCTTAGTCACACTTGCCATCCCTAAGTGGTACTGCCAGTTCTAGTGCTACTACTACTACTAAGAAGGTCCAGCAGCTTGTTAGTGTTAGGAGTGAAGGAGGGAGCAATCAATATCCTCATATTACTAGTGACTGTGAGGAGGATGACTCTGGGGCTGAACTTGATGTGGTTGGTGTTAGTAGTAGTAACAGTAATCTTATGATTTTATATATATATATATATATATATATATATATATATATATATACATATGTTTATATTTGGATTTTAAAATATATTTCCTTTCATAATTTTCAGTTCAATTAGTTAACTCCTTGAGAACCAAAGGGGCGTGCAAAGCATTACTTTGCAATTTGTTGTGCAGCCCTCTGGTCTACAGAGGTTATATTTAAACTTGCACCTACATTTTCAAAAGTATTGCCATTCAGTCTGCTTCCCTTATTTGGCAATGTAATAATCAGAAATGAAACAAACAAAAAACACACAAAAAAGTCAAAAGACAGCTTATAACCCTTAATTGTCACACCTCTGGTACTAAAAATATTAAAATATTTTAGCTTTATTAACATCTGTGTAAATACTGCTATTCATTTCATCAAACTTTATCCCCAGGATCATGGAATTGTAATCTAAATAGAAATTATTAATTAAGCATCAATCCATCTGATGTTATACACAGCTCCAACACCTTGCTCTCCACTGTACTGCTTCTGAATGTGTTGAAGACTTCTCTAGAAATGAAGGTGTTAAAGAGCTATCTACTACTATAGTCTCTCCCTCTTTCTTTCCACGGCTATATAAAGTTAATGACCAACCAAAGTTTTTCTGTAAATGATTATCAGTGAGAGATATATTTATCCCTAGATTACCACTTCTACCTTTTGCAAATAAGAGTTCTATAAGAAACCATGTATGCAAAACATTATTAGCAAATACCTCTCTGTGGTGTTATGTAAAATATTGCAGAGATTATAGTTCTTGACTAAAGGAAAACCAACATGGTATATCTATCTCTCTTGCTCTTTATATATATATTCAATATAGGTTAACCACGTTAGTCCAATGGTGTCAAATAATACCTTTTTTCATTGGACTAACATTCAATAATATAGAGACTCTATATTATTGAATAAAAAGGTATTATCACATACTGCAATATATATATATATACTAGTGTAAAAGTCCGTGTACACACGCCTCACTGGTGGCACAAGTGATGCAGTCACGCCCAGTAGAGACTGCCCGAACGCACAGAATGCTCCCAGCATTCTGTGTGTTTAGGCAGTCTCTACTGCGCATGACTGCATCGGGCAAACATTTTGGCCTTTTATAATCATAGGATATATATATATATATATATATATATATATATATATATTGTGCCTTGTCTTGATATGTGTGTATTTGTGTGTGTGTGTATATAAATATATATATGTGTATCAGTCAGAAGTTTGGGGCCACGTAGAAATGTCCTTGTTTTTGAAAGAAAAGCAAATCTTGTCCATTAAAATAACATAAAATGGAAATAAAGTGTAGATATTGTGATGTTGTAAATGACTATCGTTGCTGGAAACAGATGATTTCAATGGAATATCTACATTTGCTGCAAACTGAGGATTCATCAACAAGAGCAAAGGTTGAAGGACACAATTATTATTTAAATTAAAAAATCATTATTTCTGACCTTGTCAAGATCTTTGCTGTATTTACTATTCATTTTGCAACATATTTGAAGTTTCTATATTATTGAATGTTAGTTCAATAAAAAGCTATTATTACATACTGCAATATTCATTTATTTGACCTCTACACCACACAGTGGCAACAAAAGGCACAGGACCAAAGTTGTTTCATGCTTGCTGAGGAGGCCTTCACCTGCAGTGGATTTCCTGGGAGGTAGCTGAAGATTCCTATTGGCTGCAGTTTATTGCACCCACCTTTACACCCAATAAGAATGAGGTTGCTACTAGTAGATAGCATCAAAGGAAGTGGGGCTAAAAGCCTCTGGCTGACCTGTACAATCAGAGCTGTATATTTATGTTGCTACTGCTACTACTATAGTTGTAGTAATATTTATTAACTAGTAAATGGCTGAGCTTTTCTAAAACATGTTTTTGGCTTGCTGAGGACAAAGGGAGTTGTACTCCAACAATAACTCGGTGGGGAGATTCACTAAGGTGTGATAAAGAGGTGGTAAAGTGGAGATGGCTTCTACAGTGATATTGCTTCTCCAAGTCCTACTTTATTCTAAGATATCTTCAACTTTGGAGATCTTAGTGCATATGCTCCAGGAATTATTTTTTTTCTATTCACTCTGTACTAGGTAAAATCACTGTTCTACTGGGCTACTAAAATGGGTGACTATTGTTCATAACTCAGCAAAATGCAGCATTCTTCAGCTTTCCAGGAATCAGTAATAATCACAAGGAGGCTCCTGCTCTGCACTTAAAGGGTGAATAAAGGTGGGCAAGATGGACAATTTGAATGTTACAACATTGTTTGATCCGATTTGCATGAGTAAATATCGTCTATGAAAATTCCCTTATAATTTTTGGATACAGCATGCTTCATTTCAATCTCTAGAACAACGCCAAAATAATTATAAGAATATTCTTGCAATTTCAATGAAAAATAAAGCAACTTAAATATTTTTCGTGGTTACAGCTTTAATTTCCTGCATCGTTCTGCTTCATTGCTTATCAGAATAGAAGCATGAATTATGGGATCATTTTAAAAGATTTAAATGCTCCATGGAGTGTCAGATTTAAAGTGTTGTGCTTTTTAATTACATAGCAACCATTTATTATACAACATGGAATCAACTTGTTGTATTTGCTTAAAAATCCTTTTTTTTTTTTTTTTTTTCATTTTGCACACACGAGGATTGTAAGACACGGGTTGCAATTTATTGTCATTGGGCTAGTAACAAGACATTAATTACAGTAATTGACCATTTAAAATAAAATTATTCTTGTTTTGTAGTTGAAAAAAAAAATATTTGAAGCATCTCTCATCATTCAAACCACTATGATTTGTGAGATATTCGCATTGAAAGTTCCCCCCTCCCCTTTTCCTGATGACAGCTGTAAAGCTGACAGCAGGAGATTCGAGTCAGCTGACTCGAGAAGGCTCTTCATCAGAGCCGAAATCACGTTATTTAAAAATAATTAGTTCACTGGAATAGTCTACAAAGTGTGCTTGCAAACCAGGCACACTTTGTAAACCTTTCCAGTGAAGTAATTCTTTATCAATAAAATGATTTTGGATCTGCTGCAGAGCCACCAACCGGTCCCCGGACCGGGATCTCCTACTGTCAGCACCGAGCTGACATCAGGAGAAGGGGAGGGAGCGGGGAGCTTTCAATGCGAATATCTCTCAAACCATAGCGGTTTGAGAGATGAAAGTTGCTTCAAATATTTTTTTTTTCAACTACAAAACGAGAATATTTTGTATTGGACATCAGTGTCCCTTTAATCCTTTATGTTCTGTAGCGATGTGAAATTTTACATTGTGTTATGCATTCTTCTTGTTGTGCACATTTATACTGTTTTTTTTAACTACTTGGTGCTAGAGAAGTCATTGATGCATTACTATATACTTATCTAGAATACAAGGGGGGAGATGTACTAAGGAGTAATAAAGACATCATAAATTATATCACTTCTCCAGTCCCTATATTACTTTATAGAGCCTATGCACTAAGATCTCGATAGTTGGAGAAATCTTATTGCATTGGCTCAATAGAATAACATAGGAATTGTAGAAGTGATATCACTGGAGAAGTCATCACCACTTCATCACAACTTTATCACACATTAGTACATAACCCTCAAGATGTTTAAGTAAGGTTTTTCTTTTAAATCTGCTTTCTGTAACCATTCTTTGATTTATGTGAGGACACTGTGGGTATCAATGTATTTTCTTATAAAAACTGAGGTTTTTGTAGACCAGAAAAGCAAATTAAATAGGACTAATAATGATGACTAAGTTCACCAATAAAAAAAGATCAGCCCCTTTTGGACCAGAGGGGAATGAAAAGCAATGTGCTGTGCACCCCTCTGGTCTTCACATTATTAAGAAGCAAGAAAAAGCCATTTTCTTAAATGTTCTCACTCAACCATACCAATGCTGAGAAATTCAGGAACAATATTTCATGAGCAATGTAGATGACAGATCACATGGCATCACAATTAACACAATTAATTATGCTGCAAATAAATTGTTAGCTGCAAGTGAAAATTTAAAGGATAAGAAAATATTGAAAGCATATATATGTTATAGGAATGTTCCTGTTGAGTAAAGCAGCAGGTTTTTCATGTCATTGTCCATAGTAAGCAGCAGCACCACTTTGTAATCACAAAAATTGCAATTTAATGTAAAAAAAAGTTGAATTATTAGTCTCCTAGCAATGGGCGTACCTATGTTTTATTCAGTAGGGAAAGCACTATAACATATATATTTTTATAAAAAGTTTACTGTTCATTTTAATGTTAGCTTAAGCTAAATTTTTTTGCCTTTCAGTTTCCATGATTATGTTTTACCACTTTTCCCAAGCACCATAGACACCTATTATTTTTGATCGATATAACTCCTACCACCATTTTAATAGAAATGAATCAATTAAAAACAATAGTGCATAACATCCTATATCCATTTATACATGTATTAATCAAAGAAACTCAGGATCAATCAATCAACACATTTGAACATAATAAATAATTGTATTTGATCAATACATTTGATTTTGGTAACCTTTTATCGATTGTCCTGTAGTTGTACAGTTTAATTTATGTCATGCACACTGCTTGTAAATTTATAAACAAAGGAAAATTAAATAGACAGATCATTGCCAAAGTTCAGACACTCAATGAACAATTTCGTTTGCTAGGATTGACCTTCGCAGCTCGCACTTTTCACATGCCAGTCGTTTTATTTAGATTCATTTGTAGTGCACACAGGTAATATTGTCAGGTAGGCATGCATAAATGATCAGTTTTTTATGTTATTTTGTTGAATGGCCTTGCACTATACAAGAGGTTCTTTTTGATAAGTATTCTAACTTCTATGTTAACAGTGTTGAAATAATCATGGAACTCTATGGCAATACTTAAACAGGATATTAGTGGACATTAAATGGGAACATTACAAAATGGTCAACAATGTGTACTTAAGTAATGATTATTTAAATACTGGGCACTGGTCTCTTAAAGCTATATGCACAAGGCAGTTGCGCCTTTGAATATAGTGTCTGTATGTGCAGCAGAACCTTCTCCACCGTGAAGATGGTGAATAATTTTGCTACCAAAGAGATAAAGTGCTCATTTTACTTGAACTTTATGGCTCAGTGGCACATCAATGTACCAGTAAGGTTACACTACCTATCAGATGTCCAAGACTGAGACTCTGGAATGTACTGGACTCTGTAACACCTCACACATACCTCATGTAAGAAACATCATACAAACACCAGTGGGAGAGGTACAGCATACTAAATCTTCTGCAGATGGATGTGAAATCTAATTGATGATCTGCAAACTTTCTTATGACTCTTTTGTCTTTATACTGTAAGTATACTCTTTTCTACTTGCATACTGCATCTCAAATTATGTTTGTCTTTTTCAATAACTATTCTAAAAAATTGATGGATAGCCTATGAAACTATATACATGCATACATACATACTCACACAACCCCAGACATGGCCTATCGGTATGCCCACTTTCTGACTGAGATGAGAGGGAATATGACTGTAGTTTAAATATGGCCTTGTGCATTTGATCATACATTAACAGTTGTACAGCTGTAGCAAATCTCTTTATATATATATCTCTATAGTGTTTGAATGATATATTTTACTGCAAAGTACAAGTTTCATACAATGTATTCTTCTTGCTGCAGAGAAAACCAGAAGCAATATTATTTCCTTATAGCAGCTCTGCTGTATATTCCTTGGAAAAATAACATAATACATTTTCATTAACTCTCTCAAGCACTGTGAAAAAGTAGATACATTATCCATGATGAGCAATTTATTGAATAAGACACAGAGGGAGATGAACTAACATGAACTGGAGCAATTCAAGGGCAAACCAGACCCAAGAGCTAGATAAAATCAGCCCGTGGTCCAGATTACGTAGCATTTTGCCCCTCTCTGTGATAGACTGATTAAGTGGCTAGAGTGTTAGGGCGTAATTAGGAGAATGATATAAAATCAGGATAGATAAGAAAAACTAAAAAGAGAGACATGTACAAGAGGTAAGAAACATATAAGCAAAGAGAGAATTAAAGGAACTGAACCCCATAAAATAACTTTAGTGATTTTGAAAGAGCTTTCAAAATCACCATTAAGCTGTATTAGCAATTTTTGATTTGAAAAGCTATTTTTTTTTATTTATTTAGATTGATAGATATTGATAATTATGGTATGCCATGCAGGCACTTCCTGTCAAAGCCGGATATTACCTCTTTCACTCACTGACACTTAAATGTTAGGGTAGGATAGGTAGGCAAGGGTTGTCTCTTGTTAAAAGTACATTTCAAACATATACTAGAAAAAAAAGAAAAAAACAAAATGGGCAAAAAAAACAAAAAAAACAAAACTTCCTTACTGGGCTGATGACAAGTCTACATTGGGTAATCTTTGAATGGCTGAAAAACAGCCAAACAGAGATTGAAAAACTCACAGCCAATCAAAGGCTAGGAGTAAGAGGTCAAATTAGGGCACTCATGATGCCATATTGAGCTCTATCTCCCAGCAACTGATGAGCTGGTAGTTTCTCAAACTTGAATTGGCTGATTTTTAAAGGGATAATAGACACCAGTACACCTTATAAAACAGCAATGATGGATTGCTTTCTACAGCTAAACAGGATGTATGAAAGAACACTCAGTTCTAATTATAAATAAATATATACTTTCTTATCCAAGAAATCAATAACACAATCAGCTTTCTTATGTGGTCCCTATTGTATGTATAGTGAAGTGCATTGCAAGTTTGTTGTCCCATGTGTTTAAACTGAAATGAACTTTAAACCTAAAAAACTTCACAGAATATTTGCTATATTATGTTTCAGTTCACATATCTGTAATTTCTAACCTTCTGCTGGGTCATGTTCACCATATCAGAGCAGAGAACAGAATAGTGAATGTTACCCAGCCCTCCTTTTAGCTGGTCAATAATTAACACACACACTGGGGAAATATTTGATGTGAAAAAGAGAAGCTGTTCCCTAGTAGAATAACATGGGACATTTTTATTAACTCTCTCAAGCTCTGTGAAAAAGTGTATGGATTTTGTATGATCATGGTCAGCAAATTATAGAATGAGACACACACAGAACTAAGATGAACTGGAGAATCCTGGAGCAAACAGCACCATGGGAAACATAAAAATCCCATTAAACATGGACATTTAATTGCAAAGCTGGCAATCAAGGGTTTAAAAGGCCCATTTACATCAAAGTGAGTTTTGGGCATTTAATTTATTCTCTAAGGCTAAAAAAGTTGTACCCATCAAATTCAGCTTTTGTCATATCACCCTTGGTATTTCAGAGCAACTAGTGTTGAGCGAGCACCCCGATGCTCGGGTGCTCGGGTGCTCTGACCGAGCACCGCCAGAGGCTCGAGTGCTCGGCCGAGCACCCGAGCCCCATTGAATTGAATGGGGCGACACGAGCATTACACCAGGCACCCCCTGCTCTGATGAAGGGAGGGTGCCTGGTCAATGCCCCCCTTCATCTCCACAATGTCCCCCTTCATCTCCGCTATGCCCCCTTCATCTCTGCAATGTCCCCCTTCATCTCCGCTATGCCCCCTTCATCTCCGCTATGCCCCCTTCATCTCTGCAATGTCCCCCTTCATCTCCGCTATGCCCCCTTCATCTCTGCAATGCCCCCTTCATCTCTGCAATGTCCCCCTTCATCTCCGCTATGCCCCCTTCATCTCTGCAATGCCCCCTTCATCTCTGCAATGTCCCCCTTCATCTCCGCTATGCCCCCTTCATCTCTGCAATGTCCCCCTTCATCTCCGCTATGCCCCCTTCATCTCTGCAATGCCCCCTTCATCTCCGCTATGCCCCCTTCATCTCTGCAATGTCCCCCTTCATCTCCGCTATGCCCCCTTCATCTCTGCAATGTCCCCCTTCATCTCCGCTATGCCCCCTTCATCTCCGCAATGCCCCCTACCTCCAGTCCCTGGTGGTCCAGCGGAGCGTCTTCAGATCTGTGCCTCCTTCGGCACAGATCCCCGCCACCCGAACATGCCGGGCGAGCACATGGCGGTACTCGTACGAGTACCGCCATGTGCAGAGCAGAGCAATGCTCGAGCCGATCCGAGCATCGGCCGAGCATGCTCGCTCAACACTAAGAGCAACCCCTTCCCCATTGGGTAAAAAAATATTTCCTGACTCCAAAAGGCAGACATATGTCTTTCTGCATCAACATCCTATCTGCACTGAAACCATCTTTCATAATTCTCAGCTAAGTCTAAGCTAGAAAGGTATCCATCACATTTTTCATAATAACTACAGTATCTGCAAACCCTGCTGTCCAAATGTAAAAAATTCCTGCCTTTATTTTGTCAAAATTGCCTTTCTGCTAGATTTATTGGATAACTACTTGTTTTTCACTCGCACTTTGAGTAAATAGTCCCCAGTGAGAGATTTCTATTGGCCTTGAATATATTTGAATATATTTGTACATAGTAAACATATCCCCCATTAGATGTCTGTACTCTAATGTAAACACACACTTTGGCTAATATCTCTTTATAACTAAAATGTTCATATTACCTTATGAGTTTTGCTGCACCCCTGTGTACTTTTTCCTGTTTCAATAATGTATTTTTTAAAGGGATAGTAATACTTAAAATGTAAAAAAAAATATGTTGTAGGGTTTATCCCCCTGAATAAATCAAGAGTACTCCCACTGCTGAGAGGTCTTTCATTCAAAAGTTATTAATTTTCAAAGTTGCTACACAATCCTATGGACAACTCTGGTCAGTTGACCATAAATCTCCATAGGATGGTGTAGCAACAGCGCCACTGTACAATTTCAGGCCACTGTGATATTGCACCTAAAAAATTCAACTTCGAAAATTAATAACTTTTGAATAAAACACCTCTCAGCAGTGGGAGTACTCTTGTTTTACTCAGGGGGATAAACCCTACAACATATTTTTTTTTACATTTTAAGTATTACTATCCCTTTAAGGACTGGCACTTCATATTCTTGATGAGGTCTTAGCAAGGATTTGCCTGTGAGATAGTTCATTGGTTGATGCACCAGCTGTAGAATCCATTTAAACTTCAGTGTTCTAGGTTCTAGTTCAATCACAAGTCAATTGAACCCTTCAGCCCACCAAGGTAGATACAATACGTACAATTTAATTGGGTAATGATAACATCTATACCCAGGACATACTTGGAAATAAGAGGTATTCAAAATGAATCTTTCCTGTTTAAATACTTTGATATTATGATATTATTATAAATAAAGATGTAGAATTATATTCCCATCCTGTGCATATATATATATATATATATATATATATATATATATCCTTTTTATACATGATACTACCTATTGGCTCTTGCAGCAGCTGAATGACAATGAACACTGTTTGACGTCTATTGTCTATCAGTACCTTTCAACCTTTCTCTAACAATGATTCCCCAAGTAGTTTCCCATTTAGTATCTTTGTAGTATTCAGGAAGTTAAAATACCCATTTAAATTAAAGGGATTTTTTGGGAACTTTTAGTTCTCCTCTATAGTGCAATTGGCTTGCTCCAGAACTCCTAAAGTGTAAGAAATACTTATTATTCATTTCTTTCAGTTTGTTACCAGAGATTTAATGTGTTTTTTTAAGTACTAAGAAAAAAAAACAGTTTTGAAGGCTGTGAGGCTGATATTCTAAGGGGCTTATGTTAAAAAAAAAGTGTAGGGGTTCTGGGGAGCCAAAGGTTGCCTACCCTTGATTTAAATCCATAACCTCTGAAGGCGTGTGCAACATTTTGCTTTGCAATGTGTTTCATATCCCTCTGGTGCTCAAAGGATTACATTTTAAATAATGTATCAATAACATTGATGCTAAAAAACTATTTATTAATTTAAAGAATATGTTGAAACATTTACAGATGTTTGGTGAATGAATGAATTAATGAATATGTTTATTTATATAGCGCCACAAGTGTACACATCGCTTTACAATTTAAGGCTTTAGACAATAGAGGGTTACAAGTGCTTTGTAGAGTGAAATACTGGGTGTGAGGTCCCTGACAGAAAACTTACAATCTAAAAAATGCAAAGGTGTTTGAACCCTAACAGGACTTAAGATAGATTGTACTGCTATATTGTTATATTTCATCAGGCTGGGGAACCCATTTCTTTCCACTCCTCACTTTCTGTTCTGTCTAGACCCCTTGAATTGAAGAGAGGTTTCAGTGTTTTATGAAGCAACTAGTTGAAAAGCCCATGTACACGGGCCACAGTGCCACCCAGCAACCTCGGCTGGTGGCCGGATCCTGTTGGCCGCGCTTCAGTCATGAGCAGTAGAGACTGCCCGAACGCACTGCAGCTGCGGCGTGAGCAGTCTCTATTGCGCATGACTGCAGCACACACAGCTGCCTCTACTGTGCATGTCAGCTTCTGACAAACATACTTTTAGTGAATTATTATATAGGATGAGTTGGAGACACCTCTAGCACTGAAAGGGTTATAGAGTAACATAGTAACATAGTAACATAGTAGATAAGGCTGAAAAAAGACATGCGTCCATCAAGTCCAGCCCATGCCAATAACACTCCTGTTGATCCAGAGGAAGGCAACAAAAAAGCCCTCTGGAGCAATTTCCAGTGTAGGTGTGTGTGTGTGTGTGTGTGTGTCAAATAGTTCCCCGGCTCAATATCCTATTTGCTTTGAAGCCATCTGTCATAACTGTCAATATTGTTCTGTGCTAGATAGGCATCCATTGCTTTTTTGAATGCAGTTACATTATCTGCAAGCACAACATCCCGAGGCAAAGAATTCCATAGCCTTACCGCCCTTACTGTAAAGAATCCCTGCCTGTGTTTTAGTCGAAAGCGCCTTTCCTCAAGTCTTAATGGATGATCTCTTGTTCTTAGCTCAGCTCTTTGCATAAATAATTCATTGGATAGTTCTTTGTATTGACCTTGAATGTATTTGTAAATGGTAATCATATCACCCCTTAGACGTCTCTTTTCTAATGTAAACCAACCCAGTTTGGCTAGTCTCTCTTTGTAACTCAGATCCTCCAATCCCTTTATCAGTTTTGTTGCACGTCTCTGCACCTTTTCTAGTTCAGCAATGTCTTTTTTTAGAACAGGCGGCCAAAATTGTACTCCATATTCTAGATGAGGCCTAACCAAGGATTTATACAGAGGTAGGATAATATTAGCATCCCTTGCTTCTACACCTCTTTTTATGCAGGCTAGTACTCTATTTGCTCTTGCAGCAGCTGAGTGACTCTGCACACTGCTGTGAAGACTATTGTCTATCAGTACACCTAAATCTTTCTCTAATGATGATTTCCCAAGTTGTTTCCCATTTAGAGTATATGCAGCAAGTTTGTTTCTACAACCCAAATGCATAACCTTACATTTATCTACATTAAATGACATCTGCCACTTTTCTGCCCATTCACTTAGTTTATCTAAATCCTCCTTACAAGAACCTCCTTACAAGAAAGTGAGAGTGCATCTCTTGGATGTTAGAGATTTTGCAGATGCAGTATGTTGGAGGTGATGCTTTATTTTCACCTGATTTACACATATGTTTGATGGACGCTCATGCAACTAATCTAAGTTCATTTATAGACACAGCATGTTTTCTTAAGTGAGGATACAGGGGACATGTGCTACATGGGTAGGTCATTCTCTGGATGAAGAAACATTACAACCCATGTTTTAATCCTATGAATATTTCCTATCATATAGAGTTTCCATACACTTTTATAATTATCCTTCACAGAAAAATCTAGGCACTGGAGATGTTTCTCTCCTTGAGGACTATTAAAACTATGTAGTGTGTATCAGTTGCTCTCCTGGTACTATCTTGCATCCTTAGTACTTTCAGCTAGGCCACTGTGTGGCTAGACTGAAATGGTTAACATGCTTTCATCTCCACTAATGCACCTGCTGTTGTGATACTCCACATTGCACCAAAATACTTTCATCTTCCCTGATAGACCTCCAGTGTACCTAGACCTCATTGCACCACAAATAACATTAATCTACCCTGTTCTGTCTAGACTGCACTGTACTGTCTTCCCTGATGGACCTGCTTTGTATTTATGCCACATTGTACTTTCACCCGCTGTGTCTAAACCACACTGTACTACAGACCTGCTGTGTCTAGAATCTAGCCCACACTGCACCACAAAGTCATTTCACCTTTTCCTTTAGACCCCTGTGTGTTTAGTCCACACTATACCATCAAACATTTTATGTATCCCTAATCTGGGAATGCAAGGAGTTGGAGGCACTCACTGTAGCACTTCCACCTTCTGTGTCGCAACCCTGCCTTCTCAAGCTTGTGAGCAGTACCCTTAGATCCTATTCTATTTAATCTCATTATCATAAGCCTCACTATATTTTTCTCTGTTATGTAATGCAGAAAGATATGCTTAGCTTTATAAATAAAAAGAATAAAGATTGTAATATATTAAGAACACTGATCAGTATCTGAATTGTTATGTTATCCTGCACAAACATTTTGTTACCTTTCACAGTGACAAACACAAATAAACCCCACAATTTAAGTTTTACCAAAGAGTAATATCATCTTCTAATGTTAATGTTTCAGATGTAAATTGTTATTGTGCTATTTCTTTTTATGTTTTGGTTCCCTCTTGCACAGTGCTGTGGAATATGTTATTGCTTTATAAACAATGGACAAGAATAGTGGAAATAGTTACCTAACAAAACACGTTTGGTTTCTTGTCTACTGATTAGAGTTGATCTGGTTTCAGTGAAAAAGCTAATGTACCAATGGAGCTAGATTTTATGCCTTGCCTTATTACTTATTACTTGCCTTTCATCCACCATATGTTTCACTATTCAAAAAGTGTGTCTCTGTGAGATTTAGTTTTGCTGGTAATTTTCTTATGATTATCTTGGGAAAAACAAATTTATTATACTTGCTTTGCTAATTATATTAAAAATGTTGCAAGGGACAATATTAATCATCTAGAAGAAACAATGTATTTCATTAAGCTAAAGGATCCAAATATGATCAGTACTTAGTCCAGTGTTTCCATGACAGCACATGCACCTTTCTCCCTTTGTGAGGTCAAAGGCAGCACCTAAGTTGACTGTTTAAATTAGGATGGGAAATCTTGACATGATTTTAAAAGGGAATTCATTCTGAATGCTTATACATATTAGAAATGGACAAACCGAGGAATTCCAGAAGGGTGGTTTCCAAAAAGAAAGTAAAAATAAAATAAAAATGAAATAATGAATTTTTTGTTTTTTTATAATCTTTCGCCCAAAAATCATTCCAGTTATCTGAGAATAGATCAGAGCAGGGCATTATCTGGTCCTCCAGATGTTGTTGGACTACATTTTCCATCATCATCACCCAGCCACCAGATGGAAGATGTATTCCAACATCAGTTCGAGGGATGCAAGTTTATACTGATGACATAGGCATATGCATAATAGCAGCATAAATGTCTCACAGTTGAGGATGCAAAGCAACAGGGCTCAGACAATTTTAGGGCTAACTGGAACTCTGAAAATAAAAGAAAAATAAGGATTCTTCAGTAATTTAAAATTAAGTGGGGAACTTAAAAATTACTTTTGCACTAGGACCCACATATATTTTTGCCACCATAGAGAGGGAAATGTTATTCAGATTGGTAGACAGATCTTAATTTTAAGAAAGTGACTGAGTTTTTTTCTAAGGTGTAATAAATAATTGCAAGTAATTAATGATAATACAGTGCATTTTGTTGCTCCTATAAAAAGTGTCCTCAAACACTTCTAAAATATGAAATAATATAATATGACTTTGAGAAACATTTCTCTAAAGACATACAAGAAGTGTGTATTCTGGTCTTGGGTGATATTTTTCACAATGGCCTTTTTCACCTCCTGTGGCTATTTCAAAGAAAGGGCATATAAGCTCACATCTTCCTGTGGCAAAGTTAATGCTGGTGGGTTAAGCTCACAAAAATCATTCGTCCTAACCCCGGTGTGATAAATTCAGATTTTTACCATTATTTTTCTTCAAATGGGAACTTCAACAGAAGTATCTCTCCTGTTTTGAAGAAACTCCCACAGGAAGGAAATGAAACATTTTGCCTATCCCTCGTGTGTTTATGATAAATAGCAGTTTGAAAGGCTTCATTGCCACTTTGCAAATTTCTAAATTAAGGCTTCCCAAAAATAAGAAGAGGTCAGTACATTGTGTAATATGCTCCACATGCAGTTTATTTATACATCAAAACAGAAGTTTGATGCACTCGCCGTAAATGTAGTAAATGATCTGGGTGCACATCTGTTCAAGGGTTAATACATACAGTTCAGTAGTGGCCAGACAGAACTCACTGGTAGGAATAGGCAAAAATGTTCCCCTCACACAGAAATAGGCGAAAATGGCACTTACCGCCTACTGGGAAAATTGCTAAGAAAAGTGTCATTTTCACTCTTTTTTTACCTAGTTTATTGCATTGAAAACAAATGGGAAGACTGAATTTTTCCTCACCACAGTTTTCTCTACTTTTCCTGAAGGCAAAGAGTATCAGGCTCTCACAGCATTCTGTGTTTGTGAGACGAGAAAGCAGTACATTGCTGAGATAGAGGAGATAGGCAAATAAAGTGAAGCTGAAGCTTAGTTTAGGGAGCCTTTTAGGTACAACATTTGTTCTCTGTATTAGGGGAGTCTGAGGGCACTCTGGGAGAGAAGAGAGAAAGTAAATTGGCCCCAAATACCGCAAAATTCAGCATGACGGACTGGCAAAACAAAAGCTACTGTGATACAAGCTCCATCTTGATCTGGCTATTATTATCTCTGTATTGGGGAGTCTGGGGTATGAGAAGGGAGCAAAGGAGGTTGACCCCAAATACCGCAACATTCTTTCTGACTGATTTGATTTGAAAGACACAGGCAGTTGCGGTCCAGTTTCCATGCTGATATTGCTGTTATTATCTCTGTGTTGGAAATGCCTGGGGGTGTGAGTGAGAAGGGAGCAAAGGAGGTTGACCCCAAATACCCCAGCATTTTGTCTTACTGATTTGATTTGAACAATACAGCAACTGAGGTTCTAGTTCCTTGCTGATCTTTCAGTTATTATCTCTGTGTTATATGTGTGTGGGGGTGTGAGAAGGCAGTTAAAGTGGTTAACCCCAAATACCCCAACATTCTGTGTGGCTGATTTGATTTGAAAGACACAGGCGGCTGTGGTCCACGTTCCTTGCCGATCTTGCTGGGGAAGTCTAGGGAAATATTTTTTTTAAGGAGATGTTTAAAGTAGCAGTATAGGGTCAATACTAGACCCTTTTAAGGTGCTTGTAGGAGTTTGCCCTCCTCTGTATTCAACTCAATATAAGCCCTATCGATGGGTTTCTATAGGGAGGAGAATAATCTCCCTTTATGTGCTGATGTCACACAACCTTGCAGGCTGAGATCTGCAAGGCTTTCTAGAAGTCAACATACAAGATTAAAGCTCTGTTCCAATAGCTCTTTGGACCTAATCAAGCATTTAAAAGGGTCTTATATGGACCCTATACTGTCCCATTTAAGTATAGATTACAAAAAAGGGGTAAGAAAGAGTTACAAGTATGTTTTCAAATTAAAATAGAAAGGATATCAGATACATTTCTTCAAGTGTGATTTTCTTTGTATTGACATGTTATTGTGTACATTAATCTCTAATGTGCAGCAAAACATTATTAGTAAAGGCTGTATTTACATCCCAGGTGCCCCTGGGCAAGGCACTCTAGGCACCCTTAGCTCTGTCCATGGCCACACTCCTATTCCTCACATGATCCCACCCTAAGTTCCGTCTACTTTTTCTTGGCACAGAAAGAACCCTTGGCATATAACAAGCAAGAACAAAATATAGATTTAACCCCTTGGTTGCTAGAGAGATTGCAAAACTATGCATTGGAGATCTCTCTAGCATCCAGGGGGCTAAATAATAGCCTGTAAAGAGGTATAAAACTGGTTCAGGAACATTGTAATTGCTTTGGTCACACCCACAATTAAGAATATGGGTGTGGCCAGCACAGTTGAGGCAACCCTCAAAATTTGGAGCTCTGGGCAGTTGGCTATGCTATCTACTGGAAAATCCAACCTTGTTACTAGTTTATACAAAAAGGATGCTAAGAGTTACTTTAGCCCTTGGAGCACTGGAGGGAGCCCAACCCATTGCTAAATTATGTATTGGACACCCTATGGCATGCAAAGGGTTAAAAGGAATACTAATAATATACAGTGTGCTGCTGAAAAATATGTTGTAACATTTACACACAGACACACACATATACACTACCAGTCAAAAGTTTTAGAACACCCCCATTTTTACAGTTGTTATTGAAGGGTGAAAGCAAAGTAACCTACAAGTGCAACACATTTGTGGGAACTTCTGCAGCAGTGTTGGGAAAAACATTCAGAACAATAGTTGATTTCCGTTGCGGAAAGAATGTCACAAGTGTGTTTGGTTGTTATATCTGCAAAAGGTGGCTACCTGATGAGTCAAAAAAATTTAGATTACATTTTGTTAAGGAAAATGATTCCATGATTTCTGTTTAATATCCAATTGTACATTGAGTACAATGAGACATTAACCGGTGTAAATTTCAATAAAAACTACATTAAACTGCGTAAATTTCAATAAAAACTAGAAAAATGGGGGTGTTCTAAAACTTTTGACCGGTAGTGTGTGTGTATGTGTATATATATATATATATATATATATATATATATATATATATATATATATATATATATGCTTTTCATAGAAATATAGATGTTCTTTAATATGTAATCAAAAATCTATTGCACTCCTCAGTCAGAAGGCTATCCTGTACTATAATGTACTATGCTGTACAAGTCTCAGGAGGAAGTGAGAGGTGCAAGGGGAAATCGTCCCCCCCCCCCAGCCTGCTGAAAAATAGAATTTTCAAAATGCATATATCTTAAGATCTTCTAAGACAGTTAATAATTACAACATGGTCTGTAATACAAGATTACAATCTGTGTTGCTTTAACTCTTGATGCTGTGTCTTTTCTTGTATGAGCTAGTAAAGTATTGCAAATGTCACCACGAATATATTTTTTCTTTAATAAAATATATCTATTGAGTCTTTTTTATGGTAAAACACCTAATAAGTATTAATAATAAATGTTTTTTAGGAATTTGTTTTTAGAAAGGAAATACATGAACCCTTTAAGGACAAGATCACAATGCATTGTACACAAATTGATTCTTAAAGGGTTTAATGAGGCAATAAAATTGCGTGGATTTTGATTTGCCTTTTTTACTAGCTGATATTAGATATATCGGCTTTCAGTATTTTGGGAAAACCACATTAATGCAGACAACTGTGCAAGCCTCTGTCATGATTTATGGCTATCCCCTCATGTGAGCGAGCCTACTTCTTCCCAAATGCACTGGCTCATTCAGCTTCTTGTAAGTATTCATTGCATGAAGCTTGTTTTGTGAAGTTTTCAAGACGAGATAGAATCTTTTATTAGAAAGTGTAGAAAAACAAAGCATCTCAACCCTGAAACCAACTTAGATTCATTAAAGGACAGAACAATTCACTTGATTATCTGCCTGTGGAAAGAGCCAATACCAGCCTACATAATTAGCTTCTGAGGCTTTATCACTGAAAGGGAATTTAACATAGAGGGAAAAAAACCTTCCACTAGTGTAAATACAGCATGCAGTGCTTTCAGACAGGAGCATTTGAAGGGTTAGAGTAAGGTTAGACAAGGACCAGCCCTCCACTTGTTAAAGGCAACAACTCCCGTCAAGGCAACGGGATTTACATGGTAAATTGACATAGTAAATTAAGTTGAAAAAGACACAATTCCATCCATTTCAATGTTTGCCACAGTGTAATCTAAAAAATAAGAATTCTATAAGCCTTCCCAACTCCAAAATGGATACTAGTCTGTTTACCAGAACATCCTTCATTATCAACTAATACACAGTGCAACCCTGTATTTTCCATTCTGCTAGAAATGCATCTATCCTTATCTTAAATGTAACTAATCTAGCTGCCTTTACCACATAGTAACATAGTAAGATGTGGTCTGTAATTCTAGACAGCCAGACATAGCCTACTCCTTGTTTGCTTAGAGTGTGTCTTTTATAAGAATTTGCTTCTTTTCAAACCTCAGTAACCAGATTAGCATCTTGGATGCTAGAGAGGTCACCACTGCATTGTAGATATATATATAGTCCTGTGTCCCAGTCAAACCGAACCACTGGTGGCAGCAGGAGTAGTTACTGTCCACAGGATCCAGCCTCCTTCTATAGTTATGTCTTAGTACAGACATGGCTAGGGGTGATGATTTGTGCAAGAGGTAGAAGCCCTTTTCCAAAATCACAGAAGGATATTTATCACCAACATGGAGTAACACACCATGCAATAACTCAGTTTCAGACTACATTACATCAACATCTAATTGCAGCAGTGGATTGGTGGAAGAGTAGTCACCCTTTGAGTGTCAGAAGAGTGTGCAAAGAATTGCTCAGCATTGTGTTGTATACACTTTGATGGTACCCAGTAGGTTAATAAACAGGAAAAAGACAGGGAGGCTCTCAAAGGATTAATACGTTCATCAAAGCATTACAAGCCTGTAAATAAATAGTTATCCTACTCACATTTACTTATTCCCACTAATAAGGTGCTTGGTGACCATAAAGGCACGTGGGGGGTATTTCACTCTCCATGACACAGATATTCTTTTGATCAGCTGCATAACAGATAATACTACTGAAAAGAAAAAGGAGAACAAAGCCAAAACCAAAACGGAAGCAAAGGAGGAGCTTTCAAACACATATGTATAAAACCAGTATCCAGATGATTAACATTAACATCATCTGCTCATTTAAGTGAAGATGTTGGGGAGGCAGAACCAGAAGTGGAAATGCTGGAGAAGACTGTTCTCCCTAACAGCAGGGATAACAGCTCCTGTAGCACAGAGGGGATCCAGAGGAAAAAGAAGCCTAGGCAGGTTGTGGTGGTAAGGGACTCTATTATTAGGAGAACAGATAGGGTAGAAGCAACTGAATGGTTTGCTGTCTCCCGGGTGCCCAGGTTTGGAATGTTTCAGACAGGGTGGACAGATTACTGGGAGGGGCTGTAGAGGATCCCTTTGCCAAAATCACAGAAGGATCTTTATCGCCAACATGGAGTAACACTCCATGCAAGAACTCAGTTTCAAACTATATTATATCAACATCTAATTGCAGCAGTGGATTGATGGAAGAGTAGTCACCCTTTGAGTGTAAGAAGAGTGTGCAAAGCATTGCTCAGCATTGTGTTGTATACACTTTGATGGTACTCAGTAGGTTAATAAACAGGAAAAAGACAGGGAGGCTCTCAAAGGATTAATACGTTCATCAAAGCATTACAAGCCTATAAATAAATAGTTATCCTACTCACATTTATTTATTCACACTAATAAGGTATTTGGTGACCATAACCAAAGAGATGCCTAGGCAGGTTGTGGTGGTAGGGGACTCTATTATTAGGAGAACAGATAGGGTAGAAACAACTGAATGGTTTGCTGTCTCCCGGGTGCCCGGGTGCGTTATGTTTCAGACAGGGTGGACAAATTACTGGGAGGGGCTGGAGAGGATCCAGCTATCTTGGTGCATGTTGGTACAAAGTAAGAAAAAGTAAGAGAAAGGTGGAGAGTCCTACAAGGTAATTTTAGGGATTTAGGGAGTAAGATTAGGAACCTGACCTCCAAGGTAGTATTCTCAGAGATACTACCGGTGCCATGCACTACACCAGAGAGACAGCAGGAGATTAGGGTGCTCAATGCATGGCTGAAGTCTTGGTGTAAGAAGGAGTGCTTTGGGTTTTTAGAGCACTGGGCTGATTTTGCTGATTTTGCTTTAGGGTACAATCTCTATAGTAGGGATGGATTGCACCTGAATGCAAGAGGGTGTCAAATGCTTGGGGACAGGATGGCTAGATGGTTGGAGGAGATTTTAAACTAGGAAGGGGGAAGGGGCCAATAAATACTGGGCTAGATAGTATAGAAAGGGAAGGCAAAGTACTTAATAACCAAGTGGGGGCTGGTTTAGTACAGATGATAGGGAGAAGCCTATAAACCACATCAAAATTAAATCACAAATGGAACATGGCAGTGGCATAAATTGTATGTTTACAAATGCCAGAAGTTTAACTGGTAAAATAGGGGAATTGGAGCTGGTAGCTGAAATCGAAAACTATGACTTGATTGGCATAACAGAAACATGGTGTGATGACACACATGATTGGTCAATCAATTTGGAGGGCTACATGTTGTTTAGAATAGACAGGTCAAACAAAAGAGGTGGTGGGGTCTGTCTGTATGTCAAACCAGCATTATTTCCTCATTTGCAGGAAGATATATGTGATGACAGTAGTGAACATGTGGAATCCCTGTGGGTTGAAATAGTCAATGGGGGTAAAACTGCCCAGAAAATATTAGTGGGTATTTGTTATAAACCACCAAACATTGGTGACCTTGAAGAATCACAGCTATTAATGCAAATAGAAAAGGCTTCTCAAATAGGGAGAACTATTATTATGTGGGATTTTAATTGTCCAGAAATAGATTGGAAAAATGGAACAACTAATTCTGCTAAAAGCACTAAGTTTCTGAACTTTTTTGTCTCAACTAGTACTGACCTCAACCAGAGGGCATGCATGTCTGGATCTGGTAATAACTGACAATGACGAACTTAACATCCATGTAAGGGAGCACTTGGAGAATAGTGACCATAACATGCTATAGTTTGAGATTAATTCAAAAAAGCAATTTGGTATGTGTTCCACCAAAACACTGAATTTTAAAAAGGCAAATTTTAGCAGGTTTAATTCATCCCTTGGTCTCGTTGACTGGAATAGAATATTTTCAGGAAAAAACACAGAAGGTAAGTGGAATGCCTTCAAAATAACATTGCAAAAATATACATATAAATGTATCCCCTATGGAAACAAATACAAAAGAAGCAAATTAGAACCAATGTGGCTAAGTAATTAATGAAATAAATAACAAGAAAGCAGTATTTAAACATTATAAAGCTGAGGGATCAGCAGAGGCATTTGCAGAATGCAAAAATGCCAGTAAAACCTGTAAAAAGGCAATTAAATTATAGAGACTGGAGAATGAAAAAATTATTGCTAAGGAGAGCAAGAACAACCCAAAAATTTTTTATAAATACATTAATGGCAAAAAAATTAGTCTGAAACGGGTGAGATTGTCAGTGGGGACAGAGAGAAAGCAGATATTTTAAATAATTTCTTTTCTTCTGTTTTTACCAAGGAAGACCCAATGGACAAGAACCTGAAAACTACTTTTACAGAACAGCCACAGCAAGCATGGGATTGCCTAACACAAGAACAAGTGTTAAAACAATTGAATGATATTAAGGTAGACAAAGCCCTGGTGCCGGATGGTATACACCCACGGGTACTTAAAGAACTAAGTCAGGCCCTGGCCAGACCATTACTTTTGATTTTCAGGGATTCTTTTATTTCAGGTATGGTGCCCACGGATTGGCGTAAAGCAGATGTGGTGCCCATATTTAAAAAGGGATCAAAATCCCAGCCAGGAAATTACAGACCTGTAAGCTTGACATCTGTGGCAGGGAAGCTGTTTGAAGGGTTGCTAAGGGAATATATTCAAAAATTCAGCTTCATCAGGAATATCACTAGCAGGAGCCAACATGGCTTTGTGAAAGACAGGTCTTGTCAAACTAACTTGATTGCATTTTATGAAAAAGTGAGTAAAAATATAGATGTGGAAGTGGTGGTTGGTGTGATCTATTTAGACTTTGCCAAGGCATTTGATACAGTCCCACACAAGAGGTTACAAATTGAATGAAATAGGCTTGGGGGAAAACATTTGTGTGTGGATTGGAAACTGTCTGAAAGATAGAATGCAAAGAGTTATAGTAAATGGGAAGTACTCCAATTGGACAAACGTGATAAGTGGAGTACCTCAGGGATCTGTCCTGGGTCCTCTTCTTTTTAACCTATTTATTAATGATCTCCCAGAGGGCATAGAGAGCCATGTATCAGTGTTTGCCGATGACACAAAATTAACTAAGGTAATAAAGTCTGAACTGGACGTGTCTTCATTACAAGAGGATTTGGACAATTTGAGTAACTGGGTAGTCAAATGGCAAATGAGATTCAATATAGACAAGTGTAAAGTTATGCATTTTGGTTATAATTGCATTTTGGCTATAATAATACAAATGTAACATAAAGTTTAAATGGTGTTTCTCTGGGGAAATCTACTAATGAAAAGGATTTGGAAGTAATGGTAGACAATAGACTTAGCAGTAGCGTGCAGTGCCAGCTGGCAGCTGCAAAGGCCAGTAAGATATTGGCATGTATTAAAAGGGGTATTGACTCAAGGATGAAGATATTATTATGCCTCTTTACAGGTCCATGGTAAGATCCCACCAAGAAAATGCTGTTCAATTCTGGCCACCCTTTCTGAAAAAGGACATTATGGAACTAAAGAAAGTGCAGAGGAGGGCTACAAAACTAGTAAGGGGAATGAAAAGTTTTAGTTATGAAGATAGGCTAGAAAAATTAAACTTGTACACAAGGAGAAACGGGGATATGATAACACTATATAAATATGTTCAGGGCCTATACAAAGGACTCTCCAAAGACCCGTTCATTAAAAGAACAGTACAAAGGACGAGGAGCCACCCACTTAGACTTGAGGAAGGAAGATTTCATCTACAGCAGTGGAAGGGTTTCTTTACGGTATGGACAATAAAGGTATGGAATTCACTGCCTGAGGAGGTGGTGCTTTTGAATACATTAGATTCCTTTAAAAAATGCCTTGATAGTTATTTAAAAGAGCAGAACATAGAGGGCTATGTACGTTAGTATTGGGATTAATATTTAATTAGTGCTTGTTGATCAAAGGAGTGATTGCCATTTGGAATCACGAAGGAATTTTTTTCCTCCATTCAAGGCAGAATTTGAAATTGCTACATTGAGGGGGGGGGGGGGTTTGCCTTCTTTTGGATCAACAATGGTAAACAGGAATAGGAAAGGGTTGGACTGAATGGAAGCAAGCCTTTTTTCAACCTAAATTACTAAGTTACTATGTGACTATCATATACATATAATATAGACATACTCACATGCAGTAGTCCACTGGTTGGTAAAACCTCAACCAGTATATAGCTACAGGGTCATGAGTGTCCACAGACATTTTCTTGGGGGGGCTAAAGCCATAATATGCTACCCAGGCCAGGACGCCCATCCAGATCCTTTGTTTATCCAGGAGGAAAGCAAGTGTAGGAGGGAAAAACTGCTCCCCTTGGCTTACCCCCTTTGGATACCCATGTACAGAAATTAACCAGCCTCTGTAAAGGTCATCCACTGTACACCAGATCGGTTCTTAATAGATTGTCAAAACAATCTCCAAGAGATAGTGATACGCACAGAAGGTTTAATCAAAGTTTATTAAAACAAAACAAACAAACAAAAAAAACATTGTATATTATCATCATCATATCATTATCATCTTCAGCTGTTGTCATTCCACTGCAGGTGAAGACCTCCTCAGGAGGTTTACAAAAACTTTGGTCTTGCACTTTTTGTTACCATTTTGTACCAGCAAATTTGGTAATTTCATCAACCAACCTTGTCTTTGGTCTTCTTATCGGACATTTCATATCAAGTGCAATCCATTCCAAAATTTGTTTGGTCCGTTTACCATCAGGTCTTCTTGCTATGTGACCTACCCATTTCCATTATAGGCTCTTTACTCCTACAATGATGCCATCAAACTTTGCTGACAAATACATGTACACTTTTTTCGGTTTCTTTTTGTTCAGCATCTGATGTTCTATACTTCTCTGCTCAGCCTTACGTTTTATATAGATTTGGCATTCAGTGACATTCAGCCTCTAGCACTACATTCAGTTGTTGTCCTTCATCCTTATAAAAAGTTGAACACAATTCTTCTGTTCATTTTACTATTTGGTTTTGAGTTTTTGCTGTCTTACCATCGTCAAGCTTTAATGCAAACATTTGTGTGGGTCCATCTTTCTTTAGCCCTTGATTTTCATGAGATTAACCTTGAACTTGCATGTTACATCTTTTATACGCTTCCTTATGGTCTTGCACATTTCTACATATTCTACCCTGTTTGTAATATTACAATTTTGCTTAATTTCTTGTCGCTTTTCATCATGGCAATTGTTTCTTTTTATATTGTTTTTTCTTGTTTCACAGTAGGTGAAAGGGCATGGGAATTGTCTATGATAGTCTCAATAACTTTTTCATTGTGGGTTGAAATGGAAGGTCTTGCAGCACACTGAAGCTATTAGTACTAACTGAACATCATTATGATATTTCAATAGCTGCCTAGTGTCGATCTTCACATTTATTGATCTGATCATCTTTCTTTCTCTCTTGCAGTCAATTTTGATTATTGTGCTCACTAGACAATGCTCACTTTCAAATGTTAAAACAATTTAAGCCTGAGCTGTCAGTGAATATAGTTTTATTATTTGCAAGGGTGAAGTTTATTTCTCCTATAAAAAAAAAATTTGGGCTTTTCCATGTCCATTTTCTCTGGGCCTTCTTCCTGTAGAATTAATACGTCTTGTATTCTATAAAAAATGTTTCTAGGGGGTGTGGTCTAGCCACTGTTCAGAATGGACATGCATTAAGAGAGCTCAATGCCCTAAACACCTAACTCTGGTGCTTTCAGCTAATTTATGCATGTTTCTTATGCCTACCGATCCCTTCCTCCTCTCTATTATCTGTGAGGGGTCCTGTATATTGGATTCCACATTTACATGTCAATAAATATTATACAAAGGTAGTCACAATTTATGTATCTATTTATGGTAAGCCTCTCACTTGTGACAATTCAAACTAAACTTGTGGCCCTATTATCATTATCATATATTATGGATGAGCCACATCTAGCTTTCATAAAATAGTTGTATCTTGCTTTCTATTCTCCTTTGTGTTTCCTATCCAACTTTTTGGTTGTTAATAGGGAAACAACATTTACTCTTGGAGAGATTTGTCTTCTAAACTGGAAAAGGAAAAAGGCAAAAAGAACCAATGTTTTTCCAATATTCTCCTAATTTCTCTACGACGAGTTGTACCTTATGATGAAATTAACCTTATCATTCTTTTCTTTTGGGTTATTGCTTGGATTTTACTTAAGCATTCTATCTCTACTAAGATCTATTGATCTTGAATAAGCTCCTTCCAGCAGGCTTGCAGGGTATACCTTTTATAGAAAATGTTCTTTTAAGAAGTTTGATTGAATATAATAGTTTTCCCAATAACTACAATTGTGCCTAACCCTGTGGAACTGGCTGAAGGGAATATTTTACAGCTAACTTCTAATAAAACAACTGGAATAGCTGAGAAAGCTGTTTGTACTCCACCAGTTCCTCCTAACCAATACACAGATGTACATCAAGGTATTGGATATTAATCTGTGTATATTCAGAAAATACCAAAATGGTTGGAATTCAAGAATTTTATAAACCTCTCTATCCCCAACTCATCAACCTTCTACATGATGATCAAATCATCTACATTCCGTCTATAGAAAAACAGATTTGTGCCAAATTCTGCATTGTCTTAAATATACAATGATTCAAAATATACAATTAATGAATAAGGGAAACAGGGAACTAACCTGTGTTGGTACCCTTAGCCTGTAGAAAATAATATCCATTGAAGAAAAATTGTGATCCAATATAAATCTGATTGCTTTTAACAAAAATTCACATTTTAGGGATAAACAAATCTTGATCCAAAAAAAAAAAACTTAATAGCTTCCAAATCTAGCTTATGATTATTATTTCAATACAGACAATTCAAATTCACGGTCACCCAACTGTAATTCTTTTGCCACTTGGTCTGGTTACCGAGCTCCAACAGAATTTTATTGTCCTTAATGTATGATCTGAGTTCAAGTACACAATTCTGTAAATGGAAATCTGGAAAGGCTGACAGGTTAGAATCGATACTATTGATATCTGAAATGATGGGTCTACCAGGAAGTGATGAATGGGGCTTTTTGGTAGGTGGCAATAAGTAGCAATCCTGTCTTCCTTATCATACAGTTAGGGAAAAAATTATTTGATCCCCTGCTGATTTTGTACGTTTTCCCACTGAAACAGTAAGAGACAGAATAACAACAAAAAAATCCAGAAAACCGCATTTCAAAAAAAGTTATAAATTGATTTGCATTTTACTGAGTTAAATAAGTATTTGACCCCTTTGCAAAACATGACTTAGTATTTGGTGGCAAAACCCTTGTTGGCAATTACAGAGGTCAGACGTTTGTTGTAGTTGGCCACCAGGTTTGCACACATCTCAGGGGGGATTTTGTCCCACTCCTCTTTGCAGATCCTCTCCAGGTCATTAAGGTTTCAAGGCAACTCGAACCTTCAGCTCCCTACACAGATTTTCTATGGGATTAAGGTCTGGAGACTGGCTAGGCCACTCCTTTGTTGCCTTGGCCATGTGTTTTGGGTCATTGTCATGGTGGAATACCCATCCACGACCCATTTTCAATGCCCTGGCTGAGGGAAGGAGGTTCTCACCCAGGATTTGATGGTGCCTGGTCCCGTCCATCGTCCCTTTGATGCGCTGAAGTTGTCCTGTCCCCTTAGCAGAAAAACACTCCCAAAGCATAATATTTCCACCTCCATGTTTGACAGTGGGGATGGTGTTCTTGGGGTCATAGGCAGCATTCCTCCTTCTCCAAACATGGCAGGTTGAATTGATGCCAAAGAGCTCGATTTTGGTCTCATCTAACCACAACACTTTCACCCAGTTCTCCTCTAAGTAATTCAGATGTTCATTGGCAAACTTCAGACAGGCCTGTAAATGTGCCTTCTTGAGCAGGGGGACCTTGCGGGCACTGCAGGATTTCAGTCCTTCACATAGTAGTGTGTTACCAATTGTTTTCTTGGTGACTATGGACCCAGCTGCCTTAAGATCATTGACAAGATCCTCCCGTGTAGTTCTGGGCTGATCATGAAACTCCATGAGGTGAGATCTTGCATGGAGTCAACAGACCGAGGGAGACTTGACAGTTATTTTGTGTTTCTTCCATTTGCGAATAATCGCACCAACTGTTGTCATCTTCTCACCAAGCTGCTTGGAGATGGTCTTGTAGCCCATTCCAGCCTTGGGAGTGCTCCTAATCTCAGCTTGTTACCTGTATAAAAGACACCTGGGAGCCAGAAGTCTTGCTTCCTGATAGGGGGTCAAATACTTATTCACTCATTAAAATGCAAATCAATTTATAACTTTTTTGAAATGCGTTTTTCTGGATTTTTTTGTTGTTATTCTGTCTCTCACTGTTCAAATAACCCTACCATTAAAATAATAGACTGATCATTTCTTTGTGGAATCAAATATTTTTTTCTCTCACTGTAGGTATGTGGGAGGCAGCACTGGTTTCAATTTTTTAGTATGGGAGAGAAGCATATGGATGTAGTTTTCGATATGGGGTGATGGTGGTCTCATTTCAGGTATTGGGACGGGAGTCTCAATTTAGGTATGGGGAGGGACAGGGAGTCTCAATATAAGTATGCATGATGGGGATCTAATTTTAAGGATGTGTAGGGGAGTTAGGGATCTCATTTTAGGTATGTGGTGGGAAGTTATGGGGGTCTCGGTATAGGAATGTGAAGCACGGATCTCATTTTAGGTATGCTAGGTGGGGGGAGAATGAGGGAGTGTCACTGAAGGTGTATGTAGGTGGGAAAGTTTTATTTTGGTCTATAGAGGGGGTGGGGTGGAGGAAGCCTATTAGGGTATGCGTGGGTATTAGTGGGAATACTGGCACAATGGCTGGGTGTTAGAGTGAGCCTGATAGGACATGGATGGGTGTTTTGGGGGATAATTGGACATGTTTGGGTGTAAGAAGAAGCCTATAGGACATCATAGTGTGTTAGAGAGAATAATGGAACATGGATGGCTGTTTGGGGGGGGAAATGTTGGGCTTGTATTCCATTTTTTCCAGGGCTTACTTTTATTCCCAGTCTTTCACTGGTGACATTGAATTAGCCTAAAGGCTCTATGCTCAAAAATGGCTTTTTAAAAATTCTGATCAAAGACAGTTTTAGCATTACTTTTTTAAAATGAGAATATTTAAAAGCATATGACTCTTTTGTCCATTAGACTGCAATTTTGTCAGAAAATAATAGAAAGAAATATACTTTGAAAACATAGAAAATATATACATGTAGTATGGTATTTACATTTGAGCACCAGTATTTTATTTGACTGTACTTTTTGAAGTTAAAACTAGAGTCAGTTCCTTCTTTCTTAATTTGATATATTTTTATATGATGTTTGAACACATACATTTGAAACTGATTCTTACGGCCTTATTTAATAGTGACATTTTATCACCACTTTTTTCTAGGAAAGTACGGCCTTATGAATCCTTGTCACCCATATTATTTTTCTGCAGTGCAGCTATGTCACTAGTAAGAGAAAAAATTATCTTAGATATTACCGATAACTGTGACTCTCCCTAGGAGAAAACAACATATTACTGTAAACTTGAAGGTTTTCTGGACAAATTGCCTTTAACCCCTTAATGTCCAATGTCGTGCCAGGACCGTCACGGCTGTCTGGCACTTAAGGACCAGTGACAGTCCTGGCACGTCATGGAGTTCAGGGCTTCCCATGTGGCTGCATGCCCTGAATTGGATAAAACAAAAAAAAATGTTCCATGGGCCTTAAGTGCCGGCCGCTTGTGTGCACATCTGTCCTTAAGGGGTTAAGGTGCAGTATTAGGTTCACACACAATCCTTTTAAATTTTTGTCTCTGTCCTAAGAGCTATGGAGTCAGAGGCCCATATTTATAATTATAATTGGGCTTTTAACCCTTTGAATGTTAGAGTGATCTCCAATGAAATTGCATAGCCAGTGTTTTAAAAAGGTATGGGTTCTTTACTGCCCATTCAATTATTCTTTGGTAAAATTGATTTGCATTACTTATAAAAAAAATGTACATATATAAGATACTTTATATAACTGAGTTGTTCTGTTTTGAAACATTACTATCCCTTTAAGAACAGGCTGCAGGCTTTTAAAACAGAAGGACGAGAGAGCCCAGCTGACTAATGTTTTTGACACTGATTATTTATGAATCTTTGCATGCATTGTCTCCCAACGGAATAATCTATATCAGTGGCTTTCGACCAGGAAGCAATGGCTTTTTGGTGTGTCATGGAAATCACTTAGGGGGACTCCTTCTTTCTTTAAAAACTTTGAGAAAAAATGTGAATGTTGAAATTCAAATATATATTTATGGTAATATATATATATATATATATATATATATACTTTTTATTTGGTGAAAGTATTTTACCACGAAAAATACATTGAGATTGTCTTTGCTTTCAAGTCATTTTATCTATCTTAGAGGGGTGAAAAGCTGAGCTGACTTTACTGGGGCTAGAACCTGCAACCTTTTGGCTTGAACAGATTCTACAGCTGGTACATTAACCAACTGAGCCATCTCACCCAGAATATTTAAGACTGCCCAGGGTCCCTTGAGCAAAAAAAATTGAGAAACAATGACCTATTTAATTCTGATTAGGTATTATAATTGTATTGTACATGGCTAAGGACTATGTATGCATTTTATAATATTAATAATAATAACTAGTAATAAATAAAATAGACACTTTTTTAGAAAAGTAGAGACCCCTACCACCGGGTTACTTCTTCCATCTCCTGTATAGCTGCAGGTGAGAACCAATGTTGAAAGCAGTTAACCTTTTGAGAGCCAGAGGGGTACGCAACGCATTGGTACTTCTGGCACTCAGAGGGTTAAAACAGAGCCCCGCGCTCACAAAAGGAGGTATACATTAAGTTTTAGAAGGTGGAAATAATGGATCATTTTGTATATACCTATTTATATATTGCATGGGAGTGGAGGAACTCTGGGAAAACAAACTTCAACATATATACATGTTTACAAGTAAAGTACTATTTAAATAAGGATACAGCCGTACATTAGCCTGAATCTTATGCTAATAGGCTAACATTCCTATTGATGGGTTCTTCCAAGTAATTATATGACTTCCCTAGTATCCATGGGATAAATGTTATATTGTGCATTTATTTGTCCCAGAATTGCTCAACTTCTTTATACATATGCCAGTATGTTTACAAATAAATCACAGGTATCAGTTTTGAGTATTACTGTCAAACTTAAGCTATTTAAGCTACATATGCCATTAAACTTTTCTTAATGTCACTGCCAATGAGAAGAGGAAAAGGGATGAGGCTGTGGGTGTTTTGGCATGGTCCTTTCCTCTATGTCCTGTTGGCCAATGTACTAAGCAAGGCCTACAGTGAATTGCTTTAGTGTATGCCATTTCCCTATACATGCAATAGGGACAGCCTGTGGGGCTTGCTGGCATTAATATCCAATGCTGGCAGAGTGTGTCAGAAAGCATGCATTACATCAGTCATACACTGTTGAGAGTACCTTTAAAGGAGCACCATATACAATATATCCTTAAAGGGATAGTAACACTTCGTTTTAACTTTATTTTATTTTGTAGGCATTAAAAAAACATGAAGAATGATATAAGTCTTATCTCTCAAACCTTTATGGTTTATGAGATATTCACAAGCAAAGTTCCCCTCCCCGCCCCTTTTTCCTAGTGTAAGCCATCTCTTCTCAGATGTGAGTCTGGTTGTATGACAGTACAGATAACAGAAGGGGACAATTTTCTTTGTATGAAAACAATGAAAGCCCTTCCCCCCTTGACAAGTTTATCAGCTTTTTCCATTATCTTAATTGAAGATTGTCCCTCTCTGCAGTCTACCTGGGCATCTCCCTTCTGATATGGTTGAACAGGGGGGGGATACTTTGTTTGTGAATATCTCTTAAACCATAAAGGTTTGAGAGATAAGACTTATATCATTCTTCATGTTTTTTTAATGCCTACAAAATAAAATAAAGTTAAAATGAAGTATTACTATCCCTTTAAGTGATTTAAATCATGATTACGTCCTGAAAGTTGCAACTATCAGGAATCACTCAGCAGTTTCTATAACATTTTTATGTAGAAGTGTTTCTCACCTCTCCCAGAGAATGCAACAGAATAACTAACTGAAATATGATCACTAGTGGGCACTGTTAATATAAAAAGCAGCAGTTTAAACCTTAATAACTGTGGAAAGATGCATCTACCAGCAGTGATATAATTCCATTTAATAAAGTACCTATTAAAAAAGGTCTACAATGTGTGCCTGGTTTACAAGTACACATTATAGACCTTTCAAGTGAATTATTTATTTCTAAAGAGGGCGATTTAGGCTCTGCTGAAGAGCCGCAGGACTGTCTGCAGACCGGGATCTCTGTCTGTAAGATAGAAAGCTGACATCAGTGCAAGAGGAGGGAAGGGAGAACTTTGTAAGCAGATATCTCTCAAACCATAAAGGTTTGATTGGACACGACGCAATTAATTTAGTTTTTTACTAGATACGTTATAAAATGGAATTATATTGA
The DNA here is from genome assembly GCA_037306005.1 of Rhinophrynus dorsalis. Lineage (NCBI taxonomy): Eukaryota > Metazoa > Chordata > Amphibia > Anura > Rhinophrynidae > Rhinophrynus > Rhinophrynus dorsalis. Next base: position 385,649,084 of record CM074720.1, on the reverse strand, counting down.
TGTATTACTATCCCTTTAAGGACCACAGGGCATTTTTTTTTTTTGCTCAGTGGATTCAGGGGTCCCTGAATATGCTGCCGCACAGGGACCCCTGAATTCCATGACATGCCAGGACTGTCATGGGTCCTTAATGGACGTTTCTCCATGACGGTCATAGCATGTGATTGGTCCTTAAGGGGTTCAAACAATAGTGTTTTATGTTTTTTTTTTAATCTCAGGCTGGCTTCACCATGAGGTCAAATGGGCCGCCCATGTATTACATCAATATTACGTACAGCTAATTACAGGTTTAACCCTTTGAAACCCAGAGGGGTAAACAAACATTACAAAGCAATGCAACATATTAGGTTTAATATTTTATACTTTTATAAGAATAATATACCCCAAGGACCTGTTTTCAGTGCACTAAAAGTATATGAAGAGCATCTTGTGCAGGGGAAAGGAACTGTTTTCCCTTGAAGACAAACCTATTCTAATAAAGAATCTCCAGCTTAACCCAGTAACTCCTGATAGTTTGTAGGATAAGAATCATCCTGCTCTTTACTCTGCCAAATGCACTACCAGTAAGCAAGCAGTTAAGTGCTGCCACTGAACGTAAGTTACTGGCAGTGTTCCGGAGCCTTCAACTGTGTTTAATAAATTAACTAATTTAGGAAACTAAATTCTAAATTACTATGAGTTGATAGACTGGGCCCTTTACTGAAACTTTGTGAGACTGTGATAGTTCGTCCGTGTAATATTCTATGGGAAATGTTTATGAAGATGTGCATTTTTCTTTCCTAACCCGCTGAGTTCCAGAAAGTCAAGAACAACATTCCAACCTTGTATTTTTATGGTTCTTTGTTGACAATAAAAGAGTTACTACATTTTTATGCTATAAACTGGTCTAATCTGCAGTATATTCAAATAGCTTCAATAGACTGCATTCAGAAACTTACACTTTGAGTGCCAGAAAATGCTTTCTGTACCACTCTGTCACTCAAAGGGTTAAAGAGTCAATTTTGGAGTAAACCAGCTGCACCATATGTGTCAAATAAAAGTCCCCATTGAATGAAATATGTATTTTAAAGGGATAGTAATGTTTCACAAAAACAGCAGCTCCAATTAATCTTCATAGTATTTGGGCCGTGGAGAGTGTTATTTCAATACTTTCAGAGTTGTAGTTCAAGAGTAATTGAATGATAAAGTATTCCCCTCCCACCCCTTCCACATAGTGTAAGCCACCTCCCCCCAGATGTGGAATCAGGTCCCTTGACCAGACAGCTCACAACAAGGGACAATCTTCTTACTGGGAAACCCTGCCCCCCTTGACAGGTTTTTCAGGTTTTTCCTGAAGATTGTCCCTCTCTGCAATCCATCCGGACAGTCTTGCTGCTCTGAGATGAGCAGTGTTACATCAGTAAAAGGGGTAGGAGGGGGGTACTTTATGATTCAATTACTATTGAACTACAACTCTGACAGTATTGAGATAAAACTCTCCATGGCCCAAATACTATGAAGATTAATTGCAGCTGCTTTTATCATGAAACATTACTATCCCTTTAAGCCCTTGAATGCCAGAGATGTCACAATGCATTGGAGACCTCTTTAGCATTTAAAAGATTAAAATAACCATTTAAATAAGTGGAGAATTGGGAGGGGGCTATTTGCCCCTATGGTGCAAATGGTTTGCCCCAGAATATCTTCTGTCTAACTCTTTCAGTACCAGAGGGGTACGCAATGTGTTGCTTTGCATAACCCTCTAGCACTGAAAGGGTTAGGGTCGCTGAATATAGCTCTTAGGACTTCATGCAAAAGTGGAACAGTTCTGGAGCAAAACAGTTGTACCTAGTGAATAAACAAAAATGCCATTGATTTAAAGGGACAGTAATGTCTCATTAAAAAATGCTTAGAGTTTTGTAGAGGTTAAAAAAATAAACAATATGACACAGATCCTATCTCTAAAACCGCTATGGTTTGAGAGATATCCTCCTCTAAAGTTCCCCTTCTCCTGATCTCAGCTGTAAAGCTGACAGAAGGAAATCTCTGACGGCCAACACAAGGAGGCTCTTCAGCAGAGCCTCAATAACAGAAGAAATACTTCTTCGGAATGGTCTAAAATGTGTGCTTGCAAACCAGGCACACTTTGTAGACAGCTCCAAAGAAGTATTTTTTTTTTTAAATTGCTCTATTGCGGCTCTGCTGAAGAGCCCCCTGTTGGTCCCTGGACCAGGAACTCCTTCTGTCAGCTTACAGGAGAAGGGGAGGGAGAGAGGAACTTTAACGAAGGATATCTCTCAAACCATAAAGGCCATATTGTTTATTTTTTTATTTTAACCTCTAAGCATTTTTTTACGGGACATTACTGTCACTTTAAATTGAGCTTTTAATGTCTTGAATGGTAGAGAAATTGCCAATGTGTGGCTTCATAGTGTATTAGAGAACTATCTAGCCTTCCAGGGGTTAAAAAAGGCCATTGAAAATAAGTGGTTGTTTTGGTAATTTTTACCCCCCCCCCCATATTGCAGTTGCTTTGCTCCAGAATTGCTCCTGTTTTCTTTTGTGCATAAAACCCTGTGTCCTCTAGTCAATGACAAAGTATTGCAATCTGTTTCTATGATATGGTAGTAGAAAATCCTGGCCATGAGTTGGTTGCAGTATTTTGTACAATGTACAGCTGATAAGAGGCTCAACCTAGCCAAATGTTTGCTTAAGCTGCTACCTGTGCCATTTATTGGGTCTTTTAAATCCAGATCAAAGTGTGCATAAAGATGTTTTACTGGAAGACTGAGAAACTGCAGTTTGTTTGCTAAGTGTAAGTAAAGCACAACCTGAAATTTATAACTGGCAAAATATTCTCTTCGCTTGCCAGGTCAAGAGCTAGAATCTCCTCTTTATGATCTAGTTAGCGATAAAAGTGAGACTGTAAAACGGCGCTGAAAGGACTTTTTGGCAACCTGTGCTAGACCTCAGACTCTGTCATGGCATCAGCCGTATAGCTGAAAATAACAGCTGGTAAGTAGGGAGAAACTGGAGAAAGATCTTTTTCCTCTAATCCAGTGCAGTGTATTCCTGTGCCCATTTCTCTGTAAGTCTCAGTGACCAGGGGACAATAGATGTTGAATGATACAAGCAATTACCTGCTCTAATATTGCTCTCAACTGTCTCTGCATCAGACTGACAAAAGTGGATGAGGTTTAGAAAAAGGCTGGGAAAACACTTATAATGAACCATTCCCATCTTTGTGAACACTCCTTTATATATTTTTTTAAACCTTTTAGTCTGTTAAACACATTCACACATGATTCTGTAACACAAATTTACCTTAATCCCTTGGGTGCTTGATAGGTCTCCAATACATTGGTTTGAAATGCATTAGAGACCTCTCAAGCATCCAAAGGATTGCAGAAGATTTAACCCTATGAGTGCTTGAGTGCTACTGGATTTTAGTATATGTGAGATAGGCATGGGCATCCATGGGGTGGGAAGGGGCAAACCCACAATCTCTAAAGTTCATGTAAGTTCTAAAGGCCAGTTAAGTGCTGGTCTTGGGTGAGTTAAGGGGGGACAAGTGCCCCATCTTGCCCCCCACACCCACAGATACCCATGGAGTTAAGAGAGCTTCCCTACATGAGAACAAAAGGGATATTTTCTTCTTCCTCTCAGAAGTACTTCGGCAACCAGAAGACAAAGGGTTTCTGACAAGAGTATTGAATTTAAAAAAATTCTATGGTCACACCCACAACTAAGGATGTGGATCTCATCAGCACAGATGAGGTCCTCCTCACCATATGAAGGTATAAGCAGTTGCCTATTGTTATACATTTTGTTTGTTCTTGCTTCCATTTGTGCCAGGTCGCTATCATTCTCTTGCCTTTTTTTTCTCTACATGCAAGCGTTAATGCAATTCAATTGGACATCTGACACTCTGGGACTTATGGAGCCTGATTGGTCGATATCTCCTATTTTTACCCAGCCTTCCTTGAAGCATGAATAGCTTTCTGTAGTGATAATGTTGCTGATGCTGTTGAGGGTCTAATTCTTTTGCTTATTTCCTGTTCACTGTGCTTTCTAGTGGTTTTCTTCCCATAACTTTCTGTCTCTCATCATCTGCAATTCAATCTTCCACTCAATCTATAATATCTATTATCTATAATATTATATGCTATCACAGAATCTGATTCCTCAGAGTGCTGCTGCTCACTCTTTGGAACAAATTCCGAAATTTTATGTTCAAAGCAGGGGCCCAGCAATGTAGCAATAATGTATTCTTCATTGTTTTTAATGGCAACTATGCGAGCATCCTGCTCAAAGCATGCTAACATCCCATTCATCAGCTGGTTCATGACTATGTTGTCTTTATTGTAAGAATTATTGTCATGCGCTTCATTTTTTTCTATAGAAAATAAATTAGTTGAAGTATCTTATGGATTCCTGCATTGGCCCCTCTAACTAGCAAGGTGGCCTCCTCAAAAAGCTTCAGTGACTAACATACATCACAATTAGACAGCTTTTAAGTAGCAGGGTAAAAGCCATTCATCTATTACCTGTTATTATTTATTTAACATAGTGGCATACCAATGGTATGGGCTAACCTGCTGCTGACCTTTTTGCCCAGTGAGCAGCGACAGTCATATAGCCTGCACTCCAGCCACTTGCCCAGCACACTAATCACCTTCTTCTACAAATTGCACAATCATCCATGAAAAATAACTGTGGCTTGGGATATGCCAATGAGGTTCAACACATGACATAAGTTCTTTACACCCTGTGTTTTCTACAAAAGAACTAGGCAATATGTGAACCTCCAACATTTTTGTAACTGTGATGTTACATTGGTGTACTTTTGGATTATTTATGTGTAGTTTTTGATTCATTTATGATAATTCAGTCAGTATGGGTTGGTATTATACAGAGAAAGAACTGTATAACTTAATTACTTTAACAACATGACTAGTGACAGTTGCAGTCATGGCAGGTGTGATATCCTGTGACTATCTACATATCCTCCAACAAACTCAAAGTCATAACCTTTTGTGTTTTGCATTTACATAACAGCAGCTGGAGCGATGGATGTTATTGTAAATGAAGAAAATGTCCCACTCTCTCAGACATCTACATCTATAATATCATGTGCCTTTCAGGAGTGCGTTTAGTGATGTTAGTTGTTACATGCCTGACATGCTACTGGTTTGTCTCTCAATCAGTCCTCTGGTTGTACTTCAGCTGGGATCTCAAAGTGGATGTGCTCAGATGGTATTCTAATTTCTGTCTGCTCCCATTTTCACTTTTTACATAGACAACAGAAAGAAACATGTTTAACTTTTGTATCTCCATACTGTAGACTTCATAGACTCTGAGGAGTTTCTGAGACACTACTACTGCATAGTACTAGCAGTAGCTATCAGTGGTGCTGCACTTCAAAAAACAGTGGAAGCACTCATAATACCAAGGGATGTGGATGTTGATGAACCATGTTGCGGCTTATGTAACAATAGTGTGTGTGTGACTGGGTGGGGGTTGGGCTTGGAAGTGGCAATGAGGATGATGAGATGGGTGTGTATTTTTATGCATCATTACTTGTCCGGACTCATACTTTCCAATGAATCCCTCAAAGGGTATATAAACAGGTATAGTGCTCCTTTTTGATGGTGGAAGATTGAGCCTTTTACTTTCAGCTAATTGTTTGACTATGTGGTTGTATGTGGTTGTATGTGGACAATTCTCCAATACAGTTAAAGTGGAGAGTGTGTACCTTAGGGTTCCGTATTAGGTCTGCTGCTTTTTAACATGTTTAGAAATTACCTGGAAATAGATATAGAAAGCAAAATATCAATATTTGCAGATGACACTAAATTATGCAGGGTAATTAATTCAGAACAGGATATTTGCTCTCTAAAGAGGGATTTACATAAAATGGCAGATTGGACCAACAAAAGGAATATGAAGTTTAATGTGTGGAAGTGTAAAGTCATGTATTTGGGAGGAAATAATACCAAGGCTAATTATGAACTTAATGGAATCATCGTTGCTAGAGAAAGACCTTGGTATACTTGTAAACTACAAACTTGGAAACAGTGACCAGTGTCAAACAGCAGTAGCAAAAGCAAACACAATCCTGTCTTGCATAAAAAGAGGTATTGAAGCGAGAGTGGATAACATTATTTTGCCATTGTACAAATCATTGGTAAGACCTCAACTTGAGTATGCAGTACAGTTTTGGGTACCCGTTCTAAAAAAGGATATACTACAATTAGAGAGGGTACAGCGAAGAACAACAAAATTAATTAAGAGAATGGAGGACTCAACATATGAGGAACAACTAGACAAACTTGGTTTATTTACTGTAGAGAAATGACGACTAAGAGGAGACCCTATCACATTGTAAAAGTATAGAGGAAAGGAAGTTTAGACTTCGGCAGAGGAAGGGTTTTTTTACAGCAAGGTCTGTTAAATTGTGGAATTCCTTGCCCAAGGAGTTGATTATGGCAGATACAATGGATACATTTAAGAGACTATTAGATACATTTCTTTCAAAAGGGAACATACAGGGTTATACTGTATATTAGTAGGCAAATCAGGAAGGTCTGATGAAGACTAAATTATTTGGTAGCAGGAAAGCTATATAATTCTTAGTCACTGGGGTATGAGGCAAAGGTTGAACTTGATGGACTTGTGTTTTTATTCAACCGAATTTACTATGTTTCTATGTATATCTCATTGTTCTTACTCTCCGCATAATCTGTATCAAGATAGCAGGAAGGAAGGTGAAAGGATATATTCTAGATCAACATCATCATCGATACTTAGGTCATCATCAGATTCATCTGCTTCCTCCCCACTAATTCCATATTGTTCTAGGATTTTTTGAAGTCTTAAAAGTTTTTTTTTACTTTTCCCCTTTAAGGGGATTTATATAATATTCACCATTACTTAGTTGATGGGTGTTACTGTCATTGTCAGAGGCAGCAGTTGCTTTAACTGCTAAGCCAGAGTCTGTTAAGGCAACAATATTAGAATATGACTTTTTGTCATATTCTGTGTTCTTAAAGGGCTAGTAATGTCAGAAAAAAGTATTAACTATATGGTAGATACATTTAAAATAGAGTACTTGTACTTATTTGTATCTCTCAATCCGTTATGGTTTGAGAGATTTAGGAAAATAAAGTTCTCTGGTCCCTCCCCTTTCTGCTTGACGAGCTGTAAAGCTGTCAGAAGCAGATTCTGGTCGATTGACCAGATGTGGCTCTTCAGCAGCGCTGATATAACGATATCTAAAGACAAATACCTCATTTAGAATGGTCTACAAAGTGTGTCTGGTTTGAAAGCACACTTTGTAGAATGTTCCAATGAAGTATTTATTTCTAAATAGCGTGATTTCAGCTCTGCTGAAGAGCCTCTGTCTGGTCAAAAGACTGGAATCTGCAGCTGTCAGCTAGATGGCAGACTTGAGTGAAAAAGCCAGGAAAAGTTAACTTTGGCAAGTTATATCTCTCAAACCATAAAGATTTGAGAGATAAGACTTACATAGATGTTAACCTTTTTTAATGTCTACAATATTAAATCAACTTAAAATTAACCATTACTATCCCTTTAAAAGCTGGTAGTGGTGAAACTTTCTTTGTCATGTTCACAAACAGGATCATCATAATTTATTGCACAAACTGCAGCCAGTTATAAAGTATGGCTTTACTAACACCAACATATCCTTGTACTCCTTCTACTACCTTCCCCTTACCTCTGCCTCTAGCACGTTTATTAGCCGTAATGAAAGTAGTGTTGATTTTTCCTATAAAGTATACAACAGCATTGTTTACTTGTGGAGTGATGTTATGCCCACCTGAAAATAAAATATGTTGTATATCTCAGGTCAAGGAAATTCCTGCCCTTCTCTGTCACCCATTAGTCAAAAGGGTTTATTTAATTATTATTATTTTTTTTTGCTCTTTTTATAAATGTCAATGTCTATAAAGAAAGCATAATTACACTCCCTGCAACTAAAACAAACCCCAATATCCCCCTCTTTGCTAGACTATCTGCATCTACATGAAGCTAGTGTCAAAATTCCATCAGTAGATTTCTCTTTCTCTCCCAACAGCACTGCAGTCTTAAATTTTACATTAAAGCACAAGATAAGTATACACCTGTTAGCTACAGAATTAGCAGTTTTGCATAAAATGCACCTCAAAACAGCTACAGGCAGCCAGCACCGCCGCACCTCAGTATATGCTTGTTCCTCTTCTTCTTATCTTTATAGGAGTGAGTGTTTGTTTAAATAAACACAGTATATCAAGTAAGTTGCACATATCTGGTTTTCTCTTGGATGTATGATGTATTTCTATCTGTCTGCAAGGTATATCTGTCACTCACTCTCAGTAGAGGCTTAGCTGCTCAAGTACAAACTTGGATCTCATAGAGCCAGATCATCCATTATTGCAACTTCTAGGGCCCATGGAAAAATGAGGAGCCTTGTCTGCAAGTGATGTGTCACAGACAGTGGCCTGCTGTTGCTGCTTCCACTAACATCTTATGTCAGATGCCCTTTTTGCTGAATGAGACTAGATTAAAAGATGTAGGGCCCCAAACTGGTTCCTTGCCTTTGGAGCGATAATCCATCTCAGGGATCACCTGCCTATATGACTGTTATAATTCAGTAAAAAAAAATATATATATTTATTTATTTTATTATTGGGGTGAATGTATCACACCAATTCCACACAGTAAAAGGTGCTGCAATCTGCATTCAGTCCCTTTGTCTTCCCAAAGTCAAATTAACAAGTTATGTAAGCACAAAATACTTCCCTTAAGTCTGTGGGCATTTTGGTAAGGTTCTTTCCTCATTGCCTTGCTTAGACCACTATATAAAGCAAAGGTGTAGAGGAAATGCTGTTAGTGTATGTCAATTACCGGCATATGCTATTTGGCTGGTGGTGCAGGACTTACTGCCATTAAAATCCTACACTGACTGATTGTGTTCCCTGATATGTACTGCAGTGGTCATATAGTGTAAATATCCTTAAATGCAGCCACAAGTGATAGACATGAATGCCAGTGTGGCTGCACTGGTGAACTTGTACATTTGTCCCAGTATCTCAACTCCTTATTGTGATGCAGAAACAATTGGTGCTTTTTAAATAAAATATAATAATGGGGGTTACAAATTTAAGTGGGATGAAATAGAAGTTGCAAAATTAAATACATTGAATTTTTCATTTGTCCCCTATGGTACAGTTGGTTTGTTTCAGAATTGCTCCATGTCCACTTTACTGCAACTTTACTGCATCTGGATGACTATCTAAAAAAACAATTGGGGGGTGTCAAATATAAGGATTACAAAGGGATGCTTTAGAGACCTCTTTAGAATTCTAAGGGTAAAATGTAGGCATGGACAATTTTCATCAGAAAGTGAAAAAAAGGTGATTTTTATACTTACAGATAAATCCTTATCTCTGAGTCCATTGAGGGATGCAGGGACCATGGGGTTATGGAGCGTGCCATTAGCAGGCAGGGCACTCTAAGAAAAGCTCCTCCCACTTCCTAGTGCCTATCCCTTCCTCCTGCAGCTCTTTAGTTAGTTTTCATTTAGCAGAGTCAGGAAGGGAACAGACACTAAAAACAGAGCGAAAAGTTAGAAAAAATTTCCTGCATGACTTTTTGCGAAAATTGACGATTTTTCTCTTTTCATGTGAAAGTTTTCTCCTTTTCCCCAATGCAAAATTTTCCCCCTTTTCACCTATTCCAGCAAATTGCAATCACATTTGTCTCCTATTCAGCACATTTATATCCTATGTTTCCTATGGAGCAACATTTCCCAGCACACTATTACTTCTTTTGAGGGCTGCAGTGGAGAAATAAATTATTGAAAGCCAAAGTTTTGAGATTAACAGCAACATATACCTTGAAACATTTGTTTGCCCACAACACTAACTTCCTGCTTCAATGACACTGGCACATATTCATGATGATTTCAAGTGATTAAAAAAAAATAAATAAAAAAGCACAGAAGTGGCAGAAGTGTATGGTAGTAGTGGTGGGGGACTGGCGTGGTGTGAGTGGGACCTTGACAAACTGCATCCACCCCGGGAGGAGAGGGATTATCATCATCTATTGCAGATGCTGCAGCAACCAATGGTGCAGTCAGTTTTCGAACTACCACTTTACTCCTATGTCACTGCACTGCTCCACATTTTCCCCTGCCCCTAGTGCTTTTACTGGACATTACTCAACTACTGTGTGTGTGTTTTTACTCTCTACAGTACACAACTGATGGAGTGTGATGTCTTGCCTTATCCCTCAACAAAATTCTCCATGTTATCTGCTGTCTATCAAGTCTTCCTCAGTCACAGACCTCACATTAGGCTCTCAGTCAGCTGTCTGTCACCTAATATATTTATTTGTTTAATTATTTCTGTATTCATTTTTTTTATTTTTTATCTTGTAATTATGGTTATTTTTTTTAATTGTCCACCCTATCTTATCAGTCAGTCAAAAAAAAAAAAAAGATAAATAAAAAACAACTTCTTTCCCCAGACTTCCCCAGCACAGTAACAGCAAGATCAGCAAACAAATTGTACCCCAGCTGCCTGTGTGTTGCCAGTCAGTCACACTGAATTTTGGGGAATTTGGGGTCAACCTCTTTCCCCTGAGTCTCTGGTCTGGTGGTTGAGGTAATCTTCCTCCCAATTTTCCACTCCCGGGATGTATATGGCTGACAGTGCTGGGACATGGTGCTCTGCCCAGAGTTGGATGTTTTGAACTTCCATCCAAGTAGCTCTGTTCTTTGTTCCTCCCTGGTGATTTCTGTAAGCCGCTGCTGTTGCATTGGCAGACTGAATCTGAATGGGAAGGTTCTCCAGAATTTCTGTTCATGTCAACAGTGAGTTGTGAATTGCCAGTAACTTCAGAATGTCTATGGTTAGACTTCATTCCGATACAGTCCATTGACCCTGAAAGTAGTGATGTTCGTACACAGCTCCCCATCCGTGGACTGGCATCTGTTGTGACTATTTTCCATTCTGTTATGGAGAAATGTTTTCCTGTGAACAGGTTTGAACTTGTGAGCCACAACTGAAGTGATTGTCTTGTGATCTGTGATACATTCATCATGTGGTGAAGATGGTTTGGATTTTTGGACCAATTGCAGAATAGTTCCATTGTAGTGGTCTCATGTGAAGCTGAGCAAAGGGAACTGCCTTTATTGTGGCTATCATCTTTCTCACAATCTTCATGCAATGCCTGACTAAGATTTCTGGTTGGATGAAAAAACCTCTGGATTTTTCCTGAAGATTTGAAATCTTCTCTTAAGGTAATTTCACCTTTTGCTTTTTGGTATAGAATATCAGTCCTAGAACTAGAATCTGTTGAGACAATTCTTCATTGTTTGCAAAGTTGTTTGAAGATGCTGTTGTTAGCTCCTAGAATGGAGCTTTTAGTAACCGATAGTCCAGGTATGGAGAAAGGTTTACTCCCTTGGATTTGAGGTGAACACTCTTGGAGCTGTGGCTAGTCCGGAGGGAATTCCCATAAACTGAAATGTTAGTTTTAGAAGGCAAACCTGAGGTATTGACAATGTTTGGACCATATTGGAATGTGTAGGTACGCCTCTTTGATGTCTAATGATGTCACAAATTCCTCTGGTTCCATGGCTGCTGTCACTGATTTGATAGATTCCATCTTCAAACTGGGTACTCTGAGGAATTGGTTTAATGTTTTTAAATCCAAGACTGGACAGAATAAAAGACTTTGAACTTTTGTTCTTTTGGTACTGGGATTATCACCCCATTCTCTAGAAATTGTTGAATCTCTTGATGAAATGTTTCCTGGAGAATATTTTCTTTGGGTAATCTGGACATGAAGAATCGATGTGGTAATGTTGTGATGACATTCTGTACCCTTCTTGTATCAGTTGAAGTACTCATTCATTTGAGACTGACATCCTGCATTGTTGAATTAAATGCCAGAGTCTTCCCCCCAGTAGAGGATCCCTGAAAGTTTCCAGAGCCCCTTCATGCTGTGGTGGGTTTGGGCTCAGATGTCTTGGGCACATTTTTATTTTGAACACAAGCTGGTTTTCTTTAACCGTAACAAAGGAAATCCCCTGACGTGTTAGGCGGTTGTCTCGAATAACTTTTATAATGATATGTAAAGGATTTCCTATTTACATTAAATCTTTAGCTTTATTTTGAGGTAAAAATGTGATTTACCCAGTTCTGAAACAAATAGCAAAGAACCTTTAAATGCTAAAGCTACCAAAGCCTTTTTGGAAGCAGAATCTGTGTTTATCATCTTTAGCCACAAGGCTGTCACACTCTAAGAGTAGTAGCTGAATATTTGGCTCATATTTTTGCTATATCCAAAGCCACTTCTCCTATATAGGTTGTGGCTTCTTGTAGATAACGCATTAGAGGAAAAATATCTTCATGTGGTGTATATTCATGTGTGGCCTGTATAATTTGTGCTTGCCAGGCCTCTGCCACTCTGCATGCTCATGCTGATGCAAATTAAACATAGAATTTGATGGCAGATAAGAACCATTTGGCCCATCTAGTCTGCCCACTTTCCTACTGTAAAAGCCTCAAACCTTATTTGATCCTTGGTCTTTTCTAATTTTAAGGACAGCCTTATGCCTATCCAATGCATACCTAAATTCTGTCACTGTATTAACTTCTACCACTCCTGACCACTTCTGTTAATAGGCTATTCCACTTATCTTCTACCCTCTCAGTGAATTCAAACTTTCTTACATTACGTCTAAAACTGTGTACCTCTAGTTTTAGACTATGGCCTCTTGTCCCAGCATTTTTACTCCTTTGAAATGTACTTAACACCTCCACTTTGTTGAATCCCTTCATGTATTTGAATGTTTCTATCATATCCCCTCTCTCTCTTCTCTCCTCCAAGCTATACATGTTCAGATCATTTAGTCTATTCTGATATTTCTTTTCCTGTAAATTAGTCACCATTTTAGTAGCCCTATCTATATCCTTCTGGAGATGGGGTCTCCAGTACTGTACACAATACTCTAGGTGAGCTCTAACTAAGCTCTTATGATTGCTCCCTGTCCTGAAAACATTAACCTTTATAGGGTATCAATCTTTTTGTCAGCCAAGTCCTGAAGGACTGTTGCATTTTGAATTTTTAGAAAGTCTGGATACTGTGGGGTCCACTGCTGGAAGGTCGGACCAAAGGTCTACCTTATCTTTGGGAAATGGATATGTATGTTGAAATTTTATGGGAATAACCAGGGATTTATCCAGATTACTCCACTCATCAGGGACTATTTGATTAAGTTCCTCATAAGCAGGAAAGGTGATAGAGGGTTTATTTGTACTTAAAAAATGATTTACATGAAGTATTCGTGAATTGTTCGTGCAGTACTTGGAGAATGTCTAGAATTGCTTTCACCCTTTATGTGTCAGATGGGTATGCAATGCATTGAGTACCCCTCTGGCACTGAAAGGGTTTATGAGAGAATTTATTGATTCTGTATTATTGTCCTCATGTGTGGAGAACTTTATCATGGACATTAGATCACTATTATCACTGGATAATTTCCCCCTCATCATTTGATGAATATTGTAAAGAGATTAGCGTATTTGGTGTATTTTCTATGGTTTCTGTTTCTGTTGCCATCTGTCTAAAAGTCTTTCCAAGGTATTGGCAATTGAACCAGATAAATTGGTTCAAGATTTGGGGGCAATTCTGTTGAATTGGTAGCCCTACTGGTATCTTCTAAACATTTAGTACATAATTTTGAATTACTTGCAACTTTAGTAACTTTAGTTTTCTTTTCCTACTTAGGCTTTGCCATAATAAAAGGAAGAGTATTAAAGAATTATGCATAGTCAATAATATTGTCCCAATAGGCAGCGATGTATCTTGGCCTAGGCCGACTAGGCTTAGGCCTAGGGCGGCACTTTACAGGGGGTGGGATAAAAAGCCTCCCCAGCCTGCTCAGACACCCGCCCTGTTGTCATGCAAAGCTGGAAAACTATTATGGAGGCATACCCCGAACACAAACCATCCAAAACCGCTTAAGGTGCAAGTGCCAGGACTCTTCCTGTTGTCCTGGCACATGCGCATGTTTTGGAGGGAGGGGTTGTGTCATACTGAGAGCACGGAGCTCACTAACTGCTAGAAGAGGTCACGCATGCCTTCTCCTTTAGACCAGCACATCCCAATGACCCGATCATAAAGGTAAAATAAAAAATGTGCATTCGGCTTGCTGGAGTCACCGAAAGTAAAGAGAGCTGGGCGGATAGGAATGAAGAGCCCGTGACAGCAATCAAAGCCTCTCAGAACGTTCTCCTCCTCCCTCCTTATCGCCTGTGCCACTCTGTGGCTGTCCACACTAGGCTGCTCTAGTGTCCACTGGACATCCTCTCGACCTCTTTCTGTCACCAGCACAGAATCCCATCATCTCCCCTCTGTCACTCCCAATTCATGATACACGGTTTAATTTAAGCACCTGACAAGCGCAGTTTTAGAGTCACCCAAGCTACCTGTTACTCTTAAATTATTTTGGGCTAACAGGAGCGCCTGTCTCCGTTATTTTAGGGGTCAATGCAAGTGTCTGACACCCTTATTTTATAGGGTGTCATCAGGTTCCTACATCTTTCATATCTCTGTTACAATTTGTATCTCCCACATCTCTTATCAGTCTTATTTTGGTCACACCTGTACTTCTTGGTGTTGCCTCCCCTTGGTGCAATTATCATCTTATTTTATCTATGAATAGCAGAATAAATTAAATTATTTTTATATTTTTACTGTTGCCATTATGTTTAATTTACTAGACAGATGATATTCTTTTTGTAATTAAGAGATGTCCTAATATATGCCTATTAACCCCTTAAGGACCATTGACGTGGCAGGACCGTCACGCTGGTCCGGCACTTAAGGACCAGTGACGGTCCTGGCACGTCACGTACTTTTACTCACCGCGCTCCTACAGGGCACTGAAGTTGATCGCTCCAAGACCGGAGCGATCTCTTCCAGTGCCCCGTTTGACGTGCCGCCCCACGTGATCAGTCACGTGGGATGGCACGTCAAAGTTTCCTATGTGGTCCTTAAGGGACGTCACGCCCCGGGACCGCTGGTCCTTAAGGGGTTAAGTTTTATACTACATAAAAAAGTGCAAATATACAAAGGATTACAAGGAAATTGCCCATTTTGTTTCTTATCCCTTGTGGGGGTGCTCCATGTTGTTATCAGTAAGTCAGTGTTATATTGGGTTAATGAGGGGTCACATCTGCTTACTGAGATGCTTTGCACTGGTAGAGTGTGATAAACTCACATTGCAGCGTATCTCAGTAACCAGATGTGTTACTGATGCATTGCATACCCCTCTGGCACTCAAAGAGTTAACCCCATATAACAGTGCTTTACTGATAACCACATGGAGCACCCTATAAGGTATTAGAAACAAACTGGGTGATTTGCTTGTAATTGATTCCTTTGTATGTTTGCACCTTTTCATTTTGTATACATCTTTGAAATTGATGTAGGCAAAGGGTTAATTAAATATACAGATTTGAATATAGGAGGCATTACAGTATTTCTGTATTTAGAGTGTGTGCCGTATATATATATATATATATATATATATATATATATATATATATATATATATACAAAAAAACACTCACACACCTATGCCCTTCATCCTCCTACTACAGGTCTTAAACTCTATCCAATTTTAAACTTTCTCACCCATCTCTGGCACTCCTCAGCTAGGTTTCTCTCTAAAAAGGTGAAGCCGAAAGAGCAAGGGGTGGGACAAAAATAGGAAGGGGTGGATCTTAACAGAGGCGAGAGGAGAGGTATGGCCTGGACAGGAAGGGGTGGGGCAAATGAAGATTAAGGGGGAGCATGAATTTAGTCAGGTCTAGGGCATCACAAAACCTAAATACACCACTGCCAATAGGATAATGTAGAAGAAAAATGTAGAATAACAATAGCTGTGCCCCAAAGGGACTGAGCTAAATGTGTTATAATTGACGTTTCTGCACCAGTGGAGCTAGACAATGCAGTACGATGTTCCAGTGGATAGCTGAGGTAACTATGAGTATGCATGCTACATGCGAGAGGGAGTTGGAACATGCACAAGGTTCCCCTTAACCACGCCAATGGAGCTAATGGCAGAAGGAAAAGGAAACTAAGCCCAAAGACTTGCTGTGATGTGCTCTCATCCACTCTTGTGTAGAAGAGTGCGATACCACAGCCCCTATCACCTGACAAGTCCGTTGACCCAATAGGACTAGTATAGATAAATAATTAGGTTATTATATAGGGATGCTCCCCACAACGTGAGGGCCCCTAGATTGTATTAAAGGGACATTAATGTCCCATAAAAATGCTTATGGTTTTGCAGAGTTTAAAAAATAAACGATATGCCACAAATCCTATCTTTCAAACTGCTATGGCTTGAGAGATATCCTCCTCTAAAGTTCCCCTTCTTCTGATGTCAGCTGTAAAGCTGACAGAAGGAGATCCATGTTGGTCGACATGAGGAGGCTCTTCAGCAGAGCCCAAAATCACGTTATCTAAAAAGAATTACTTCATTGGACCGGTCTACAAAGTGTGTTTGCAAACCATGCACACTTTGTAGACCTTTCCAATGAAGTAATTATTCTACAATAACTCGATTTTGGATCTGCTGCAGAGCCGCCGGCTGATCCCCGGACCGGGAGCTCCTGCTGTCAGCACAGAGATGACATCAGGAGAAGGGGAGGGAGGGGGGAAATTTGAATGTGAATATCTCTCAAACCATAGCAGTTTGAGAGATAGGATTTGTGGCATATTGTTTATTTTTTTAACCTCTACAAAACTATAAGCATCTTTTTGGGGACATTACTGTCCCTATAACATGATATATTCATAAAAGAAAGGAAAGCTCTGAACCTTCTGAGGGACACTGTTGAAACAGTGTAGAGCTGCAAGGGGATGGGTTAGCCACTAGGAAGTGGGAGGAACTTTTCTTACAGTGCCCTGCCTCTTAAAGGCAGACTCTATAACCCCATGGTCCCTGCATGGTCCCTGCATTCCTCAATGACAAAAGAGAAATGGCACTTTTATGTGATAGTTCCATAGTAAAGTGTAGTTTTTTCAGCTTTTTCCACCATACAACTACACATACTAACCCCCTAGCCTTGTCCTGTGGTAGCCACAGACCCACAAAATCTAACCCTCCCAGTCTTATCCCATGGTAGCAATCGACCCACTAAATCTAACTCCTCAGCCTTCTCCCCGTGGTAGCAATAGAAATACTGATCCCCCCATCCTTGTTCTACTGTAGCCATAGACCCACACACACACTAACTCCACACTGCAGCCGTGTCCCACGGTAGCCATTGAACCACATACTTAAACCCCCCCCCCATTCGTGTCCCACTGTGGCTTTGGACCCATTCACACCCCCCACACACAATTTATCCCATGGTAACTATAGAATCACACATACTTACCTCAAACCTTGCCCCACTACACTAGAATCCACAGAACCACACATCCCAACCTCCAGCCATGTACCACAGGTTAGCAAAAAAACAAAAATTTTGGGGGGGGGGGATTTCTAAATATGCGAATTTTGGGGGAAAAAAGGCAGCAAATTGCCAGTTTTCCTTGAAAATTGCTACGGGAAAAAAATTACTTTTCATCCATATCTAGTAAAAAGTTACATTAAATCACCATGGATAGTTTATATTTTGCTTTCTGCATAAGACCTTTTAGTGCACCATGCAGTTGTACCATACCTGGTATGGACAGTACAAACATTACATGCCCCAGTCTTACAACAGGACTTGGGGCTTCACCCCAGGTCCACACAACCAGTACCTTGGAACACCCTGTTTTAGATTGTTTTTTAGGATCTTTTTCTGGGAATAATCAACTGCGCCACAGGGGACAAATGGGGCATTTAAACCCTTGACTGACAAAGATGTCTTCAACACATTGAGAAGCTATTTGCAGGAGACATATTTAGCATTCATGGTGTTAAAAGCCCTATTTAAACCAATGCAAATGTTTATATGTCCCTTATGGGGCAGTTGGTTTGAACCAGTTGGTATGACTCATAATTACTCCAGTATACTTTTGAACATAGGGACCATAATCTTGCAGAAGAGCAAGACTGTGACCACCCATCTGGCACTCAAAGGGTTAGTAAGCATAGAACTAATAGTGGGGAAGATAAGACATAATAATCCCACATTTTATTGCTATTCCAGTATATATGTCTAAAGAGGTTTTACTGATAGTTGTTACGTAATTGACACCACAGAATGAAGAGTCTTGTATTGGTGTGGTCTTAAGGTAATGTGTTGGTGGGCTCAGTTAAGGCTTTTAATTTGTGAAAAATCTCAGCCTTACCAGGGATGCATTCTTTGGCTGACACTTGTTAAGTACCTTGAATTTCTACTTTTGAACTCAATGGATTGTCTTAATCTTCCCTTTAGCAGGACAAGTCAGTTTCAGAAGTGGTAGTTGTTTTGCTCTGTTAACCCCTTGGATGCATATACATTTCTCTCATACAAGGGGGTTACAGGGCTGAAACAGTCTTAGTTTACTGTTACACTTTGTGCCATTCAGTGACTGATGTACTAAAATGAAATTTTCTTGGGCAAAGCAATTGCACCATAAGGGAGAAATAAAAAAGCCCGCTGGTTTAAAAAGTGACTTTTAACCCTTTGAGTGCCAGTGGGGTATGCAACCCATTGCATTTCAAGGGTAGAGATGTCTCTTACAGATTGCAAACAAATACACAACTAGAGGGGGTGCAGAGGGGGCAGTTGTGACTGGGTGCATCAACGAAGTCTCCCATCTGTTCACGCGCCCTCCAATGACTAGTTAAGTCACTGACTGCAATGTATTAGAAATTTCTTTATCATTAGTGGGGTTAAACCAATCAGAGTTATGGGAATGTTTATTCCACCACTAGGATGCAGTGTGCAGTTAACTTGATCCATAATTGTACCACCTCTTATTCGTACATCCACCCAACTCTGTAATGTGTTGCTTACATCTCATGCCTTAACCTTTTGAGTGCCAGAGAGGTATCCAACTCATTGCATTGCAATGCATTGGGTGCGACTCTCTGACACTCAAAGGGCTAAAGAGTTAAATGTTCCACTTACTTTCAGTTTATTTATGTATTTATTAATACAAATTTTTTCCCAGGAACAATACATTGAACTTTTTCTTGTTTTGATTTGTGTCCTGGAGAGCATTTACAGTAATATGTTGCATATTTGCGCAAAATAAAGATTGCTATATTAATACATACAAAAAAATACAGTTACAGATTATTTTTTAGATACAAAGAAGCTTTTTTTATGGATGTTAAACTTGAAGTTCTGATTTTTTTGGGGTAGGGTATTCCAGGCTTTCACCCGGCTTAGCAAATATTATAGTAAATCATTAATTTTCAGACATATTGCACATCAAAATAAGTATTAAACTGCTTGGATTACAGGGGTTAACATAAAAATCCTGAACAGAAACATCAAATTAAAAGGAATTTATGAAGTAACCTAATGAGAATCCAGTAACCTGACAGAAGGATATAGAGGACTGTATTTAATAAGCCAGAACTGTAACAGAGTTCTACAGATCACTGCTGTATTGTATTTATTATTTTATTTGTGCCACTACAATGCTGCATCATCTAACCTGTATAGTTGTTTCCTCCTCCTGCAGTAAAAACTGTGTTGTTTCACTGGATAGGCGGGGAGAGATGCACTAGAGGGTGATGCTATGGTGATGTGTGTCAGGCAATGTGTGGAGCACATTGCTATTTGCACTAAGAATTAAGTATGCAAGGGGAGGGGAGTAGAAGTTCTTTATTAGCATACAAGGTTGTCGAGCTGCTGGTGATGTGGAAGGGAAGTCTAAGGGCGAGATGATCAGAAAGTGGTGGTAACTGAAAGTGTCTGTAGTCAGAATAAAAAAGTTCTCACACCATGATCTGTCAATTCTCAGACATGTTTCCATCATTTTTGCATCCAATTCCGCCATCTCCCTCAGAGGGAAAAAGCAGTCTTAAAAGTGGGTGTGGTTTAATCTTCCATCATAGTGTTAGGTATTTTCAGAAAAAATATTCGTTTGAACGTTATTTTTTTGTCTGATTAACGTAATTTGTTCCCGACATAATAAAAATGGTCTAAACTTAGAGAAGAAAAATTAAAGTACCGAGAAGCAATTTTTCTTTTCAAAGACAAAAAAAAGTCTTTGTTTCTTTGAAAATTTTCGTTTCAGAGACAAAATCAAAGACAGTTTTTAAGATCAGAATTTTAAATGTGTATAAATTCAGAAACACAGACATGAATTCTTTACCTGATGACGTATGCTTCGGGTAGAGCTGTATTGCTGTGCATCGTATGGTGCAGAAGACACTCCCACAGGGCTTGTATGTGAAGCCTCTGTCTTGCCCCTGAATCCAATGTCAGTCCCTGCTAAACCATGTGACCTGACGCAATCCTTGAATCCTGCGCATCCAGGTCATGTCATTGAGGTGCGAGCGTGTTCATGTACAACGCTCGCACTATATAAATAAGCAGAATACAATTGTAGCATAAGTAGTGTTATTTTGTGCCAAACAAAGTTGTCAGTGTTCCCTTTCCCTTTGTAAAATCCATGGAGTTAAGCTGCACACTGTACTAATTTAGCGATTTACAAGCTAACGCTACCGTCTTTTTCTACTTTATTTATAAATAAATACCTTCGGAGTGGCACGGAGAGGGATGCTGTGCACGCTAGCGTTCAGGGTCCTGAGTGAGTGCGCGCCATGCAGGACCTGGTCGCACGCACATCAATTTGCATGCGGATCATGCACGAGCGCGCTTCACGCTCAACAGACCAAAAAAAATTAGGGGACGTCTCTTCATCGTTGTCTGACAAGACACAGGGAGAGCTGACACATGCGCTGTTGTACTTTTAAGCAAAGATGGTGCCGCTCTCCCTGGTCTTGCCATGAAATTAAAAGGTATTTTTTAGTATCATAGGGGCATAGCAGGGGACAATTATTTACACGAACAGGATCATTATGGGTATATATTACAAACTATGGATAGTCATTTGATTGTGAAAGTTCTGCTTTAATTCATTAGATGAATTTTCAAACGTGACGGATTTACTTCTGAAAATATTGTCCTTCTTTTGCCACCAATTCATGATCAGACAAGTTTTTCATTATAATGACTTTTTTTAACATCTCACCCTTAGAGCATTCTCTCTACTTGTCTACTGGGGGAGCAGAGAGGATCTGCCCTGACTTCAACACCACAGACAGCACCCATCCCTAACCTTTTCATTGTCATTGGGATGTACATTACATATTCCTGTGGCATTGATAGTAATAAAAAGTTGTGTAAAAATATGTTTAGAATTTTATGAGATTTGAAAAATGTAAAAGATCCCTGTTTTTTCTCACACTTTTTTCATCAGACCCACAGCAAAATCTACTGAATAGATTGGCATTTCTAATTCAATGCACTGTATGTTTCATTAAAGTCATAATGCTTAGTATTATATAAAGTAGAGTAGCTCCCAGACCCCGCTGACATCCACTCACATTTACTCACCTTGCCAGACACTGTCTGATGAGGGGAGCGGATGTGAGGAGATTCAGTGGTGCAGCTTGGCAAAGCATCCACTGGCATGTATCTGCTCAATTCAAAAAGTAATAAAAAAAAAAACAGGGATCGTTTATATTTTTCTGGTCCTTACATCTCATAAAATACTAAACATATTTTTACGCAACTCTTTAATTTTTATGCAATGCACAGTCCTATGGCACTGAAAAGGGTACAGAAGGGCATCTATTGTCTCTGAGCTTTAGCAGAGACAGCATACTGTCCTCTGGCTTCATAGAGAGCTACAGGGAGATCCCAGCACTGACAACCTCAGGCAAAGGCTGCTGTAGGAGCTTTGTGCATGTGGCGATGTGCCACGTTAGCATTTAAACACACCCACATGAATACAACAATGGCTCATTAACCTGTATTTCCATATGCACATGAGCCATTGTCAGTGAAGTAAGTGCAAAATCAGAAAACTGCTGAAGGCATGGCAGTTTGTGTCAGATTGGTGGCAGATTCACAGGGATATGATGGTGAAGACATTTTACTGCATGCTGTTAATATGTCATGTCATCACTACAAATTCACCACCACATTGCCATCCTGGCCCTATCACCCTTTAGTGTTTCTTTCTGCCCAGGTCTTGGTCTTCCATGTCTGTAGGCTCAGGAAGAAGTCTTTTGGCTAGATGATGCATCTCCATGCAAATGTCTATTTAACTCTTTGTTTATGTAAGTATGGGAGGGGCTATTACCACTGGTGTCAATGGCATAGTAAATAGAAAGCAACAGCAATGTTTGTTGCTCGGTTATAGCACCTGCTTATTTAATAGACCTGTTAGGCTATTCTGTTTAAAGGGATAGTAATATTTCATAATAAAAGCAGCTCTAATTAATCATTATAGTATTTGGGCCTTGGAGATTGTTATTTCAATTCTGTCAGAGTTGTAGTTCAAGAGTAATTGAAAGATAAAGTATCCACCTTCTGCCCCTTTTACTGATATAACACTGCTCAGCTCAGAGCAGCGGGGTGTGTCCAGGTAGACTGCAGAGAGGGACAATCTTCAATTAAGATAAGGGAAAAAGCTGAAAAACCTGTCAAGAGGGGCTGGGTTTTCATTGTTCTCACAGTAAGAAGACTGTTTCTTGCTGTGAGCTGTCTGGTCTATGGACTAGATTCCACATCTGAGGAGAGGGGGCTTGCACTAGGTAAAAGGGGCAGTAGGGGGAAAATTTATCATTTAATTACTCTTGAACTATAACTCTGATAATATTGAAATAACACTCTCTATGGCTCAAATACTATTAAGATTAATTGGAGCTGCTGTTTTTGTGAAACATTGCTATCCCTTTAAGGCCAGTATGAGGAAAGAACATAGAATCAGTGGCCATTTATTACTAAATTGCGAATGTGTTAAAGACAAGCTGCACAAAATTAGTTTATAACTGTTTTGAGCAATCCAGCAGCTTTACAGTTTGCTGCTTATACTTTCATATTCAGAATTAGATGATTATTATATTTCTCAGTGAGCCATATTAAATTATTTAAATGAATTTGCATGAAGTACCAAATTTATCATGTCTGTGGGCCTAAAATGACATCAGGACATTAGTTGGATTTTCCTGCTTTAGGGTTTGTTCATACCAGTGTTTTCAGCACATACAAAATGCATGACATATTATGTGAGTCTGTCCACATGTTAGCTCATGTTGAAGGTCGGTGCCACTTGCTTAAAAACCTTGGTCCATCAGTAAATTAAAATGGTATGGATTTTATTTGGATTGCAGTTGAATCACAGAAAATAGCTCAGATACTTTCATATTCAGTGCAATGTTCTTGCTACTGTTCCTATTTGCCTGCAGTCTCTGTGTCACAGACACACAACTTTCTATGTCCTTACAGTGTTAAACTCCACTTGAATGTTAGAGACTTCTCTATCATTCAGTTTCATTTGAAAATGTTAAATCACTGGACACTATCATTTATTCTCTATGATGCAGTTGTTTTGACCCAGAGCTGCTTTATTTTATTTTAATACATATGTCCAATAGTTTCTCTAGCTGTCAATGTTTGTAGCAATGTATACTATTGCAATCTCTGGAATTTTTTCATAATCATTAACACTAATACATACCAAATGGAGTGATTTAACAGAAATGGTTACCTTTCTAGATATGTAAAAATGTATCAACTGTTGCTCAGTGTTATACCAGGCATCTATAATTATGCAAATATAGCAAAACCAAAAGGGAGATAAATCTATTTATAAGTATATAGGTTTTTGCAAGTAGTTTAATCACAGAAGAAATAATGTTATACATCTAGCTTGAGACATCATATATTTGAGTTCTAATCACTTGCTTGCATCAGTGATGGATGTTAGATAGGCAGATGGATGCTTCTATCAAGCTTTCCAAAGAAAAAGCAGAATATTGCCCACAACAAAAGCAATGGTCAAACCAGGGGGAAAACATCATTTTAAAAGAATGAAGCTTAACTCATATTTAACAATATCTCTATAAATGGAAACACAAGCGAATGGATTAGTGCTCATGAGTTTTTAGAGTATGTGGGTGTTTCAACTATATGTGCAGAAAATGGGTAAGACTGAGTTGGGGAATAAGCAGAATGAGGTAAGAAGGAAGTAGGTGAAACAGGGCTAAGTAGGTTGAGTAGTGGAGGGAGACACAGGGAATTGTCTGATACAAGGAAGGATGCTCAGTCCTTTAAATACCCAAGTTTCTGGATCAGATTCAAAACGGTCATTTCCTGCAATCAACATCATTATGTAAAAAAGCAAGGTTACCAAAAACCTGTAAAGCGTTGGACCTTTTGAAATTAAGATTAATTCCCTGTTTTATTTGAAGAGTAGGATGTTGTTTGTGACATGTGGTGATCTAAGCTAGTCAGAGAAATCAAGCAAAGGAATGAGGTGGTCTTAACCCTTTGAGTGCTAGAGGGGTATGCAACACATTGCAAAGCAATGTATTGCCCACCCCTCTGCCAGTCTAAGGTTTACATTTGTTATCCATTAAATTATACATGTACTAGCATCCAGAGATAAGTAGTATGTTACTTTGTTACTCATACTAATACACCAGAAGGCATATATAGTAATGAATAGTAACATTACCCAGTAAGAAATAAAACTCTCTGACTCCTGTGTAATCTTATGACAATGTTATTTACACCAGTCTGAAAGAGCAGTTAACAGGTATGGCCTTTGAAGATATACATATAAGTCGTTGTTGATGGATCTTGTCTTGAATGGTATATACACCATATATGAACAATACTGTGCAAAAGAGATTCCATGGAATGATTTAGATATTGAGACCTTTGCCTCTTTTGACACATTTATATCTCAGTCTTTTGGATCACTGGGCTAAATTTCCTAGTTGAAAAAAGCCTAAGGCACTAAATGATTGACACCTCAACCTTACTGGCCACTCCCACAGCAGCCAACGTTGTCTGATGCACCTGTGCCAGACATTCATACCTCGTATATAGTTCTTGGTTTAACAGTTTATATAATGTTGAATTATCCAATTTCTAAAATAATCTGGCCAGTTTATTGACAAGTCTATATACCTATATTCTGGGTAGCTTTCTTGTGTTACTTTTACTTGTATTTTACTCAGGTATAACAAATGTTATGGTATTTTTTTCTGCTATTGTCATGTTCTGTGTATCACACTCTGGGCAGTTTTCATGATAGGACAACGTGGGAGGCACTTCCCTTCAGGGACTACTACAGGGAAGGCCCTCCCACAGTCAGAATCTTGGATTCTCATACATCACAGTTTAGAACCTCTGTATCTCCTCTCCACATTTCTGTCAGACACACAATACAGTCTTCAAAGCAATGTGTGGGGGACTTCTCAAGTTTCCATTAGGCTAAGAGGGCCAGATATTTGGTACTTTGCCCATCAGTGGCTCAAATAGACTCTGGTTACAGAATGCGAAGAAACGCTAAAAAAAAAGCTAAAAGCACTACCATTTGATTACATGAGCGCACTATGGGCCATATGTTCAAAGGGATAACGACAAAAAATTGTTGTTTGAAAGACAAAAATAAGTAATTGAATGTATGAACAACATATTTTCTATAGAGTATACGACAAAAAACTAGTAATGTCCATTGTGTACGACACAACTCCAGAATTGACGGGCAAAGGGGTATGGCTAGGGCGTGTCTAAACTATTCTCCAGTGTTGTATAAAGGAAAAGAACATTTGTCGTAACTAACGACAAAAAAATGTCTTTCAAATGACAAAATTTGTTCGTTAAGAAAAAAGTGGAGGGAATGTGTTCTGAATGAGAATTTTTGTCTTTATTTAAGACATTTTTGTCATTAGTTAAGACATTTTTAAAGACATTTTTGTCGTTAGTTAAGACATTTTTTTGTCGTTACATACAACAGTTTCAGTCAGGACAAATCACATATTTCTGATCACAACCGGCACTCTCTGAAAATATTAATGATCCCGACGACACTGTACTTTGAAAAGTCGTTATAAACAACAAAAGCTATTGCGCTACTTCTTTGAACATATGGCCCTATGTGTCTTATCCAGTCATCCACTGTGCTATTTGCTCTTATACATGTGACTATATTTCTCCCATTAAGGAAAAATGCATATACCCATTTATTTTAGAAAAATGCTGTTGACCCAACTCGAAAAGGGATCTATAAAATATTATATTGTTGCATGAAGTTTTTTCTCATTTTGGCAAGAGAAAGAAGGAGAGATAACTCATGCTACATCTATAGGGAAAGGTTATTTTCTGTGTCAAGCAAGTGTATGGTACTGTGGGCAGGATCATGTGACATGTGCTGCAGCCATTAGAGGGGCTAGTAGAACCTTAGGTTTAACCCTTGAAGTGCCAGAGGGGTAAACAACACATTGCTTTGCCACTCCAAGGGTTAAGTATGTCCTTGTCAACCATGTTGTATTTTTCAGATTAATATTTGCATCTGAGCTGATTTTTTCTTGCTAATTGAAAATCCCTTGGCTGACAGAGAGGTCACCAACATATTGCACAGCAATATAAGGTATACGGTTCTAGCAGCCAAGTTGTATTAAAAGCATTGCTATACATACGCATCTCCATGAAAGCTCTTCTTTACTGTTTTGTTCCACTTTAAGCTGTTTTTAATGTGTGAACCAAGCTAATATCTACAATCTTAGTCCTGTATTTACATAATGAGTCACCAATACAGTGTGTATTAAATATAGCATTTGCCGTGCATTGGATAAGAAAAAAGGGTTTAGATTGTTTGCGCTTTGTATTCATTAACTGCAGTGTGGGCTTCAACAATTACTTTAGCATGTGTTTGCTTTAATCTCTTTCAGATAAAATGGAATAAAGGCTAATTTGTATTTCCTGTTGTCTGTAACAGGAAGCTTGCACAGTCCATGATTTTAAGCTTGATATGCAGGGGAAAACCTGCAGGAGATATAAACCCTCCGTAGGTTGATAACAGTTGAATACCTGCGCCAGAAAGACCACACACCAAGAAAACACTTGGTACTGACGACTGAATGATTTCACTGAGCACATATGACCTAACCTTTGCTGCTTTGCAGTTTGTGAAGGAACAGTTACTGTGTCGATATAATCCATCCTTCTAAAATAATCCTCAGTGTATTCACAGTGATGCTAATCAAAACACACATTGTGCTGAGATGAAACAATTAAGTCAGCTGTATGCATGAGCCAAGATTTTTTTTTATTATTGCTATTATGCTGTATATTTCTATTATTTTTCTTAATCACAAAAATGCTCTAATTTAATTTGTAGACATTTTATACCAAAAGTATGACAATGATAGAAAGTCTCTTGCCATTTAGTAAAATAGTTGATGAGGCTGAAAATAATACATGCATCCATCAGCCTTTGCCAAACCACTCTTTTTGGCCCAGGGGGATTAAAAAAAAAAAAAAAAAAAACACAAAACAAGTGTAACCATTTCAAATTAAAGCCCAGTTGAGTTTAATAATTAAGGGTCTATTTAAAATAGTCTACCTGAAAACTGGAGGGCAAATAGGTAAGGTTCTTAATTTCTTAATGCATTTAGCACTAGCTACGCTTTGCATTGTGTCTAAAAAAATTCACATAGAAATATATGACGCTTTAGATGCTTGAAACAGTTTTCTTAGAAGCAATGACAATTTTCCTAGAATCAATAACAATTTTCATGAGCAGTAAAGCAAATGTTATTAGAATTGCTATTTTACTTACAAATTGCATTTTATACTAGAAAATCCTTACTTACATTCAGTGTGGGTTATGCACTAAGGTGTGATAAAGAGGTGAAAAAGCAGAGATGACTTCTCCAGTGATATCGCATCTCCAGTAAACTATGATAATGAAGTGATAAATAGGGGATAACATCTCCACTGATATCAATTGTCTAATCTACATGTTATTCTATAGAGCTATGCACTAAGATTTTTCAAGTGGGAGAAATCTTAGTGTGTTGGCTCCATAGAAAAACATAGGAATTGGAGAAATTACATCAATTAAGAAGTTATCTCCATTTTACCTCTTTATCACACCTTAGTGCATAATCCCCAGGTCTTCATAGTACTTTTGCAAAAAAAAAAAAATGCAAGATGTGTGTGCAATGCACTAGTGTGCAACTCAGGGTTAAAGGGATAGTAATACTTCATTTTTACTATCCCCCATGTTGTAGCCCTTAAAGGGATAGTAATACTTCATTTTATCTTTATTTTATATTGTAGGCATTAAAAAAACATGAAGAACGATATAAGTCTTATCTCTTAAACCTTTATGGTTTAAGAGATATTCACAAGCAAAGTATCCCCCCACCCCCGTTCACCCAGATCAGAAGGGAGGTGCCCAGGTAGACTGCAGAGAGGGACAATCTTCAATTAAGATAAGGGAAAAAGCTGAAAAACTTGTCAAGGGGGGAAGGGCTTTCATTCTTTTCATATAAAGAAGATTGTCCCCTGCTGTTATCTGTCTGGTCTTACAACCAGATTCACATCTGAGAAGAGATGGCTTACACTAGGTAAAAGGGGCGGGAGGGGGAAACTTTGCTTGTGAATATCTCTTAAACCATAAAGGTTTGAGAGATAAGACTTATATCATTCTTCATGTTTTTTTTAATGCCTACAAAATAAAATAAAGTTAAAACGAAGTATTACTATCCCTTTAAAAATCTGAATTAAACAAGACCAGTGGCATCTCTCAAACCTTTATGGTTTGAGAGATATCCACATTCAAAGTTCCCTCTCCTTCTCTCTCCCCTGACATCAGAGTTATAGCTGACAGCAGGGGAATCTGGTCCCGGGACCAGTGGCGGCTCTGCAGCAGTGGCGAGATTCAGTTATAGAAACATAAATCCTTCACTGAAATGGTCTTCTACATGTGCTTGCAAACCAAGCACACATAGAAGACCATTTCAGTGAAGGATTTCTGTTTCTATAACACGATCCCAGCACTGCTGCAGAGCCGCCACTTGCTCACGGACCGGTTTCCCCTGCTGTCAGCTATAACGCTGACGTCAGGGGAGAGAGAAGGAGAGGGAACTTTGAATGTGGATATCTCTCAAACCATGCCGTTGGTCTAGTTTAATTTAGATTTTTAAGCGCTACAAGAGGAGGGATAGTAAAAATGAAGTATTACTATCCCTTTAAAGGTAGATTGAAATTTAGGCCAGGATTCATCAATTGCCAGATTTTATCTGTATTATTCATCAACTAGTTGAACAGCCCGTTACACGGGCCACAGTGTCACAGCCACCCGGTCATGGGGCAGTCACGTGCAGTGGAGATTGCCCGCGCCACGGCTGATACAGAGCTGAACGCTCCTTCAGAGCGCCCAGCTCTGTATCAGCCGCGGCGCGGGCAGTCTCTACTGCGCATGACTGCAGCACGAGCAGCAGTGTGTACTGCGTATGTCACGGCGTTACACATGATTTAGCGAATTATTATATAGGATAAGAGATGATCAGATAGATTCCCCAATTTGATCTGCCAGCTAGGAGCTGGCGGGTCCCATTATAACGTATGGGGCAAACACACGTATACACATTTTTGCTTATGCATATGCATGGGTCTATCACCTGACTGGCCTATTTATTTATGCAATTTTCCCTGCTTCGCAGACACAAAGCAGGGTAACACAACAGATTGTTGATGAATACCAAAGGTGTCTATCAATGATTGCAGCGCAGTGCTGGTGAAGAGCAGCTTATTTGATATGCTGCTTTTCCTGCACTTTGATTAATTCTGGACTTAGTATTAGTTAACCCCTTGATTTCCCAGTTGTAGTGTAAGTCATTGCAGAGCAAAGCTTTACTTGCCTTTATGGCACTAAGCAGAGTAGGCAAGTGACTAGAATTCCTATGTGTGAGGGATGCCTCAGCCATACTGACCACACCCACTGTGCTGAGCTGTATGAGTGGTCAGTGGCACTGCATACAAATTTATCATTTATTATAAGAATATTTAAACAAATATCACTAGTATAAGAGAGATCCAACATCTTTTCATACTTTTTATGTGTAATGTATGTAAAATATGGAGCTTGTGGTGCAAATCTTTCATAGACAGCAGTTGGATTACTTTCCAGGTAAAGGCTCAAAAGAAAGTATGTGAAATGGGTCTCATTAGGTACTTAATCCGCTTTGTAAATTCCATGAATGTCAAAATGAGCAAATCTCCTATTTTTATACAATATGACGCAGACATTGAAGTGCACTAAGTTGTCAAATGGTGGAGGAAGAGCAGCTATGTCTGGAGCATTTTAACCCTTTAAGTACCGGGGGTCCAACGCATTGCTTAGAAATGCTTTAGGCACCCTTCTGGCACTCAAAGGTTTAAAAGAAAATAAATACACCCTTTCAGAGCCAATGTACTGTACACCTCAATGATATGCAAAGAGGATAGATAGATAGACAGACTGACAGACAGATAAACAGAAATAGATAAAGAGATTATATCTATATGTATATATATTTAGATGTAACCATTTGATTGTTAGAGGTGTGTCACTGAAAGGGTTAAGAGGTGACCATTTCACTCGATTGTTATATATTAAGAAATATCTCCAGTACACAAAACACTTTGCAATATTTAAAAATAAAATACCACCCTGCATCTAATGTATTATTAGCTTGAAGCAGCACGCACATTATTTTTAGATGTAATGAGATACATCTAGTGCTATTTGTTGCACTAGCAATGCTGTGAGAAGAGGTTTATAAATAGTTGTACTTACTTACAAACAAGGGCTGGACTTAAGCTTGCTGATGTGATAATGTAATCCTCCTCCCCCACCTACACACACACACTTCCCACTTTATCTGTTTCACACAGGTGTCTGGTCAGACCTGTCAGGTAGGTCTGTTTGCATGTCACTTTTGGAGCTGATGGTCTTACCTAGCATGGCTGAATGCACAAAGTGGAACAGGGGTTAGCGAGGATTGCAGGTGTGAGCAATCAGAGCAGATCACCACTAATCCATCAGATACAGGAACACCCTTAGCTGGAGCAGACAGAAATACAGAAAACTAAGACAGTGCCAAACGTGGCTAGACATTACTGTTGGGCCTTTAACCCTTTGAGTGACTGAGGGGTACTCAACTCATTGCACAGCATTAAGCCTTTGAGTGTCGGAGACGTGTGCAATACATTTCCACCTCATCTGACACTCAAAGGTTTAAACCAAAAGAAACATTACTTATCTCTATCGCAGTGGCACTGAACTAGGCACTTTGTCATAATTTGGTCACCAGATTATGGTGCCACCATTTTCTCTGAAGAATTTGACAACAAATGTGAATATTGTTTTTTTTTTACCATCAGTAAGTCCTTTACAAATAGGGCTGTCCTCAAGCAGGTACGGGGGGTACTGTTATCCCGGTCCTGGATGAGAAAGGAGGCCTGCTCCCAGTCAAATGTGTGACACTCTGACTTGGTCACAGCCTCTGCCCCTTTCAGACTAAACTTATGCTGGATATAGATGTAAGTGACCAGAGGTACCATAGAGTTTGAAGACAATTATGTTACTGTGCATGCATACCACTGGACAATAGAAAAATAATGGCATAACATTTCATTAACTTCCAGGTTCACAGCTCAGTCTTGGCTGCTTACTGTGCAAAACTTGTTCTGTGTGCTTTGGCAGATGACAAGCAGCAATGGCTTTGCTTCCTACCATGGTTAACTACACAAAGTATGTTTAATCTTTGAGAGATGATGATGCTAGTTTATAGGCTCTGAACCCCTTGGATGCTAGGCATGTCCCCAACTTGTAGCAAAGCAATGTACTGGAGATCTATCTAGCATCCAAAGGGTTAAAACCAGATTTTAGTTCTCTTGTGCAGAGATTGATTTTTTCCAAATTCTTGATGGAAACACATAGTATCTAAAGGTATCCTACACATCCTTTGTCCATCACCTCAGTATTGTTCCACTATCTGCTGGTAGTCACAGAACTACACATACTTTGTCTTTCACCCCAGTCTTGTTCCACTGCCCACTATAGTCATAGAACTACAAATAGTCTTCGCTAAGTCTCTCATCTCTTCATCGCACTTAGGTCTAAAAGAGGACATGGACAAAGAAAATATGGTGAGGCCGTGTCTGTTAAATTTGTCCCAGACCCCATGATGATTTGTGATGACAACTCTGTATATAAATAACCCATTAATTATTGTGGGTGCCCTGAAAATTCCAGAGTATGTGTTGTGTTAAGCCTAAAAATATTAACCACCACTGCTATTTTGTATTTTTCACATACATTGCCATGGAAATGATTGAAGGAAGATCTGACATAACTGCACCACACATCCTACAGGAAAAATAATTATGAATGTATAGAAAGGGAGCATAGGCGTGCGCAGCCAATTGCATTAGGGTGTGCACCCAAAAGCACAAACATACACTTGCGTGTGCGTGTGTGTGTGTGTATATATATATATATATATATATATATATATATATATATGTGTATGTGCTAAATAGATGATTAGGTGTAAGTTATCCTTCACACGCACACACAAACATTAACACACTCACTCATGCATCATACATACATGACACTCACTCATATAAATATAAAATTAAACAACAGTTTAAACTTATTAAAACATGCCAGTGCCTCCTGTCTGTGCTTCAGCTCCCTCTTTCTGCAGTCTGCGCACAGTAACTAAGTTACGAAGTTGCGGGTGTCTGTCTCGTCACAGCCGAGTCAGTGCCAGTGCCTGTAGCCTCCTCTCCCGCTGTTCGCTCCCTGACACCTTTCTCCAATGTAACGAGCACTGAAAGGAAGTGACATCACTTCCTCTCAGCACTGCAATGAAGGAGGGAAGGCTCATCCAGGCTTTTGCAGCATTTGAGCCCGAGTGCTTGTTCCGCCCCCCTTGGTCTCCCCAAGCACAGCAGATAGCAGTGCAAGCGGCTAATGTATAAAGGTGCCGCAGCCGCATTAATATGCAGAAACGGCCATTTAACTTCTGAAAAGCCGGTGCACACCCTGTGCGCACGCCTATGAAAGGGAGCAACTTATATATTTCATAGCCTCTAGTTCTGAATTCTAGTCTACATGAGATAAAAACTGACCAGGATTAAAACAGAAATTAGAGTTTATACAGTGTCCCCTCTAAGGTGAGCAACCTATGGCTGAAAGTTAAATAGGATTGTTTATGTAGAGCTGCATTAGAATAACAGATGCACCACGTGGTCTTGCCCATGTTAATTATTCTTTTAACTCAGTTTTGGGTTGCTCAAATATGCAAAGGTAGCATTGCCTATATCTATTGTTGCTCTGGTCACATTGATCCTACAATAGAGCTTTTTAAACACTTTACATATAAAGACCAATTCAGGGCTAGATTCCATAGCAGTTGATAACATTATCACTGGTTTTATCTACAAATTTCCAGTGATAACATTTTTCACATCCAGTTTAATCAAGGCCTCATAAAGTCACCGCAGTAAGAAAGGAAGTAGGCTGTCAGTGATAGTTGGCTTCCCACATTGGGCATATATACATGAAAGTGTGATGTCACAGCTTATGTGCTATTTGTTAATCTTACATTTTAACTACATGATTTGTTATAGAATTTTACTGCATTAATTTTGTCACATAAAACATATGTATCTCACAAAATGTTCTCACAATAATGTATTTAAGTGCACAAAATATTTTTTCCTCACACAATAGGTTTTATGCCAAAATAGATAATTTTGTCATGCATTATTGATTCTGTGGCACAAAATTGATTCTTTTGGCACGCATAATTGATTTTGTGGCATTATAATCTGTAATACTTACAAAAGATGTATCCTTCAGTTTCCCCTATTGCTGATTAAACCTATGACCAAGTAAATTTACTTCTTCACATATTCTGAGAATGCCCTAAATTATGTACGGTATTGAAAATTGTTTAGGCTCTCACTGGAATGATTACAGAAAATGGTGTCTGTCACTATAGTCCAGATGTATACTGGAGCACTTTCAATATACATTCTTAAGCAACAGAATTTGTAACCCTTTGAGTGTCTGAGGGATTTCTAGTGCATTGCAAAGTGATTTTCTGGCCACTGTTTAAACCCCTTGAGTGCCAGAGACCCTTCACTGCTGTATCTGGCTCAAATTAAAATTGGAATATAAAATGGACTTCCCAAGATGAGATTATAAGTAGCCATCCACAAAAGGTCTCTGGTCTTTAAATATAGGTGGTTGCATTGGTATGAGCTGATGGGGTCGAATAAACTTGTGTATGAGATCTTCATAAAAGAAAAGAGGACCAATTCTGGAGCAAGCCATCTGCACCAAAGTGGAGAAATAACAATTCCCCAAACTTACTTTTGCTCTAAATTGGGCTTTTCGCCCCTTGAATACTGGAGAAATTTCCATCTCATTGTCAGACAATGCATTGGAGACATCTTTAGCATTCAAAGGGTTAAAAACAACACTTAAGTCAATGGAAAGGTTTATTTTCCCCTATGGCGAGGTTGGTTTGCTTTGGAATTGTCCCTCTTTTCTTTTGTGAATAAGCCCTCCTTAGCAACATAGCTTTGCTGTGATGAGATGTTTTTCTTGTCCTTCCCTTGAGGCATCTATTTTCACAGATTTTATGTGAAGATCCTTAAAGAAGTAGTAAGAATTTCATTAATGAAAACCTATTTGTTATAAGGCTTTTCCCTACTGAGTAAAACAAGGGTAATACCATTGTTGGCAGATGGTTTATTCAAACGTTATTAACAGTTCAAACTGCTATACCTTCACTGGAAACATAGATCATAGAAGCTTACTTCTTGAGTGTTCAAACTGGCAGGAAGTGACTCAGCAGATTCTATTATATTTTATGGAGAATATTTGCTAGTGACTCCTCTCCCATAGAATGAAAATATAACTTGCCATTAGAGGGCAATGTTATCATTAAAAAAACAACAACAATTTAAACTACAATAACTCTGGAAAGAGGCATTTTCCAGCAAAAGAGGTACCGTAGTTTTACTACAACATACATTGTTTTTTTGTTTTTTTTCCTTTCATTAAAGAGTTTTCTTCTCCTTTAATTGCATCTCAGGGCTTTTGTTTATTATTTTGTTCTGTATTCAGTTTCTATCTGTAGCCCGATTATTCGTCTTTTCACTATAAGCATATTTTACAGTTTATACTGGGCTGGGACTGGCATATATATTAACCCTTTGAGTGTCAGTGGGGTTCGTAACACATTGCAGAGCAATGTATTGTGCACCTCTCTGGCACTCAAAGGGTTAAGAAGTAATTCTGGCACAAATCAAACACCAAAAAGACAGAGTTGCAAACCCTTGAAAATGTTTAGAGCTGCCAATATCAGAAAACATGGCAACCATTTTCATTGCTTTCTCTTTTCTTTGACTGAGCATGTTTTAACCCTATGAGTGCCAGTGGCACTCAAAGGGTTAAGAAAGAACATTTTATACAGACACCTCAAAATTTTAGGAATTGTATGTACTGACAGTCAGTAAATTAGTCAATCCTCCATAACAGACAAATAACACCCCTGAATTCCCATTGATTTAGATTGTGATTTTAACCCCCTTGAATGCCAAACTGGTATAATTATATTGACAAAGAATAAATTTGCCAAACATCACATCAGTCTACAATGGGTATAATAGACATGCTGTCACTTTTGTCAATGTGTCTGTTAGTTTGGGCTGTATTTATATGTCCAAAGACTCATTGAGGGACATAAAGCAGGGTGATAAAGCAGGGATGACTTCTCCAGTTTATCACTTCTCCAATTCATATGTTATTCTATAGAGTCTATGCACTAAGGTTTCTTCAGCTTTGGAGATCTTAGTGCATAGGCTCCATAGAATAACATAGGAACTGGAGAAGTGATATCAATGGAGATGTCATCTCCATTTAGTGAACTTCTCCATGAAGTGATTAAATAAAAAAGAAAATATCAGCTAGAAATAGTGTGGTAAATAAGGATACTCACCTCTGTAGAAATAGTGTGGGCAAATAAGGATACTCACATCTGTAGAAATAGCTTGGGCAAATAAGGATACTCACATCTGTAGAAATAGTGTGGTAAATAAGGATACTCACATCTGTAGAAATAGTGTGGGCAAATAAGGATACTCACATCTGTAGAAATAGCGTGGGCAAATAAGGATACTCACCTCTGTAGAAATAGTGTGGTAAATAAGGATACTCACATCTGTAGAAATAGTGTGGGCAAATAAGGATACTCACATCTGTAGAAATAGTGTGGTAAATAAGGATACTCACATCTGTAGAAATAATGTGGGTAAATAAGGATACTCACATCTGTAGAAATAGTGTGGGTAAATAAGGATACTCACATCTGTAGAAATAGCGTGGTAAATAAGGATACTCACATCTGTAGAAATAGTGTGGTAAATAAGGATACTCACATCTGTAGAAATAGTGTGGGTAAATAAGGATACTCACATCTGTAGAAATAGTGTGGTAAATAAGGATACTCACATCTGTAGAAATAGCGTGGGCAAATAAGGATACTCACATCTGTAGAAATAGTGTGGGTAAATAAGGATACTCACATCTGTAGAAATAGCGTGGGTAAATAAGGATACTCACATCTGTAGAAATAGCGTGGGCAAATAAGGATA
The DNA here is from genome assembly GCA_037306005.1 of Rhinophrynus dorsalis. Classification (NCBI taxonomy): domain Eukaryota; kingdom Metazoa; phylum Chordata; class Amphibia; order Anura; family Rhinophrynidae; genus Rhinophrynus; species Rhinophrynus dorsalis. Next base: position 385,612,395 of record CM074720.1, on the reverse strand, counting down.
CTCACATCTGTAGAAATAGTGTGGGTAAATAAGGATACTCACATCTGTAGAAATAGTGTGGGCAAATAAGGATACTCACATCTGTAGAAATAGCGTGGGCAAATAAGGATACTCACATCTGTAGAAATAGTGTAGTAAATAAGGATACTCACATCTGTAGAAATAGCGTGGTAAATAAGGATACTCACATCTGTAGAAATAGTGTGGGCAAATAAGGATACTCACTAATGTAGAAATAGTGTGGGTAAATAAGGATACTCACATCTGTAGAAATAGTGTGGTAAATAAGGATACTCACCAATGTAGAAATAGTGTGGTAAATAAGGATACTCACCTCTGTAGAAATAGCGTGGGCAAATAAGGATACTCACTAATGTAGAAATAGTGTGGGTAAATAAGGATACTCACCAATGTAGAAATAGTGTGGTAAATAAGGATACTCACATCTGTAGAAATAGCGTGGGCAAATAAGGATACTCACATCTGTAGAAATAGTGTGGTAAATAAGGATACTCACATCTGTAGAAATAGTGTGGTAAATAAGGATACTCACATCTGTAGAAATAGTGTGGTAAATAAGGATACTCACCTCTGTAGAAATAGCGTGGGCAAATAAGGATACTCACATCTGTAGAAATAGTGTGGGCAAATAAGGATACTCACATCTGTAGAAATAGTGTGGTAAATAAGGATACTCACCTCTGTAGAAATAGTGTGGGTAAATAAGGATACTCACATCTGTAGAAATAGTGTGGGCAAATAAGGATACTCACCTCTGTAGAAATAATGTGGTAAATAAGGATACTCACATCTGTAGCTGATGATTTCAAGAGGACATACAAATGCAAGTAAGAGCTTTATAATGACAGTGGTGTATAATCACATTACTACTTCTTCTTTAGGCTTGTGTTTGATATCACCATCACATACAGTCTGTATTTTCATGTCTCATTATTTCATGGCTTGATTCTGGTATACGAGTGCTCATTAGATCTTCTATAGTGGATATCATTTGCTGCCATTAGTGATGCAATGTGTGATGCTTTATGTAATGCCATAATTCATGTCATAGCTGATGTCATTTTTAATCTGTGCTAACATGAATGAAGATATCACATAATCCTTTGGAGGAATCTGAGAAGTAAAGCTTGAGGGAAACCTGAACTAACAACATTCCTGTCCTTTAAGAATGTTATATAAAATGTGAACTGTTCTTAGCAATTTTTTTTTTTTTTACATAGTTTCCTTTAACCCTTTGAGTGCCAGGAAGTTATCCAAAACACTGCTTTGCAACATGTTGGATATCTCTGTGGCACTCAAAGTGCTAACCTCCTCCTAGCTCGATGGTGCTAGGTCCTCCACAGTCAGCTCCATAAGTCAACTTAGTCTTTGAGGGCCAGTGTGGTGTGTGGTTACTTTCAGGCCCCATCGGTTGATTTAAAGTGGTCCTGGGAAAGCCACCGGTTAGTTACCTGTTACGTGTGGGCTGATAAGAATTCTGAGAGAATGCAAGTGTGCTCTTACAAGCCTGAGTCAAATCTTCACCCTACCAATTTGAATGAGTGTGTGAGTGTGTGTTTCATGAATGTATATATATATAGATATATATATAGATAGATAGATAGATAGATAGATAGATAGATAGATAATATTGCAATTGTCCTGAAGCCATCTAAACAGTATAATCTGTCTTTTTTTTTTTAATTTTGTTTTCCTTTGTTGGGGTGTTCGCTGTTTACAAGTAAAATCTGAGGGTCAACTATGGATGCGTTTCTCTGTAATATCAGTTGCTGTTCCTATGCTTGGTCACTGTTACATCCCTTGTAATGCTCCTATTGTATACACTCTGTATCCTCTTTGGTTCTCAATAAAAACGTTATTAAAAAAAACAAAACAGTATAATCTGTAATGAATACACTGGGCAATATTTTGCAAACAGTCATACACATTTGCCACAAATTCTGCTCTGTCATAAACTTCCCTCCCTGTGGTTCTGGCACTGTGGCAAGGAGAAATATTGTCCTGTACCAATGCTTGATTACAAATAAAGAACCTCCAATTTTCAGTTCTCGTTACTGGTATTCTGTCTGTTGTTGATATTGCAGGGTGGATCTGTCTGCTCCTTATTTGTATTGTGAGATGCAAACCAAACACATTAGCAGCTCATCAACGGCCAATGCTTTGAGCCAATGAAGTTTTAGAGAAATTATTAATTTACTTCCTTTAATGTTCTTCATATGAACTTTAAAAAATAAATAAATGAAAGGGACAAAAGGCAGAAAATGTCACTCAGTAAGCCTGATCTCTCTATATGCTTGTTTTCTGCAGATGACCGTGTCTTAACCTGCCTAGTTATGAGGTCATATTTCCGCACCGTTCAATAGGATTCACCTTTCAATTCAGCAAGAGCTTTAGCTCTGGGTAGCATATGTTTTTTGGTAAACACGCATTCCATGATTGTTTTTACAGATAGCTCAAAAGGAAAAGCATACAGAATGAAGAATGGGAGGGGATATTTTTAGTGCATTGTTAAGATTTTTGTTAGAAGTGGTTTTAAAGTTTTATTCATGTACAACATATTTGAAAAACGTGAATAAGTAAACACAGACAGTATTCCCTGTCTGCACCTGAGACCTACTCTCAAGTCAAGTGCATGATAGAGAGAAGTCTACACCCCAAGGAAACTGAGAATACAATAAATCCATGTTTGCTTTTGCATGACTTGCTGTGCAGACAATATAAGGAAGCTAGTATTGCTTCTGTGTGTATGTAGATATGGGTTTAGAATAGCATCCACATTGTTTTTACACTGCGCTAGAACATACAGACCTGCAACCCGTACATGAATCTCTACATAATTTACAACTTCAGATCAGATTAGAAACTAAGATTATGTATTGCCCTGAAATGCTTCTTTAGTCATCCCTGTTATAATCTCTGGCAATGATACAGACCAGTGTCTATAAAAACACTGTATACTGACTTTGGAGCAGATGTGTCCCAGGTGGTCCAGTACTCTGTGAGGATAGACATCAGAGGTGAAATTATCCAAATGAACTGTTGCCCTTTGATTGAGTGAAAGTATTATGTGACTTCAGCCATTAAGATCTATACCCCAGTGTATTATTATCAAACTAGTTGAACAGCCCGTTACACGGGCCACAGTGTCTCTGGCAGCCGGTCGCGGGGCAGTCGCGCACAGTGGAGACTGCCCGCGCCACGGCTGATACAGCCGGAGCGCCCAGCTCTGTATCAGCCGCGGCGTGGGCAGTCTCTACTGCGCATGACTGCCGCACACGCAGCAGTGTCTACTGCGCATGTCGGGCGTTACACACTATTTAGCAAATTATTATATAGGATATGAGGTATCCATCATTTTAACCCTTTGGTTACTAGAGAGTTCTCAAAAGCATTCAAAGCTTTTTTTTCTTACATTCCCCACAGAGATAACCCAGTACTTTCCTGTTATCCTGAAACATTTTCAAACTAATTCCTGTCATAATCTGTTGTTGTTATTTCCTGTCAGAATCTGTTGTTTCCTGTCATTGGTTTTCATAACTAATTCCTGTCAGAATCAATATTTTGTTTAAAAATGTTTGAAATATGTTTTGAAAATTGTTCCGGATAACAGGAAAGTACCAACCATCCACCAGGATTCAGACTCAGTAGGTGCTACCAGTGCAGAAAAACTCTGGGACTTAGAGGTCAGGATGTGTGGTTCTATGGCTACTAGTGCAGTGGGAAGTTTGAAGGGGGGGCCAGTATCTGTGGTACTATGGCTACCAGTATTGTGTGACAAGGCTGAGGCAGTCAGAATTTGTGGTTCTGTGGCTTCTGTGGGACAATACTGAGGGTCAGTATGAAGGATTTTATCTCTACCAGTGCAGTGGAGCAAGGCTGAGGAGACAGTATGTATGGTAGTGTGGCAGTGTTGAGCAACATGAGGTCCTCCAGCTGTCACCAGAGTACAACTCACATTGGCTGGCAGGGAATGATGGCTGTTGTAGTCTGGCAGGAGCTAGAGGGCCTCATCATGCCCATCTCTATGGTCTCCAGTGTTGTGGGAGAAGTCTGGGGGTCAGTATATGTGGTATATGGCTACAGTGGGACAAGGCTGGGAGGCGAGGTCTGTGTGTGGTTCTAGAGCTATAGTGTGATGAGACTGTGGGTTTGGTTACATGGCTACCAGTAAATGGGACAAGGCTGTTGCTGGGGGTGTAAGTATGTGTATGGAGGTAAAAAGCAGAAAATGGCAGGGGGGGGTATTTCTACTGAAGGCAAAAAGTATAATTTCCACACTTCTCTTTTGAGGCAAATATTTTTCCCATCCCTATTTGCTAGTATCTATTGCAGCTCATAAAGTGGGTTTACATATGGAAAGTAAGGAGATACCAACATCCTTTCACTGTCAGGGCACAACTTAATTTATAAACTGATTTATTAATATATTTAGAAGGTTATATATACAAATATTGAAATAAAGATTTTTTTAATGCACAGATTTATAGGTATTACCTATTTAAACAAATAAAAATACTTTTTTTGTAAATATATATTTTACTATCCTATATATAATTAGATTGTAAGCACTTTGGGACAGGGCCCCCTTCCCAATGTATGATTCTCTTTGCTGCACTTGTCCCCTGATAATAATGCAATGATCACACTTTAGCCTCATGCTTTTATCCCTGTACTGTTTTTTTGTATTGAATTATTACTATTTCTGTAAAGAGCTGTATACATGTATAGTGCAAATAAATAAAGATATATATACATGCTGACTAGCTCTTTACAAAGTTACTTGCTCTATCATCACAAATTGTTCAAATTCCTCTTTATTTCCCCCAGGAAGATACAGTAGGAGATTCGCTAAGCAGTGATAAAGAGGTGATAAAGTGGTGATGACTTCCCCAGTTTATCACTTCTGCAGTTCCTGTGTTAATCTATGGAACCTATTCACTAAGCTCTCCAAAGCTGAAGAAATCTTAGTGCATAGGCTACATAGAATAACATAGGAACCGGAGATGTGATAAACTGGAGAAGTCATCACTACCTTATCACCTCTTTATCACCTTTTTAATCATCACTTAGTGAATCTCCCTAACAGAATCCTAGTAGATGGAGTTTGTTTGATATTCTCCTAACCAAAATGTTTGCAAAACTCTAATATCTGGACCTGAAATTCAACTCCGTATGTGGCCATTGGCTTAGAAAATTCCTGTTTTGCTTTAATAGCATGAAAATTACAGTTTTATAAAGTGAGTGTGGCATAGTTTGTTTATCTTGATGATCACCCATAATTCTCCACTGTAAATAACACTTATTTCTACCAGGAATACAAATGGCAAAACTTTGAATGAACTATAAGTAGTATTACTTCTGTAAACATATGCATTGATTAAATGGGCAGGTTCTGAAAATATTAATGTTTACTTTCTGAGCTGAATATTTAATTAATTTAGCTCATGACTTTCTTTTGCTTTGTTCTGTGTAGTTATCTTCAATAAGATATTGTAGGTGTGTTCTTGCACCCAGGGACGTGTCTCCCTCTACCTGCCATTTCGAAAAACAGTCTGCTACTTAACTGTAACTTCAAATAATCAAATCTCTTTGTCTTGTACCAGCTTTTCATCTGAATGGAAAATAGAAGACTCGGGGGAGCTCATTTGATGTGCTTCATATACAGTTGAATTATAGACACATTTTGTGGACTGCTGGTAGAAGGTGCATACTTCATTGTAAGTAGAAGGAAGTGTAGTATTGAAATAACTTAACAAAGGTATGCACACATAATTAAAAGGAAATAATCAAGAAATGTTATATATATATATATATATATATATATATATATAGTGAGAGAGAGAGGGAGAGAGAGAGAAAGAAATATTTGTTTTGATAAAGACATTTATCACTCTGACCTGTACAACACTTTAATATAAGCTTTCCTGCAGTTGCAGCGGATGTACTAATATGATACTCAACTAAACTAAGCACCATTAGTGCTAAGCCTGCCTAATGGCAGTTTTCTAAACTGCTTATGCCAAAAAAGGTCTTCAGTATGCATTTTGGGTAATTCCTTTCCTCTGTTCCATGGTTCAGGCAATGTACTAAGACAGAAGTGCATAACTTGAATCCATTTTAATGTGTATGTTATAGGGGAGCTGTGCTGTCTGATTGGTACACTCCTCCATACATTTTTTAGTATATATATATATATATATATATATATATACCATATATATATTTAGGGCAATGCATCCTAAAGAGTTGAGTCAATTTGGCTAACAATATTTTCATATATTTAACATCTGAAGCAGGGACCACTGGGGTCTCAAATGTTTATGGAACCTCTTGCCTTGCTTCACTGAAAGGCTGGTCCACTAAAAGATAACCCATCCTACCAGTGACCACACCATTGACAAAAGCCCAGGTGGAAATTAAAATATGCCCATAATTACATAATTTTCAAGAAATGTAAGTAAAATAACATATTTGCTCCCCTTGGCAAGAGTAAACCAAAAGGAGGTTTCAAGGTTCCAAGAAACCCCATTTTGCCCCATGAGATCAAGGTTAAAGATAGACAAAGTCTCTGCTCCACCAATAATGAGATTTGTTTGTTTGTTGTCTCTTACTTATGCCAGAGATGAGCAATATGCAGCCAATCTTGGGTTGTTGGGCATAATTTTCATACAACAGTCCAACAGTCAAACAACCACTGGATGGCTGCAGGTAGTCCAGTCTTGGTTTATATCCAGGCAGCTGTAATGAGCTTTGGCTACAGAATTGCACAAATAATATTCTAGATATTGTTACACATATTTATTTGTTTATTTATTTATTTATTTATTTATTTATTAGAAACATGTTGCCTGAAATCCTAGCTGTATCCCTGCTTGAGTAAATAGTCATGTTGGCTGGTTGATGGCCCTCTTTTGAATAAAATGCATTTTATCTTTTTTAGATGCTAAGAGTGGTAAAGAAAGTTGAGAGGCTTGCAGTGCCCAGCCAAGGCTATTGTAGATGGGGATCTTGACAAGTTACCAATTTGTTTAGGATAGCAAATCGTAATCTCTTTACACGGAGGTATAATATTTTATGTGTAAAGGACACTGCAACACCAAACAAGTAATTAAGGAAGGTGAGATACTAAGGCCGTGCATTTGTTGAGGTTGTGTACAAAGAGAAAATGAACATCTCATAACTTGCCAACCTGTAATACATCCCCGCTACCCGAGACACTCACAGACTATAGAGATAGATATCACAAGGCTACAGTTTCCTGTGATGAAAGGTTTTAAGGGACAAGTAATACAAGCATGTCTACATGATTAAGCTAAATTTAGATGTATTTCCTTTTTAATTTATTAAAATGTGTCATACCCATCTATTCTTACTATGTTATAGATAAACATATCATTTGATAGGAAAAAATACAACTCATAAGAAAGGATGTGTTCATGCTACATATATATATATATGGAAACATTTCCATACCTTGATAGACCTTAAGATGTATCATTTTGTACTGGTTTTTAGCAGGTTTTTACCCTTTAAATGCCAGAGGGATGTGCAAAGCATTGTTCTGTAATGTGCTGCACACCTCTCTAGCATTCAAAGGGTTAAACACTTTCTGCTTTTTTACATCAATTGCTTGACCCCCATCTGGTGGGGGGATGCCCTCTTTGGTGAGGGATAAAAATGTACGCAATTAACAATCAATATATTATGAATATTGCTATAACAAACATATCATCCCAAGCTGCAGCACTCTGATGAATGTACAAATGAATGCATGCACAATGATGATTAGGCATTAATTAAGGAATTCTGTAATGTTGGTATTCACACAGAATAAGGAGGTTATGCACTAAGGTGTGATAAAGAGGTGATAAAGTGGAGATGACTTCTCCAGTGATATCACTTCTCCAGTTCCTATGTTGTTCTATGGAGCCAATGCACTAAGATTTCTCCCGCTTTGGAGATCTTAGTGCATAAGCGCTATAGAATAACATAGGAACTGCAGAAGTGATATCATGCCTTGCATAACCCCTGAGGTGTTTTACAAGATCCAAAACACATTCTGTGTAATAGTTGATTCAAATAAAATGTAGTTTGTTGCTTTGTGTATAGATTACAAGAAAAGTGATAGTGTGATGTCTGAACCCCCCTCCCCCCAAAAAAAATGGTCAAGTTCTCATATCCTTGATGTAAATCATAACAGGTTCCTGCTGAATCTCAAATGGTTTGTTCATATTTGACCATTTAACCCTTTGAGTGCCAGAGGGGTACGCAACGCATTGCAGAGCAATGCGTTGCGTACCCCTCTGACACTCAAAGGGTTAAGTGCCAGAGGGTATTCAATGCATGATACGCAATGTGTTTGACACTGGTCTGACACTCAAAGAAAACATTCTATTTATTTAACCCATTGAATGCTAGGGAGGGCTTAAATGTATTGAGAAGCAATGCATTTGAGACCTCTCTATCATTAAAGAGATGAAAATCCCCAATATAAATCAATCAGAATTTGTTGTAATTTAATTTCTCCCACAACACAATTTGTATTACTCCAGCATTGCTCCTCTTCAGCTTCCTGAATAAAGTCTACTATATGACATCATCAAGGTGCATGCAAGATGAAGGAAAAGATTACCCATGCCACCGGGTCCAATGAGCCAATGAAATAGTTTTGTTTTAACTGACAAGTCATGCAATTAGCTTCACACCATTTAATCTATCTGCTTCTGTTCTTGGGAGATAACAGAGTAAACATCTTTGCAAGACATCAACTTTACAAATTGTGCCCCAGTTTCGCTTCTCCATACAAAGGGTGTAAGAAATTACACATGTAAAATAAAAGCTGTCTTTGTGTTCAAGTGAGGTTCTCATAAACATAACAAAACAGAGGTAGATTAACCCTTTTACTGGTATGCAACTTGAATCAGGGGATATTGCATCTCAATAGACAGGCCTCACTATTTTGACATTGCTATACTTAGGCTGACCATATTTCCTTGAGACAAAAACGGGATGGGGTGTGGGACAGACGGACAGTGGGACTCCGTCACTTCAAGTCCGATCGTAGTAAGCTGCAAGCAGCGAGAACGCATTTGCTATGTCTCTTACTAGTGGTGTTCTCTCTCTCTCTGGCCAAAAAGCCTGCCCCTGAAGTAAATTGGAACTTCGTCTCTTCGTCATTCACACTAGTGGTTTTGCTGTGTTTACTGTACGCATTGATTACCATAGAGTCTTATGACTTGTCGTCATATCAATGTCTTAGAGACTCTATGGTAATTTACCATAGACTCGAGAGTCTTAGACAGTTATGAGTCACTCGAGTCAAAAGACTCAATGGTTATCAATGTGTACAGTAAAGTACAGTACAGTAAAGTACAGTAGTGTGACGAAAGGAAGTTCCAATTTACTTTATCTGATGAGAAATAAACAAGCCACATTCAGTTTTTTTACAAAGTTATATTAAAAAATGGGACAAAATTGACATTTATATTAAAAAGATGGGAAGGTCTGGAAATATGAAAAAAACGGTATTGTCCCGTTTAAAACGGTACGTATGGTCAGCCTAGCTATACTATGTGAAATAGTTCTGAAATCAGTTTATATATGAGAGGTCATTAGGCAGCAGAGGTCATGACTGTAATTTAGGGGGAAATGTGATTGTTTCCTAATATTTTCCACAGTGGACAGATCTCTCAACTAAAAACTACTGAGAGTTTACATATCCCTTCTTGCTGCTTCTAGGCATCTATAACTAGATTAGATGAATTAATACTAATGTCAATTAAATTCATAGTAACCTAACTACTGCTGAATTATATAGAACTACTCTGAAACAATGAGCCCATCGGTGTCTAAGAATTGTATAGTTCCATGGTCTGGAAAGTCTATCACCTTTATCAAACCTTTGTATATAACCCCGAAGAGATGTAAGCAAGAAAAATGATGCAAATATAGAAAGCATAAGAAAAGACCTGTACTTTTCTGTATTTTTGTACTTTTCTTACAATCATGTAATGGGCTGAAATACTAGGGTTGTGGGGTTTTTTTTGTAGGTAAAATCATAACCATTCTTTCATAGGTTCTAGAATTCAGTTATTCTAATGAGTCTATACACTAACATCTCTCTACATTGAGCAATCCTAGCAAATCAAAGGGTTAAAGGTTCTCTCCACTGTTTCATACTTTTATCTCACTTTAATGCACCTACTCCAGGGATTAATACGTGAGCTGTTTTTGCCTTATTTATGCACTATATTGCATTCTCTTGACTGTTTATTATAGTTCAAATTAGACTTTTATGTTAAATGCTGATTTTCAAAGACTTATTCCAATTCCTAAGTATTCCTACAGAGGATACACAGAGTATGAATGGGAGATTCTCTAAGGGCTGATAAAGAGGTGATAACTTCTCCAGTGACATCACTTCTCCAATTCCTATGTTATTCTATAGACCCTGTTTACTAAGATTTCTCTAGTGGGAAAGACCTTGGTGCATAGGCTCCATTGAATAACATAGGAATTGGAGAAGTGATATCACTGGAGAAGTCATTTCCAATTTATCACCACTTTATCATACCTTAGTGCATCTCCTCCAAGATCGCCTGAACTTCAAATAAAGGGTCCATGGAATAACATAGACATCACTAAACAGTTTTCTCCCCATCATCCCACCTTAATCCATAAAGGACTTATTGCCACTTTCTAGTTACCATATTGCTTGCAAATGCTGTTAAATGTTTTTCGTAGAAAAAGATGTGAAGTTCTGAAAATTACAGACAATGGAACTGAGTATACAAGTGGTATCACACAAGGTATTCTCAGAAAGCACGGAATTATGTTCCAGACTACTGTTCCATACAACCCAGAACAAAATGGGGTTGCAGAGAGAATGAACCGTACTCTGTGAGAGTGGAAGGAGCATGCTTTTTGATGCGGATATGCCAACCACATATTGGGGAGAGGCAATTATGACAGAATGCTATATCCAAAATTGCCTGCCAGGCAAAGCAACCGAGAAAACCCCATATGAACCGTGGAATGGCAAAGCACCGGATTTGTGACATATAAACATTTTTGGAACCAAAGCCTACGTGCACATTCCAAAGGAAAAGCACACAAAATGGGATGCATTATCATGGCACCCATGATTCCAGCAACATTCTGACAGGCTTATTTCCTGGTTCCTTTTCATTGGCTGCGCTGTACAGCTCCTCCCAGTGACAGCCTATATATACTCTGGGCTGTCACTTATGGGTTGCCCTTTTTGTGGTGTACCTGATGCCAAGCGCTTGTTCCGTGATATTGATACCTGTGTATGACCCAGACTGCCTGACTACGCTATTCGTTACTGTTCCTGCTTCTGTGTACCGATTCGGATTGGCTGACGTTCCTGCTTCCTGTTCTGACCTGGCCTGGCTGACGTTCCTGCTCCGTGTACCGACCCGGCGAGACTGACGACCCTGCTCCACGTACCGACCCGGCTTGGCTGACGTTCCTGCTCCGTGTACCGAATTGGTTTGGCTGAGGTTCCTGCTCCTTCCACGCCCGGCTGAGTGAAAACCCTGGATAGTGCTTGTTGCTGTCCTTGCTCTGTGCACTATCGCTCACGCTACTGTGCAACTCAGAGCTATGGTACTCCGTTACCGCCTGTAGTCCAGTCCGTGATTCGAGTCTCATTGTGCCAGTTATCCTCCATACCGTTATACTTGATCGCTTGGTCTTCCGCTCTTGGGTTTAGTTGGGCGCATCCGGTTGCCTTCCGCATTTAGACCATAGCGTTCATTAACCCCTCCTGGGGTGGTGCCTTGTGCCGCTATTTGTTCCACCACTGCTATCCTCCATACCATTATACAATCACTTGGTCTTCCGCTCTTGGATTCAGTTGAGCGCATCTGGTTGCTTTCCACATTTAGACCATAGCTTTCATTAACCCCTCCGGGGGTGGCATCGGACACACAGTGGTGGATAGTCTCCGTTGGGCATACATTCTGTGGCACGAGCACTGACTCACGCTGTTGTAGTCTCCGGTGGGAGCCCACCGTTGCAACCTCCCACTCAGGTGGTATTGCCTGCTCTCCACTGACATCTTGTCACTGTTGCTATCACTGCCTGTAGGCGACATTGGGCCTCCTCTCATCTGGGCAGACTGAGTCAGTGGCTCCACTGGTATCTCTGGACTCTCTTACACTGTATCAATCACAATTTACCTGACCTGTGTCAGTATTGTATTCTGCTGTACATACTGGACCCATGTGGGTTAAACTTGCTAATGTAATCTGTCCTAAATAAAATTGTGTTTTTTACCAACATCTACCATTTCTGAGTGTACTTAACCGTAACATGCATGTGCAAAAGAAGGTGTACTCTTGGGTTACAGTGAGTCCCAAAAGGGATACAGAATTCTACACCAAGACAGAAATAAGGTAACAGCAGAAGAGTGATTGTTGATGATTGTTGATGGTAACGCCATATCAAAGCTACAGGAAGATGAGGAACAAAGTGAAACAGACATAGAAGTTAAGGCAGATAATCCTAATTTTGAAAAAGAATAAACTGAGCCACAAGTGACTTCAGTTAGGAAATCCACCCGAACTAATAAAGGTATTCCAGCCAAATGTCTGTCTTATATGGCTCATGTAGCATTACAGCTAGAACCAGCTTCATGGGATGAGATGCAAAGACTGCCAATCAATGAGAAGCAAAAATGGATCAGAGCTGCTGATGAAGAGATGACATCTCTTAGTGAACTCAAGACATGGACACTTTCAGAGCTACCTCAAGGTAAAAGTGCAATAGGATGTAAATGGGTCTTTAAAGCCAAATGTGACTCTGAAGGTAAAGTTTGTAGGTACAAAGCACGTTTAGTGGCAAACGTGTGGTCACAAAAATACGGTGAAGATTATGATGCTACTTTTGCTCCAGTTGCAAAACAAAGTACTTTCAGAACACTGATGTCAGTGGCGGCTGTACGGAATATGATTCTGAAACATCATGATATCTCAACAGAATTTCTTAATGGTTATATTGAAGAGGAAATATATATGACACAGCCAGAAGGATATGTGTAAGATGGAGAAGAGCATCTTGTGTGCAAATTGCAAAAATCCCTATATGGACTTAAGCAATCAGTTCGAGAGTGGAATTTAAAAATAAACAAAGTTCTGCTACATGAAGGATTCACAAGAAGCAAAGCTGACCCATGTGTATATTCAAAGTGTGCAGATTCTGAGTATATGTATATATTACTCTATGTGGATGACTTGATTATAACATACAAAAGGAATGAGGAAATTGCAAAGTTGACTGCAATGCTCAACCAGCACTTTGAAACTAAAGACCTTGGAGATGTGACATATTATCTAGGAATAAACATACAGCGTGAGAAAGGCGGCAGTTTTCTGTTGAACCAGAAATCCCAAATTGATGCAATTCATGATTGAAGCCAAAGAAGCGAGCACTCCCATAGACACAGCATACCTAAAGTCTGCAGAAGAAGGAGATCTTCTTCCTACGAATGATCAGTGCAGACAAGCAGTGGGGGCACTGCTATCTATTGCAACCATTACACATCCAGACATTGCAGCTTCCATGTCGCTTCTCTGTAGACTTGTAAGTGAACCACGTCAAAGGGACTGGACTTCAATAAAAAGAGTCATGAGGTATCTCAAACAAACAAAAGACTTGAGTCTGAAACTGTCTGCAACAGGTGATTTGAACCTCATAGGATATGTGGACTATGATTGGGCGGGTGACCTCAATACTCACAAATCTACAAGTGGATACTTGTATCCTGATCCAGCAAGAAGCAGATATCAGTGGCTTTGTCTTCTACAGAAGCATAATATATATCTGCTGCCTATGCTAGTCAAAAAGTTATTTGGTTGCGTCAGTTGCTTGCAAACTTGCAAACAGTGGGAAGATCAATGCAAGAACCAAGCATATTGATGTCAGGCATCATTACATTCATGATTTGGTTGAACAAAATGTGATTGTGCTTGAATACTGTGAGACTGATAACATGATTGCTGATGCTTTGACAAAACCGCTTACAAGAAACAGATTTGTTGAACTAAGATCCAAAATGGGATTAATATAAGGAGCAGATGTTGAGTGGGGGTGTTGGAATACTGTGTATGTGTATTCTACTACAACTATTGTGTATAATGTTTAAGTATTATATACCGTTCAGTCAGTAGGTGGTGTTGTATTTAGATTCACTGTTCACTGTCTATGGTATCTTCTTGTTTGTCTTTAACAAAAACTGCATGGCAAATTGCAGCTACATTTTACAACAGATAAGCCTGTGTACACTTTACTTTCTGTAGAGCTTTATAGAATTTTCAATAGTCTTCATCATCGATAGGCATTTCAGTGCAGTATTTTGGAGCACGTTGTTGTGGTTAATGTTGAGGAAAGACAAAGGGCTCATTAAATTCTTGTGGGATGTTTATTCATTGTCATCATAAACCTTAGAGTGGTTATATTGAATGTGCTTAATTAGGTCAGATATGCCAATGTTTGATCCCTCCTTCCCGCTTTTCACAACTATTTCACGCAGTGTGCATATTGTCATTGTCAATAACTGCGTTGTTGTATTCCTCAATCCTTTTAATAGAGACTAGGCAATGATCCTGTTAGATCATGCTAATAAGTTATTTACCAGCTGGTTCATGCTTGTTTTTTCATTATTATAAGAATCATGAACCATGCTCTTTAGTTTTTCTGTTTAAAAATATAAGCGTGGAATTATCTTATTGGTTCCTGAACCACCATGACTAACCAGCAAGGTTGCCTCATTAAAAGGAATCACAATCTTGCATAAGTCAAACATTAGCAGCCAATGACCAGGTGACAAAGACCCTTTCAGAGCCTTCCAGTTAGGCATTGTATATTCACTAATGGCCTTTCTCTGCTCATGCAAAATCTTCAGCATGCACAATGTGGAATTTCACCTGGTATGGACCTCCATTTAAGGATGGTGATGGGGCAGGTGGTTACTAAAATGTTTACTGATTTAGTGGGTAATGTTTAGCATTTATTTAAACTCCTGTAAGGAGAGGATGGCTACATATACAATCAAACCTTTTAATGTGTGGAGGTGCTGGTGCAATATAGAAAGGAATATGAGGCAATCTGCCTTTACATCGAACCCAGATTAATAGATTCTATTATATGTGAAAAAGTAGATTTTATCTACAAAATATTATAGTACATGAGGACATTTTGAAATAAAAGCGTGGCAAAATAAAAAGTTATTATCAATATGGAACACAATGCTCGCTTTTGTGAGACTCTTTGCTGCTTGCGATTGATTGCACCTGTTCGTAGGAAAATTAAAACTCTACTTTGTACAAGGTGCATTGTGTTTACTTTTACATACAGTAAGTAGTGTGTTGTTTCTTCTCTCTGCCACCACCATTTAGGTATTTTTTTTGTTTTTTGGTACAGAATGGATTAAAGAAGTTACCTCATGTACCATGAAACAAGGGAAAAAGTCATAGAGGCCACTCAGATTTTCTGCTAATAATAAGGTAATTTGGGGATTACTATTAGAATATGATAGTGGACTTAGTGTTAACTGAAGATAGGTTTGGAGCACTTTGCCTATGTATTACGGCCCATTCACCAGACTTAAATCATTGTGTTTGCCTTTTCAGAGGAGCCACTCTTCACTAGCACTGGATTTGCCCATTGAATAGTTTGAGTCAGTGGGGGATGTACAACTCTACCAGCACAGCTCATTTTGCATGCTAAGACCTTAGCCTCTTAATCATGTGACTGCACTGCGGGTTATTTACTAGAGCATACGATCACTTTAGTGCATGCAGGGGAACACGCAGTAGTTAAGACTTTAAAGACAGCAAGCCCAAATGTCATACCTATTGAATGAACAGGGAAAAGATGTAAAGTTGCTTCAGTTCACTCTGCTACTTGTTTAGTACATGCTGTTAAAAGGAACATTCCTCAAAACTCCCATCTACTCCTATACTATCACCTTCTTGGCACAAGCTGGAATGTGGGGATCATTTTTGGCTTATGTAGCATAGTACATATATGATAGGTAGGTGTAGCACATAAAAAATTATCCTATCTCATATTTTAGACCAAAATTGTATCAGTACAACCGTATTGTACTTATCAAGAATTTCTACTTCATCTTACAAGAGTCAACTGATACATCTCAGCTCCAGAAATGAACCATATAACCCTCACTGCATTCGGTTGTCGTGAGGTGTACTCAGGTTTTGGCCTTGTTCTCATGCACCATGGTGACATTATCTGGACGTGATCTCAGCATTAAGCAATGAGGTCCAATCTAAGAACCCATAAATGGGTCCAGTCTATACAAGGACTTCCATCACAAGGTCTAAAATGTATTGTGATGCATTGCCTTAGCAACTTGGTTTGCTCCAGGGTTGCCCCAGTCATTCTTAGTACATCAGCTTTCACTTCAAAGGGGAACTTAATCCTTGTAATTAGTGGCTATTATTTTATTAACGGTCTGATTTACTAGGTAAGTTTGCTTTACATACTAGTCAAGTACATTTGTAAAGTTGTTTTTTGAGCATTTGTTCTGTCTTGTAGTGCATTGCTAGTTGTTTCTCTATACAATCTGATAAGGTCTGATAAAATGCTGTGTCACTTATGATCCATTCAGGTATATAGAAACCTATTGTTTGTTGTGAGGCGGTGTAGTATAGAAGCAGTCTTGAATAAAGGTCACTATATCCAGGTAACTACAGATGCAAAAGCAAATATGTAGATATACACGACTGTTATATGAAGCACACCTACCTCATGAAATTAATCTGTTTGCCATGTATTGCTTTTGGCATAGTACCTGGTTAATAGATCCTTTCCTGCACTAAACAGGAAATGCAGTGGACAGAGTTAAGGTTCTAAAAAGGAATGCACCAGGTTGCCTCATTCTTGACTGTCAGTGTGTTTCTCCCTTTTTTGGTTGTAACAGACAATTAAATTAGAAAAGTAGGGCAACACACTAGCCTCAAGACAATGCTTTATTGTCCTGTTGGTCTACTTTAATATCAGGTAGAGAAGGGGTACCAGGTCATCAATCTGGCATGACCAGCCTGAAAATCCTCCTGGCTGAGGCAACTGAAAAAGGCAGGTCCTGGCAGTTTCACTGTAGTTTAGCTTCATTTGCAGTATGCAGTTCAAGAGCACCCTCTCCAGCTGCAGTCATGGATACACAGAATGTTGGACTCTATTGGACTTCCTGAAACAGTGAAGCCGCAGACTTTCTTTTGGGGTTGGGAGTGGGGCTTAACACAGAATCCTAGAAGAGATGAAGGATATCTCCTCAACATGTCATAGTTTTCCAGGGAGCGTGAATATGAACATAGACTTCTGAGGTACTGCTGTTGCTATTATGTTCAATGCAAGTTACATATAGTTCTGTTGAAAACTTCAGGAGCCCAAATGAGATTTACTTTGATATGCACCCACACAACTTTCAATGGAGGCCCACCACTCTGGTTAGATAACAGTATTACAATAATATGATATAATGCATTTAATTCAGTACATAATATATCTGACCATAGTGACTATTGTAAAGATAATTTTATTGCTATTAGTACAGTAGCAACAAAGACAGGCAAGACACTAGTGAAGACCACACTACACAGTTAACCCTTTGAGTGCCAGTGGCACAATTTGCATACCCCTCTGGCACTCAAAGGGTTAAAAAAAATGTTTACTTTTTTTCTTATAAATCCTATAATATAAAAGGCCAGATGTATGTTTGTCCGATGCAGTCATGCACAGTAGAGACTGCCCAAAAGCACAGAATGCTGGCCAGTGTACACAGACCTTTACACTAGTATATAATAAAAATATACAGTAGTGTAATGTAAAGTGATGTGAAACAGACACCGATCAATAGTAAAAATATTATGAGTTTTTAAAAAATCTATATTTGAATTTTAACCTTTCAAGGACTAGAAGTGTACTTGACTCATTGCTTTGCAATACATTGGCCGATGCTCTGGTTTTTAAAGGGTTAATGATATTATCTCCACAATATATTTATTTTATCACTTAGCATTTAGAAATTCATTCAGAATCATTTTGCTCACTGTGCATATTGTCTTGTTGTATATAACTGATAACACATAACAAAAGATTATCACATTCAGAGACAAATATATTGAGGTTAATGTATTAAAGGGATAGTAATGTTTTACAATAAAAGCAGCTCCATTTAATCTTCATAGTATTTGGGCAATGGAAAGCATTATTTCAATACTGTCAGAGTTGTAGTTCAAGAGTAATTGAATGATAAAGTATCCCCCTCCCGCCCCTTTTACTGATGTATCACTACTCACCTCAGAGCAGCAAGACTGTCCGGATGGATCTCAGAGAGGGAAATCTTCAGTGAACATAAGGAAAAACCTGTCGGGGGGAGGTCAGGGTTTTCCTTATGCTCACATTAAGAAGATTGTCACTTGCTGTGAACTGTCCAGTCAAGAGACCAGATTCCACATATGAGGGGATGCGACTTACACTAAATAAATGGGGCGGGAGGGAGACTCTTTATCATTCAATTACTCTTGAACTACAACCCTGACAGTACTGAAATAAAACTATCTATGGCCCAAATACTATGAAGATTAATTGGATCTGCTGTTTTTGTGAAACATTACTATCACTTTAAGTGGAATGGAACAATTCTAGAGCAAACCAGTAAAACCACAGGGGAGATATTAACATTTCCATTGATTTTGATTGGACTTTTAACCCCTTGAGGACTAGGAAGGTCTCCAATTCATTGCAGAGGAAGTCTCTCTAGCATTCAAGGGGTTAATCCTTTGCGTGCCAGAGGGCTAAGCAATGCATTGCAAAACTATGCTTGGTGTACCCCTCTGGCACTCAAATGGTTAAAAGAGTAAGTGAAATCACTAGTGATTTGGGGAATGTTTAATTCTACCCCTGTGATGCATTTGTGTCTTTTTCTACATTCACCTTTCTCCAACTTCTTTGGCTAATAGATCCTATCAGTTTCCTTCAGATGGGTGGAATTTATTGATAATGAAGACTAATCATGCAATTACTTTTATAATAGAAAATCAAGCATCTTAGAACAAAACATTTGTAAACTTTCCACTTTTACTTAAAGTTTTGTGATAGATCCGCTTTAGCAATCATTTTTACATACATATACTGTATAGGAAGTCTGGCCACTTAAACCTTCATACATTTTCCTTTTACAATACATACATCAGATTCTCTAACCCATAAAATCAACAGCAGAAATACATTGCATGTTTTATGTTCATTTATTCAGATGGTCCCAAATTGTCAACTTTCAGTGAACCTTTTAATTTTTCTTTCTTGTTTAATATATAGGGTGGAAAATTAAAGTCAGCTGACCCTACAGTATTAGTTACCACATTAATGGCATAGCTGTCTCACGCAAACACTGACGAGGTATGGAGCTAAGTCAACACACTGTGATTTGTTGGTTCAACCAAGTATGAACTAGCCAAAGGAGAAGAGTTAAACGCAAAGTGCAAATATATGTACAAGGCAAGCTGTAGCATGCAGAAAAGAAAATGTTTGTAGAAAACTCCAGCATTACAGGTTTATCTAAGGTGTGGTATTGCTTAAGCCCCAGTAATTACCCAGGATACCATTACATAGTGGCTGAAAATGAAGCACTCGACAAACCCAATTCTGCACCGTCTACCTACAGAATTAACTCCTTACTGACTTGTGGTGGCTGCCCATTGGTGTAAAAGCAGTGAATGTTAACTTCCAAGGGTTTAATACATGGACCTAACACCAAACATCACACAAATGATCTGATTTATTAAGGAGAACTGGAGAATTTCTGGAGAAAACTAACTGCATCACAGGAGACATAAAAATCTTCCCAAAAAAATCCCAAAATATTGCCTTGGCAATAGGTTGGAGACCTCTCTATTATTCAAGTGGTAAAAATCCCCATATAATTTAAAAGTAATTTTACCCCCACAGCACAAATGGTCTGTCCCAGTGTTATTCCAGTTCATCCAAATACTTCAGCCTCAAAGAGTGGCAGAAAGTGGAGCTTTATTCAGTGTAAAAACACACAAAAATGCAATGACTGAGGAAATTAGACTGATTCACTTCACTCTACATCACTTCATCATGAGTTGAATAATCTCTAGCATCCAAGTGTGTGTGTGTTTGTGTTGTGTTTTTCTTGTCCTCCCACTGCAAAGAAAGTTTTATGTTAAAAATGTATTCCAACTCATTTTTTCTATTAAATTGTAGTTTTCTGTTCTGAACACCATATGGTGCTGTGTCTTTCACTTACTAAAGAGAGTCTATGACTCTAGTGCTCCCAAAGAATGTATTTAATAACCTGCTTCTTAGACACTAGTTGGCACAGCTTCTAACAATTTAGTATAACTGTTTGAGTGCCAATGTGGTGTCCAAAGCAATGTAATGGACACCCTTCTGGAACTTAAACTGTTAAAAATGTTTTAACTATATTAACTTTTGAATGAAACATATCACAAGTGTGGGGGTAACATTATTTTATTCAGCAAGAAAAGCCCTATAACATTTATTATTTTATAAAAAAAAAGATTACTACTCCTTTAAGAAAGGAAAGTGCAATTATTCTGGTTTGTTGATTCTGTAAACTGTCCAGAAGAGGGAAAGTATTGTAGGGTTTTCAGGAATTTTGATAAGAAGGCATCATAGAATGAATAGGAACTGGAGCTCTTTCTCTATTAGAGAGTATTCACACTGCTTATTGTGTCACCCTCATTGTGTCTCAAAGCATTTATCTTATAACTCAACAGAGGTCATTTGATGAAGTCATTTAATGAAGTTTCAAACCTTGACAAATACATTAGAGCAACCTGAGCTATAATATTGAATTAATTAGGAGTGTATTAAAGGGATAGTAATACTTAAGATGTAAAAACATATATGTTGTAGGGTTTATGTCCCCGAATAAAACAAAGGTACTCTCACTGCTGAGAGATATTTTACTAAAAAATGATAACAGCTCAAACATGAATATTTTAGGTGCAATATCACAGTGGTCTGAAAATTTACAGTGGCAATATTGCTACACCATTCTATGGAGATTTATGGTCTATGGACCAGAGCAGTCCATAGGATGGTGTAACAACAGCGCCAGTGTAAATTTTCAGGCCACTTTGATATTGCACCTAAAAAATTCAAGTTTGAACTGTTACAATTTTTTAATAAAATATCTCTCAGCAGTGGGAGTACCCTTGTTTTACTCAGGGGGATAAACCCTACAACATATATTTCTTTACATTTTAAGTATTACTATCCCTTTAAGGTTTTAGGTTCACAGCCCTTGGATACCACTATATTGATCTAAAGTTAAAAAGGTCTCAATTTCATTTCAAGACAGTAGTAAGGGAACCTTCCTAGCATATTGAGGGGTTAAAGCTAATCTTACCAGATAACTAATTCTTTATTTATTTATAGGGATGGGTGGAAATATGTGTCTCAAAAAAGAAAAGTCTGTGGGCTTTTCCCACGTAAAGTGCATTTTTCTGTGTTTTTTTTCTGCCATACACATACTAATCCCAAGCCTTGTCCCACTGAACTGGTAGCCATAGAACCACAAATACTGACCTCTAGCCTTTTAGTCACAGTAGCCAAAGAAGCATACATACTGACCCTCCCAGGCTTTGTCCACAGTAGCTATAGAACCACAGATACAGTCCCTTCAACCATGTCACACTGCACTGGTAGCCATAGGAATGGGCAATGTGAACCCATCCAACTGTTGTCATACTACAACTCACATTACCCACCACTGACACAGAACCACACACACTGACCCCCAGCCTTTATCCACTGCAATGTTAGCCATAGAATCACACATACTGTCCTCCCCAGCATTGTCCCATGGTAGCCAGAGAACAACAAATACTGATCTCCCAGCCTTGTCCCACTGCACTGGTAGCCATAGAATCACACATACTGTCCTCCCCAGCATTGTCCCATGGTAGCCATAGAACAACAAATACTGATCTCCCAGCCTTGTCCCACTGCACTGGTAGCCATAGAATCACACATACTGTCCTCCCCAGCATTGTCCCATGGTAGCTTTAGAACAACAAATACTGATCTCCCAGCCTTGTCCCACTGCACTGGTAGCCATAGAATCACACATACTGTCCTCCCCAGCATTGTCCCATGGTAGCTTTAGAACAACAAATACTGATCTCCCAGCCTTGTCCCACTGTACTGGTAGCCACAGAATCACGCATACTGTCCTCCACAGAATTGTCCCACAGTAGCCATAGAACAACACATACTGATCTCTCAGCCTTCTCCCACTGCAATGATAGCCATAGAATCACACATACTGTCCTCCCCAGCATTGTCCCATGGGGCCAGAGAACAACACATACTGATCTCTCAACCTTCTCCCACTGCAATGTTAGCCATAGAATCACACATACTGTCCTCACCAGCATTGTCCCATGGTAGCCATAGAATCACAAATACTGTCCTCCGCAGAATTGTCCCATGGTAGCCAGAGAACAACAACTACTGATCTCCCAGCCTTGTCCCACTGCACTGGTAGCCAAAGAACTGCACTTAGCGAATCTGAACACCAGCAGAATGTATCTAACAAGGACAGAAACAGACAAAGTTCTCATGGGAAAATTTTCTGTGATAGTGAAAAGATGGAAATTTTATGGGATTTCTATGAGTGGGAATTTGCATGGGAAAAAATGGAAAATTGAGAGTTTTCCTATGGGGGAAAAACAGGAATTTTCTCCCTTCCCTAGTAATTATGACTTAGAAACACTGGACCTTAATCAATAAGTTAAGGAAGGGTATTTCTGGAGGAAATAAACTGCATACTCATCCTCTCCCAAATTCCAGTTGATCTAAATTTAGCCCCTTGAACACTTTCAATTTCAATTGGTCCATCTACTTTCCAGTTCTTCATCTCATTTACTGTTTAACTCCTACCCTTTCCCCTGGGAAGCAAAGCCTTGTATTTATCACCTTTTCCCTCAAGTAGTTCCTTTTCCCATGTATCCTCTTAGCTTTCCGGTTTTTCTTTATAATTTTACAACCTATATTTTATTTTGCTAATGATTTTTGTTATACAACCTATACACAGCAACATATATATGTATTTGTTGTTTTCTGCTGTAGTCTATAGCTGCATAGCCACATTTTACTATCATGAGAATGTTTATGCAATTGCAAGGTGCCAGGGGTGGGGCTTTCTCCCTAGGACTAATCATATTCTGCCTGATTGTTTGTGAGGAATGAACTAAATACAGATCTACACAAAGTACACATACTGTTGAAATACATAACTAAATACATTTAACTGCTGTATGAAGGACTCCTGCCTAGGCAATTCGTTGAAGTCTCTTACTTCATAGGTATAGATGCCTCTTAAACTGAACCTGTCATCCAAAGCTAATTTAGGGCAAACAATACTGGTCTATGTTTTAAACCTGAATAGGTGAATTCCTGTATGATACAAATGAAATCTTGCATCCCTTATAATCATGCACACCGGAGAAGTTGTGTGACATCAAATCCTTGCTCTGTAATGGGGCTAAAATTAAAATATAATTTTCAAGGAAGCAATGGGCCTTATTCATCAAGACAAAGAAGTGTAATTCTTGTTCAAACCAATGTCTCCATAGGGTTGAAATGAACCTTCCCAAAATTCCCATTACTCTATATGGGGACTTTGAATGCTAGAGAGGTCTCCAACTCACTGCAAATCTTTCAAAGGGTTTCGAGTGCCATTGGGGTGAGCAACGCATAGCTTTGCAATGTGTTGCATACCCCTCTGGCACTCGTGGGTTAAAAGCCCAATTTAACTAACTAAGGATTCTCATTTGCTGACCTGTGGTGCAGTTAGCTTGCTTCAGAATGTTGCTTATTTAGCTGGATGAATAAAGCTTCTTGATAATGACATTTTTATTTTGAGGCCTAGTTACAGAGCAAGATTTAGCTTTACTGCACACCACCGATTTCCAAAATGTTTAGGGTCTTATGTTCAAAACTAAAGTGGAGTAATTCCAGGGTAAATCAACTGCACTACAGATGACAAAATAAAATTAGCATTGGTTTAACTGAGGTTTTAACCATTTGAATGCTAGAGTGATCTCCAATTACTTTAATATGCATTGTGACCCCAGCTGTGGTGCAGTTGGTTTGCAATACAATTACTCCTCTTTTACTTTTACTTTTAGTACCTTTAAAGTGTGACTAGTGTCAACAAGATAACTAACATAGCAATCTTAATGTCCTGCCAGGGTACAGGCACCTGTGCTCCATTAATGGCTATAGTAATCAATGGTCGCATTCATTATAATATTAAAGCAACATGTACAAAATACAAGACAATGTATCAAAGTGGACTACAACTTTACCAACATTAAAATCAAAACAGGAACATCGGGATGGGTTCAAAAATATAGTAAGACTAACATCACCTTCCATTCCTTGTGTGTTCATCATCTTAGTGAAATCTTAAAGTGGATCTGTCGCCTCTACAAAAGTTATGCTTATTATTTAGAGGATATATACATAAGGGCGAAAATGTTATTGATTAAAAAAAAAAAATGCTATTTGTGTTAAACCGATAGTTTATAGAGTGCCCTGCACCCTACTTCCTCATAAACTACCATTGCCACACTGCCCCTTCTCCCTTCCCACTACCCAGCCTCCTCTGATGTAGGAGGCTTCTGTCTGTAAGCTGGAGCAATCTCATTGGCAGAGATTGATATCTAGCCAATGAGATTGATCCAGCTTTCAGACAGACAGCCTCCGTCATCGGAGGAGGCTGGGTAATGGGAAAGGAGAAGGGGCAGTGCGGCAATGGAAGTTTATGAGGAAGTAGGGTGCAGGGCACTGTATAAACTATCGGTTTAACACAAATAGCATTTAAAAAAAAAAAAAATCAATAACGTTTTCACCCTTATGTATCCTCTACATAATAAGCATAACTTTTGCAGAGGCGATAGATCCACTTTAACAAGTAATGCATAAGGTGATATTATCCTTACTATATCCTTGAATGTATCCAAACACCTCCACTTTGATTTTGAGATTAGCACACTG
Source organism: Rhinophrynus dorsalis (assembly GCA_037306005.1). NCBI lineage: Eukaryota > Metazoa > Chordata > Amphibia > Anura > Rhinophrynidae > Rhinophrynus > Rhinophrynus dorsalis. The sequence goes on along the minus strand of CM074720.1, from coordinate 385,587,273 downwards.
CTGCTTGTTATTCAGGCCTGTTTTTGCACTGTATTTGTCTATAATTTGTACATGTTGCTTTTTTTTTGCACTTTCATATAGGTTTAGTTCCTCTTAACAGCATAACTGTCAAAGTGATAATCTCCACAGTGCATTACTGACTTACAGGCTGTGATTGACATACACTTTGGAAAAGTCTTGGTCAAGCAGTTGGCTGCTGATTTTGAGATTCCAAAAACAGCTTTTCATGGTATGTCAGGCATTAACACTCCAGGAGAGTGCAAACATGCATTTGGCATAATACTTGTACTCTGGGCCAGAAGTAACCTTTGACCTCTATTACCTTCCAATATGCAAACAGTCTCACTTGTTACAACACTAAAATACAGCATGAAGGTAAACTTGCAGAGAGTTTCACCCTTGCCAAATGTTTGTTTCATATTTTGGCTCCATTTGAGCTCTCTTCAACCTGTGTGTGGATTATAGCAGAGAATTGTCTTAATCAGTAAAGCAAACTTAACCACTTCACTGCCAATCCTATTCTTAGGACTGTTTCAACGAACAACTTAGATTGACATTACAAAAAAGGTAATTTAAAGATTTCAGGCCAGTGGCTTCTGTTATAGAAATTTAACCCTTTGAATGTGCCAGTGAGGTATCCAACTCATTGCTTTGTAATGGTTATCACTTGTTTAAGATAAGAAGATCCATCACACTTTACACCAAAATGTTAAAAGCGAAGCAGGTGACGACTCACAAATGAGCTTCTGGGTGCTGGCTGAGGGGGTAAAGCCCCAGGGCTCATGCTTAACCCTTTGAGTGCCAGAGGGTATGCAACACATTGCTTTGCAATGCGTTGTGTACCCCTCTGGCACTCAAAGGGTTAAAGCTGCATGTTTGTTTCCTGCTTGTGAAATGTAATGTTGCTAATCTCCCTCATAGCATATCTGTGAATCTTGCTGTCCTCAGGCACCTGGAGAAAGAAGTAGTGCTGGGGTTGGGAATGTCCATATGATGTAACAATAATAATAATAATAATAATAATAATAATAATAATATTAGCAGGGTTTAAGAGGAATGTGTGGGATTAGAAGGTGGAAAGGTGAGGAAATAGGACAGATTACCAAACAATTCTATAACGGAAGAATCAATCCCAGTCCCCAGAGAGCCTTCAGTTAACTCAGAAAATCAGAGCCTCCAGGGCAGATCCAGGAAGTTCTCAGGAATGTGTTCTAATAATGTTGCAATTAGGCTGCACAGTGCATTGATATTTTTTAAGTTTTTCATTGGCAACCTATAAAAACTCCCCTGCAGTACAGTTAGATGGTGGCATTTAACTGAATTGGCATTACTTTTCTAAGGTGAGCGAGCTTTTCATTAGTAGACATTCTAAGAGAAGGTTTGTTGAACACTTCAGCAGATGTATATACAACTACTCACATGTAAGGTTTTTCTGTTTTAAAATAAATTCCAGAAGTATAAAGGTCATATATACAGGAAGAAAAAGAGTGGCAATCCTGCACCATAGAGGGGAAATAAAAATGACAAAAAGTCTCACTGATTTAAATGGTGTTTCAAACACTTGAATGCTAAACGGGCATTGCTGGGAACCTTCTTGTTCCTTGCTCCAGGAGTATAAATAAGGGCTGGAGAAGGGAGTACCCAGTTGGTGAGATTCACAGCATAATGTGGCTGGAACTTCACTGGGTTGGGCAGGCTTGTTCTTTGGGAAGGTGGTGTTTGAAGTGAAAGTGGATGATAAGTGGGCAGAACAGACTGGGGAGTAGGCATGGGTGTCCGGAAGGGGGTCACTTGCCCTCCCCTACACTTGCCCCCTCCATATAAACATAGAGGCAGGGTGGACTGGTCTTTGGGTCATATTATGGCTTTGACTTCCCCTGGAAATTTTTCTGCAGACGCCCCTGCGAGTAGGATTACATTAGAACCCTCGAAGTCAGAGAATCAGACTTTACCCCCAGGGACATGGTCATTATCTCTGAAAACCACTGTCTTCAGGGCAGATCTGGAGAGTTCCCAGGTAAGTAGACAGTACTCCATTGCATTTGAATTCAAAGGATTAAAAGACACATGTAAATAAATGTGAATTTTTGTATTCCCCTAAGGTGATGTTGGTTTGCTCCAGTATTGATTATCCCTACTTTCTGCATTTGGTTCCAAATATGTTAGTGGGTGTGGCTGTCGTAAGAATCTTTCGCTGTGAATGGATAAAAATTGTCATATAGCATGAAAATATTAACCCTTTGAGTGCCACGGGTGTGAAAAACATTGCAAAGCAATGTGTTGCAGACCACTCTTGCACACAGAGGGTTAAGATAACTTTTTCCTTATCCATAATCAATGCAGCATTCAAGGGTACTCAAAGGGAATTTTGGGAAGCTTTTATTAGTTAACTGTTATACAGATGGTTTACCCCAGAATCACTCCACTTTTCCTAATTCTTTATAGCAATTGTCTGGCTGTATACAGGATAGCATATAGAGGTGACTAACACAGTTGTGTATTAAAATTAATGAGCATTTTGGGAATGTTTGTTCAAAATGTTGCAGTTGGTTTGCTCCATAATTTATATGTAAAAGAAGAAGTGCAAACACAAACAATATATAAATGCAATATTTTAAGATGGAAACATTGTTAGACAAACATAATTGCACTTACAGGATTCTCCCCATACACTGAGCTTATTGGATTCCCATTCCTGTGGGCCACCTACCACCTCCTCTCTAGTTTGTGGTATCCTTCAGCCATTTCTCCTCTTCTCCAGTAGTATGATGATTCCTGTTTTTTCCAAATCATCTTCTAAAAGTCTTTGAATTCTAAAGATATCTCTGTGGTCTTAAAATGATTGTTACTAGAACAGTAACCAGCTACACAGGGTCAAAGGGGCCACATCCAAACTACTGACTAAACAGCAGGGTTGTGACTGGGAGGGATTCTGGTGGTGCCCCAATGTGCATAGTGTACATTTGTACACTTCCTCAGGGGTTACAGATCAGAGGGAACCTCTTTTCATAAGTACCCTCTCATCTGTTAATCATTCTACTCATTAAAACATCATTCTACTCATTAAAACATCATTATATTCATATGAGTACAAAACTGAATTGACATTCCCTATTCATGGTAAAATAAATCGCATCTAGTTTTATAAATATGATTTCTTTCTATCGTCTTTTAATATAAGTCCAGATTCCTTGAGATGGGTACCTCAAATGCTTAAAGTGATAGTAATATTCACTATTTAAAAAAAAATATACATATTGTAGTGTTTATCCCCCTGAGTAAAACAAGGGAAATCCCACTGCTGTTTTATTCAAAAGTTATTACAGGTCAAACTTGAATTTTTTTAGGTGCAGTATTACAGTGTCCTGCAGTAGTACAGTGGCGCTGTTGCTACACCATTCTATGGACAGATCTTGTCAGTGTAGTAACAGCGGCACTGTCCAATTTCAGGCCACTGAGATACTGCATCTAAAAAAATTCAGGTTTTAGCTGTAATAACGTTTGAATACCCTATTATATATATATATATATATATATATATATATATCTACACACACTTTAAATAGAGAACAATCAGCACTCTCGGACTTCTTTAAAACAAACAAGTTTTATTTTGCCAGGTCAATGGTTCGACCCCTACTGGAGCCTTTATCAAGACCCAGTAGGGGCAAAACGTTGATCAGGCAAAATAAAACTTGCTTGTTTTAAAGAAGCCCAAGAGTGCCGACTGTTGTCTGTTTAAAGTGTTTATATTTATGTGGAGTCAGGCACCAGGTATGGAGAGAACATATTCAATCATAAGGGAGTGCGTTCCGATTCAGAAATGTTTATGCAGGAAATTGGAGTAAAATCACACCATTTACCCTATGTTTTGTTTAGTTTGTAAAGTTAAACAAGGTATACAGAAAACAAATGTCCCAAAATGCCTATAGACTGCCACATTGTCTTCCCCATGGTGAAAGTGGTGTTAATTGGTGAATTTTCGCATACGTAACTTAGTAAATTGGAATTAGGCAGTCACAGGACCTGATATCCAGCTTCTGGTTTACTGTGGCAATGTATTCATGCATTTAACCCACTGACTATCTGGCAGTTGAGAAGAGATATGTTTGGACCTAGGCTGAACTTTGTTGATTGGCTCTTTAACCTTGTTTCGTTACATAGTGAAGTATCTGTATCAGCACAGCCCGATGTCTATAGAGAAGAGGATGCATCACCTTATTTGTTATCATAGCCTGCTTGATAGACTAACAGCATTATATAATGTCAGTCTTTCACCAAGTCCAAGTTTGTCTAGTTTTGTGTGGCGCACGGCCAAACTCAGCATGATGTTCCATGTTATGTCCATGTTTCTGTATCTGCAGTCAGTATGTTTCCAATCCTGACATATAACATAAACAGAAGGATCTTACATCATTAGCTTGCTTGGAACAATAATACGATCATTTGTAGATGTCTGCTATAAAACTGTTTTATCATTCAAAGGTGGGAGATGAAATCTCTCCATTATAGAGAACTAGTACATTGATAAGGTTTTCTGGGCAGATTAGGCTATAATACCATTGTTATGTGTGACTATTTTATTATAGAACCAGATAATAAAGGACACAGGACAATTCTATGAGTCCTCAGAGGCCATGGAGTACCTTCAGCTTTGCACAACCTCTCCCAAAAAACTTTTGAAAATTAAAAAATAATAGTAGTTAAAATAAACTTTAAATAAGATCAAAAGGTTCTTAAACTGAATGAGCAGCCTGAGGCCCTCCAGCTGTACAGGACTACAATCCCCATCATCCCCAGAGGCAACCTCTGGATGGGGATGTTGGGGATTGTAGTCTTGAACAGCTTCAGGGCCTCAGGTTACCATTCTTCTTTTAGAGCAATACTGATGATCTAGGTGAACTTTCCTGTTGCACCTCCTCAAAAATCTACACTGTCCTAACCCATTGTATGCCAGACAGGTATCCAAAACATTGTTCCTCACTCAAAGACTGAAGAGCTTTAAAAATATATATATATATATCTGCACTGGTTTTAAGTCACAGTCAGATATGAAATGACCTGCACTGTGACACATTATTAAATAGAAAAAAGCCCTATATGGGCACTACATTTGCACCTACTGGAAGCAATGATAAAGTAGTTGAATTTGCAATTCAATTATATGTGGTGGCTAGTAACATGCTTTAAGGCACTCACTTTTATCACCAAACATTACTGGCTAAAACATTTGGCGATGAGTCCCCTGTCATGTGTGCAAAACCACGACATGTGAGAGAAGTGTCAAATGCTAAAGTAGGGATCCCTACACAAGTGACCCGTGGATGTATTGATATGGGACCCTAAGCCACAGATAAATACATCCACAGTATCCCAAAGATGTGGGTAAAGGAAATATAATTAACCCTTTGAGTACCAGTGGAGTAAGCAACACATTGTCCTGAGTTGCATACCCAGCTGGAAATTCAAAGGGTTAATCCCCCCAAAAACTAACACCATACAATTAAAAGTAATACTTACCTGTAAACCTGATGTCCAACAGGGTCTTCTGCACCTTCAATTCTTCTGTAGGCTTCTATTTTCTGCTTCCTTCTTCTTCATCTGTCATCAGCTTATTTCTTCTTTTCTTCATCGGTGCTCTTCTTTAGTATTCTTTAAACTTATTGTTCCACCTGTAAAAATTGTATGAGAATGATTCTGTCACAGTGTTCCTTACCTTGGTCCCAGCGTTGCTTGGTCGCTGTGTGCCTGGGGCTGGGTATGACGTTTCGGCGTCATTACCCACGTCTGGAGCCTCCAGTGGTCGCCCGTGTCCTCTTCCTAAGCGTTGCATCTGGTTTAGATGATGCGGGTTTGGGCGCAAGTTTCGACACATCTCTCTGTCCACTGCGTCACTTACAGGTGTGAGTCAGCGGTATTGATGCAGGTGTTGCTTTATACCTTTGAACTTTGAATCTCCACCTCCCTACTTCCTGACTAGGTATAAGGGGGCTCTGGACACAAGTTCAGTCACCCTTTCGTTGGTGTCTGATGCTGTTGTTTGTTTCTTTTGAGAGCTCTGTGTATGACCTAGGCTTGTCTGACCATCCATCCTGGTGCTGACCTGTGGCTCTGTCTGACTATTCTACCTGCATTATCCCCTGGCATAGTAGACACCCAATCTGGTGCAGACATGTGGCTCTGGCTGACTACCCACTCCGTGTATGTCCTAGGCTTGTCTGACCATCCATTTTGGTGCTGACCTGTAGCTCTGTCTGACTATTCTTCCTGAATTATCCTCTGGCATAGTAGACATCCAGTCTGGAGCAGACCTGTGGCTCTGGCTGACTACCTGCTTCGTGTATGACCTAAGCTTGTCTGATCATCCATTCTGGTGCTGACCTGTGGCTCTGTCTGACCATTCTTCCTGCTTTATCCTCTGGCATAGTAGACATCCAATCTGGTGCAGACCTGTGGCTCTGGCTGATATCCCACTCTGGTATTGACCCCTGGCTAGTCCTAGGAACCTCTCGACCTTGACCATCAGCTCTGGCCCACCAGCAGCTCTGTCTAACCACAGGTGATCTCTAACAAGTATACTGATTGTAGGCGTGAGTCAGTAAGAGTCTTCCTTGTTCCTTATCCTTTGGGAGAACTCTTGTAGGAATCGCTGGCTTCCTCTGTCACCCTCTGTGCCTCGTTATTATTTTATTATCTATTATATATTATTATTCAATAAAGGTGGTTTTACTATTATAGTACTGACTCCTGGTGTATTCTTGTTAACCGTGACTGTACGTAAGGGCCATGACCATGGACGGTACTTGTAATCCACCTTTTTAGAACATCCTGGACAGGATGGAGGCTCAAGATCAACAGATTGATCAATAATCTTTGCCATGCAGACCTTGCTCAACCTAACCGCACACCTTGGACGCCTTAACCCACAACCGGTGGCCACTCTCGCTCCTTCCCCAGTACCGGAGGCTCCTACCACTCCTGATGCAGGCATGATCAGAGGGTTGTCAGACGCCACTCCACTCCCACAACACTATGGTGGGGATCCTGAATTATGTTGGGGGTTCCTTAAACAACTGGGTATATACTTTGAATTGGTACTGCATGCATTCCTTACTGAACGCAATAAGGTTGGTTTTATGATATGGCTCTTTCCTGCAAAGCTTTGGCATGGGCTAATCCCTTATGGGAGATGGATAAACCCACAGTTCATAACTTTACAGAGTTTGTACTCGCGTTCAAACGAGTTTTTGACGTGCCTGGTCACGTGACCTCGGCTTCTAAACACTTAATGACCATCTGCCAGGGCGCTCGAACAGTGGCGGAGTACGCTATTGAATTTCGTACTCTGGCAGCCGAAGTAGGCTGGAACAATGAGGCCCTGGTAGCAGCCTTCTTCCAAGGATTGTGCGATACTATCAAGAATGAGATTGCTGCCTGTGAACTGCCTAAGAGTTTAGATGATCTAATCTCATTTACTGTCATAATTGATACTAGGGTCAGGGAGCGACCCTCATTTAGGGGGCACCTGCGGAGGCCTCCATCCAGACGGCTCCTCACTTTTCTCCCCCACCCTGTCCTCCCTCACCTCTCATGCCTCTGAGTTCCGACTTAGGGGGTAGTGAACCTATACAAGTTGGTACTACCCATCTTTCGGTGGAAGAAAGGGCTTTCAGAAGGAGGGAGGGACTGTGTTTGTATTGTGGCAAGCCAGGTCACCTGTTGAAGTCCTGCCCGGTGTGTCCAGGAAATGCTCACACCTCAGATCTTGTCGGGGAGGTTACTCCAAGAGGCCTCCTATTTCTGGTAGGAATCGCTGGCTTCCTCTGTAACCATCTGCACTTTGCTATTATTTTATTATCTATTATATATTACTATTCAATAAAGGTGGTTTTAGTATTACAGTACTGACTCCTGGTGTATTCTTGTTAACAGTGACAGATTCAATTGATATTATTTTGAAAAATTAGAATATGAGTAGAGATGGGCGAAAGTTGTCACCGTGTTCCCGCGAGAAATTTCTAGAAAGTTTTCGCCCATTGATTTACATTGTTTTCGCACTTCAGCTATAAAAACATGAAGTTTTTGCTGAAGGCAGACACAATAGAAGCAGCTACAGAGTGAGATAGATGTGCTGTGCTGTTCTGCTGTGGTAGTTTTGAAAAATTGAGGCAGGAGACGCTCATAGTGACTCCTATCACTATGAGCAGCAAAAAGAGGAACGGAAGGACCCTTATTATGTGTCTACTGAGTCTGAGGAGGAGGAGGAGCAAGTGACTAGCAGTACGGAACCAAGGCTGTCCAGTTCCCCTAAATCACCCCAAGGGATCTTGGGAAAGTTACTGAGAAGGGAGGGGTAAAAGGGAATGGGAAGGAAGGAAGAAAAGGGAATGGGAAGGAGGGGAGGAAAGGGAATGGGAAGGGAGTGCCAGTACCACCATTGCGTTCCCGCAGCCATTTGTGTTGTACCTGCTGCCAGACATGCTGTCCCTGCTGCCAGTGCCATCATTGCTGTACCTGCAGCCAGTAGTGTTGTCCCTGCTGCCTGACATGCTGCCCCTGTTGCCAGTGCCACCATTGCTGTACCTGCAGACACTAGTGTTGTACCTGCTGCCAGCGCCACCATTTCTGTACCTGCAACCACTAGTGTTGTACCTGCTGGCAGTGCTGAAACTGCTGCTAGTGCTGAACCTGCTGCCACCAATAGTTTGCCTTCTGCTAGTGTTTCTTGTAGTACTCAGTGGGGAAGGAGAAAATTATGCCAAGTGTGACAGCAAGGGACCCTAAATCATATTTGCCATTCCCAAGCAGTCCTGCCAGTGCTAGTACTACTGCTACTAAGGTCCAGCAGCTTGTTAGCATCAGGAGTGAAGGAAGGGGTAATCAATAGTGTTGAGCGAGCATGCTCGGCCGATGCTCGGATCGGCTCGAGCATCGCTCTGCTCGGCACATGGCGGTACTCGTACGAGTACCGCATGTGCTCGCCCGCCATGTTCGGGTCTCCTCCCCGCACGTTTTGCGCCTGCTGCGCAGCCAATAAACGTGCAGGGAGGCTCTGACATCGGTGTAATGCCAGCAGCCATGTTGGCTGCTGGCATTACACTGATTGGCTGGCCAGAACCCGTGGTCAGGTGCTGTATAGCACCTGACCATCGAGTTCGGCTCAGTCTGAGCCAGGGAGAGCTGAGGATAGGAAGGGAAAGGCAGTGTAGGGAGGAAAAAAACAAAAATTGTGAAAAAAAAAGAACCAAAAGTCCTTTTTAGGACTACTGTGTGTGGGGGCAGCAGGTTATTTGGTGTGGGGGGAAAAAAACAAAAAAAAAAAAAAAAAAAATATATATATTCTGTTTAGTGTGCAAAGTTGCAGATTAGAGCACATTCTGTTTAGTGTGCACAGTTGCAGATTAGAGCACATTCTGTTTAGTGTGCAAAGTTGCAGATTAGAGCACATTCTGTTTAGTGTGCAAAGTTGCAGATTAGAGCACATTCTGTTTAGTGTGCAAAGTTGCAGATTAGAGCACATTCTGTTAAGTCTTCAAACTAAAATATCAAAGTCACGTATTCCATTCAGTGTGCGTCGCCGCAGTTTAGCAGCACATTCTGAGTACTGTGCAGAGTTGCAGAATAGGAAGAAATACTGTTAAGTCTTCAAACTAAAATATCAAAGTCACATATTCCATTCAGTGTGCTTCGCCGCAGTGTAGCAGCACATTCTGTGTACTGTGCAGAGTTGCAGAATAGGAAGAAATACTGTTAAGTCTTCAAACTAAAATATCAAAGTCACATATTCCATTCAGTGTGCTTCGCCGCAGTTTAGCAGCACATTCTGTGTACTGTGCAGAGTTGCAGAATAGGAAGAAATACTGTTAAGTCTTCAAACTAAAATTTCAAAGTCACATATTCCATTCAGTGTGCTTCGCCGCAGTTTAGCAGCACATTCTGTGTACTGTGCAGAGTTGCAGAATAGGAAGAAATACTGTTAAGTCTTCAAACTAAAATATCAAAGTCACATATTCCATTCAGTGTGCTTCGCCGCAGTGTAGCAGCACATTCTGTGTACTGTGCAGAGTTGCAGAATAGGAAGAAATACTGTTAAGTCTTCAAACTAAAATATCAAAGTCACATATTCCATTCAGTGTGCTTCGCCGCAGTGTAGCAGCACATTCTGTGTACTGTGCAGAGTTGCAGAATAGGAAGAAATACTGTTAAGTCTTCAAACTAAAATATCAAAGTCACATATTCCATTCAGTGTCTTTCACCGCCGTTTAACAGCCTATTCTGTGTACTCTGCAGAGTTGCAGAATTATAAGAAATACTGTTAAGTTTTCAAACTCAAATATTAAAGTCACATATTCCATTCAGTGTCTTTCACCGCCGTTTAACAGCCTATTCTGTGTACTCTGTACAGTTCCAGAATTATAAGAAATACTGTTAAGTTTTCAAACTCAAATATTAAAGTCACATATTCCATTCAGTGTCTTTCACCGCCGTTTAACAGCCTATTCTGTGTACTCTGTACAGTTCCAGAATTATAAGAAATACTGTTAAGTTTTCAAACTCAAATATTAAAGTCACATATTCCATTCAGTGTCTTTCACCGCCGTTTAACAGCCTATTCTGTGTACTCTGTACAGTTCCAGAATTATAAGAAATACTGTTAAGTTTTCAAACTCAAATATTAAAGTCACATATTCCATTCAGTGTCTTTCACCGCCGTTTAACAGCCTATTCTGTGTACTCTGTACAGTTCCAGAATTATAAGAAATACTGTTAAGTTTTCAAACTCAAATATTAAAGTCACATATTCCATTCAGTGTGTTTCAACGCCGTTTAACAGCCTATTCTGTGTACTCTGCAGAGTTGCAGAATTATAAGAAATACTGTTAAGTTTTCAAACTCAAATATTAAAGTCACATATTCCATTCAGTGTCTTTCACCGCCGTTTAACAGCCTATTCTGTGTACTCTGTACAGTTCCAGAATTATAAGAAATACTGTTAAGTTTTCAAACACAAATATTAAAGTCACATATTCCATTCAGTGTGTTTCAACGCCGTTTAACAGCCTATTCTGTGTACTCTGCAGAGTTGCAGAATTATAAGAAATACTGTTAAGTTTTCAAACTCAAATATTAAAGTCACATATTCCATTCAGTGTCTTTCACCGCCGTTTAACAGCCTATTCTGTGTACTCTGTACAGTTCCAGAATTATAAGAAATACTGTTAAGTTTTCAAACACAAATATTAAAGTCACATATTCCATTCAGTGTGTTTCAACGCCGTTTAACAGCCTATTCTGTGTACTCTGCAGAGTTGCAGAATTATAAGAAATACTGTTAAGTTTTCAAACTCAAATATTAAAGTCACATATTCCATTCAGTGTGTTTCAACGCCGTTTAACAGCCTATTCTGTGTACTCTGCAGAGTTGCAGAATTATAAGAAATACTGTTAAGTTTTCAAACTCAAATATTAAAGTCACATATTCCATTCAGTGTCTTTCACCGCCTTTTAACAGCCTATTCTGTGTACTCTGTACAGTTCCAGAATTATAAGAAATACTGTTAAGTTTTCAAACTCAAATATTAAAGTCACATATTCCATTCAGTGTCTTTCACCGCCGTTTAACAGCCTATTCTGTGTACTCTGTACAGTTCCAGAATTATAAGAAATACTGTTAAGTTTTCAAACACAAATATTAAAGTCACATATTCCATTCAGTGTGTTTCAACGCCGTTTAACAGCCTATTCTGTGTACTCTGTACAGTTGCAGAATTATAAGAAATACTGTTAAGTTTTCAAACTCAAATATTAAAGTCACATATTCTGTGTAAGATGAAGAAGGCGGGTAAAAAGGGACGGGGAAGTGGACGTGATCCTGAAAGTTCAGGGCGCGGGTCAGGACGCGGAGAAACTGTGCCTGGTGCCAGAGCACAAGAAGGAAAGACATCCACCATACCTAGCTTCATGTCTGATTTCACAGGGCGTCGCAGGACATCACTCTCGAGGTCCGACCAGTGCGAACAGGTGGTCGGTTGGATGACAGCTGATACTGCTTCCAGTCGGTTAAGCACCACCCTGTCTTCCACCAAGTCCACTCTCAGTAGCCAAGAGTCTGGTCAACATAATCCTCACTCTGATCATCCTTCCTCCCACCATACACGGTCTGGTCAAAGAAGTGATCCCACACTGGGATATAGTGATGAGCTCGTCTCATCACCAATCCTTCATTTGACCCTCTCTCCAAGCACGCTTGCAGAGGAACATGACATCTTGTGCCCTGATTCACAACCTCTAGAGGCTACCCAATCACAAGAAGATGACAGATGTGAACGGCATTTAAGGTCAAAGGAAGTAGTGGATGATGATGATGATGATGATGAGACACAGTTGCCATTAAATCAACCACTATTTCCGTCTCAAGACCTTGTTGAGGAGAATGTTATACAGTTGTCAATGACTGAGTATGTGGTGGGATCAAGACTTGAGGAGGATGATCAGAGTGAGGAAGTGGAGGAGGACTTGGTGGACGATGAGGTGACTGACCCCACCTGGGAAGGTGTAGAGCCGAGCGATGACAGCAGTCCTGAGGGTGAGCCATCTGCAGCACCGCAACAGGCTGGAAGAGGCAGTGGTGTGGCTACAGAAAGAAGGCGGACCGCACCAAACCGGCCCGCAAATGTTCCACGGAGCACCCCCTTGCGTAAATCTACCTTGCCAAAGGGTAGGTGTTCCGCGGTATGGCGTTTTTTTAAGGAAAGTGCGGACGACAAAAGAATTGTAGTTTGCAACCTGTGCCACACCAGAATGAGCCGAGGCATGAACACTAGAAACCTCACCACCACCAGCATGATCCGACACATGGCATCCAAGCACCGTAGTAAGTGGGAGGAACGCCTGGATCGCCCATCTGTGTCTGCAGGCCACACCACTGCCTCCTCTTCCCCTGTTTTCGGTGCCGGCCAATCGCCTGTCGAAGGCGCAGGCCCGCATACCTCCCGCCCTGCACCTGTACCATCTGAAGCACCATCAGCGACCACATCCACTTCCCTGTCCCAGCACAGCGTCCAAATGTCGTTACCCCAGGCATTTGAGCGCAAGAGAAAGTACCCAGCCACCCACCCACAGGCCATAGCACTAACCTCACACCTTTCAAAATTACTGGCCATCGAAATGCTGCCATTTAGGCTTGTGGACACTGAGTCCTTCCGCAGCCTGATGGCAGCAGCTGTCCCTCGGTACGCCGTCCCCAGCCGCCACTACTTTTCCCGGTGTGCCATCCCCGCATTACACCACCATGTGTCCCGTAACATCACCCGTGCCCTGACCAACGCAGTTACTGGGAAGGTCCACTTAACGACTGACACATGGACAAGTGCTTGTGGCCAGGGACGCTACATTTCCCTGACGGCACACTGGGTGAATGTCGTGGAGGCTGGGAGCGACTCGGACCCTGGGATGGCACGGGTGCTACCCACGCCGAGGATTGCGGGCCCTACCTCCATCAGGGTTTCCACCAGCACCTACGTTATTGGCTCCTCCTCCTCCGTTTCCACCTCCGAATTCTCTACACACACCGCCACTCCCCCATCAGCCAGTAGCTGGAAGCAGTGTAGCACTGCAGTGGGGAAGCGTCAACAGGCCGTGCTGAAGCTGATCTGCCTTGGGGACAAACAGCACACGGCCTCAGAGCTGTTGCAGGGGATTAGTCACCAGACCGAGCAGTGGCTCTCGCCACTCAACCTGCAAGCAGGCATGGTTGTGTGTGATAATGGGCGTAACTTGGTGGCGGCTTTGGAGCTCGGCAAGCTCACACACGTACCATGCCTAGCGCATGTATTTAATTTAGTGGTGCAGCGATTTCTAAAAACCTACCCCAATGTGCATGATCTCTTGACCAAGGTGCGCCGCGTGTGTGCACATTTCCGTAAGTCATCAACAGCTTCGGCCGGCCTGTTGAAGCTGCAGCAGCGCTTACAATTGCCAGCTCACCGGCTGCTGTGTGACGTGAGCACGCGCTGGAACTCCACCTTCCACATGTTGGCCCGGCTTTGTGAGCAGCAGAGGGCAGTAGTGGAGTACCAGCTGTTACACGGTCGTCGCCTCTCCGTTCAACTTCCTGTAATCAGAAGTGAGGAGTGGGAATGGATGTCAGACCTCTGCGAGGTTTTACGCAATTTTGAGGAATCGACACAGATGGTGAGCGGCGATAACGCTATTATCAGTGTAACCATCCCACTTCTGTGTCTACTGAAACGCTCGCTGCTCACAATTAAAACCGACGCTTTGCATGTGGAAGAGGTGGAAATGGGGGAGGAAGAGCTTACACAAGGTGATAGCCAGAGCACCCTCACTTCGTCTTCTCAGCGACAATTGGAGGAGGCGGAGGAGGAGGAGGAGGAGGAGGAGGAAGACACGGTTGCCTCCGCTACAGAGGGTAGCCATGGAACTTTAGTTCCATCTCTTCAGCGTGGGTGGGCAGAAGAGGAGGAAGAGGATGAGGATATTGAGAGTCATCCTCCTGGTGAGGACAGCGAAATCTTGACTGTTGGTACTCTGGCACACATGGCTGACTTTATGTTAGGCTGCCTTTCCCGTGACCCACGCGTTATACGCATTTTAAACAACACGGATTACTGGGTGTTCACCCTTCTGGACCCCCGCTACAAAGAGAATTTCTCATCTCTCATTCCTCCGGTGGAGAGGACAAGCAAAATGGTGCAATACCAGAAGGTTCTTGTTGAAAAATTGCTCCAAAATTTTCCATCTGACAACGCTGGCGGCAGAGTACGTGCTACCTTGGCCAACCGAGAAGGGGAGAAAAGGGGAGCACACAGCAGTTCCGAGAAAGGCAGGGCAACACTCTCCAAGGCGTGGGACACCTTCATGACACCCCGGCAGCACCCTCACCCTGATGCGCAGCCTAGTGTCACAAGGAGGGAAAAGTTTTGGAAGATGGTGAAGGAGTACGTAGCAGACCGTGTCAGCGTCCTCAATGATCCCTCTGTGCCTTACAACTACTGGGTGTCCAAGCTGGACACGTGGTATGAACTGGCACTCTACGCCTTGGAGGTGCTGGCCTGCCCTGCCGCCAGCGTTCTGTCTGAGCGGGTATTTAGTGCTGCTGGTGGCATCATAACAGATAAGCGTATCCGCCTTTCCACCGACAATGCTGATAGGTTGACACTTATAAAAATGAACAAGGCCTGGATTTCCCCTGACTTCTCCACTCCACTGGAGGAAAGCCCCGGGGGAACATAAACTCACTTTATATATGTTATTTACAATGATGGGAATACTCTGTATTCCCATTCACCCCTTCCACCCCAAAAACGGGTATATGGTTGACTCTTAATCTTCTCATCCTCCTCCTCCTCTTCCATATGCCCCGGGATATAATTTTTATATAGGGCCAGCTCACCAGCGTGCCCTGGGATATAATTTTTATATAGGGCCAGCTCACCAGCGGGCCCTGTGATATAATTTTTATATAGGGCCAGCTCACCAGCGGGCCCTGTTTGCCAATTTTTATATAGGTCAGCTCACCAGCGGGCCTTCTCATATAATGTTTTATTGGGTCAGCTCTCTAGCGGGCCCTCTCATATAATGTTTTATAGCGTCAGCTCACTAGCGGGCCTTCGCATATAATGTTTAGGATGGTCAGCTCTGCAGCAGACCCTCACCCATAATGTTTTAGATGGTCAGCTCAGCGCACGTTTCCATCTTAATCATGGCCTCAGTTCTGAAAATCAAGGAAATTTTTGGGAGAATTTGCCTCTGCGCACGTTTCCCTCTTAATCATGGCCTCAGTTCTGAAAATCAAGGAAATTTTTGGGATAATTTGCCTCTGCGCACGTTTCCCTCTTAATCATGGCCTCACTTCCGAAAACCAAGGAAATTTTTGGGATAATTTGCAGATGATATACAAGTAAATATACAGCAAATATTGTTTGGTAACAATTTTTCGCCTAAAGTCGTTTTTATTTTCCTTTTTGTGTGTTTTATGGTCAGTCTGTAAAAATGGCGTACTACGGGCGAAAGATCGTTCCCAGCAGCGATGTTGGAGTCCAAGGTGCATCCAGACATCCTCCCTATGCTGTCCCTGAACCATTTCTGTAGTGTTTCCATCTTTTTCTGCCCTTTTCCTATGGACCAGGCACCCTCCCCTCATCAGAGCAGGGGGTGCCTGGTGTAATGCTCGAGTCCTCCCATTGACTTCAATGGGGCTCGGGTGTTCGGCCGAGCACTCGAGCCTCAGGGGGTGCTCGGTCAGAGCACCCGAACATCCGAGCATTGGGGTGCTCGCTCATCACTAGTAATCAACAATATCCTCGTATTACTAGTGACTGTGAGACTGAGGAGGAAGGCTCTGCAGCTGAACTTGGTTGGTGTTAGTAGAATTAGCAGTAATGGTGAAGCAGCCTGAGTGGTAGGAGAAACATTTGAGAGCTTCCAGACTAGCGGTCAAGGGAGCCCACATCATTCCTCTGGCTCTGGGAGTCCCCTTCACTACAGTGTCCAAGTTGAACAGGATCCTTAAGAGGCCAGAACTGGTGTTGGGGGAAAGCAGGATCAGAATTAATACCATCATCACCAGCAGGGGCACAGATCAGCTGCCTGTGCATGATGCTACTGCTGCTAGTGCTAGTCTGTCTTCTTCTTCAGGTCAAAAGGAAATGGCAAGTGTGGCATTAGGGGACCCTCAGTCACATTGCTCGTCACCTCATCCAAGCAGCAGTGAGATGTCTGGAATAGAGCAGCAGCAACAACAGCATGTAGGGACTAGTGGTGGTGGTGATGCTGGAGAATCTGGGGTGGAAGAGACATTGATGGCCTTTTTAGCAGAAACTAAGGAGGAATGGGAGACAGGGATGAAGATGGGCATCACCACCACCACTAGCAATGACATTTTGGAATTAGAGGAATTTGCAACTGCTCTAATTCCTTCTGATTCTGAGATGAAAGGGCAACAGGATGCTGAGGAGCAGGCTAGTGTGCCACAGACCACCGTGGACAAAGTGGGAATGGGGTCAACAAGTGATGCAGCAACAGCAGCAATGTTATCCACTGCCACAGACAATGAAGGGGAATGTGGAGGGCAAGAAGAAAGAGGCCATTCTTCTCAATCTGTTCCCTTCCCCCTGAAGTCAAGATGGGTGTGGGACTATTTTTCTGTTGGGACAGGCACAGTGCAGTCATCAGCAATGGCACTGTGCACAATTTGTAACAATTCAGTGAGGAGAGAAGGGAACACGCCTTGGCACAAGCACCCTGATATCACACATGAAACACAGACACCATGACATTTACATCAAACATGTTAAAGACAAACACCCACAACAGAAATCAAGCACCCCTTTTGCTTTCCCTGACTCTCCAGAAAGGCAACAAGAGGCGAGGTGAATATAAAATAGGAGGAAGAAGTTCCATGACGAGTGGAAGTTCCATGATGAGTGAAACAACTAGTTCGCTATCACCTTCTAGGGTAAATACATCTTCTGCCAATCCACCTCGTTCATTTCTCTCCCCTGCCACTCTGTTGATGTTAGGATGTGGCAGTCCGTCTCTACCCATTGCACACTGTGTGGTGCACTGACCACACATGCCAGTGTGGAGGAGGAGAATCGCAATCAGTGCATCAAGCGGCATGTGAGGAGATTCTATCCTGCAGAATATATTAAGATGGTGGCAGGGAGGGTTCATCATTACTATTAAACTGTCAGCAAGTTGTCACTTGTCCTTAACGGGTCTTGAAAAGGGGAACTGTGACAGTGGCAGTACTTGGTTTCGGGTGTCATGATGTTCAGATACAGTTGTGCCCCCAGATGTTATTTACCACATACATGCTGTGCACATTGCATTTGCTAATGAGACCCGCTGTTCTTGCTCTCAAGGGAAAAAATACATTCTAATAACAGCACATCCATGATGATTTTGGAGGAGGGGAAGGTGGAGAATATTTAATGGCCACCTTCTTCTTTTCTCCACATATACTTATTCTGCTGCTACTGCCTCGGGCGCATCACTGGAGCCAGTCGTGGCAAGTGGAATCTTTATCATCCATCTTCCATGTTACTGCTTTTGTTGATCCCATTCCCTTTCAGCTGCCTAACCATCCTGCTGCTTAAACAACTCAGCAGCAGCAGTACGAACAGCAGTTGCAACTCAGGAGGACATTTGACACAGGTCAGTGGCCAACATGACCTGCTGGCAGTAGGCCAGTAGGGCAGTAGGGCATTTTAATTTTTTTCTCAGGCCTTGTGTTTTAAAAAAAACAAACAAAAAAAAAAAAACCTAGTCCTACAAAGAAATAAACAATTTTTGGAGGGTTTGTTTCTAACAAGCCTAATTCCTACAAATCAATGTGTCCTTAGGGCTTGTGCCAAACAAGCTTAAGTCCTACAAATAAATGTTTCTTCAGGGCTTGGGCCTCTAATAAGTCTAAGTCCTACAAAGGCCTCTAACAACAAATCTAAGAAATCATCCTCTACAAATAATCTATCAAGTCAAGTATCAATCCACCCCAGTGGCAGCTTATGTCGGGGGGTTCCTGTCTCTATAACTTTACATACAAATTTCTTATTTTATTTTATTGATTTATTTTTTTATTAACTGTCCCCCAATAGCAGTCAACCCCCCAAAACAAATTCCATGTTCAAATGATTAATTCATTCACCAACACAGGAACCCTCCTCAGGCCTCTTTATACCATGTCTTATGGTTTTTATTTTATTTAGGATTTCTTTTTTATTAATTGCCCCCCAATCCCAGTAAACAACCCCCCAAAAAATCATCCCCTGTTCAACTGATTCTTTCCCCACACCCCACCAACACAGGCACCCTGATGCCCCTTTTATACTATGCATTTGGGAAGTAAAATAATATTTGCTATGTTTTGTGTGTAACTTTTATTTTCTGTTTTCTCATTGATTTCAATGGAATGAGCTAGGTGAAAAAAGTTTAAAATCCGCACTTTTCGCGGGAAATTTTTCGTCAACCGGAAAGTGCCATTTTTCACCAATTTCAGTTTGAGGCAGAAATTTTCGCCCATCCCTAAATATGAGAGTCTTTCCTATTGAGCTGGTGCTGCTGCCAATTTCTCCTATTATTCTTCCCCAAATAGATTGCCAGTTTTTCTGGTGCTGTTATTGGCCCTACTCATGTGCTAACATAAGGCTTTCTTTTATGAAATGATGCTGTAAACTGGCCTGATTTTGTGCACTGGTAAAACCATCTGGAGCAGATTTGTGCAACACTTAAACGTGCAACATCAGAATGTCACCCTTTTGATGCTGGCAACATTCTTATGTTGACCTTTTGATGCAGACGACATTATGATGTCGCCGTTTTGTTGGTTGCCTAATAGAAGGCGACTTTTCAATAGTAAACCATCCTTATGCACCTTGTGGAACCAAAGTTGAAGAACTATGATATACATTGCATTTATAAACCTCAAGAAAGAATGCAGCAAGAAGAAACATATAAAAAATATGGTGTTTCGCCTCTGAAGAGAAGGGGATTTCTGCAGTCTTCCCTTAGCATTGTTCTTTGAATGAATGAATGAATGAATGAAAGTTAAGTACACGTGTTTCTGTGCAAGCATGTCTTCCTGGTGACACATGAGTGCCTGATGGTGAATGCATTAGTATGAGCATGCATTACTGAAGTTGAAGCCATTGAAATTATTTTGTTTGACATTTTGACATAGTCACAAGTGGCATTTTTTAAAACTCCCCTACTCCATGGAAATTCCTACAGGATGGAAAAGAAGCGTTTTGCCCATCCATACGTATGAGTAGAAAAAAATCAAATAGGGTCATGTGCTCAAGAAACGAGGACCAATTCTAAGCAAATTAAAGGCGCCACAGAAGCAAATTAAAAAGCAGATTAAAAAATCCTCAAATGTCTCTTGATTTAAATGGGGCTTTTAATACAGTAAATGCTAAATAGATCTCCAATGAAATGGAGAATAAATGGCGATGTTTTGCGTATTCAAGGGCTTTAAAGTTTAATTTAAATCAATGGACATTTTGAGAATTTTCAGCCCTGTGGTATAGTTGCATTACCCCAGAATCCTGCCTAATTTTGTGCATATGGCCTATAATCTCCTTACACTTATGAAGCCTTAGATATTGGAGAAATCTATAGTTTAGAGGAAAGCAATGCGTTGGAAGTAAATGTACCTAACTTCCAAGGGGTTGTTAAGAAGTGAGAAATACACCTAAAACCTAAATCAAAAGTTATCCCATCATAAAGAAAAAAATCTAAAACAAAAATCTCTCCACCACCTGTTATTGTATGGATTAGAGGTGTTTTAGACATGATAACCATGAAAAGATTGTTAGTGTTTTCACCACTTTGAGATTTTCTGAGTGTTTTTTTTTTCATGGTTTATTATATTTAGGCCTTAAAGATAACAGAAAGATTTAAGAATACAAATTATAGGAAGCAAGAAAAATGCTTTTACAAGCACTGGTGAAGTGGAAATATTCTCAGTCATCAATGTGCAACCATGTATTGAGTTTAAACCAATCTCTGCCCAGCGTCTAGCAGAATCTGATTGCACAGAGATTTTCCTGCTGTTGACTTGATTAACACAGACTCATGCACTGTATCAGAATGCTTACAAAATAGGATATACTAAGAAGAGCTGGGGCTATTCTGGGGCAAACAAATAAAAATTATCAAAGGTAAAAAAAATGATTTAAAATGGGCTTTTAACCCCCTGAATGCTAGAGAGGTGTCCAATGCATTGCAACATCTCTAGTATTCAAGGGGTTAAAAACCCACTTTAATTTAAAATGAATTTTTGTCTGCCTCCTATGGTGCAGTTGGTTTTCTCCAGAATAACTCCACCTTTATTCCCATAGCTCTGACGGCATTGGTAGTGGGTTTAACGGGGTCTTGAATTATTGCCATACTACCCATTTCACCCTTTTAGGACCAGAGGTGTCTGCAACATATTACGTCATAATGCACGGTACACCACACTGGAGTTCAGTGGTTAAAGTGTACTATTACACAGACTGTAACACCTCAGCCCTGTATACCTCTGTTGCTTCTCTTAGACTAAATATACGGATAAACTTCAGAGAGAGGAGTCCACTGTTAGCTCAACATAGTTGTATTTATTGATGTATAAAGGCATCACATACCCCTCTTACCAGCTACCAAATAAAATTACATTTCCTATCTTTTATGTTTTGAAACTATCAGCTGATTGTAGACCTTAACTGCTGTGGCCATCCTCCCTTTTGACTTGATAAGGAGAGGTTGTTGCTTTTGAAAACTCATCCTGAAAATCGTACGGCGAGTATCCTTCATAATATATGGGTATATGGCTGTTTGTCTTGTTAAAGCAGAGTATATGCTACAAAATACATAAATAGGACACATTTGATTTTAAACATTGTATTATTTTAAAGAATTTTTAATTTTATAATGCCATGTTTGTTTAAAAGAGGCATATGACCCTTTCAGCCATCATTGCGTGTGAGAGCATATTATCCCTTTGAGCTGCAATCCATTGGATACCTCTCTTAGACTATGTCTCTGGCGCCCTCTATTTTGTCTTTTTGTCTCGCTACATACAGTCTCCTTTGTGGTTGTATGGAGAGGAACAGCTTGATACTGAGTGGGGATTCCTGCAGAGTGTTGTAGCTGTTGTTGGGGGAGTTTAAATATCTCTTCAGCTCTATTATCTTGGTAACGCGTAAGTGTTAATCCCAGCCACCTTTAGCAGTCTTTCAGCTGCTGCTGGCGGTGTCTGATGATAAAGTCTATCTCTGGACATATTACATTAAAGTGCCTCCTTTTTTCTTTTTTATCTTCCTTTCTTAGTCTCTAACATTTAACCCTCTGAGTTCCAGACAGGTATCTGACACATTGCATTGCAATGCATTTGATACAACTCTGGCACTCAAAGATGCAAGAGATTAAAAGCCCCATTTAAACCCATGTGAATTTTAATCTCTCCCCTATGGTAAAGTTGCTTTGTGCCAGAATTCAGTTTGATGAATACGGCTGTTTGGGACTAAACAGCATAATTCCTCAGTAGTTCCTGTCTGCTCTCATAGGGTTTTACTTTGATTCATATGACACAGTTCTCTACTACTTCCATTAGAGCAATAAGAGACAATGTTTAGCACCCAGAATAATGTGAACTGCATGCTACTGTTGTGCTTATGACTATACCAGGGGAAGGAAATCTGCAGCCCCTCAAACTGTTGTTGGCCTGTTGAGCATAATTGCAGTTGTCGTCCATCAACAGCTGGAGGTGCAGCAGATTGCCCACCCCTGACATCTACAAAAGGAACTCTACTGGATTTGGGATGCAGAATAAAAAAAGAAACAACTTCTAAGTCGTATTTATTGTGTGCATGGCAGGAGTAAGCAGCTGCCAAGAGCACCACAGCTGTGCTGGCTGTACCCACAATCTGACTTCTAGTTGTGGCCAGAACAATGCCAATAGCCCTGTACCAGACACCTGCTCTGGGTTTATATACCAGAATATTTACTATGTTATCCAGTTACTTTACCAGTTTACCATTTTACATAGCACTTCACAGGTCATTATTTAACCATCTGCATGCTAGAGAAGCCTCCAACTCACTGCCTTGAAGAACTCTTTAACATCCAAAGGGTTAAGAGCTTTGTGTAACCCCTTGAGGACCAATTTATTGAGCACCCCTTTGGTCCTCAAGGGTTTAACATTTTGAGTGCCAGAGAAGTATCCAATGCAGTGCACATACCTCTCTGGCATTAAACATATGATGTATAGTAAGTTTTCTCTTTCTGTGAGAGGCATCAGTAGATAGGGCTGTGGAATGATTAATATAAGGTGTAGCCATGGGTGGGGATAAAGGAGCCTAGGGTGCCTTCTATAGGGCATCCTGAGAAGTAAATCCAGACTTAATTTCATATTTTTTTAAATCAGATTAATATTTTGGTAACATCTTTGGAAATTCTTGGTTTGTTTCTGTGTTTGAGCCCAGAATGCTCAACGTTTGCTTTAATACCAATTGCATATGACCAGATACTCATCATGAAATGGTATTGAATTACTGACATACAGACAGAGATGTTTACTAAAATACCTGGCAAAAGAAATTACACAATCACATCTTACTTGCCCTAAATCCTGCTATTTACCTGTGTAGTAGTAGAAAAAAGAATCTCTATTTGACAAACTAAAACCCAGAATCCTAAGGTGAGTAATGCATTTTATCTGATGACAGCTTAGTATTTTTGTGAGATGGAGATGCACTTATCTTTCTCAGAGAAATTCTCCATATTCTTACCAGAAACTATGTTTTTCTCACCTTTCTAACTGTGAAATCACTCCAGTATATTTTTTGCATTGATAATAAGGCTGAAAGGAAGTGAACATATTTGATATTACATTTCTTTCCTGGCCTGCTTTAACTGCCTTAAACTACTTCCTCTGACCATTCCAACAATACACACACACACACCATACACACACATGTTCCATAATGTGCCACACAATGTATGGTAACAGAGGCAGTAGCTAATGTGCTTGTCACAGGTCAGTATACGTGTAGAGCAGTGGTTGGTGACATATGGCCTGGAGGTCTCATGTAGTCCCACAATGTATTCTCCGTGTCATGAATCCCAGTCTGCTCATTGGTGCAGTGGACACAGCAGACCATTTACATTTATATCATAACATATGCTTTATTTTCACCCCAAAGAGTATGTATCATTTCTCATTAAAGGGGAACAATACCTTTAAAATAAGAGCTCCTAGAGCATCATGCAGCAAACAAAAGTGGAGTAATTCTGGTGCACACCAACTGCACATAATAACATTTCCATTCCATAATAAAAATGAATCCAATGTGTTTCGGAAGACAATTTCTTCCTTCCTCAGGGAAAATAACTATTAAAAATACTTTTGCACTTGCCTATAAGCCTTGGGTAATCTGAACCCCTGGCCACATTTACTCACTCATAATTACCTGTTTGCAGTCCTGCTTGCCTACTCTCTAATATATATTTATATACAAGTGGACAAGAAGATCTCTAACATCATATCATTACCCATGGACAAATGGTTATTGATTTTTGATGAATACACATTTTGTATTTTTATTTGAGCACTGATATATATTTATTCTCTTTTTGGTGTAATGTTATATATGCAGATCTGCATTGAGTATATTTTTTTGTTTTATGTATTAGTTGTAATAGATTGGGGATTTGTTGAACTTTTTGTCGGCACTGCCCACTTTATGTGAGCCAACTCTGCCGACTTGGAGGTTTTTTAGGATCCCGTCACATCTATTTTATTTAACGCTGTCAAGTAGGGTTTTGCTGGGCGTCCTTCAAGAAGTGTGCATTGTTAAAGGGATAGTAATACTTATGTAAAAAAAATATATAGTGTAGTGTTTTTCCCCCTGAGTAAAAAAGGGTACTCTCACTGCTGATACTACAGCTCAAAGTTGAATTTTTTAGGTGCAATATCACAGTGCTCCAACTGCTGAAAGGTGTTTTATTCAAAAGTTATTACAGATCAAACTTGAATTTTTTAGGTGCAATATCACAATGGCCTGAAATCGTACAGTGGTGATGTTGTTACACCATCCTATGGACAGCTCTGGTCCGTAGTCTATAAATCTCCATAGGATGGTGTAGCAACAGCGCCACTGTACAATTTCAAGCAACTGTGATATTGCACCTAAAAAATTCAATTTTCAGCTGTAATAACTTTTGAATAAAACACCTTTCAGCAGTGTGAGTTCCCTTGTTTTACTCAGGGGGATAAACCCTACAACATATTTTTTTTACATTTTAAGTATTACTATCCCTTTAACCACACAGCATATTGGATCCCGGTGCTCCACTATCACAGACATCATAATCACTAATGTACTGAATTGCTGACATATGTACATAATCTTTGTCCAGTCTCTGGCAAACACTTATCCTTTTTCTTGTATGTTTATACTACTCTGTCTATATAATTATTTGAATATTTTAATAAAATTATTTTTTATATGATTGTGTTTATATTTGTATACTTTTGGTGATAACATTCTCACAGCGTTTCTTATTATCTTTGTACCCCCCCCCCTATTACTGCATTCTAAATTCTTAGTGCAAGGCCATGTGCTCTCCACACATATCACCACAGCATCGCTCCTTAGTTCATCTCTCCTTGGATTCATTCTGTAGTAAACCAACTACACCATAGAGGAGAGATTAAAAAAGCCCCAAATCCCTATTTATTAAAATGGGGCTTCAACCCACTGTATGTTAGAGAGATCTGCAAAAAAAAGTGCTTATTAATGAGTCGGAAAGTGGAGACCTCATTACAGCATTCAAGGAGTTAATGGATTTTTAGAAAACGTGTATATTAAAGCCTGAGATTATTTTATATTAAGTTATATTGCTATTTTGATATTAAACAGTAGATGGAATTCTTTGTGCACATTTCTATAATGTCAAACCTAACGGGATTAACATAAGGACTCTGGCTGCTGAATGAGAACAGTGGAGAGAACATTTACAGCACAAAGACAGGAGGAAGAAACCATCAGTAGTGCTAATTTGACAACAGCCTCAGAATTCCCAGAACATTCTGTGAGCAGAGATCTAATTGAGAAAAATGACTTAACCTACAATTGTAAAACCCTAGAGCAGTTTATGAATAGGATTTGTGCTGGGATGGCCATCCTGTGGTTTTCTTGCTGTTGCTGGACTACAATTGTAAAACATACATAAGAAATCAGGGAGCAAACCAATGGCACCATAGGAGACCCCTGATTTAAAGAATAAGTAACATTTTTTTATGAAAAAGAATGGTATAGGGCTTTTCCTGCTTTGTAAAACAATGGTAATGTCCCCAATGGGAGTCTTTTCATTCAAAAGTTATTACAGCTCAAAATTATTTTGTATATAAAACTGTTGGCAGCAGCGCCAACCGGTGTCCTAAAGGCAATTTTTTTATGCACTCTATGGACTATAGCTACTCGTAGTAAGTGATAAGAACTGCATCACCAGGTGAGGAGATGCACTAAGGGTTTGATTCAATTGCCTTCATTATGAAAACAAAACTACCATCAGTAGTTTTAAGTCACAGGTAGGTATTCTATTACCTGTGCTGTTACCAACTACAGAAATAGATAAATGCACAGCGGGAGCTAAATTTGTATCCCACTGAGACATTGAGAAAGCCTTTAAATGTGCCATTCTTCTCTCTTCTTTAAAGTACTCCTATAAAAGAAGAATACACATTCAAAACAGTTGCCCATTTAAGTTTTGCCGCAGTTGGCAGGACAAATAAAAAAGATATACCTTTTTTCGGGCCATTGTCCGATCCAAACTGAGGGAAATTTTAACAGAGACTGGCTTTTATATGGCTAGTCTCTGTTAAAAATTGTTCTCAAGCTCCCATTGGCTGGTATGTGGGGTTAAGCAGGGCACGGAACACAGTAACTACACCTCCCAGCCAAACAGCTTCTAGTTGGGGTGTCACAAATGCGCATTTTGTCATCCCTCCAGTTAGGCAATCATTGAATGGCTACAGGGATGACAAAATGCACACTGTGACCCCTCCAGCTAGAAGCTGATTGGCTGAGAGGTAATCTTACTGCAGGGCACAGAACGTCCCCTGCATAATCCCACATCCCAGTCAATGGGAGAGTGGGAACAATTTTGAACAGAGACTGATCACATAAAAAACAGTCTCTATTCAAATTTTGCTCAGTTTGGATCAGGCAATAGCCACCGGCTGCAAAACTTTCGGGGGCCATTGGATTAAATAAGTATTCTTTTTTTATAGGTGCACATTAAAGAAGAAGAAAGAAGAAGAGGAAAGAAGGATAAAATTAAGAAAGAAGCTTACAGATGAAGAATTAAAGAGGAAGACCAGGGTAAGTCAGACTTACAGGTAAGTGTTACGGCTATGGGATAGTGTTAAGGCTAGTATTTTTAAACTTTATTGTTAATGTTAGATGTAGTGTAGGGTTAGGGGTAGAGTTAGTGCCTGAGAGTTGGGGGGAGGGTGACACTGTGTCAAACACCTAGCGTTATCTAGTTTCCTTTTTTCTTTCCATTTTTCACGCTATTTAGCATGAGTCATGGGAATAAAAAGCTATGACGAACTTTGGACCTCAATTCATGTTCTGTCTGTGAATGCTCATTATAGATCATGTTGGTAGGTCAACTGAATTCTGATGGTACAACTGTGTGTACCGTTCAGAACTCATTTTTGCCCTACTCTTTGTTTTACCATCTCAAATTGAATTGGGGCCCTAAGGCATGATAAAGAGATGATAAACTGGAGATATCTTCTCCAGTGAGATCACTTCTCCAATTCCTGTGTTATTCTATGGATGCTATGCACAAGATTTCTCAAGTGGTGGAGATCCTAGGTCAAAGACTCCATACAATAACATAGCAATTGGAGAAGTGATGTTACTGGAAAAGTTATCTCAAGTTTATCACCTCTTTCTAACACCTTAGCGCATCTCCCCCAGGTGACATTCAAACTCCTTTTGACTTTACATATTCTGCAAGTTCATAATATTTAAAGTTACATTTCCTACACTTTTTTGAAAATAATAGCATAGTATAGGCAATCTATCTTTAATTTTAAGCACTTGCAGAATATCTAAAATCATAATGGAGGTTGTCTCTTTGATTTATAAATAGACATGTTTGAGCTGTAGAACCACCCATCATTGGAAGTATGCTTTGCGTTGCAATGTGTTGGATCCCTCTCTGAAACTCAAAGGGTCAATCAACATGCAAGTAATGCATTGGCAACCTCTCTAGCACTCAACAGGTTAAAAGCCCCATTTCAATCAATGGGAATGGTGTTCATTTTAGTTATCTCCTATTGTGCAGGTGGTTTGCTTCAGAATTGCTCTATTTTACTTAACTCTTTGAATGTCAGAGAGGTATGCAATGCATTGCCTTGCATACTCCTCTGGTACAGGGTCTCTCTCCTATTTTTCATTGAATAATTCAAATACTTTTCAGTCTATTTCTAAACATGGCAGCTTTTTAATTATATTGTTTCCTGAAACACTGTCACAGTTGTCAGGACCAAATTTACATCTCAGGAGCCTGTAGGCACAGATATCTGAAGTGCCCACCCCCCATTGGCCATCTCCACAATGCTCCAAATCTCCATATTACCCTCACATTGCCCCCATCACCTCCACTTTGTCCCATCAGCTTCACATTGCCCCCATCATCTCCACATTGCCATCATATTGCCCCATCATCTCAACATTGCCCCATTCAACTCCATATTGCCCTCACATTGCCCCCCATCAGCCCACATTGCCCTCACATTGCCCCCTATCAGCTCCATATTGCCCCCATCACCTCCACATTGCTTGCCCCCATCATCCCCATATTGACCTCACATTGCCCCCATTATCTCCAAATTAAGCCTCATTCTCCCCCCCCCACACATCTGTTCCCTACCTCCCTGGTGGTCCAGCGGCAGGAGAGATATGTGCTTCTGCACAGACCTGCAGCACCTGGAGCTCCCGCGCAGTCTTCTCTTTAGTAATGCAGAGCGCTGGGAGATGATGTCATCTCCCAGCACTCTGCATTAATAAAGAGCCGGGAGAGCTCAGTGGCTAAAGGTCTGTGAGGCACAGCTTACAATGGATATATATATATCCACTGTAATGGCAGGTGCCCCTCTGTAGGGTGCGCCTGTAGGCAGATGCCTACTCTGCCTTACGGAAAATCCGGCCCTGACAATTGTCACTTAATTCATAATAAGATGTATTTATTGCCCCACTTGGTCTATCATTTTACATAGACAAGATTAAAAATATTTCAAAATTAGTTTCCATTAGTAACCATTTGCATGCCAGAAGTGTATGAACCGCAATACAGAGCAATGTTGTGCACAACCACCTGGCACTCAAACTAGCTTCTTCATCACCTCTCCCTGCCCCACATACCTTAATTTTGTGAATTTTGTACCTGGAAATTCTGGTGTGACCGGAGATTTGCAAAATATAACACAGAAAAGAAATATGCAATTTTAATTCACAGTAAAATACACCGGAAACTGGAATGTGGTTTTACTAGCTAAAAATAACATATTAACACCAGCGTATCTCCACTAACCTTTACTTTTGAATGAGTGTGATTAACTCCTTGGATACTAGACACTGAGACATCTTCAATGTATTGCAAAGCATCCAGGGCTCGATTAGATTTTCACCATTATGAAAATTAAACTATCGTCAGTAGTTTGTGATCACAGTTAGGTATTCTATTACCTGCAATGTGACACAATACAGAACAGTAAAAAAGCACAACAGGTGCTACATTTGCACCCTTGAGATCCATGACTAAGGTAACAAACTTGATATTCATTTACATACGGTGGCTAGTAACATGCATTAAAGGACTCACTATTATCGCCGAAAATTTGCACCTTGAAAAATTGGAGTTGAGTCCCCTCAACTCCAACAAACAAAAAACATGCATGCACAACTAAGGATCCCTACACCAGTGACCTGTGAATGTATTGATATGGGGTCCTAATCCCTGTATCAATACATATAAGGTACCAAAATCATGAGGGAAAATAAAAAAATAAAATAACCCTTTAACTGCCAGTGGGGTATACAATGCATTACAGAGCATTGCATACCTCTCTGGGACTCAAAGGATTAATCCCCCTAAAGCTAACACAATCCCTGTAAGTTTGATGTTCAGTGGGGTCTTCTGCACCCTGGCCTTCCTCTTTAATTGATCTTCTGTAAGCTTCTATCAAATTTTTTCTTCTTCATATGTCCTCTTCTAATGTCTTCATATGCAAAGTTTGTGTTGCCCTTGTAAAAGAAAAATAAGTATAAGAATTACTGGCTCCATTAAAGTTCCTCCACAGCAAAAAAATAACAAAAAGTCCCCAATGCTGTACCTTTCGGGCCATTGCTGAGGGAAACTTGAACATAGAGTGGCTTTTATATGGCGGTCCCTGTTCAAAATAGTTCCCATGCGCCAACTGGCTGGGATGTAGGGTTACGCAGGGTCAACACAAAGTTTACAGATGAAGACAGGAGAAGAGGACAGTTGAAGAAGAAAGAAGAAGATGACAGATGAAGATTTTGCATATGCGTGATAGGATAGTGTTAGTGCTAGTATTTGTAAACTTTATTGATAATGTTAGGTGTAATGTAGGGCCAAAGATAGGGTTAGTGTTTGGGAAGTGGGGGGCTCTTGTTAGCTCACACTCAATGTTTGACACTGTGTTTCACACTATTTAGCATGTGTTATGGGGGGGATGATGAATGTTGGGCTGCAAGTTGGGTTCTGTGGGCCAATGTTTGTCATGGATCCTGTTGATAGGGCAATTGAATTCTGACAGTACCACTGTGTGTACCATTCAGTATTCATTTTTGCCCTGGTAATTGAATCAGGCCCCTAATGAGTTAACTGAAATTGTATTCCATTTCATTGTATATGCTTCAGTTTGTTTTCAGGATTGTTCCAAATTCCTTAGTTCATTGGCATTCAATGGTGTTGTTCACTAATCCTGTATAATAATTTACTAGGAGGTTTGTCACGATGCAGTCTTGAGCAGTAGACACTGCCCGCATTCAGGCAGTCTCTACTGCTCATGATTGCATAACGTGAGTGAGGCGACGCAAGACTGCATCATGTGGAGCAGTGCATTGCATACCCCTCTGGCACTCAAAGGGTTAACATTACCCAGACCTTGGCCCATGTACACTGGCTTTTACACTAGTGTGTGATAAAGGTGTGCTAACCCTTTGAGTGTCAGAAGGGTATGCAATGCATTGTGAAGCAATGCATTGCATCCTCGGCTGGTACTCAATGGGATAAAGAGACTTGTGTTCAAATAAAGATATAAAGAATTATGTGACAAACCAACTGCATTATATGGAAGAAATAAAATGTTCCAAAATCCCACTGCAATTCTAGCATTCAGGGGTTAAATACCATTTAAATCAATGGGAATTTTGTTATGTATCCTATATAGTGCAGCAGTGTTTTGTCAATTTCTGTTATTCTATTGCATCTATGCAGTAACATTTCCCTAACTTGAGATATCTTAGTGCTGGGATTGACAACTGTTGCACCTACACCTGTTGGGCATTACAACTCCCATCACTCCCAACCAGCCGATGGCAGGTGATGTATATTGGGTGTTGAAACCCCCCATTAGCTGGATTTCCAACAATTGACTACACCGGTCTGAATGTGGGGGATCCATAGAATAACATTGAAGTCTGTCACACTGTATAGTTTATCTCTCTACCAGCATCTTCAGCCAGGTTTTTTGGAAACATTGCAACTCCCCTAGTGTATATTATTGTCTTTGAAAAAATAGTACTGGTTTTATTTCCAATTTTTTCAGATAACTTTTACATAGGTAATAGAATCCAGACCTGTAATCTTAATGAAGTGATGTTACTTTAACTAAATGAATTGAGCG
This sequence comes from Rhinophrynus dorsalis, assembly GCA_037306005.1. NCBI lineage: Eukaryota > Metazoa > Chordata > Amphibia > Anura > Rhinophrynidae > Rhinophrynus > Rhinophrynus dorsalis. The sequence goes on along the minus strand of CM074720.1, from coordinate 385,555,817 downwards.
TAGCATTGTAGTTTTAACTATGTGGAGCATAGCGCATTATTTCTTAAAGTGGAAGTCAGCAGAGCATAGCAGGGTGAATGGATACACACTGTATCTGTGTTATCAATGTCAGTTGTTACATCAGTATAGTTACTGCTAAATCTAGCATGTTGATCTTAAAAAGATCATGATCTCGAAAAGAGCACCTATTTTTGTGCCTGCCTATATAGATCAGTACAAAATAAAGCCTGTGTAAGCCACGTGATGTATATGTAATATCTCTATCCATTTACCTAGCTAATATGATTTTTATCAAACTGACATTAGCTTAGTTCAGATGTGGCTTTCCAGCTTTATTAATTATTAACATTATAACTATTCTTATACTTTACGTATAGATGATTTTACAGATATATTATTCTGACCATAAGAAGTGGTAGAAACAATTTTTCAGTTATGATTACTCAAATTCCATTCTCCACAAAACTGCATGACATTGTAGAGGCAAACAGCTGTTTCATGGGGTCCTCATCTTGTGTTCCCAACAGTCAAGACCATAACTACAGGAAGTGTAGAGGTTCATTTGTGGCAGGACATCCAAAGGGGCCTATTGAACTCTTGGAAAAGTGGATTCTAATTATGCACCTGGGAAAATATTTTTATGTTAAGGGGCTAAAAATGTTTCCACCAGGGCCATCAAATGACTACTTAAGCCAGTACCAAGAGTCTCAGTTTCACAGGAAGAATTCTCTTTCCTCTTTTGGTTAAATGGGCAGGGAGAAGTGAGGATGCTTTGGTGGCACAACACATAAATCTGGCTGATTTTCCCACAAATAGGTTGAGAAGAAGTGAAAGGCTTCAGCTAAAATAAAAAGAATCCTACATGTTAACCTAGATTTAATCCTTTCACAAATGTGCCAGGGACCCCAGGAGTTCTTAAGACAACATCGTAGTGGCCTATAATCAAATAAAGGTAAAGAGAAGTCTGTGACCTAAGGAAAGACACTTGATGGGTTCCCAAAGACACGGGGTGTGGGTTTTCCCAATGCATTATTAGTGCACAGTGCAGCGCAGGGAGATTAGCACGATTGCATCCTCTTAGTTGGTTTAAGAATTAGACCTAGTGCTTCACCCCCTCAAACCATACCTAGCAATGTTCTAAGTGTCATATATATATATATATATATATATATATATATATATACACAAATCCATATATAAAGGAAAAAAAGGAGAAATCAATGGTAAACCAACTGCGCCATAGGGAAGAAGTAAAAAATCCCACTGATTTAACCCTTTGAATGGCAGAGGGGTACAGAACATATTGCTTTGCAATGCATTCTATACCCCTCTGACACTCAAAGGGTTAACTCATTGAATACAACAGAGGTCTCCACTGTATTACTTTCAGATATATATACTCAATATCATACACTACAAAATGGCATTTTTTTTTCTCTCTTCTCTCTTTAGCGATTTTCTTTTTTTTTGACAACTTTCTTTTCTTTATGGCTATTTGGCTATAATTTGATCCATCCATATTGGTGCCTTTTGAGACTAAAGAACATTGGCTGCAAGAGCTTCAAAGCATATAATTAGCAATGTTTAACTGCATTTTATACTAAACCTGCTCATCTAAGATGAATGAAAAATGGTGACAAGGCCCAAACACCTACTTACCATGGTAAAATGAATAAAGAACAATCTTGTCTCTTTACACTTTCCTCATTCTTTCCCATATACCTTAGAGTGTCACCCTGATATATTCATGCCCCATGAATTGTTCGGTCCCTAGAACAATATTTAACAATGATGTGGTCTTTTCTACCCAATATAATACATGGTTAATATATAAAATGGGTCTTAAAAGTAAATTTACTGTTTTGGTAAAGTATCAACATTTAAATCCAGTAAGAATCTTTCTCTTGGGAAATGTTGGCAATCTTATATAACAAATTTGTTGTTTTGAAGCCCAGCGAATGCCAACTTGTTGCCCAGTATCTTGGATTTCTGAGGTTTCACCTAAGTTCCTAGTCTATGTAAGAATTCTCAGCAGGACAAGTCCTACAAAACATACATTGTTCATAATATGTGGAGCTTTCCCTTTAACAGAGCTGAACTCACTTGTGCCAGTTATTAGCAGGCTGATGATGTTTGTTTCCCTGACTCCACTATATAATACTGTGCATGAAATGCAGCACAGTACAGCATCATACACTCACTCTGGCTGATGCTTATCAGTTGTTCTTGACCCTTGTGACTCCACAAATGGAAATGGACCAACTCAAGAGTATCAGCCTGACTACACAGCAGGAAGGAGGTGTGGAAGGAAAGTTTCTTCCCCAGCTTATTAAAAAACTGCACATGTGACATCTATGGTTTATCAAAGAGTATGAATGTATTCCCTTCACTCATTGAGGCTGATGTGCTAAGATGGCCATGCATCACCTCCCACCTTTTCACTAAGTGTTGAACAAAAATCTTGAACAACCCACAAACTTAAAATATGTATATATGTATAATTTAATAAATACACAGGAGTAATAGTAAGATGGAAAACAAAGAGGTCACTGTTTACTAATTTTATTGTTTTACCTGTTTAGCTTTGGAGGACCCTCAGGGCCAACTGCCAGATACAGCCATGCACTTGGCTTTGGATAGCATGGCCCAAACCATCTATACAGCTGTTCCAGCATAGATCCAATCCCACACCCAGCTGCCTACTGTCTACGACATGCCCAAAGCTTCAGAGATGGTATCACCTCCCCATGGGTGAGGATATGTGGTACTTATTGACACACCCCCAGGTACCCCTCTTACCTCAGGGCATCGCTGGCAATAGCCTGACCTCACAGTAGAGAACCTGCCATGTAGCCACTTCACCCTGAAAACTGTAACTTTCTCTAGTTAAGATGATGGTATCACCTCTCCATGGGTGAGGACATTTGGTACTTACTGACACATCCCCATGTACTATTCTTACCTCACGGTGTCACTGGTAATAGCCGGGCCTCACAGCAGGGAATGTAGCCAGTGAACCCTGCAAACTGTAACTTTCTCTAGATGATGGAGGGTCTGTGCACATTATATATCTAGCATGTATGCTAGCTGAATGGAGCTCAATCTGTTAACCTAATCATGATAACTTATGTAGCTGATGCTATACTGCTGTAGATCAGCAGTAGCAAGGGCAGTCCAAAATCTGCTGGAGGAAAAGAAACAAGGTTAGTTTAATGATTTACCTATAAAAAAATTCCCTGTTTTTAAACCCTGAGCCTCCCCTGTCCTCCTTGTGCCAAGCCTACCCCAATCTCCACCAGACTCAACTCAACTCAAACCTTTTTTGGTCCTTGGTCTTTTCTTATGTTAAGGACCGCCTTATGCCTATCCCATGCATGCTTAAATTCTGTCAAAAAGGCGAGCACTCACAGGACTTAACAAAAAAATATATATTTATTATATGTCCGACTTTTTGGTCCAGTGGGACATAGAATAAATATATTTTTTTTGTTAAGTCCTGTGAGTGCTCACCTTTTTGCCTATATACAGTATTTTTTGCTAAGCACCCGGGCATTTGATATATGATGATGTGAATGCCAACCTTGGAAGACTATATTATATATATATATATATATATATATATATATATACTGTATATATATATATATATATATATATATATATATATATATATATATTCATCATCATTTCATCATCATATTCAACCATTCCACTGCATCAACTTCATCAACCAATCTTGTCTTTGGTCTTGTTCCTGGGCAAATAGAATCAATTCCAAAAATGTTTGGTCCACGTACAGTCAGGTCTTCTTCCTATGTCCATTTCCATTTTAGGTGCTTTATTCTTTCAATTACATCATAAACCTTTGATTGCTGTTAAATCCAAGCACACATTTTTCAGTCTCTTTTTGTTATGTTCAAAATTCTTCATACTTCTCTGTGTAACCATACATTTTTGCATGGCTTTGGCATTTAGTGTCCTTGTTTCATGTTAAAATTGGGTGGACTGGATACATGGGTCAAAAAATTTTGCTTGAATGTGTGTAAATACATATACCAAACCAAGGAAAATCACAGTAGATGGACAAGAACTAGACAAGGTGGATATGTTTGTTTACCTTGGACAGGAAATGTCAACAGATGGAAACATCATGATGGAAATTGTGACAAATAAATTTGGCATGGAAAACATTTGGAAAATTAGTAGTATTGTCTTTAACACAAATTTACTACTCTGACTCAAGTGAAAGTTTATTTTCCAATGTGTCCTCCAGGTTCTTACGTATGGCTGTGAAAGGCTATGCAGAGAAGTATGGAATGCCAAAAAAGAGACCAGAAAACGTTTGAATGGATTTGTCTGCAAACAAAGGTTTATGACAAAATTGGAAGAGTAAAGCACCTAAAATGGAAATAGGTCACATAGGAAGAAGACCTGATGGTAGATTGACCAAACAAAGTTTGGAATGGATTCCACTCAATACTAAAGCCCAAGAAGAAGACCAAAGACGAGATGGGTTGATGGAATTACCACATTTGTTGATAAAACAAAAAGCAAAAGACAAAATTGTTGGGAACTTAACACACATAATAAGGCGACAGATGAAGAGGTCACATATTTATTAATTTTATTTACCTTGGAGGGCCCCCTCCTTTAATACAGAGCACCAGGCCAGCAGCCAGACTGAACATCCACACCTGGCTATTGACAACATGGATATACCCCTGTAATTATCTGTAACAGCATAGACTAATCATAATGCTTAGCTGCCTACTACCTAAAATATGGTGTGAATTCTCAGGCACAGCTGCCTACCACATGGCCAAAGCTTCAGTGATGGTACCAAATGAGTGTCATTCCTTGCTGATGCCTCCTCAAGGTCTGCTCATACCTCTGAGTGTTACTGCTAATAGTCTGCCCTAATGATAGCGAACCTGAAATTTAACTTGTGCAACCCACAATCCATAACATTCTCTGGATAAGCTGCACTAAAGAGGCCTGGGGCATTCATTACCTCCACCCAAGAGAGAACTCCTAAGGGGAACCCTTTATGCTGCCACCTTTTGCTGTGAAACCATGATATCTTTTATGAGTGATTCCCATTGCTCTTTTAGGCAAATCTAACCAGCAAATCTAACCCTTTTTTACTTAGGTGGACACCATCTCCCCTATATAAACCCTCTTCCATAATGGTCATTTTTTATATCTAATGGTGCTTGCCCAAAGGAAGACAAAGTATCTGGCCATGGCATGGTTGACGTTATACTGAGGCTTCTCAATGGCAGTGAGCAAATTCATCCCTAACCAGGGAATCCTAGGAGCCATTTTGAACAAAATCAGCCTAACTCTGCTACAGGAGTCCCTAATCCATTTTTATGTGTCCAGAAGGTGAGCTAACCTGATGATCAGGATAAACAGGAGGTCATCACTGCAAGCATGAATTACCAAATCCCACATAAGTATTACTTTCTGGAACAGCCCTCACACCTGCCCCCAATTTAGGCCCTTTTTACCAAGCCAGAAGAACTTTGTTTATTCCAATGAAATTCCTAGCTGCTTGCCTGCCAAGCTGCATACACCACTGCCCAATGCACAAATGAATTACCTAAGATGAAGGCCTTGCACATTGCTTCCCACCTTTCAATGTGAGAGAGATAAACAGATACAATTCTTATACAAGATTGAGTGCTAGTGTTCCAACCACATGGTCTCCTCGGGAGTTTGACCCTGTGATGCTACTATTGTAGCTGCATCAATTCTAAATTAATGGGTACTGTAAACTGAGAGTTCCAATACCACTGCTTCCAGTGCCCTGAACTGGTTTTATGACAGGGAACTATCTGATGTTTCAGGAATGACCCTGACCCCAGCAGTGCTATCTAAAGGAAGTTCCTGCCCCCCCATGACTGGACCTGCTTGATCCTGTCTAAGGTCAAGGTCACCCATTGTCCTCCACCATCCTTATCAGTCTTGGACAATCATGGAGTTCACCACCTACTTAGACCACTCCTCATGAGATGTCTGCAGCGTCCCAAGGTCAGCATCTTTAGCTGATGCTATAAGCTCGCTAATACTAAAAATAACCACAGAAAGCCATTACAAATGCTGTATGGAACAAACATGAATCATAAGGAGAATCACAAAGGGAAGGAAGAAATTGAAAAGTCATGTTAGTGATTCAGTGTCATTAGACCTATCCTTATTATGCTCTATGGTTATGTGCCAACCCCACTCCTACATAATGCATCTAATGGTAAATCTATCAGTTACATCCTCCTTCTCTGTACTGCAAGAGAAAAATAAATATGGCTGGTAGAGTCATTCCTACCTTGGCGCTAGATTATCCACACTCCTCATATACTTGAAACATTTAAGCAGCACCCTGGAACAGCCCCACAACCTCCTTACTCCCCGTATGTTTATGCCTTACTGTATGTATCTCATGTCGTGGGCACCAAGGATCACCTGATCATGGAGCTAGTTCACCATCACCACCACAATCTGTTATAAATTGGACAAATAAATATAGCCAGAATGATTAGCATAAGGGTCAAGCCTAAAGAACAACAACAAATTTTCCCTTGACAAGTGATCAGGCCAACAGTCATCAACCCCTGGGAATTGCTTGGCTCTGAAACTAATATTGTAGTGCATACAAAGCAAGACCATATACCTCAGCAGATTTATCACTGTACCAGACTGAGAAAATAGGATATTGTTTTCATGCACTGCATTCATGATGTCTGTCCAAAAAAATTAAGATTACTCAACTTCCCCTGCCACATTTCAAGCACAACAATGCAAAGTTTAGAAAAGCCATATCCCTGGTAAGGCCTGACTTCTGCCACATCCTAAGCCATGCAACAATGCACCATTCATTACCAAAGCAATAGACAACACCATTGGACCTTGCTGCATCAGTATACAGTTTAAGCTCATTGCTGGAAGCTGAGGTATCCCTCCACAACCTTGAAGCTGGAATTTTTCCCACACTGCACCTTATGAAAAGGCCTCTAGTCTTTACATCTTCTTTGAAACTCTCCAGCCTTCTACTGAAAACCCTACCTATTGGAATTACCCTGAAGGCTGTCCCAAAAGAGCTGTCCCATTACCTACCCATTGCTCAACTGCTCAGTAGAGAAATTGGCTTTTTATTTATCCCTATTATGAGGCTGGCTTGCCCCAGAATTCCTTGATTTTATATTTATTTGTAAGACCTCATACATTCTATCTATCTATCTATCTATCTATCTATCTATCTATCTATCTATCTATCTACTTCTGATTGTTTGAATTGTGTCTGCAATGGGTTTTAATGCTATAGCAAGCCACCCACACCATACTGGACAGAAAAATCCCCAAAGTTCCCTTTGATTTAAATTGATTTTTAACCACTTGAATGCTAGAGGTCTCAAAAGCTTTCAAGTGTTGAAAGCCTTATTTAAATCAATGGGAATTTTATATGTCCCCTGTGGAAGAGTTAGTTTGCTCCACAATTTCTCCAGTTCTTAATATATCAGCCTTTGACAAGTTTGTGTGAAGGTCTTCAATATTTTTGTACATCCATACTTTTTGAGACCCATTTACTAAGAACTAATGGAATAATTCAGGAGCAAACCAACTGCACTATAGAGGACAGCAACAATTCCTCTACTTCCCTTTCATTCATATGAGAGAGAGCATATAAGGAGTTAAAAACTGTATTACCTCAATGAGAATTTTAATTTGTCCCATGGTTTAACTGGTTTACCCCATAATTTAGCTACTTATTAGTCTTAGAGAAGCGTGGCTACGGTCTTCAATATTTTTCTGTGTCCAAACTTTCTGAGTTTTCCAGGGATTTTCAAAGTTAATTATATGCAACATTTCCATGTCCAAATAAACTCATTTGCATGTCAATTAAATCTTATAAATTGGGTGTCTGTTTGGAAAGTAACCAGTCAGCAGCACCCTTTGATTTCCAGGGCACACCACGTACTACAGAATATTGAACTAATGACGTTTTAACATGTAAATTATAAAAAAAAAAAAAAATGAATTGTTTAACCATTTGAGTGCCAGAGAGGTATCCAAAACATTCAGCTGAAGTGCATTGCATATCACTCTGGAACTTAAATGGTTATCAATCATTTTTATTTTATTATTCACATACATAAACATGAAAAAGAGGGACTGTCTAAAATGCACACTCTTTTTTGGTGTGAATACACATTGCATATTAAGATAAATAAAAATCATTGTTTTTAGTAAACAAACATTTTATTATGCTTCAGTTTTACAGTGATTAGAATACCATTTCAGAGTCATTATATTGTACTTTCCTGTCAGAGGGCTGTATACAGGAAGCAGAATATGAGCAGTTCTGGAGTATACAAACTGCGGCAGAGAGGGGAAATAAAGTTCTCTAAATTCTCATTGATTTAATTGGGACTTCTAACCTTTTGAGTGCCAGAGAGGTGTCCAATGCATTATGAGGCAGAGGGTGCAGTTGTGATGGGGCCCTGCATCTAAGGGGGTCCATCAGCCCCAGGGCCAAATAGGCTCTACATACACCCCTGGGAGAATATTTATTTTTTTATGGGGACCAACATTTTTTCTTTTGCTCTGGGGCCCTCTATTGACTAGTTATGCCACTAATGTAAGACTCAGAGGTGTAACTAGAAGCCTTCAGGCCCTGGTGCAAGAAGCGCCATGGGCCCCCCCCCCGGACCACATTCACCCCCCTCGACTACATTGGCCCTCTCCAAAATGCCCCCATCTCCTACCTCCCTGGAGTGGCAGGAGCCCGGAGAGGTGTGTTGATCTCCTGCATGGTCCTATTCAGTAATGCAGAGCGCTGGGAGATGATGTCATCTCCCAGCACTCTGCATTATTACAGTGCCAGATGGAGTTTGCGGTGCCAGGCAGAGGGGTCGCAGGGGGCGGCCGGGTCCCCTAGAGCGACGGGCCCGGTCGCGGGTGCGACCCCTGCGACCCCTATAGTTACGCCACTGGTAAGACTAGCAGGGTTATGCACTAAGTTGTGATAAAAAGGTGATAACGCAGATATATCTTTTCTGGTGAGATCACCTCTCTAATTCCTGTGTTATTCTATGGAACCTATGCACTAAGATCTCAAAAGGTGGACAAATCCTAGTGCATTGGCTCCAAGGATTAACACAGGAACTGGAGAAGTGATATCACTGGAGAAGTCATCTTCCCTTTATCGCCTCTTTATCATGCCTTAGTGCATAACCCTCCACCCCCAGATCTTAGGCCTTGAAAAATCAAATAGAGAATGTATACAGTTTCTAGCATGAAGTACATGGTATTTAAGTAAATATTAGAATTTCTTAACATATGCAATGATAAAGTTTAACCTCTTGAGTGCTAGATACTGTAGTATCTAAATGTTCAAGATTTAAAAATGAAAATGCCCTTTTTTTTCTCTCTACTCAAGTAGCAGAAAAGTGAGTTGTACGATCACCATTTCCAGTCATCCCTTTCTAGATCTGTCAGATTTGTAGCGTGCTATTAGACACATATGTGTCATTCCCACCATCATCCAACATATTATTGCTGTTTCAAACTGTTACTGGAGCTGTTGACATAGAATATTGTCTGTCGACAGCACCAATTAGTTGGCGTGTCTGACTTGTGACAGCACAGTCTGCTTTTGTTTATGAAGATGGTGTGAGCAGTATCTCACTCACAACCTCCAGTGCCAGACAGATGGATAGAGAGCTATGTAATCATCAATAGAAGCCTGTGATATTGTGTCCTCACATATCATCATGTGGAGAAGCTCCAACGGCCTTTTGTCTGCTTGCTGAAATGATGGCAATATTCCTCCCATCTGTCAAATTATGATGATGAATATGTAGAAAAAATAATACAGAAAATGAGGATGATGAACTATGAAAAGTGGAGAAATTTTGGGGTGAAACCAACTGCACCATAGGCACAAATAATATTCCCAATCGATTTAAATGTGTCTTCTAACCCTTTGAATTCTAGATACTTCTCCAATGCATTGCTTTGCAATGCTTTGGAGATTTCTAACAATCAATGGGTTAAAGCACCATTTCTGTCAATTGGAATGTTGGGAATTTTATTTCTCCCCTTTGGTGCTGTTGGATTGCTCCAGAATTGCTAAATTTGTATTAGTTCATCAGTCCCAGGACTCGATTGAATTAGGTCAGACACCAAAAAAAAGCACGGTAAGCTTTTAAATTACCTGTGCTATGAAAAAATGCTGGTAAAAAAAACATGTCAGGCAATAAATGTAGCAGCATTTTTGCTAATTGAAAATAAAAATAAAAAAATTTCTGCAAGACGCAATTCAATTGAATGCATTAAGGGACCCATTTGATTGGCTGGGATGTGTGTAAGAACATCCCAGCCAATGGCTGTGAGGGAAATGGAAGTGAGACTGCCAATATATAAAGGCAGGCTCACTTCCAATTCCCTTAGTGTGCTACGGGCATTGGCCCGTTCAGGACTGAGGGCATCTGTGCGGCTCATCTATGTCTCTGCCACCGCCTCCATGGCTGCACCAAGTGGCGGAGACATGAAGATATAAGTCAATTTACTTAGCATTTATGCATAACAATTCTTCATGGTGATATGTATATTATTTCTATGGCATTTTTACAAATTTTGGCAGTACATGGAGGCATTTACGTTATGCAGTATTCATGGAACAATAATATTGTAACCCTTTGAGTGTCAGTGAGGTACGCAAGGCATTGCTTTGCAATGCGTTGCATACCCCTCTGCCACTCAAAGGGTTAAACGATATCATTGTTAATGCTTTGTAATAATATTGTTGTTTTATTTTACAGGCAAAAGACAGATGGAAGAGAAGAAAGAAGATAGAAGAAAGAAGAGAAGACTGAAGAGAAGGACAGAAGATGACCAGGAAGCTGAGAACTATGCTGGACATCAGGATTAATGGTAAGTGTTACATGTGATGTTTTTCAACTTAGTCGGGTTAACCCAATAAGTTCTGGCAGGGTAATTATACCCCACTGGCACTCATAGGGTTAATTCTACTAACGTCTGACACATTTTTTATACTTTGGATGTTTTGATATGGGGCTTAGGACCCCATATCAATACATCCACTGAGGACTTTGGGTTTTTTTTGCATTCAAGTTTCTGCGTCGGCTGTTAAACAGCCGATAAGGGACTCAAGTTTAAAAAAAAAGCAGGTCTTAACTTTCCTGAGATAACCTGAGTCCCTTATCAGGTTTTCATGGCTAACGCAGACAATTGAATTGCTAATTATGCCATTTTCATAATTTTCTATGGATGAAAACACCCCTTAACTTTATCACCCAACGGCTCTTTTTTTGCCGGTATATATTCACAGCACAGACATTTGAATAGCTTACTGTGCTGGAAAAAATTCCGTCGGTAGAAAAACAGCCATCTCCAACATTTGGATCGAGCCTTAAATGTGTGCACAAAATTAGCTCTGATATCTGAGCATAGTTTAACCCCTTTAGTGCCAGAGGGGTACGCAAAGCATTGCAAAGCAATGCTTTGTGGAAATTGATATGTCCCCATTGTCCTCTCCGCCTCTGACGTCATCATCGGTGGTGGTAGTGGAGAAAGGACAAGTGAGCGTACTCCCCCTAGTGCTTAATGGGCCGATGCCCATTCCATTGTGAGGGAATTTTGAACAGAGTCTACCTTTATATATGGGCAGTTTCTGTTCAAAATGACTCACAGCCATTAGCTGTGATGTGTGCTTCCACCCCTCCCAGCCAATCAGCTTTGTGCAGGTTCCGTCAATCCCCCATTCAAAGTTGATTTGTCTTGAAGGTGCATAAGCACATATCCCAGTCAATGGCTGTAAGTAAGGCAGCCTCTTTTCAAAATTCCCTCAATGGAACTGGCATTGGCCTGTCAGGTACTAAGGGATGTCTGCTCTCTTGTCCTTTCTCTGCCACCACCACCGACAATGGTGCAGAAGACAATGGGGATATAGTATTTCCTTATTTTTTTGAGCACTTAAGTTAATTTTTGTTTAGGAGAACATATTTTAATTATCACTTCTTTTATGGGGCAATTAATTTATTCTGTTGGCATTCTCTGTCTATCTAATTCTACATCTGTGCATTGTTAAACCCTTTGTGTGCCAGAGAGGTATGCAATGCATTGCTCTGCAATACTTTGCGTACCCCTGTGGGACTCAAGTTGTTAAACTATTCACAGATTTAAGTGTTATGGTTGGGCACACATTTAATATGTCTGTTTTCTTTTTTCACAGGAATGACAGAACAAAAGAAGAAGGTGCAGGGAAAGTAGAAAGAAGAGAAAAGAGAGAAGCTAGAAGACAAAGTTTAGAGAAAAAGAAGAAGAAAGATAGAAGAGGATGGACAGTGTATGACAGGTAAGTGTAACACAGATGAGCTAACGATCGGTGCTTGAAAGATTCTCTGGAGCTGATCGCTAGTTTTTTTCCTTTGATATTCCCATTATCTGTGAATTTATCTCACAAAATGGATGTTTTGTCAAGAGTCCTTTTCTGTGGCCTAACATCTGTTGTCCGTTTCAGCTGGTTCCAGCTTAGACATTTTTTCTGTTGGTCAGTAACCAGTTCAGCCTTACTGGTTGTTTTATCACACACAATTGACTTGAGGCCTCAGTGTATACAACAATGTTTCATATTAACCCTTTGAGTGCCAGAGGGGTACACAAAGCATTGCATACCCCTCCAGCACTCAAAGGATTAAGAAAAAACAGGATGCAATACAGAAATTGCCCAAATACAAAAATACTCATTTTTTTTTTTATTTACACTGGAAATATTTAGTTACAATAGTTTGCATATTTTACAGAAGTAAAACTTTTTTCTTTAAAAAAATAATTTTATTTTGAATAAGATCATAACAGAGAAGACAGCACATTTCAAGTGACAACATCATTCACATACTATTTGTGATCTACAGGCTTATTGAGCATTTTTGATATGAAAGTCCAAAAAGATGGTGGTACATAATACCTGGCCAAAATGCTATCCTCCGTTTAAAGTGGAACTTTCAGATATTACTAAGTCGTCATGCATTCATTAAGCTCATGGCGACTAGCTTGGAAATACAAATTTTACCTTTAAAAAATAGCAGATTCTAAAGAAATCCTTGCCGTTTGGAGACTGGAACCCAGACTACAGGTTAGACATCTTGTCTGTGTGCCTGCGCTGTCAGTCCCAGTCTCCTCTGAGTAGCACTGCAGTGACCACAAGGTAACTGACGGTACAGGCATGCAGATAGCACTAACCTGCCCCTCAGTCTCCAAACAGCAAGGATTTCTTTAGAATCTGCTTTTTTTAAAGGTAAGACGTGGATTTCCAAGCTAGTCGCCATGCACTTAATGAATGCATGGCGACTTAGTAATATCTGAAAGTTCCACTTTAATATAAGAGCGAATGTAGAGACAGTCATCTGAAATCAAGGAGAAGGAAAACACATAGAAGAGGGGTAGCAAGAAGAAAAAGAGAAATAATGTGGCTGGTGGTTAAACCTTTGCATCCCAGACGGGTGTGCAACTCCCTGCTCTGCAATGTTTTGCAAATCCCTTTGGCACTCAAAGGGTTAAAGCCTGTCAAATGGAGGAGAGTAAAGAGGTGGCGAGAGGGGCAACAACATAAATGGTGTTAGATTTTTGATATGGTAATAGAACTAAAATCAAGAGGAAAAGATTATTTCATATTTGGGCAGTTTTTCCCTGGATAAATGGGTTAATTTCTTCATATATGCAGTACTATTTATGGCACAGAGAACAATCTCCTCATGAAAGGGTCAGGGATCTTCTACTTTCTCACAATTGTCAAGTGTATGGCTATGACTAGGGTATATGGAAATTAAATATTGGGAACCTCTAGGAATCAATCTCAGCCATATACCATAAATAATAATAAATGACTAGCTCTTGTAGCTGGAATGAGGATTCACATCTTAAAGTGCTGAAGCATCTGCTACATTAACTTCTAATGGTGGGACACCACACCAAATGTGCTGAAAGCTTCTCTCCTCCACAATCCTTCCAGTATGTGTTAGATACATTAGGATACAATATGTACAGAAGAGTGAGGGTATAGTACCATTGAAAATCAAGTATAATTGCTGCCTCTAGGTGTGAGACACTTGCAGAGGCTTGTGTAGTGAAGGCCAAGGCTTTGGACCAGTCACAGTTAGTGAACAATGTAACCAGTTCCTTTTCACACTGGGTTGAATATTGGGGTTTGCTGAATAAGGGTAAGTTTGCTAAAATCTGATATATGGTCAGTATGGGACAGTGGGAGTATACCATTTAATAGCAGTGCAAAGAGTGGTAGAAGTTAGTCCACACAAATTTAGATAAAAGGATATTTGCTTGTACTTCAGGAACTGCAAAACTAAAAAGGTTGAATTTGGCATGTAACTAATAAAAACCACCTCAAAAGCCTTTATAGCATAAGCATTTTATTGTTGGGATTTTACATTGGAGGGAACATACTGGAGTTATGGAAGAGATAGCAGAGGTCAATGTATGTGAGAGGGGGAACTTGTGTTTCTCTTTGTCACAGATCTCTGTCCTCTCTGGACGTTCCTGTCGAGTTTGGTACATCTTAATGGGGTATGCGCATGCTCGTCATCTGGTGTGCATTGGGGCTACGTTGGGCGTCGAGCTGAAGTCATCATTCTGTGCCTCCACTCCGTATATAAACCTTGGCTTCATGGGACTTGGTGCTCAGTTGTAGCTAGGGTGTTTTGGCATCTCTTTCAGCTAGTTATCCTCTTCTGCTCGATTCACAGGTAACCTCACATTGGCCTCTTTCCTGGACTTTGAGAACATTCTCTGCCTGCCCTTTGCCTGTACCTGGACTCTGCGTACCTTCTCTGCATGCCCTGACCCCGGCCTGCCTTTGGACATTAGTTTGTCTCATTTCTCAAGTATGATTATTTGCTACCCTGAATTTTGGGTTTCTTTCCTGCATTTTAGAATGAAACAGCTTTCTGCTAATATCTGGGTAGCTACTTCTGCCCATAGCTAGTTCTAGTAAGGTAACATTACAAATGAGCCATTGCTATGGAACCTGCAGGGTTAATTGACTTAATACACTAGGAAATCATATATCCGCTCTAACCAAGCCTGTGCAGGAACTAAAGGCCAATGAGGCACATCTCCAGCAACAGCTTCAGGACCTGCAGCCAGGCACACCATAAGCAGGGACTGTTGTTTCCTCAGGGGGGTCCCTTTCACCAGCCTCTGGTGGTGAGTGTGGTGCTGCCCCCAAACCCCAGGTACCCCTTCCTTAGAATTTTGATGGGGATAGAATCTGGCTCACATGTGAGCTACTGTTTGCCATTAATATGCAGGCATACTCTACAGACATTACAAGGTTCCTTGCTGCCATTACATTACTATCACTAGAACCTCAGTTCTGGGCCCATCACCTCTTACAGACTGATAGTCCCTTATTGGACTCCTGGCATGTTTTTCATCAATCAATGTATGATGATACATTTGGGGTGGCTTCTGCCCAGACCACACTGTGCTGAAGACAAGGGCGCTGACTATAGATGCCTTTCTATTGACTCTTAGTGAAATAAGGCTAAGTACCTTTACCTGCTTCTCTAGATGAACTTATCCATCTTTGCATTCAAACAGAGCGTAGGCTCAGGAAGAGACGTTGTGAATGACTGGTTTTTTTTTACATTAGAGAAGAAATGTCTAAGCAGTTATATGATTGCCATTTACAAATATATTCAAGGTCAATACAAGGAACTAGTCAATTAATTATGTACTCAAAGAGCTAAGAACTAGGGATCATCCATTAAGACTAAAGGAAAGGAGCTTTCAACTAAGATAAAGGCAGGGATTTTTTTTACAGTAAGGGTTGTAAAGCTATGGAATTCTTTGCCTTGGGATGTGTGCTTGCATATACTGTAACTGCTTTGAAAAAATATATATTTAGCACATAACACTATTGAGTCTTATGACAGATGGCTTAAATGCAGATAGTTTGTGGATCCAGGGAACTATCTGACTACTATTTGACCCCACTTAGGGCTTAATTGGAAATGGCTGATTTGGCATAGGCTGGACTTGATGGACGCATGTCTCGTTACTATGTATGTTACTATGTTAACTATGTAACTTCAGTATCTTAAACTGTATCTAACCGAAAACATAGAGAGGGGGTTTATCCATTCCTCTACCTCCCCTGCTGGGGCTGGTATCTTCCTTGTACCCAAAAAGGAAGGAGGTCTTCACCCCTTTGTTGATTACAGGGAACTGAATAATATTACCAGAAAAAATCGTTACCCTCTGCCTTTGAGTCTGGTACACATCAGAGAAGGGGATGAATGGAAGATGCCTTTCCATACTCGATATGGGCATTTTGAATAGACTGTCATGCCCTGTGGTCTGTGCAATGCCCCTGTCACTTTCCAGCATTTCACGAATAATGACTTCAGGCATCTGTTAGATTGTTACATTGTCATATATCTAGATGACATCCTCATCTTCTCATCCTCACTTCATGAGCATCAAACCCATGTCAGGGCAGTGCTAATCTGTCTTCAGGTGCATAACCCTTATGCCAAACTTGAGAAATGTATCTTTGAGGTACTAGCAAAAGAATTCTTGGGTTTTCTCATCTCTCCCGGGCATATTAGAATGGACCCATGCAAAATAACAGCCATCCTTTAGTGGCCTAACCCTTTTGATAAAAGAGTCGTTCAGTTCAGAGGTTTATTGGCTTTGCAGATTTTTACAGGGTTTTTATTCAAGACTTTTCTAAACTTATTACACCCCTTACCTATCTGACAAAAAGGATTCTTGTTTCCAGTGGATCTCAGGACCCCTTTGATCATCTCAAAATCTTTTTCACGCAGGCTCCTGTCTTATGACAGTCTGATATCAGTAAGCCATTTTATCTGTAAGTAGAAGGCTCTAACATCACCACTGGTGTGGTTCTCTCTCAATACTTAGGAGATAAAGAGCAGTTACACCCCGTTTCTTACTACTTCAGGAGACTTACCTCAATAGAGCAGAACTACAACATTGGAGATAAGGAGATGCTTGCTATAAAATGTGATCTGGAGGAATGGAGACACTTCTTGGAGGGTTCTACGTATTCAGTAACTATATTCCTAGTAACCCTCAAATACCTGAGCTCGTCAAGCCAGGTCTGCTCTTGTCTCACTTACGGATGCACATAACATACAGACCAGATTAAAGAAAATCTGAAAGATGACACTCTATCTAGAATGTATCCACCACCATCTAACCCTCCAACACCTCCCAACACTGTCTTACATCCGCATCAGTTCTTACTTACAGTAAAAATATGATGGAGTAAATAAGACAAGCCACTAAGCCATCTCCTCATTTGGTACAGTTATACTATTTGACCTACACTAATGAGTTGCTATATAAACAGGACCTGATCTATATTCTTTCGTATTTTGCCAAGAGGTTCTTTGTGTGTTTCATGACCCCCACCCCGCTGCCAGTCACGGAGGTGTCAAAACCACTTTGGAGAGTATCCAGCGGTATTTTTGGTGACCAGACATGAAGCAAGGTGTCAGTAATTTGTATTCTCCTGTGACACATGTGCAAGGCCTAAGAGTCAACACACTAAACCTTCAGGACTCCTCTGCCAGTGACTCCTGGCCCATGGAGAGGTGTCATGATAGATTTTATTGTGGACTTACTGAATTTCGATCACCCTGATTTAGTGGTCATAGATTGGTTCACTAAAATGGCTAACTTCATGCCGTCTAAAACACTTCATACTATTGCTCAGACAGCTTCTCTGCATATATGAGAGGTCTTCTGTATGCAGGGAGTTCCATAGTCATATCTAAGTTTTGGAAAGGCTTCTGTTCTGGTCTACACATTACAAGCAACCTCTTCTGCCAGGCCAAGAAACTGCAACCTCACTTTCTAAGGCCTTTCTCTATTACTCATGCCATCAATCCTGTCACCTACAGTTTGGCAATACCAGCAGGAAATGCAACTGATGTTTCACTTACCCCAACTAAAATAGTCTGTTCCTAGCCCATTCCCAAATTGGGAACCGGCCTGGCCTCCTCCTGTTTCGATTGATGATCCCATGAAATACAGAATCCAGGAGTTCCTGGATTCCCGTCTGAACAGTGGGCTTCTGGAGTATCTGGTGCACTGGAAGGGCCATGGTTCCTAAGATAGGTCCTGGGATCTCATTGGCAACATTCATGCTTCCTTATGTCTCCAGTCCTTCCATCAGGTGCCCTGGACCTGGTTCTGCCCAGAGGTTGCCTGTAGAGAGAGAGAACTGTCACGGACTTCCATACACTCTGGACTTTCAGGTCCTGTGTCTCCTAACAGGATATGCGCATACGCCGCATGCATCGGGGCTGCACTTGGCTGTGCATCGACGTCGCCATTCTGCGCCTCCAGTCCCTATATAAACCCTGGCTTCCTGGGACTTGGTGCTAAGTTGAAGCTAGAGTTTGTTTGGTATCTCTTTCAGCTTGTTATCCTCTTCTGCTTGATTCACTGTTAACCTGACCTGTATCCTGGACTTTGCAAACCTTCTCTGCCTGCTCTTATCCTGGCCTGCCTCTGGAAATTCTTTTTCCTCATTCCTCAGGTACATTTTTTTTTAGCCTGCATTTTGGGTGTCTTTCCTACATTTCTGAACAAAACAGCTTTCTGCTAATCTCTGGCTAGCTCCAGTAATCTAGCTCTATTGAACTATGGTGGTAACATATACATCGGTTCACTTCTAATTTTCTAAGTGAGGGTTCATTAAAAGACCAAAAATGAGAGAGGAAAGTGGGCAGCCCTGGTGTGTACCATTTTGAGACTGAAAATAATTAGGATTTAAGGCCAAAATGTGTTACCCTTATACATGGGTTTGAGTAAAGTGCTACTAAACTCGTTCTGGGGCAGCCCAAATGCACCATAGCAGACAAATACAATGGGGGAGATGTATTAAGGTGTGAAAAAAATTGGTGATAAATTGTAGATAACCTCCACTCTTTATCACACCATAGTGCATAACCCCCCATATCTCATGTATTTAAATGGGGCTTGTAATCAATTGAATGTTAGAGAGGTCCTCAAGACCTCTCTAACATGTAAGGGATTAAAAGCCCCATCTAACTCAATGGAAATTTCCAGACTTTTGTTTACCTTATGGAACAGTTGGTTTTCTTCATAAATGATCCAGTTCTTGTTAGACAATGTGCTTCAATGAGTCCTAGTGCACTATCATTCCTTCTGCTGAAATGTTTCTTCTCCTTGTGCAACACTGTATGTACTAATAACAACTGGGGGGAGATTCACTAAGCGGTGATAAAGAGGTGATAAAGTGAGCATCACATATTCTGTGGAGCCTATACACTAAGATTTCTTCAACTTTGGAGAACTTAGGGCTCGATCCAAATGTTGGAGTAGAAAAATGTCGGTAGGGCAAAATGGATACCGACCGACAAAATAAAATGTCTTGGTTGGTATTCAAATGTCCTACCAAAATTTAGCACAACGGACGTTAGGACACAAAACTGGTGTTGTGTCCAAATGTCCATTTTGTCTCTTAACTTCCCAAAACGCTGCTAAATAACGACAGTTTGGGAATCTTACCTAAAAAAAACTAACGATCGGTGCCTGACATACTGTCAAGCACCAATGGTTAAAAGGTCTGTGTTAAACTTATCTGTCATCCACTTTCTGTCTCCTTCTGTCTTCATTATTTCTTATATCTTTTTTCTCTTGCTTCTTCTGTCTTCTTTCTTTGAGTTTGAGTTTAAAGCATGCATACTTTAACCCCTTGAGTGCCAAAGGGGTACGCAATGTGTTGTGTACCTCTCTGGGGCCCAAAGGGTTGAAGTATATAGTAGTATGCCACGTCTTAAAATAAAAATCTCCCATATAATAAAAATGTTACGAAATGTTTGCTATATATATCAATGACATGGTATTTCTATAAGTAAATAAAAAGCAATCTTAGAGTTTAATCTTTGCTAACTCCGCTGCTGTGTGAGGCGCTGAGGCGGCGGCAGACACAGACTAAGGTGGTACACCTCTCCCCTCTTCTTCTTCATGGGCCGATGCCCGTTCCGGTATGAGGGAAATAGAAGTGAGGCTGCCCTTATATATGGGCAACCTCACTTCTAATACTCTCACAGACATTGGCTGGAATATGCTTACGCACCTCCCAGCCAATCAGCTTTGAGTGGCTGTGCTTTAAACTGATTGGCTGGGGGATGCGTAAGCATATCCCAGCCAATGGCTGTGAGAGAATTAGAAGTGAAGTTGCCCATATATAAGGGCAGCCTCAATTCTAATGGGATATGATTACGCACCTCCCAGCCAATCAGCTTTGAGCAGCTGTGCTTTAAACTGATTGGCTTGGAGATGCGTAAACATATCCCAGCCAATGGCTGTGTGCAAGTTAGAAGTGAGGTTGCCCATATATAAGGGCAGCCTCAGTTCTAATTCCCCCATACTGGAACAGGCATCGGCCCATGAAGAAGAAGTGGGGAGGGGTGTGCCATTGGCTGGGATATGCTTATGCACCTCCCACCCAATCAGCTTTGAGCGGCTGTACTTTAAACTGATTGGCTGGGAGATGCATAAGCATATACAGCCAATGGCTGTGAGAGAATTAGAAGTGAGGTTGCCCATATATATGGGCAGCCTCAATTCTAATGGGATATGCTTATGCACTTCCCAGCCAATCAGCTTTGAGCGGCTGTGCTTTAAACTGATTGGCTTGGAGATGCGTAAGTATATCCCAGCCAATGGCTGTGAGAGAATTAGAAGTGAGGTTGCCCATATATAAGGGCAGCCTCAGTTCTAATTCCCTCATACTGGAACGGGCATCAGCCCATGAAGAAGAAGAGGGGAGGGGTGTGCCATTGGCTGGGATATGCTTATGCACCTCACACCCAATCAGCTTTGAGCAGCTGTGCTTTAAACTGATTGGCTGGGAGATGCTTAAGCATATCCCAGCCAATGGCTGTTAGAGTATTAGAAGTGAGGTTGCCCATATATAAGGGCAGCCTCAATTCTAATGGGATATGCTTATGTACCTCCCAGCCAATCAGCTTTGAGCGGCTGTGCTTTAAACTGATTGGCTGGGAGATGCGTAAGATTTAAGGGCAGCCTCAATTCTAATTCCCTCATCCTGGAATGGGCATCGTCCCGTGAAGAAGAAGAAGGGAGGGGTGTCGCGCCTTATTCTGTCTCCGTCACCGCCTCAGTGCCTTACACAGCGGCTGAGACAGCAACGATTAAACGCTGATTGATTTTTATTTACTTATAGAAATACCATGTCATTGAGATATATAGCAAACATTTTGTAACATTTTTATTATATGGGGGACTTTTATTTTAAGACATGGCACACTAGTATATACTTTAACCCTTTGGGCCCCAGAAAGGTACGCAACGCATTGCTTTGCAATGCGTTGCGTACCCCTCTGGCACTCAGTGGGTTAAAGTAAGTATGCTTTAAACTCAAATTTATCTTTTTCTTTTACAGCAAGAATATAGAAGAAAGAAGATAGAAGAGAAGTAAGAAGACAGAAGATAGAAAAGAAGGACAGACGATGACCAGGAAGCTGAGGACTCCGCTGGCCATCAGGATTAATGGTAAATGTTACTTGTAATGTGATGTTTTTAACTTAGTCGGGTTAACCCTATGAATGCCGGCGGGGTAATTATACCCCACTGGCATTCATAGGGCTAATTCTATTAACGTCTGACATATTTTTTATACTTTGGATGTATTGATATGGGGCTTAGAGCCCCATATCAATACATCCACTGAGGACCTAGGTTTTTTTAACTTCATGTGTCTGTGTTGGCTGTTTAAACAGGTGATAAAGGACTCAAGTTAAAAAAAAAAATAGGTGTTAACTTTCCTGCGATAACTTGAGTCCCTTGGCTAACTCAGACATTTGAATTGCAATTTTACGGTGTTTTCATCCTCATCAATGGCTTCAATAGCTTACTGTGCTGGAAAAAATGCTGTCGACAGAAAAAACAGCCATCTCCAAAATTTGGATTGAGGCTTTAGTGCATAGGCTCTATAGAATAAAATAGGAACTGGAGAAGTCATCTCCACTTTATCACCACTTAGTGAATCTCCTCCGTAGTTTAACATGAAAGCAAACCATAGAGGAAAATTGCTAATTGTTATAGATTCTGATTATTTTAATTGACTTTTCTCTCCTCAAATGCTAGAAAGATCTCAAAAGCATTGTTTTTTTCGATGTTTTTGAGACCTCTCTAGCATTTAAGTGGTTAAAAGATCCATTTAAATTAAAAAGACATTGGAGAGTTATTGTTTTTTTGTCTTCTATGGTGTTGTTTATCTGTTCAAGAATTGTTCCAGTACTTCCTACTATACAAAATTCCCCAGTAGGCAGAGTAGGAAATTACCTAGCACTCCTAATGCAGGCCACACCCACATACTGACTTTTGGGTGTGGCCAGAGCAATCTCAATGTCCCTGCACCAGTTTTATAACCCTTTACAGTCTTTTATTTAACACCTTGGATGTAAGAGAGATCGCCAATGCATTGCGGAGCCAAACAATGGATAGGACTGGTGGTGGGGTCATGTGAGGAGTAGGGATGTGGCCATAAGCAGAGCTAAGTGCCTTGTCTAGGGGAATTGTGACTACAGTGACTAGGGCAAACTTACCATTGGGGAGAAATGAAAATTCCCATTGAGGCTAAATGATCTTTAAACCCTTGATTGCTTGCATTCCGGGGGATAAACCCTCTATTTTAAGTAAAGGGAATTTGAGAATTTTCATTTCAGACCTACTATACAGTTGGACCACTCCAGAATATCATCACTTTCGCCTAATGAATAAAGCGCTAGATTCCTTATAAATATAATACTACTGTTGTGGTTCATTACATTTGCCCTGTAGTGAATTCAAGTAACTGCAAGTAAACAAAGTCATTTTTCATTCAATATTTAGATGAAATTTGTAACAAAATGATAGGAGAGAATATAGCAATATTTTTATTCCTTTTTCTTTTATTTGCACGTTTCATGAATTCACATCAGGCATTTCAACTGTTTGCTTCAAATATTTCCCATAGTTACCAAGTAACCCCACTGCTCAATCACTTAACGATTTGTCCATTATTCAGAGATATCACTGTCAGCCTTTTATATATGTAAATATTATTTATCTTATCTATAACTCAAGTGCTTTTTTCTTTACCTTCTTTGAAGAAAATGATGTGAGATGGGGGGTAGGAATGCACAAATACTGTTCTGGTCTAATCCTGATACTGGAGGAGATTTTCTATTCCTAAACCTATCCTACACCAACGTACACAGATTCTTATGCTGAAAATTCTCTGCCTAACACCCCTTGTATCAATGTGTGTGTGTGGCAGGGGGCCAGTGGGGAAAGTATCTGAGCTTTGCAGGTGATCTATTGTTCTGCTCCCTGTTTAATGTCACATAATCGATTTATTGACTTTGTTAAATAAAATAAAAAAACTGTAAAAAGAATTTTCCCAATTATTAACCCCTTAAGGACCAGAGGAATGTGAAATGCAAGGGGTGTGTGTGTGCATGTGCGCGTGAGGGGGGGTCAGTGTAAAATAATCTGGGCGTTTCGGGTGATCCATAGCTCTACTCCCTGTTTAATGTCAAATAATCAATTTATTGACTTTGTTAAATAAAAAAAAAAGTGTAAAAAGAATTATTCCATTTATTAACCCCTTAAGGACCAAAGGGGTTTGCAATACATGGTACTTTGTACATTTCTCTGGTCCTTTAGGGGTTAAACAAGGAGCAGAGAAAATTATGTAACTTTACTGCATATTCTTATATATGCAATGGATAAGAGCTATCTGACATTAAAGTCTTACCAATGGCAGTGTGTGCTGGTATGCTCCAAATCAGGGCTGTCCAAGTTCAGTCTTCAAGGACCATCAACAGGCCAGAATGTAAGGATTTCCCAGATTAAGCACAGGTGAGTCAGTCAGAATGAATGATCCACTGATTAACTCACCTGTCCTAGTCAGGGAAATCCTTACATCCTGGCCTGTTGGTGGCCCTGGAGGACTGAACTTGGACAGCCCTGCTCTAAAGCACTCATATGCTCTACTACAGTGGTTCTCAACCAGAGGACCATAGCATTGCTGAGCCACAGATATCCACTTAGGGTGTCACTCTTTCTATCAAGACTTTGACAAACATAAATTTTGATTTTCAAATGTAGAATTATGGAAATTGTTATGCACAATAGGTTTGTTATTCTGATTGTGAGACTTAACCCTTTAAGTGCCAACGGGGTGTACAACGCATAAATAACTATATATAGAAATAATAATAAAATGTCTCAGGATATCTTAATATGCCAATATTTGTATATCTGCAATTTGTTAAAGGGAGAGAATAGATTCACAAACAATTCTTGTTACTTGACATGAAATAGTCTTGAATTTATTAAAAATAAGCAAAAAAAAAAGAAAAAAGGATTTTACACACAGTTCCTGTTTTTTCATGTTTTTTTAAACAAAAACCATCACAAACGTAAGCATACTGAACACTGAACTCATAAACAGTTCATAAACATTTTAGTAAGTCCAGTGAATGGGGATATGCACAAAAATGTGAAAAATCATCCAACTCTAAACCCAAATGACAAGAAAAAGCAAATTTGCCCCTTAGTAAATATATCTCTATGTGCAATGTTTTGTGTAGTGCAATCCTACACACTCACATTAGTCCCACCCACAAAATGAGTAAGGGTTTTGGGGTGCAGTAGCCCTTACAGACCTGAGGCATATCTGGAAGTTCTCCGGATTGGCCCCCAAAGACTTCAGGTTCTTGCATTAGTAAGGAGGTCTCCAGGGAGAGTGGTTATTTCTTTAGGTAGGTAAGTTCCTTGGTAATCCTGCCCATTCTCAATCTATTCTGCCTATTCACTATCCTATTCTACCAACTCTCTGCCCCATATTGTACATTTTTTCAGGGCAAATCCAACCTTTCCTTACCCAATACCATTACCTCCCATTAATCCTGACTCACATTATGATGAGAATCACACCATTTGGACACTCCCAGCTCCAGCTGTTACTCAAGAGGGCTGTGGATTGCAAAGTTCCCAGGTATGACCAGAGGTTTGTGCAATGCATTGCAAATCAACGTGGTGCACATTCTGTTACTTCAGGTCCTTCATTTCTTTAAGTGCATAAACACATTAAGTGCATTCAGAGCTATTACCTATTTGCCTTGAAATATTCAGGCACAGTTTTATTAGATTCTCCTCATTGGAGCAACTGTATGAATTTGCCAATGTGGACACCCTGCATAAGTCTATAATGCCAATGGCTGCACTAGCTGGTATGCACCACAGCATAAGACAAGAAACAGAAGAGAGAAACACCCCAAATACTCTTCATTACTATTCCATTAGAACAAGTTATGTTAACTGGAGTATTTTAGGCATAAATAGCTTAACAACATATCATCTTTAGACAGGCATATGGCTAAGGAATTTATAGTAGTTCCTGGTTTAGTGTGAAATCATATGAATATATTTCCACTAATATGTATTTTGTATGGCTTTTCTAGATATATAAAACAAAGCTATTCCCATTGCGGTGAAATGCTTTATTAAATAGTTGTTATGGCTGAAACATGCATTTTTTGAGAATTTGAGTGGCCTTTCAATTTTATGGTCACACTATTGATATCATAGTGTCTGGAGACAATTAGCTTTCCATAGACAGAATAACAACAGTGATCTTATCAAATACATTTTCAGCAAAAATAAACAAACAGTCTCTTTATGTTCTTAATGGAAACTTTTACATATTTATCTTTAAATGTTATAAAACACTCTTTTGATGCTAGATGTATTTTATTATTTTTATCCGGACATAGAAAAACATAGAACTCCAAAATAAAATTATTCCTATTTGCACCAGTGAGTTTTTTTAAGCTCATGTACAGATTTGTCATTTCAACAGACAGGTCACTGACAGATCATATCTAGCCTGACACAATTCGTCAAAGCAAAACAACCGTGTATTTGCGTTTCATTCACTGAAATTTGTTATATTTGGTTTGTCTCTGTTTCCACAAACTATTATAATCCCAAAATATATTTACAAAATTTCATGGTGCATATCATGAGGTTTCTAACATGAGATGTTCCGGATATTTTGTTGGCCTACAACTCCCAACATCCTCAGCTGAAATTGTAGTCAATTGAAAAGACCATTCTGGAATCAGGGAGAATGCAGAGAAGAATGAACAAATTAATAAAGGGAATAAAGAATTTAGTTAAAAAAAAGAGGGATTGAATGAACACCTTAGTTTATTTGGTTAGAAAAAAGGAAGCAAGGGAGGGATCTGATAAAATGATACAAATATATTTCAGTACTAGGGATGTGTGAAAAACACATTTGCATTCATCCAAAACAGGCTGTTTTTCAAGACTTGAAAAACATTTTGTGAAATAGGTGTTTCATTTGTTGTTTCATTTGCCATCTTATAACTTTGTACTTTAACAAGCGCACTCCTTCTCAAATAAACACTTGGGTGCCAGGCAAACTGGAGCACTGTTAACCTGCAAATTACATAAAAATCCAGAAATCTCACTGTATACCAAGCTTTTCACACCAGGTTCCATATTTATGATGTCAATGTTTCGGTGCACATTCTCAAGCCTTGATCATGACAAATATTAATTTGCCATCTTAACCAATTAGAATGCCAGAAAAGTGACCACATGACCTCCAAGATAAAGAGCAGGTTTTCATACATTTAACATCATCCTGTCTTGGTCACTACTCATCTGAACCTGGTAGGAGAACTGCTCAAATATGTACTATGTAGGACTGCTGGAGATTTCTCCCTCAATTCCATATATTCATTATGAATCAATTCAGACCAAACCAGTTTTTCCAGTATCCAGTATCCAGTAATCAGTCTTCGAAATGAAACATGTAAGTTTCACTTGGCTTGTCGCTTGTCTATAGACAATATACAGATCTCTCAAACAAACTTGTCATACCAGGCCTGAGTCAGGTAGATAATCTGTCAAACTCTCCCTGATGATTTGGGACAGACTATGCAGTCTGTGCTTTGTGGGAAGCCATGTATAAAATTCACCATTGTGTGAAGATGTCCGTGACTACCAATATTGGCATGGCTTTGCCCGTGTGGTTAATAAAACAAATAAAAAATATAAAATAAACATAGAATGTTTTATAAAGGAAGCTCCGTAGAAAAACATAGCAACTGGAGAAGTGATATCACTGGAGAAGTCATCTCCACTTTATCACCTCTTTATCACACCTTAGTGAATAACCCCCAGTGTGTTATTATTTAACCCTTTGGATGCTAGTGATGCCTCCAACTTGTTATGGAGCAATACACTAGATACCTCAATAACATCCAAGGCTTAAGGGGCCTGCTTTATGCATTGATCAGGACCGATTAGTGGCTTAAACAGAATAGCTGTCCCGCACACAGGACAGCATTCCAGGACATGTGCAGGTCTCCGTAGATTACATACATTGTTCTATAACAACGCATTCCATTATTGGAAACAGGATATTATATTGCAGATCTCGAACCAGGTGGACCAGGCTGACCTTTGGAGAGGAGAGTGGACACAGTATTGTCATCTGCAAGGGTTAGGGACCCCAAAGATGCTCTAAGCCCAAGATTTTTAAACTGCATATAGAGAGACATTATGGTCATCTTTATCCCCTCCATTTGATGATCACCATCATTTCATTCATTACTCCTTTGTGTCTTCTTCATTAACATTTCACTAATTCTTCACATTTAGAGTGATTTTAGCTGTACTGGATACAAGATACTGTATTGAAGTTTTATCTGATAGACTTGGACATTTTTACATTTATGGTGGACTAAGATTTTTGATTACACATAGTATCTATAGACTATTTTATCCTTAGCACCATTTGCATTATTTACATTTATTCATTTATTTATCTTTGATTTATTTTGTTCTATTTTAATTGCTCTTTTAAAGTTTTGTTGTGTTGTTTGATGCCCGATCATATTTTTATATATTTGTGCTTCTACCAGTGCTATTTTCACCTACATATGTTTATATGTTATGTTTTATTTTTTCATTTTTAGTGTTGAATCTAGGAGAGGTTTTAGTTGGACCATCTTATTAGATATTTTACGCAGTTATTTCTATTGTATTATACAAACTAGTGGCCAACCCTTAAGATTGGAGGAAAGGAGGTTTCATCTTACTCAGAGAAAGGTGTTCTTTACAGTAAGGACTGTAAAATTGTAGAATTCTCTACCTAGGGATGTAGTGATGGCAGATACAATGGATACATTTATTTATTTAGAAAATATTTTACCAGGAAGAATACATTGAGATTAGATACATTTTTAGAAGAAGGGGGCTATACAAGTTTACACTATATTCAAAAGATTATATGGGAGCTTGATCTGGTAATGAATAAAAAAAGTCTTGTTTGTTAGATTATTTATTGTCATTTACATCTAGTTATAATGTAGCAAAAGTTGAACATGTTAAACGTGTGTCTGTTTTTGTTCACTGTCAAAATGTCGCCCAGTGTTGGGTGACCGAGTAAACGGTGCATTAAATTTGTTTCAAGCTTGATAAAGGCGACGTTAATCTCGCCTGCATCAAAAGAGCGAGATTGTCATGTCGTGGGCTTAAAGGGATAGTAACACTTCGTTTTAACTTTATTTTATTTTGTAGGCATTAAAAAAACATGAAGAATGATATAAGTCTTATCGCTCAAACCTTTATGGTTTATGAGATATTCACAAGCAAAGTTCCCCTCCCCGCCCCTTTTACCTAGTGTAAACAATCTCTTCTCAGATGTGAGTCTGGTTGTATGACAGTACAGATAACAGAAGGGGACAATTTTCTTTGTATGAAAACAATGAAAGCCCTTCCCCCCTTGATAAGTTTTTCAGCTTTTTCCATTATCTTAATTGAAGATTGTCCCTCTCTGCAGTCTACCTGGGCATCTCCCTTCTGATTTGGTTGAACAGGGGGGGGATACTTTGTTTGTGAATATCTCTTAAACCATAAAGGTTTCAGAGATAAGACTTATATCATTCTTCATGTTTTTTTAATGCCTACAAAATAAAATAAAGTTAAAATGAAGTATTACTATCCCTTTAAGCATCGCTCATGTGAGCTCCTGCCTCAGAAGGATGAGATTCTCCTAAACATACCCTCAAGGCAGCTGCTTTGATGTATATATATTTGTGCATATACTGTAGAAGTGAACTGCATGCCTTGGTGATATGTATGTTTTTTTTGTTTTTTTTTTACTGTTATGAATCGCTGACACTGAGGGGAAGGAGAGTGGGAGTGATATCCTCAGAAAGCTGCCTAGTTTCACCCACTGTTGATTGTATGTTTCACCCACTCTTGATGGTATGTTTATGAGAATCTCCTCCTTCTGATGCGGGCGCTCAAATAATCGACACTTAAGCCTGCGACATGACAATCTTGCCCTTTTGATGCAGGTAAGATTCTCATGTCACCTTTTTCGAGCTGGCGACATATTTAATGTGCTTTTTATTCGGTCAGCCAATACAGGGTAAGATTTTGAAAAGGATACTGTCTCTTTTCAACCCAATAACTTTGGGACATATGTATAAAGACTATGTATAAAGACAAAAGTGGAGTGATTCTGAGGCAAACAAACAGCAATTCCCATCTCTAACCTATTGTACTCTATACTTCCATAGAATTCAAGTGGTTGCGTGTCCCTTTCAGTCAATGATACTTTTTGGGAATTTTTATCTGTGCCATTTGGTGTAGTTGTTTTGTCCCAGAATTACTCCAGTTTTGTCTTTAACCCTTTGAGTGCCAAAGGGATGTCCAACGCATTGCTCAGCAATCTGCTGGATATCCCTCCGGACTCAGATAGATAAAGATATATATTTCTGTAGCTTTGAAACTATACAGTAGTGATTTCTCCTCAAAAGGAGTGACCACAGACGCAATGCTGATTTCTGAAACCTGATAGTGGTAATTATAGACATTGAATATGCATATGGAAAACTTGTGAATAGCCAGTGCTGAAACCCAAGACAGCATATTGTGATATATTATAGTTTGTTGGACACTAAAATGTCTTTGATGGTCTAGGATTTCAGTAGCATGTGCCTGATGGACAGTATATACTTTTTGTGAGTGACCTGGTGATTCCAATGTTTGAAGATAAGGATGTGCCACATCCTGGCTGTAATAAGGGGATATGGGGTCTCATGCTGGCTTTATTGCTACATGTGAAGAGCTTCCTGATTTTTCTCAGTATAAAGCTTCTTTAAATTCCTCTTCAGTAAAGGTAAAAAAAACTGCTTCGTCTGATTCATAAAATTCTTTTCTGTTTTGCATCGCAGGATAACATGTATCTTGACTCTAATCTATTAATTGAATAATTGAATAAACTTGTTTCCCTAACAGTGAGAACATATTGTTTGCACACAGTGTCATCCAAAGCCCTCCAGCTATCAAAAGATTGCCAGATATGTTTATTAAAAACCCCCTGTGCTTGGAAGGAACACAGAAAACTGTCATCTAGAGCAAGAGAAAAGTGCCTATCGCAGCTGGAGATCTCACTGGTATGAATAAAGGAAGAGTTTGTAGTATAGTTTTGAGATATAAAGAAAAAAGGCTTCCCTATTGAGCCAATGTGTTGTAACCCTCAGGCAAAAGAAATATGGTATTGTTTTTGGATAGTACAATGTAATTAATGCATTAGCTAAATAATAATATGTGATTTATCCTAGACTGAATGCGTACATATTGCTCTGTAAGGAGGCTGATGTACTAAGAAGAATGTAAGCAATTATAGGTGACAAATTAAAAAAAAATCCTAAAGTGTTTAACCCATCGAATGCTAGAGATGTCTCTATTGCGTTTCTTGACAATGTCAGAGACATTTATAAAAAAAAACAAAAAATAAAACACATTGCAGGGTTGCACTGATTACAGAAAAGTCCCTGATTTAAAGGGATATTGGGTCACCGTACTTGAAGACCTCTTTAGTATTCAAGGGGGTTGGGTTAATATTCTTACTTAAAGGGATAGTAATGTTTCACAATAAAAGCAGCTCCAATTAATCTTCATAGTATTTGGGCAATGTAGAATGTTATTTCATTATGTCGGAGTTGTAGTTCAAGAGTAATTGAATGA
Source organism: Rhinophrynus dorsalis (assembly GCA_037306005.1). Classification (NCBI taxonomy): domain Eukaryota; kingdom Metazoa; phylum Chordata; class Amphibia; order Anura; family Rhinophrynidae; genus Rhinophrynus; species Rhinophrynus dorsalis. The sequence continues at coordinate 385,524,632 of CM074720.1, read as the reverse complement.
TAAAATATCCCCCTCCCGCCCCTTTTACTGATGTAACACTGCTCAACTCAGAACAGAAAGGTGGTGTCCAGATGGCTTGCACAGAAAAACCTGAAAAACCTGTCAAGGGGGGCAAGGCTTTAATTGTTCTCACAGTAAGAAGATTGTCCCTTGCTGTGAGCTGTCTGGTCTTGGACTAGATTTCACATCTGAGGGGAGGTGGCTTACACTAGGTAAAAGGGGCAGAAGGGGGATACTTTATCATTCAATTACTCTTGAACTACAACCCTGACAGTACTGAAATAACACTCTCCATGGCCCAAATACTATGAAGATTAATTGGATCGGCTTTCATTTTGAAACATTACTATCCCTTTAACTCTTTGAGGGCCCTAGGGGTATGCAATGCCTTACTTTGAAAAGTATTGTACACCTATCTGGCACTCTAAGGTTTAAAAAGATAGAAATTAAGGAATATTTATTTGTCCTCTGTGGTGCAGAAGGTTTGCACCAGAGTTATCCCAGTTCTATTAAGTATAGCATCCTTTTTAAAGGCATAGTAATGTTTCATAATAAAAGCAGCTCTAATTGATCATCATAGTATTTGGACTTTGGAGAGTGTTATTTCAATTCTGTCAAGAGTTGTAGTTCAAGAGTAATTCAATGACAATGTCTCCCCCTCACACCCATTTTACCGGTGTAACACTGTTCAGCCAGATCAGAAGGGAGGTGCCCAGGTAGATTGCAGAGAGGGACAATCTTCAATTAAGATAAGGGAAAAACCTGAAAAACTTGTCAAGGGGGGCAGGGCTTTCATTGTTCTCATAGGAAGAAGATTGTCCCCTGCTGTTATCTGTCTAGTCTATGGACTGGATTCCACATCTGAAGAGATGGCTTACACTAGGTAAAAGGGGTGGGAGGGGAAACGTTGCTTGTGAATATCTCCAAAACCATAAAGGTTTGAGAAATAAGACTTATATCGTTCTTCATGTTTTTTTAATGCCTACAAAATAAAATAAAGATAAAACGAAGTATTATTATCAATTTAAGTAGTACAGTAGTCAGTTTTATAAAAATTCTGAAATGAGATCAGGAAGCAAATTTAATTAACCCCATATTTCTTATTGACATGCAGAGCAGAAATGATGCCGCTTCTCTTTGAAAATATTATGTTTTTTTTTACACTATGTAAATAATTATTTGTATCACAGTATGGAACATGAACAGCAAACTAGGGGTATTTTCTAAGCAAATTGCCCCTTACAAGCAAAATATTTTGCACTATTTATTAAAAAGATTAAGGACCTTATTTATCAAGCTTAACCCCTTAAAGGGATAGTAATGCTTCTTTTTAACTTTATTTTATTTTGTAGGCATTAAACAAACATGAAGAATGATATAAGTCTTATCTCTCAAACCTTTATGGTTTAAGAGATATTCACAAACAAAGTATCCCCCCGCCATTCAACCAGATCAGAAGGGAGGTGCCCAGGTAGACTGCAGAGAGCGACAATCTTCAATTAAGATAAGGGAAAAAGCTGAAAAACTTGTCAAGGGGGGAAGGGCTTTCATTGTTTTCATACAAAGAAGATTGTCCCCTGCTGTTATCTGTCTGGTCATACAACCAGACTCACATCTGAGAAGAGATGGCTTACACTAGGAAAAAGGGGCGGGAGGGGGAACTTTGCTTGTGAATATCTCATAAACCATAAAGGTTTGAGGGATAAGACTTACATCATTCTTCATGTTTTTTTAATGCCTACAAAATAAAATAAAGATAAAACGAAGTATTATTATCAATTTAAGTAGTACAGTAGTCAGTTTTATAAAAATTCTGAAATTAGATCAGGAAGCAAATTTAATTAACCCCATATTTCTTATTGACATGCAGAGCAGAAATGATGCCGCTTCTCTTTGAAAATATTATGTTTTTTTTTTACACTATGTAAATAATTATTTGTATCACAGTATGGAACATGAACAGCAAACTAGGGGTATTTTCTAAGCAAATTGCCCCTTACAAGCAAAATATTTTGCACTATTTATTAAAAAGATTAAGGACCTTATTTATCAAGTTTAACCCCTTAAAGGGATAGTAATGCTTCGTTTTAACTTTATTTTATTTTGTAGGCATTAAACAAACATGAAGAATGATATAAGTCTTATCTCTCAAACCTTTATGGTTTAAGAGATATTCACAAACAAAGTATCCCCCCCATTCAACCAGATCAGAAGGGAGGTGCCCAGGTAGACTGCAGAGAGGGACAATCTTCAATTAAGATAAGGGAAAAAGCTGAAAAACTTGTCAAGGGGGGAAGGGCTTTCATTGTTTTCATACAAAGAAAATTGTCCCATTCTGTTATCTGTCTGGTCATACAACCAGATTTACATCTGAGAAGAGATGGCTTACACTAGGTAAAAGGGGCGGGAGGGGGAACTTTGCTTGTGAATATCTCATAAACCATAAAGGTTTGAGGGATAAGACTTATATCATTCTTCATGTTTTTTTAATGCCTATTTAATAAAATAAAGTTAAAACGAAGTGTTATTATCCCTTTAAGGACCGGTGTGTGCACACGCGGCCGGCACTTGAGGACCACGGGGCCTTTTTTTTTTAACTTCCAGTTCAGGGCTTCTGGAGCACCGCACCAGGAGCCCTGAACTCCATGCCGTGCCAGAACTGTCACTGATCCTTAAGTGCCGGACCGTCGTGACGGTCCTGGCACGTGAATGGTCCTTAAGGGGTTAAATTGTGTCATTATGGAGGAAAGTGACTGCACCTGTTAGATTAAACACTGTCAAAACTTCCATTGAGTCAAACGGGACATCTAACACCCTTGAATCATAGAGAGGGCTTCAGAACATTGTTAAGTAATTCATTGGAAAACTCTTTCAAAGGGTTAAAAACCCCATTTAAATCAATGGGATTTCTCATTCCCCATATGGTGCAGTTGATTTGTTCCAGAACTGCACCACATTAGCTTAATGTATAAGCCCTATGTGTTTTGCAATGCGTTGCATACCCCTCTGGCACTCAAAGGGTTAATCTTGGTGAGAAACACAAACTTGTTACTCTCAAAGGGACTTTTTTTAGCAGTTTTTCTAACATGCATGCAGAATTTATTATTCCCGTCAGTAAATAAGAGCTTTCTATTTGGCTATTTTGGTGTATAATGTCTAACAATCAGCTGATTTCATGGCTTAGTAAATACCAAGCATTGTCATTAGATTAATCTCCATCATTCTGGTGTGGAAGTCTAAATCCATCTGTTTATCTGACACTTTAAGGGTTAATTGGATTTTTATCCCTTTGAATGCTAAACAGGCCCCCATGCATTGGGAAGCAATGCATTGGAGACTTTTCTGACAGTCAAGGGGTTAAAAGATTAATATAAATCAATGCAAATGTTTAGTTTTCCACAGGGGTGCAGTTAATTTGCTCCAGAATTGCTACAGTTTTAACCCTTTGAGTTCCAGAGGGGTCTACAACGCATTGTGGAGCAATGCGTTACGGACTCCTCTGACATTCAAAGGGTTAATGCATAAGGCCCATCATACCACAGACACAGGTGCTTACATTTTTATGTCAGTCTGTGGAAATTAATTCAATGAATTATTCATAAAATATGAAGAAGTTGTAGAACAATTATCATGTATACAGTATTGGAACCTGGGTAAAAATATTGCTTGTTTACTCAAACAAAAACAATGCAATATACAATAATATAATAAAATAAAATGGAGGTCTTCTAACCTGCATATTTATAAACATATTCCAACAATCTCATTATATTGAGCCCAATATTGATACTGAGTAATTACTGCTTGGCCTTCCTCTTTTCATCTCATAAATAGGGCCTTACTTTAAACAGATACATGGAGTATTTCTGGGGCAAACCAACTGTACTAGAGGGAGAGGTAATCTTACAAATGATTTAACTGGGGCTTTTAACCCCTTGAATGTTAGAGAGGTCTCTAGCATTCAAGGGGGTAAACATCTCAGTTCAATTAAACGGACATTTTGGAACTTTTATATCTCACTATGGTGCAGTTGGTTAGCTCCAGAAATCCTCTATTTTTCTTTTGAACAGAAGACTCAGTACACTTAGTCCAAATACTGATAGGCTATTTTATTGTACCTTTTTCACAATTGCTCCTGACTTTCAAAGTGCAAAAATTAGAGGAATCAAGAAAGAAGTGAATCTCGTTATGGGTGCTTGCTCATTCACATGCTGTGCATCTAATCTGGCACATCTAATTAAGTGCACAATGTATTCTATGTAAATAAATGGAAAATATCACTTTAGAATTGTTCTAGCAGGGGGGTCGGTAGTAACAGTCAAAGTTGCATTGAGAGAACTGGAAGATCAACTTGAGAACTGAACAAAGGTCTGAAAAGTGACCCAAGTGGCTGACAGGCTGGTCCCATGAGGGAGCCTGAGCTACATCACCCAGGACTGGAGAAGAGTGACGTAGCTGATATGCAGGGCCAGATTTACATCCCATGCACCCCTAGGAAAGGCATTCTAAGCACCCTTAGCTCTGCCCATCGGCCACCCCTACTCCCCAGTCTTCACATGAGTCCACCCACAGTCCTATCCACTCTTTATTGGCACAGAAAATACCATTGGCCTACAGCAATAATGAAAAAATAAAATCTTTAATCCCTTGTTTGCTATAGAGATCTCTAGCACATTGCGTTGGTGATCTCTCCAGCATCCAAGGGGTTAACTAATAATCTGTAAAGGGGTATAAAACTGGTACAGTGATATTGAGATTGCTCTGGACATGCCCACAATTCAGAATGTGGGTGTGGTCAGAACAGCTGATGAACTACATAAAGAAATGCATACTCTGCCTATAAGGAAATCTGGCCCTGCTAATATGGAGAACAGCAAATGAAGCCATTTTGGTGCTATACAACACAGCCTAATTTTTCACTAAAGGTGCAATGATATGAGCTTAAGAGGTTCAATTTTTGAGCAGACTAACATCACCACAGGGAAAAATTCCTTACATTTGCATTGTTTTAAATGGGTCTTTTAATCCCTTGAATGCTAGAGAGGTCTTCGACACAATGCATTGGTGCCCTCTCTATCATTCAAAGGGTTAAAACCCCCATTAAAATAATTGGGAATTTCTAATTTCTCCCTTATGGTGTTGTGGGTTTGCTCCAAAATTGCACCTTTAGTCTGATCCCATAGGAGCAGACTTATTAAAACGTGATAATTGCCCTTTTATCTGGTGCACACTGTGCGGTTGAGTGGAGAACAATTGAAGCCTGATTAGCCTCACTATGTGCACCTAATCAGATGTCGAATGTACGCTATGCTCTTATTCATGTGCCCACTGTTAACTAGTATATGCCCATAAAGGTGCCAGAGTTCTCTCACAAACGAGACCAATACATCACAGTAACTGTAAAGTGATTTTGGATCAAATTTGTTGTTGTAACTTGCTACATCTGTATTTCAACCTGATGTTGTCCACTCTCTTCAGCTTTTTTACAGCTTAGTGTGCTAGAGGGGAGTACAGCTCATTGCTACAGAAAGAGGTTTGCCATCCTCAGACCACAAAATAGAACTATACCATACATTAACTTGTATTAAGGCCACAGAATACTTACTTTACATGTAAAAAAAGAAAAATAGAATAAACAAATACAGGCACTCAATGCAAAATATTAACAAGCAAAGTCAAATCAGAAATAATCAAAAACTTAAAGGGATAGTAACATTAATATGCAAATACATATTTATTGTATTTATTGATCAGGAGCAAATTCAAATAACGTGTCATCACCAACGTTTCAGTGCATTGTACACCTATCTGGTGCTCACTGGGTTAAAGCGGAACTTTCAGTTCATAATTAGTCGCCATGCATTCATTAAAGGGGAACATTCACTTAAAAAAATAATTTGCGCAAGGGTTGTACGGGAAAAAGTAATGTTAGCGATGTTACTGTTTTTATTTTTAATTGTCCGACAGTCAAGATATGAAGTCTTGTAAACGGGCACTTCCACAATGTGCAGCACCCTGTATGTGCGGCACACCTCCTCAGGACTTCCCACCTCCCTCCCAGCAGCCCCAGGGAGCGTGTTCGCGCTTCCCTTTGGAGCTGCATTTTTCTGGCCTAATGTTAAAGCAAGCTCCATTTACCATGCTACTGTGAGGGAGGTGGGAGGTCCTGAGGAGGCATGCCGCACATACTGGGTGCCTCACATTGCGGAAGTGCCCATTTACAAGACTTAATTTCTCCACTGTTGGGCAACTAAAAATAAAAATAGTAACAGTGCTAACATTACTTTCTCCCATACAACCCTTGCGCAAATTATTTTTTTAAGTGAATGTTCCACTTTAAGCGAATGGTGACTAGCTCTGAAATAGGTGTTTTACCTTGAAAAAATAGCCCAGTGTATAGGAATCGTTCCCGTCTGGGGACTGACGGGCAGGTAAGTGCGGTCCGCATGCCTGCGCTGTCAGTCCCTTCCAGTAACCATATGATGCACTGCAGTGCTACTCAATGGAGATCAGGACACACAGCGCAGGCACGCTGACAAGATGTCTGTGCTGTAGCCTGGTTCCGGTCTCCAAACTGGAACGATTCCTTTACACTGGGCTATTTTTTAAAGGTAAGACATCTATTTTAAAGCTAGTTGCCATGTGTTTAATGAATGCATGGCGACTAAGTATGAACTGAAAGTTCCGCTTTAATGATGTAAAAGAAAGGGGTTCTCCAACATTAAACCTGGCAGTTGTAGAATGTGGTGATGCTTTAGACTGGGGGCCGGGTTAGGAAATTGGTCCGATTAGAGTTGTAGGACAGTGTAAAGCAAAAGGGCCCCCTTGGAATAAGAGCCCATCATCAAAAGCTGGAAATTTGATGATGTGTTTGCCATTAAGATAAACAAAGCTTCACTTACCTTCAGATGCCACTCACAGAATGTCCCTGATCTGGGATTCTTCTGTGCAAAGAAAAATAATGTATTCAGGTAGGTTTGCTGGATGTTTCATCCTCAGAGGTGGATCATCCATTATGGCAACCTAGGCTGCTGCCTAGGGCCCATGGCAATATGAGAGGCCCTGGCTGCAAGTGATGGGTCACAGACAAAGGCCCTGCAGTTGTGCAGCTAACATCTTGTTTCAGATACCCTTTTTGTTAAAAGGGACCGACATCATCCAGTTGCTCCAACTTCCATTAGAGCCACAATGTCAGTACCTGCTAGCAGCACTCTGTGTCAGAAACACCAGATCAAGAGATGAGAGCGCCCAAATTGGCACCTTGCCTATGGTCCAATGGAGCCTTAATCTGTCTCTGCCCATCTTCCTTCCCATTACTATTTTCTCTCACTCTCTCTCCCCACCATTCTCCCTCTCTCGCACCAGCCATTTCTTAGCACCTCCCCTTCTCTCTTCTATGAATTGTCCCTTCTCACTCGCCTTCACACCTGCTTCCCCCCAGTCTTAACACTCAACTCTGCTCTTTCTCACTCCTTCTGGCCCCTCCCATTGACCTCCTCTCACTTCTGCCTCTTGTCTGCCTGTACTCCATCAATCCTTTTTCACATGCCTGGCATTACTGCCTGTTCCCGTTTCCCTCTGTCCCTCAATGATTCATTTCCGAATGATTCAGACACAGAATTATTTCCAGATATTTTGAAATATTCTCTGAAAAGAATCACAGATGATTTGCTCATCATTTTCTGTCAAGTATATCATAATCTGTATTGATAAGGGTACCTTACAATCCTAGCACTAAACATGGAATAATCCACTTAGGGCAATGTAGTAATATCTGACACCGCTAATATATAGTAATAAACAGCTGGCTCTTTTTTTAACTCCTCATAGTCAAGAGCAGACTAGACAGCTTCAGACTCCAGAGCAACTAAGAGTTCAGGATTTTAATTTGATTTAGAACAAATGTAATCATTAAAATGATTGAGCCACTGACTGATCCAGCTATGCTCAACTGGATGCTAGAAGTCTCCAGCACTCAGGGTGTTTTTCAGAGATTGCAGCACCAGGTGTAAAATAATTTTGCTGGGCGGTTTACTGAGGGCGAGGGTTTTAGCAAAAAAAAAAAAAAAAAACATTTAAAATTCAATTGAAATGGATGTACGCTAGTTATATGACAAAGCTTACAATTAAAATGGATCTACATTAGTTATACCTCAGAGCTTACAGTTGAAATGGATCTACACATTGAACCACCCATACTGACTCATGGACTTGCTCCACTGCAATGGAAGCCCTAAAACAATATATGCTAACCTGCAACCTTGTCCCAGTTGCACTAGTAGCCAGAGAAGAACAACTACTGACCCCCATCACTGACCCATTGAGTTCCAGTCTTACCCCACTCCATTGGAAGTCATGGAACCACAGATACTGACTACCAGCCTTGTTCCACTGCACTGGACTCGAAGCCATAGAACCACTACTACTGACCTCCAAACTTGACCCACTGACCCCCAGCCTTGTTCCACTGCACTGGAAATCATAGAACCACACATACTTACCCCAAGCCTTGTCCACTGTACTAGACTGGAAGCCATAAAACCACACACATATTATCCCCCAGCCCTGTCCCAACCACAGTGGTTGCCTGAAAGCCACACATACTGACCCCTGTTCTTGTCCCACAGTAGCCATACCACCCACCTGCTGTACCATCCTCAGCTATCCCAAGATGCTGTTCATTGCCTCCATCACAAGAGATGACAGATGCAAACTACATTAAGCAGCTAGAGTGGGTTTAACTTTATACTGCCACTGGGTTGGCTGGTGAAACATTTGTGCTCCCGTCAGCCGATCCAGATGCAGCTGAGGTTAAGCCCGTTCTAGCTGCTTAACCCTTTGAGTGCCAGAGGGGTACACAACGCATTGCATTGCAATGCATTGCATACCCATCTGGCACTCAAAGGGTTAATGCAGCACTTTTCACTAGGCCATGCCATTCATGTTATGATAAGCTTTTGACCACATCTGGCAGATATAACAGCTAGGCCCAGTCTGGATCTGAATGTCTGGGAAGTTCTCCTTTCAGATACAGCGTTGGGCAGGTGGCGTCATGGGGCACAAGACACACATCCAAAACCGGCCATGCAAACTCTTAACTTCCCCATGAGTGCAAAACCTCTGCAGCGCTGACGGGGAGAAAAACAAGGAAATCCTTATAATCTGGCATTTTAGTGGATTTTTAGGACTAAAGATGCTAACCTCTGTCCTAAGTGCAGCAAAATAAATGTAAGGTTCATCAAAACTCTGAAATTTTTGAACAATCAAATAAAAAGATTGCACGTTAGTATAATATTTTTTTCTCTTTTTGGCACCATGTTAACCCTTTGCGTTCCAGAGCAATGAGCTGCATACACCTCTGGTACTCAAAGGGTTAAGCCCCCAGATAGAAACATTCATGTTTCTATAGTTTGAAAGAGTGTTTTATATCAATTCACATGTAAATGTGTAACTGTTACTGTGTATTGTATTTATGTTGAGGAATAATATTTCACATGCTGTTTTTGCAATATAATGTGTTGGATACCTTTCTGGCACTCCAAGGGTTGAAAATGTTTGACTGTCATGGTATTCCTTTTCATGTAACAACAACCTGGGAGAGATGCACTAAGGCATGATAAAGAGGTGATAATGCAGAGATAACTTCTCCAGTGATATCACTTTGACCATTTCCTATGTTATTCTGTGGAGCTAAAACACTAAGATTTCTTAAGTGGGAGAGATCTTAGTGCATGGACTCCATAGAATAGCACAGGAACTGGAGAAGTGATGTCATTGGAGAAGTCATCTCCGCATTAGCACCTCTTTATCTCTTTATTTAGGTTATCTCTCTGGAATAAAATTAAACTGCCCTAGACTGAGGAACTGAATGTCAATCTACCACAATATACTTAAATTACTGAATTATATTTTTACTTTAAGCAGCATACTACAGTGCAGTCTATAAGTAGTTGGACACTGACACAAATTTTGTTTATTTGCCTCTGTATTCCAGCACATTCTATTTAAAATGAAACAGTGACTAAGAGGATAAAGTTTAGCGTGTCAACATTTACATCCATAAACCATGACATGTGTAGGAATTACAGCCTTTTTTATAAATCATCCCTATATTTTAGGGGGCTAAAAGTATGTAATGGATACCAAGGAATGGACAAGGAGTCAGTATAGTATTTGAAACACCACCTTTATTAACCCATTCGTGTCCGATGACATATCCGGACCGTCACGCTGGTCCTGCACTTAAGGACAAGTGATGGTCCTGGCACGTCAAGAGTTAACTCTCTCATCCCTGCCGTTGTGCGCGATGGGAGAGACGCGGGCTTGCTGTTACTAGGTGCTCAGGTATCGGAGCATCTAGTTTCAGCCAATGCCGGCTTTGTTTATACATGTGGTTCGCTAAAATAACAAATCAAATGTATTAGAATTAGTGTTGAGCGAGCACCCCGATACTCGGGTGCTCGGGTGCTCTGACCGAGCACCGCCGGAGGCTCGAGTGCTCGGCCGAGCACCCGAGCCCCATTGAATTGAATGGGGCGACACGAGCATTACACCAGGCACCCCCTGCTCTGATGAGGGGAAGGGTGCCTGGTCAATGCCCCCCTTCATCTCCGCAATGTCCCCCTTCATCTCCGCAATGTCCCCCTTCATCTCCGCTATGCCCCTCTTCCACAATGTCCCCCTTCATCTCCGCTATGTCCCTCTTCCACAATGTCCCCCTTCATCTCCGCTATGCCCCTCTTCCACAATGTCCCCCTTCATCTCCGCTATGCCCCTCATCCACAATGTCCCCCTTCATCTCCGCTATGCCCCTCTTCCACAATGTCCCCCTTCATCTCCGCTATGCCCCTCTTCCACAATGTCCCCCTTCATCTCCGCTATGCCCCTCTTCCACAATGTCCCCCTTCATCTCCGCTATGCCCCTCTTCCACAATGTCCCCCTTCATCTCCGCTATGCCCCTCTTCCACAATGTCCCCCTTCATCTCCGCTATGCCCCTCTTCCACAATGTCCCCCTTCATCTCCGCTATGCCCCTCTTCCACAATGTCCCCCTTCATCTCCGCTATGCCCCTCTTCCACAATGTCCCCCTTCATCTCCGCTATGCCCCTCATCCACAATGTCCCCCTTCATCTCCGCTATGCCCCTCTTCCACAATGTCCCCCTTCATCTCCGCTATGCCCCTCTTCCACAATGTCCCCCTTCATCTCCGCTATGCCCCTCATCCACAATGTCCCCCTTCATCTCCGCTATGCCCCTCTTCCACAATGTCCCCCTTCATCTCCGCTATGCCCCTCTTCCACAATGTCCCCCTTCATCTCCGCTATGCCCCTCTTCCACAATGTCCCCCTTCATCTCCGCTATGCCCCTCTTCCACAATGTCCCCCTTCATCTCCGCTATGCCCCTCTTCCACAATGTCCCCCTTCATCTCCGCTATGCCCCTCATCCACAATGTCCCCCTTCATCTCCGCTATGCCCCTCTTCCACAATGTCCCCCTTCATCTCCGCTATGCCCCTCTTCCACAATGTCCCCCTTCATCTCCGCAATGTCCCCCTTCATCTCCGCTATGCCCCCTTCATCTCCGCAATGCCCCCTACCTCCAGTCCCTGGTGGTCCAGCGGAGCGTCTTCAGATCTGTGCCTCCTTCGGCACAGATCCCCGCCACCCGAACATGCCGGGCGAGCACATGGCGGTACTCGTACGAGTACCGCCATGTGCCGAGCAGAGCGATGCTCGAGCCGATCCGAGCATCGGCCGAGCATGCTCGCTCAACACTAATTAGAATGCATATGACAGAAGCAGTGTTTTCAAAATACTGCTTATGTCACATCTCTCTGTCTCCCTCCTCCTCAGACACAAATCTGAGGAGAAAAGAGACAGAGAGATCGTTGCTGAAGACATACAGTGTTCCAGCAGTGTTACAGGCTTGCAACTAAGTTAATACAGTGATCAATTGATTCCCCCACCCTTGATCACTCATTTTACTGATCAAGTGCTGCAGATCAGCTTCTGCTGATCTGTGGTATTTTTTTGCCCCCACCATTGAAATCCTTTTTTTTTTTTTTTTTTTTTTTTTAAATAAAAATGTATTTTTGTTTTTAATTTTTTGGTAGTTTAATAGTTTAGTTAGGTAATTTTAGTGGGGCTAGGTAGGTTCAGAGGGTATGTGGGTTAGGGAAAGTTTGGTGTTGCATTTAGGTCAGATTTAGGTTTAGGGAATTAATTGTTTTTTTGTTTTTTTTAAATAAAAATACAATTTATTAAAATATTTTTACTTTTTCTGTAGTTTAGATAGGGCTAGGTAGATTTGCGTGTACGTGGGTTAGGGTAAGATTTAGTATTGAATTTAGGTTTAAAGATTAGGGTTTTGTGAAAAAAAAAAAAATATATATATATATATATATAGTTGTATAGTAGGTTTAGGGTAAGGCTTAGGGTTAGAGTTAGGTACATAAAAAACAAACAAAAAAAAACAGAACAAAAAAATATATACTTTTATTGTAGGAATAGTGACTGTTTGGGTTAAGTTAGGTAGGATTAGGGTTGATGTGGGCTAGAGTAAGGTTTAAGGTAAGGTTTACGGTTAGACTTAGGCACAGGAAAAAAACAACAACCCCCCCCTAAAAAAAACAAAAAATTATATATATATATAGTTTTATTGTAGGAATAGTGACTGGGTTAAGTTAGGTAGGATTAGGGTTGACATAGGTTAGGGTAAGGTTTAGGGTTAGAGTTAGGCACAGAAAAAAAACAAACAACCCCCCCCAAAAAAAAAAAAAAAAAATATATATATATAAATATATATATATAGTATTTACTTAGGAATAGGGATTTCTTGGGGTTAGGTATTCTTTTAGCAATTTAATTTGGTTACTTATAAAGCTTCAGAAGCCACAGATTCTTCCTATGATTTTGACATCTCCCAGTTCACAGCAATAGCTCTAGCGATCATGCTGGGCCATCTATTAAGAAGAGGCGTACTACCCCAAGAGCTGCCCCAGAAGCAGCCTCAAGATATGCCCCAGAAGCAGGCCACAGACATACCCCAAGAGCTGCCCAAAGACATGCTCAAAGACATGCCACAAGACCTGCCCCTCATCCAAAGCCTAGGGAATAGGTGCCACCAGTGGGATTAAGTCCAGAAATACCCAATTTCACAGGCAGCCCAGGAATAAATGTAGATGTGGCCGTTTTTAACCAGGAGCAGTTTTTTTAATTTATATTTGGGGGAAGACATTTTGGGGGAGATTGTAGCACCAACAAATATTTATGCAGCCCAGTATACTGCAGCCAATCCCATACACTATATTTCAAAGGAGCAATCATGGTACCCCACAGATGTTGCTGAATTCAGGAAATTCAGGGCCCTAACTATGGCTATGGGGATAGATAAAAAGCCAAGCATCGGGTCATACTGGAGCAAAAATCCTGTATGTGTTACCATTTTTGGCCAAACAATGAGCAGGAGACACTATGAAGTGCTTTTGCACTTCATGCATTTCAACGATAACACCCATTGCCTCCACAAAGATCACCCCCAGTATGACAGGCTGTATAAAATTTGCCCTCTTATAACTCATTTGCAAAAACATTTTTCAGAAAACTATACCCCCCAAAAACAAATATCTGTTGATGAGTCCTTAATGAAATATAAGAGAAGATAGGGTATTAAGCAATATATCCCCTCCAAGCGCTCTAAGTTTGGTGTAAAATTGTATAAGTTGTGCGAAAGCGCCACAGGATACACCTATGCTTTTGCATTTATGAGGGCAAGGACAGCCAGCTTGATCCTCCTGGTTGCCCTGAATATCTGGGAACCAACAGCAAAATTGTTTGGGATCTCATTTCACCCCTATTAAATAAAGGATACCAGTTATATGTAGATAACTATTACACAATTCCCCTTTTATTTAAATCACTCTTTTATTTTGACACAGTGGCCTGTGGTACTGTTAGGAGAAATTGTAAAGAGATACCCAAACAAAATAATAATCTGCAAGCTACGAAAGGGAACGTCCTTAGCTTTGTGCCAAGAGGAGCTGGTGGCAGTCAAGTTTAGAGACAAAAAGGATGAGTACATGCTGACAACTATGCATGACGAGGAAATTGTGCTAGTCTCTGTCCTTGGCACAGTCCTCAGGAAACCAGTCTGCATCACAGACTACAATAAACACATGGGGGGTGTTGATCTTTGCAAATCAGCTCATGCAGACTTACATCACCATGAGAAAATCTACAGCCTGGTATAAGAAGGTTGCCATTTTCCTGATGCAGACCGCCGTTTATAATTCGTATATAATTTTTAAATTAGCAAACCCCACTCAAAAAATCACTTTTTTGCAGTTCCAAATGCATGTCATTTCCCATTTTTTGTTTGAAGGGGCAACAGCAGTTTCACAGCAGAGACCCAGTTTAGGACACTTTGCATTTAAAATCCCCCCAATCCCCCAAAAGAATAAGCCACAGAAACGCTGCAGGGTGTGCTACGCCAATGGCAATGGACAGAAACCACCATCTACTGTCCTGATTGCTCTACAAAACCTGGGCTCTGCTTTGGTGACTGCTTCAAGCACTATCACCTACATCCAATGTACTAATTCTGTAATTTAATTATTTGGCTATGCTTTCCCCCTGAAATATCCTGCCCCCCCCCCCAAAAAAAAAAAAAACAGACCCTTCCTTAGATCTAACACTATGAAAATATAATGGGAACAACCCTGTTTTTTCCATGTCTGAAAATGGAAACATACATGTTCTCAACTGAACCCAATAAATCCCCCAAACCCTGGCAAACCTATGCATATGGGGAATTGCCATACTCAGAACATTCAGTTGAATTGTAGACAATGAATTTTTATGAATCTCCAAATATCCTATACTTGAAATCCACAGCAACACTGAAATATAGGTGTGAAAATACAAGGTTTTGTTTCTTACTGCAGGTTTTCGGAGGGATTGGTGGTAAAATGACTGAGAAAAAACTGACAGAATGCACCTAGACTAAAACCCAGGGTTATATTTGTTTCTAAAAAATATATTTTAGGGGTAAAATATTAATTGCAACATTGCTAAACACCACAAATAAGACAAAGGCACCAGTTAAGCGAGCTGTAAAAATGCCATGTCTGAAAATGTTCCCAACTGGGCCCATTAGATTCCCCAAACCCTGACAAACCTATGCATATGGGGTATTGCTGTACTCAGAAAAAGCAACTGAACATTAATAAATGCATTTTTGTAATGTTCACCTACCCTGTGCTTGAAACCCACATAAAAATTTAAATCTTATTGTGAAAAACACTGATTTTTTTAATTTAAATAACGTTTTATGAGGGATTCGTGGTAAAATGGCTGTGTAAAAAATTTGAAAACATACATAAGATGAAAGCCTGGGGTGTCTTCTTTCCAAAAATATACACTTTTTTGGGGGAAATTTTAAAGTGGAGCACTGATACACAGCCCCAAATGAGACATGGCACCAGTGACGCAAGCTGTGAAAATTCAAAGTGTGAAACTGGAAAAGCGCATGTTCCAATTTGGGCCCCGTAGCTCCCCCAAACCTTGAGAAACCTATGCATATGGGGTATTTCCGTACTCAGAAGAAGGAGCTGAACACTAAACAATGCATTTGTAAAAATATTTAACTATCCAGTGCTTGAAAATCACATCAACATTGAAACCAAAGTTTGAAAAAAGCTGAATTTTTTACTTACATCAAGTTTTAAGAAAGATTTGTGATAAAACAGCTGCGTAAAATTTTTGAAAAATACATAAAATGAAAGCCTGGGGTGTCTACTTTCCAAAAATATACACTTTTGGGGGGGTTTTTTAAAGTGGAGCACTGATACACAGCCCCAAATGAGACATGGCACCAGTGAAGCAAGCTGTGAAAATTCAAAGTGTGAAACTGGAAAAGCGCATGTTCCAATTTGGGCCACGGAGCTCCCCCAAACCTTGAGAAACCTATGCATATGGGATATTTCAGTACTCAGAAGAAGGAGCTGAACACTAAACAATGCATTTTTAAAAATCTATACCTATCCATTGCTTGAAAATCACATCAAAATTGAAACCTATGTTTGAAAAACGCTGAATTTTTTACTTACATCAAGTTTTAAGAAGGATTTGTGGTAAAATGGATGCGTAAACATTTTTGAAAAATACATAAAATGAAAGCCTGGGGTGTCTACTTTCCAAAAATATACACTTTTGGGGGGGGATTTTAAAGTGGAGCACTGTTACACAGTCCCAAATGAGACATGGCACCAGTGACGCAAGCTGTGAAAACTGGAAACGTGCATGTTCCAATTTGGGCCCCGTAGCTCCCCCAAACCTTGAGAAACCTATGCATATGGGGTATTGCCGTACTCAGAAGAAGGAGCTGAACACTAAACAATGCATTTGTAAAAATCTTCACCTATTCTGTGCTTGATATCAACAGTAATATTGAAATGTAAGTGTGAAAACTGCAAAAAAACTAAATATTACCTTAATTTTGGAACATATTTCTGGAAAAATAGCTGCATAAAAAACTCCCAAATTCTACTGATTATTTACCTTGTGTTCTCTACTTTTAGAAACATATACCTTTGCGTGACGTTTTTGGGTGCTGGCACGATCAACTAAGCTATGATACTCACATGCTAATTGTTGAAAAATTACAGGTTGGAAATAATGATGTCTATCTTGTAATATTTACCTTGTAAATGTGAGAAAGAGGTTGAAATATTAGGCATATAGGGCATTCTCATATTCAGTAGAAGCAAATGATTATTTTTAGGGGTATTTTTTCTTTTAAATTTGCTAATAGTATACAAATCCTGACAGCAAAATGTAAGCAAAATGTTTTTTTTATTTTTTTCCTATTTTTTCTATTTTAATCAAATTAAACAATGAGGTATTGATATATTTGTGGTATCAAAAGAAAGCCCTATTTGTGCTTAAAAAAACAGTATATAATTTGTGTGGGTGTATTAAAGGAATTAAGGAGAAAATATGGTTGAACAAAGATATAGTCAAAAAAGTCAAAATTGCTCCAGTGCTTAAGTGAAATCCACCTCAGATTTGCTGTTCCTTAAGGGGTTAAATGAGAAGCAAATAATCAAGGAGTAATCACAAGCGATATTTTCACAAAGTGTAGATAACCTGACTGGAAGCATGCAGCTCCTACCAGGAATAGGAGACTGCTCCTGAAAGGACTCAATAGCAGGAAACAGTGCAATAGCACTAGAACTGTGGCTAGGACCCAGCCTAGTCTCTAACGGGAACAGGTCGCAACTGATGGGGTATTGCCCAAATGCCAGGGATAAGACCCAGCCAGGTTCCTGAACTGGAAAAGCTCACAACAGGAGTAATATCAGTCTGACTTAGGCCTACAGTCAGTCCCAGAGCGGGTATTGGTCCAAGGCCACAAGTAACTCAATAAGTAATCAGACACACCAGGAATCAGTATCAGAGAGGGTAGTCAGTCAGAGCCGATGGTCAAAACCAAGCAGGTAGTCAGACAAGCCAAGCGTCAGTACCAGAGCGGGTAGTCAGCCAGAGCCTGTGGTCAAAACCAAGAGGGTAGTCAGACAAGACACAACAACTGGACACTGGGAGTAACGGATGGACAAGCCAAGGATCAAACACGGAGAACAAGCTACACAGACTGCACTGGAACACCACGTAAGGGCAACTAAGGTAGTGTCCAGGCAGTTACCCTCCTACAACGCAGGAGGTAGAGCAAAGAAAGACCCTGTGGCTTTAAGAGCGGAGCACAACGTCACTAGAGGGACTCCCCGTGACGTGCTCCTGCACTGATGCCGACTGGTTGCGGAAGACCAGACTGAAGACGCGGCATGAAGCTGTGAGGAGAGCTGTCGGCTGAGGGAACTGGCTGCCCTAGATGCACTGAAGCGTCCGGTTCTCCTCTGCAAAGGTAAGCGCATTACAATTACAAAGCAACTGGATACATAATCTTAAACAAAGTCAACATATATAATACTTTGTTGCAAATCATTTACATTTGATAACTGCCTTAAGTCTGTAAACCCATAAACATCACCAAACTCTGGGAATCTGTCCTGGTGATGTTTTACCAGGCCTAGACTGCACCAATAATCAGTTCATATTTGTTTTGGAGCATTTTACCCTCAAGTCTTGTCTTCAGCAAGAGAAGACCATGCTTGATTGGATTCAGGTCCGTTGACTGACTTGACCAGTCAAGAACATTCCACTGTTTAGTCTTGAAATGTTTGGCCCATAAAATAACACAGAAAATAATAAATATTTGTAATATATGCTTCTACTTGCTCATTAAACTATGGGCATGTATAATAAAACCATTTGTCCATTGAGAAATCAAGGAATTGTAACAAAATAAATATGATTTACCCCTGATTATTTAGCCATTTCCCATATATGTGTAGGTAAGTAGGCTCATACATAAATCATGAATTATAACTGAAAAATGATGTGTCAAGTTCACTTTAATCTTAGCAATGTTTTATTTTTGCATACTAATGTAGCCCTAATTCTAGCTTAAATACCATGTGCAACAATTTAAAAGTCTCCAATACAGAAAAAAATAAACCGTTTTTACAAATAATGTGAATAGCAGAATATATACCAAGATAAAGCAAAAAAAACTTTGTCAAACACCTTACAGTTCAAATTTATTCCACTTTTGTGAACAAAATGTACTTTTCATTCTATAAAAAGGAAAGCAAAAAAAGCAGTAAAACCATGCAATTTAGTAAAATACTAAAATTAAATCAAATTCTGTGAGTAATTTGTAATTTATCCAGCATGTGGTATAGAAAACATTATATGATTTACTAACAGGATGTTTATTGTGAGTCTTTTAAAGAAACTGTAACAGTTAGTAGGAAAAAATATAGATATATAATCCTTTTTGAAATGCCACACTCAAAGGACTCAGGTGCAGATTTCTAATATTGACATTTTGGCCTTGTCTTGGGCCTTTATAGTGATATATATATCTTGATAAAGGCCCATTGCTAGGCCAAAATGTTGATATAAGAAATCTGCACGATTCATCTATGAAAAGTACTGTGAGTGTGGTTTTTCAACAAGAATTATATGTATTCTTTATTGTACCACTGACACCCAGGCCATTGACTTAATTGAAATATGACTGCACAGATTTTGGTACAAATAGATAGATAGATAGATAGATAGATAGATAGATAGATAGATAGATAGATAGATAGATAGATTATAGCAAAATAGGGGGAAATGGAAGCACGATCACAAAAAAAATTAAAAGCCTATATGCAAAATCACAGGTAGAATGTACAAAACAAAGAAAAACCACCACCACACAGAGGTACCAAACAGCATTGAAGATCTCAACTGCAGGGGATGACTTTACCCCTGTGAATGATGTACAAAATAGCAAACTTTAATGGCTGTACCCCATAATGTTTAAAGATGAAAAGAAAAGCATAAACAATGCCCAAGTTATATGATAATGCCATAATTGCTGGTCAGTAAGGATACATAGTGTCACTCACAAAATGATGATATAACAGTATAAAGATTAACCATGATAACCCCGGCACTGACCATGTTTAATAAATACATCTAAAATGACTATGAGGTCCAAAGAGCATGATAAGCTCTATATGAAAACAATGATTCGTAAAAAGATCACAAATATACGTCGAGTAAAATAATGCTGATAGCTAAATACATAGATGCCTGTGGATGACCTACAGAGGTGCTGTGAAACAAACATCTCCAGTAGGGATAGGCAAAAATTTAAATAGGTGTGTAATGGCACTTCCCGCTTGGCAAATAATTTCCAGCGAAAAGTGCTGTTTTCCCACTTTTTTCACCTCATTCCATTGAAATCAATAGGAACATTGAATTTACACACATCACATAGCAAATATTATTTTATGTGGAGAAAGAATCAGTTGAACAGGGAATGTATCACGGTGCCAGTGATTCTATGTCGACATTCTTACTTCCGGGTTTGTGCCTGGCTGCCTCTTATTGGTGCTAGCTGGCTAGCCCCTCCCAGGGCTAGCCTTTATATACGCCCTCCTGTCATTAGGCCGGTGCCCTTTCGTGGTGTTCCTGACCTTACATTATTCTGTGCTCCTGTTTCGTGTTTGATCTGGTTTTCGTCTGACCTTGTTCCAGTGCTGCTCCTGTGTACCGATTCTGGCTGTGGCTGACGACCGTTCTCTGTGTACCAATCCTGGCTTTGGCTGACTACCGCTCTCTGTGTACCGATCCAGGCTTTGGCTGACTACCGCTCCTGTGTACCGATTCAGGCTTTGGCTGACTACTGCTCTCTGTGTACCGATCCAGGCTTTGGCTGACTACCACTCCTGTGTACCGATTCAGGCTTTGGCTGACGACCACTCTCTGTGTACTGATCCAGGCTTTGGCTGACTACCGCTCTTTGTGTACCGATTCTGGCTGTGGCTGACTACCGCTCTCTGATACTGATCCAGGCATTGTCTGACTTATGCTATTTGTGATGCCCTCGCTATTTGTCAGATTTGTTGCCTCCGGTTGCGCTACGCCTGTGTATCAGTGTGGTCTCTGCTACGTACATTCAGTCTGCACTGTCCGGTCACTAAGAGGTTACCGTTGCCTATCCATTATAGGCCCAGCCTGTGATTCTCTGTGGCCTCCGTTACGTACACCCAGTCAGTGCTATCCAGTCACTAAGAGGTTACCGTTGCCTATCCAGTATACGACCCAGCCTGTGATTCTCTGTGGCCTCCGTTATGTACACCCAGTCAGTGCTATCCAGTCACTAGCAGTTACGTTGCCAGCCTATTACTTCCTATCAGCCGGTGACTTGGTAGAGCCGCCCAAGTCCTTGTTGCACCAGAATTCAGGCTGCCTTACCCGGTATTCGGTAAGGCCGGTAGAGCCTCCCAAGTCCTTGTTGCACCAGATTTCATGCTGCCTTACCTGGTATTCAGTAAGGCCAGTAGAGCCTCCTCAGTTCCTTGTTGCACCAGATACAGGCTGCCTTACCCGGTATTCGGTAAGGCCGGTAGAGCCTCCCAAGTCCTTGTTGCATTTGCTTTCAGGCTGCCTTACCCAGTATTCGGTAAGGCCAGTAAAGCCTCCTGTATTGTACTGCTATTTGTATGCCCTGTCCTGTGTCAAACTTGCTTACTGCTGTTGTAAAGTTTGGACCCGTGAGGGGCCTTGTTGCACTTTATATTGTCTAATAAAGCTTTTTAACCTACCCAATTGTCTGAGTGTTCAATAAAACCGTGACAGAATGTTGCTATTTTTAATGGGGATTATCCAGTGAAAAAGAGAACATGTCTATGTCGATAGCCCTCTTATAAAATGTCACAAGACTTTCAGTAAGCAGGTACAAGCAAAAATAAGGTAATCAGAGCAAGTGAAGAAATAAGATATATAAATTCTAAGGAAACAAAACCCTTTTACAACTTTCTAATTATTTTATTTAGAGTTGCACAAGGTTTCAAGTTACAAATGAAATTGTCCATTATAGTCTCTCCTTAACCCTTTGAGTGACAAAGGAGTGGCCAACCTGTTGTGAAGTAATGCATTGGACACCCCCTCTGGCACTCAAAGGGTTAGCCCATTGGATGCTAGAGATGTATACAGTTATTTAATACACTTTAACCCCTTAACGACCAGGGAATCCGGACACGGACGCGACTAAAAGACCACGGAGCAATTTTTTTTTATTGCTCTGTTGCGTTCCGGACTCCCCGAATGGCGTGCAGCCGCGGGGGGAGCCCGGAATTCGATGACGGTCATAGTACGTCATCGGTCGTTAAGTCAAATTGACCCTTGACGTACTATGACCGTCAAGGGTCGTTAAGGGATTAAAAGAGCTGCCCTGGAAATGCCTCCGAGATGTTCTGCAAAGTCTGTTCTCATATAAGCAAATCTAGTAAAACATGACATTGTTTTGCAATGTGTTACGTACCCCTCTGGGACTCAAAGGGTTAATATCCATGGACATTTCAGAAATAGAATAATTGCTTTTAATGTGTGCCGTGTTGTTTCATGGATCAGTAAGTAGCTACTTTCTATTTGCACCTGAAGTTATTTTATAATACAAAGAGTATATGCAATTCTGGAGCACATCAAATGAACCATAGGGGAGATATGAAAGTTTCCCCTGATTTAATTGAGGCTTTTAAGCCATTGTATGGAAGAAAGGTCATCATTGCATTTCTTTGCAGGGCATTGGGGACCTCTAAAATTAAAGGGTTTAAAAGCTCCATTTAAATCAATATTGTATTGTAATATTTATTTGTCCCCTGTGATGCATTTGGTATGCTTCAGAATTGCACCACTTTATTTTTTTAAATATGGCCCTTAAGTCCTTTCTAGAAAGGCTGCAGACAATGCTAAGTAGTTCAGTACAACAACATAGATTTTTACTCCACCAGGGAGATGGATTAAGTATGTAGTTTGAAAGCAGAGAGATAGGAAAGACAACATGATGCCATTCATTGGAGCTACATGGTTGAATTTACAACTCCTCCAATCTCACCAGGTCCTTCATCAGGATATGTATGCACATTGTAAGTCAACTCTACTGTCATGTAAATGAATCCAGAGGATTTCCTAAACATTCATTGCATTTTTTCCTTATTTAAATTCCAATGGTTACATGCTGACCCATCTCCTGCAGCTAAAATGAACAGGGTGTAGTCTTAGTTTGGCAGTTCAGCTGATTCTTGAATATGCAAGTAAAATAAAGTTCTCAATGGGAGTCTAGGCTTACTACCTCATCTCTTTAATATTGGACATTTTATGAAAGATGCATACTACAGGGCTGCATACAGACCAATTCAGACAATGTTTTTTTATACCAACAGTCATTCTTACTACCTCCAGCTGTTGTTGGGCACAAATTCCCATAACCAACTAAGGATGCAGCCCAACAATAGCTTGAGAGTGCTTCAATAATTCATATGGAGCCCTGCAGTATGGCTCTTTCATATGTGATCAGTTTTAAAATGTCACTGCAAGATAAGTTTAGATAATTTGCAATACTGCCTATATGTTGTGCTAGCTATTTGTGTGCAATGTAAATATATATATATATATATATATATATATATTTTATAAATTAATCTTTATTTGTTGGTAGCACAGTGAAGTGCTTTATGGCAATGTTTCTCAACTCCTGTCCTCAGGACCCACTAACAGGCCAGGATTTGATGATTTCCTTGTTAGAGCACAGGTGAGTTAATCAATGTGAATGAGCCTCTGATCACCACACCTGTGCTCTAGCAGAGAAATCCCTAAGTCCTGGCCTGTTAGTGGGTCCTGAGGACAGAAGTTAAGAAACACTGCTTTATGGTAATCATTTTATGTTCTGGAGCAATATCATCACTGGTTATATCACTAATCTAAATTAGACAATTTTAATAGTACAGTGAGATATAAGGCTGGCCTCTAACATATCTCATTAACATACTGTCCAGGTAATCAACATAACATGCTATACCGTGCCACCTGAACATAATGTTTAATTTCTCAAAAACAATTTATTTTACAGAAAATGTCAAGTGAAACGAAAAAGCTGATTTTGATTTTCATTAAAACAAACTAAACTTGTCTTCGAGTGACAGGTCAACTTTATTTTTATATCACCACTTTTATTACTAGTTGTGTTGCAGTGAGTATGGCACACTCTGTAGAAAATATTTTAAAGCAGCAGAATTTTTTTATGTGGGAACTATATAGTATGATTTAGTTTATGTTCAGTAAATCAAGGGAGATTTTTTTATTCAAAGTTATTATAGTTCATAATTTATGTTTTTAAAGTGCAGTTTCATATTGTGTTCGCTAGGTGGTGCTTTGTCTGCCACTTGTTATGGGGAGCTATAGTCTATGACCCAAGCTCTCCCATAGAATGCATTATGAAATGAAAATTGCCTTTAAGACACTAGTGCTATTAAAAAAATAATCTGAGCTGTGATGATTTTGAATGCTGATACTGCATTTCCCATCAGTGGGAGAACCCTTGTTTTACTCAACAGTAGGAATTTCAGGGTAATAGAAAATATATTTCTCCTTTCTGCAGAAGTTCCCACTGGAAAAAAAATGCTGGTGAAAATCTGAATCTATATGAACTATCATCGGCTGATGTCTGCACAAATGATCACCACCAAGAAATTCTGACAGATGGCAGATCAGGCTATTTTCTGACTACTTCTTCCCACACGGAACCTTTTTGTCCATTCCTACCAATGACATGCATTAAAGAGAATGCAATCTCTTTTTTCCTACTGATTGTCCTAAAGAATTTGCAGATCATGTTAGGTTCTGCATACGATACTGCTCTAAAAAAATAAAGATGAGCAAATAATTTTGTTTAGTTTTTTTTTTTGTACAATCGTACTTTTTAGGGAATCTTGAAAAGCTTAAAATATTTTGTAAACCAGGAGTTTTATTAGCGTTGCTGGATTTTAACCCTTTGAGTGCCAGAAGGGTAGGTTGCTCTGCAATGTGTTGCATACCCCTCTGGCACACAAAGTGTTAACCAGCAGGGTCACAGAAAAAGGGATCACATGATGCCAGAAATAACTAATATGGGAGGTTTATGTAGCATCTGTGTCAGCTGGAGTCAGTTCCTGTATGGATAGCCAAGTTTGTGCGGCGTGCTTACTAGCTGGGTCACAGTCTTATTGACCTGGACGTCTATGAAAGATGTCTCTCTCTTCTTTTCCTCTTCTTTTATTTTCTTCTTTTCTTTCTTTTTCTTTCTTTCTTTCTTTCTTTCTTTCTTTCTTTCTTTCTTTCTTTCTTTCTTTCTTTCTTCCCCCAGTGAACAAAGCTTTCCCATTAAATTTTTATTAAAAAAGAGAATAGGAGATTTCTGCTCTACTGCTTTGATGAATATAGTCTTCGGATTTAGCCACACTGCTAATTCCATGACTTATTAAATACCCCAAATGTGACCCTGAATTCCAGAGGTGAGTGAAATACATTGCTGTACAGTGAAAAGTGATCATTAGTGCTGGGAGGTTTTGCACTAAAGGGATATACTGTAAAGGTATGTTTATTGTGAAACAGACTCTCCAGTGACATAAATTCTCCAATTTCTTTGTTATTCTACATTAATTTGTAGTAATTTTATTAGCCCATTCATAGTAATGCAAATGATCACCTTGGTATTTGGTGATATCTCTTTTATTTGGATATCCAGTTCATGTTTTAAAGGGATAGTAATACTTTGTTTTAACTTTATTTTATTTTGTAGGCATTAAAAAAACATGAAGAATGATATAAGTCTTATCTCTCAAACCTTTATGGTTTAAGAGATATTCACAAACAAAGTATCCCCCCCCCCCCGTTCAACCAGAGCAGAAGGGAGGTGCCCAGGTAGACTGCAGAGAGGGACAATCTTCAATTAAGATAAGGGAAAAAGCTGAAAAACTTGTCAAGAGGGGGAAGGGCTTTCATTGTTTTCATACAAAGAAAATTGTCCCCTTCTGTTATCTGTCTGGTCATACAACCAGATTCACATCTGAGAAGAGATGGCTTACAATAGGTAAAAGGGGCGGGGAGGGGAAACTTTGCTTATGAATATCTCATAAACCATAAAGGATTGAGAGATAAGACTTATATCATTCTTCATGTTTTTTTAATGCCTACAAAATAAAATAAAGTTAAAACGAAGTATTACTATCCCTTTAAGACATGATTTCAAGAAAGCCTCATCCATTTCTAAGGTTCTCATATATTTCACGTATTTTCTGTCCAGTCTGTTTTACAAGTTGGAGAAATACTAGTACACACATTTTAGAGACTAACATGGGGATTAGATAATTTATTTCTAACATGGGGATTAGATAATTTATTTCATTGGAGGGTTTATCTCACTTTTATCTCACCTCAGTGCACCATCCCTGTAAATCAAGACCAAAGATAGACTAGTGGATTTTACAGACTATACCTGGCCATAATCTAATAGCTGGCTTTATTGTCCAGGGCTGATAAGAAAATGCAGAAGCTGACATATTAAAAAGAAATGGAGCAAACCAAATGCACAGTAGGGACAAATAAACAGTCCCAAAGATATCACTGATTTAAGAAGGATTTTAACTGTTCAAATGCTAGAGAGGGCTTTGACCCATTTCAAAATAATGTCTGGGAGACCTCTCTATTATTTAAGGGTTTCAAAGCCCATTATCAATTTACATTTTTACTTGTTTGTCCCCGTGGTTCTGGTAGTTCACCTCAAAATTGCTCCAGTTTCATAGGATATCAGAGTTTTGAGTATATTTATAAAGGAAACAAAATGTGTTCATTTCAGTTATTTATTGTTAGCAAATTTGAGTACATGCAGTACTTCTCATCTCGATTAACAAGACAGTATTGATAATGACCAGTTAAAGACTTTGGCCATGTGATGATTGTGATATCTTTTGTCCAGAACTAGCTGAAATGTGGCAAATTACCTGCCACTGCTCCACACACATATACCTTATTTTTTAGCAGTGTGTCACTGGATAGGAAAGATATGCACAAAAATAATAACAATAAGAAGAAATGCTGAAATATATCGCTTTTCATTACAACCTGTATGAAACTCAAATAAACATCTACTTACATAGTACTCAAGTAGAGATTATTTCCTTATATAATCTATTCATGCATCTCCCCTTAACGATTGGCCACGCAGGCACGTGGCGGTCACTAAAGGACCACGGAGCATTTTTTTTTTTTTTTTTTTGACAATCCAATTCAGGGCTCCCCGAATGGTGTGCAGCCGCGCGGGGAGCCCTGAAACCCATGACGGTCGTACTACATCATGGGTCATTCAGGCACTTTTTACCAATGACATACCATGACCGTCAAAGGTCGTTAAGGGGTTAATTTTTTATGAATTGTAATTAAATAATTATAAGGTATAGCACTAAAATCATTAGTCAGTGTAAAATAAGGTGTAGTCTATCATTGCATCATTGTTTTTATTTTGCAGAACTTCAGAATTTGGCTTTTATTTGAAAGACTATGTTGAGGTTCCATTTGATATTCAGAAATGCAACACTGATGCAGATGGGAGAGAATAACACAAGTATGTTATCTCAAGTCAGCAATAAATGCCTTATTAGTCTTGTTGAACCTATTTTACTGCAGCTGATGTTGGACTACAATTCCTGTCAGCAGAAGGCTGAGGATGATGGGAGTGAAAAGTAAAAGGTTCTTTATTTGTTACTGTATATTTTGAGCTTTACTGAGTAAAGTAGTGTAATGCTTGAAACAAACTCTGCTCTTCCACTTCAAGAGGACTTTATTTAAAGGGATAGTAATACTTTGTTTTATCTTTATTTTATTTTGTAGGCATTAAAAAAACATGAAGAACGATATAAGTCTTATCTCTCAAACCTTTATGGTTTAAGAGATATTCACAAGCAAAGTATCACCCCCCGTTCAGACAGATCAGAAGGGAGGTGCCCAGGTAGACTGCAGAGAGGGACAATCTTCAATTAAGAAGAGGGAAAAAGCTGAAAAACTTGTCAAGGGGGGAAGGGCTTTCATTGTTTTCATTGTAAGAAGAATGTCCCCTTCTGTTATCTGTCTGGTCATACAACCAGATTCACATCTGAGAAGAGATGGCTTACACTAGGTAAAAGGGGCAGAGAGGGGAACTTTGCTTGTGAATAGCTCTTAAACCATAAAGGTTTGAGAGATAAGACTTATATCATTCTTCATGTTTTTTTAATGCCTACAAAATAAAATAAAGTTAAAACGAAGTATTACTATCCCTTTAAGGTAATGATGATCTATCATCTGCTAAGAGAATGAAAAATAAAAACAACAATATGCTGTTTTATGGCAGAGGTTTAACCAAAATCCTCATTGCCCTGCAGAATTGAGGCATCTCTAGGGGAAAAAAAACAAGATATTTTATTAAGAAAATCAGAAATGTTTCAAGAACGAGTTTGATATGTGATGTTAGATGCTATTCTGGAGAAGGACACTGAACAAACCTGCCTTTGGAAGACAAGATGGATGACAGTCAAAGCGGTGGCAGGAGCCGTGATTTCAGGAGATGCACAAACGTGTCAGCATTTACTCTGTTATTTTGTATCAATGTGCCTATGACTAGCGGTGTGCAAAATGTCCAAAATTATTTTCTTGGTACAGTTCAGAGGACCCAGAAAAAATGCTGCATTATTTTGTCATCTTTGTGTTCTTTTTCACAGCAGTTCATGTCAGAAAAAACTCTAAAATTAATGGGATTTGGGTTTAGACAGACAATGCTTGATATATCTTCAGTTTTGTGTGAGCACAATTATATGAGTACATTCTTATCCCAGAGAGCATTGTATCATTATATTTTAACTTCTGTTGGTTCCCATATTTATAGTTAAGATCTTCGGACAATCTCAGCAGATGTTACATGTTCATGTTAAAAACATTTTACATTTGACTCATTTATATAGTAATTTGAATGTATTGTACAGAGCATGACAAATAGACTATTTTTGTAAAACAAGAAAGGAAACATACCAATATAACTGCTATCTAAAAGTGCATAAAAAACTCAACTTATTGTACCAATGGAATAATGACCACTTAGTTGGAAAAGGGAGAACCTAACAATGAAAAATGAACCTAACAATGAAAGAGACATCTCTGGCCAAGGAATTACTTCAAAGTAGACAGCAGAAGATCATACAATTATAGTCATGTCTACTACAACAAAATGGCCACTGTAAATGACAAGTTCAAATTAGAAAATGTATAGTCAGAAATACCGCCTTTGTATTTATGCAGTTATAATTATATGTTCATCATTTGAATGGATGGGTGGAAGAAGACAGAGAGAGGAGGAGGAGGATAAGTGAGAGTATGTGAAAAAAAGAAGATTGAGAGAAGAAAAAGGGACAGGTTGATGATAGATGTGAGGAGGATGAGGGGTAAAGAGGAAAGAGAAAGAAAGAAAGAAAGAAAGAAAGAAAGAAAGAAAGAAAGAAAGAAAGAAAGAAATATGGTAAAGTGGATAGGAGAAACAATCTGGGGAGGGGGGACAAGAAAGGTTTTCATGAACAGGTAAGTAGACCATTAAAAAGACACATATAAACAAAGACATCAGTGTTATACTGAACAATTCACTTAGGTCATCCACAATATTCACACAGAACTTACAATGTGGTTCTCCAGCAATGTTACTTCTTCCATGAACCCACATGTGAACATGATAAATGAGGTAGCGGATGCAATGCCTTGCTGTCATCATTCCTATCCATTGGCAAACCCCTCATTATAATGACATACTCATGATCAATACAGAGAACAAAGTATTGAACAGTTAATTAAATTCAAAGTATATAATGATTTAGTGTTGGCCAAATTTAAAGGGCACTTCTACCTTCTAATTGTGCTTGACCTTTCTCTTTGGCTTATGAGCCTTATGATCACCAACTCCTCTGTGAATATATATCCTTTGGCACACACATCATGGCTCTCTTCTGGTTCAGACAGGGCCGGATTTACATCGCAGGAGCCTGTAGGCACAGAAATCTGAAGCGCCCCCTGTGCAGTAGCTTGATGCACCGCACATTCATCAGTCATTATGTCACATATATACTGAACTGCACCACTATCATACATACAATAAAAATGGTTCTGTATATTATATACTAGTACTGACCTGTGAACGCTGCGTGGGTCTTTTAAACAACTCAGCAGCAGCATTACGAACAGCAGTAGCAACTCAGGACTCAGAACGACATTTGACAGTGGCCAGTGGCTAACATGACCTGTTGGCATTAGGCCAGTAGGGCATTTTTATTTTCTTCTCAGGGCTTGTGTTTTGGGAAAAAAAAAAAAATATATATATATAAATAAAAACTAGTCCTACAAAATATAAACAATGTTTGGGGGTTTGTTTCTAACAAGCCTAAGTCCTACAAATCAATGTTTCCTTAGGGCTTGTGCCAAACAAACTTAAGTCCTACAAATCAATGTTTCTTCAGGGCTTGGGCCTCTAATAAGTCTAAGTCTTACAAAGGCCTCTAACAACAAATCAAACAAATCATGCTCTACAAAATACTCTATCAAGTCAATTATCAGTCCACCCCAGTGGCAGGTTATGTCAGGGGGTTCCTGTCGCTGTCACTTTAAATACAAATGTTCAAATGATTCTTTCCCCACACCCCACCAACACTGGCACCCCCATGCCCCTTTTATACAATGCCTTTGGGAAATAAAATATTATTTGTAATGTGTTGTGTGTAACTTCTATGTTCCCATTGATTTCAATGGGTAAAAAAGCAAAAAAAAGCGGAAGATCGGCACTTTTCGCAGGAAATGTTTCGCCAAGCGAATAGCGCCATTTTTTGCCGATTTCAGTTTGAGGCGGAAAGTTTTGCCCATCCCTAGTGAAGACTAATAGGATGCATGGTATAAGAAAATATTTACAGACTATCCAGTTCATAAAATATGTATGGCTCATTGCAAAGAAGGTCAGTTATTTGAGGAATACCCAGTTGAAGTCAGTCACCCAGCACCACTACTACATGTCATTGTTGTTTTCAGTTGTCAGTCCACCAGCCAACATTTTAATGGATTTTTAATCCACGGTATGTCCACAAAAGAGAATAAAATTTTATTTTTCAGTGAAAATTCCTGTAAAAAAGAAAACTTAACTTTTTACCCATCCTTACTCTTTAGTTCTATCACCCTCTTCTGGTTCCAGCTGTGCAACAGTACTAACTTTACTCTTCCTTTTCACTGTGTATTGCTTACGTGTCCTCTCTAAGTTGTAAGGTCTCATGAGCAGGCCCTCGCTACCATGCAATGTGAAGTTATGGAGAGTTTCATTTGTTCCTTAAGGAGTAGCTGCTTTGCCTCAATATTAATCAACCTTTGCATGCCCCTTTGTTCTAACACAAATTGTTTCATATCCATTTACCAGACTATGGATGTGATTTAGAAGAAAAAGTTCCAACAGTTATGCATTTTACTTAATTAAAAAACAGAAAGATTTAGGTCACATCTCAATAAGGAACAATCTCTGCTATAGCTCATACCTGAGGGAGATGTACTAAGGCTGTATTGTAAGATGTTGCTTACATTGTGTGGTGCCATATAAATAAATATATACATACATAAGGTGTGATAAAGAGGTGAAACGATGAAGATGATTTATGATCTATGGAGCCTATGCAACATGTATTTCTCCAGCTTTGTAAATCTTAGTGCATAGCGTCCACAGAATAACATAGGAAATGGAGATGTGATAACTGGAGAAGTCATCTCCACTTTATCATCTCTTTATCACGCCTATGAGCATAACCTCCCTGGAATGGAGAACTGATTAGTCTCAAAAATATATTTTTTACTTAAATGTGCCATAACTTTTTGGCTGGATGATAGAGTCTTTTCACAAAAAAAAAAAAACAAGAGCAAACTAACTGCACCACCGGGGAGGTATAATACTTCCTATTGATTAAAGGGGTGTTTTAACCCCTTGAATGTTAAATAGGCCTACATTGT
Source organism: Rhinophrynus dorsalis (assembly GCA_037306005.1). Taxonomy (NCBI): domain Eukaryota; kingdom Metazoa; phylum Chordata; class Amphibia; order Anura; family Rhinophrynidae; genus Rhinophrynus; species Rhinophrynus dorsalis. The sequence goes on along the minus strand of CM074720.1, from coordinate 385,493,147 downwards.
ATTTAATTGCAATTTGTTTGAGACCGCTCTAGTATTCAAGGGGTTAAAGCCCCATTTGAAGCAAAGAAAGTTCAGAATAATTGGTATATTTTCCTTTTGTTGTAGATGGTTCACCCCAGAATTGCTCCTCCTTTTTTGTGAGCAAGGCATTAACAATATGTACCCCTCTGGCACTAAAAGGGTTACGCTTTAGATCAAAAAAATAATGAGACCAATGCATTGAGAAGAATGGAGCAGTTTTGGTGCAAACCATCAGCAACGTTCCTATTGATTTTAATGTGGGTTTTAACCCCTTGAATACTAGAAAGGTCTACAACATATTGCAAAGTTCCTGGGAATTTGTTTTTGGGTTACTCCAAAACTGCTCCAGTGTCTTAGTACATCAGCCTCCATGATTTACAGCATTCTCTCTGTCTGCATTTACTTTGTGTATCTGGTGGTGGTGCCATCTGCTGGGCAGTACAGTGTATAACATAATATATTTGTTTTATGTGTAATTGTTTATCAAAGTAAAACCATAATGCCAGAATTTTCACAATGAGCAATATGCGTACAATCCTCCCTACTGGCAATTTAGAATGCAGTTTTGGAATCCTGGGATATACCATCATTTTTTTTAATAATCAAACATTTTTTCAAGTCATAACAGAGGGCAGAAAGGTTTACATGATCAATTCTGAACACCAACCTAAATTCCCTTTTATTTAAATGTGGCTTTTAACCCCTTGAATGCTAGCGAGGTCTCCAATGCATTGCTTAGCAATGCACTGGAGACCTTTCCAGCATTCAAGTGGTTAAAAAGGGTCCTTTTAACTCAATGGGAAGCTACAGCATAACCACAGGGGCTCTAGAGGATGCTGTTGTGCTGGGGCCCAAGATCCAGGGAAGCTCCAATGACTAGTTACACCACTGATGGGAAGTTGTATTTGTCCCCTGTGATCCAGTTGGTTTTCTCAAGAATTGTTCCTCTTTTCTTTTGCTCTTAAGCCCCTTAGGTGGATTATACCTGGGAAAAGAAAACTGAATGTGTAATAATAACTTTGAGGACATGCAAACAGCAGGTACCAACCTGCAACAGATCAACAGGTGTAGCGAGAGGGAGATGAAAGCATTTAATCAGGTATGGCGGAATACAGGTAACATGCACAATCGCTATTTCCAGTGTGAAATAGCTAATAGGTTTGCACATGCTTTTGATGAATTGCTCATGAAAAATCAAGATTGGTGAACAGCTGCGCATATTTTTTTGTGTGAGTGGTCAAAATTAACAAATCTGTCTGAGTGGAATAGCGAATGCGCAGAGGGGTAACTAGAACCCTCCGGGCCCTGGTGCAAGAAGTGCCATGGGCTCCTCCACCTCCCGACCACATTGGCCCCCGGGCCCTCCACAATGCCCCCATCTCCTACCTCTCAATCCCTGGTGGTCCAGTGGAGTGGCAGGAGAGACGGGCTGGCTCGTTGTGCTCCTGCAAGAGCCTCTTCTGTAATGCAGAGCTCTGGGAGATGATGTCATCTCCCAGCGCTCTGCATTACTAGGAAGCCGGAGGGAGATTGCGGGTGCCAGGCGGAGGGGTCGCAGGGGGCAGCCGGGTCCCTGGAGTGACGACCCCTATAGTTACGCCACCACGAATGCACCTAATGCAGGAAATGCTTTTGCAAATGATTTTAATACGTCTGTGAAGTGTTGTTGTGAAAGCAAATTTTTTATGCGCAAGTCAAGAAACGTTCGGTATACAGATTCCTGCATTAGAACATGCGCAATATCTATCTGCACACGAAAAACACCTTCAACGCATGCACTCGTTTCTTGCATTTTGCCAGTAGTGCTTTCATTACCTGTTCATTTTAACCTTTTGAGTGCCAGAGAGCTATCCAAGGCATTGCAAAGCACTCAGTGGGTAAATACTTTCTTATAACATTTTCAGAACTATATCTTGTGACGTCTGCATATTATCTTAGAAGACAGAGAAAGGGTTATTCAATAACCTAAAATGGGTGCATTTCTGGAGAAAACCATATGTACCAGAGAGAACAAATAAGCATTCCCCATAAAACAAATTGATTTAAATGCTGTTTTAACCCCTTGAATGCTAGAAAGATCTCCACTGCATTGAGATGCAATGCTCTGGAGACCTCTCTAACATTCAAGTGTTTAAAAGTCACAATTAACCCCGGCACTTAACGGCCGGCACTTAACGACAGGGTTTTTTTTTTTCATCAATCTAGCGAATGACTTCCGTGACTTACCATGTACGTCCTCTGTCACTACGTGACCGTTTTTGCGGGATGTACCTGGTAAGTCACTTGTCGCGATGGGGTTAAATACCAATAGTTATTTCTCTCCCTGTGGTGCATTTGGTTTGCTCCAGGAATGTTCTTAATAAAGTGTGACCCAAATGAACTATTTACATATCTCTGGAAATGTTACAACGTTCTTTCTCATTTAACAGCAAGTTGAAATTTCACTTTTACGGTTCTCTAACAAGAAAGTACTCCAGAGCTGAAATAAATATAATTGAAGAAGTCTGCTTTGTCACAGAAAACCAGCAGCAAACTACAACCACAGTCCTTATATGTTAATTTCTAATCAATATAAAATACATGACCAGTCAGTGAACTCACAGAGGTCCTGGGTGGTGTTGGATCCAAAGGGTCTTCTAAACACCTATATATCCATAGAAAAACAACCAGCTTAAGATCAGCACATAGGCCAGCTCTGCTCTTATGCATTTCACATACTTCTATATACCTTTCAAAGAGTTATGTGGTGAACACTCTAGGTTTCCCTATTTGCCCACTGGATTAATATCCCACCAATAACATTGGACAAATGTTGGTCACTATTGGCTGATTTCAACTGAACGGCTCTATTGGTGGGATTGTAATCCAGTGGGCAAATATAAAAACCTAGAATTTTCACCACCACAACTCCATTCTCAATTTATCAGATAAGTACTATACAAAACATGTCAGACGGTTTGGTTGCATTGCCTCAGAATTGCTCCATTTTTTTTTCATATGGTCCCAGATATTCATGATATGGATAACAAGTGGGAACAAAACCGAAGTGCCCTTTGAGGTGAGGAAAGGTGTGCAACCTTTCACAGAAAGAGTTCAAGAGGTCTGTGTATGCGGGACTACATTAGAATAACACGTGCACCAAACAACTCTGCCCAGTTTTAATTGCTCTTTTAATGCTTTTAGAGCTGGGTTGTTTTTATTTGCTCATTTTACATTGAACACACACATCCCACACTGTAGTGTATGTCCTAACCCACTCCTACTTAGCTATCCACTGCAGCCTATTCTAACTGACAGTAGGTGCTACTTGAATATGCTCTGTATGATGTGGCTTTATTTCCTGCAATCCTATTGGTTGAAATGTAAGAATCCACTCATTAACTGCTCGTACTTACAAAATGTATTTCATAGGAAATCCCTCTGCCACTCAAAGGGTTAAGATATGAGTTTAGAAATATTATTGCTAAATGCATTGATTTTTAAGGCATTCTACAACAGTAAATAGTTTTAAAGTTATGCTTGTCTTACCTTTTCCCTCCTTTCACCCCTTTCCTTGACGTTAGACACTTCTTTAATATTAAATTTAATATTTAAAATAAATGATATTTAATCATTACTAACTCTTTAATTTGTTACAAATTTTAGATCTATGCATACAGTTTTTACATTTAAAAAGGATGATTTATAACTGTTTTTCTCATTATTTGTTTCCTTAAAGGAGCAGTAACATTTTTATGTAACAAGCCTACACTGTACGTATTTTCCTGTTGAGTAAAATACACTTACTCTCACTTCTGTGAGATGCAATTTTTCAGAGTTATTACAGTTTGAACTGCTGTTCTTTTACATGAACACTACCCTGTAGTGGTCAAATTTCAATTAGTTTTTCTGTTGCATTCTATGGAAGAAATAAGTCACTGACAATGTTATAGTAAAGCTGTGTCACTTCCTGACAGTTTGACCTTTCAGGAAATAATCACTCTTTTACTCCCTTCCTGACAATTTGAACAGTTACAGCTTTTGAATAAAACAACTGGCAGCAGTGGTAGTATCTTTGTTTTCATCTCCAGGAAACACCCTATAACACATAGGTTTTCATAACAAACGTCTTCTGCTCCGTTAAACTGTTACATTTATTGTCTGACACTAATTTAACCACAAATACTTTTGCTAATTTATACTGTTCATATAAACAGCTTAAAATGTGCCTAAAGTGATCTGACAATATACACGTCCTATCACAGGTCTATGACCCGGAATGACAAGCTGTGTTCCTCCTTACCCCCTTTACAAAACATTCACTGACTATGATATTGTATACATGTATTACAAATAATGGAATGTCTCCACAACAATTATTCTCTTCTTCTGCTTGAATTGCTTGTCAACATGCATTCATATCTGTGTTAAGTATTTTTTCTCCAGCCTTGTCAGCTTTAGCTTGCTCATGTAGTAATGTAAACTTATTGCAGCATGTGAGCTTCCTACAGGTGAACCTGGCTTACTTTCAGCTTTTATCTGAGGCTTTATCTCACTTTTTTAAAGGGGAAAGTGAATGAGGTAATTGCAGTGAGTTATACAAAGCCCATTGTGATGAGAATGAAATGGAAGCTGAGCAGGCCAGAGTTCTCTCCATATTGAGCAGAAGGAAAGCTGTTGGAGAAATGTGAAAATTTACTGGGGTGAGGGGTCAAACCCAGCATTTCAAGAGAAAGGATTACAAAAATTAAATATGTACAATATAATACCTGTGATTTGTTTTGTGTAATTCTGTATCCAAAAGCCAATAAAGTTTTAACTTGCATTGACCAGAATGGACAACGAGTAGTCCTTCAGCTGTTGCTGACAGCTTCCCACCACTAACACACATTTCTCATTATTGTGGTACTAAAACAAATATTTGTATCTCTCTCTCTAAACTGATGGGACATTATCAAACAAGAGGGTGGATTTCTGGTTAAGTGGAAACCCCCTCTCAGTTTGCTCTAGAGAGGATTTGTAAACAAAAAAAGTATCAGATTTTGTTTTCTTCATTGGGGAACACTGGTGAAAACCAAAACAAGAAGATTCAGAGATGTCAAATGACAAAAAATATGGGTAGACTTAATAAGTAAATCTTCTTGCATTTTTGTAACTTGCTTATTCATCAATAAGGCAAATTAATGCATGAATACAATTCATCATTAAAGGGATAATAATGTTTCACAAAAACAGCAGCTCCAATTAATCTTCATATTATTTGGGCCATGGAGAGTGTTATTTCAGTGCTGTCAGAGTTGTAGTTCAAGAGTAATTGAATGATAAAGTATACCCCTCCCACTCCTTTTACCTAGTGTAAGCCACCTCCCCTCAGATGTGGAATCTGGTCTCAGTCTTGACCAGAAAGGTCACAGCAAGGGACAATCTTTTTATTGTGAAACATTACTATCACTTTAAAATAAGTGCAAATAACTGCTTTTGTGCTCTGTTTCTGTCTAACTCTAATTTACAAAGTTTTTTGTGAGACAGTATAATCACTTTGTACCTATAGTGGTGATGTGAAAGGGTGCTCCAAACTGAAGTTGTGGTCTGATGTCCTTGTACCCATATGTACTAAATGCATTTGGACATTGCTTTGCAATACACTGAAGACCTCTGTAGCATTCTGTTTAACCCTTTGAGTGCCAAAGAGGTATCCAATGCATTGCAACACAATGTGTTGGATACTTCCCTGGCACTCAAAGGGTTAAATAAATAGGAATCTGGTCAGTTTTCATTTGACTTGCCCAAGAATGGTACCCTTTTAGTTTCCTGAATATGGCCTTTTGATGTAATGGAATGTACCTTAGTATATTATTTTTGTACAAATTCAATTTTTTTCTCTTTTAAAAAACTTTATTAAGTATCAAAAGGGGTACAATACATAACTGTAAGAGGAGTATACAACAGAAAAATGGAAATATGATAAGACAGTTGAAATACAAAATGGAATTACATTTTTTAAACCTCTTTCTGTACATTAAAAAGTCATAATTTTTTTAGCAGCTACTATAGCTATGTTATTAAATGGTTAACCTTTTCAGTCTCAGGAAAGGTGAAACGAATTACAATGCATCGCTTGCCTCTCTGCCACTCAAAAAGTTAAATATTTGTCAGGTATCTTTAGACATCTCTTGTAGCAATGGTGTTTTGTAGGGATGAATAGAATATCCAATTTCCTCCCTGTGGCAATTTCCTCAGAAAGCGGTTTATATTCCTTCTCCAGTTGGGATCAGAATGTTCTTGAAGTTTACCTCTGGAACATGCGAACCGTCAGTAGAGATGTTCATTCGCTGAGCTCTGTGTTCCAGCACTGAGTTTAACCCAGAGGCAGATTAAGGCTACATAGGGCCATAGGCAAGGCACCTCATCTCTTGATCTGGTGTTTCTGACACAGACTGCTGCTAGCAGCTACTGGCATTGTGGCTCTAATGGAACTGGATGATGCTGGTCTCTTTCAACAAAAATGGTATCTAAAACAAGATGTTAGCTGTAGCAACTGCAGGGCCTTTGTCTGAGACCCATCACTTGCACCCAGGGCCCCTCATATTGCTATAGCCCCTGGGCCTAGGTTGCCATAATTGATGATCCACCTCTGGTTTAACCCTTTGAGTGCCAGATAGGTATCCAATGCATTGCGCTGCAATGCATTGGATACCTCTCTGGCACTCAAAGGGTTAAACATTTCTGCCATATCATTTCTGCCTGCATGCACATTCGTTTGTTCATTCATACCGTGAAGTGGCAGGAATAATTCAACATAAAGGGGTCTCCCTGCAGGAGGTGGAAGCCTCTTTTTTGTCAACTTCTTCCAGTTCCAGAATATTCTGTACATCCTTATCTCTATAAATTATTTTGCCTTGTTGCAAAGTTGTGAGGAAAGAACACTGGATTCAACTGATATAATCTGGAAATCAAGCATCCATAGCTTCTTATTTTTTACTTTCGTCTCTCCCCTTGCCACTGTTTTCCTTTGCGACATGTAAACTCAAGCTATCCTGCAGTAGAAAATAGGGGGGAAGCACTTGGTTTTAACAAACGCTCTCTTTGTAGGAGCCTCCTTCACTATGTGTGTGTCTTCACTCCAGCCCTTTCAACAAACCACCCTAATTACCCATTAAACAACAAACCGGTTAAGTAGTAAGAACATGTCCACATATGACTTGGAACTGTTGACAGGATGGATGAAAATGTACAAGGATCCTTGAACACACGAGGAAAGGAGAGATTTCTATTTTAGAAATGAGACTGTAAATGTTAGCAGAGGCAACACAGGAGACTGGTTCAACAAACCCCAAGAGGTGGAATGCGCGGGAAATACTACTGAGATGAGCTGTGTACTCTGTCTGGATGTAAAACATGTTTTAGAAAGTGGTTATTCAGACTGAAATGTACGATTCCATTAATGAATTTTTACCACTTGGAAGAAGGCATAGGAATCATGCACCTACCCTGCTGGGTATGTATCAGATCGTAGTGCTTTCATGCATAGGAAATTCAAGTAAAGTTATAAAAATTCCTCTTTGCCTTATTAGTGCATGTCATTAAACAAGGCTCAGGGGAAAGGAACACCCTAAAAAGCATGTTCATATCCATGCACTCCCCTTGACGCAAAAAATAATAAGACTGGTTAGTACACAGGCCATAGGCAGACACAGCACGTATAAATCAATTCCTCATAATGCCTATCAGAATCTTATGAGTACATCTCCTCTCTTGATTGCTTAGCTCCTGTAGAACTGCCACCATCCTAAGTCATCTCACCAGCTGTTGTTAGACTACTTCTCCCATCATCCTCAGCATTGGCCTTTGAAGAAAATGGGAGTTGTACTCCAACAATAGCTGGAGTTCCAAAGGTTATCCAGCTCTGCTCAGTGGCAGTGGAGGTTGCTGTGCAACCTTCAGGCCCAGACTGGGACAAAAAATAGGCCCGGGCATTTAAGGCTGAGCAGCCCATTTTTATTTTTTGAGCAGACCATGGATGCCCATCTTGGGCGGAGCTTATAATCACGCCGCACAGGCGCACATTGATTGCCCGCCCACCAGGAAACTTGTAACGAGGTGGCCATCTTTCAGAAAGTGAAAGACGGCTCTAGCTCGTTTAATGATTAATTTTTTTTTTAAACGCCCGGACCGGCCCACCTGTCCGGTATGCCCGATGGCCAGCCTGGGCCTGGCAACCTTGCATTATGCATCAGTGGGTGTCATTAACCTTTCTGGTTCTAAAGAAGTCTCCAACACATTGCAAAGAACTTTTCTTGTTTGATAAGACAAAACCTCCTTTATAGTGGTGCCATTGCCTTACAATGGTGTAATGTAAATTGAGTAATCAAAGCTATTGAAGACCTCACTCATTATACATAATAGAGGATATTCACTAAGCAGTGATAAAGCAGTGATAAAGTGGTGATAAAGTGGAGATGACTTCTCCAGTTTATCACTTCTCCAGTTCCTATATTATTCTATGGAGCCTATGCACTAAGATCTCCAAAGTTGAAGAAATCTTAGTGAATATGGTCCACAGAATTACATAGGAATTGGAGAAGTGATAAACTGGAGAAGTGATCTCTGCTTTATCACCTCTTTATCACCGCTTAGTGAATCTCCCCCATTGTCTCATTAGAGTTAGGTAAACATAAACTCAATCAGGGGTGCACCACTCAACATTATTTTTGTATTGCACAAAGACTGCAAAGTGATTGCTGCTGGCACCAACATTTGTCTATTATGTATTTGGAAATCTCTCCTCTGTAATGGCACTAGAGAGCTTTGAGCGGTGACGAGTCGCAGAACAGGCAACATTTATTTTGCTTGTTCCCAGAGCCTTTCACATATTTTGGCATGATTTTTTAGAACTTTTTAAACATTTTTTGTCTGTATCCCTAAAAGCGAAGGGTAATCCAGACGTGGCCCCCTTGCTCTCAGTGTCTAGAGAAACCACCTGCTCCTCACTGAAAAGGCCCAAACAAAGGTCCGAGGTAGCTCCTATATCTCATACAAAGGAGACTTACCTGTCATTTTTTGTACTGGACCACCCTTTTATTAATGCAATATGTTTGGAAATTTCTCCTCTCTAATGGCAATAGAGCTAAAATGATTGAAGTGGCATATTGCCACTGAAATCCATTAAGATGGCTGTCTTCTTCCGTCTGTCCTGGGCAGAAGGGCAACCCCTCCCATACCTCTTGCGAGGGGGGGCTATCATGTCAGCCGGGAGGGTCATTGTGTTCCAACCACCCCAGGAACAGAACAGTTAAACTTATCAAAAATAAATAATTGGCCTTAAATTAATTGTGGCTGGAAAAACAGTGTCCCCCAACTTGAGACCCCATATTATGTTTTTTTCATCAAAAGGATGGAAATTTATTTTCCTGCCTGAGGGAGTTAAATGAAAAAAATGGACTACAGTCATCCCATATATTCGCTTATGCATTTTAAATTGAAATAAAATAATATGTGTACATATACATCAATGAATTAAAAAAAGAAAATCAGAAATAACTAAATAAATACATTGAGGCCCTTAGCTTTAGCACCCATATAGATTTATTACATGCCCAAAGAAATAGGGCCAAATTTACATCCCAGGCCCCATAGACTACCCTAGATCTGCAACTGACCACAACCCCACTCTTCACATGACCCTGCCCCAGTCCCATACACTGATTCCTGGCACAGAAAATGCTCGACCTATAAACTGGAAGCACAAAAAAAACCATATTAACCCTTTAGCGAGTTCTCCAATGTATTGCTAAGCATAGATAACACAACGAGAGCTCAACACCCAGATGAGTATGGACTTTTCTAGACCCTTGCACACACACATACACTTTAGCGCCCCTTCTAGGTTTTTTAGGTCTTTGGGCATTTATTTAATATTTGTGCTCTGGACCCCATAATTTTTTTTTTTTATTTCATGATTATTTAAAAATATTATTTTTTTGGCCACACTCTCCCTCCTGATCTCATGAGGATGGAAAGATGTGGGATTGAAATTCTTTGAAAGGGTTATGATCTTTATCTTTTTTAATGTTTTTCTTAACTGATCAACCCCTCCATTGCCATTGTATCTGCTTACAGCAATAGAAGATTTAATTTTATTTTCCAGTGGAATGGTAGGGGATATTTGTATATATTTTTTTTACATGTTCTTAACCTGTTCTTTGAATGGGTTGCAATCTGGCAACTGAGGCATGTGTGAATGTGGGAAGGGTATGGCTCAGGCAGGAGGTCAGGTGGGCTATTGCCCCAGGATTCCTCTGCATGGTCCTTCCTAAGGGAAATGGTCTTGTCTGCCTTCTTCTCTTGGACTTTGAGGTCTTTGCTTTGAATTCATTCTGGAACATTTTTCAGTGCTGCAAAATAATTCCAAATCAGCATTTTCTCCATATAAAGCAATCTGAAAATCAGATTCCCGCCTCTCAGTTTGAATGAGTTAAAAATGTGGCCAAAAAATATCTACCAGTCCTTAGATCTTTTTTTTCTGTTGGACTATAATGTATATCACATTTCTATATGTGAAAGTATAATTTAACTTTTCTATTTGTGAATTTTAGGGTATTTTTTATCAGCAATGTTCATAATGTGACTATTTAAACGCATTATATTACCACAATCTTTCTTGAATTATTTAGAATTATTTAAAATACAGAAGAAAAAAAAAATATATGTATGTGTGTATAATACTCATGATGTTTCTACATACAATTTAAAGTGATAGCAACACTTAATATGTAGAAAATAAATATTGTAGGGGTTATCCCCTTGAGTAAAACAAGGGTACTCCACTGCTGAGAGGTGTTTTATTCAAAAGTTATTACAGCTCAAAGTTGAATATTTTAGGTGCAATATTACAGTAGCCTGAAATAGTACAGTGGCACTGCTGCTATACTATACTCTGGACAGCTCTGGTCCTGGGACCATAAATATCCATAGGACGGTGTATCAACAGCGCCACTGTACTATTTCAGGCCACTGTGATATTGCACCTAAAAATTCAACTTTGCGCTGTAATAACTTTTGAATAAAACACATTTCAGCAGTGGGAGTGCCCTTGTTTTACTCAGGGGGATAAACACTACAACATATTGTTTTTTACATTTTAAGTATTACTATCCCTTTAAAGGGTTAAGGCTATTCTTTTAAACATAATGGCCATTAATATTTAAAAATACAAAAATTGCAATGGTATGAACGCAGATATATGTTGATATATAATTGTGAATAAAAAAGATATTTTATGTATGTGTGTGTATACAGTGTATAAACTGTACTGTGTGTGTATATGTGTGCATGTAAACTAATTTCTGTAGTATTGTAGGCTTTAAATATAGTGCTTATTTAGTTTGTAAGTGTGCAAGAAAAATATGTGTAAGCAAGTTTGTGTGTGTGTGTGTGTGTGTGTGTGATCTAAATAGTGTTGTTGTTTTTTTAGTTGACTATTACATTGGACAATTTATTATAGTATAGCAGGCACATCCCTGGTTATATAAACTGATTTTGTCTTAGCTAATTAAAATGAATCAGAGTGCCTTGTTTTATATGTACACTCTCTGCCTTTACAACAACTGCAAAGTGCATGCAAAATAAACATTGGTTTGAAGGAGGAAGTAGCAGACTGTGCTCCGAGATCACCAATTTGATGCTGTAAGAATGTGAAGTGAGGGAGGTTAAAAGGTTACAAGCTAACTACCTATTGTCTGCAGTGTTTATAGAAGTAATTGATCACTATCATAAAATGTGGGGATTTTTTACATTTTTATTCCATGTGGTTCTCTTTCAAATGGTTATTCACTTCCACATTACACAGAACCCTCAGTACATAACATCAGGTTTTTTATGCATCTCTGAGTACCAAATAGAAATTAAAGGGATAGTAATACTTCGTTTTATCTTTATTTTATTTTGTAGGCATTAAAAAAACATGAAGCACTATATAAGTCTTATCTCTCAAACCTTTATGGTTTATGAGATATTCACAAGCAAAGTTTCCCCTCCTGCCCCTTTTACCTAGTGTAAGCCATCTCTTCTCAGATGTGGAATCCAGTCCATAGACCAGATAGATAACAGAAGGGGACAATCTTCTTACTATGAGAACAATGAAGGCCCTGCCCCCTTGACAAGTTTTTCAGGTTTCTCCCTTATCTTAATTAAGATTGTCCCTCTCTGCAATCTACCTGGGCACCTCCCTTCTGCTCTGGCTGAGCAGTGTTACATCATTAAAAGGGGTGGGACGAGGATACTTTGTCATTGAATTACTCTTGAACTACAACTCTGACAGAATTGAAATAACACTCTCCAAAGTTCAAATACTATGATGATTAATTAGAGCTGCTTTTATTATGAAACATTACTATCCCTTTAACTGGGCTGCCTTGTAATGTTTAGGACACAAATATGGATTTTGTGAACATATATGCACGACATGTTACAATTATTCTCATAGATGCTGTAGAGATCACCAATGCAGTTAGGGCGAGATTGTCAGAAAGTGGTGGTAACTGAAACTGTCTGTCATCAGAATAAAAAAGTTCTTACACCATGATCCATAATTTCTCAGAAATATTTTCATCATCTTTTGCATTCAATTCCTCCATCTCCGTCAAAGGAAAAAAGCCATCTTAAAAGTGGGTGTGGTTTAATCTACCATCATATTGTTATTTTCAGAAACAAATATTAATTTCAACCTCACTTTTTTGTCTGATTAACGACATTTTTTCCAAACAAAATAAAAATGAAAATACTGTTAGCAGGAGTGAGAAGCAATTTGTCATTTGAAAGAAAAAAAAGTCTGACTTGTTTCTTTGAAAATTTTTGTTTCAAAGACAAAATCAAAGACATTTTTAACATCAGAATTTTTAAAGGCAATGTTCATCAAGATTTTCTTACTGTCATTTTAATTTTTTAGACACATTTTTCAAACTTGACAGATTTACTTATGAAAGTAAATGATGACTTTTTGAACATCTTGCCCTTAAACTGCAGTGGGGAGATGTACTAAGGTTTGATAAGGGAGCAGGCTAGCAATATTGTGTTGTGAAGTATTTACACCGATTCCACCTCATCATATGCACCAAGATGTCTTTGCCATCATATTCCTGTGAATAAATCACAGATAAGCTGACATTGCTATGTTTTCCCCATGCCTTTGCCAGGATTACAATTTTGTAGTTTCTACATCGACAATGTCTCATTTTCATATTGAAATACAGCTTAATTAGCCATGGTCATATTCTGTTTGGAGTGCCTTGTGGGTCTTCTGTTTACATGGTTTACATGAATTAGCTGATTGGTTGATAGTCCATTGTGGACTTGTATAGCTCTCAGCCAGTTCCTGTAAAGAGAAAACCAAAGAAACAGATGCTTTGCCAGTTCTCAAAGTCTCTGAATGATATATGAAGTGGGACATTGGATTCTTTATGGTATAACCCCGTCAGTGCCAAGGGGAATGAAATGCATTGCTGAACATGCATTGCACTTGCCTATGACACTCAAAAGGAAGGCTGGTCGTGTTGTTCTTGTTGAAGTCTGAGCACATACTGTCTGGTCCCTCACTTGCTCTCCCTGACACATTGAAAGCATTATGCCAATGTTGTATGATAAGATCAAAGTCTCTACTCCTTCTCTTGCATAGATAATTCTTAGGGCATATAGTGAAATGTGCCTTATTATCCATAGAGAAGTGATCACTACACATCACCAGAAACATTTTAGCATTACATCAACCCTTAGTGCATCTCCCCTCAGGAGTGCTTTATCATATAGAAAATACACAGAGAACATGTGGTGCGTTGCTCAGTTTTAGTATGCTGTACACTAACTAAAGAACTCTAACATCTCCTATTAATAATCATTCATTTATCTTAATTTGAGCAGAAAATCGTACGTAACTATGATTTGGCTCCCCAAAATTAGCCTTCAAGAGGTGGACATGATTCTTTGTTGCCAGATTCCAGGACCTCAAACCAAACCACATTTAAAAATCTAATTTAAATCAATGCAATGTTATTTCTCTCCTATGGTACAGTTGGTATGCTATAGAATTGCTCAAATTTTCTTTTGTGCATCTTAAGGAATAATTCATCAACAAAAATGTAATAATCATGATGAGTTGACCCTTGTATGTTGGTTTGTCCTATTTAGCGATACACAGGAATTCCTGTTTATATTCATGGGAAATTCCATTGTGTTGCTACATGCAGGATTAGGTGTAACAATTCAATGTTTGGCTGCAGGAACAAGGAGCAGCCACTACTCAGGTCTGAAGGTAAGAGAGGCTCAGAAAACATTTCCCTGCAAAGGGTATATGGGGCAGCTCTAATCAGTTCTTATATAAAGCACAGAAACATTTTATGCAGCTCTGGCAAAGCGCTAATTTATTAAATAGACCCCATGAATTTTTCTCCATCCCCACAGAAGTGAACAGGAACCAAAATGTAGGCAGAGATTCCATTCCATCAAAATAGAAACCTAGAGGACAAAAGAGTAGGATACTTTTTATTCTTTTTTCCTACTTCTGATATTTAAAATCCTGTTGGTAAGCATGATGAATTTTGAAATTTGGTGTACGTACTAAAAGCAGCTCAAAAAGTATTGTAAATGGTTATTCTGTTATCATATTATAGCAGAAAGGCCTTTGCAAGGCTGACTTTGCCAACCAGATAAGCCTTCCCAGGTTCACCAACTCAGGATTTCCCAGCCTGGAAAAAGGACCGATATGGACTCCAAAGGACAGAACCTCTACAACAACCCTCCCATCCCCAAGAACACCCAACCACTCTCCACACAACCATGAACTTCCCCATTAACCCCTTTGATGCCAGGCATCTTTTAAAACAATGCTGTGCAATGAGTTGTAAAATGCTTGGCATCAGAACGGTTGACTTGTAAAAAAAATTAAACATACACTACCCCAATATCCCCCCACTAGTCTAAAGGGTCCACCATTAACCATTACTTTGCCTGATTGTCTGGGCACACATTCCAATCAATGTGTTCCAGCTTTCCTGGCAATGGAGGATATTAAACATGTTAAAATTCAAACACTAATATAACGTAAAAATAGCCTTAAATAAATATTTTGGGGGAAAAACATTATCCCCTTATCTCTCCACCCTGACCAGATCAAGATGGAGAATGTTAAAAAAATAAAGCTGGTCCTGTGACCCACAAAAATAATTTTCTGTTAAAAGAGGGAGCTTCCGTTCACTCCTATTATGAACTAAACAGTGGCACATTCAACCCACTTTTTAAATTTAAAATACAGTTTAATACACTAATATGGCCTATATATCCCATATTAATGCATTTGAAATAAAGCCTAGCAATTACCATTTACTCTGATTTCCCATTCATTTCAATGGGACAAAAGCTTAGATACTTAGGGCTGAATTCTAATGCAGGTGCTAAATGTTATCATTGGTTTTAGCTCTCAGATTCCTGTTGAAGTCTATGTGTAAGTACATTTGAAAATAAAATAAGTGATACTCTTATGCACCAAGAATCCAGCCCTTAATGTGGACCTGTTTTTTTAATTTAAGCTTGCATATCTGGAAACTGTATTGAAAACTAATATTAAGCATAAAGCAGGGAAGGGAAATAGAGCATCAACATCTAATGTAATTAATTTGATAAATATATTCTCTTAAAGCAAGAAAAAGTTGTACTTATGCACAAAAATCTTTAAAACCTTGTAAGAATAAATGGGGAGCTTTAATATATGAATCCAACTCCTGTAATGTCAACAGTTATTCTTATGTGGTCATTCCTCTACCAGGTAAGGTAACCTTAGCTAGTAAATGTTGACAAATACTTCATATAATATTATACCTATCATGGATCCTCTTAGAGGTTATTGCTGGATGCTACTTGTAGGACGATTTATGATTAGCTCTTCATTAGAACACTGAGCCAGGAGGATTAACCTGAGAAGTACTGTGGGAGTACCATTTTTTTTTCTGTTCATTTCTTTATTCAAATATAAATTATAAAAGTTTGCATGAGCAATGCATTGTAGCATTATTTTACTCTTAACTACTTACTATGCCTATGGATCATATTATCAAAAAGACCAGCAGATGAATATATTAGGAACTATTGATAAATTATTTCTGAAAAAGTAAGTCTTTTTAGAATAGCACTGTCTGCTAATTAAGCACTGTGCTACACTGAAACTGCAATTGGCATAAATTAGAATGATGTCCAACTCATACAGATTACTATTCAGAAATAAAATGATCAATACCCCCTAAACTATGTATCCAATGACCTTTTAGCTCACACTTACAGACTCATTCTGGTTGATGGTCTCATCTATTTAAAATAATGCTCCCCATTGCTGCTGCCTCTCGGGGTCTTGGTTCTCCCATGTCAGACAATGCTGGCTAACATAAAACAGTTTTGGATTTTTTCAAATGTGCAATATTAAATTCAATCTGATAAATTTCCTTAAATAGGTGAGGGAATAATTTACAGGTCTCATTGATTTCATTGGACTGAAAGCTTAAAGGGATAGTAATACTTCATTTTAACTTTATTTTATTTTGTAGGCATTAAAAAAACATGAAGAATGATATAAGTCTTATCTCTGAAACCTTTATGGTTTAAGAGATATTCACAAACAAAGTATCCCCCCCTGTTCAACCAGATAAGAAGGGAGATGCCCAGGTAGACTGCAGAGAGGGACAATCTTCAATTAAGATAATGGAAAAAGCTGAAAAACTTTTCAAGGGGGGAAGGGCTTTCATTGTTTTCATACAAAGAAAATTGTCCCCTTCTGTTATCTGTACTGTCATACAACCTGATCCACATCTGAGAAGAGATGTCTTACACTAGGAAAAAGGGGCGGGGAGGGGAACTTTGCTTGTGAATATCTCATAAACCATAAAGGTTTGAGAGATAAGACTTTTATCATTCTTCATGTTTTTTTAATGCCTACAAAATAAAATAAAGTTAAAACGAAGTGTTACTATCCCTTTAATGGGTAAATGGTATACCCATGGGAATTATCATGGCGAAAAGTTAAGTTTTTCTCCTATTTTAATTGGGAGGAAGGAGCATAAATATACAAAACAATATTCTCAAACACAAGATTAATAACACTCATAAAAGCTCCAATGGAAACAAGCCCATCTGCATCTTGGTCCTGATAGCCTCAAGCTGATTGTCCTCTTCTGAGTGGTATCATTCATCATCTGTGTTCCCCCGATGTTGATATATCCAGTAGTGTTGAGCGAGCATGCTCGGCCGATGCTCGGATCGGCTCGAGCATCGCTCTGCTCGGCACATGGCGGTACTCGTACGAGTACCGCATGTGCTCGCCCGCCATGTTCGGGTCTCCTCCCCGCACGTTTTGCGGCTGCTGCGCAGCCAATAAACGTGCAGGGAGGCTCTGACATCGGTGTAATGCCAGCAGCCATGTTGGCTGCTGGCATTACACTGATTGGCTGGCCAGAACCCGTGGTCAGGTGCTGTATAGCACCTGACCATCGAGTTCGGCTCAGTCTGAGCCAGGGAGAGCTGAGGATAGGAAGGGAAAGGCAGTGTAGGGAGGAAAAAAACAAAAATTGTGAAAAAAAAAGAACCAAAAGTCCTTTTTAGGACTACTGTGTGTGGGGGCAGCAGGTTATTTGGTGTGGGGGGAAAAAAAAAAAAAAAAAAAAAAAAAAAATATATATATTCTGTTTAGTGTGCAAAGTTGCAGATTAGAGCACATTCTGTTTAGTGTGCACAGTTGCAGATTAGAGCACATTCTGTTTAGTGTGCAAAGTTGCAGATTAGAGCACATTCTGTTTAGTGTGCAAAGTTGCAGATTAGAGCACATTCTGTTTAGTGTGCAAAGTTGCAGATTAGAGCACATTCTGTAAAGTCTTCAAACTAAAATATCAAAGTCACGTATTCCATTCAGTGTGCGTCGCCGCAGTTTAGCAGCACATTCTGAGTACTGTGCAGAGTTGCAGAATAGGAAGAAATACTGTTAAGTCTTCAAACTAAAATATCAAAGTCACATATTCCATTCAGTGTGCTTCGCCGCAGTGTAGCAGCACATTCTGTGTACTGTGCAGAGTTGCAGAATAGGAAGAAATACTGTTAAGTCTTCAAACTAAAATATCAAAGTCACATATTCCATTCAGTGTGCTTCGCCGCAGTTTAGCAGCCTATTCTGTGTACTGTGCAGAGTTGCAGAATAGGAAGAAATACTGTTAAGTCTTCAAACTAAAATATCAAAGTCACATATTCCATTCAGTGTGCTTCGCCGCAGTGTAGCAGCACATTCTGTGTACTGTGCAGAGTTGCAGAATAGGAAGAAATACTGTTAAGTCTTCAAACTAAAATTTCAAAGTCACATATTCCATTCAGTGTGCTTCGCCGCAGTTTAGCAGCACATTCTGTGTACTGTGCAGAGTTGTAGAATAGGAAGAAATACTGTTAAGTCTTCAAACTAAAATATCAAAGTCACATATTCCATTCAGTGTGCTTCGCCGCAGTGTAGCAGCACATTCTGTGTACTGTGCAGAGTTGCAGAATAGGAAGAAATACTGTTAAGTCTTCAAACTAAAATATCAAAGTCACATATTCCATTCAGTGTGTTTCACCGCAGTTTAGCAGCCTTTTCTGTGTACTCTGCAGAGTTGCAGAATAATAAGAAATACTGTTAAGTTTTCAAACTCAAATATTAAAGTCACATATTCCATTCAGTGTGTTTCACCGCCGTTTAACAGCCTATTCTGTGTACTCTGTACAGTTGCAGAATAATAAGAAATACTGTTAAGTTTTCAAACTCAAATATTAAAGTCACATATTCCATTCAGTGTGTTTCAACGCCGTTTAACAGCCTATTCTGTGTACTCTGTACAGTTGCAGAATAATAAGAAATACTGTTAAGTTTTCAAACTCAAATATTAAAGTCACATATTCCATTCAGTGTGTTTCAACGCCGTTTAACAGCCTATTCTGTGTACTCTGTACAGTTGCAGAATAATAAGAAATACTGTTAAGTTTTCAAACTCAAATATTAAAGTCACATATTCCATTCAGTGTGTTTCAACGCCGTTTAACAGCCTATTCTGTGTACTCTGTACAGTTGCAGAATAATAAGAAATACTGTTAAGTTTTCAAACTCAAATATTAAAGTCACATATTCCATTCAGTGTGTTTCAACGCCGTTTAACAGCCTATTCTGTGTACTCTGTACAGTTGCAGAATAATAAGAAATACTGTTAAGTTTTCAAACTCAAATATTAAAGTCACATATTCCATTCAGTGTGTTTCACAGCAGTTTAGCAGCCTTTTCTGTGTACTCTGTACAGTTGCAGAATAATAAGAAATACTGTTAAGTTTTCAAACTCAAATATTAAAGTCACATATTCCATTCAGTGTGTTTCAACGCCGTTTAACAGCCTATTCTGTGTACTCTGTACAGTTGCAGAATAATAAGAAATACTGTTAAGTTTTCAAACTCAAATATTAAAGTCACATATTCCATTCAGTGTGTTTCAACGCCGTTTAACAGCCTATTCTGTGTACTCTGTACAGTTGCAGAATAATAAGAAATACTGTTAAGTTTTCAAACTCAAATATTAAAGTCACATATTCCATTCAGTGTGTTTCAACGCCGTTTAACAGCCTATTCTGTGTACTCTGTACAGTTGCAGAATAATAAGAAATACTGTTAAGTTTTCAAACTCAAATATTAAAGTCACATATTCCATTCAGTGTGTTTCAACGCCGTTTAACAGCCTATTCTGTGTACTCTGTACAGTTGCAGAATAATAAGAAATACTGTTAAGTTTTCAAACTCAAATATTAAAGTCACATATTCCATTCAGTGTGTTTCACCGCAGTTTAGCAGCCTTTTCTGTGTACTCTGCAGAGTTGCAGAATAATAAGAAATACTGTTAAGTTTTCAAACTCAAATATTAAAGTCACATATTCCATTCAGTGTGTTTCAACGCCGTTTAACAGCCTATTCTGTGTACTCTGTACAGTTGCAGAATAATAAGAAATACTGTTAAGTTTTCAAACTCAAATATTAAAGTCACATATTCCATTCAGTGTGTTTCAACGCCGTTTAACAGCCTATTCTGTGTACTCTGTACAGTTGCAGAATAATAAGAAATACTGTTAAGTTTTCAAACTCAAATATTAAAGTCACATATTCCATTCAGTGTGTTTCAACGCCGTTTAACAGCCTATTCTGTGTACTCTGTACAGTTGCAGAATAATAAGAAATACTGTTAAGTTTTCAAACTCAAATATTAAAGTCACATATTCCATTCAGTGTGTTTCAACGCCGTTTAACAGCCTATTCTGTGTACTCTGTACAGTTGCAGAATAATAAGAAATACTGTTAAGTTTTCAAACTCAAATATTAAAGTCACATATTCCATTCAGTGTGTTTCAACGCCGTTTAACAGCCTATTCTGTGTACTCTGTACAGTTGCAGAATAATAAGAAATACTGTTAAGTTTTCAAACTCAAATATTAAAGTCACATATTCCATTCAGTGTGTTTCACCGCAGTTTAGCAGCCTTTTCTGTGTACTCTGCAGAGTTGCAGAATAATAAGAAATACTGTTAAGTTTTCAAACTCAAATATTAAAGTCACATATTCTGTGTAAGATGAAGAAGGCGGGTAAAAAGGGACGGGGAAGTGGACGTGATCCTGAAAGTTCAGGGCGCGGGTCAGGACGCGGAGAAACTGTGCCTGGTGCCAGAGCACAAGAAAGAAAGACATCCACCATACCTAGCTTCATGTCTGATTTCACAGGGCGTCGCAGGACATCACTCTCGAGGTCCGACCAGTGCGAACAGGTGGTCGGTTGGATGACAGCTGATACTGCTTCCAGTCGGTTAAGCACCACCCTGTCTTCCACCAAGTCCACTCTCAGTAGCCAAGAGTCTGGTCAACATAATCCTCACTCTGATCATCCTTCCTCCCACCATACACGGTCTGGTCAAAGAAGTGATCCCACACTGGGATATAGTGATGAGCTCGTCTCATCACCAATCCTTCATTTGACCCTCTCTCCAAGCACGCTTGCAGAGGAACATGACATCTTGTGCCCTGATTCACAACCTCTAGAGGCTACCCAATCACAAGAAGATGACAGATGTGAACGGCATTTAAGGTCAAAGGAAGTAGTGGATGATGATGATGATGATGAGACACAGTTGCCATTAAATCAACCACTATTTCCGTCTCAAGACCTTGTTGAGGAGAATGTTATACAGTTGTCAATGACTGAGTATGTGGTGGGATCAAGACTTGAGGAGGATGATCAGAGTGAGGAAGTGGAGGAGGACTTGGTGGACGATGAGGTGACTGACCCCACCTGGGAAGGTGTAGAGCCGAGCGATGACAGCAGTCCTGAGGGTGAGCCATCTGCAGCACCGCAACAGGCTGGAAGAGGCAGTGGTGTGGCTACAGAAAGAAGGCGGACCGCACCAAACCGGCCCGCAAATGTTCCACGGAGCACCCCCTTGCGTAAATCTACCTTGCCAAAGGGTAGGTGTTCCGCGGTATGGCGTTTTTTTAAGGAAAGTGCGGACGACAAAAGAATTGTAGTTTGCAACCTGTGCCACACCAGAATGAGCCGAGGCATGAACACTAGAAACCTCACCACCACCAGCATGATCCGACACATGGCATCCAAGCACCGTAGTAAGTGGGAGGAACGCCTGGATCGCCCACCTGTGTCTGCAGGACACACCACTGCCTCCTCTTCCCCTGTTTTCGGTGCCGGCCAATCGCCTGTCGAAGGCGCAGGCCCGCATACCTCCCGCCCTGCACCTGTAGCATCTGAAGCACCATCAGCGACCACATCCACTTCCCTGTCCCAGCACAGCGTCCAAATGTCGTTACCCCAGGCATTTGAGCGCAAGAGAAAGTACCCAGCCACCCACCCACAGGCCATAGCACTAACCTCACACCTTTCAAAATTACTGGCCATCGAAATGCTGCCATTTAGGCTTGTGGACACTGAGTCCTTCCGCAGCCTGATGGCAGCAGCTGTCCCTCGGTACGCGGTCCCCAGCCGCCACTACTTTTCCCGGTGTGCCATCCCCGCATTACACCACCATGTGTCCCGTAACATCACCCGTGCCCTGACCAACGCAGTTACTGGGAAGGTCCACTTAACGACTGACACATGGACAAGTGCTTGTGGCCAGGGACGCTACATTTCCCTGACGGCACACTGGGTGAATGTCGTGGAGGCTGGGAGCGACTCGGACCCTGGGATGGCACGGGTGCTACCCACGCCGAGGATTGCGGGCCCTACCTCCATCAGGGTTTCCACCAGCACCTACGTTATTGGCTCCTCCTCCTCCGTTTCCACCTCCGAATTCTCTACACACACCGCCACTCCCCCATCAGCCAGTAGCTGGAAGCAGTGTAGCACTGCAGTGGGGAAGCGTCAACAGGCCGTGCTGAAGCTGATCTGCCTTGGGGACAAACAGCACACGGCCTCAGAGCTGTTGCAGGGGATTAGTCACCAGACCGAGCAGTGGCTCTCGCCACTCAACCTGCAAGCAGGCATGGTTGTGTGTGATAATGGGCGTAACTTGGTGGCGGCTTTGGAGCTCGGCAAGCTCACACACGTACCATGCCTAGCGCATGTATTTAATTTAGTGGTGCAGCGATTTCTAAAAACCTACCCCAATGTGCATGATCTCTTGACCAAGGTGCGCCGCGTGTGTGCACATTTCCGTAAGTCATCAACAGCTTCAGCCGGCCTGTTGAAGCTGCAGCAGCGCTTACAATTGCCAGCTCACCGGCTGCTGTGTGACGTGAGCACGCGCTGGAACTCCACCTTCCACATGTTGGCCCGGCTTTGTGAGCAGCAGAGGGCAGTAGTGGAGTACCAGCTGTTACACGGTCGTCGCCTCTCCGTTCAACTTCCTGTAATCAGAAGTGAGGAGTGGGAATGGATGTCAGACCTCTGCGAGGTTTTACGCAATTTTGAGGAATCGACACAGATGGTGAGCGGCGATAACGCTATTATCAGTGTAACCATCCCACTTCTGTGTCTACTGAAACGCTCGCTGCTCACAATTAAAACCGACGCTTTGCATGTGGAAGAGGTGGAAATGGGGGAGGAAGAGCTTACACAAGGTGATAGCCAGAGCACCCTCACTTCGTCTTCTCAGCGACAATTGGAGGAGGCGGAGGCGGAGGAGGAGGAGGAGGAGGAAGACACGGTTGCCTCCGCTACAGAGGGTAGCCATGGAACTTTAGTTCCATCTCTTCAGCGTGGGTGGGCAGAAGAGGAGGAAGAGGATGAGGATATTGAGAGTCAGCCTCCTGGTGAGGACAGCGAAATCTTGACTGTTGGTACTCTGGCACACATGGCTGACTTTATGTTAGGCTGCCTTTCCCGTGACCCACGCGTTGTACGCATTTTAGACAACACGGATTACTGGGTGTTCACCCTTCTGGACCCCCGCTACAAAGAGAATTTCTCATCTCTCATTCCTCCGGTGGAGAGGACAAGCAAAATGGTGCAATACCAGAAGGTTCTTGTTGAAAAATTGCTCCAAAATTTTCCATCTGACAACGCTGGCGGCAGAGTACGTGCTACCTTGGCCAACAGAGAAGGGGAGAAAAGGGGAGCACACAGCAGTTCCGACAAAGGCAGGGCAACACTCTCCAAGGCGTGGGACACCTTCATGACACCCCGCCAGCACCCTCACCCTGATGCGCAGCCTAGTGTCACAAGGAGGGAAAAGTTTTGGAAGATGGTGAAGGAGTACGTAGCAGACCGTGTCAGCGTCCTCAATGATCCCTCTGTGCCTTACAACTACTGGGTGTCCAAGCTGGACACGTGGTATGAACTGGCACTCTACGCCTTGGAGGTGCTGGCCTGCCCTGCCGCCAGCGTTCTGTCTGAGCGGGTATTTAGTGCTGCTGGTGGCATCATAACAGATAAGCGTATCCGCCTTTCCACCGACAATGCTGATAGGTTGACACTTATAAAAATGAACAAGGCCTGGATTTCCCCTGACTTCTCCACTCCACTGGAGGAAAGCCCCGGGGGAACATAAACTCACTTTATATATGTTATTTACAATGATGGGAATACTCTGTATTCCCATTCACCCCTTCCACCCAAAAAACGGGTATATGGTTGACTCTTAATCTTCTCATCCTCCTCCTCCTCTTCCATATGCCCTGGGATATAATTTTTATATAGGGCCAGCTCACCAGCGTGCCCTGGGATATAATTTTTATATAGGGCCAGCTCACCAGCGGGCCCTGTGATATAATTTTTATATAGGGCCAGCTCACCAGCGGGCCCTGTTTGACAATTTTTATATAGGTCAGCTCACCAGCGGGCCTTCTCATATAATGTTTTATTGGGTCAGCTCTCTAGCGGGCCCTCTCATATAATGTTTTATAGCGTCAGCTCACTAGCGGGCCTTCGCATATAATGTTTAGGATGGTCAGCTCTGCAGCAGACCCTCACCCATAATGTTTTAGATGGTCAGCTCAGCGCACGTTTCCATCTTAATCATGGCCTCAGTTCTGAAAATCAAGGAAATTTTTGGGAGAATTTGCCTCTGCGCACGTTTCCCTCTTAATCATGGCCTCAGTTCTGAAAATCAAGGAAATTTTTGGGAGAATTTGCCTCTGCGCACGTTTCCCTCTTAATCATGGCCTCAGTTCTGAAAATCAAGGAAATTTTTGGGATAATTTGCCTCTGCGCACGTTTCCCTCTTAATCATGGCCTCAGTTCTGAAAATCAAGGAAATTTTTGGGAGAATTTGCAGATGATATACAAGTAAATATACAGCAAATATTGTTTGGTAACAATTTTTCGCCTAAAGTCGTTTTTATTTTCCTTTTTGTGTGTTTTATGGTCAGTCTGTAAAAATGGCGTACTACGGGCGAAAGATCGTTCCCAGCAGCGATGTTGGAGTCCAAGGTGCATCCAGACATCCTCCCTATGCTGTCCCTGAACCATTTCTGTAGTGTTTCCATCTTTTTCTGCCCTTTTCCTATGGACCAGGCACCCTCCCCTCATCAGAGCAGGGGGTGCCTGGTGTAATGCTCGAGTCCTCCCATTGACTTCAATGGGGCTCGGGTGCTCGGCCGAGCACTCGAGCCTCAGGGGGTGCTCGGTCAGAGCACCCGAACATCCGAGCATTGGGGTGCTCGCTCATCACTAATATCCAGTATTCATTCTATCTCTATTCAGCAAGTACAAGGTGTTTCATGTTCTATTTGTACAATGTGTCTCATATTTCAGCTCTTCTTTCGATAGCAAATCCTTCCTTTGGGGTTGTTTTCAGAGAAGACAGGGAAAGATGGTGAATACATGGGCACATGTCCTGTTCGACTTAGAGTTGGCAAACTCATTGGGGCCCCAGCCAGTAGAGAAACACTGTAAGAGGAGGTATGGTCCTACACTACCTGACAAGTATCATGGCTGAATGTTATCCACTTCCTTAGGGGTTACAGGTGCTGTCTGTGGTATGCCTTATACAAGCTTTTCCACCAATGGCATTTAAAATCCAAGCAGTTGAGAAAAAGAATAAACTTCATCACAGAATTTGATGATCCAGCCATACCATCATGAAGATTAATATTTTTCAAAGCACACAGCAGTGGAATCTTCTGTTTACAAACACATGTAAACAGCTATGCAGATTTCACTGACTCTATGATGTATTATTATATAATGAAGGGTCATAAAATATTAACATGTTCATATGTATAGTAAAACCTAGAAAAGGTGGTATTACTAAAATATCTTCTTGTTTTGTGTGCATATATCAAAAGCTACTATTATGAAAGTTGCATTCTCCCCACAGGACCTTTCTGATATTAAAAGACACGTCCCAAGGTATCACATAAAATTTTACAAAGTATATCCATAATCTAAAATCCACAAACCTGTATAATCAATATTAAAAAGAGTTATAAATATACAATACTATGCAAAAGTCTAAGGCAGGTGTGAAAAAATGCTATAAAATAAGAATGGTTTAAGAAATAAACATGTTAATAGTTTAATTTTATCATTTAAAAAAATGATAGAGAGTGAACAGAATACAGATCTAAATCAAATAAATATCTGGTTTGTCTTTGTCTTAAAAACAAAATTCTTCTAGGTACACTTGCACAAAATCAGGGATTTTGCAGGCATATAGTCAGGTGTATGATTATACAATTATACCAAACAGGTACTAATGATCATCAGTTTAATATGTGGGTTGAAGCACAATTATTAAATGAAACAGAAACAGCTCTGTAGGAGGAATAAAACTAGGTGTGGAACAGCCAAACTCAGCTAACAAGATGAGGTTGCTGAAGACAGTTTAGTGTCAAAAGTCATACACCAAGGCAAGACTGAGCACAGCAACAAGACACAAGGTGGTTATACTGCATCAGCGAGGTCTCTCCCAGGCAGAAATTTCAAAGCAGACAGGGGTTTCCAGGTGTGCTATCCAAGCTCTTTTGAAGAACCACAAAGAAAAAGGCAAAGTTGAACACTGTAGACAAGGTGGTTGGCCAAGGGAACTTAGTGCAGCAGATGAAAGACACATCACGATTACTTTCCTTTGCAATTGGAAGATGTCCAGCAGTGTCATCAGCTCAGAATTAGCAAAAGACAGTGGAATCCTAGTACACCCATCCACTGTCCAGAGAAGTCTGGTCAGAAGTCATGTTCATGGAAGACTTGCGGCCAAAAGCCATACATCCGACGTGGAATTAAGTCCAAGTGACTCAATTATGCATGAAAACACAAGCACTGGGGTGCAGAAAATGGCAGCAGGTGCTCTGGATTGATGAGTAAAAATTTGAAATATTTGGCTGTAGCAGAAGGCAGTTTGTTTGCCGAAGGGCTGGAAAGCGGTACAGGAATGAGTGTCTACAGGCAACAGTGAAGCATGGTGAAGGTTTCTTGCAAGTTTGGGGCTGTATTTCTGCAAATGGAGTTGGGGATTTGGTTAGAATTAACGGTCTCAACAATGCTGAGAAGTACAGGTAGATACTAATCCATCATGCAATACCATCAAGTGGGCATCTATTTGACCCCAAATGTATTCTGCATGATTGGTTCCAAATGTATTCTGCAGAATGACAATGACGCCAAATATACAACCAAAGTCATTAAGAACTATCTTCAGCTAAAGAAGAACAAGGAGCCCTGGAAGTGATGGTATGGCCCCCACAAAGCCCACATTATGGAGTCATTGTGGGATTACATGAAGAGAGAAAAGCAACTGACGCTGCCTAAATACACAGAAGAACTGTGGTTAGTTCTTCAAGATGTTTGCAACAACCTACCTGCCAAGTTCCTTAACAAACTGTGTACAAGTTTACCTAGAAGAATTGATGCTGTTTTGCAGACAAAGGGTGATCACACCAAATATTGATTTGATTTAGATTTTTCTTCTGTTCACTCACTATGCATTGTGTTAATTGTTAAATATAAACTATAAACATGTCTATTTTTGAAAGCATTCTTACTTTATAGCATTTTTTCACACTTGTCTAAGACTCTTGCACAGTACTGTATATTTAACCTTTTCAGAGCCTGACAGGTATCCAAATTGAAATGTGCTTAATACATCTCTGGCATTCAAATGGACCTATCACCTTGATTCAAGTTTGCATATTTGTAAACATCATTAAAAACTGGCTATTAGCCAAAAGACCAGCAAATGTCAACTGTGTGTAGAAAGTATCTTCAGATAAAAATATTATGGCATAAAACAAAATTAATTTGATATATCAGGGAATTATTTTGCAGTTCTGCCAGAATATCGATCTAAGTGATGTTGTATCATTTTTTAAGGTTTTTTTATTAAGCTAAAGAAAGAGCAGATGTGCAACCATATACAGAGATGATAAGTAACACATACAGCAATGTAGTATCCAACATCTGATCTTGTACAAAACATTGCTATGGACAAATAAACTAACAGGGCTACAAAAGGACTAAAGCCAGCTAAATTGGGATGTCTTTGTGGGATATTGTAACATAGAATAGTGAGTATGGAGAGGAATTGCCATGAGAAAGATGAAAGAGGTGAAATAAAGCACCGAGGAAAAGCTGGAGAGTTCAAGAAGATGTATTTATGGGGGGGGGGCGTTCCATGTCAAGTAAATGGCTGATATGATGCTTCTTGTCTCATAGAGAAGGAGTAGTGGGAGACCTCCAATGCTGGGGGATACAGCCTCTGGCGGCAGTAACCAGTATGACCCAGTATTTTAGAGAGGACTCTCACCAGGGAAAGAAGGAAAGTTTGAGTATAGGATGGTAAACCAGTAAGTGGGAGATCACATTGTTCCAAAACCAGACTAGTGAAGGGCAGGACCATCAGATATAAGGGGGAAGTTCCCAGAAAAAACGTTGCTAGTCGACTTGAAGTCCTATACCAGCGCATCATAACCTTGAAATTTGTCTTGTGCATGAGAATATTAGAAATGTATTTAGTATGCAAGCGGATAGACCTCAGGCTTTGGGAGTTGGCAATCTGTATGCCCAGTTCGGCCTCCCTGGCTATTTTCTGTGTCAGGGGCACCGACCAGAGCACAACCATAATATAGTATGCATTCCGGAGATGCCTCCCCTGGAAGGGGTATTGTGTAAGAGAAGGGATTCAAAAGCCATTAGGGGTCTCGGTTGAAAGGGCTTAGTGAGGAGGGAATTCAGAAAGTGTCGAACTTGCCAATATCTACAGAGATCAGAAGGAGGAATACCATAATTTGAGCATAGTTCCAGAACAGGCAGTAAGTCTCTGACCAGTAAGGGGTGGTAAGGTCCCATATTCCATGGTCAGTCCACTCTTGAAAGTCACTGCCCTGAAGCCCTGGTTGGAAGTCAGGGTTAACTGTGATAGTGTATCAATTTTACACCCAATGTATGTGGGATATTGGTCTATAAAGATGTGGCATCTCCTATTTTGTTTCCATTGTAGATGATTTGCCCCAACCTGGTCTTAACTGGCTCAAGTTTACAGTACCTGGACTGATGCTCCACAGTGCATTGGAGACCATTATATTTGTCCCCTGTGGTGCAATTTGTTTGCTCCATTATTGCTGTCATTTTCTACATATATCAGCCTCAGTGCGCTCTGGTCAGGCATAAGAACATCATTTTTTCCTTCTGCAAGATATTCTAGAGTTGCGCTCTGGACCTCAGCACCTTCTTTGGAATCAGGTGTCAAAGGGATAGCTCTGCAGGAGAAACGAAATGAGTCTATAGAATGCTGGTGCATGTTTGATTGTAAAGCTTTAGTATTAAAAAAATACATGGTGTCAAATAGTATTTACTGAAAAATTCAGCAGCAGTGAACCAGGCACCTACTCACCAATCTGCTCATTGCATTGGGAAGGTTTGCCAAGTATAGTCCTTATGCAGAAAGCAAAAGATGAGCAAACCTAAGCTAGCCAACAGCATCATAGGTGGGAAATAAAAAAAAATCCTATTGATATAAATTGAACATTTAACCACTTGAATGCTAGAGTGCTTTCCAACACATTGCTACAAAATTCACTGGAGACCTTTCCAGCATTCTAAAGCCTCATCTCAATCTATGGACATTTTGGAAATGTTTATTTGTTACCTATGGTGCAGTTGGTATGCCTCAGAATGCCTCATCTTTTTTGAGTAAAGCCTATATATATATATATATATATATATATATATATATATAACTCAATGAGGCAAAAACCTAGCTGTAGAGGTTCTAGTGCAATAAGATAATATGTTTCTGGCACTGGTCACTGCAGTATCCACATTTACTCATGCTATGGTGACTAAGCAATTGCCATAATTTACATCCCAGAGGGTTGCAGTTGGGATGATCTGTTGAGAATTCCCCACTGGCTTCCTTTGAACTAATCTTCTCCATATAGGTTAACTAATATTAATTTGCTCAGTATCTAACAGTTTACAGTAATATATATATATATATATATATATATATATATATATATATATATATATATATATATAAAGTGAAAGTGATGCTCTGAGTGCATTTTGAACAGAGATGCAGCCCATGGGCTAAAATAATTGCCTATCCCTGTCCTAGACCATCTAGTGCTCAGTGGTGCCTGAGAATTCTAAAGGAGAATCACTCATTAGATTTATGACTCAATAGAAGAAATGGTGGAGGAAACGTCCCAGCAAAGCTTATTTTATTGCTTAAAGGGATAGTAATACTTAAAATGTAAAAAAAATAAGTTGTAGGGTTTATCCCCCTGAATAAAACAAGAGTACTCCCACTGCTGAAAGGTGTTTCATTCAAAAGTTATTAATTTTCAAAGTTGACTTTTTTACTTGCA
The DNA here is from genome assembly GCA_037306005.1 of Rhinophrynus dorsalis. NCBI lineage: Eukaryota > Metazoa > Chordata > Amphibia > Anura > Rhinophrynidae > Rhinophrynus > Rhinophrynus dorsalis. The sequence continues at coordinate 385,462,808 of CM074720.1, read as the reverse complement.
ATATCACAGTGGCCTAAGATTGTACAGTGGCGCTGTTGCTACACCATGCTATGGAGATTTATGGTCCCGGGACCAGAGCTCTCCATAGGATCTTGTAGCAACAGCGCCACTGTACAATTTCAGGCCATTGTGATATTGCACCTAAAAAATTCAACTTTGAAAATTAATAACTTTTGAATGAAACACCTTTCAGCAGTGGGAGTACGCTTGTTTTACTCAGGGGGATAAACCCTACAACATATTTTTTTTTACATTTTAAGCATTACTATCCCTTTAAGGAAACATGTGGCTCTTTTTTGGGCAAGGAGATCTTATTAATGACCAAGAGGTTAGTACTTGTATGTAGCAGCAGGGGCTAACAACTCAAGTCTCAGGCTTAAATCTTCAGGTCTTATTACTAGTTAGGGATATGCCATAGTGATAATCTTCTTAATAGTAATGGTGCAATTGGACTGCACAGTGTATTAAAATAATAGGTTAGCCCAAGCCCCTAATTATTGGTGCAGTTGGTTTGCCCCAGAATTGCTCCTCTTACTGTATTTGGTGCATAAGGCCCTTGAAGCCAGGATTTATTTGCCTATAAATTCATGGAAAGAACATGAGCAAGTTTTGGTTCCCAACCTTGGTCTTCTACACTAAACCCCCCCCACCTGTTACAGATGATGATATTTGTAAGATGACACGGTACCACTTATCTGGTTTCACATAAAAGTAGCAGAACAATGCACAATTACATGCTATGAGCAGCACATTACATCAGTATATGCTCCCTAACAATGCGATACAGTACCTTTTCTTTTTGAAAATCACCTGTTTAGAGAGAGAGAGAGAGAGATAGGGTGCAAGTACAAGGGGTACAGAGGGTACAGTGGTACTGGGGACCAGAACCAATAGGTTTAGTTATACATCTACAAAATATTTTTTGTGCTAGTGGACCCAATAAAATATTTGCACCAGGACCCTCCAATTACTAGGAGACTAGTAGAGTAAAATTATACCTTTATTGGCTGAGTGGCTGTAGGATGCAAGCTTTCAAGAGACTAGGTGTCTTCTTCAGGCATATTAAGAATGCTGAATACACAATACATGACAGATTAAACACTCATGCAAATAGTTTTAACATTTAAATTCAACAGGCAGTGAATTTCTTATCAATATTGTCTATACAAAGACCATGTACAAAGCTACAAAATGCAAACACACCCAAACGTGTAAACAGTGCAAAAATTGATTCAAGTATTGAAGTGAATATACTTTTCAGAAAATCAAACATCAAGATCTTGATGGGAGAATAAAGGCAAATGGAGGTCACCCATATTGAACACCACACAAGCCCAATGCATATCGCCTAATCGGCTTCGTCAGGGTATGAGACATATACTGCATATACTGATAAGTATATGCACTTTAATACTTCTATCAATTTTTGCACTTTTGGATGTGTTTGTATTTTGTAGTTTTGCACATGGTCTTTGTATTGCACTAGTTGTGGAAGAAACATGTATATTTACTGACCAGGTATATATTTTCTACCTCTTTACACTTGTATATGATTGATGACTTCATACTGTGTATCTGGCATGTGACTATGGAGGGTTCCCCTGTCTGATTGTTTTTATCTTGTTTTTATTAGTCCTTTTTGCATTTACTTTATTTTGCCTCAATAGAGTATTATGTATATTTTAAATACATTACTGTGTTGTGTGCCTCTATTAAAGGGTTTTCCCTATTTATTTAGGGGGTTATTTCCTCTGAATAATTTTGATGGTGATGTGTGTGTCTGGCTATGCATTAATAATTAAGTATGCAGGGGGAGGGGAGATAATTTCCTCATTATCATTCAGGATTGTCAAACTGCTGGCAATGCGTAACTGCTGGGTATACGAACTGCTGGTGATGCCCTCCTTTACACATCACAGTTCAACAGTCTGAGCACATTCTCCTTGTTCCCCCACTTGCCCACTGGAGGAATAGAAAAGATCCACTCTGACTTCAGCACTGCAAACAACATTGCTTCCTTTACCCTTTCAGAGCCATAAGGATATGGATTGCACTCCCCTGTGACACTGAATTTGTTCCAAAATAAGAGAATGGCAGAGAAGCCTTGTGAGTCCTGTGCTTTCCTGAATCAGCTAATCGGCGGATAACTCGCTCAGCTGGTTCAGTCAGTACAGAAGGACAGAGAAGTTGGGATGTATAGCTTCTGTGCCATTCTCTCTCTTTTTGGAAACCTTTCAGTGCCACATGGGTGTGCAATCCACATCCCGATGCAACAGAAATGGTTAAGGGAGGGCAGCTGCCATATCTACTGTTCCAGAGAGAGCTACAGGGAAATTTCAACTTCGCCAGCAACAGGTTGGTGATGGTGGGACTGTGATCTCTGACAGCAAAAGCTGCTATTGGTGCTTAGTACATGTGGCAAACAGCAACATGAACATAAAAACGTACTCACATGAATACAGCAATGGCTCATTAAACTGTATTTCTATATGCAAATAAGCCATTGTTGAGCAAAATTGTTAACCTGATGAATGCATGGAGGATTCATGTTGATGTCAGCAAATTGTGGTGAAATTATGGCAGATTCACAGGGATATGATGGCAAACACATCTCCTTGCACACTGTTGATATGCCATCAGCATGAATTCACCAGCATATCGACATCCTGGCCCTTTATCACCCTTTAGTGCAACTCCGTCCTGGTGTCCAGAAACTTCAGCTGTTGCCCACCTATGCAACAGGTGAGCAACCGCCTACAGGGTTTCATAGAATGTGATAGTAACAGTTTATTGACATTTTGAACCAAATTATCTTTTGATGAATTAAAGGCCAGTAGCAAATGTTGCCTATTTACGAGGAATATGTTTTTTTGCTCTTTTACACTCCCATCCTAGGAGTTTTAATTCTCCAGTGTAACTGAATAATAACATTCTTAGGTATGAACATTTCTGAACAAAATTGCCATAGAGACATGTATTCCATTGTTTACAGCAATTATGCTAAATAAATGAAGGCATATTCAAATTAGCAAGGTTACAAGCAAATCTAGCAAAAATATAGCAGTCATAAACAGAAGTTGGTGCGTACTGTAACCTACCTTAAAGAGTAAATGAATACTTCAATGCATTAAAAGATAAATAGGATTATATAAAGTAAATCATAAAGTAAACAAGTCCTTCATCTGCTGCCTTACTTATCAATGAAATATTAATGTATTCTTTGGAAAATCAACAAAGCCTCACTGTTGTACTGCATGTGTGGTTCTGTGACCAACTCAATGATTAATTGAGTGAAAACCTTTTATGTCTATTTTAGAATATAAACAAACCATACTGACTCCATATGGGATCTAAATTAATCCAGCTCAATTTTCTAGGTATTTGACTTAACCCTTTAACTCCTAGAGACATCATCATCAAATGGCTTTGCAATGCATTGGGGATTATATCTAGCTTCAAAGAGGTTAAAACACTCTTCAAAGGCTTCATTTCAGTGAAAAGTCTGAAATATAAATGTCAATTTCTATTAATGTATCAAATCTGAACTGTATTATTGTTATCGAGGGACAAAATAATAAAAAAATTAGCCTATTACATTTATTTTGGAATAAAATTTTATTTTTCAGAAGTATGTTATTCTCCCTACAATTTCTGATATTTATTTAATTAACTCTGTCAGTGCCAGGGGGGTGTACAACACATTGCAGAGCAATGTATTGTGTAGCCTTCTGGCATTGAAAGGGTACATTGTATAACATTTTTCTTGTGATGTGGTTTAGGGCTAAAACATCCACTGAGATTTCTCTTGTTTAAATTATGCTGTGTGTTAGAATATTCCTCATTCATATTGGAGCCCTTTGAGAAATTGTCAAAAACCTTGATGAGCTACATTCGTATTATATGAAAATATGTTTTAATGCTTTGAGTCCCTGAAGGTAGCCAACATATTGCAAACCAATGGGGGTAATATACTAAGGCGGGATTAGAGAGGTGATAATAAGGGAGATGACCTCTCCAGTGATATCACTTCTCAAGTTCCTATGTTATTCTATGGAGTCAATGCACTAAGATGTCTCCACCTTTGGAGATCTTAGTACCTAGGCTCCATGCATTAACAAAGGAACTAACTGCAGCGGTCATCGCCGCTTTATCACCTCTTTATCATGCCTTAGGGCATAACCCCCCATTGTGTTGAACACCTCTCTGGCACACAAAGGGTTAAAATTCCCAGTGAGTGAGTGTGTGAGAGAGAGAGTGAGAGAGAGAAAGGTGCAAGTTTCCATTTCTCAGTTGAACCTAATGTTTGTTAAATGACTTGTAATCTCTCTGCACTTGTTTTGGTTTGCACAAGTATGTTACATTGTTTTGTTCCCCCTTTTGTACAGTGCCAAGGAATATATATTGACACTTTATAAATAAAAGGAAGAAAAGAAAGAAGAGAGTACTTCATGCACACAATTGACAGATGCTTAATTCTATCTTTTTCCTGTTTTCTTTCTATTATTTACAACATTTTCTTTGATGGATCAAAGAGACACTGTAAACAATTTAGAGTTGAAATAGCACATTTCTACTGTGCATACACAAATCTGTATCTCAGTATCACAGGAATGGATCCACTGATCAGAGAGTAAGTAAAATGATCAGGTCCTCTCTCAAGATATATCTCTGTGCCAAAGTAAAAAAAACAAAACAAAACAAAAACTGATGCACAGAATGTATTGAATTTATAATGGGCAGGGTTTATGGTGCTTTGGAGGGGACTGACACCTTAAGTTTCATATGTATTTGTCAATCTGTTCAAAAGTTCTAAAGGTATTAAAAAAATGACCTTATAAACTTTAACTATAGTGGTGCTATCACATAACTATTTACACACTCATGTACGCACACCCACACAGACATATAGATAGATAGATAGATAGATAGATAGATAGATAGATAGATAGATAGATAGATAGATATGTGTGTACATATATGTATAAAAATAGAGAAGGAGGCAGCACCAGTGGGACTACTTATAATATTTATTTAGGACAAAAATGAGAAAAAAATAGGTAAATGTTTTGGTCCCTGTGCAGGACCTATATATATACTAGTATGAAACCCCGTATACACGGGCTAAAGTGCACCCAGCGGCCCCAGCTGCTGCCCCAGAGCAGAAACAGGTGGTGAGCCGTCTGGAGCTCCCCGCTCCTGATCAGCGCGTTCATGTGCAGTAGAGACTCGCCGAACGCGCTGATCCTTAACGGGGAGCTCCAGACGGCTCACAGCGAAGCTCCCTGTGTGTGAAACCACACATGCACAGTAGAAAACAGCAGTCTCTACTGCGCATGTGCGGTTACGCTCACAGGGAGCGAAGCATTCTATCACTTTATGTTATAGGATATATATATATATATATATATATATATATATATATATATATATATATATATATACATATGTTAGAATTGGCACTCACACCAAACAGAACAAGGAGTCTGGGCACTGCAGAAATGTGGCCATAATGCAAAGGTGCAATAACATTTTGGTCCTCCAAGCCATGTATTTGACTTAAAAAACTCTGCCCTATAAATAAATGTGTTATATTTTGTAATTTATTAGTTCACAGTCTTTTTCTTAAAAATAATTACAGATAGATAATTAGAGAGATAGATAGATAGAGAGATAGATAGATAGATAGATAGATAGATAGATAGATAGATAGATATTTTGAGATAGCACTGAATTATTTGCCATTTTATTCACGTCAAACCTTCCCCCATCCCTGGACTATTTTTAACCCTTTAGGTGCCTCTGGCACTCAAAGAGGTCGATTATATATGGCTTAGTGCAGATTTCCACAGACATACACACAGAAGGGCCAACATAAAAGAAAGTGAAGGAAAGTTAAAAATTAGCATAGGCCAGACAGGAGAACACTTGCTTAAGGAACATTCGACTAAGGGCCTCAGCTGGAGATGACAAAAAGGCTAAAAAAATGAAAGCCATGCAAACAAGAGTCAGGACAGCATGAAATCAGCTTTTGTCTTTTTTTCCTTTTTTTATTAACAATTACAGTATGCGAAAATTAGAGGAATCTCAAAGTGGGAAAAGTCAAATTTCAACCGGTTGTGCATATAAATAACTCAGGCACGGAAGTGTGCCTTTTCTTTACAACTGGAGCATGTTTTGAGGATTCCCTGGTGCATTAAAGAAAGTGGTAATTAATGCAAAGTGAATGACTTTGAATGAGGGAGGAATAGAGGAATAATAATGGGAAGGGTCCTTTTTCTGTTTTAGGATAAGGGATTGAAGAGAAGAATGATGTTAAAAGATGTCTACTGTGTAGCTAAAACTACAAATCCAGGTTTTGGTGACCTCTTTTAATTTTTTTTAAATAGACTGCAGTGTGGTTTGTTTTGTATCTGTCTGCAAACACACAATGAAGTTAATTTGCACCAATTTCATTTTGTGTATGCTTTGGGTTTTACCAAGGCTTCATTCTTTGATGGTTCTTTTGAGCAAGCCGTTTGCTCAAGGTTCAGATGATGTTAGCTCTATTCTTTTTCACTTTACAACATCAATAGGATTACACAGAATAACTGTGTTGGCCAACATCAATGATATATCTTCAGGCTACTAGAAAGCCAGTTCTCAGAGAGTGCAACCTTCTAATATTTTAGAACCTCCACAGGCAGAACATAAAACAAGTATTAAATACAAAAAAGCGTGCAAGGATCCAAAGGAAAGGTTATACTCATGTAACCTCATCCATCTCAAATACCTGGAATATAGACAGATACATAGTATATTGTATTGCTTATGTGTTAGATTAGGCAACATGTCCATAACATACATGACTTGTGAATAAAAGGAACAAAAACTGTTTAAGGCTGCACTGGGGAATCTGCTCCCCCTACTGGTTTTAGACTAAAACTCCCATCTTATTCATCCAGCCAACAGCTGACGTAGCGTATTAGGAGTCTAACAATATCTGGAGGTCTACACCTTTGGGGTACAGGTAAATAACAGATAAGCACTACTGCTCTTCTAGTGCACTGTTCATTAGTGTTGAGCGAGCGTGCTCGGCCGATGCTCGGATCGGCTCGAGCATCGCTCTGCTCGGCACATGGCGGTACTCGTCGAGTACCGCCATGTGCTCGCCCGCCATGTTCGGGTGGCGGGGATCTGTGCCGGAAGAGGCACAGATCTGAAGACGCTCCGCTGGACCACCAGGGACTGGAGGTACGGGGGCATTGCGGAGATGAAGGGGGCATTGAGGAGATGAAGGGGGACATTGTGGAAGAGGGGCATAGCGGAGATGAAGGGGGACATTGTGGAAGAGGGGCATAGAGTCTATGCCCCTCTTCCACAATGTCCCCCTTCATCTCCGCTATGCCCCTCTTCCACAATGTCCCCCTTCATCTCCTCTATGCCCCTCTTCCACAATGTCCCCCTTCATCTCCGCTATGCCCCTCTTCCACAATGTCCCCCTTCATCTCCTCTATGGCATAGAGGAGATGAAGGGGGACATTGTGGAAGAGGGGCATAGCGGAGATGAAGGGGGACATTGTGGAAGAGGGGCATAGCGGAGATGAAGGGGGCATAGCGGAGATGAAGGGGGACATTGCGGAGATGAAGGGGGCATTCGGAGATGAAGGGGGCATAGCGGAGATGAAGGGGGGCATTGACCAGGCACCCTCCCCTCATCAGAGCAGGGGGTGCCTGGTGTAATGCTCGTGTCGCCCCATGCATTTCAATGGGGCTCGGGTGCTCGGCCGAGCACTCGAGCCTCAGGGGGTGCTCGGTCAGAGCACCCGAGCATCGGGGTGCTCGCTCAACACTACTGTTCATCTCCACCTCACTACATATATCTTACTAAGCCCACCCACTCACAATATCTAATTATTTATATTTGTATAGGTGTATCTCTGCTACATTCTCCAGCATATTACCAGGTTTACAAATTCATTTACTAAGTATGACAGATGCACAAAAAGAGGGTTATTTATCATGCAGCTTTATTTGCTCTGTCTGCTAAGCTATATGGAGTTATCTCATTTACCGTCTCTGCCTCACACTAGTTCATGTGGTTTTGGGATAAAATGAAGTGTTTCTTGATGAACTAATGTGCTGTTAACATGACAGTGGATATATTCTTAAAGCCAGTCCTTGCGCAATAACATTTTTGAGGGTATTGCCAATGGATCATAGTTGCAGGATAGATTTTATTCAGAGTTCTAACACCTTATTAAGAAGAAGAGCGTTTTCAAAGTACAGAAAGAAACTCCACAAACACACATTGTCTAACTTTATTGTAAAGTCCATCTTTAACTTCTTCTTAAAATGACTAAGAGGTTACCTTCTGTGGATAGAAATGAGCTAGTCTCCACCTATTTGCTTTGTGTATTAGAAGGATGCAGTTATCTATTTCTTCCATCCACCTAGAAAGAAGTCTACTCCCACTGCTTAATCACAAAGCAATGCAATGGCGATATCTCTAGGATTCAAGGTGTTAAATGCTCAATTTGAAACAGCAAGAGCTTTTTTTGCCCCTTATGATGTAGGTGATTTGTACTAGAATGGCACCATATTTTTTAGTACATCAGCCTTGATATTTGATTGCAGCTGACAGTGCTACACAAAGCTGATCTAGGGTTTTTTTGACATTGTGTGATTCTATGTGTTAAAATAATGTATGAAATGTCTACAAACTAGTGTTTCACAACTTACAAAACAGCAAAATTAGTTTGAAAAATTGACTTGTGGAGCAATTCTAGGGAAAACAGAAGTACCATAGTGGGCTAATACAAATTCCCCCAATTCCTGCTGATTTAAATGTGGAATACTAGAGTGGTATCCAATGTGAAATAACTATCAGGTAATCAGTGGGCTTAAAGTAACATTTAAATTGTGAATATTAATGTATCCATTGTGGTGGAGTTTGTTTGCTCCAGAATAATTCCTTTTTTCCATTCACATAAGGCCCAAATTATTCTTAACTTCTCTGCATATTCACCAAGAATTATTTGACTTTGCAAATGCTGTATACTTTCACGTGATGACAGCTCTCAATCTTAATAAAACATTCTTAAAGTGAAGAAACTAAGACAGAAGGGGGTATATTAAAATTATTCCACACTAAAATGAGTGCTAGAACTACGTTCTTCATACTGCACCTGCCTAAAGCCAATTTACTAAACTATATACAAAAAATAAGTGTATGAGAATTTCAAGAAGGTGCATTGGAGAGTATCATAACTTTGCTGAATTTAACCTGCTCTTGTTATTGGTGACTTTCATTGCTTGTTAACATCAAAGTCTGAATGTCTGCAGAATGTGTGTTCTAGTTTGCACTGAAGCAGACGTGTTCTCCTTTGGACTGAGCTCCCTATCATCGTTTGCCACTTGTCCACACTCATTACTTTCAAACATCTCCTAAAACCCACTTGCTCAAGGATGCATTTTGACAACAATATACTCCTTGAACACACTGACATTCACATGAAAGTCATTCTGTACTTCACCTTACAAAACCTTGTACCTGCACTTATCATTTTCCTCCTACTGTCTCTATGTTGTCACATTTACTAACTAGATTGGGGAAAGGCCTCATTTGTACTTACCACCTGCTAATAATAGAATGACTACATTTTAGCCTGATGCTCTTATCCATGTCCTGTATTTTTTTCATTGCAATATTACTGTATTATTGTTTCTGTAAAGCGCTGTGTACACATATAGCTCTATATAAATAAAGAAACATGCATATGCAAAATGAATGAGTATCGCAATATGTAATAATACATACAATAATACATACCTTTTTTACTGCACTAAAATTCCATTTTCAGGTGAAGTTTAGAGAGTAACATCCTCCCTTTTTCAAGTCCAGAGAAACAATCTCCCTTTATGCTTTTGATTTGATAAATGGAGACTGTTACTCTTGAAAGCTTGTCCTTTTAATTGAATTTTAGTTCAGTTAAAAGGTATTATTACATACTGCTATACTCATTCATTTGTTATGTACACCAAAGGACTGACACGGCTATCCTAAATTAAGATACATGCATCCTATATAATAATTCGCTAAATGTTTGTTTGTCAGAAGCTGTAACGAGCAGTAGAGATGGGTGTGTGCGCTGCACTCATGCACACTGCAGACTGCCTGCGCCATGGCTGATAATGGAGCGCCCCTCTCCATACCAGCAGCCTCGCGGGCAGTCTCTACTGTGCATGACTGCACTGTGGCCTTTGCTGGGTGGCACTGTGGCCCGTATACATGGGTTCTTCAACTAGTACATATATAAATAGTGTGAACACTGAAGTGCGGTCACTTGAGTTGGAGGCTATCAGTGGAGCTGCTAATTAGTACATTACCCCAGCGACTTTTGAAGAAAATCTTTCAATTTCAGATCCCTTGATGTACTTATTTTCTTTTTAACAAATGCTCAACATTTAAATGAAGTTGGTGCTTATCCAGTTAATATGTAGTGGAGCATACTGGGTATAAGCATGGCTGAAAAATTGTTCTGAATTTCTCAGATGCTAGTGATTTCGCCAACTCATTCCTTTGAAATGCATTGGAGACCTTTTAGCATTCATGGGGTTAAGTGGGGAATGAGTTTTTTATTTCATTGGTTGAATCCTTTGGAAATGTTGTGACTCAAGATGAATCAAACCCCCTTTGACGTGCTGTCCCATAAAATTCAGTCTGTGTTACTTTTCTAAAACCTTTACTGACCACAGGGGGTGAAGTACCATAATAAAGAAATGGCCCTATGTTAAACTGCAGGATAGTAAAACCCTTTAATCCAAGGAGCGAAAGGGGTGTCCTTTTTCCTTGGTTTAGAAAGGGAATTAAAAAGATTGATGACAGCTCCTACACTTAATGTGGAATGGTCATGAATCTTTCCATGAAAAGATCCAAGTTTGACTGTCTGGAAGACAAATAAAATACATACACATTTTAACACAGATTTTGTATTTAAATTGTGTATATGGATGAGAAGTTCGTATAGAAATATAAAAGTTTTAAGTTATCCAAATGTTTTCCAGAGTGTTTATTTGCTCTGAAGGCAGATGGTCTATCCTTTGATCCCACTTATAGTCCAGGCTTCCCAATAGGGATGGATGTAATAAATAGTCATGCATTGTTCAGCCTTCAGTGGACCTTTAACTGATGCATGATTACCCTCTCCCCAGCTGAGGGGCCCCACAATGTGTCACACATCCAATGCTGCTGCATTTTTAACACTTTGCGTGCCAGAGGGGTGGTAAAAGTATTGTTTCATGTCAGCATTTTTGTGCTAGTATTCATAGAGGATGATGCAGTAAAAATAACTGGAACAATTCTGATGCAAACCAACTTTACCATAAGGGAACGAAAAAACATTCCCCAACTCCCCATTGGTTGAAAAGGGAATTCTAACCCTTGAATGATAGAGAGATAGTTTGTATTAGAATTGTACCACTTTTCTTTAGTACAGAAGCCTCATTTAGAATGGGGTATAATTAATCATTTATTTATTGTAGCATAATTATATTTCAGTATGTCGTAGGTGTTTATAATGAATCATACATATTCAAATTTTACAGTGTATTTGACATGTTTTGTTACAATTTACTAATTAAGTTAACAACTGATTTGTATATACTGCAAGCCACTTCATTTAATAAATAAACTACAGAAATGTGAAATTACATTCTCAAAGCCAGTGGGGGTAATGTACAAATATGATTCCACACTAAAATGGGAGCAAGAAGTGATTTTGTTTGTGTGCTGCTTCTGTCGAACTCCTAATTACTAAATTATTTATGAAGAGAAGTTTGTGTGCTATATGCTTCTGCCAAGGGGGAGGAAGTGGAGAAGTGAATGGCTTATTAGGACTTATAGGTCTTAGTCGGTTCACTATTGAAAATTTGCCCACTATTGGGTGATCAACCAAACGGCACATTAAACATGTCGCCGGGTTGAAAAGGGCAAATTAAGAATATTGCAAACTGCAGTGTCAAGACATAAGAGTGTCTAATGAGTAGCATCTGCTGCTGTGCATGCTCTCTGCTCCATAAAGAGTCCCGGAACAGGACTATATAGACACCAGGGAGGTGTTGATGAGCGGTACAAGCTGCCAACACGAGAGAGAATGCCTGATATTCCCCATAACATTTTACCTCTTTTAATAAGACCTTTCCCACATACTCCATATAAGTAGCAGGACTCAGTGTTCTTTCCTCCGGTGGTGCGCTCCTGCATAAGTGAGCCGCCGGGGACAGGCAATCCTAGTAGAGGCAGGAGGTTATGTGGTGTCAGGCATTCTCTCTCATGTTGGCAGCTTGTACCACTCATTAGCGCCTCCCTGGTGTCTATATAGTAAATTTGTAGATTGTGGCTGAAGATGCGTTCCTGGAATCTTTATGGAGCAGAGATCGTGCCAGCAGTAGAGGCTACATGACATCAGAACATGTCAACACTCTGATGTGTCGACACTGTAGCTTGCAATATTCTTATTTTGCCCATTTCAACCCGGTGACATGTTTAACCCCTTAATGACATGTGACGTACTATGACCGTCACGGTCCTTGAAATACTCAAGGACCAATGACGGTCATAGTACGTCACGTACTTTTTACTTACAGCGCTCTACCGGGAGCGCTGTAAGTAAAAATAGGGCCTGAAATTGACCGCTCCAACATCGGAGCGATCTCTATCAGGCCCCATAGTGACGCGCCGATACACGCGACAGGTCACGTGTACCGGCGCGTTCATGTGGTTCTATGCAATCCTTATGGGACGGAAACGTCCCAGGACCGCCGGTTGTTAAGGGGTTAATGTGCAGATTGGTTGATCTCCCAATAGTGGCCAAAATTTCAAAAATATGCCTTCTTAGCCACCCTGGTGTCCCTCTTTATAGAAGATACAACAGTGTGGTGTGTATATAAGTGTATCACATTCCTCCACAGCAATAAAACTCACATTAATGTTTATTTAAGTATCAGTAGTATATGTGTGTTTATAAATTAGTCTGTGAAATAAAATACTTCGGTCTTGTTCTAAATCATTTATACAGTTACATAAAGAGTTGTCAATTGGTCATAAAATAACCTAAAAAATCTTCATAATGCCCTTCCCACCAGCGACACACCCTAAAACAAAAATCTCCCTCTTTGGCCATTTGAAATGTTGGGATGTATGTAGCGAGGTCTCCAAAGCATTGCTTCACTATGTGTTGGAGACCTCCCTAGCATTCAAGGGGTTAAAAACATTAATTAAATCAGTGGGAAATTTTATTTATGGTGCAGTTGGTTTTCTCTAGAAATTGCTCTTCTTTTCCCTTAGGAATATGGCCTACTATCCAACTATATCTTATCATTCATAATGTTCTAATAAGGAAATCATCAAAAAAATTTTTTCCTTCTGTGCTATAGGTAAGGTATCTAGACTCATTTGTTTAACATTGGTGGAGTTTTTGTGCCGGTATGTAATAAAGCATTAGTACATACCCACAGCCACAGGCACAGGTACAAGAATTATAAACCAACAAGTTGAAAGACCCGTTTACACAGGCCACAGTTCCACCTCTGTAGGAGTGAGCAGTAGAGAGTGGCCTCGCCACGGCTGATACTGAGCGAAGAGCTCCGAATTCAGAGAGCTCCACTCTGTAACACATGACTAAAGCGAGCGTGGCCCTCTCTGCTGCGTATGACGGTTTCTGACAAACCTTAGCAAATTATTATATAGGATATGTAAGTGCAGAAAATGATCTCTGCTAGTGGATTAGTAGATTGCCCCAAATTACTTCACAGATGACTGAAGTTGCTGCACAGTGATTTGAGAAGTGCAAAGGTTCTAATCAGAGCTGGATTTACCGCAGTCCATTGCTTCCTTGCACAGTAAAAAAAAAAAAGCTTGAATTCAAGTTTTGCAATGTGTTGGAGATCTTGCTAGCATCCTGAGGGTTAAATAATAGCCTGTAAAGAGGTATAAAACTGGTGCAGGTAATTGAGATTGCTCTGGCCACGCCCACAATTCAGAATGTGGGTGTGGCCAGCATAGCTGAGGCGCCCCGTATTATTTGGAGCTCTAGGCAGCTCCCTACTCTGCCTATAAGGAAATCCATCCAGGCCTGGTTCTGATCGGAAGTTATAATGAGGATTATGTACCAAGAAGAATAGGAACTATTTTGAGGAAAGCCAGCTTTTCCAAATGGGACAATGCAAATACCCAAGTCTCTAGCATTCAAGGGGTTAAAAGCTCCCTTTTCCAAAAAATGGTCACTTTTATAAATAACCTATGATATAGTAGGATTGCTCCAGTTCTTCTCAATACATCAACTTCAATGACATGCAAAAGGTCTCCAAATCAATAAAAAAAATCCCGTTTAGTCATATCTAACATTTAAGATGAATAAAAGGCTAGTTTAACCGTTTGAGTGCCAGAGTGGTACACAACGCAATGCATTGCACAACGCAAAGCAATGCTTTGCACACACTTCTGGCATACACAAGGTTAAAATAAATTCCAACATCTGATTAACCTGGAAACTTGTGATTAAAGGGATAGTAATGTTTCATAATAAAAGCAGCTCCAATTAATCATCATAGTATTTGGGCCATGGAGCGTGTTATTTCAGTACTGTCAGAGTTGTAGTTCAAGAGTAATTGAATGATAAAGTTTCCCCCTCCCGCCCCTTTTACTGATGTAACACTGCTCAGCTCAGAGCAGCAATGTGGTGTCAAAATGGATTGCAGAGAGGGACAATCTTCAATTAACATAAGGGAAAAACTGTTCAAGGGGGCATGGATTTCATTGTTCTCACAGTAAGAAGACTGTCCCATGCTGTGAGTTGTCTGGTCTGTGGACCAGATTCCAGATCTGAAGTGAGCATTGTTTGACTAGGTAAAAGGGGCGGGAGGGGGAAACTTTATCATTCAATTACTCTTGAACTACAACTCTGACAGTAATGAAATAACACTCTCTATGGCTCATATACTAAGAAGATTAATTGGAGCTGCTGTTTTTGTGAAACATTACTATCACTTTATACACTTACAAAATAATTAGTATGAAGTATCACCGGCAAAGGTTGATTTCTCAAATGAATTATATTATATGACATATTAATATAACTAATTATTTAATATTAATATAGCTAATTTCATTGTAAATAAACGGCTATCACAACATATAGCTAGATTTTAACCCTTTGCGTGCCAGAGAGATATGCAAAGCAATACATTGCATTCCCCTCTGGCACTCAGTGGATTACCGTCCTTTAAATGTAACTAAACTTATCATAAGGTGAGTGCTCCATGTTACATGTTACATCTGAGAAGTGGAATTCCCACGGTTTTATTTGATTATTTTGCAGTGGGATCATTTAACATGATTTCTTTTCAGGTTTCCTGACTTAGTGGATTGTTCCACTGCTGTCTCCTCAGAGCATGATGGATTGAACTACTTTAGTATTGTTTCATCCAAATGTGATGTTTAGTGAATGCTTCACTGGAACCTCTGTATCAGGAAGGAAGGAAGTTTAACCCTTTTAGTGCCAGAGGGACATGACATCCATTACACCACAATGCAAAATCTAGGCAAAACAAACACAAACACAAATCAGAGTGGTTCTGGAAGTGAGGCTGATGCAGGGGCAAACCAACTGCAATACAGCAGACAAATCAAAATCTCCATTGATTGAAATGCTAGAGAGGTCTCCATTGTATTGCAAAGTAATGCATTGGAGACATCTAGAGCATTCTGGGGTTTAACCCCTTAAAGACTGGCTGCACAGCCAGCACTTAAGGACCATGGAGTTGTTTTTTATTTATTTTTTTTTTTAATATGCTTACTGGATTCAGAGGTCCCTGAACAGCGTGAGGCCACAACGGGACCCCTGAATTCCAGGACATACATGTAAGTCATGGGTCCTTTAGGCATGTTCTCCCCACAACATACATGTACATCATGGGTCCTTTAGGCATTCTCTCCCCATGAGATACATGTACGTCCTTAGTCCTTAAGGGGTTAAAACACCATTTAAGGGATTAAAAGCACCATTTAAATCAATTGGAATGTCAAGAATTGTATTTGTCCCTTACGGTGCAGTTGGTTTGCTCCAGAATTGCACTATTCCTGTTTGGTACATAGCGTCAACATGAACGACACTTCAGTCCAGTTGTTCTGAAGCCTAAAACTCACTTATCTAAAGGAAAACCAATAATGATACATGATTTTATAACCCCTTGATTGAGAGAATCGTGCTACATCACAAAGATCTGCACATCCATCCGACACGCAAATTGTTAAAATAAGAATATTTTATTTAAAACAATAGATAAGACTATGGTTGGGTGCCGTTTTATCCATTGGAGTGCCAGAGTTGTGTATAATGTAAGCTAGAACAATGTGTTGAACACACCCCTAGGGATGGCAAACACTTTTTCTGACATAACAAAAAGCATTTTCTAGGGTCTTTTGTTCCTAGAAAATCATGATTACACCCATGCTGGAAGGTGTTTTATTAAAAAGTTATTAGAGAGAAAACATGTTTTTATGAGATGAGAGTTTGAATGCAACCTTTTGTGTGGCCTGCGCGCTTTTTGGTAGTGTTGTTATTGCTGTCTATGTAGATAATACTGCACACAACCTCATCAAAAATTGCAAGTTTGCACTCTCCCATCAGTGGGGATATCCTTGTTTTACTCAGCACAAAAAGTACTATGAGCGCCAGAGAGGTATCAAACGCATTGCAACGCTATGTCCTTCAGAGGATGAACCCTTTGAGTGCCAGAGGGGTATGGAATGCATTGCAAAGTAATGCATTCCGTACCCCTCTGGCACTCAGAGGGTTAAGAGCTGCATTCAATAAGGCAGATAAATAGGTGCAGTGCTGGAGGGAACCAACAAAACTTCCCCTGTAAATGGTGCTTTAAACCCCTTGAAAGCTAGATAGGTCTCTAATGTATTGCTTTGCACTGTATTGGAAACCTTTCTAGCATCCAAGAGATTAAAGAGGAACTATCATGCACATATAACTTGACCCCCAATTAATTGTTAGTATACTGGTAATCATGGAAATAGTGTCCTAACGCTTGTTATGTGTCGGCATTATTTGCAATAATAAAATTATATTGGCCTTACATCAACAATATAGTGCAGAAATCTTGGCAAAGTGGGATCTATGCGTCTGCTCTGTAAGTCCCTGTCTGTGCCGTACAGTACAATGCACAGGGATGGACAGCGCAGTCGCACAGATCCCACTTCTCCAAGATGTCTGCACTATATTGTTAATGTAAGTCCCATACAAAGTTATCATTGCAAATAATAACGGCACTTAACAAACATTAGGACACTATTTCCGTGATTTGTTTCTTATGGTGCAGTTAGTTTGCTCCAGAATTGCTCTTCTTTAGCTTATTGAAAGCAGCCTTAAAGGGATAGTAATGCTTCATAATAAAAGCAGCTCCAATTAATCTTCATAGTATTTAGGCCATGGAGAGTGTTATTTCAATACTGTCTGAGTTGTAGTTCAAGAATAACTGAATGATAAAGTATCCCCCTCCTCCCCCTTTTACTGGTGTCACACTGCTCACCTCAGAGCAGAAAGGTGGTGTCCAGGTGGATAGAGGGACAATCTTCAATTAACATAAGGGAAAAAACAGAAAAACCTGTCAAGTGGGACAGGGTTTTCATTTTTCTCACAGTAAGTAGACTGTCTCTTGCTGTGAGTTGTCCTGTCCAAGGACCAGATTCCAGATCTGAGGGGAGGCAGCTTACACTAGGTATAGGGGTGGGAGGAGGATACTTTATCATTCAATTACTCTTGAAGTACAACTCTGACAGTATTGAAATAACATTCTCCACGACCCAAATACTATGAAGATTAATTGGAGCTGCTTTTATTTTGAAACATTACTATCTCTTTAACTGTTTCCCATTCTGTCAAACCTTAAACTGTAGGTTTGTTGAGGTCATAGGCAGAATGAAGAATAAAAGGAATCAGCAGATAATATGCTGCCTTTTTGGAGCCTTCTAAAGTACTATGTGATGACATAATAGTTTCTGTTAATTTCATTAATTAGATATGTATTGTGTTTGTTGCAAAGTTGATTCTTGTTTCCTGCACATTTTGCATTGGTCAGCTTTACCTTTGACCTGGTAAGGCCATATAAATCCAGTTTAAGTCCCATCCATAGTGTGTCAGGTGCTTTAATTTACAATTCATGTGTGAGTGGCATTGCAATTGCCCGGGTTTCAAATCCAAGTCTCTCATGGAAGAAACAATGCACTATCAATTTAAGTGCTTTGACATTTCCTGTAGTCATTGCATTACCACTTAGACTGGATTTCACATGATGGACAGAGGATGACCATTAGGTGAACCTCTTGGATATCTCTCCATGTATCTGACATATAATGGATGTGTGTGTCACATAAAGAATTTACCCAAGCCTTTTGTAGATACGTAAACTACTAATCTGCAGATCAGTAAACTATAGGGGGAGTAACACCACCTAATAATAATAATAATACCTTATTAATGGCCAGCAAATTCTAATGTCCCCTCTGATTTTTTCCTTACTCTTTGATTCAAGAGATAACATCATTTAACTTCATTTGGTCCCTGATATCATGTCCATGATATGACAGTTACAATCACAGAACACAAACTCCACCCACTGCACTGATAATCTTAACCCTTTTCACCTGTTGAGTGCCAAAACAGTGTGTAGCATATTGTTCCACAATGCTTTGAACATCCCGCTGGTACTCCGAGGGTTAAGTACCAGATGGCTGCAAAACACATTGCTTCACAATGTGCTGCTCACACTTCTGGTCTTTAAAAGGGTTAAATAGGCTCATGCCCTCTCTTTGTTTTATTTAAAAAATATTGAACCAAAGTACAAGGGCAAAATTCGTTGGGAACATTCTGATTTTCTGGTCATTGTAAGGTGATTGGAAGATTATTAACCCATTAAGGTCCCTTGACGGTCCTGGCACGTCATGGGTGGATTGGCGTTAAAGACCCATGACGTGCCAGGACCGTCATGGAATTCCAGGCTCCCCGCGCGGCAGCACGCTGTTCAGGGAGTCCGGAATCGAATGCAAAAAAAAAAAATTAAAAACAGCTCAGTGGTCCTTAAAGGGACACTAATGTCCCATAAAAAGTTTTTATAGTTTTATAGAGCCTTAGAAAATAAGCAGAATGGTGCAAACCCTATCTCTCAAACCGCTATGGATTGAAAGATATGGGGATTCAAAGTTCCCCCCTCCCTCCCCTTCTGCTGATGTCATCTGTAATTTTTCTAATGTATGCTGCGTGTCTCTAACATAGGGAGGGAGCAGCACTACGTACCTCTGAAGGAAAACATCTATATAATTTGACAGATTAGACATAAATTAATTAATGCCTGAAATGATAGGGTGCCCAGGACGATTCACTGTAGATTTGTGTAATTTTGGTATATGATAAAAATAGAGAATAGTTGGATTTGAAATATTAATATATTTATGCTCCTGTTTTGTTATTATGTTCCTCCTGAGCGCCTCATCAGTCAAACTTTAAAGTAACCTACAAAAGTTTTTATTGGGGTTAGTATCCATTTTTTTATATGATATCTCATCTCTAGTGATGATCGAGCACCCCAATGCTCGGGTGTTCGGGTGCTCTGGCCGAGCGACCCCGGAGGCTCGAGTGCTCGGCCGAGCACCCGAGCCCCATTGAAGTCAATGGGAGGACTCGAGCATTACACCAGGCACCCCCTGCTCTGATGAGGGGAGGGTGCCTGGTTCATAGGAAAAGGTCAGAAAATGATGGAAACACCACAGAAATGGTTCAGGGACAGCATAGGGAGGATGTCTGGATGATCTTGGACTCCAACGTCGCTGCTGGGAACAATGTTTCGCCCGTAGTACGCCATTTTTACAGACTGACCGTAAAACACACAAAAAGGAAGATAAAAACGACTTTAGGCGAAAAATTGTTACCAAATAGTATTTGCTGAATATTTACTTGTATATCATCTGCAAATTCTGCAAAAAATTTCATCGATTTTTCGGAACTGGGGCCATGATTAAGAGGGAAACGTGCGCAGCGTAAAGCAGGTGTTCAACGTGGTTATGGCCCGGGTAAGGTACAGCATTCAGGAACGGAGGCCGCAGCTACCACAGGTTTTACAACATGTCCGTTTGCCCTTGTTAAGTCCAAAATTTATAGTCGGAACAGTGGGGTCTGATCCATTGAGTAAAAGTGACGAAGTGACTTAGTGGATGAAGCCAAGAACTACCTTCTGCTCTGTCGAACACCCCAGCCCTATTTAATTCAATGGGAGGACCTGAGGCACTCCGATACAACCTGTATATCACAAAATGGAGGGCCTCATTCACATTGTGGTACAATAGTTCAGGTAGTGGTCCAACACTCATAAAGCCTATGCACTAAGTGAAAGGGCTGCCAAAAATTAGACTGAAATGTCACTCCAATACACCCTTTATTACACATAAAGGAGGGCATCATACACACCCTTGAAAAATTAGGATTAATGGCCTGCTGGTGAACCTCTAAAACATTAGGGGCGAGGGCATGCCGCTAAGCTGACCATCTAAAACATTAGGAATGAGGGTCTGCTGCTGAGCCGACCATCTAAAACATTATGGGTGAGGGTCTGCTGCGGAGCTGACCATCCTAAACATTATATGCGAAGGCCCGCTAGTGAGCTGACGCTATAAAACATTATATGAGAGGGCCCGCTAGAGAGCTGACCCAATAAAACATTATATGAGAAGGCCCGCTGGTGAGCTGACCTATACAAAAATTGTCAAACAGGGCCCGCTGGTGAGCTGGCCCTATATAAAAATTATATCACAGGGCCTGCTGGTGAGCTGGCCCTATATAAAAATTATATCACTGGGCATATGGAAGAGGAGGAGGAGGATGAGAATATTAAGAGTCAACCATATACCCATTTTTTGGGTGGAAGGGGTGAATGGGAATACAGAGTATTCCCATCATTGTAAATAACATATCTAAAGTGACTTTATGTTCACCCGGGGCTTTCCTCCAGTGGAGTGGAGAAGTCAGGGGAAATCCAGGCCTTGTTCATTTTTATAAGTGTCAACCTATCAGCATTTTCGGTGGAAAGGCGGATACGCTTATCTGTTATGATGCCACCAGCAGCACTAAATACCCGCTCAGACAGAACGCTGGCGGCAGGGCAGGCCAGCACCTCCAAGGCGTAGAGTGCCAGTTCATACCACGTGTCCAGCTTGGACACCCAGTAGTTGTAAGGCACAGAGGGATCATTGAGGATGCTGACACGGTCTGCTACGTACTCCTTCACCATCTTCCAAAACTTTTCCCTCCTTGTGACACTAGGCTGCGCATCAGGGTGAGGGTGCTGGCGGGGTGTCATGAAGGTGTCCCACGCCTTGGAGAGTGTTGCCCTGCCTTTGTCGGAACTGCTGTGTGCTCCCCTTTTCTCCCCTTCTCGGTTGGCCAAGGTAGCACGTACTCTGCCGCCAGCGTTGTCAGATGGAAAATTTTGGAGCAATTTTTCGACAAGAACCTTCTGGTATTGCACCATTTTGCTTGTCCTCTCCACCGGAGGAATGAGAGATGAGAAATTCTCTTTGTAGCGGGGGTCCAGAAGGGTGAACACCCAGTAATCCGTGTTGTCTAAAATGCGTATAACGCGTGGGTCACGGGAAAGGCAGCCTAACATAAAGTCAGCCATGTGTGCCAGAGTACCAACAGGCAAGATTTCGCTGTCCTCACCAGGAGGATGACTCTCAATCTCCTCATCCTCTTCCTCCTCTTCTGCCCACCCTGAAGAGATGGAACTAAAGTTCCATGGCTACCCTCTGTAGCGGAGGCAACCGTGTCTTCCTCCTCCTCCTCCTCCGCCTCCTCCAATTGTCGCTGAGAAGACGAAGTGAGGGTGCTCTGGCTATCACCTTGTGTAAGCTCTTCCTCCCGCATTTCCACCTCTTCCACATGCAAAGCGTCGGTTTTAATTATGAGCAGCGAGCGTTTCAGTAGACACAGAAGTGGGATGGTTACACTGATAATAGCGTTATCGCCGCTCACCATCTGTGTCGATTCCTCAAAATTGCGTAAAACCTCACAGAGGTCTGACATCCATTCCCACTCCTCACTTCTGATTAGAGGAAGTTGAACGGAGAGGCGACGACCGTGTAACAGCTGGTACTCCACTACTGCCCTCTGCTGCTCACAAAGCCGGGCCAACATGTGGAAGGTGGAGTTCCAGCGCGTGCTCACGTCACACAGCAGCCGGTGAGCTGGCAATTGTAAGCGCTGCTGCAGCGTCAACAGGCCGGCTGAAGCTGTAGATGACTTACGGAAATGTGCACACATGCGGCGCACCTTCGTCAAGAGATCATGCAAATTGGGGTAGGTTTTTAGAAATCGCTGAACCACTAAATTAAATACATGCGCTAGGCATGGTACGTGTGTGAGCTTGCCGAGCTCCAAGTTACGCCCATTATCACACACAACCATGCCTGGTTGCAGGTTGAGTGGCGAGAGCCACTGCTCGGTCTGGTGACTAATCCCCTGCAACAGCTCTGAGGCCGTGTGCTGTTTGTCCCCAAGGCAGATCAGCTTCAGCACGGCCTGTTGACGCTTCCCCACTGCAGTGCTACACTGCTTCCAGCTACCGGCTGATGGGTGAGTGGCGCTGCGCGCAGAGAATTCGGAGGTGGAAACGGAGGAGGAGGAGGAGGAGCCAATAACGTAGGTGCTGGCGGAAACCCTGATGGAGGTAGGGCCCGCAATCCTCGGCGTGGGTAGCACCTGTGCCATCCCAGGGTCCGAGTCGCTCCCAGCCTCCACGACATTCACCCAGTGTGCCGTCAGGGAAATGTAGCGTCCCTGGCCACAAGCACTTGTCCATGTGTCAGTCGTTAAGTGGACCTTCCCAGTAACTGCGTTGGTCAGGGCACGGGTGATGTTAAGGGACACATGGTGGTGTAAGGCGGGGACGGCACACCGGGAAAAGTAGTGGCGGCTGGGGACTGCGTACCGAGGGACAGCTGCTGCCATCAGGCTGCGGAAGGACTCAGTCTCCAGAAGCCTAAATGGCAGCATTTCGATGGCCAGTCATTTGGAAAGGTGTGAGGTTAGTGCTATGGCCTGTGGGTGGGTGGCTGGGTATTTTCGCTTGCGCTCAAATGCCTGGGGTAACGACATTTGGACGCTGCGCTGGGACAGGGAAGTGGATGTGGTCGCTGATGGTGCTTCAGATGGTACAGGTGCAGGGCGGGAGGTATGCGGGCCTGCGCCTTCGACAGGCGATTGGCCGGCACCGAAAACAGGGGAAGAGGAGGCAGTGGTGTGGCCTGCAGACACAGATTGGCGATCCGGGCGTTCCTCCCACTTATTACGGTGCTTGGATGCCATGTGTCGGATCATGCTGGTGGTGGTGAGGTTGCTAGTGTTCATGCCTCGGCTCATTCTGGTGTGGCACAGGTTGCAAACTACAATTCTTTTGTCGTCCGCACTTTCCTTAAAAAAACGCCATACCGCGGAACACCTAGCCCTTGGCAAGGGAGATTTACGCAAGGGGGTGCTCCGTGGAACATTTGCGGGCCGGTTTGGTGCGGTCCGCCTTCTTTCTTTAGCCACATCACTGCCTCTTCCATCCTGTTGCGGTGCTGCAGATGGCTCACCCTCAGGACTGCTGTCATCACTCGGCTCTACACCTTCCCAGGTGGGGTCAGTGACCTCATCGTCCACCAAGTCCTCCTCCACTTCCTCACTCTGATCATCCTCCTCATTTCTTGATCCCACCACATACTCAGTCATTGACAACTGTGTATCATCCTCCTCATCAAGGTCTTGAGACAGTAATAGTGGTTGATTTGATGGCAACTGTGTCTCATCATCATCATCATCCACTTCCTTTGACCTTAAATGCCGTCCCCTCTGTCATCTTCTTGTGATTGGGTACCCTCTAGAGGTTGTGAATCAGGGCACAAAATCTCATGTTCCTCTGCAAGCGTGCTTGGAGAGAGGTTCAAATGAAGGATTGGTGATGAGACGAGCTCCTCACTATATCCCAGTGTGGGATCACTTCTTTGGCCAGACCCTCTATGGTGGGAGGAAGGATGATCATGGTGAGGATTATGTTGACCAGACTCTTGGCTACTGAGAGTGGACTTGGTGGAAGACAGGGTGGTGCTTAACCGACTGGAAGCAGTATCAGCTGAAATCCAACCGACCACCTGTTCGCAGTGGTCTGACCTCGAGAGTGATGTCCTGCGACGCCCTGTAAACTGAGACATGAAGCTAGGTATGGTGGATGTCTTTCTGTCTTGTGCTCTGGCACCAGGCACAGTTTCTACGCGTCCTGACCCGCGCCCTGAACTATCAGGATCACGTCCACTTCCCCGTCCCTTTTTACCCGCCTTCTTCATATTACATGGAATATATGCCGCTAATCTGCGGCTAGGCACACTAAACAGAATGTGACGCTAATCTGCGGCTATTTTCAGTGAACGGAATATGTGACGTTAATTTTAAAATTTGCACACTAAACAGAATGTGAAAATAATCTGCGGCTAGGCACACTAAACAGAATGTGACGCTAATCTGCGGCTAGGCACAGTGAACGGAATATGTGACGTTAATTTTAATATTTGCACACTAAACAGAATGTGACGCTAATCTGCGGCTAGGCACACTAAACAGAATGTGACGCTAATCTGCGGCTAGGCACAGTGAACGGAATACGTGACGTTAATTTTAAAATTTGCACACTAAACAGAATGTGAAAATAATCTGCGGCTAGGCACACTAAACAGAATGTGACGCTAATCTGCGGCTAGGCACAGTGAACGGAATATGTGACGTTAATTTTAAAATTTGCACACTAAACAGAATGTGAAAATAATCTGCGGCTAGGCACACTAAACAGAATGTGACGCTAATCTGCGGCTAGGCACAGTGAACGGAATATGTGACGTTAATTTTAAAATTTGCACACTAAACAGAATGTGAAAATAATCTGCGGCTAGGCACACTACACAGAATGTGACGCTAATCTGCGGCTAGGCACAGTGAACGGAATATGTGACGTTAATTTTAAAATTTGCACACTAAACAATATGTGCCGCTAATCTGCGGCTAGGCACACTAAACAGTATGTGACGCTAATCTGCGGCTATTTTCAGTGAACGGAATATGTGACGTTAATTTTAAAATTTGCACACTAAACAGAATGTGAAAATAATCTGCGGCTAGGCACACTATTAAAATGGCCCTTTTTGTCGCTGCGTTGTACACTATTTGTCCCTGTGCACCTAGTACAATGTCACCTAAATATCCCCCCCCCACAAAAAAAAAAATGAAATTGTGCCCCCCCAAACAAAATATAAATGCTGCCCCCACACACAACAGTCCTAAAAAGGACTTTTGGGTCTTGATATAGTGTTCCAACACTTTTATTCTCCCTACACTGACTTTCCCTTCCTATCCTCATCTCTCCCTGGCTAAGACTGAGCCGAACTCGCTGGTCGGGTGCTATACAACAGCCTCCCCGCACGTTTATTGGCTGCGTAGCAGCCGCGAAACGTGCGGGGAGGAGACCCGAACATGGCGGGCGAGCACATGCGGTACTCGTACGAGTACCGCCATGTGCCGAGCAGAGCGATTCTCGAGCCGAACCGAGCTTCGGCCGAGCATGCTCGCTCATCACTACTCATCTCCCAATAATCTTTGACCTTCCTTAATATAATCTATGGTATCTTGGATAAGGATGGACCCTCCCTTATTTGCTTCCCGCACTGTAAGGTTTTCATTTTTTGATAGATCGCCCATTGCTTTCCTTTCTTTTTTGGACATATTAGACTTTTTGCATTTTTTATTTTTAATCTGTTTATTGTAGTCTTCCATTACCAACTTACTAAACATATCTACACATGGACCTCCCCACTGCGTGGGATAAAATCTATATTTGGCTTTTAACTTACAGTTGGTAATATGAGGTACCTCTTTTTCCTCTCCTAAGTTTTACGCCTCCATCTGTAATTCTTCCAATATATTCAATACATTGATGTCTTCATCTTCCCACCTATCACTACAAGTGAGTAGAACCATTGGGCACTAAAGAGGTGATTTCAAAATGGTGACGGTTCATTACCAGTATTGATAGTCTACATTTAGAGCGTGTGTGCTCTTCTTCCCTTTTTGTTTTTTCTATATCATTGTGGGGAGCCGAAGTGTCAGAGGTTCCACGTGAAGAGCAGCACTGGATCCAGAGAGGATTATATTTCTTCCTTTGGACTATTTTTCTAGATCCATTTGGGACTGATAGGATCAGAGTCATCACGTTTGTGAGACTTAACTCTTATACAAGTATTTCTTTTTGCTGTGTTTTCTAGGTGGGGTGTTTTCTCGGTGTGGTGTGTCTGAGGCTATACCCTTACCTAATTCTGACATATTGTATGAGCTGCTCCAAATTAAAAGATGTCCTGTATTTCTATATCAGCTAGAGAATCTAGAAAAGCTAAGCTGAGATTATGTTTTAAAGAAGATATGATCACTAAAACCAGTGACAATAATGGAGATGTAAAAAGACATTTTATAAATTAGAACATCTTCTTAGTTTAGAACTTAGTCATTGGTGGGACCTGTTACTGTTATCTCAGTATCTGGAAAAGAGGATTATCCCCAGGGGGCTACGAATTAATAAAAAGTCTTCCTTTCCAGATCCTGAGTTTGAAAAAGGGTGGACCATGATTTTAGACAATTGTTCATTTAAACCCATAGAACATTTAATTATGTATAGAGAAATGTGTCTTAAAAAGATTGAAGCAGATATACAGCAGGTACAAGAAGAATTAAGACCGTATTCGGATACTTCGGCATTCAAAGAGATGGATGAGCTGATTAATGAGACAGTTAATAAGGTAGAAATAGAATTAACAGAAAGAAAACAGAACAAAATGAAAAGAGATGAAGAGATTATTCTGAATATAAAGTACATAATTATCGTAAGTAAGAAAACAACACACATCAATGTGAATCAGAATAGATATAAGATAGACAATCGAAATAAAAATAAAAAACAAATTAGAAATACAGCTCAGCCATCTCGGGGAAATATAGAAGTAGGTAAACATACAGAATTAAAGAAGAATAGTTCTATTCAAATTGTGGAATCTAAAGAAATACATAGAGAGATTACTGTTTCTACTCATAATACGTACACAGTGTTGGAGCAAAGAAACAAAGATTCAGAGGTAGAGAAATCAGATTTGGCACTGTAACGGGCCTTAGGCCGATACTAGGGCTTCGAAGCATCGGACTATATACTTTGGGCAAACACTCGAACTAATGGCAATGCAGGGGCGTACGGACACTATTCGAAGCCCAGGACCCGGTATATTCAAGGTTTATGTCGACGGGGCTTGAAGTATCGGTAACGGCAGACGGGGCCTCGTACAACCGCATCGTACCTAACCGGGATTAGCCACTCGAACATTCGGGGGTTCTCCAGGGTCGGACAAAAGGCAGGATAGCTTGGGACTAAGTATCAGTTTTTGTTCCTCAAAATGTGTATTGGAATTATATAGGACTGTACCCCCCACGGGAAACTAATCACATCATGTCTGGCCCTTTGTGTTCCCTGTTCTGCCCTACCTGAGACTAATCCCAGGAATGACCAATCGGATATGGTATGATACGGACGCTCCCCTGTTCATTGGCCATTAGTGAAGCCTAGCTTTAGCATAGCTTGCCACTACCCTGCCCATTGTTCCTTTGTGTATTTTGTGTATAAAAGTGTGTATTGTTTGCCAATAGAGTTGAGTTCATTTGGAGTAAACTGTCTCCGCGTTTACTTCCTTGCTGGGTGGTTTAAAGAGTCCCCTCTGACCCCTTCTTTACAAGCAACTTAACAATTCACTATCTGTACTGGAGACTGCGACGTTGACGTTGACCTGCGACGTTGACATCGCCGCTCCTGCCCTGCTCTACAGATCAAGATTGAACCGTTCCCATAGCCTCGAACCTCGATGGAGAGATCAGCTCGAAGGTGACCGATTCCTGGGTTCGAGTTTCGAATTCGACGTTCCGGTGACGCGGCCTGACCGAGGAGCTCGACATTGTGTAGCTGACCTCAAGAGAGAGATCCCAGGGCACGACGGCCCAGGACTTCCCAATGTCTTGGGTTTCCGTTACAGTGGCAGCGGTGGGATCGAACTGAAACCAGCTTCCAGGGGGAGATACAGCCGCTGGCTTGACCCCGGTTTCAGCAAAGCGAGATTAAACTAAAACCAGCTTCCAGGGGGAGATACAGCCGCTGGCTTGACCCCGGTTTCAGCAACGTGAGATCAAAATGAAACCAGCATCCAGGGGGAGATACAGCCGCTGGCTTGACCCCGGTTTCAGAAACAGGATTTGGGATTCTCTCTCTCAAAAGAGGTTTGAACAGCACCTGGGACCAGGCTGCCTGAACTATGGCACACACTTACGATAATGCAACTCTGGCATCACTACGAGAGATGGGAGTCCAGAGAGGCCGAAACATGGAAGGGCCAAGGAGAAAGGATTTGATTCAGCTGCTTCAGGAGATGGAAGAGAACGATGAGGAATTAGCTCGACGCACACTGCTACCGATGGATTCCAGTCCCGTTCAACGCCGATCGGTCGACAACCGACATTCGATGGAAACCGGAGGATCGAGGCAACAGGAGCTCGTGGATGATGACCTGGTGACGACCATGGTAGCTCGCCGACTACCGCTCTATGGCCCTAACCCTTCGATCAAACTGATTGACCAACTCATGGAAAGGGCCCGGGAGGACCATCTACAGGCGCTGGCTATCCGACACCTGGGTACGAGGCTACCCCCTTGTTACGGTTTTCTGACACTCAGACCAAGGTTAGAAATAAAACACAGTTTTATTGAGATAAAATAAGGAACAGTGCCCATGGGGGCCAGGATCGGTATTACAGTGAGGTAAGTAATGGATAATATACAAGCCCAAAATAGAAGGAGCAGGTAGAATATAGCAGAAACACAGATAAAGGTTAATGTTCAAACAGGTATTCAGTCTCTGTGGTGGTGAATAGCCAACGCCCGGTGCATAAACAGTCCCAGTAGTAGTAGTGCAGCAAGCAAGCTCAAGCAGTGCGACTGAACTGAATCACAACTAGATAGCTGTATCGTAATGCCCAATAGTATAGCAATGACCAACTGGAGCTGGAGCCAATACCCCTACTTGGGTGAAGTAACGGAGGAGAGACACTGCCAGAGCCAATGGAGCCAGATACAGGAGCACCCCTAGGTGCGGTAACAGAGGAAACACTGCATATGCAAATGGGACCGGAGCCAAGAGCACCCCTTAGGTGCGGTAACGGAGGAGACACTGCACAAGCCAATATACCGTGAGCCAAACGCACTTCCAGGTGCGATCTGATGGAACAACACTGTGAGCGAGAGGAGACCAGAGCCAAGATACCCTTCCGGTGCCGGAACGGAGCAACACACTGACAGAGTACTGGAATGCCCAATAGCACCACACGGTGCGACAACTCCTAGGAAACAAGTACCTAAAGAAAGGTACTGCTCTGCAGTGGTAATGGATAGGCTCGGTGATGGAGGCAACAGCTCAACAAGTGTTAAACGGCTCATGATGGGAGGCAACAAGCTTGGCAAGTGTATACAGACAGGCTCGGTAACGGAGGCAACCAGCACAGCAAGTGTTCTCAAACAGACTCAGTAACAACGGCTATAGCTCGGCAAGTACTCTCTGACAGGCTCGGTAACAGAGGCAACAAATGGGCTCAGTATCGGAGGCCACAGTAACACAGGAGGCGTGATCAGTCAGTGCAAGCTGCGAGCACGCTCAGAATGTCGCCAGGCAGGAAAGTCAGACAGGACCGGATGAATCACGGAGCAGGAACGTCAGCCAGGACCGGGTCAATCGCGGAGCAGGAACATCAGCCAGAACCGGGTGAATCACGTAGCAGGAAGTCAGCCAAAGCCGGGTCAATCATGGAGCAGGAACTTCAGCCAGAACCGGGTCAATCACGGAGCAGGAACGTCAGCCAGAACCGGGTCAATCACGGAGCAGGAACAGCAGAGTAGTCAGACGAGCCGAGTCGGTCCACAGGAACGCAGGAACACAGCAACAAAGGCGCAGGAACAGGAATACCATGAAAGGGCACCTGACAGGTGCCATAGGCCCAGTATATAAAGGGACACCCTGGACGGGCCAATCAAGCTCCACCAATGGAAGAGCACCACCACAAGAGTGACAAGGAATCACGGGGACCGTGATACCCCTCCTGCGGTGGACGAGAAAAGTAGCACCGGACTGCCCCGACACATAAGTCCTTTTCCATGTTCGATGACACCCAAGGGGATATCGATGGGTTCTTACAGGACTTTGAGAGATTATGCAGACTGTTCCAAGTCAACCAGCAGCACTGGTCAGGCATCTTTGCCGGGAAACTGACCAGGAGGGCCAGCGAGGCTTACTGCACGGTTCCTGACCAGGATATCGGCAATTATGCCACGGTCAAGAAGAGACTGTTGGCTAGGTATGCCATTACACCGGATACCTATCGCTGGAAGTTCAGGGACACTAAGAAAAAGGGTACAGACACCTTTTCGGAATGGGGACATACATTTGAGCGGGCTGCTAGGAACTGGCTACAAGGTTGTGGAGCTACCACTTTTGAGGAGTGCTGCCAGCAAATGCTACTGGAACATTATTTTTCTAAATATTCCTGACCCAGTGTGGGACTGGGTGCAGGACCGGAACCCCACCACCCTCAGCCAAGCTGCCTTGCTAGCGGATCAATATGAAGACAATCGGAGCATGGGCCACAAAGTACAGTCCATCCCAGGGCGAGGGGGGTCCTGGGCCACTGCCCTGCCCCTAATTCATACCGGTCGGGGCCCCGACCCCAACAGGGCCCCTACAACCCACCTCACCACGCCAACCCCCCTGCGCTGTGTTTTATGTGCCAGCAACCTGGCCATCGCCAAGCTAATTGCCCCAGGAACAGGGGGCCAGCCGCCAGGTACCAATCTGCCCCTTGGGCAAATCAGAACTCCACCACAACTAGGATTCCCCCACATCAGGCCCACTGCATAGGAGGGAAGGATACATGGAATGCTTACCCTAACCACCACGACCGCGACTGGCCCCATCCTGTGGATATGGGTGAGGCCACAGGAGACCAGCACGAGTGGGGCTATTTCCATGAAGTTACCCTGGCCCAGGAGGACCCAACTGAAAACCTGCACCAGCACATTCAGACTGTGCGTCTCAACGGCCACACCACCCAAGGAATGCGAGACTCTGGGGCCACCCTTACCTTAGTGCGGCCTCGCTGCCTACCCCCCAGCCTCAGAGTGCCCCGAATGGTGGAGATCTGGGTAGCTGGGGGCAGAGTGTATAAACTTCCCATGGCCAAGGTCCAACTGGATTGGGGGGTTGGACCCCAAGAACGGATTGTGGGGGTCATGCCAGGACTTCCTACGGACGTGCTGCTAGGAAATGGCTTGGGCAGTCTGGAAAGTTACTTCGGCACAGCCAGAGACCAAGAAGACTACCATGTCATCATGAGATCTGCGGCACGCAAACAGAGGGTAAGACCAACACCATCTCCCACCCCTCCAGCAGTAGCCCCTAATGAACCCAGTATAGCTTGGCTGCTGCCACCAGCTTTCCACTTTAGCCAGGTACAGATGACAGGCAGACACCAGAGCCATTGGGATGGAAGGGGAACAGTTTGTGTGGGAGAACGGGTTGCTATGTAGGACCACTCAAACCCCCTGTCAGGGCCCTACCACAGTCACTCGCACCCAGTTGGTAGTACCCCTACAGCATAGAGATGCCCTCATCACCCTTGCCCATGATATTCCCTTAGCAGGACATTCGGGAATCCGGCGCACCGAAAAGCGCCTAACTCGAGCGTTCTTTTGGCCCAAATTGTCCTGGGATGTTTGCCGCTTTTGCTGCACCTGTGACACCTGTCAGCAGGTAGGAAAAAGGGGAGATCATCTGCCAGCACCCCTGCAACCCCTACCTTTCATAGGGGAACCCTTCCAATGGGTGGCCATTGACATCATAGGTCCACTCGCCCGGCCCAGCCACACGGGTAAGAGATATATCCTTACCATTGTGGACTTTGCCACCCATTACCCTGAGGCCGTTGCGCTGTCCAGCATCTCTGCTGAAAGTGTCGCGGATACCCTAGTCAAGGTATTTACCCGGGTAGGATTCCCTAGGGAGGTAGTTTCAGATCGAGGCACCCAATTTACCTCAGATATAATGCAACAACTCTGGAAGCTATGCAGGGTTAAACCCCTCCATTCCACACCCTACCATCCCCAGATGAATGGGCTCTGTGAGAGGTTCAACGGAACCTTAAAACAGATGCTCAAAGCCTTCACGCAGTCACACAGTGACTGGGATCACTACCTGCCCCACCTACTGTTCGCCTACCGGGAGGTGCCGCAGGAGTCCACGGGATTTTCCCCCTTTGAACTATTGTTCGGGAGGAAGGTCCGGGGACCCCTGAATCTACTCAGCGAATACTGGGAGGGGAAGTGTGACTCAGAGGAGACGCCTCCCGTCACATATGTCATAGAGCTTAGGGAAAAGCTGAAGACCCTTATGGGACTAGCCCACCAGAATTTAGCACAAGCCCAAACTACCCAAAAGCAGCAATATGACCGAAGGGCCCAACACCGAACGTTCCACGTGGGTCAGCAGGTCTTAGCCCTGCGTCCAGTGAAACAAAATAAGTTGCAGACCGCGTGGGAGGGTCCCTACCGGGTAATTGACCAGCTAGGGGATACCACATATGTTATTGGCCGCAGGAATTCACAGCAGGACCAAAGGACCTGCCATGTCAATTCCGTTAAGGCATATCACGCTAGAGAGGAAGCCGTAATGGCAATATGTAACA
Source organism: Rhinophrynus dorsalis (assembly GCA_037306005.1). Taxonomy (NCBI): domain Eukaryota; kingdom Metazoa; phylum Chordata; class Amphibia; order Anura; family Rhinophrynidae; genus Rhinophrynus; species Rhinophrynus dorsalis. Next base: position 385,429,875 of record CM074720.1, on the reverse strand, counting down.
TGGGGGGGGAAACACGGAGGAACAGGACATCCCTGACCTCCTGGCCGAATCCCAGACCCAGGTAAGCAGTCACCCCTTAAAGCTAGGGACCCCATTTGAATGAGGTTCAGCAGGGACAGATTGAGGAAATAGTGCAAAAGTGGCCCACTCTATTCTCTCCACGTCCCGTTTCCACTACAGTAGCCCAGCATGAGGTCCACACCACAGGGTCAGGGCCCCTATGTTAGCCATCCTACCGGGTCCCCGAGTCAGTCAAGCGTAGTATGTGGCAGGAGTTGCAGGATATGTTAAGTATGGGGGTCATTGAGCCGTCCGCCAGTCCTTGGGCCTCCCCGGTAGTCCTGGTACCCAAGAAGGATGGAACCACCTGGTTCTGTGAGGACTACCTGAGGCTCAATGATTGAACGGTCACTGATGCTTACCCCATGGCCCAGGTAGATGAGTTGTTAGACCGACTTGCTGGAGCTAGTGTTGTCTCCACCCTAGACCTGAGTCGAGGGTACTGGCAGATTTCACTGGCCCCTGAGGCGGTGGCCAAGTCAGCCTTCATCACCCCTTTTGGCCTCTACCAATTCAAGGTAATGCCATTTGGGATGAAGAATGCCCCGGCTACCTTCCAGAGGTTGTTGGACCATCTGCTGGCAGGGGCACAGGAGTTTGCCTGTGCCTACCTGGATGACATCGCTATCTTCAGCGATTCCTGGGAGGAGCACCTCCTGCACCTAGAGGCTATCTTAGGAAGGATTGCCCGCGCCAGGCTCACAATCCGGCCAGATAAATGTCAGATAGGAATGGGGGAGGTCCAGTACTTAGGTCACCGGGTAGGAGGAGGGCAACAACGGCCTGAGCCAGCTAAGATTGAAACCATCATAAAATGGCCTACCCCCGGGACCAAGAAACAGGTCCTGGCCTTTTTTGGTACCGCAGGGTATTATCGCAAATTTGTGCCCCAGTATAGCACCATAGCCAAACCCCTGTGGATCTGACCAAGAAGGCCCTACCCCGTAATGTAAACTGGTCCCCGGCTTGAGAACAAGCATTTCAGACCCTAAAAGAGGCGTTGGGGCAGGAACCACTGTTGGCTGCCCCGGATTTTAACAAGACTTTCTTGGTTCACACAGGTGCCTCCGACTGTGGACTAGGAGCTGTACTGAGCCAGGTGAACCAAGAAGGAGAAGAGCACCCCATTGCTTATCTGAGCCGGAAGCTGTTACCGTGGAAAAAGAATGTCTTGCACTGGTATGGGCCCTTAAGAAGTTCCAGCCCTACCTGTACGGGAGAGAATTCACCGTACTGATGGATCATAATCCACTGGTATGCTTAACCGAGTCTCAGGGGACAATGGGCGGCTGTTACGGTGGAGCCTGGCACTCCAAACATTTAATTTTTCCATCCAATACCGGCCCAGGAAGGACAATCATAATGCTGACGGGCTATCTCGACAGGAGGACCTGTTGACTTTGGATTTTCTGTGTTTAATTACAGACACTGGGTTGAGTTTAAAAAGGGGAGTAATGTAACGGGCCTTAGGCCGATACTAGGGCTTCGAAGCATCGGACTATATACTTTGGGCAAACACTCGAACTAATGGCAATGCAGGGGCGTACGGACACTATTCGAAGCCCAGGACCCGGTATATTCAAGGTTTATGTCGACGGGGCTTGAAGTATCGGTAACGGCAGACGGGGCCTCGTACAACCGCATCGTATCTAACCGGGATTAGCCACTCGAACATTCGGGGGTTCTCCAGGGTCAGACAAAAGTCGGGATAGCTTGGGACTAAGTATCAGCCTTTGTTCCTCAAAATGTGTATTGCAACTCTTTAGGACTGTACCCCCCGAGGGGGAACTAATCATATTACGTCTGGCCCTTTGTGTTCCCTTTTCTGCCCTACCTGAGACTAATCCCAGGGATGATCAATCAGATATGGTGTGATACGAGCGCTCCCCTGTTCATTGGCCCTTAGTGAAGCCTAGCTTCAGCATAGCTTGCCACTCCCCTGCCCATTGTTCCTTTGTGTATTTTGTGTATAAAAGTGTGTGTTGTTTGCCAATAAAGTTGAGTTTGTTTGGAGTAAACTGTCACCGCATTTACTTCCTTGCTGGGTGGTTTAAAGAGTCCCCTCTGACTCACATCCTGAGCAATTCACTATCTGTACCGGAGACTGCGATGTCGACTCGCTCCGCGCATCATCTCGATCATTGCCGCCCTGCTGCCCTGCTCTACGGATCGAGATCGAACCGTTCCTGTAGCCTCGAACCTCGAAGGAGAGATCAGCTCGAAGGTGACTGATTCCTGGGTTCGAGTTTCGGATTCGACGTTTCCTTTGCCGCGGCCTGACCGAGGAGCTCGACATTGTGTATCTGACCTCGAGAGAGAGATCCCCGGGCACGACGGCCCAGGACTTCCCGTTGTCTTGGGTTTCCGTTACAGGCACCTATCCTTCATCCTGTTTCCTTCGGTTCTTCTCTTTCTGGTTCTAAGTGGAGTAATAGAAATAAAAATGTAGTTCCTTTTATCACACAGTATAATGTGTTCGTGAAGGATATAGAACACATAATAAAAAGACACTGGCCAAGATGTCCTCACATCTACCGTGTAGTCCCAGGGCCATTCTGTTTCTGACCGCCTGTCTAGAGAAGGGTGAGGAAAGTGCCTACACTGTTCCTTTCTGGTCTCTTGAAGGTGTGCCATCCTATCCAGTTACGGGAGTGCTCTGCACTGTCCTCCCATCTACCGTGTAGTCCAAGGGCCATTCCATTTCTGACCACATGTCCAATGAAGGGTGAGGAAAATACCTACACTGTTCCTCTCTGGTCTTGTGAAGTTGTGCCATTCTATCTGTGTATGGGAGTGCTCTGCAATGCCCTCACATCTACCGTGTAGTCCCAGGGCCATTCCATTTCTGACCACCTGCCTGGTGAAGGGTAAGGAAACTGACTCCACTGTTCCTTCCTGGTCTCGTGAAGGTGTGCCACTATCTACTGCCACTTTGAGTCATTACCATACTACTGTTGTGTCATTTGTTGTCATCAGACTGCTGCCTTATCTCCTGCATTCATTGTATTTAATAAAGTTTTATATTAAGTTCAACTGTACTTGTCAGTGTGTTAATTTCCTAGTCAATCCATGACAATGGCTTAAAAAGTTAGCAGAAAGGCTCTATGTTCCACCACTGAAAAGGGCACTGCCTCTCTGTAAACTGTTTTAGAAAACAATTGGAAAGTCTGACCCTGCACAAGAAAACATTGCAAAAAGTATACAGTCATCTTGTCATTGTCAGCATCATCACCATTTCCAAGTCCCACTCAGCCACACACACACACACACTAACAGTGTTGAGTAACCGGCAACAACACGGGTTGTCATCATCTACTGCCTTAGACTTGAGTGCTTCTACTGTTGCTGGAGGTGCAGCACCTGTGACTATGGATGGCCAAAAATTTTTGCCTCAAACCAAAATTGATGAAAAGTGCAATTTTCCAGCTTTTTTTTTGCCTAGCTCATTGCATTGAAATCAATGGGAAGAAAATGTTTTCTCCACCACATGAAAGTTTTCTCTGCTTTTCTACAGCCATATACAAGGTTGTCAGGCTCTCAGAGCCTTTTAGGTAGCACATTTGTTCTCTGTATTAGGGGAGTCTGGGGGCACTCTGGGGGAGAACAAGAAAGGAAGGAGGTTAACCCAAAATACCCCAAAATTTGGTGTGAATGACTAGCAAGACACAGGCAGTTGGGGGTCTAAATTGCTTTCTGATTTTGCTTTTATTGTCCCTGTGCTTGGGAAGTCTGGGGAAAGAAGTTGTTGATTTTGTTTATATATATATATATATATATATATATATATATATATATGTGATAAGATAGGGTGGACAACTTAAAATAAAATAAGAAAATGCTACATCAATAATAATACAAATACATATATTTAATAGCTGACTGGGAGCCTAATGTGAGCTCTGTGACTGAGGCAGATTTGATAAACAGCAGATGACATTGAGAATTTTGTTGAGGGTCAAGGCAAGACATTGCACTCCATCAGTTTTGTACTGTAGAGAGTAAAAACACACACACACAGTAGTTGAATAACATCTAGCAAATGCCCAAGTGGGAGGGGTAAAGGTGAAGCAGTGCAGGGAAGTGGGAGTAAAGTGGTCATTCAAAAACTGACTGCAGCAATGGTTGCTGAGCATGTGCAATAAAATGAGGATGATCCCTCTTCTCCCAGGGTGGGTGCAATTTGTCAAGGGCCCACCAATCACACCACGCCAGTCCCCCACCACCACTACTACCATACACAACTGCTACATTGTAGGCTGTACTTTATTTTTTTTAATCACTTGACATCACGCAGATGACACACAACTCTACTTTTCCTTTGCTCCAGATACTAAAGACCCAACATGCCTCATCAACAGTTGCTTAGCAGACCTCATAAAGTGGATGAATGCTAGTTGGCTTAAAGTGAACCCTGACAAAACAGAGTTACTCTTGGTGAGGGGACCCCGGGCAACAAGAATATCTCAGGATCACCCAACTGGCCTGGAACTTGGAGGCTCTGAACTTAGTTCAACAGAGGTACAAAGTCTCGGAGTGATGATTGACTCTGGACTGTCATTTAAACAGCAGATCTCTTCTGTAATAAAATCTGCCTTCTTTCATCTGAGAAACATAGCCAGGATACAACACTTAATTCCACGAGATGATATGCCAACATTAGTCCATGCATTTGTGTCTTCTCGTCTAGATCACTGTAATGCACTGTACTTGGGCCTCCCAGAAAAAGAACTCCATCGCCTACAGACAGTACAAAATGCAGCAGCCAGACTACTGACCAATAAAACTCGCTCATGTCACATAACACCTGTTCTCCACTCCCTGCATTGGCTTCCAATTAAATGGCGAACATATTTTAAAATTGGCCTGCTGACCTTCAAAGCCTTAAATAATCAAGGCCCACAGTACCTGAAAGAGCTCCTGACACCCTATATTCAATCCTGCTCACTGCGGTCAGCCAACAGATCCCTCCTGTCAGTGCCCAGAATAAAGACAACCTCAGGTTCCCGGGCATTCAGCCACGCTGCCCCCACATTCTGGAACTCTTTACCGTCCTCAATCAGAGAGGCACCATCACTACAGACTTTTTAAAAAAAGCTAAAGACCCATCTCTTTTATCAGGCATTCAGTCACCTCATCTAACCATAAGGAACCCTTACATTTTATGTCTGTTTATAGAATTGTAAAGCGCTTTGAGTCTCACAGGGAGAAAAGCAATATAAAAATCACAAATTATTATTATTATTATTATTATTAGGGATGAGCGAGCACCCCGATGCTCGGGTGCTCGGGTGCTCTGACCGAGCACCCCCTGATGCTCGAGTGCTCGGCCGAGCACCCGAGCCCCATTCAAATGAATGGGAGCACTCGAGCATTAAACCAGGCACCCCCTGCTCTGATGAGCGGAGGGTGCCTGGTCAATGTGCCCCTTCATCTCCGCTATGCCCCTCTTCCACAATGTCCCCCTTCATCTCCTATGCCATAGCGGAGATGAAGGGGGACATTGTGGAAGAGGGGCATAGCGGAGATGAAGGGGGACATTGTGGAAGAGGGGCATAGAGTCTATGCCCCTCTTCCACAATGTCCCCCTTCATCTCCGCTATGCCCCTCTTCCACAATGTCCCCCTTCATCTCCTCTATGGCATAGGAGATGAAGGGGGACATTGTGGAAGAGGGGCATAGCGGAGATGAAGGGGCACATTGTGGAAGACGGGCATAGCGGAGATGAAGGGGGACATTGTGGAAGAGGGGCATAGAGTCTATGCCCCTCTTCCACAATGTCCCCCTTCATCTCCGCAATGCCCCCTTCATCTCCGCAATGCCCCCGTACCTCCATTCCCTGGTGGTCCAGCGGAGCGTCTTCGGATCTGTGCCTCTTCCGGCACAGATCCTCTTCACCCGAACATGTCGGGCGAGCACATGGCGGTACTCGTACGAGTACCGCCATGTGCCGAGCAGAGCGATGCTCGAGCCGATCCGAGCATCGGCCGAGCACGCTCGCTCAACACTAATTATTATCATCATGAATATGTGCCAGTGTCACTTAAGCAGGAAGTAAGTGTCAAGGGAAAAGGACAAAAGCACTCTGCATGCTAATATATTTTTCAAGGTATATGTAACTGTAGAACTCACAACTTTGAAGTGTGTTAGAATAGGAGAACAATTTGTTGGAATAGGTGAAAAGGAAGAAAACTTTGCATTTGAGAAAAGAACAAAACTTTCGCGAAAAAAGTGAAAAAAATGTCAGTTTTTCGCAAAAAAGTAATGCAGGAAATTTTTCTCACTTTTTGCCCACCCCCTTTGACACCTAGTAGTAGTACAATTTCAGCAACATCTAGCCCCAGGAACCCCACAGACTACAAAATCCACAATATGGAGATCCTTCACTCAGGATCCAAAAGCTAAACATATTAATACACATTGTTTGTGTAAGAGCATGTAAGCAAGGGGAAAGCAGACTCATACCTAGGCACCTCCTCAAAGAGTTCCCATCTGAAGCACAACCACAGGTCTGACTGGGAGAAACACCATCAACAGGTCAGAGGTGCCACAACTAGCAGCAGCAGAAGTACTCCTAAATGTTCCTTGGGTTCTGGGGTACATAATATACGTGCTCTTGATGTGTTAAAGAGTATGCCAAGATTTTCTGCTCCTACTGCAGAGATATATGACTCTGAGTTTGTTTTTGTAGCTGACAAGAGTCATAGAGTGCCTACACAAACCACCACCAACCCCACCACCTCTGTAAGTCATGTCATTAAAGCAATAAAGTTACATAGATCTTCAATTATGTACTGCCATCCCACACTTACTAAGTTCCTACAAAGAAGTCAAAACCTGCACAAAAGTAATGCAAACTTATGCCTATGGAATAGTAAACTTGCCAAAATGATGGAGGTTGACATGCTGCCCATTTTTTTTTCTTGAAAACAGAGTCTTTAAAGAATTTATGTCATGTGTTGCACCCTGCTGGAATATCCCAAGCTAAAGTTATTTTTCAAGGATGGTCATGCCAATGTTACATGAGCAGGTAGTTAGTGTTGTAAGCAAATGACAAAGGCACTCAGTCTGCTAACAACCTTTCAAGGAATTTTGTTGCTGTAGGACTCACAACTTTTACTTTCAGGTATTTATTTCTCCACTTCAGTCCTCAGAAGAAGTAATATTGTGGTGGGAAATATTGCAATCATAGAAAACATAGGCAAAACATTTATTGGCAGTGGAGAAAAGGAGTAAACATTTAAGTGGCGAAAAGGAGAAAACTTTTGCGAAAAAAGTGACTTTCTGACTTTTCACACACAAAAACAGTTAATATTGCATGTGTTAAATTATTTATTTACCTGAAAGGACTCTTTCTCTCTGTGAATACAGGAATGGGGTCGTTTTTTTCAGTGGAATTAATTGCACCCTGCTTTGCATGTTTAATTATTTTGTAATCTCCCTTCATTAGCACTTTGAGTTCCAGCAGGGTGTGCAGCATCTGCCTAATGCTAATTTACTAAGCTGTTTATATATATACATATATATATATATATATATATATATATGTATGTATTTTAATTTATAGAGTACCAAAAGGTGTACTTAGCACTTTACAGTTCACATTTTGTATAGAGGGGTACAATGAGCACAGTAATTAAGTGGTTATATAGTCAGACATAAGTGAACACTGGGGAGCAAATATTAGGATAGAAGTTCCCTGCCCTGTAGAGCTCACAATCTAAGTTTTAGACAATAAAGTGGATTGTTAAAGTCACTAGCATCAAGTGGAGGGAAGTGTGGAAATACAATGGCTTTGCAGGACTTTTCTTCCCTCTGTATCTTGTTTTACATTATGTTCTATCAAGGGGCAGAGGAAACTGGTGTAACTTTACTCTATTTCCCTATTCATGCTACTGGGGTGGTTTGGGAGTTTGCTCATGTTATAGTCCTAATAATAGTGGTGTGTGTGTATGTGTGTGTATGCATTAGTGCTAGAGAGATTATACACTCTTTGAGAATGGCACGGACATCCCAGCGCTGGTGGATTAATATGTTCCCCCCAAGGTGAAGCTATGAGTTCCTCGCCCCTTTAGCATTTAAAGTGTTCAGGGGAGGGCTGGCAACTTGTGGCCCGGAGGGCAAATACGATCAAGTGGCCCATTTCTACTATTGTTTGAGCCCACTGTCCCAGCCCACACCCTTTTGTTAATTTTAAACGTGGCACTAATATCATGAAGTAAAGAAATACCTTGTAGCAGAAATCGGCTACACTACTGATACTACAGAGCTTATAATTTAAGCAAAGCTACACTACTGATACTACAGAGCTTACAAGGGAAATACATTATACTACTAGTGTAGCTTCATTTGGACTGTAGCTCTGTGATATAATTTGTGTAGTTCTGTTTCAGTTGGAAGCACTGTGGTATCACTAGTATAACTTGACTTATAGCAACAAGATGGAGATTAAGTGAGGCAGTGGCCCACTGGCTCAGACATATGGCCGGCCCAGGGGGCAATTGCCCCCCTGCCCCCCAGGCCAGCCCTCCCCTGAAAGTGTTGAAGCAAGTTATCAAAGACATAACATAGAAAAAGCAACGTGTTTCCATATCATATCACTGGCACTCAACAGCTACAAATAAATATTAAAGATGTTCCATAAGTAAAATAAACAAAGACTTTAACACTCTGAGTTCTAGAGAGGTATCCGGAGCATTGCAGTACAATGCTTTGGATACATCTCTGGCACTAGGGGTGGGAGAAATCTCTCGCCGTGTTCCCGTGAGAAATCCTGCTAAAACCTTGAGAGGCTCATAGTGACTGCTATCTCTATGAGCAGGTTTAAAAAATAATAAATGGAGGAGCTGGAAGAACCCTTATGTGTCCACTGAGTCTGAGGAGGAGGAGGAAGTGAGCACTACTGAACCAATGCTGTCCAGTCCCCCTAAATCACCCCAAGGGATCTTGGGGAATTTAATGGGAAGGGAGGGAAAAAATGGAAGGGAGGGAGAAAAAGGAATGGGAAGGGAGGGAGAAAAGGGTAGTACTAGTGAGAGCAGGACGGGTCAGCTGCCTGTGCCTGCTGCTAGATGTGCTGCCACTGCTGCCACCATTGCTGCCCTGTTGAAACCAGTGCTGTGCCTGCTGCCAGTGTTGAAGCTGCTGCCACCAGTGCTGAAGCTGCTAATGTGTCTTGTAATACTCAGGAAGGGGGGAAGGAGAAGATTATGCCAAGTGTGACAACAGGGGACCCTAAGTCACACTTGCCATCCCCAAGCAGTACTGCCAGTGCTATTACTACTTCTACTAAGAAGGTCCAGCAGCTTGTTAGTGTTAGGAATGAAGGAGGGAGTAATCAATATCCTCATATTACTAGTGACTGTGAGGAGGAAGACTCTGGGGCTGAACTTTATGTGCGCAGTGTTAGTAGTAGTAGTAACAGTGATGTGAAGCAGCCAGTGGGACTAGTGTTAGGGGAGTGGTAGGGAGCCCACACCATTCCTCTGACTCTGGGAGTCAGTCACAGCTTACCTTGGTTCCAGCACGCCACGTCAGGCGATGCTTAAAATGAAGCTTAGGCGTCAGCAGCCGTCCATGCCACATGCATTGACGCAGGATTATGGCAGAGGTTGAAAGCATCAGAGCAAGATGTGTCATCTGCAGGCGTGAGGCTTCTGAATGAACCAGGCCTCTGTTTTATGTGTTTGATTCCTGTAGTCTCCTCCTACCTACTTCTTCCCTTTGTGCTGCTCCTCCTACCTACTTCCTGAGGAGGGGTTTAAAGGACAGACTGAGTCCTGACTCAGTTGCCCTTCCGTTGTTTTACAAAGCAGTTCTGTGTCTTTGGGCTCTTTGTATGACCTGGCTTGTCTGTGGTGCAGACCTGTGGCTCTGACTGACTACTTCAACTGTGTATGACCTGGCTTGTCCAACTACCCTCTCTGGTGCTGACCTGTGGCTCTGTCTGACTGTTCTTTTGATTGTTCCCCTTATTTAGCAGACACCCAATCTGGTGCGGACCTGGGGCTCTGGTGGACTAGCTATACTGACTGCAGACGTGAGTCAGGTATCCGCATTCTCTATACTGACTGCAGGCATGAGTCAAGTGTCCGCTTTCTCTATACTGACTGCAGGCGTGAGTCAGGAGTATTCCTCACTCATCGGATCAAAATTTCGTGTTCTGGTTTCTGCTTCTGTTCCGTTCCTGTTCCAGCTCCTGGTTACATCTGAAACTACCCGTGGCTTCAGCCTAGTCTCCAGCAGTGTGGTCAGTCTTGGCAGTCTACTATTCGTGATAGTAGTGCTTGCTGGCTGTAACCATCTGCTTGTGCCTGCCCTATTACCATTGTATTTTATCTTTATTATTATTTAATAAACTGCATTTTACTATACCGTATTGACTCCTGAACATCTCTGGGGAACCGTGATAGAGTCCTCCTCTCTTTCCCTTCACTACAGTGTCCAAGTGGAATATGATCCTGTAGAGGCCAGAACTGGTGTTGGGGGAGAGCAGGTTCATAATTAACACCACCACCAGCAGGAACACAGATGAGCTGCCTTTTGCCTGCTGCTAGTGCTACCATTCTGCCTTCTTCAAGTTAAAAAGAAATGAGTGTGACATTAGGGGACCCTCTGTCACATCTCTTGTCACCGCTTCCAAGCAGCAATGAGATGTCTGTGATAGAGCAGCAGCACATAGAGACTAGTGGTGGTGGTGATGATGATGATGGTAGAGAAGCTGGGGTGGAAGAGACTTTGATGGCCTTTTTATCAGAAACTGAGAAGGAATGAGAGACAGGGATGAGGATGTGCATCACCACCACCACCTCCACTAGCAATCAGCTTTTGGAATTTGTGGAATTTGCAACTGCTCTAATTCCTGCTGCTGCTGAGATGCAAGGACAGCAGGATGCTGAGGAGCGGCGAGTGTGCCACATACCATTTTGGACACAGTGGGAAAGGGGTCAACAAGTGATGAGGGACTAGGACAGGTTCCACTTGCCAGCACCAGCAATACTCCTGGTCCAAGCTGCAGTGCTGATTTTGAGGCACTAGCAGCAACAGTAGCAACATCATCCCCTGCCAGCACAGACAGTGAAGGGGAATGAGGAGGATTAGAAGAAAGTGTCCATTCTTCTCCACCTTCCCCCTCCCCCCTAAAGTCATGGGTGTGGGACTATTTTTCTCTTGGGGCAGGCACAATGCAGTCATCACCAACGGCATTGTGCACAATTTGTGACAAGTCAGTGAGAAGGGGAAAGGAGGGAACACACCTTGGCACAACCTCCCTGATAACACACATGAAACACAGACGCCATGACATTTATGTGAAACATGTTAAAGCCAAACACCCGTTACAGAAATCGAGCACCACTGTTGCTTTAACCCCTGACTCTCCAGAAAGGCAAAAAGAGGAGAAGCAGGGCTCAAAGAGGAGGAAGAACAAAGGAACCCAGACAGACACTGGAAGTTCCATGACGAGCAAAACAACTAGCTGGCCAATATCCTCATGTTACTAGTGACTTTGTGGAGGAAAACTCTGAGGTTGAACTTGATGTGCATGATGTTAGTAGTTCTGGCTCTGGGAGCCCTCGTCTCCTTCCCTTCACTACAGAGGCCAAGTGGAACATGATTATGAAGAGGCAAGAACTGGTATTGGGGGAGAGCAGGCTCAGAATTAATACCACCACCACCAGCAGGCCTGTGCCTGATGCTACTGCTGCCAGTCTGCCCTCTTCTTGATGGGTTATCTAACCAGACCCTAGCAGTCTATGGGAACTGTGCCACAAGCTTAATATTAATAATTAAAGGGATAGTAATACTTCATTTTAACTTTATTTTATTTTGTAGGCATTAAAAAAACATGAAGAATGATATAAGTCTTATCTCTGAAACCTTTATGGTTTAAGAGATATTCACAAACAAAGTATCCCACCCCCCCTGTTCAACCAAATTAGAAGGGAGATGCCCAGGTAGACTGCAGAGAGGGACAATCTTCAATTAAGATAATGGAAAAAGCTGAAAAACTTATCAAGGGGGGAAGGGCTTTCATTGTTTTCATACAAAGAAAATTGTCCCCTTCTGTTATCTGTACTGTCATACAACCAGACTCACATCTGAGAAGAGATTGTTTACACTAGGTAAAAGGGGCGGGGAGGGGAACTTTGCTTGTGAATATCTCATAAACCATAAAGGTTTGAGCGATAAGACTTATATCATTATTCATGTTTTTTTAATGCCTACAAAATAAAATAAAGTTAAAACGAAGTGTTACTATCCCTTTAAGTATTTTACCAGGAAGGCTACATTGAGATTAGCTCTCAAGTATGTCCTGGGGTATATATATTATTATTACCCAAGTTAATGACACTCATTTTATCTACCTCAGAAGGATGAAAGGCTGAATTGACAATGTCAGGACTGCGACCCTCCAGTTGGAACAGGTGTTTTAGTTTGAGCATTAACCAACTTAGCTATCTCTCTATTTACCCCTGAGTTTGATCCAGCTCCCTTTCAGCAGAGGAAGGCAGGTTTCTGACCACCAAATGGTTGTCAGGGGCTATTTTGGGACTCCACAGTGAAGCCTCTGTTTTTTTTTTTGTTTTTTTTTTACTATGCCTGTTCACATAAGAGTAGACTTAGCAAGCTGCAATAGTTCCCCTTTAAATCTAAATAACTGAGGAGAGTGGCCCAGGAGCACTTTGCATCCAGTATCCAACGTGTCTGACTGTAAATAGCAAGAGATGAACTCAACTCCTCACTGTTGACACAACACACAGAAACACAGACATTTTGATAACAGTATATATATCTTCTTGCCAGGAGCCAGTGCTATGGAGTGGATAAAATTGATTTGCTCTTTTTCAGTGCTTTGAAATATAAATCTTTCATATTGGGTATTTCCTGACAAATAAAATGTATTTGCTTCTAGATTTTGTCTGCTAGAACTGCCAATGATGGAGGGCCTTGTGTTTGTATTGCTTTGCATTTCATTAATTATTCTGTGCTGTCATTGACTCTGCTTACAATGGAATGACATAATTGCAACATATTTGACATGTGAGGAACTGTCACAAATTATTCCATAATTGACCTGACAGAATTATTTCTTTAAGTAATAATTATTTCATTTCCAGTTCGACAGTTGACCACATCATTTGCATTTTTTAATCCAGACACATGATACAATTTTGAATGATTAAAGGCCTTTTCAGGAGTGAAGCTGTTAAGAATATATATTGAGATGCTTAAAGGAAAAGTGACACCTAATAATAACCCCCTCTTGCCTTACTGTGGCCAGAAAATCATAATTGCCCTTATGAATGTTATCCTTGTTCTTTGTTAAAGTGATAACATCTTTAATTAGTCTTGGATGTTATGTCAATGGAGGCAGACATTACAGATGCTGGCAGTTTTTTTACCTTAAGCAGGCAGAGTCCATGAGCCTACTTAATCCTTTAAGGACATGTGGGATACACAATTCATTGTATCACAATGAGTTACTCAATCCCTCAGGTCCTTAATATTACAACATACAGTGTGCAGAGTTTAAGGGGTAGATTTAAAGGTTCGCGTTAAGCCAGCCGTCAAGTAAAAAAGGCACATCTGCCTCAAATAACACATGGTTTAAGGCGGATTTAGAAGTAAGTGTACAAAAATAGCTAACGAGCGTAGGCACAACAAAAACACGTAACACAAAAACCTAAGTCGGACCTGTTTTCGCTTCACCGTGCGTCCCAAACACCCGTTAAAACACAATTTAAGTCACAATGTAACATTACAGTTGTATATTGGGCTATATATACCCCAAAATAATGGTCACACCCTGTCTTTGTGTTTCGAGTTTTAGCAAGCTAGGGCACAGGACCCGGGAGTGGAGGCTAGTGATCAAGAGAGAGAGAGAGAGAGAGAGAGACGTGTACACTTGAGGTAGAAGGAGTTTTTGGAGTTTGGAGTTTGGGGAGAGGTGCACTTAACTATAAACATATTACACTTTTGCACATATTACATACACCCATACAAACACTTACACATACACATACACACACATAGTCTTTTTTTTTTATAACACCTAACATATTTTTTTAAACTTTATTTTCTCAGTGTGAATCTGTGAGTGACAGAGTGTGACAGAGAGTGAGTGGGATCGAGTGTGTCTGTGAGGGCCTGTGCGAGTGCCTGGGTATGAGTGGGTGACTGATGGTTAGGAGAGGAGGACAGGAGAGAGAGATGGGGAGTAGTGGAGGAGGAGGAAGGAGAGCAGGACATCCCTGTTGAGAGCAGGGGTGGGAGAGGGAGATCCGCAGGGCGGAGGGGGACCCAGACAAAAGCAGGCACACAAAGGAGAGGGTCAGCTGTGTCAGTGGGGCGAGGGGTAACCTGTCGAGGAGCACCCTACACAGTCAGGGGCACAGCAGGCAGGACAGTCTGGTTCAGACCCCTCACAGGCCGGAGCTGAGGGAGACAGAATCAAGGATCCCCGATATACCGAGGAGGAGAACACGGCTCTCGTGGAGGCTGTCCTGGCGAGAGAGAGAGTGTCCTCCACCCGAGTGAAAAGGTCCCTGGCCTGTCAGCGAGGAAGAAGGCAGCCTGGAACCAGATCTGCAGCCGGGTGAATACTGTGTCCAATTTCAGAAGGGACGTGAACTCAATAAAGAAGAGATGGGGCGACTGCAAGAGGGTGGTCAAGAACAAGTTGGCCAAAATTGCGAAGCATGCCCGAGGCCCACCTGTCCAAATCACCTTCAGCGGATGGGAGGAGATGGTGCTGCAGAGCATGTTCGCCACACTCATAGAGGGGGTCCCTGGAGGATTGGACACTGGGGAAGAGAGGAGCCTCCACACTACCGGTAAGTGCAGCATCACATAACCACAAACACCACATCAACCCACACAACCATTACACACAAACACAGCCACATTCCAACATATGCCCATCATTCATCCACACAACCACCCCCCAAAAAAAAACAAATAAAATGGCCAACTTGTCATCTTCCCCCTGAATAAAGGACCATTGTGCTTTTGATTCCTGTCTGATCTGCTTTGTATTTAGGTGTAGTTTGGGTGGCAGAGTTGTCTCCAATGCATTGCCAAACAATGCAGTAAACACAACTTCTGCCTAGGTAAAATGTTTGTGGGATGTTACAACATGGTTTCACACACCGTTGTCCAAATTCAACTGGCAATCCATCCCTGGAGCCATATAACATGACAGTGTTATATGGCGATGTTGTGGTTTGAAATTAAACAACAAAACATACCCCTTAGCACAACAACTGGTGCAACACTGAACATTCGTCTGCATCAATTGTTGTGTTTAAGGGGATAACCAAACAGCTATTTGACTTAGCAAAGAACTAACAAGCAGGACAGATGGAACCTGCAGCCAAATAGTCTTTGATTCAAACTGTTATTGTGAAACTGACTTACTGAGGAACCTAATGTTCACCCTTGGTTTACAATGTGTAGCACACACATTGAAACCCTGGAGCATTGGGTTCTCCAGTAAGTTGAGTTGTTGTTTTACTAAGGTTATAACACACTTCACCAGTGATAACACTTGTCCATTTAATCTGGTTGTTTGTTGATGTAGCCTATGTACTGAGATATGTCAAACTAAAGCAATCTCACATCATTGATTATATTGAGCAATACAGAAACCGTCGACATGAAATCACTGTGGAAGTATGTCCCCTAGATCACCTCTTTATCAATCCCAACACACATTAGTGTATCACTGCCATCATCTCTTTGCATGAATACATCAGAGTCCACTTACTGGCAAACAAGTAGTGGACTCCTGTGATGTGGGTCATGCCTTCCCATGTATTAGGGATACTCTAGCCTTGAGTGTGGTTACGCATTGACAAATGTGTAATCCAACATTTCATCATACAGACACAGAATGAATAGTGATGGTTCTTTATTGTGTTTCAAAGTATATTAGAACGTACATGTGTTTCTGGATATATTGCCAATATGCATTTATACAATTGTATAAGAACACTAAATTTTGAAAATAAATCTTACTACTTTAGTAACACTACTGTCCTGCTCATGTGTTGTCCACAAGGTTTGACAACTCTGTAGATGAGCATCCTAACTGTACAGGTTAGTACACACATGAATTTGTGTTTTCTGTGTCTATATGAGAATGTTCCAGTAGAGGTTGCTGTGAACCTCAGGTCAAACATTGCATCACCAACACGATCACTTAAACAGCAAGGGGTGAGCTTCATAGAAGTGTTGTCAAGACATCAATCCAGTCACATGGAAGATCATCAGTTCAGGAATGGATCATGCTATGGATGCCTGTGGGACAAGAGGACAGGATTTGGAGCAGCACCCTGGAACTGATCATCATGTAACAACTTCAACTTCATAATCCCCTCAATCTCTTTTGTTACAGGTGAGTACACAAACCATTGCTTTGTAATGTGTTGTGTACTCGTCTGTAACCTATTATGTGGTGAGCTTAGGAAATGTGAAGCATCCCTAGGGATATGTGGCCCTGACATGAATACACACATCAACAAGTATGTTCTGAGAGCTCCATAAATCTAATGTATTTGGGCTGCCACTGTGATAGTGACAGTGGCAGCCAAATTTTATTTGTTCCATGGAACTATTAGGACATATTTGTTGATGTGTGTATTCATGTTAGGGCCACATATCACTGCACACTCACTGGTCAGCATGGTGTTCCTGGAGATCTGAGCCACATTTCATGACCCTCTGCTGCTCTTCTCAGCTCTAGCAAAGTACAAGTCCCATGTTGACTGCAGTGGCCCTTTAACCCCTGATGTGACAGAGTGTTATCCAATGCATTGCATTGGATAACACTCTCTCGCTACAAGGCTACCATGGTTGCTCTGGCTACAATCATGGCAAATCGCATTAGTTGCTGTCAATCAAGCCCTGTAAGGTGATGAATATGGGTTATGTGTTGTACCTTGTTTCTCCTGGGGGTGTGAGTGATATCCTTGAGGTATGTATGTCAATGTGGAGGAGGAAATGGAAGATCGTTTTGGAATCCCCACAACAAAATGCCAAGTCCATGGTATGAATGATGTTTTGGGCCAGACTGCTGACAGTGCAGTGCTGTGTCAATGATCCTGTGGGGTGAAACAGAACATCATGTGCGGTGTGGTTAGTGTGTTGGCACCAATTCACAGGACTGATGAGGGACTTGCATGGATTGTTTGTTGTCCAGGTAAGTGTTTGAAGGTGTGTCTGTATTTTAAAATGTGGTGTGTTCTGATTGTTGTGTCTCTGTCAGTTGCGGGTGTGAAGCTGTGGGGTGCAGGTTGCATCTGGATCGTGTGGTGATGTTGCACAGGTGAGCTTGTTTTGTATTGGCAGGTGTCCGTGTTGTGTGATAACCCCCATTGTTCCGTGCCCTGTTGTGTTGGTGTTTTTTTGGGGATCCTTGTCCCTGTGGTGTTGCTTGTTGTTGTGTGTGACAGTGATTTGTGGTGTCTGTCCATGTTTTTGTTTTATTTTGGCATTGTACAGGTTAATTTTTCAATTTACATGCTTGTGCAGGAAGCCTTTTATCTGTTTTCCTATGTAACGGGTGTTTTGTTTTGCCTGTTAAGTGTCTAACGGCTAAGAAGAGTGGGTCTTAAATTTTGTCCGTTAAGTGTATCTTTTTTTCCGCTGTTAACAGTACTGCAAGCCTTTAAATGGCTCTGGGGACTCTTGTTCCATGCTTCTCAATGCATGTCAGTATATCAGCCGTAAGGATTTATGAACTGCCATTAGCTGTTCTTAACACGGACCTTTAAATGGCTTACAAGATGTTAACGTGCCTGTTAGTGTTGTTTTTTACTAACGCCTGACTTTAAATCTACCCCTATGTCTTGTAGTCCTAATTCCATGGACATAGCCTCCAGGACTGAGTTAATATGTTTGTGGAGATGCACTAAGGAGTGATAAATACTAGTGTTGAGCGAGCACCCCGATGCTCGGGTGTTCGGGTGCTCTGACCGAGCACCCCCGGAGGCTCGAGTGCTCGGCCGAGCACCCGAGCCCCATTGAATTCAATGGGAGGACTCGAGCATTACACCAGGCACCCCCTGCTCTGATGAGGGGAGGGTGCCTGGTCAATGCCCCCCTTCATCTCCACAATGCCCCTCTTCCACAATGTCCCCCTTCCACAATGTCCCCCTTCATCTCCACAATGCCCCCCTTCATCTCAACAATGCCCCTCTTCCACAATGTCCCCCTTCCACAATGTCCCCCTTCCACAATGTCCCCCTTCATCTCCACAATGTCCCCCTTCATCTCCACAATGCCCCCCTTCATCTCAACAATGCCCCTCTTCCACAATGTCCCCCTTCCACAATGTCCCCCTTCATCTCCACAATGCCCCCTTCCATCTCCACATGTCCCCTACCTCCAGTCCCTGGTGGTCCAGCAGAGCGTCTGTAAGATCTGTGCCTCCTTCGGCACAGATCCCTGCCACCCGAACATGGCGGGCGAGCACATGGCGGTACTCGTACGAGTACCGCCATGTGCCGAGCAGAGCGATGCTCGAGCCGATCCGAGCATCGGCCGAGCATGCTCGCTCAACACTAATAAATACATGATAAAGGGGAAATTACTTCTCCTTTGATATCACTTCTCCAATTCCTGTGTTATTCTATGGATCCAATGCGCTAAGATTTCTCCAACTTTGAAGATCTTAGGCTTTATAGAATAACATAGGAAATGTAGAAGTGATACTATTGGGGAAGTCAGCTCCACTTTATCACCTCTTTATCATGCCTTGGTGCATAACCCTCGTTATCTCTTAAACAAAGACAAAAGGGAAAAATCAACAAGAACCATTGGGATTTTGGGCCATAATAAGTAAGGTAAGTGGGGGTTATAATTACAAGATGTTATTTCTTCTTTAATATTATATATTTATATTAGGGATGGGTGAAAAATTTTGCCTCAAACTGAAATAGGCAAATAATGGCACTTTCCGCTTGGCAAAAAATTTCCTGCGAAAAGTGCTGTTTTTCCACTTTTTTCTGACTTTTCCGACCATTGAAATAAATGGGAAGAAAAATATTTCTACACCACACGAAAGTTTTCTACAGCCATATAAAAGGCTGTCAGGATCTCACAGCAGCCATTCTGTGTTTGTGAGAAGAGAGAGCACTATGTTTTTGAGGTAGAGGAGATAGGCAAATAAAGGGGAACCGAATCTTAGTTTAGGGAGTAATTTAGGTAGGACATTTGTTCTCTGTATTAGGGGAGTCTGGGGGCACTCTAGTCGATAAGAAGGGAGGAAGGAGGTTGACCCCCAAATACTCCAAAATGCCATGTGAATGACTGGCAAGACACAGGCATCTAGGGACCTATTTGCTTTCTGATCTTGCTGTTAGTATCTATGTGCTGGGTGGGGAAGTCTGGGAAAAGATGTTGATTTTGTGTTTCAGATATAATTTTTTTGGGACAGACTGTGGCAACAGGGTGGACAACATAAAAAAAATAAATAAAATGAAAATAAAAAAATAAATAAAAAAGAATAAAAAACGAAATATCTGTCACAGAAAGCTGATAGGGTTTCAGCAAGGCATCATACAGC
Source organism: Rhinophrynus dorsalis (assembly GCA_037306005.1). Classification (NCBI taxonomy): domain Eukaryota; kingdom Metazoa; phylum Chordata; class Amphibia; order Anura; family Rhinophrynidae; genus Rhinophrynus; species Rhinophrynus dorsalis. The sequence continues at coordinate 385,410,251 of CM074720.1, read as the reverse complement.
TGCATCAGTTGTGTTGTGTACCATACAGTAAAAGAACACAGTGTAGTTGTGTAATATCCAGAAAATGCACAAGGGGAAGGGGAGGGGTGGAGCAGTGCAGGGAAGTGAGAGTAAAGTAGTAGTTCAAAAACTGACTGCAGCAATGGTTGCTGTAGCTTGTGCAAGCAATTATGATGATCCCTCTAATCCAAGGGAGGATGCAGTTTGTCAGGGTCCCAGCAAAACTTGTTCCAGCACCACCAGTGCCAGTAGAAATAAAGAACCATATAAGAAGAACACTGAAGACAACAACAAGTCACATTCAAGTGTTGATGATGCTGGCAATAGCATAATAGAGGAAGGTGTAGCAGCTGAAGTGTCTGCTGCTTCAGATAGTGAGACAAACAAACACCAAAACACCCATCCTCAAAGTAGTAGGGAACTTTGTTACAGTAAAACTAAAAATAAATTGTTTGAGACCTCCAAAAGCTTAGAGGAATATAAATGTAATAATGGGCAAGAACTGTCAGGGGATGCTGATGCTGCTGAGGATGACCTAATGATAACTGATGATGATGCAGATCTAGAATATATCCCTATAAGATTAGTAAAAAGTCAAAGCCTGAATCTTCCACCACTTTTAAGGAGCACTGTGTCTGTCTATAAACTGTTTGAGAAAGCCATTGGAAAGTCTGACCCTGGACAAGCACAAAGGTCAAAAAGCACACAGTCACCCTATCAGTCATCATCGGCATCATCGCCTCTTCACAGTCGAAGTTCCACTCAGCCACACATACCTCTTTTGAGTACCCAGGAACCGGAACACAGGTTAACATCCACAGTGTTAGATATGACGAGTACCTCTGATGCTGCACCTTTGACGCCTAGTAGTAATGGCAGTAGAATTACATCAAGATCTAGCTCCAGTAGTAGTAGTAGCAGAAACCACACATGACTGACAAAGCCAGGACAAATATATTAACAGAAGCACACATGAGGAGGTGGAGGACAGATGGGACCACTGCTATGATCGATAAGTAATGTGTGTCAATAATCTGAGAAGAAGGATAGAGTATGACAATGGTAAAAATACATACACAAATCACACCATGCCAGTCCCCCACCACCACCACTACAATACATATCTGCCACATTGTAGGTTGTACTTTATTTTTTTTTTATTACTTGATATCATCATGAATATGTGCCAGTGTCACTTAAGCAAGAAAGTGTTGTGGGCAAAGGACAAATGCATTCTGCATGCTAACACATTTTTCAAGCCATATGTTGCTGTAGATCTCACAACTTTGACTGTCAGCCACTTATTTCTAAACTTCAGCCCTCAGAAGAAGTGATATTACAATGGGAAATGTAGTACCTGTAGGAAATATAGTCGAAAAATGTGTTAAAATAAGCGAAAAATGTGTGAACATAGCCGAAAAATTTGTTAAAATAGGTAAAAATGAGGAAATTTTTGCATATGCGGAAAGGCAAAAATGTTTCGAGGGAAAATCGAAAAATCAGTATGTTTTCGTGAAATTTTTCACAGGAAATTTTTCACCTGTTTTGCTCACCCCTAATTATTATGATTACAATTTCATAAAGCATTTAAGAAAATAATATTTTGCCATTCCTTTCTGCTTCATAGTTGTTTTTTTATTAATCTAAACTAGAAGTGGACAAACTGGGAATCTCCAACTATGGTTGAACTAAAATTCCCATCATCCTCAACTGACCTTTGATGGAATTAGCAAGAAAATTAAAGTGTGCATGTTCATTTTGCCAGTGTGGCAGATTGTAGTAAAAATGGTCATATGATGGCTAAAGAACAAACAAACAGAAAGAAAAGCATTGCATATCCTTATTGTCATTCAGAACAGTTTCCTGTCCAGGTCATTACTCATTTGAACAAGGTGGAGGAACTACTGGAATAGGTTATTACAACTGACTAACTCTCTAATCCATGAAGACAAAAGCAAACAAGAGGGGGCTTCCAGTTGCCCAGAAACATCCCTGTGTTCATTTTTTTGCTATTCAAACTTTAGGACTATAATAATCCTATGGGGTATATGAGTATACCTGGATGGGGGAATCCTGCTACCCTACAGCAATTGTTGCTCTATAACTGCCATCAACCTCAGCCATTGGCTAGCTGAGAATGATGGGTGTACACCAGTATCATCCGGACCCCTGCCTATGCAGTTGCAACTGAAATAGGTTCTAGGTGAAGAATTGCACACAATCAATTGTATGTATCTTTATTCTATGTTTTTTTTTTCTATAGAAACTCCTCTTTTAAAATTCTGCCCCCAGGTGGGACTGCTGGAGTTTGTGTGTGTGAGTGCATGTGTGCTTCTGTGTATCTGTGTTTTGTGTGTGAGTGCATGTGTGTATCTGTGTGTGTGTGTTTGTGTGAGTGCATGTGCGTGTATGTGTGTATCTGTGTGTGTATGTGCATGTGTTTGTGTGTGAGTGCATGTGCATGTTTGTGCGGGTAAGTGCATGTGTGTATGTGTGTGTGTGTGTGTGTTTATATGTGTGCATCTGTGTGCAGGTGTGTTCACTCATGTGTGTGTGTGTGTGTGTGTGTGCATGCGTAAGTGTGTGCATAGATTCATTGTAAACCAATCAGGCCAGAAATATAATGGTTTTAGTATCCAGCAAATCAATAAATTAACTGAATATCAAACTCTTTGGTCTCTATCTCTACCTCTATCTGTGCTCTGTTATGATTCATGAAACTGACAGCCAGAGCTTGATAATTTGCCTAATTTTGGTTGTCTTTGTTAGGCAGTAAACATGAGAAAAACAATTCTGTAGTTTCTCTTTTTTTTAATTAAACAGGCTATTTTGCAAGATCAGAATAAGGTCGTGTGAAACCTTATAAGAGAGAACTTGAAAAGCAACAACATTGTCAGATTTTTAAAAAAAAAAAGTAGCTTCACTTACCTTTAGATAAACAGTCACAGCACTTTCCTGTCCCTGGAACTCATCTGCACAAGGTAAGGAACTTCATGCGGCAGGTCTGCCTGTAATATTATTGGCTTTCCCCGTTCTCTCCTCCCTTCTGATTTCCCCACTCTCTCCCTACCATTTTCCCTGTTACACTCCCAGCCCTATTCTTAATGATTCCCTCCCATCTCTTCCCTGCACCTTTATATTTTCAAAGCCTTCAGCTCTATAAAATGTTTTACCCTGCAGTGCCATGCTCCAGCCCCCTCTCCCTGTCTCATACTCTGGCTTTTTTTCTCTCCAGCCCCTCACTTTCCTCAGTGAAGCTCCAGACTGCCACTGCTGAGCTTTTTAAGCATCAGGATGATTAGGCAGCTCAAAGGGAATGGAATCAATAACAGCAGTAACATGGGTGATAGATGATCATGGTTCCACTTGCCACTACTAGCTCCAGTTATGTGCCTGAGGCAGAAGCAGCACCATAACTAGACCCTGCCACTTCAGGTATATGAGTAGAAAACAAGTTGGCCAATAATGCTTATCCACCTGCCCCTCCTTCAAAATTATGGGTGTGTTGTTAGAATATACATTTTTCCCTTGAAAACAGGAACTGTGCCTCTCATCAGCAACTACAGTGTGCACAGTGTGTGGTAAATAAGGGAAGAACTGGCAGCAATGGGCACATCTGCACTCACATTAAACAACTGGCATAACTGTAAACATACACCATGACACTTAGGGTCCCCAATGTGAAATCAGCCCACCAGAAACCAAGTTTGATGCTTTCAATCTATCTCTTGTCCACTCCCCAATAAGGACACGTGACAACTTGCAGTTTTAATAGTAATGATGAACCCTCCCTGCTACCAGCTTAGCATATTCTGCAGGATGCAATCTCCTCAGATGCCTCTTGATGCACTGGTTACGATTATCCTACATCGCATTGTTATGTGTGGTCAGTGCACCACACAGTGTGCAATGGGTGGACATGAACGGACACATCCTGACATCTACGCAATGGCTATCAGATGGTGGTGGAGGTAAAGATAAACAAGTTGGTCGACAGAAGATGTAATTATATGATCTTCCCATGCCCGGACCCTAGAGCAAGAAGGTGATGGCAAGCCAGGAGTTTTGTTTGCCATCAAACTTTTAGGCCCTGCCTGGATTACTCTGGATTTACTCCTCTTTGATTTCCTCCTCACCTCTTGTTGCTTTTGAGGAGAGTCATGGGGGTACAGCAACAGTGGTGCCTGATTTCTTAGGTGGGTGTTTGGCTTTAACATGTTTCACATAAATGTCGTGGTGTCTATGTTTCATGTGTGTTATTAGGGCAGTTGTGCCCTTTTCACTGATTTATCACAAGCTGTGCACAGTGCAGTCACTGATGATGGCACTGTGCCTGCCCCAAGAGAATAATAGTCCCACATCCAGGACTTCAGGGGGAAGGGGAAAGGTGAAGAAGACTGGCCTCTTTCTTCTTCACCTCCACATTCCCCTTCACTGGCTAGGACTGAGGATGGTGTTGCTGCTGTTGCTGCTACTGACTCAGAATCAGCACTGCAATTTGGACCAGGAGTATTGCTGCTGGCAAGTGTAACCTATCCTAGTCCTGCATTACTGGACCCCATTCCCATTGTGTCCATGGTGGTCTGGTGTCAGTTTGGGCTAAAAAGGCCATTACTGTCTTCCACCCCAGCTTCTCGACCATCATCATCACCACCACCAGTTCCTGTTTTCTGCTGCTGCTGCTGCTCTGCAGACATCTCACCGGTTGGAGGAGGTGATGAGAAATGTGACAGAGGGTCTCCTAATGTCACACTTGCCATCTCTTGGTGTGCTAAAGAATGCAGACTAGCAGAACTAGCAGTAGGTACAGGCAGCTGATATTTGCTTATGGTGGTGGTGGTATTATTGCTGCTAGGCAACAATTCTGCCTTCTTCTGGATCATGTTCCATCTGGACAATGCAGTGTGAGTAAGGGGACTCCCAGGTTCAGTGGAATGTTGTGGGATCCACTGACCACTAGTTTGGCCTCTCTGCATGACTTCCCACCACTTCAACATCAGTAGTAGGATTTACTTTTTACTGCAGACCTATCACAAGAACACAAATTGTTGGAGAATATGATTATAATCACTACCTCCGATAAATGTCTGACCCATATGAGCACCAGCCAATAATATCAGACATGATCATCCTGCATCTAGATTAGAGGTGGAGCACAGAAGTGAATGAAAATGGACAACATAACTATGTAACAATGACAACCCAGCCATTGTCCACTGGTAGTCAGACCCAGACATACAATATCTAACATCACAACCATTAGTAGTGACAGAACCACACATACAGTGGATATAAAAAGTCTACACACCTCTGTTAAAATGCCAGGTTCTTGTGATGTTAAAGAATGAGACAAAGATAAATCATGCCAGAGCTTTTTCCACCTTTAATGTGACCTATAACGTGAACAATTCAATTGCAAAACAAACTGAAATCGTTGAGGGGGGGAAATAAAAATATAAAAATCAATAACCTGATTGCATAGGTGTGCACAGCCTCTTTTAATTGGGGATGTGGCTGTGTTCAGAATTAACCAATCACACTCAATCTCATGTTAAATAGAAGTCATTACACACATGCCAAAATTTAAAGTGACTCAGATTAATCACAAATAAAGTTCAGATGTTCTAGTAGGATTTTCCTGACATTTGCTTAGCTGCATCTCAGAGCAAAAGCCATGGTCCGCAGAGAGCTTCCAAAGCATCAAAGGGATCTCATTGTTGAAAGATATCAGTCAGGAGAAGGGTACAAAAGAATTTCCAAAGCGTTAGATATATCATGGAACACAGTGAAGATAGTCATCAACAAGTGGAGAAAATATGGCACAACAGAGACATTACCAAGAACTGGACGTCCCTCCAAAATTGATGATAAGATGAGAAGAAAACTGGCCAGGAAGGCTTCCAAGAGGCCTACTGCAACATTAAAGGAACTGCAGGAATTTCTAGCAAGTACTGGCTGTGTACCACATGTGACAACAATCTCCCGCATTCTTAATATGAATGGGCTATGGGGTAGGGTGGCAAGACGGAAGCCTTTTCTTACAAAGAAAAACATCCAAGCCTGGCTGAAGTTTGCAAAAACAAACATCAAGTCCCCCAAAAGCACGTGGGAAAATGTGTTATGGTCTGATGAAACCAAGGTTGAACTTTTTGGCCATAATTCCAAAAGATATGTTTGGTGCAAAAACAACACTGCACATCACCCAAAGAACACCATACCCACAGTGAAGCATGGTGGTGGCAGCATCATGCTTTGGGGCTATTTTTCCTCAGCTGGAACCGGTGCCTTAGTCAGGGTGAAGGGAATTATGAACAGTTCCAAATACCAGGCAATTTTGGCACAAAACCTTCAGGCGTCCATTAGAAAGCTGAAGATGAATAGGAAGTTGACCTTTCAGCATGACAACGACCCAAAGCACACATCCAAATCCACAAAAGTATGGCTTCACCAGAAGATTAACGTTTTGGAATGGCCCAGTCAGAGCCCAGATCTGAATCCAATTGAACATCTGTGGGGTGATCTGAAGAGGGCTGTGCACAGGAGATGTCCACGCAATTTGACAGATTTGGAGAGCTTTTGCAAAGAAGAGTGGCCAAATATTGCCACATCAAGATGTGCCATGATAATAAATTCCTACCCAAAAAGACTGCTGTAATAAAATCAAAAGGTGTTTCAACAAAGTATTAATTTAAGGGTGTGCACACCTATGCAACCAGGTTATTGTGAGTTTTTTATTTTTCCCCCTCAACGATTTCAGTTTGTTTTGCAATTGAATTGTTCACGTTATAGGTCACATTAAAGGTGGAAAAAGGTCTGACATGATTTATCTTTATCTCATTCTTTAACATCAAAAGAACCTGGCATTTTAACAGGAGTGTGTAGACTTTTTATATCAACTGTATACTATCTAACACCCCAGCATTGTTTCACTGGCCACTGGTAGTCACAGAATCACACATAATCTGTCTGCTCCCCCAGCCCTGTTTCACTGTCTGACATTATTTTACATTTGTTCCATGGAACACAGTGTTTTTCTTCAGGGAACTCTGGTGATCCATAGAACAAAGTTTGAAAGCCACTGCTCTAAATCTTCGCTGCTACCTGTCTACCTACATCAGTGTAGTAGTCATGAGTATCTAGCTCCAGAACATAATTTTTTTCTGTCTTTATTGTTATACTTGGACCTGTGTGTTTATTGATGTAATAGTAGTGTTGTTTCTTAGCGTGTGTGTCACTGTGATTAGATCTATATGTGGTGCTGTGCCTGAACCTGTGTGTGCTTCTGTTGGTGTGTCTAAAGCAACATGTATGTGTAAGCAGCAGGTAAGTGTGCCTGATTGTGCTGTGTAAGTGTCAGTGAGTCTGGAAAACAATGTAAGGGATGGTGGCCAAACTGTATTACCTCCTCTGTGAGTTCTTTTCAATTTAAAATGCAGTTTCTGTGGTGCAGGTTGTAGGTAACTCACTGTCTGTATGGATTTTATTTGTTTGTTATAGTATGTGTTACAATGTGTTTATGAGTCTGCATTTCTTTGTGGTTATGTTTTTTCCCTTTCTTTTTTTATGTCTTCCTTTGGCTTTTGTATAATTCTGCAATACTCTGCAAGTGCCATATAATGGTGCTATACTCTGATTGGATCATGTACTGATATAAAGATCTGCTAGTCTCATATAATGGTGCAAATATAAAATGGTCTCTCTAATGTCAATGATACATATCCACTCAATGTCCTGCTTTATGTGGCTCTAACACCAAAATATATTTTTTCCCTGGAGGAGCATACCACATAATGCATAATCACAAAATCAATCCATCAATCAATCAATCAATAAATTGCATCCAAGAAAAACATCTCATAATAAGTACTATGCCAAGGTACAACAGTCAGTTACCCCAATATTTCTGATTTAATGTTTGCCCTGCAAAAGAAAACAATGTTGCTGACCAATGAGAAGCATTGCTTTGAAGAGCTTTCTAGCATCCAAAGGGTTACAAAGCAGAGACATTGAAAACATTTGCAGCAACCAGCTTTTGTAGCAGATCCAACCATATATGAAGGTTAAGAATAGCCATTTAGCACATGTTTAGGAAGTTAGTATGCAGCAGAGATATGACACATCTAGCGAAGTGTGCCATTCATACACTGATTTGGAGAACAACCAAGGAAAAGGGGTGGGGGGGTTTGCTGTCATACTTCTCACATGTCATTATAGCTGCTGGAATACCGCAAGCATGTTATTACAGTATAATAAAAATGTCTCTCTTTGTGGCTTACAGAGTCATAAATGATATGTCACTCAATTGCTGACGGAAATCAAATGCAAGTGGGCTACACAGAAATGCCTCATTAATAAACTACGACCAGTATGGAATATTAAATTCAGATCATTTTTGTTTTACAGACTATTTCATATTAAGAAATAAAAAAGCCTTTTCATGACCATAATTAATATCCCCTGCCACTGTAAATAGATCAATTGCCACTAGAATGTCTAGAACACTTTATGCTCAAACAATGAGGTGGAAGGTGTGAAAAACATACCTGTGTGGGTTTTTGTATACACAAGAATGTGTGTGATTGTGTGTGTGTGTGTGTGTGTGTGTAATTGTGTGTGTGAAAAAAATGTATGTGCAAAAAACTTGTGTTACATAAAGAGCAAAAATGTGTATGAAAGAGGACCAACAGAGAAAATGTGTGTGTGTTTGTGTGTGTGTCTGTGTCTTTGTGTGTCTGTGTGTGTCTGTTAAGTTTGCATAAGCAAGAATGTGAGTACAAAGTGTTTGTGTGTGTGCATGTGTGTGTGTGTGCACATGCAAGACTGAGAGAGAAAGTGTGTGTATACGTGTGTGAGAAAGAAGACATGTTTATGTATGCAAGACAGAGAATGAATTTGTATGTTAGAAAGAACAATAGTGTGTATATGAGAGAGAGTAAGATAGCATGCTTGTGTATGTGAGATAGCAATCCTTATTGCTAGGGATGGGAGAAATGTTTCACTCCAAAAGAGAAAAGTGAGAAAAATAGCACTTTTCACATTCCGTGGAGTTTCCTGCAAAATGTGCAGCTTTTTGCTTTTTTCTACCATAAATTCCATAGAATCCTACATACTAGGCAGATATATGCGCATATCTATAGTATAAATGAGTTAGAAATAACAGGATTAAAAGAAAGGGAAAGGGAGTTTTTTTTCCAAAAGTTAAGTTGATAAGTGCATTTCAATCAGAAGTCTACATTACATTGAGTAGCACTGGGTCCTAGCTTTATGAGGCATATGGGCATAATGGTTTATGTTTAAGCCTCTTGTGGGTTGTTAAATAAGAAAATTATCCCCTGCTTTGTCCCACCATACCTATATAACAGCACATACTGATACGCCAGCCTTCTCCCACTGCAATGGTAGCCATAGAACCACACACACTGAAAATGAGGACATTTTATGGATTTTCAATGTGCAGAAAATTTTGTAGGAAAAGCAGGAAATCATGCTTTTTTTACTAAATTTTTGTGCAAGAAAAAAGTCTGACTTTTCATCTGTCTCTCCTTATTATATATCAGGGCTTAAAAGTTGAAGTCCTTTGCTACTAGCCAGACCTGAAAAGTTACTCGCCACTGCAAGCCATAACATACCAACCAGGGATGAATTTCTACTGGCCAGGGCTAAATTTTCACTCGCCATTGGCTAGTGGCGAGTGGAAATTTTGAGCCCTGTAATATACATTATACTTGTAAAACTCTAAACAGGGACTGCTGGAAATATTTATGATTGCTGATATGAGCTCTAAAGAGAAATCTTATTTGATGTAGATCAACAGCTGATGATTTTGATAATTTCCCAGTCACTAACATAGGCAATAGAAGATAGATTGCCAGCAGCTTCATCTCTTCCAGGAGGTGGGGAAGGAAATCCAAATGGGGAGGGTCTAGCTGTAACAGAGTTACTCTAGAAAGAGATACATAGAAACAAAAATAAAGGAAGAGGTGCCCAATAGTGTAACAATGTAACACTAAAAATAAAATAAAGAGGTTTAGAACAACAAAACACATAAGCATTAAGTCATCCTGTATAATTCTTTTATAAAATTGTTTTTACAATAAATTTTAATTTGAAAACACCCCACTTATTTTATCAATACGAGGAGTAGGACTGAAACTATCTGAGGATATGTATTTACAGATCCCGAATGGGCACAGGCTGATAATCGCTATATGCTTGGAAGTGAGACCGTGTATATGCATTGATCTGTTATTGAAGAAATGTGAGTATCCCATGCATCAATACTACGTGATTTTTAGTGTTACATTATTGGGCGCCTCTTCCTTTGTTTTTGTTTCTATGTATTGTTGCCGCTGAGGAGAGCGGGAGTCTATGGAGAGAGCAGCCTTACACAAACTGGGGAGAATTATACCTGGACATTGTGACTGGGAGCAGTAGATTCCCAGGTTCCTGAATGTTGGCTCTGACACATGAGTATATCCCTTTGGGGTGATTTTGGGATTAAAATCCACATGACTGATACACCCAGGGGCGCCTTCTGTGCTTTGTCTCATTTTTCTTTCATTACCTTCTCTATAAAGAGAGTCTACTTAAACATATTTCTAGAAGAAGTCAGAGATGCTCAACTGGACTCATGAGCTTCTCACTGGAGTAGAATTATCTGGCATTTCGTGGCTGGACTGTCATTTTGGCAGGACCTGTATGATGTGCTTCAGAAAATTTCTTTTCTGTGTACGGCATTTGTGAGCTAAAAGAGATTGCAGTTCTGCAGAAACAAAGACACAAAACCAGAAGAAATCTAAAAGTGGCATTTATTCAGCATTCCCCCCTTCTAACGTAAGGAAATGCATTTACAAGATTAAAATATATAAAAGCATATAATAATGACATCAGTACAAATGCAGCTAACCCGTTCAATCGCGGGGCATCAACTCCACTTCAGAGGAATTTTTCAATGAAATCCTCGTATCAAGTTCCCTATACTTATTTGTAATACACATAAGGTTCCTACAAGTCCTATAACTTAAAACCCTAAAATACTTTTATAAAATGTAACACAATATCAAAATACAACATTATATCTAAAAATTACGAGGATTTCATTGAAAAATTCCCCTGAAGTGGAGTTGATGCCCTGCGGTTGATTGTATGGAAGGTACCTACAGCACTGTGAGGGTTAACTCTGCTCAAGGGATAATTAATAGTTAGATACGAGGTGATAAAAGGTAGCCCCGCTAGAGGGCTCTAGTTTCCCTAGAGAAAGCCGGCAGAGGACCGGCGATACACGTGGGGAATTTATGTCTATGACTGTCTTTGTTTCAGCTGATTTTGGAGGCTTTTTGCGGAGAAAGAAAAGCAGTTGAAATTGAACAACTGTCGGTTAGCCAGCTTGTGCATGCGATAGACCTGGAGTACCTGGATTAAAGCTACGCTAATACCAGTGACTGTGCGAGGGTTAAGGTATTGTGGAATAAAATCCAGAGGTGAACGGGTTAGCTGCACTGAGCTTATGTTGTACTGACATTTTGGAAAGAAACTGATGTCATTATTATATGATTTTATATATTTTAAGCTTGTAAGTGCATTTCCTTATGTTAGAAGGGGGGAGTGCTGAATAAACACCACTTTTAGATTTCTTCTGTTTTTGCGCCTTTGTTTCTGCAGAATGGTCCGATGTTGGTGTGAGGAAGGAGCACACTTAAAAGGCAGCAACAGGAGTGATCAGAGGGTGCTGTGTGACTCTTTAGAGAAGAACTGGAATGTATGGGTGACTGTGTCATTGTTCATCCATCCATTCATTGAATCATTGATGCATTGATTCATTTCATCTCATTACTCTATAACGTTTGAATGAGTGGGATTTTAAGTGAGATTTAGTGTACTGTTAATACTGGTATATCTAGGGGGAACTGTATTTGGCACTCTAGGAGGGTGAATATATGTGGATAGCTTTGTAATAAGCTGTCGGCGTATGTCCACTTTCTACCAAGGAAGACCCAATGGACAAGAATCTGCAAACTACTTTCACAGAACAGTCACAGCAAGCATGGGACTGGCTAACACAAGAAAAAGTGTTAAAACAATTGAATGGTGTTAAGGTAGACAAAGCTCTGGGGCCAGATGGTATACACCCACGAGTACTTAAAGAGCTAAGCCAGACCCTGGCCAGACCGTTATATTTGATTTTCAGGGATTCTTTTATTTCAGGTATGGTGCCCATGGATTGGCGTAAAGCAGATGTGTTGCCCATATTTAAAAAGGGATCAAAGTCACATCCAGGAAATTACAGACCTGTAAGCTTGACATCTGTGGTAGGGAAGCTGTTTGAAAGGTTGCTAAGGGAATATATTCAAGAATTCTCCTGAACAGGAATATCATTAGCAATAGTCAACATGGCTTTGTGAAAGACAGGTCTTGTCAAACGAACTTGATCGCATTTTATGAAAAAGTAATAATATAGATGAGGGAGCGGCGGTTGATGTGATCTATTTAGACTTTGCCAAGGGATTTGATACAGTTCCACACAAGAGGTTACTGTACAAATTGAATGAAATAGGCCTAGGGGAAAATGTTTGTGTGAGGATCGGAAATTGGCTGAAAGATAGAATGCAAAGAGTGGCAGTAAATGGCAAGTTCTCCAGTTGGATAAAAGTGACAAGTGGAGTACCTCAGGGATCTGTCCTGGGTCCTCTTCTTTTTAATTTGTGACCTCCCAGAGGGCATAGGGTGCCATGTATCAGTGTTTGCCGATTACACAAAATTAAGTAAGGTAATAAAGTCTGAACTGGATGTATCTTCATTACAAGAGGATTTGGACAAATTGAGTAACTGGGCAGGCAAATGGCAAATGAGATTCAATATAGACAAGTGTAAAGTTATGCATTTTGGGTATAATAATAAAAATGCAACATATAGTTTAGATGGTGTTTCTCTGGGGAAATCTACTATGAAAAGGATTTGGGAGTAATGGTAGACAATAGACTTAGCAGTAGCATGCAGTGCCAGCTGGCAGCAGCAAAGGTCAATAAGATATTGGCATGTATTAAAAGGGGTATTGACTCAAGGGAGGAAGATATAATTATGCCTCTTTACAGGTCCATGGTAAGACCCCACCTAGAATATGCTGTTAAATTCTGGACGCCCTTTCTGAAAAAGGACATTATGGAACTAGAGAGAGTGCAGAGGAGGGCTACTAGTAAGGGGAATGGAAAGTTTTAGCTATGAAGAAAGGCTAGAAAAGTTAAACTTGTACACACTAGAGAAACGGCGTCTTAGAGGGGATATGATAACACTATATAAATATGTTCAGGGCCCATACAAAGGGCTCTCCAAAGACCTGTTCATTAACAGAACAGTACACAGGACAAGGGGCCACCCGCTTAGACTTGAGGAAAGGAGATTTAAGCTACAACAGCGGAAGGGTTTCTTTACAGTAAGGACAATAAAGGTATGGAATTCATTTCCTGATGTGGTGGTGCTATCAAATACATTAGATGCCTTTAAAAGGGGCCTGGATACATATTTAAAAGAGCATAACATAGAGGGCTATGTACGTTAGTATTGGGATTAATATTTAGTTAGGGCTTGTTGATCCAGGGAGAAATCTGATTGCCATTTGGAATCAAGAAGGAATTTTTTTGACTTCTTTTGGATCAACGATGGTAAACAGGAATAGGAAAAGGGTTGAACTAGATGGACACAAGTCTTTTTTCAACCTAAATTACTATGTACTTTGTGTTTGTAAAAGAGATTGCACCCTGGGTGCAAGGACACAGTCCCAGTGAGCTTTTGCATACTCTTTCAAGCTCAAGAGTCTAGTTGAGCATCTCTGACTTCTTCAATGTCTATGCAAATCGCTCTTAGGGTTAGTCACCCTAAAGGCAATGGGGGAATCCAGACGTGGACACCTTGCTCACAAGTGCCTAGAGGGATTGGCTGCACCTCACCGATGAGGCCCAACAAGGCCTAAATGTATGTCTGGGGCTAGCTGCTTCCCTTGTTCAGAGAAGAATTGTCTAGCATTTTGTGGCTGGACTGTCATTTTGGCAGAACCTGTATGATGTGCTTCAGGATATTTTTTTCTCTGTGTATGGCATTTGTGAGCTAAAAGAGATTGCACCATGGGTATGAGGACACAGTCCCAGTGAGCTTTTGCATACCCTTGCAAGCTCATGAGTCTAGCTGAGCATTTCTGACTTCTTCCACTTTTAATCATATTTTTGGATAATCATTGATCTTTTAATCACACTAAGTGCATATTGTTGATCCAGTCTGCACATTAACTTCAGTCCAACAGTTAATACAATACTTCTTTAAAAGGATAGTAATGTTTCATAATAAAAGCAGCTCTAATTAATCATCATATTATTTGGACTTTGGAGAGTGTTATTTCAATTCTGTCAGAGTTGTAGTTCAAGAGTAATTCAATTTCAAAGTATCCTCCTCCCGCCCCTTTTACTGATGTAACACTGCTCATCCAGAGCAGAAGGGAGGTGCCCAGGTAGACTGCAGAGAGGGACAATCTTCAGGTAAGAAAAAGGAAAAACCTGAAAAACTTGTCAAGGGGGTAGGACTTTCATTGTTCTCATAGGAAGAAGATTGCCCCCTTCTGTTATCTGTCTGGTCTATGGACTGGATTCCACATCTGAGAAGAGATGGCTTACACTAGGCAAAAGGGGCAGGAGGGGAAACTTTGCTTGTGAATATCTCTCAAACCATAAAGGTTTGAGAGATAAGACATATTGTTCGTCATGTTTTTTAATGCCTACAAAATAAAATAAAGATAAAACAAAGTATTACTATCCCTTTAATACCCTCTTTATAAAGTTATACACCATATCACTTTCACAATACAATAGTGATGAAGCATCTAAGGGGTTAAAATAGCCAGAAAACAAAGATCACAGAATGGACAAATTAAGAGCTGAGTTGGAAATATCATATGTATTAAAAGCTAAAAAAGGTAGTTTATTGTCATATAAATATATTTCATATTTCTCATCCATACATAGAAAATTATGGTGATTTACGGTTGGAGTTAGGTGAGGTTTAACTCTATGTGAGTGAGGGAGTTGTTATGACATGAGGCATAACCTGATAATTAATATAGTTAAAGCAAACTACAGTTGAAGTTATGCTAAAGTTCCCCAAACGATATCCCTGAATTTCCAAGAGTTTTACTCATGAGTGAGAACTTACTCTGTATTTAACTATTTTCCATATTGATTACATTTTTTAAGTTGTCCTGTTCAAGGTTTGTTTAATCAATGAAACACACTTCATGTGCTTTATATATCAAAGAACTTTTCTTTTGATTGATTAATTGCATTTCACATACTTATATATTTTTTGAAACCAGTTTTGTTGTGATAGCACAAACATTTTTTTTTTTTATCCAATTTTTGTTTTTATCATGTTGTAATCGATCATTAAAAATACATTTCAAATTTGAGGCTCTCCACTTGTCCTTGGACTAAATTTGCATTGTCTTTAAGCTGACATATTTCAGTTTAATTTATCATTATATTCAAATGTTACAAGCATCTGACAATTGCTGTTTATCATAGAAGTGATATTTGAATTAAAACTATGACAGCATGACTGGACTGCCATAATGTGAGGTACTTTCCCAGCTGAACTACTAGGGCCTACTAGGGCTTATACACCTGGGTATCATCACCAGCTTTTGTCTCTTATACTAAGAGAACAAGGTCTAAAAAAAGAAATTACAAATTATTTTCATGATCGTGTGATAAGTGCACATTGACAATTCCATTTTAACCAGGCTCTGAAATTGCATTTTTGAACCTACCACTGCCTAATGCCAATTTGCTAAGCTATGTACTCCAAAATTCCTCCCTTTAACTCTATTTATATCAAGGTGAGGGCAATGGGGCAGGATGTGGTCATTTCTGTGCATTCCTTTCTGCTACATATTGTTTAACACAATGTTATTAACAAAAACAGTGTATGCTATCAGGCATTAAAATTCTAATGATGGAGGAGTGTGTATGCTGGTGTGGAGTACAACACTCATATGCTGTAGTGCACACAATGAAGTGCAGCCACTGGACTAACATTAGTGGGGCTGCTCTGGTGAATGTGTACATTTGTCTCAGTGTCTTTTAAGGATATCATCCAATAGTTAAGGCGAACACAGAGTTTTCAGGCTTATATATCTCACAACTCTTAGGGAGATTAATTATGGGATAAATTTATCAAGTGATAAATAGCAAACAGGCTGAGAAGTAGATTTGTATTTGCCTGATTGTTGCTATTCATCAATGAGTTAGTATATATAAGAGACTACAAGCTAGCAAATCCCTTTGACTTCAGTGGGGCAGGAATCCTACACCTCTACCATGGTGTACACATATACATATGTGTAAGACTGGCTTTCCTCAAAAAGTTCTAAATTCTATTACCCCTGCTAGTTTTTAAAAACAGCGGTGGTGGTTTTGACTGCACAGTTTGCTATTCTTTCAACTGCCCTGTCAACAATAACCGCCACACAAAAATGTCCAACGGGTGCAAAATATGCGCCCACTGGACATCACGTAAAACAAGTAGAATTTGGTATCCTATTACATGAAAGGAGGCACAGAGTCCCTGACACACATTAGGGAATAGAATCAAGCCCAAAAAGTCTTGATTATGTCTATTCAGCTGCATGTTCATTCAAATTGTATTAAACATATAAGTGTACTTTTGAATAATTGCATGTATAAGGTGGTACAGAGAAGAGTACAACTGATCTTGATATTTGTGGTAAGAAACACTGCAGTTAAAAAATATTCTCCAGTTACTGATATTCTATGAGGTTTCTCTATTTTTATCACTTCTTATTGTAAATACTGTGCCATTGATATGTATATGGAGATCAACCTTTGAGATACAGAGGCATATGTGCTGTTTTGCAAATGAAGGTATTGAACAACTTGATAGCATTCTCAGAGGGGGTGATGCACTAATAGTAACTGGAGCAATTATGTGACACACCAACTGTACAACAGTAAACAAATACAACTTTACATTGATTTAAATGAGGCTTTAACCTCTTGAATGCTATAGATGTCTTCAAAATACATTGATAAACTCTCTAACATTCAAGTGGTTAAAACAATAATTTGCACTGAATTTGGTCAATTTTGTTTGCACCCATAGTGCATTTGTTTTCTCAAGCATTGCTCAAATTTTTATTAGCATTAGCTTCAAATGGTGCATGCGCACACGAGTGCTGCACACATGTGTGTGCGTGAAAGGAAGAGGGAAAGAGAGAGAAGGGAGAGAGAGAATATGGCTTTTGCAGCTGAGCAAAATAATGTTTCTCCCCTGCCAGGGGATACCTCTTTCACTTTTGAGCAAAATATTACTTTTGTGAGATTTGTGCAGCATGTTTATTTATTGGGGGGGGCAGCATTTTATAGTGGTTCTATTGTTGTCCTTAAAGTAGAGAGAAAACACTGTACACATCATCTTAAAAAAATTGCAATTTGCTGTTATCATTGTGAGTGACACAGCTCCAAACAGTGGGAGTACCTTATAATAGCGAATGGTGTACAGTGTTGCCCATGCGATTGGGCACATGGTGTGGGCCAGGTCCCTGTTGGACAGCTGCAACAATGAGTCTTGCTGCAGAGATTTTCACAGGAGTCGGGGGAGGGGCTTCACCTCCCCTCCTGCAAGAATCGCCACCCCTGATTCATTGCATGAGGACGGTCTCCACCCCCATGCCGCCCTAGGAAGGGGAGAACAGAGAACCAGATACCACTTAGGATTATATATATGTATATAAAATAGTTGTAGGTGAAAATACTAACTCTGCAAGGTATGGAACCCAGGTACACAATCCCAAGAAATGAGATAGTAGAAATAACAAGGACAGCACCCGTAGGACTTTTTAATAGCAATAAATGTAAATTTTATGTGGTCAACATTTTGGTCCACACAGGGACCTTTCTCAAGACAGGTCAACGTTTCAGTCCACACAGGGACCTTTCTCAAGGACCAAATAAAATTTACTTATTTTGCTTTTTAAAAGTCCTATAGGTGCTGCCCTTGTTATTTCTACTATATATATGGTATGTAAAAGCCTGTGTACACTGACCAAGGTACTCTGAGATAAAGAGGCCGGTCCTGCTCTAAGTACTGCAGCCACCTCACTGGCGGCACATGCAATGCAGTCAAGAACAGTAGAGACTGCCTGAACGCACAGAATGCGCCCAGCATTACGTGCATTCGGGCAGTCTCTACTTCACATGACTGCATCGGACAAACATTCTGGCCTTTTATATTATAGGCTATATATATGCTATATATATATATATATATATATATATATATATATATAGAGAGAGAGAGAGAGAGATCATCTTCAGCCATTGTCAATCCACACCAGGATGAAGGCCACCTCATCAAGTTTCCAACAACTTCTATCTTGTACTTTTTGTTGCCACTGTATACCAACAACTTTGTAAATGTTATCAACCCTCAAAAAAAATTAATAAAAAATAATATATATATAATAATATATATATATATATATAATATATATATATAAGATTTGGGAGAGATGCATAACACATTGCTAAGAAATGGTTTGCATGGTGCCCTGGTTCTGAAGGGATTAATGCTGAACTGTACCATCCAGGTGTTTAGTAAATCAAAAGAATTTGGAACATGCTTACAAGTTCAGATGACAAATTATGTATTTAATGGTTCCTGCTGTCAGATGCTGCAAATTAGTCAGAGTGACTCAAGAAATACAAAACTAATATTTCATTTTTTTTTTTTTTAATCTTTTACATGAGAAGGAAATTGTACGGTCGCTTTGGAGGAAAAAAAACAATATTTGGATAGAGTAAACTAGCTTGCACAGGTGTGCTTACTGGATCTGTGTATCTTGCCAGAGATGAAAAGGAAAGAAAAAACAATTGCAGTGAACACTGTATGGGCAAGAATGTGATCAGAATGCCTGGGTGTAGCCAAAGGATCTAAGAGGGATGTTAACTTCAATCATCCTACGCCTACACACCCCTAAGAGTGACATTTGGAGATAGCAGACATAACCACAGCTGGGTTTGTCCCTTCTTTATGATCTAAAATGACTAATAATATCTCTGTTAGACACAGTAGCTGCGATACTATGGAGAACTGGAACAATTCTGGCACAACTAGCTGTACCATAGTGAAGAAATTGATTTAAATGGGGCTTTAGTGTTTAGAAAGGTCTCCAATGCCTTGTGAAGCACTGGGGTTTAAATTCCCCATTTAAATCAATTTGGATTTTTTAATTGCACTCTATGGAGCAGTTGACTTTCTCCAGAATTTCTCATATTTTGTATTCTGTAGAGGTCATGCAAGTTCAAAGGGGGAGATGTATAAAAAAACATTCTTATTATATATTTAACCCTTTGAGTGTCAGATAGGTATGCAATGCATTGCTCTGCAACTGTCTCTAAAATTCACAACAGGTCATATTTATTAAGAAGTAAAGTCTTGTATATAAGTATGTCTATTTGATAATATTCTGAGAACATTCACCAATGAGAATATTTTTTCACATACATAGCTTATAATTTATCACTATGTATATATATCCTATGTAATAATTCACAGGCTGTTTGTCAGAAGCCGTCATGTGCAGTAGAGACTGCGCACATTTGGGCAGTCTCTGCTGAGCATGAGTGCATCGTGTGAGTGAGGAGATGCAAGACTGCATCGCGTGGAGCAATGAGGTAGTAGCCTCTTAACCCTTTGAGTGCCAGAGGGGTATGCAGTGCATTGCGTACCCCTCTGGCACTCAAAGGGCTAAAATTACCTGGACTTTGGCCTGTGCACACAGGATTTTACACTAGTATAAATATGTATATATATTTCCATTAACCCTCTGAGTGCCAGAGAGGTATCCAATGCATTGTAATGCATTTTACCTGTGCAGATAGCTATTTCACGTGTTCTAATCCAGGAAGCTGAACTGCGCATATAAAAATGCTTTTATGACAACACAACAGAGACTATAAAATAGGTCACAATAGCACGTCCTGGATTAGGCACATTTGCGATTCTACTCAGACAGATTTGTTAATCCTGACCACACCCACAAAAAATACGCACAGCTGTTTGCTAATCTGTTTGCTAATTTCATTTGCAATTCAACAAAATCATGTACAAGCCTATTCCCTAATGGTTTTCACACTGGAAATAGCGCATGTGCACATTTCTTGCATTCCGACCTATGAGACAATTTTATGAACATTTCTTTTAGTACCCCAGTTTTATACATCCCTCTCTAAGGGCCTTATTCACAAAAGGAAAGAGGAACAATTCTGGAGCAGACCAGAGGGGGGGAAATTGCTTTGATCTGCATGGAACTTTTAACCCACTGGACACTATTGAGGTCTTCAGTGCATTATGAAGCAATACACTGGTGACACCTCAATTAAAAGCCCTATTTAAATCAGTGGCAATATTGTGAACTGTATTATTCCCCTGTGGCACAGTCGGTATTCCCTAGAGTTGTTCCTCTTTTATTCATTTAGACTGTAAGCTCCTTGGGGCAGGGACCTCTCTCCCATTGTTTCTATGAATGCGACACTTATTTGATCCCCTCTTATTTATTGTAACATATGTCTATTGTAAGGCGCTGGGTACACTGTGTGGCGCCATATAAATAAAGATATACATACATACATTAATGCATAAGGCCAGAATAGCCAAATTCAATAAGTTAAAAAAGCTTCAATTCTTGAACAAACCAACTGTGCCATTGTGGACAAATTTCCAAAATGATAATTGATTTAAATTTGTCTCCAATGCATTGATAACCCTCTAGTGTTGAAAGGTTTATAGCGCCATTTAAATCATTTGTAATTTTCATGTCTCCCCTAAGGCACACTTGGTCAGAATTGATCATCTTTAGCTTATTAAATACGACCCTAATGGCCTTATGCAGGAAGCAAACAATGATCTATTCTGAAGCACAATTACTGCACCATAAATGATAGGAAAAAGAAAATGGAGACCTCTCTAGCATTCAAATTATTAAAAACCCATTTAAATCAATGGCAATTCAGACACTTTATTATTTGTCCCAATGGTGTAGTTGATTGTTCTAGAATTGCTCCAGATCTTATTAATATAACAGCCTCACAGTGGCAATTCATTAAAACTCTCAGCACAAGCCTAGATACAGCTCTCCTAGTCTTGTCCTTTATTTTTATATATGACCCAAATGGAAGGGGAAAGAAACATGTGGCTCACCAGCTGTTACTGGACTACAGTTCCCATCCCTCTCATCTGGACATTGATCATCTGATGTTAGTGGATTTTGAATTGTAGTCCATCAGCAGCTGGAGAGCCATGTGTTGCCCATCCCCATCCTAGTGCATCCCCCTGTTCAACAAGAAGATAACTGGAGTTTTAATTCAGCAGCAGCTGGAGAGGCACATGTTCCACATCCTAGTCTTAGTTTATCATTCCCATCCCTTGAATATAGGAGACACTTACTATGTCTGAGGTTAATGAGAGTTATTAGTACAAAAAGAGCTGGACAGCCACAGGATTCCTAGCCATGACTTTTGATATTTCAAAGTGCTTTGTTTGATGTTTAACTGTGTGAGTGCCGGGGGGGGGGGGGGGTAAGCAACGCATTGCAGATCAATGCGTTACATACCCCTTTGACACTCAAAGGGTTAATTAATGATTTTTTTTCACCTGGGCCAGTCATCAGTCCATCCTACAGCTTTCCTTTTTTTTTTTTTTAATTTTAAGTTTATTGAAACGCAAAGGTACAAACAGTTTTATACGTACACGTAAAATGAAGTTACATAGGAAGGTGAGATCACATGTGAAATTGCAGCATATTACATATTCAGGGTTGTATAAAGAAAAATAATAAAAAGAAAAGGACATAAACGTAGTATGAAGCTTCTTACTCAAATGTGGCTGGGATTCTGATTGGTAGTATATTTATTTAGAAAATGTTTTACCAGGAAGAATACATTAAGATTTTTCTCGTTTTCAAGTATGTCCTGGATACTTTTCAGTAAAGGGTTACATATTTACACAAATTGAGAAACATTATATTTTACATGTTATTATATATGCATACAAACACATATGGGCACAAGTTGTATATAGGCCTGCATGCCCATACTGGATTGTTGGCATTGTAGCATTCTTAATATGTGTAACCTTTTTTTAACTCTCTCCCCTCCCAAACCATCTCCTGTATTTATCTTCTCCCCCCCACACACACACTCTGCCTTGCACATGGTATGTACGACCCTCTGCAAGAAGAGTGTGGATTTTCTCTTGGTCCCTGTCTTATCAGCAGTCCCACTGTGTTAACTCCAGCAAACAACACAGCTTTGAATTCAATGTATTAACTGTATTAACTGTGAATTCTGTGTCCTTGTGCTCAGAAATGCTTTATACTTGAGAATGGGAGTTTATCCCGAAAGCTTGTCAATCCATAATTCTGTTAGTCCAATAAAAAAGGTAATACAAGATATTAATTGTGTTTGTTATTTTACATCTACATCACTGGACTAATATGGCTACAATCTTAAAGGGATAGTATTACTTCAAAATTACTATCCATTATATTGTAGCCCTTAATAAACTGAGTTAAATTACATCAGCGGCATCTCTCTAACCTTTATGGTTTAAGAGATAGCCACTTTCAAAGTTTTCTCTCCCCTGCTATCAGCATTCCGCTGCCAGCAGGGGAATCCGGTACCGGGACAGGCGGAGGCTCTTAAACAGAGCCGATATCTGGTTATGGAAGGAAAAATGATTAATTGAAACAGTCTTCTACGTGTGCTTGGTTACCAAGCACACGTAGAAGACTGTTTCAATTAATCATTTTTCCTTCCATAACCAGATATCGGCTCTGCTGAAGAGCCTCCTCTTGAATCAGAGACTGGATTCTCCTGCTGGCAGCAGAACACTGACAGCAGGGGAGAGGAAACGTTGAAAGCGGCTATCTCTTAAACCATAAAGGTTTGAGAGATGCCGCTGGTGTCATTTAACTCAGTTTATTAAGGGCTACAATATGATGGATAGTAATTTTGAAGTAATACTATCCCTTTAACTCTACAAACACATATGAATATATATACATATGGAATATTAAAATTATATACAGTTACACTCTGTTTTTAGATATAAAGAAGGCTTTACTTTTAAGGATTTTAGACTGGGAGCAGATTTGATTATTTCAGGCAGATTGTTCCAGTATAAAACTGAACAATCTCAGTATAGTCATATAAAGTCCACTTTGGGATTTAACAGGTAAGTGATGTCTACAGTATGTGTAGCGCTAGAAGGAATTGGGGAGAATACAGTTGATCAGGAGAGATAAGAGAAAAAGAAAGGAGAGTAGAAGAGAAGAAACAAAAGGAAGTAAAAGAGTTTGAGGGGGAAAGGAGTGAAATAGATAAAGACTGGGTGTGTGTCGACCATGAGCTATAGCTTTCCATTATTACTGCCACACGGTGACTGCATTTCATTTTGCTATTCAGGGACACTGCAGAGATGAGAGCAGCAGAGTACTTGCTCTCAGCCTCTCAACTCTTGGTCAGCTATGCAGGAGGATTCACTATACATCACTGGACATCCATATGCAACCTAGGAGGACATGCACTAAGATGTGATAAAGAGGTGATAATGTGGAGATTACTTCTCCAGTGATATCACTTCTCCAGTTTCTATGTTATTCTATGGCGCATATGCACTAATATCTCTCCCACCTAAAAAATCTTAGTGCATAGGCTTCATAAAAAACATAACAATTGAAGAACTGATATCACAAGAGAATTCTTCTCCACTTTATCACATTCCTATCAATCCTTAGCGCACCTCCCTCCAGGTCATTGATGGACTTTCTAACAGTCTGTGAAATACTTTTCTGGGAGATATGAATATAACTGCCAATTGTATAACCTGAACAAGGATGGCAGTTCCTACTCATAAGTGTTCTGTATTTTCATGGGCAGCCCTTGATTTTGGCTAGTTATACCGGGATGAGGCTGTTTTATTTTAACCCAATATACCATGTGGAATATGTGTTTGTCATTAAATATTTAATGTATGTGAACTCTCTGATGTGTTAATAGTGTTGATGGATATGCCTTAATGTTGTATTTGTTGTATTTGTTGCCTGTTTTGTTCTACAAGTGCATCTCTGAGTCTGTTCTGGGAAGTTGTCTGCTAGTGTTGTGTTATACGGTGTTGTGGACCACTAGTAAATCTGTGTCATATCATTACCCTAGGCAAAACTATTTCTAGAAATCATTTTAAACATTTGTAATTATTTTAGTTGTTTTATAACATACTTAGAAAATATTTTGTTCGTTGGATAAAGCTTTATCTCCTCTTTATCTCTCCATAGTGCATCTCCCCCTGCTCTTTATCCAAGACATCACAGAGTTCTAACCACTAGAGGGAGAACTGCCCACTGTCTGCTGTGACAGAAAGCAATGCCTTTGGTGGTTTGCAAGAAAATGTACATCATGCCCAAGGCCTTTCATTACATTAGAACAAAACTGCACTCTAAATCCTGTTTGATGTCATGATCAAGGCCCTAGTTCTCTCGCTAGTGTTTAGAGCACTGCTTGGAAGCCATTTTCTTGTAGCCCAGCATAGGAATCACTTTCTGTCACAGTAGACAATGGGAAGTTCTCCTAGTGCTTAGAACTCTGTACTCTGAACCTTCATTTCAGGACTTCATATTGTCCCAGAAGAGGGCTGTCCACGACAAGGAGCACACACATTTAAAATTAAGGACTGTTCTGGGCAATCTGGGACATGTGGTCACCCTAGGGTCAATACATTGTCATTTATCTGGCATTGAAAGAGTTACCAAAATGTAGAATTTTTTTTTACTATGGTGATATACCAAAGATGTTTTTTTTATTTTATTTTATTTTTTTTTTAGAAAAGCTCCAATAGATTGGTCCCATTTAACATTTGCACCTTTTTTCATATCATGGAACTAAAAGTAACCCCGCCAAATAAGTTATACTTGTATTGCACCATAAAACCTAACACCTTATATTGCTCTGTCCTAGAAAATCTTGATTGTATCATTACAGTTTGCCCTTGTGCCTTTGTTCAATACCTAACAGATTCAATCAGTTGGATGTTATGTCCATGGAGGAAAACATGACGGTTGCTGACAGGAACACAAGACCCAGAACTCTGCTTTCTACCCATGGCAATTCACTGTGCACACTTCTTGTCCTTAAAGGGTTAAGTAGGCTAACACACACACTTTGCCTACTTCAGTTTTAAAATCAGCTACTGTTGATGATTTTATCTCTTGAACTAAGGAGCGAGGGAAAATTTCATAAGGGCCATTAGAGAATAGTAAGGCAAGTAGAGGATATTATTGAGTAGTGTTAGTTCACTCTAAAACTGTACCCTGGATGTGTATTTTATTATCTCCCCTTTTGTATTATCATGCTCTAGTCTCCCACTTAGAGATCTCTACTACAAGGTTGTCCAGACCTACTCTCAAGAGCCACAAACAGGCCAGGTATTAAACCTCTGAGTGCCAGAGGGTTAAATACCTTTCTTCTTGAGGACATGCTGGTTGAGGAGACACTCTGTTTAATCTTTAAAGGGATAGTAATACTTCATTTTAACTTTATTTTATTTTGTAGGCATTAAAAAAACATGAAGAATGCTATAAGTCTTATCTCTGAAACCTTTATGGTTTAAGAGATATTCACAAACAAAGTATCCCCCCCCTGTTCAACCAGATAAGAAGGGAGATGCCCAGGTAGACTGCAGAGAGGGACAATCTTCAATTAAGATAATGGAAAAAGCTGAAAAACTTTTCAAGGGGGGAAGGGCTTTCATTGTTTTCATACAAAGAAAATTGTCCCCTTCTGTTATCTGTACTGTCATACAACCTGATCCACATCTGAGAAGAGATGGCTTACACTAGGAAAAAGGGGCGGGGAGGGGAACTTTGCTTGTGAATATCTCATAAACCATAAAGGTTTGAGAGATAAGACTTATATCATTCTTCATGTTTTTTTAATGCCTACAAAATAAAATAAAGTTAAAACGAAGTGTTACTATCCCTTTAAATCCTACTGTATTTGCAGCCCTGAAGGACAAGTGATGAGTGTGTTGTTGGCACAGTAGATGAAATGGTAGTGCAAAGCTCCAAGGAGATTAGACTAATGTACACCATGAAGGCAATCTCAATGGAGTAAAAAGGATACCAACTCTGGGGTAAACCAACTTTTCTATAGAAGCCAAATAAATGTTCTCACTGGTTTAAATGGGACTTTTCACCCCTTGAATGCTGGAGAAATCTCCAGCACATTGAATGTAATGGGTTGCAAGATCCATTTAAATCAATGGGAATTTTAATTTTAATTAATTATCATTAATTAATTAACCCTTTAAGTGCCAGGGGGTACACAACAGATTGCTTTGCAATGCGTTGCCTACCCTTCTGGCACTCAAAGGGTTAACTTACTTTGTGCATATGACCCATGTTTCCTTTTAAACCCCTTTAACTATATCTGCGCTCTTTTCACTTTGAGTTCCAGGGTATCCTAATGAAATGTCACACTCTATTTGGCCATCATGAAAATGGCAACATTAGAATGCTGTCTGCATCAAAAGAACAACATAGTCTATTATAATTCGCTAAGGATGTTTGTCAGAAGCCGTCATGCACAGTAGAGACGGCTGCGCATGCTGTACTCATGTGCAGTACAGACTGCATGTGGCGCAGCTGATACAGAGTAGGGCACTCCTAGTTCGGAGCGCCCCGCTCCGTATCAGCCGCGGCGTAGGCAGTCAGTACTGCGCATGACTGCAATTCCGCCAGTGCAGTTCTGATATATTTGGCAACATTTCAATTGTAAACCAGGTGCCAGAGGGATATGCAACACAGTGCATCACAATGTGTTGGGTACCGCTCTGCAACTCAAAGGGTTAAAATAAAAGATGGCCACCTAATCCTTGTGCTCCACACTTCCTTAGCTGTTTTATGCTGTATATAATGCGTTAACCACACTATTTTGGAGATTACTATACTGCTGTGGCTTCTCTACTTGCTCCCCCATGTCCTCTTCAAAATGGAAGTCTAAATCTAGATGGAATACTTGCAAAATTACTGAGTTCCTGTCTGTGCGCCATATTGGAGTGGCTGAATCACCGATGACGGGGAAGACAACTAGACAGGAGACCCAGGATAGTCCCCTTTCTACTATCACCAGTGCCTCTTCTCCCTAGATGACCCTTGCTTGCTGGTGTTCCTGCCCTCTTGCTTATCCATCTACAACTCAACTAGATGAGACCTTGCAGGCCCCGGTCACCAAGGAGGACGTAGCGGCTTTCCCGACTAGAGAGGATATGAGGGCCATGATCTCAGAAATCAAATCTGCGGTGCAGGATGAACTTTCCCAGATACACAAAGACTTTTTGTAGTTGGAGCAATGAATTGCCAACTTAGAGGAGGATGGGGAAGGCCTTTTTCGACATCAACATGACTTGAAGCAGTGTCTTACAAAACAAGAAGATACTATTGCCTTCCTTACTACTAAATTGGATGATCTAGATAACCGGGGGCATAGATGTAACCTCCGTGTAAGAGATATCCCTAAATCGGTCCCTATCAAGGATCTTCCAGCTACATTGCATACCATCTTCACTGAGATAATGGAATTGCCTTCTGACCCACCTATGCACTTGGAGCGGGCTCATAGGGTGCTACAGCCTAGGAGCTCCCCTACTGATCCCCTCACGGACGTTGTTTGTTGTTTCACATGTTTTACCGATAAGGAAGCGGTTCTCCACCATGGTAGGAAGATGGAGGTTGTCCGATTTTGCTTTGTGAATATCATCTACTTGATGCTTGGAGACTACTTTTTCCTCAAGCTAAGGATTACACTTTTTTCTCACACAGACACAATAGGTACACAAGGCCAGACTGCCTATTCTTGGAGCAACATATGGCCCATTTGTTGCGATCTGCCACGATTGAACTGTTTACTTGGTCCAAACATGGCCCCACCTGGATTGACCTGCTGCTTGACTCCCCTGGAGGTTCTGAGTGCTCCTGGGTTTTGAATGAACTCCTGTTGGAAGATAAAGATATGAGCACTAAGATCTGGCGTCACTTGACTAACTATTTTGAACTTAATTGTGGCATGGCAGCTGACCCTGTGGTATGGGCGGTGTATAAGGTTGCATTGAGAGGGGAATTTATAAAATTCGGGGCATACAAAAAGAGGAAATAACTGCTTCATATTCAGTCTTTATTGGGTGACATTCGAAGGTTAGATGAAGAGCATAAACGTACACTAAATGCTGCAACTTTGACAACTTTGGTGTCCGCCAGGGATAAACTTGCTCAACTCTACTCTTCCTTGCAGCTTCGCTCCTTTCAATGTCATAAATGTGCTCAATACTTGCAGGGGAACAAGTGTGGCAAATTGTGGGAGCGTATTGTTCGTTATATTTCCTCTGTTAAAAATTCACATGGTGTGTCCGAAGTTACGTTTTCTGCTATTGCTAGTGCATTTTGTGACTTCTATAAAGCATTGCATAACCTTAAATTTGGTGAGGATGCTGGGTTGTCGCCCTCTGGCCCCTGTATTCGGGATTTTCTGTATATGTCTCACACAAAGACACTTCCCGAGTCGATCTTGAATTCTCTTAAATGTCCCTTTTTGATGGAGGAACTTACTGCAGGGCTTAAATCTACTCCATCCGGGAAGAGCCCTGGGCCAGATGGTTTTCTGATTAAATATTATAAGAAATTTTGCTCAGTTTTGGTTTTACCCTTACTGCGGGCCCTGAATGGTGTGCTGGTAGGTGCCCCATTCCCTGCAGACTCCCTTACTGACGATATAACTCTTTTACCTAAGCCTGTAAAGGACCCTGGGGAGTGTGGCAGCTATCGGCCAATTTCCCTTCTTAACTGCGATATTAAGTTGCATGCTAAAATGATTGCCAACCGTTTGAAACCGTGCTTAGCGGATTATATTCATTGTAACCAAGCAAGATCAATCCATTGATGCGGAGAAGGCTTTCGATAGGGTTGACTGGACCTATCTTGAGGATCTTCTCCTCTATCTGGTACAGGGGCCTTGTGGTCTTCATAGCATCATGAGTCTGTATGACTGTCCCAGTGCTAGACTTACTAACAATGGTTATCTATCTGACCGTTTCTAAATTACAAATGGCACCCACCAGGGGTGTCCGCTATCTCCTATTTTGTTTGTCCTTTCTATGGAACCCCTTTTGAATATGATTCGGAACTCCCATGACTTCTCTGGCCTGCTTTTGTCTGATGGTGAATCGAAAATTGCTTGTTTTGCAGATGACATCTTACTGACTTTGTCCTCCCCTGCTTCCTCTTTGCCAGCCTTGATGGACATTTTGTGTTCTTATAGTGCTATTTCACGCTTTAAGGGGAACTTTCAGAAATATGAAATCCTGAACATTAACATCACCTCTTCATTGGTGGCCTCTTTAAAATCTTCCTTCCCATTTAGATTCTTTCATCTCTTATCTTGGTATTCGCCTAACTCCTTCTCTCCATACTTTGGTGGATACCAATCTCTCTCACCTTTGGGACTCTCTTCAGCCTGAACTGGCTAGTTGAAATTCATTGTATATTTCTTGGCTGGGCAGAGCGGACCTGGTGAAGATGATAGTCTTGCCTCAACTGCTTTACTTTTTTAATACTTTACCTGTACCTATTTCCTCTTCCTGGCTAAGCAAATTTAGATCTTTGATCTTCTCCTTTATATGGGCTTACAAACAACCAAGATTAGCTTCTTCTTTATTGACATTTCATAGGGCCATGGGAGGTTTGGCCATTCTGGATATTACTGAATATTATTATTATGCGGCTACTATCTCCTCGTTGATAGCTTGTTTTTATGATTCTCTTTCCTCCTTTTGCAAT
Source organism: Rhinophrynus dorsalis (assembly GCA_037306005.1). Classification (NCBI taxonomy): domain Eukaryota; kingdom Metazoa; phylum Chordata; class Amphibia; order Anura; family Rhinophrynidae; genus Rhinophrynus; species Rhinophrynus dorsalis. The sequence goes on along the minus strand of CM074720.1, from coordinate 385,380,310 downwards.
TTGTGGCCCGTTTTGATTATGGAAGGGAGCTCAGGCATGCATTCTGAATACACTTTTATCTTCTAGTCCACTCCCTCCTTTTGATGCTGTATGCAATTCTTATCATCTCCCGAATACTCATATGTGGCAATACCTCCAACTTTCTCATTTTATTAATAAGCATTTTCCATTGGGTACTCGTTTGGGCTCTCTTATGAAATTTGAATCTGCTGTATTGTGAGGATTCTATTCCTCCAAATCCCTGTCTAAGATTTATGCTTTACTGATTAAACCTCTTCTGTTAAGCCCGCCTTTGTGGTTTTCTGGGAGAATGATGTTTTTATCAATTGGATTTTGCCCGAATGGTATTCTCTATTTCAATGTCTTATCTCTGTTGAGTTTGACTCCACCACTCAGGAATCTATTTATAAACTACTCACAAGGTGGTATTATACTCCGAAATCTCTTGCTGTTATGTTTCCATTGCCCTTTGCTGGAGGTGTGTAGCTGCAATAGGCTCTATGTTCCACATTTGGTGGGAATGTTCTTTGATATCATCATTTTGGACTCAAGTGATCCAGGTTCTCCAGGATATATTTAGGAAACCCTTCCCTTTGGACCCGCTTTTTCTTCTTTTCTGTGTTTTCCCCTCCTCTCTTTCTTTGAACAAGACACAAAGTATATTGCTCACTCACCTTTTGAATGCTACTAGACTCCTTATTCCTCAGCTTTGGAAATCACCTGTGCCCCCTTCGCTCTCTATGTGGTTTGAAGCAGCCGTACTAAGGAAATTGAGGCAATTGTGGAAAAAAACAACTAAAACAAATTAAAATTCATAAATTCTCCTCCAAATTTTCCAGGGGATAAAAAACCTAGTTTATCAATGGAGAAGTTTTACTTTTTCCCTATGGTGCAGCTGGTTTATGTCTTTTCTTCATACATCAGTTTTAGTGATAGCGGCTCTGGCAGAGAACAGGTTAATTTTTTTCAATGAGTTCACCTGCTTGTGTGCAAGTAACATTCTACCAGGTCTTACTAGTTTGACATGTACGCACAACTGCTGAAGCTGTTACTGATTCATCTGACATTTGATAAATGTGTTTGTACACCAATACCTGAGCTGTTAGCCTGGGCTTAGAAAGGAATGCATACTGCGTAATAGATGAGAAAAATTATATTTGTCCCACACAATGCAAAAAAAGAGCCGCAAACACAAGGTTAAAACATTTGGAAATATTCAGTGAACTGTACAGAAGTTACACAGTGTAGTAAAGGAGGATCATATTGGCATGTAGTAGAGAATTCTGCTGTGGATCACACCTGATAGCATAGGAGGGAGTGACTCTATTTACCTTACCCTAAAAAGAATTGTGGGTCATTATCTAACACTCTTATCTGAGCTAGAAGTGCACAAGGAAGTTTCTTTTGCTAATGGCTGAACTGCTCTTCAGATAAAGTTCTTAACTGGATACATATAGCCTAATTAATCAACGATTAAAACAGAAGTTGATAACGATTGGCTTACTTAAAGTTTAAATTGCCTGTAATCAGAGATAACAGGCATGTCAGTTTGGAAAAGATTTATGGAAGCAAAAAAAAAACAAAACATTGAGGGTGAGGTAAGAAGTAAGGGACAAACATAAATTTCCCAGGATTTCCTTGATTTGAATAATATTTTAAGCCTATTGAATGTTAGAGGGGTTTTCTAAAACAATGCTTCCATATCCTTCACCTGAATTAATGGTATTGTTTATTTGTCCCCAAGGCAGCCTCAATGATTTATTTTAATTGGAACTTGAATCACTCAGATGAGGATCTTTTCTAACTCTTTAAGAATGAACAAAAAGGAGAGGGCACTCCTGCTAATACAAAACAGACATATACTGTACATACTGTATTTGGATTACCAGATCCCATGTCCCCATGCAATTAGGTGGAGAACATCTAGCTAAAGGGGCCAGGATGCCTCATAATAAAATACAGGGTTTATTACTTTCTACATTACATAGCTTCAGAATTAGGGAACTAAAATAAACCAGGTATCTGTAGATACCCAACTAAACTCCTTTGTTCTTTATATGGGGGGCATAAAATAGAAGTGTATTTTAATCTAATTTGTATACACAACTGGGCTTTATAAACTGATATTAAAAATAAAATGGGGTCTTAACCACTCCCAAATCCGGTTCTGTGTGGTTGAGATAATATTCAATATATTTAATCTATATTTTCCATCTACTACCTTAACTCTGAGGTAGGAGAGAATGGTAGGTTGTCTACCTAAATCCCCACCTTTAGGAAACAGGGTGACAAAATTTAATTCACTCTCACCTTCGATCCTGGTATATTTACCATATTCTTGGTTCTATCAGCATAAAGCTGAGTTCACAAGTGACAGAAATGCTGCATTTTTTAACACATTGTTGTCCATGGCCTTGCTCACACAGGCCACTAACACAATGCTTGTGCAGCACAAGTTTAAAGCTGTTGCAGCATGTTGCTACTTTGGTGCATTTAGTAAAAAAGGTCATTGAGTTCTATTATGACTAATTTGTACTGTGGTCAATGAGATTGCCACGCTGACCATTCACATGTCAACAATGGAGGGTGTGATGCACTTCTCAACCTCCAATGACTGGATAATGAGTACTATCCAATAATACTTGGCTAACTGTAACACTGACCAGTCCCCAACCAAACTCCCTTCCTTCATGCAAGAGTATCATCTGGTAATGGTCAACTGGTAAATGCACCAGCTGTAGAATCTTTTCAACCCTCAGGGTTGCAGGTTCTAGTCCCAGCAAGGTCAACTCAGCCTTTCATCCTTCCTAGGTAGATAAAATGAGTGCCATTAAATCGGGTAATAATATCTATACCCCAGGACATACTTGAAAACGAGAGACAATGTATATTTCCTGATAATATACCTTGATATTATTATAATGCAGCAGAATGTAAGTGAGTTGCACTCAATAACTCACACAAAAATGGATAATAGCACTGGTGATAAGCAGACCAAACAGTCCCTTAGTAGTAAAATCAATAAATCTTTATTTCAACATGATAAAAACTATTCATACCTGCTACATATTGTTTGTTAGCTGTATCGGGGGGAGACTTAAAGATTGGCTTGGTGTCAAAGGTACAGGTACAAGGTCAACGCGTTTCACACCTCAGGGGTGTTTAATCATGACCACACAAAGGGAAGACCACCAACAGACTGATATTTAAACTTCCACTGACAATCAAAACAACAAAGAGTGTAATGACTCATCAGGTGATGGATACACAAAGGAGAGATACAGAATACTTGTTATGTTATGAATACAAACATACAAGGATTTAAGTGTTCCAGGCAAAGATAAATGTACCATACGTCTGCAGCATGAATCCCCACTCTCATAGCCACAGAAGGACATGGGACAAACACATTAAAGCAGAACTTTCACCAGCATGACATAGCACGGCAAATGATAATTATATTAGTGATATGCAAACACTTTATTTTTATTTTAAAGTGTAATTGCTGCATTAGCGAAGAATATAACCTTTTATGCAGGCATGCAATGGCTGGGATCTTGCAGTAGGTGCTCTCTGAGCCTGTGCTTTCAGTCCCTTCCTGTGTCTTTCGGCACAAAGGAATTCAACCCACCAATCGTGGAGTAGAAGGGAACAGACAGCGCAGACGCAGAGGTTCCAGCTCTGCTAGATGTCTGTGCTGTTTCCCTCTGCCTGTCTGCATAGAAGGTTATATTTGTCATTAATGCAGCAATTATACTTGAAAGTAAAATGAAGTGTATGCATATAATTATCATTTGCCGCTCTATGTCAAATTGGTTAAAGTTCCGCTTTAAAGCAAAGTATCAAATAAAGTACTGACAAAGGATGTTACAGACATATAAAGGGAGCATATAATAAAACCCCCAGTATTTGTATAACAGAATCAATGGTATCTAAACAAACGCTTTGAAGCATAGCCTGGAAAACAAACATCATTCAAAAATGGACTGTACCCCCTAGACCCAAGATATGCCAAAACCCAGACATTTTGGTAATCAAAGACTAATCCAGTGTTCCTTACCATAGTACTGGAAACATTTCACCAACACTTCAGATGTCAAAAATGATCTGAAACAGAGGAGATCTATGCAAATCAAACATTTTAAGGTATATTCTATAATATAATACATGCACACGTGTCTGAATAAAACTACAGTGTGGTAAACCTGCATCCGGTGAAAATGAATCTAAATAAATAGCAACATATGAATCCCTTGGTACAGGGAGATGCACATAGCACCCCTGAGGTGTGAAACGCGTTGACCTTGTACCTGCACCTTTGACACCAAGCCGCTCTGTAAGTCCCCCCCACCAATACAGCTAACAAACAAGTTGCAGCAGGTATGAATAATTTTTATCATGTTGAAATAAAGCTTTATTGATTTTACTACTAACTGTTTGGTCTGCTTACCACCAGTGCTATTATCCACTTTTGTGTACCTTGAGAAGATTACGTTTCGAGACATTCAGGATCAACATGGTGAAGTGTTGTTGAAGCATTTCCCATGAAGAACATTGGTGTTTAAAGGGATAGTAATGTTTCAAAATAAAAGCAGCTCCCATAAATCTTCATAGTATTTGAACCATTGAGAGTGTAATTTCAATACTGTCAGAGTTTTAGTTCAAGAGTAATAAAGTATCCCCCTCCTGCCCCTTTTACTGATGTAACACTGCTCACCTCAGATGGCTTGCAGAGAGGGATGATCTTCAAATAATATAAGGGAAAAACCTGAAAAACCTGTCAAGGGGGGCAGGGTTTTCATGGTTCTCACAGTAAGAAGATTGTCCCTCGCTGTGAGCTGTCTGGTCTTAAGACCAGATTCCACATCTGAGGGGAGGTGGCTTACACTAGGTAAAAGGGGCAGCAAGGATATATTTATCATTCAATTACTCTTGAACTACAACTTTGGCAGTAATGAAATAACACTCTCCATGGCCCAAATACTATGAAGATTAATTGGAGCTGCTTTTATTTTGAACTATTACTATCCCTTTAAGTTACTTAGACTTAATTTCTCCTTTGAATACATATATGCCTATTAACCCCATCCCGACAATGAACGTACATGTACGTCCCGCAGAATCTGTCACTTAGTGACAGAAGATGTACATGTACGTCCAGGAAGTCGTTGAAGGTAATGGGGGAAAAAGTTTGGCGGGCGTTAAGTACCGTCCGCGTCCGCGCTCGGCCGGTCACTAAGGGGTTAAGTCATTTTTAGCCTAACATCACAGTTAGAGCAGTCTATTTTGTTGTTGCACTCAGTAACTGCTGGCTTAAAAGACACTGAATCAAAATGCTGTTTATATCACACATAGGGGTGGGCGAAAGGTTCTGTTGTGTTCCCACAAAAAATCTGAGAAAATAACGATTGTCTGCTTTATCGCAAGAAAATCCGCTTTAAATAAAGTGTTTAAAATCTTTGCTTTTTTCACCCATTCGCAAAAAAATGTTGTCATTTTTTCAATGGCTAGAACGTTTTTTGCTTTTTCTCTATAATAAACATGCCACTTTCCAGTGAAACACATTACACAATGCAAGCAGCTAGAAAGACAGAGAGATTGGTGCTAGATTGGTGCTAGGCTGCTGTGCTGTCTGTTAATAGCAAAACTAAGGCAGCAGAGGCTCATAGTGACTGCTATCACTATGAACAAGTTTAATAATAAAAAGGAGGAGCTGGAAGGACCATTATGTGTCCAGTGACTCTGAGGAGGAAGAAGTGACCACTATCAAAATGAAAGGGTCTGGATGCCCTGGTTCCTCAGAGCCAATGATGGCCAGTCCCCTACATCACCCCTAGGGTTCTTGGGGACATTTGTCTCACAGGCAGAAGAAGAGGGTAGTATTGTGAGCAGGACAGGTCAGCTACCTGTACCTGCTGCTAGTGCTGTGACTGCTGCCAGTGTGTCTTGTAATTCTCAGGAGTGGGGAGGAGGAGATGATGCCAAGTGTGACAGCAGGGGACCCTAAGTCACACTTACCATCCTCAAGTAGTCCCACCACTAGTACTATTACTTTGTAGGTCCAGCAGCATTTACAGTGTGTTAGGAGTGACAAATGGGGGTGATCATATTACTAGTGAGGTGAAAGACTCAGAGACTGAAATTGATGTGGTTGGCGTTAGTAGTAGTAACAGCAATGATGAAGCAACTGGTTTGACTAGCGTTAGGGGAGTGGTAGGGGAAGTAATGCAGGGTGGAAAATCTAGCGTTCAAGGGAGCCCACAACATTCCCCTGACCTTGGGAGTCCCCTTCCCTTCACAGCATTGTCCATGTGGAACATGATCCTGAAGAAGGCAGAATTGTTGCCTAGCAGCAATAATAACACCACCATCAGGAGCTCAGATCAGTTACCTGTGCCTGCTGCTAGAGCTGCCAGTTTTCATTCTTCAGCTCAGCAAGAGATGACAAATGTGACATTAGGGGACCCTTTTTCACATTTCTCATCACATCATCCAACCAGTGAGAAGTCTGTAATAGAGCAGCAGCAGCAAGGAGGGACTGGTGGTGAACTGGTGATGATGGTGGAGATGCTGGGGTAGAAGAGACATTAATAGCCTTTTTAGCTCATTTTGAGAAGGAATGGGAGACAAGGATGGGGATGGGCATCAGTAGTGATGAGCGAGCACCCCAATGCTCGGGTGTTCGGGTGCTCTGACCGAGCACCCCCTGAGGCTCGAGTGCTCGGCCGAACACCCGAGCCCCATTGAAGTCAATGGGAGGACTCGAGCATTACACCAGGCACCCCCTGCTCTGATGAGGGGAGGGTGCCTGGTCCATAGGAAAAGGGCAGAAAATGATGGAAACACCACAGAAATGGTTCAGGGACAGCATAGGGAGGATGTCTGGATGCATCTTGGACTCCAACATCGCTGCTGGGAACGATCTTTCGCCCGTAGTACGCCATTTTTACAGACTGACCGTAAAACACACAAAAAGGCAGATAAAAACGACTTTAGGCGAAAAATTGTTACCAAACAGTATTTGCTGTATATTTACTTGTATATCATCTGCAAATTATCCCAAAAATTTCCTTGATTTTCGGAAGTGAGGCCATGATTAAGAGGGAAACGTGCGCAGAGGCAAATTCTCCCAAAAATTTCCTTGATTTTCAGAACTGAGGCCATGATTAAGAGGGAAACGTGCACAGAGGCAAATTCTCCCAAAAATTTCCTTGATTTTATTGAACTGAGGCCATGATTAAGAGGGAAACGTGCGCTGAGCCGACCATCTAAAACATTATGGGTGAGGGTCTGCTGCAGAGCTGACCATCCTAAACATTATATGCGAAGGCCCGCTAGTGAGCTGACGCTATAAAACATTATATGAGAGGGCCCGCTAGAGAGCTGACCCAATAAAACATTATATGAGAAGGCCCGCTGGTGAGCTGACCTATATAAAAATTGGCAAACAGGGCCCGCTGGTGAGCTGGCCCTATATAAAAATTATATCACAGGGCCCGCTGGTGAGCTGGCCCTATATAAAAATTATAGCACAGGGCATATGGAAGAGGAGGAGGAGGATGAGAAGATTAAGAGTCAACCATATACCCGTTTTTTGGGTGGAAGGGGTGAATGGGAATACAGAGTATTCACATCATTGTAAATAACATATATAAAGTGAGTTTATGTTCCCCCGGGGCTTTCCTCCAGTGGAGTGGAGAAGTCAGGGGAAATCCAGGCCTTGTTCATTTTTATAAGTGTCAACCTATCAGCATTGTCGGTGGAAAGGCGGATACGCTTATCTGTTATGATGCCACCAGCAGCACTAAATACCCGCTCAGACAGAACGCTGGCGGCAGGGCAGGCCAGCACCTCCAAGGCGTAGAGTGCCAGTTCATACCACGTGTCCAGCTTGGACACCCAGTAGTTGTAAGGCACAGAGGGATCATTGAGGACGCTGACACGGTCTGCTACGTACTCCTTCACCATCTTCCAAAACTTTTCCCTCCTTGTGACACTAGGCTGCGCATCAGGGTGAGGGTGTTGGCGGGGTGTCATGAAGGTGTCCCACGCCTTGGAGAGTGTTGCCCTGCCTTTCTCGGAACTGCTGTGTGCTCCCCTTTTCTCCCCTTCTCGGTTGGCCAAGGTAGCACGTACTCTGCCGCCAGCGTTGTCAGATGGAAAATTTTGGAGCAATTTTTCGACAAGAACCTTCTGGTATTGCAACATTTTGCTTGTCCTCTCCACCGGAGGAATGAGAGATGAGAAATTCTCTTTGTAGCGGGGGTCCAGAAGGGTGAACACCCAGTAATCCGTGTTGTCTAAAATGCGTACAACGCGTGGGTCACGGGAAAGGCAGCCTAACATAAAGTCAGCCATGTGTGCCAGAGTACCAACAGTCAAGATTTCGCTGTTCTCACCAGGAGGATGACTCTCAATCTCCTCATCCTCTTCCTCCTCTTCTGCCCACCCACGCTGAAGAGATGGAACTAAAGTTCCATGGCTACCCTCTGTAGCGGAGGCAACCGTGTCTTCCTCCTCCTCCTCCTCCTCCTCCTCCGCCTCCTCCAATTGTCGCTGAGAAGACGAAGTGAGGGTGCTCTGGCTATCACCTTGTGTAAGCTCTTCCTCCCCCATTTCCACCTCTTCCACATGCAAAGCGTTGGTTTTAATTGTGAGCAGCGAGCGTTTCAGTAGACACAGAAGTGGGATGGTTACACTGATAATAGCGTTATCGCCGCTCACCATCTGTGTCGATTCCTCAAAATTGCGTAAAACCTCACAGAGGTCTGACATCCATTCCCACTCCTCACTTCTGATTACAGGAAGTTGAACGGAGAGGCGACGACCGTGTAACAGCTGGTACTCCACTACTGCCCTCTGCTGCTCACAAAGCCGGGCCAACATGTGGAAGGTGGAGTTCCAGCGCGTGCTCACGTCACACAGCAGCCGGTGAGCTGGCAATTGTAAGCGCTGCTGCAGCTTCAACAGGCCGGCTGAAGCTGTTGATGACTTACGGAAATGTGCACACACGCGGCGCACCTTGGTCAAGAGATCATGCACATTGGGGTAGGTTTTTAGAAATCGCTGCACCACTAAATTAAATACATGCGCTAGGCATGGTACGTGTGTGAGCTTGCCGAGCTCCAAAGCCGCCACCAAGTTACGCCCATTATCACACACAACCATGCCTGCTTGCAGGTTGAGTGGCGAGAGCCACTGCTCGGTCTGGTGACTAATCCCCTGCAACAGCTCTGAGGCCGTGTGCTGTTTGTCCCCAAGGCAGATCAGCTTCAGCACGGCCTGTTGACGCTTCCCCACTGCAGTGCTACACTGCTTCCAGCTACTGGCTGATGGGGGAGTGGCGGTGTGTGTAGAGAATTCGGAGGTGGAAACGGAGGAGGAGGAGCCAATAACGTAGGTGCTGGTGGAAACCCTGATGGAGGTAGGGCCCGCAATCCTCGGCGTGGGTAGCACCCGTGCCATCCCAGGGTCCGAGTCGCTCCCAGCCTCCACGACATTCACCCAGTGTGCCGTCAGGGAAATGTAGCGTCCCTGGCCACAAGCACTTGTCCATGTGTCAGTCGTTAAGTGGACCTTCCCAGTAACTGCGTTGGTCAGGGCACGGGTGATGTTACGGGACACATGGTGGTGTAATGCGGGGATGGCACACCGGGAAAAGTAGTGGCGGCTGGGGACCGCGTACCGAGGGACAGCTGCTGCCATCAGGCTGCGGAAGGACTCAGTGTCCACAAGCCTAAATGGCAGCATTTCGATGGCCAGTAATTTTGAAAGGTGTGAGGTTAGTGCTATGGCCTGTGGGTGGGTGGCTGGGTACTTTCTCTTGCGCTCAAATGCCTGGGGTAACGACATTTGGACGCTGTGCTGGGACAGGGAAGTGGATGTGGTCGCTGATGGTGCTTCAGATGCTACAGGTGCAGGGCGGGAGGTATGCGGGCCTGCGCCTTCGACAGGCGATTGGCCGGCACCGAAAACAGGGGAAGAGGAGGCAGTGGTGTGGCCTGCAGACACAGATGGGCGATCCAGGCGTTCCTCCCACTTACTACGGTGCTTGGATGCCATGTGTCGGATCATGCTGGTGGTGGTGAGGTTTCTAGTGTTCATGCCTCGGCTCATTCTGGTGTGGCACAGGTTGCAAACTACAATTCTTTTGTCGTCCGCACTTTCCTTAAAAAAACGCCATACCGCGGAACACCTACCCCTTGGCAAGGTAGATTTACGCAAGGGGGTGCTCCGTGGAACATTTGCGGGCCGGTTTGGTGGGGTCCGCCTTCTTTCTGTAGCCACACCACTGCCTCTTCCAGCCTGTTGCGGTGCTGCAGATGGCTCACCCTCAGGACTGCTGTCATCGCTCGGCTCTACACCTTCCCAGGTGGGGTCAGTCACCTCATCGTCCACCAAGTCCTCCTCCACTTCCTCACTCTGATCATCCTCCTCAAGTCTTGATCCCACCACATACTCAGTCATTGACAACTGTATAACATTCTCCTCAACAAGGTCTTGAGACGGAAATAGTGGTTGATTTAATGGCAACTGTGTCTCATCATCATCATCATCATCCACTACTTCCTTTGACCTTAAATGCCGTTCACATCTGTCATCTTCTTGTGATTGGGTAGCCTCTAGAGGTTGTGAATCAGGGCACAAGATGTCATGTTCCTCTGCAAGCGTGCTTGGAGAGAGGGTCAAATGAAGGATTGGTGATGAGACGAGCTCCTCACTATATCCCAGTGTGGGATCACTTCTTTGACCAGACCGTGTATGGTGGGAGGAAGGATGATCAGAGTGAGGATTATGTTGACCAGACTCTTGGCTACTGAGAGTGGACTTGGTGGAAGACAGGGTGGTGCTTAACCGACTGGAAGCAGTATCAGCTGTCATCCAACCGACCACCTGTTCGCAGTGGTCGGACCTCGAGAGTGATGTCCTGCGACGCCCTGTAAAATTACACATGAAGCTAGGTATGGTGGATGTCTTTCTTTCTTGTGCTCTGGCACCAGGCACAGTTTCTCCGCGTCCTGACCCGCGCCCTGAACTTTCAGGATCACGTCCACTTCCCCGTCCCTTTTTACCCGCCTTTTTCATCTTACACAGAATATGTGACTTTAATATTTGAGTTTGAAAACTTAACAGTATTTCTTATTATTCTGCAACTCTGCACAGTACACAGAATAGGCTGCTAAACGGCGGTGAAACACACTGAATGGAATATGTGACTTTGATATTTTAGTTTGAAGACTTAACAGTATTTCTTCCTATTCTGCAACTCTGCACAGTACACAGAATAGGCTGCTAAACGGCGGTGAAACACACTGAATGGAATATGTGACTTTAATATTTGAGTTTGAAAACTTAACAGTATTTCTTATTATTCTGCAACAGTACAGAGTACACAGAATAGGCTGCTAAACGGCGGTGAAACACACTGAATGGAATATGTGACTTTGATATTTTAGTTTGAAGACTTAACAGTATTTCTTCCTATTCTGCAACTCTGCACAGTACACAGAATAGGCTGCTAAACGGCGGTGAAACACACTGAATGGAATATGTGACTTTAATATTTGAGTTTGAAAACTTAACAGTATTTCTTATTATTCTGCAACTGTACAGAGTACACAGAATAGGCTGCTAAACTGCGGTGAAACACACTGAATGGAATATGTGACTTTAATATTTGAGTTTGAAAACTTAACAGTATTTCTTATTATTCTGCAACTGTACAGAGTACACAGAATAGGCTGCTAAACTGCGGTGAAACACACTGAATGGAATATGTGACTTTAATATTTGAGTTTGAAAACTTAACAGTATTTCTTATTATTCTGCAACTGTACAGAGTACACAGAATACGCTGCTAAACTGCGGTGAAACACACTGAATGGAATATGTGACTTTAATATTTGAGTTTGAAAACTTAACAGTATTTCTTATTATTCTGCAACTGTACAGAGTACACAGAATATGCTGCTAAACTGCGGTGAAACACACTGAATGGAATATGTGACTTTAATATTTGAGTTTGAAAACTTAACAGTATTTCTTATTATTCTGCAACTGTACAGAGTACACAGAATAGGCTGCTAAACTGCGGTGAAACACACTGAATGGAATATGTGACTTTAATATTTGAGTTTGAAAACTTAACAGTATTTCTTATTATTCTGCAACTCTGCAGAGTACACAGAATAGGCTGCTAAACTGCGGTGAAACACACTGAATGGAATATGTGACTTTAATATTTGAGTTTGAAAACTTAACAGTATTTCTTATTATTCTGCAACTCTGCAGAGTACACAGAATAGGCTGCTAAACTGCGGTGAAACACACTGAATGGAATATGTGACTTTAATATTTGAGTTTGAAAACTGAACAGTATTTCTTATTATTCTGCAACTGTACAGAGTACACAGAATAGGCTGCTAAACTGCGGTGAAACACACTGAATGGAATATGTGACTTTAATATTTGAGTTTGAAAACTTAACAGTATTTCTTATTATTCTGCAACTGTACAGAGTACACAGAATAGGCTGCTAAACTGCGGTGAAACACACTGAATGGAATATGTGACTTTAATATTTGAGTTTGAAAACTTAACAGTATTTCTTATTATTCTGCAACTCTGCAGAGTACACAGAATAGGCTGCTAAACGGCGGTGAAACACACTGAATGGAATATGTGACTTTAATATTTGAGTTTGAAAACTTAACAGTATTTCTTATTATTCTGCAACTGTACAGAGTACACAGAATAGGCTGCTAAACGGCGGTGAAACACACTGAATGGAATATGTGACTTTGATATTTTAGTTTGAAGACTTAACAGTATTTCTTATTATTCTGCAACTGTACAGAGTACACAGAATAGGCTGCTAAACTGCGGTGAAACACACTGAATGGAATATGTGACTTTAATATTTGAGTTTGAAAACTTAACAGTATTTCTTATTATTCTGCAACTCTGCAGAGTACACAGAATAGGCTGCTAAACGGCGGTGAAACACACTGAATGGAATATGTGACTTTAATATTTGAGTTTGAAAACTTAACAGTATTTCTTATTATTCTGCAACTGTACAGAGTACACAGAATAGGCTGCTAAACGGCGGTGAAACACACTGAATGGAATATGTGACTTTAATATTTGAGTTTGAAAACTTAACAGTATTTCTTATTATTCTGCAACTGTACAGAGTACACAGAATAGGCTGCTAAACTGCGGTGAAACACACTGAATGGAATATGTGACTTTAATATTTGAGTTTGAAAACTTAACAGTATTTCTTATTATTCTGCAACTCTGCACAGTACACAGAATAGGCTGCTAAACGGCGGTGAAACACACTGAATGGAATATGTGATTTTGATATTTTAGTTTGAAGACTTAACAGTATTTCTTCCTATTCTGCAACTCTGCACAGTACACAGAATAGGCTGCTAAACTGCGGCGAAGCACACTGAATGGAATATGTGACTTTGATATTTTAGTTTGAAGACTTAACAGTATTTCTTCCTATTCTGCAACTCTGCACAGTACACAGAATGTGCTGCTAAACTGCGGCGAAGCACACTGAATGGAATATGTGACTTTGATATTTTAGTTTGAAGACTTAACAGTATTTCTTCCTATTCTGCAACTCTGCACAGTACTCAGAATGTGCTGCTAAACTGCGGCGACGCACACTGAATGGAATACGTGACTTTGATATTTTAGTTTGAAGACTTAACAGAATGTGCTCTAATCTGCAACTTTGCACACTAAACAGAATGTGCTCTAATCTGCAACTTTGCACACTAAACAGAATGTGCTCTAATCTGCAACTTTGCACACTAAACAGAATGTGCTCTAATCTGCAACTGTGCACACTAAACAGAATGTGCTCTAATCTGCAACTTTTCACACTAAACAGAATATTTTTTTTTTTTTTTCCCCCCCACACAAAATAACCTGCTGCCCCCACACACAGTAGTCCTAAAAAGGACTTTTGGTTCTTTTTTGTCACAATTTTTTTTTTTCCTCCCTACACTGCCTTTCCCTTCCTATCCTCAGCTCTCCCTGGCTCAGACTGAGCCGAACTCGATGGTCAGGTGCTATACAGCACCCGACCACGGGTTCTGGCCAGCCAATCAGTGTAATGCCAGCAGCCAACATGGCTGCTGGCATTACACCGATGTCAGAGCCTCCCTGCACGTTTATTGGCTGCGCAGCAGCCGCAAAACGTGCGGGGAGGAGACCCGAACATGGCGGGCGAGCACATGCGGTACTCGTACGAGTACCGCCATGTGCCGAGCAGAGCGATGCTCGAGCCGATCCGAGCATCGGCCGAGCATGCTCGCTCAACACTAGGCATCAGCACAACCACCAGCAGTGAGCTTTTTGAATTTGCGGAGTTTGAGACTGCTCTGATTCCTGCTGTTGTTGAGCTGCAAGGGCAGCAGGATGCTGAGGAGCAGGCTAGTGTGCCACAGACCACAGTGAACATAGTGGGAATGAGGTCTAGTGATGCGGGACTAGGACAGGTTCCAATTGCCAGCAGCAATACTCCTGGTCCTAGTTGTCATACTGATTCTGAGGCAATATCAGCAACAGCAGCAACATCATCCTCTGCCCCAGCCAGTGAAAGGGAATGTGGAGGAGAAGAAGAAAGTTGCCATTATTCTCCACCTTTCCACTACCCCCTGAGGTCCTGGGTGTGGGATTGTTTTTATCTTGGGGCGGGCACAGTGCAGTCATCAATGACGGCCTGTGCATAATTTGAGACAAGTCAGTGAAAAGGGGAAAGGAGGAAACGCACCATGGTAAAACCGCTATGGAAACACACATAAAACACAGACCCCATGACATTTACGTGAAACATGTTAAAGCCAAAAGCCCACCAGAGAAATCTGGCACTGTTGTTCCCGCTCTCAAGGCAAAAATGTATAATCTAACAACACACCCATGATATTGGAGGATGGGCAGGTGGAGAAGTATTATTGGCCAACTTCTTTTCTCCACATATACCTGAAGCGATGGGGGCTAGTTGTGGTGCTGCTTCTTCCTCGGGCACATCACTGGAGCTAGTAGTGGCAAATGTAACATTCATCATCCATCACCCATGTTACTGTTGTTGTTGATCCCATTCTATTTGAGCTGCCTAATTTTCCTGCTGTTTAAACAACTCAGAAGCAGCAACAAGAACAGCAGTCACAAATTCCGCAATGACACCGGGACATTTGACAATGGCTGGGGCATTTTTTGTCTAGAGCTTGTCCTTTAAAAAAAATAAGACAGAGGCCTACAAATAAAATGGGGGAACGGGGCTTGTTTCTAACAAGCCTAAGTCCTACAAATCAATGTTTTCCTCAGGGCTTGTGCCTCAATTAAGTCTAAGTCCTAAAAATCAATGTTTCTTCAGGGCTTGGGCCTAACACAAGTCTTATTTCCTACAATTAATTAATGTTTCCTTAGGGCTTGTGCCTCTAATAAGTCTAAGTCCTACAAATCAATGTTTCCTCAGGGCTTGAGCCTCTTACAAGTCCTACAAATCATCCTCTACAAAACACTCTATCCTGTCAAGTATCAGTCTGCCCTAATCATAGCTTACGTCAGGGGGTCCCTGTCTCTGTCACGTTACATACCATACCAATACCAAAAAAAAATTCCCTATACAACTGACTCTTTCCCAAACTCTACCAACCAACACAGGCACCCTACTCAGACCCCTTTTATGCAAAGGCTTATGGTTTTTTTTTAATTGCATTTATTTTTTATTTGTTTTATTAGCTGTCCCCCCAATCCCAGTCAACAACACCTCCCAAAAAAATTCCCTGTTCAACTGATTGTTTCTCCACACTCCACCAACACAGGCACCCTCATACCCATTTTATGGGGTTGTATGTAAATTCAGTGTTCCCATTGATTTCAATGCAATGAGCTAGGCAAAAAAAGGGGAAAAACTGAATTTTCGCTGGAAATTATTGGCCAAGAGGGAAGTGACATTATTTGCCAACTTTTGGTTTCAGGTGAATATTTTTACCCATCCCTGTTCACATGTGTGAACATAGCCAAAAATGATGGCCTTGTAACCTTATTTTAGAGTTAAAGGAACACCTAATTAAAGTGATAGTAATGTTTCATAATAAAAACAGCTCGAATTAATCATCATAATATTTGGACTTTGGAGAGTGTTATTTCAATTCTGTCAGAGTTGTAGTTCCAGAGTAATTCAATGACAAAGTGTCCCCCTCCCTACCCTTTTACTGATGTCACACTATTCAGCCTGAGCAGAAGGGAGGTGCCCAAGTAGACTGCAGAGAGGGACAATCTTCAATTAAGATAAGGGAAAAACCTGAAAAGCTTGTCAAGGGGGGCAGGGATTTCATTGTTTTCATAGGAATAAGAGTGTCCCCTTCTGTTATCTGTCCAGTCTATGGAGTGCATTCCACATCTGAGAAGAGATTGTTTACAGTAGGTAAAAGGGGCGGGAGGGGGAAACTTTGCTTGTGAATATCTCATAAACCATAAAGGTTTGAGAGATAAGACTTGTATCATTCTTCATGTTTTTTTAATGTCTACAAAATAAAATAAAGTTAAAACGAAGTATTACTATCCCTTTAAAGTGGACCTATCACCCAAAAAATCCCCCTCCCAATAATTAGGCATATGGTGATATGCTTAGAAACAGTGCTATTATCACTCATAAGTACTGTGAGACTGATGGCCAGGCTTCTTGCTTTAGAGACATCTGCGCTCCTGTGCCGTCAGTCCCTTCCTGTTACCTTAAGGTACCATGAAGGAGACCAGGAAGGACAGCACAGGCACACAGATGTCTTTAAGCAAGATGTCTGCATGTGAGCCTAGCCGCCGGTCTCAGAAGAAGAAAGATTTCTTCATATCGCGGTACTTGTGCGTGATAAAAGCACTGCTTCTAAACATATCTCCATATACCTAATTATTGGAGGGGGGGGTGACTTTATTTAGCGTGATAGTTCTGCTTTAAATGGTGTTAAATACATTAAATACACAGAACATAATCACAGTGATACTGATTTGGTCCTGTTGTGAATGGTGAAAGGAATAATTCTGGACTATGGTGCATTTCTCATGGATGACTTTCTCCCAAGTGAATGCACCAAAATCCAGCTTGCAACATGTTACTGTCTTTCCAGAGGAAAGCAGTAAAATTACAGTAAGGAAAGTCAGCACAGTGGTCTATGGGGCATCAATCTTCATACCAGCCTCCAATGAATGGCAGACCCATGTGGGTGCCAGAGAGTAAAATTAGTAGATGCTCCACTTGGCCAGCCATCAGACACATCTGCCCTGCATTCCAATTGGTTGTCGATTTGTGGCATGTGGCTTCAGCAGTTCGGTCTCTTTTTGCTATGTTTAGAGTTTTTGTATGGCTTTAGCATTCAGCGTCCATGTTTCTTAGTCATATATAATGACTTGCAGGACACCACATCTTCGTTCAAGGTAAACATTCTTGTCCATTTCTTCTAGATCTTGTCTGTGATTTTCCTTGGTATGGTAAATTTGTTAAACATAACTTGTGTTTTGTTGATATTCATCTTCAGACCAAAATGTTTGCCTTCCTGTTGTAGCTCTTCAATGAGTTCTTGCAGTTCTTCAGGACTACTGGAACAGAGTATGATGTTGTCTTCAAAACTTAAGTGATGTAGGTAGTCTCCATTGATCTTAAGTCCTTTTTGTCCCAGTTTAGTTTGCGCAAAAGTTCTTCTAAACAAATAGAACATCGTTTTGGGGACCCCTTTTTCTATGTTGATCTGGACTTTTATCATTGTTGACTAGTGATGAGCGAGCGTGCTCGGCCGATGCTCGGATCGGCTCGAGCATCGCTCTGCTCGGCACATGGCGGTACTCGTCGAGTACCGCCATGTGCTCGCCCGACATGTTCGGGTGAAGGGGATCTGTGCCGGAAGAGGCACAGATCCGAAGACGCTCCGCTGGACCACCAGGGACTGGAGGTACGGGGGCATTGCGGAGATGAAGGGGGCATTGCGGAGATGAAGGGGGACATTGTGGAAGAGGGGCATAGACTCTATGCCCCTCTTCCACAATGTCCCCCTTCATCTCCGCTATGCCCCTCTTCCACAATGTCCCCCTTCATCTCCGCTATGCCCCTCTTCCACAATGTCCCCCTTCATCTCCTATGCCATAGAGGAGATGAAGGGGGACATTGTGGAAGAGGGGCATAGCGGAGATGAAGGGGGACATTGTGGAAGAGGGGCATAGAGTCTATGCCCCTCTTCCACAATGTCCCCCTTCATCTCCGCTATGCCCCTCTTCCACAATGTCCCCCTTCATCTCCTCTATGGCATAGGAGATGAAGGGGGACATTGTGGAAGAGGGGCATAGCGGAGATGAAGGGGGACATTGACCAGGCACCCTCCGCTCATCAGAGCAGGGGGTGCCTGGTTTAATGCTCGAGTGCTCCCATGCTTTTCAATGGGGCTCGGGTGCTCGGCCGAGCACTCGAGCCTCAGGGGGTGCTCGGTCAGAGCACCCGAGCACCCGAGCATCGGGGTGCTCGCTCATCATTATTGTTGACCTGTATTGATGCAGTTACATTTTCATATATTGATTGGAGAATGTTGATGTAGGTTCTATATTTTCTTTGGTTGATTATGACATTGATTATTATTGCCTGCTTTTTCACTGAGTCAAAGGCCTTTTTGTAGTCATTGAAGGCTATGCACAATAGAAGGCTGGGTTCATTATGTCACTCTATAACTATCTGGATATGGTCCATTGTACTGAAAACGTTCCTGAAGCCTGTTTGTTCTTTCGGTTGTGCAAAGTTAAGTATTGTTTTTTTAGATCAGCCTTATAACTGTTTTTTGCAGTTGGATGACATCCGCATTTTCCCATGTTTCAGGTACTTTGCCGAGCAGCAGATGTTTTGAAAATAGTTTATCTTGAATAAGGGTTGACCAATGGCTTCAACCTCTGGCACTGGCACTATGATTGTTACAAGCTGTTTACAATAGCCAGTCCCCTCAAACTGCAGCTTGCATTAGAGCATGACCCTGTCCCTTTAAATGTGGACCACGTGTCTGCTACACACATGATTTACTTTGGAGAGATTTTGGTTAGGAACAATTCACTGATTCCCAATATTAAGAAGGGAAGTTAGACTGCCTCAGAAATCCTTTTTGCTGCTTCACTTCCTTTTGTCATTATAGACAATAAAACAAATGCTTTTGTAAATGAACAAAATATAAAAACCCCTTAATACTAGGGATATCTCCAACACATTGCTTATAGCATCCAAAGGGTAAAGGAGTAGCGTTTAAGGTCTACATCACTTTATTAAATTAAAAACACCAGTTAGTAAATAGCTCTCCCTTTTACACCATACCTTTTGTGGTTTACCACTGACGATTGCTGCATGCCTCAGTGACAATACATCTGCAATCAGACTTCAGTTCTTGGAAGGCTGGCAGCTATCAATTGGCACTTCATAAAGTTTTTTTTAAATTTTTATTTTCAAAAGTGATATTACATTTCAGCAGAATGAACCTTCATAAAGAAGAGATATGAGTCCTACTGGGCCATATGCACAAAAGGAAAAGTGGAGTAATACTGTGGTAAACCAATTTTACCATCGGGGCAAAATAACATTCCCAATTATTTAAGTGGGGCTACCACCTTGAATGCTTAGTGAGAGCTCCATCAAATTAATTCTCAATACAAAAATTATGTCTCTAATATTCAAGGCGGTAGCAGCCCTATTAAAATCAATGGTAATTTGGGTAATTTAAATTTGTTTTTAGACTGCAAAAATGGTCTAAAGGCAGTTTTGCTCTGAACCAAGAGGAGATAAGAATGGAGAATACAGGTAAAGGGGAAAAAGAAATAGGGAAGAATGAGCAAAATAAAAAGAGAGAGTAACCAGTAGAGAAAAAGAAAGAAAACATGTGCACGGTGTCTACACATACAGGCATTGAAGATAGGAGAGATATTAAACCGGCAGGCGAGGAACAGAGAGAACCATGTACATAAAAGGTTGCTCCATATTGCTACATTACCAGTTCCCGGAGGACCATGATGTAAACAGGAAGAGTGAGTGATCTAGAGAATCACTACTAGTATAGCCTATCAGTCAATGCAGAGGGGGTATCCAATCAATAAATCATAAACAGTTTAATAGCCAGAAATAGTCAGACATCAGAGATATCTATAAATACTAATAGGGGTCCCGTCATGGTCCATCAACATAGAACCTGAGTGCAGGAAAAAATTGGTATGTGGAAAATTTTGTCAACAGGGAGCCACAATCGACACATGGGTCTAAGGCACAAGGAACATATTCAGAGAAGGCTAAGCCCAAATAACACAATAGGCACAATCCAGGATTCTTAGAATTAATTTCTAGATTCTCAAAATGACTTCCAAGGAAACCAGTTAGTTCCGAAGGATTCCAATGTTCCCATGGATAAGCATGCAAACGATCTATTTCGTACATCCCGTTAACCCCAGCCAGCCAAACCTGAATCAACGGAGATGTTACAGATTTCCAGTGCCTTGGAATCATGTGCCTTGCATGAAGCAGCAAGAACTGGAGTAAGCTCTTAGAAGTAGGGCAAATAGTACGTTTTGATTGATATGAGAAATACTTTAGAGCTGTGCTACTCAACCTGTGATGTTAATACACATCGTACTTGTTTGGACAGAGGCAGGAAGATGAGGACCTACCCTCTGTGCTGTCCCTCAACAAAATTAAAAAAGCTGTAACTGTGGTTGTGCATGTATAATGTGGCTAAGGGACAACCCGGGATGTCCAGATTAATAAACCCTGAGTGACTATTTGTAGGTGAGTCTGAGTGTGAGACTGTGTAAGGCTTACACCTTTAATCATTATATTGAAGGTAGTTAATCCTCTTTCTTCTCCTAGGCCTAAGTTCCACTCTAAAAAATCCATATTCTTACATTTCATTTACATTATTCAAGATGTATAATAACACTATAAAAATGTTTGAAATCTTATTTGTGAAAATTGTGAATGTTAAACTAAAAAAGTATTTATGATTTGGGGTATAGGGATATACAAAAGCACACAGCCCTCATACCACTTTCTGTCTATTCCACCCCTATGATACATAATCAGAATTGCTTCAACAGGTTTCTTGGAGGGATTTTACCTTGCTCTGGATCAACAAAAACAAGGGTAGAGTGGCAATGCTTGAACTTTATGGATATGTCTTTTTTTTCAAGTATGTTTCTATGGGGGAGATTTATAAAACGCTTTCTAGTTTGTTTTTGCGAACAGATCCTTAAAATGTCCTTATTCGTTATTATGAGTTTGGTATTTGTAATGTTTTCTAGGTACATTTATAAATGTGGTGACCATAAAGAATAAGAACAGGTCAGACAGGATGTTAAATATTTTGTGAAAATTCACTAAATTGTAGCAAACAGCACTTTTCTTTATAAAGTCACTCCTCCACTTTTTACAAACGTCCTTATGCCATTTTATGAAAAAACATATTACTATGTTCTTCTAATCTGTCCTTAATACTATTACAACTACCAGCAGCACTCTAACTGCCATTTTATCTCTTCTTTTCCATTAACGTCACCTTTATAAATCTCCCCCTTAGTCTCTAGCATCGAAAGGGTTAAACATCAAGAATTTCAAATGTGTGTATGTAGAAGCACCACTCTGGTACAAATGTCTTTAGCCTTACTCAGAAAGATCTATGAGGCAGATACACAAAAATGAATTGGAGCAATTCTGGAGAAAACCAACTGCCCCATGGGGCAAGTAAATTCTTCCAAAATTTCCATTGATTTAAATGGGTTTCTTAACCCCTTGACTGCTAGAGAGATCTCCAATACATTGTGAAGCAATGCCTTGGAGACCTCTACAGCATTCACAGGGGCTAAATCCCCCCATCTAAATCAATGGGGATATTTAGTTTTCCCTTATGGTGCATTTGGTTTGCCCCAGATGTAAACTAGGCTGAGATGTGATAAAAAGGTG
This sequence comes from Rhinophrynus dorsalis, assembly GCA_037306005.1. Lineage (NCBI taxonomy): Eukaryota > Metazoa > Chordata > Amphibia > Anura > Rhinophrynidae > Rhinophrynus > Rhinophrynus dorsalis. The sequence continues at coordinate 385,358,319 of CM074720.1, read as the reverse complement.
ATCAAGAGGTGAAACATTCTCCAGTGATATAACTTCTCCAGTTCATATGTTATTCTGTGGAGCATATGCACTAAAATTTCCCCTGTGAGAGAGAACTTAACTCCATAGAATAACATAGGAACTGGAAAAGTGATACTGAAAAGTTGGGGGAGATGCACTAAGGTGCGATAAAGAGGTGATAAAGTTGAGATGACCTCCACAGTGATATCACTTCTTCAATTCCTATGTTATTCTATGGAGCCTAAGCACTAAGAATTCTTCAACTTTGTGCATAGTGCATAGGCTCCGTAGAATAACACAGGAACTGGAGAAGTGATGTCACTGGAGAAGTCATCTCCACTTCATTACCTCTTTATCAATCACACCTTAGTGCATAATCAATGTTATCTCCTCTTCATCACATCTTTATCACACCTTAGTGCATAACCCCTGGTTCTTCTTAGTGATGCATTCTCTGTGGTGCAAAAGTATGAATTTGCCAGTGCAGCCACACTGACATTAGTCTTTAACACCAGTGGTACCAGTGTATGATCGCTATACTACATACCAGCAAACACAAGGAAGGAACATACACTAACTCCATTTCCTTTACACCTTGCTTCATATGTTGGCCTAAACAGTTAATAGAGGAAAGGACCACCCTGAAATCCCCACAGATTGCTCCTGTCCTCCTCCTCAAGGGAAGGATTTTGAATGAAGTTAGTAAATTAACATTAGGTGGGCATGGGAACAGAATGCCAAGTCCAGTGCCTGTTATTGAGCGACATCAGCAAGACAAATTTGCATCTATGTGTTGTCCCTGTGCATGTTTATGGATATTAATTGCTTTATAAACTTTGCTCATTTTTCTTTATGGAATAGTAAAGTCATTCTTCTATATCTACAAAAAAGAATACCCTTGCTTTCCTTTGAAAAGTGCTATAATAAATTATATCTCATGGCTAGCTAATGGTTTCAATCAGTGAAAGAAATCCGAAGTCTAGAATGGAGTCACAGCCCTTTAAAAACCCCAAGGCCAGAATATTACCTTTGAATTTAAATAGAAACATTAGAGCTTAAAAACCACTACATCTCAATGTAAAAAAGAAAGCGCGCTGGCCTGAAGTAGTAAGATAAGTGTTATCGACTAGTTCTACTGAATCTGATACTCTTATATAGCCAACAATCAAAAGAAGGTATTTAAAGGTGTAATATGACCCATTTTGAAAGGGACTTTTATAATAATACCATTTAAGGCTTCTAAGCAATGCTCATTTATTTTTTCTATATGTTGGTTGGCTAAAAGTTATCAACAGCTATAATTAAAGGGATAGTAAAATTTAATATGCAGATATATATTATAGGCTTTATCCTACTGAGTAAAACAAGGGTATTCCAAATGCTGAGTGGTGTTTTATTCAAAAGATATTGCAGCTCACATTTGAATTTTTTTGGTGCAATTTTTCAGAGGCCTGAAATCTTACAGTGGCGCTGTTGCTACACCATCCTATGGACAGATCTGGTCAGGTGAGCATAAAATGCAATAGGATGGTTTGGCAACAGCACAACTGTAAAATGTAAGGCCATTGAGATACTGCACTTAAAAAAAATTCAAGTTTGAGCTAGCGTAACTTTTAAATTAAACACCTCTCAGGAAGTATGATTGTTTTACTCAGGAGGAAAAGCCCTACAATATATGTTTTGCATATTATGTGTTAATATCCCTTTAATGTTCCAATATGTTAATCCATACTTTGTGCTTCGTGGAAGATGCTTATAATCTCTGACTGACCTTACACATCAGTCTTCCTAAAATGAAAAACACAGACAATTAATACCTTAACAGTCAAGAAGGAGGAAATAATCCTAAAAAAAACTCCAAGTACAGACTAATATTCAAACACTAAAATTATTCACAAGCCAAATACCAAATTCTAGAAGAGAACAACAGAAAGTTAACCGTTTGAGTGCCAGAGGGGTACGCAATGCATTGCAGAGCAATGTGTTGCGTACCTCTCTGGCACTCAAACGGTTAAGGCAGGGATCTCCCACATACAGTTCTTGTGCTACACTAACAGGTCAAATTTGTAATGCTATGCCTGATTATGTACAGTAAACAATAACAACAACTGAATCACTGACTGCCAGTGACCAAGCAAGGATAGTCCTAAAGCAAAGCTAAAAACTCCTAATAACCTTCCACTTAACTTACTACTTAACTTACAGAAAATCCTAAAGGCCCTACAATTTTGTTTTGTGCCTTTGTTAAAGTGATAACATCTTCAGTAATTCCAGGATGTCATGTTCATGGAGGCAGACATAACAGTCACTGAGCATGAGCATGAGCATGATCCTGTTTTACTCTTTAAGGAAAAGGGGGCTGTGTAAAACATTGTGAAGCAGTGCACTGCACACCACTCTGGTCCTTAAAGGGCTAAGATTGACATATGCGGTTAAAAGAGTATAAGGTCATATGGTCATGCTAGCACCTGTTATGTCTGCCTCCATGGACATGTCTTCTAGGACTGATTGAAGATGTTATCTCTTTAACCAAGTAGTAAGGGAAAATTCAAATGTGCTGTTGGGATTTCCTAAATATCGGGTGTTATTATTAGGAGGTGCTAGTGTTCTTTTAATACCTAACCTGTTGGTGTGCCCCATGGACTAATTTACGGAAACACTGAATTAAGGCTGTCATCTAGAAAACAAAAATCATGTTTTAAATATGAAATTAAAGCAGACCCACTAGCATGGGACCAGTGGTAAGTGGTATGTGCTGGACAACAGTTCTCATCATCCTCAGCTGGCTGTTGTAATAAGAGAGAGTGAGGAGCAGTTGTGTCTCAAGATAATTCAAATGATAATTTATGCAGATCCAAATTTAAGTATATATAACTGGCTGTTTAAGACATTGATCAAAATTCAGAGAGAGAGAGAGAGAGAGAGAGAAAAGAGAGAGAGAGAAGAGGGAAGAATGTTATATAAAAAGAAGACAGCCAGAGCCAATAAGCTTTGACTCCCTACCCTTCTATATGATATGTGTTAATATTACAATTATTTGTTCACGCGAATTGCATATTATCACAATGTTTTTGTGGGGTTATAAGTTACACTTGAAGGGGTGGATGATATATATAGGCATCACCTTCCTATGTATAATAACCAACACTAGACAACCAGCAATCTAAAATAACTTCTTCCAAAGACTTGGTGTCTGCATTATATACCTCTTCTGCCTCATACAAAAACACACAAGACCCTCATAACTGTCCAAAAAATTGAAAGAAAATAAATCATCCTACATCATGCCTACAATATCTGTTTTTATTCTTTTTTTTTAGGTTTTTTTTTTTTTTGTTGCTGAAGAACCAGATTCCAGGCCATGAATCGTCATTACAAAGTCTTGTCACACAAACTCTAACCAAAAATAGTAATCAAACATTCAACAGAAAGCCACAGATCATTGAAAATCTGCTGTTAAAGGTGGTATCATGATGGTTATGAATAAAACAGATAACAGAAGCATGGATCATTAAAAAATGCAGTATAGCAAAGCACAAATCATCATGTCCCATAAAAAGGAACTGGATATTGGCATTTTATATGAATCTGGAAACATCCAGAAACAACTTGTGCCACATTCTTTATCAGAAAACATTTACCATTTTCCATAATGCATAAACCATAGACATCTCAGAATTCCTTAAAACAATTGTCAACTATCAGCAACAACCAAAACCAACAGCTTAATCCAACAATCAAAATATTTTCCAAGTGTTTTAAAGCAACTAAAATAATTACCAGTGTTTGAAATGATTTCTAGAACTACCTTTGCTCAGGGCAATGATATGACAGAGATTTACTACTGGTCCAGAACTCATTATAACACAACACTAGCAGGAAACTTCCCAGAACAGACTCAGATCTGCACTTATAGAACAAAACAGACATTGCCTACATATAATTCTACTTTAAAGCATATAAATCAACGGTATTAACACGTCAGAGAGTTCATGTTAAACATTTAGTGACAAGCACATTGTACACATGGAATATTGTTTTAAAGGAAGGAATGGGAGAAAGTTTTTGCTTCAACACCGAATTAGGCGAAAAATATCACTTCCTGTCTAGGGGAAAATTCCCAGCAAAAAAGTGCAGTTTTAATTTTTTTTTACCTAGCTCATTGCATTGAAATAAATAGGAAGACTGCATTTCTCCTCACCACATGGCAGTTTTCTCTTCTTTTCCTTCAGGCATGAAAAAGGGTGTTAGGCTCTCACAGCATGTCATTTTGTGTTTGTGAGAGGTGAAAGCTGCACATTTTTGAGGTAGAGAAGATAGGCAAATAAAGTGGAGCTGAAGCTTAGTTTATGGAGTCTTTTAGGTAAGACATTTGTTCTCTTATTTGGAAGTCTGTGTGCACTCTGGGGGAATAGAAGGGAGAAAGGAGGTTGACCCCAAATACACCAAAATCCGGTGTGACTGACAGGCAGCTATGATCCAAGCTCCTTCCTGATCTGGCTAATATTATCTCTGTGTTGTACATATTGGGTGGGGGGAGCAAAGGAGATTGACCCCAAATACCCCAACGTTCTGTCTGACTGATGTGATATGAAAGATACAGGCAACTGCAGTCCAAGTTCCTCACTGCTCTTGCTGCTATTATCTCTGTGTTGTACATATTGGGGGGGTGCAAAGGAGGTTGACCCCAAATACCCCAGCATTCTGTTTGACTGATGTGATTTGAAAGACACAGGCAGCTGTGGTCCATTTTCCTATCTGATCTTGCTGTTATTATCTCTGCACAGCGGAAATATGGGATTGTGAGAAGAGAACAAAGTAGGATTACCCCAAATACCCCAACATTCTCTCTGACTGATTTGATTTGAAAAACACAGGCAGATGCAGTCCGGTTTTCTTACTTATCATGCTGGGGAAAGAAGTTGTTGATTTTTTTGTTATAATTTTTATTTTTTTGGACAGTGTTAAGATAGGGTGGAGTCTGGACAACTGTAAAACAATGAATAAAATAAAATAAATTAATAAATAAAATAGGTGACAGGCAGCTGACTGTGACCCTGATGTGAGCTGTATGACTGAGGCAGATAGCAGACGAGATTGAGTATTTTGTTGATGGCCATGTTGTGTTGTGTACTTTAGAGTAAAAACTAACACAGTAGTACCATGGTTGCTGCAGAGTGTGCAATAAATTATGATGATCCCTCTCCTCCCAGGAAGGATGCAGCTTGTCAAGGTCCCTGCAAAAGTTCCAAGTTCCAAACGTGTCACATTCTAGTGTTGATGATGGCATAAAGGAGGAAGGTATAGCAGCTGAACCAACTGCTGCATCTGACAGTGAGACAAACAAGCACCAAAACATCTGTCCTCAAAGTAGTAGGAAACTGTAAAAGTAAAAATACATTTTCTGACACCTCTAAAAGCTTAAAGGAATATAAGGGTAGTGGGCAAGAAGTGGTGGGTGATGCTGAGGATGACCTAATGATGACTGATGATGCTGATGTAGAACTAGAATATATCCCTCCAGTATCCTCCTCTTGTTCAGATACAGATGAAGTTGAGAGCGAGATGATGGCATGGTCAGAAAGTTAGCTGAAAGGCAAAGGTTCAATCTTCTACCACTTTAAAGGAGCACTGTGCCTGTCTAAAATCTGTGTGAGAAAACCATTGGAAACTCTGACCCTGGACAAGGAAAGATGCCTAAAAATACACAGTCATCTTGCCGGTCATCATCAGCATCATAACTGCTTCCAGGTCCAAGCCCTATTCAGCCAGACACACTTGTGTTGAGTAACCAGCAGCAACAACAACAACAACAACACAGGTTATTAACATCCACAAACATAGCTATGATGAGTGCCTCTGCTGCTGCTGAAAGTGCTGCACCTTTGACACCTTGTGGTAGTAGCAGTAGAATTGCATCAACATCTAGCCCCAGAAGTAGTAGCAGCCCCTTAGGAACCCCGCAGTCCATGAAGTCCACAGTATGGATACAGAAGCTAAGCATGTTGCTGTCTGTTGTCTGTGTAAAAAGTACATGAGGAGGGGTAAAGCAGTCTCATTTTCTCAATGAAATCACACCTGAAGCACAACCACAGGTCTGAATGTGAGATGCACCATGAACATGTCACAGATGCCACAACTAGCAGCAGCAGAAGCACTCCAAAACGTTCCCAGGGCTCTTGGATACATAATAAATGTAGTTATGTTATTGATGTGTCAGAGAGTGTGCCACTGCCAACAGTTAGTTCATTACAAATAACACCTATGGCTACTGCTGCAGAGGAGTATGATGACTCTGGGTTTGCTGTAGGAGATGGCAATAGTCATAGGGTGTATACATATTTCACCATCACCCCTACCACCTCCATAAGTGACAGCTTTAAAGCAATAAAGTTATACAGTTCTTCCACTATGTACTGCTATCCCACTCTTACTAAGTTCTTAAAAAAGTAAAAACCTGCGCAAACATACCGCAAAAGTACGCCTATGGAATAGGAAACTTGCCACAATGTTGGCGGTTGACATTCTGCCCTTTTCTTTTGTTGAAAACAGAGGCTTTAAAGAACTGATGTCATGTGTTGCACCCTGCTGGTATATCCCATGCTACAGTTGTCTTTCAACGATGGTTGTGCCAATGCTATATAAGCAGGAAGTTAGTGTTATTGGCAAAGGATAAAGACTCTCAGCCTTCTAACAACCTTTCCGAGGCATATGTTGGAGGACTCACAACTTTGACTTTCAACTATTTATTTCTCCACTTCAGTTCTCAGAAGAAGTAATATTGTTGTGGGGAATGTTGCAGAGATAGAAAACATAGGTGCAAAATTATTGGCAGTGGCACACAAAAAAACATAAAATTGCTGTTTTTTTGCAAAAGGTCATGCAGAAATTTTTTCTGACTTCTCCACCACCCCTAGTTAATATAAAACATCTTTATCCAGGTATTGTCAGCCAAAATCAAGGACTTTCCCAGAAAATAAAGGACAGCTATTAAGTAGGAACTGCCATCCTTATTCATTAGGTTCATACAAATGGCAGTTATATATACATATCTCCCAGAAAATTATTCCACAGATGCCCTAAGGTTTGTGAACTTTTTAGCATGACTTAATGTGTAAACTCCATTGACCTGATAATCCCAATAACTTTTGGTGATGGACAGACACTTTCTGTGGATAACATGTATAAATATGGGTGCACTTACGCAGCCACAATACTCCAATTATTTTATATAAAATCTGGTGGAATTTCTTTTACAACACAAACTAAGCCCTAAATATATACCACATATATAAACTATATAGATATATTTGGGAAAGAACTTACAGGTATTCTATTACCTGTACTGTGACAAACTATCGACCTTTAAAAAAGCACAATGGGTGAAAATGTAGGACCCATGTAAAACAATGAAAAAGCATATGAATATGCAATTAAATTACATGCGGTGGCTAGTAACACACATTAAGGGACATTGTTTTCTTGAGGTATTTTAGTGCCTAGCAAATATAAGTGTTGAGTCCCTAACAAGTGTTAAAAGCCAACTACATGTAATTGATCATAGTAAAATAAACAATATATGGATATGCAACTGCATTCCTACACTATTGATATGGTGCCATAAGCCTGTCTCTGTAAAACAACAATTATAAATTAAATTCAATTCCCCCGTAAACACTCTGCTGCAGCCAGAACAAAAAAAAAATTACAGCCTTTTCAGGCCTTGCCCAAGTCAAACTGAGGGAAATTTCAAAACAGACTGGCTTTTATATATTCAGTCCCTGTTCAAATTTGTTCCCATGCTTCCATTGGCCAGGATATGGAGTTACACAGGGCACAGAGCATGCCTTGCAGTAACTACACCCAGCCAATCAGCTTCTATCTGGAGGAGTCACAAATGTGCATTTCATAATCCATCCAGCTAGCCAACCATTGAATAGTATTTATGACACTTCCAGCTAGAAGGTGTCCTCAGGAAGTAGGGATTTTTTTTTTTGTTCTGGCGGCAGCGGCAGAGAGCATTTACAGGAACATTGAATTTAAATTATTGTTGTTTTACAGAGATAGAAGAGAACTTTGAAGGCAAAGATGAATTAAGAAGAAGACAAAGGTGCAGAAGACACTGCTGGACCTCAGACTTCAAGGTAAGTGTTAAAGCTATGTAACATAGGTCATGGGATAGTGTTAGGGCTAATTTTTTTTTTTACTTTATTGTTAATGTTATGTGTAGTGTAGGGCCAGGGGGGTACTTTTAGGGTTAGTTTTTAGGGTGGGGGAGGATGACTGTTGTTAGTTCACTCTCAATGTTTGCCACTTTGTCAAACATAGAGCTTTAGCTAGATTTCTTTGATGTTCCCATTATTGACGTGATTTAGAGTGAGCTGTGGTAACAAAAAGCTGCAGCGAATGTTGGGCTGCAAGTCATTTTCTGGCAGCCAACACTCATTGTAGTTCCTGTTGGAAGGGTAATTGGAATCCAGTGGTATCACTGTTGTATACTGTTCGGTGTTCATTTTTGCCCCAACAGCAGTTGTACCAGTGGGAATTGGATTGAGCCCTTTGGCCATAATATATGTTTTACCAGCTCAAACTGAATTGAGCCCTTAGATGGTAGAGATGTTTCCAATGTGATAAGAAGCAATGTGTTGGATATATCTTTATCATACAAGGCGTTAAATAATTTCATAGTAGTGAAACAAATTATATATAGGAAGTTCATATGCTTGACCTCCAATTTGTAGACAATGGTACAGTGGTAGATCTGTCTTTTAAACGTTATCACTAGAGAAAAATACATTTCATATCTGGACGTTATTGTGAATGAAGATGAATAGTATAATTCCAATTCAATAAGTTCAAACAGACAAAAAAACAAAAGTGATGTAAAGTTAATGTTTATAATTGTGGAATGAAAAAGAAGAATGAAGGTTGTAGAGTTTTTAACCCTTTAATCACCAGAAGAGACTCCAACAGTTTGCTTTACAATGAGTTGACCACCCCTCTGGCAGTTAAAGGGTTAATAATAATTTAAATTGTCACACTAGAATGGGAGATGCTGATTTGAACTAAAAGAACTAAAATGTGCTTGGATAGAAGCCATTTTTAATACTTCAGCCTTCAACAAAGATTTTGTGATCACAGCCAAATCCACCTAAAATAATTATTATTGCACAAATTAGTTACTGATACACCATAATTACTTGTAGTTTTACCAATTATTCATTACAGCATTACAAGATTTAATTATAAATTATAATTAGACTCCACAGTCTATGTTCACACATATAAAAGTTAGTACCATGTTTACACCCTATGATTTTTCTTTTAATTACAACGAATATTTCTACACACACAAAAGGTTTAAGGGGCTGATGCTGGCACAGAGGAAGTGATATCTAATTATCTGTGAGCCAGGTATGGTGCTGGCAGCTTCTTTATCTTCATCAAGGACTAGAACAATTCACTGAGGAAACATACTTCAACTAATCATAAAACATAATTATAGGAGGAAGATGTAGTGTAGTGGTTAAGTTTCTTAACAGACAAGCCACCTATGGTTTGGCTTCCAGTCCTTGTATCCCCTGTAATATTTATATACACATTATTATGTTAACACACATATACCCTTTGGAGGAAATGTTACTGTTTTTACCCATTCTGAATTATTTTGTATATACTATACTTAGAAGTACCTTTTATTGTATTGTATAAATTATAAAGTGCTGTGGACTATTTCACTGCTATACAATCAAGGCCTAGGCTACACAGAAGACCTGTAAATATAACCCCAGGCCATTGCAGTTATCTCTGCTCCAATAAGAAGTTGAAATATGGTTGAAAGTGGTTTAAGTGGTTTAAGGATGGGTTAAATGCCATCCTGCATGTGGATGGTGGAAACAGTATATGACAGCACACTTCCTCCCAGAGACTGATCACTGTGATATGCAGCAATACAGCTTCTCATGTGACATCTGAAATGAGGGAACTTTATGGCAATAATGGCATGACTTCCTGCACCTTTATTTATGTCACTAGCTACCAGAAATTTGTGGTATTCTGGTGTGCCCATACATAGGGGTGGGCAAAAGGCCCTGCAGTGTTCCTGTGAAAAAATCTGCGAAAACCATGTTGTTGTCCGCTTTTTCGCAGGAAAATCCACTTTAGAAACAGCTATTAAAATTATGCCAAGTGTGACAGCAGGGGACCCTAAGTCACACTTGCCATCCCCAAGCATTCCTGCCAGTGCAGCTTGTCAGCATTAGGACTGAAGGAGGGGGTAATCATCATTTTACTTGTGACTGTGAGGAGGAAGACTTAGGGGCTGAAATTGATGTGGTTTGTGTTAGGAGTAGTAGTAACAGTGATGATGAAGCAGCTGTTGGGACTAGTGCTAGGAGAGTGGTAGGGGAAGAAATTGAGAGAATCCAGACTAGTGGTCAAGGGAGCCCATACCATTCCCCTGACCCTGGGAGTCCCCTTCCTTCCACATCAATTTCCACGTGGAACATGAGCCTGAAGAAGGCAGAATTGTTACCACCGCAATAATACCACCATTACAAGCAGCACATTTCAGCTGCCTGTTCCTGCTGCTAGTGCTGCTAGTCTGCCTTCTTCAGGTCACCAAGAAATGGCAAGTGTGACACTAGGGGACACTCTGTCACATTTATCGTCTCCTCTTCCAACCAGCAGTAGCACGGAGGGACTAGTGGTGGTGGTAGTGATGATGATGGTAGAGAAGCTGGGGTGAAAGAGACATTGATGGCCTTTTTAGCCCAAACTGAGAAGGAATGGGAAACAGTGATGGGGACGGGCATCACCACCACTATCAGTGAGCTTTTGGGATTTGCAGAGTTTGCTACTGCTCTAATTCCTGCTGCTGCTGAGCTGCAAGGGCAGCAGGATTCTGAGGAGAAGACTAGTGTGCTACAGACCACTGTGGACACAGTGGGAATGGGATCAAGAGTGATGCGGGACTAGGACAGTTTCCTCTTGCCAGCAGCAGCAATACTTGTGGTCTTAGTTGCAGTGCTTGTTCTGAGGCAGTAGCAGCAACAACAGCAATACCATCCTCTGCCCCTGACAGTGAAGGGGAATGTGGAGGAGAAGAAGAAAGAGGCCATTCTTCTCCACCTGTTCCCTTCCTCCGTGAGAAGGGGAAAGGAGGGAATTCACCTTGGCACAACCACCCTGAACCACATGAAAAACAGACACCATGACATTCATGTCAAACATGTTAAAGCTAGTGTTGAGCGAGCATGCTCGGCCGATGCTCGGATCGGCTCGAGCATCGCTCTGCTCGGCACATGGCGGTACTCGTACGAGTACCGCATGTGCTCGCCCGCCATGTTCGGGTCTCCTCCCCGCACGTTTTGCGCCTGCTGCGCAGCCAATAAACGTGCAGGGAGGCTCTGACATCGGTGTAATGCCAGCAGCCATGTTGGCTGCTGGCATTACACTGATTGGCTGGCCAGAACCCGTGGTCAGGTGCTGTATAGCACCTGACCATCGAGTTCGGCTCAGTCTGAGCCAGGGAGAGCTGAGGATAGGAAGGGAAAGGCAGTGTAGGGAGGAAAAAAACAAAAATTGTGAAAAAAAAAGAACCAAAAGTCCTTTTTAGGACTACTGTGTGTGGGGGCAGCAGGTTATTTGGTGTGGGGGGAAAAAAACAAAAAAAAAAAAAAAAAAATATATATATATTCTGTTTAGTGTGCAAAGTTGCAGATTAGAGCACATTCTGTTTAGTGTGCACAGTTGCAGATTAGAGCACATTCTGTTTAGTGTGCAAAGTTGCAGATTAGAGCACATTCTGTTAAGTCTTCAAACTAAAATATCAAAGTCACGTATTCCATTCAGTGTGCGTCGCCGCAGTTTAGCAGCACATTCTGAGTACTGTGCAGAGTTGCAGAATAGGAAGAAATACTGTTAAGTCTTCAAACTAAAATATCAAAGTCACATATTCCATTCAGTGTGCTTCGCCGCAGTTTAGCAGCACATTCTGTGTACTGTGCAGAGTTGCAGAATAGGAAGAAATACTGTTAAGTCTTCAAACTAAAATATCAAAGTCACATATTCCATTCAGTGTGCTTCGCCGCAGTTTAGCAGCACATTCTGTGTACTGTGCAGAGTTGCAGAATAGGAAGAAATACTGTTAAGTCTTCAAACTAAAATATCAAAGTCACATATTCCATTCAGTGTGCTTCGCCGCAGTTTAGCAGCACATTCTGTGTACTGTGCAGAGTTGCAGAATAGGAAGAAATACTGTTAAGTCTTCAAACTAAAATATCAAAGTCACATATTCCATTCAGTGTGCTTCGCCGCAGTGTAGCAGCACATTCTGTGTACTGTGCAGAGTTGCAGAATAGGAAGAAATACTGTTAAGTCTTCAAACTAAAATATCAAAGTCACATATTCCATTCAGTGTGCTTCGCCGCAGTTTAGCAGCACATTCTGTGTACTGTGCAGAGTTGCAGAATAGGAAGAAATACTGTTAAGTCTTCAAACTAAAATATCAAAGTCACATATTCCATTCAGTGTGCTTCGCCGCAGTTTAGCAGCACATTCTGTGTACTGTGCAGAGTTGCAGAATAGGAAGAAATACTGTTAAGTCTTCAAACTAAAATATCAAAGTCACATATTCCATTCAGTGTGCTTCGCCGCAGTGTAGCAGCACATTCTGTGTACTGTGCAGAGTTGCAGAATAGGAAGAAATACTGTTAAGTCTTCAAACTAAAATATCAAAGTCACATATTCCATTCAGTGTGCTTCGCCGCAGTTTAGCAGCACATTCTGTGTACTGTGCAGAGTTGCAGAATAGGAAGAAATACTGTTAAGTCTTCAAACTAAAATATCAAAGTCACATATTCCATTCAGTGTGCTTCGCCGCAGTGTAGCAGCACATTCTGTGTACTGTGCAGAGTTGCAGAATAGGAAGAAATACTGTTAAGTCTTCAAACTAAAATATCAAAGTCACATATTCCATTCAGTGTGCTTCGCCGCAGTGTAGCAGCACATTCTGTGTACTGTGCAGAGTTGCAGAATAGGAAGAAATACTGTTAAGTCTTCAAACTAAAATATCAAAGTCACATATTCCATTCAGTGTGCTTCGCCGCAGTGTAGCAGCACATTCTGTGTACTGTGCAGAGTTGCAGAATAGGAAGAAATACTGTTAAGTCTTCAAACTAAAATATCAAAGTCACATATTCCATTCAGTGTGCTTCGCCGCAGTGTAGCAGCACATTCTGTGTACTGTGCAGAGTTGCAGAATAGGAAGAAATACTGTTAAGTCTTCAAACTAAAATATCAAAGTCACATATTCCATTCAGTGTGCTTCGCCGCAGTGTAGCAGCACATTCTGTGTACTGTGCAGAGTTGCAGAATAGGAAGAAATACTGTTAAGTCTTCAAACTAAAATATCAAAGTCACATATTCCATTCAGTGTGCTTCGCCGCAGTTTAGCAGCACATTCTGTGTACTGTGCAGAGTTCCAGAATTATAAGAAATACTGTTAAGTTTTCAAACTCAAATATTAAAGTCACATATTCCATTCAGTGTGTTTCAACGCCGTTTAACAGCCTATTCTGTGTACTCTGTACAGTTCCAGAATTATAAGAAATACTGTTAAGTTTTCAAACTCAAATATTAAAGTCACTTATTCCATTTAGTGTGTTTCAACGCCGTTTAACAGCCTATTCTGTGTACTCTGTACAGTTCCAGAATTATAAGAAATACTGTTAAGTTTTCAAACTCAAATATTAAAGTCACTTATTCCATTCAGTGTGTTTCAACGCCGTTTAACAGCCTATTCTGTGTACTCTGTACAGTTCCAGAATTATAAGAAATACTGTTAAGTTTTCAAACTCAAATATTAAAGTCACATATTCCATTCAGTGTCTTTCACCGCCGTTTAACAGCCTATTCTGTGTACTCTGTACAGTTCCAGAATTATAAGAAATACTGTTAAGTTTTCAAACTCAAATATTAAAGTCACTTATTCCATTCAGTGTGTGTCACCGCAGTTTAGCAGCCTATTCTGTGTACTCTGCAGAGTTGCAGAATAGTAAGAAATACTGTTAATTTTTCAAACTCAAATATTAAAGTCACTTATTCCATTCAGTGTGTGTCACCGCAGTTTAGCAGCCTATTCTGTGTACTCTGCAGAGTTGCAGAATAGTAAGAAATACTGTTAATTTTTCAAACTCAAATATTAAAGTCACTTATTCCATTCAGTGTGTGTCACCGCAGTTTAGCAGCCTATTCTGTGTACTCTGCAGAGTTGCAGAATAGTAAGAAATACTGTTAAGTTTTCAAACTCATATATATTAAAGTCATATATATCGTGTAAGATGAAGAAGGCGGGTAAAAAGGGACGGGGAAGTGGACGTGATCCTGAAAGTTCAGGGCGCGGGTCAGGACGCGGAGAAACTGTGCCTGGTGCCAGAGCACAAGAAAGAAAGACATCCACCATACCTAGCTTCATGTCTGATTTCACAGGGCGTCGCAGGACATCACTCTCGAGGTCCGACCAGTGCGAACAGGTGGTCGGTTGGATGACAGCTGATACTGCTTCCAGTCGGTTAAGCACCACCCTGTCTTCCACCAAGTCCACTCTCAGTAGCCAAGAGTCTGGTCAACATAATCCTCACTCTGATCATCCTTCCTCCCACCATACACGGTCTGGTCAAAGAAGTGATCCCACACTGGGATATAGTGATGAGCTCGTCTCATCACCAATCCTTCATTTGACCCTCTCTCCAAGCACGCTTGCAGAGGAACATGACATCTTGTGCCCTGATTCACAACCTCTAGAGGCTACCCAATCACAAGAAGATGACAGATGTGAACGGCATTTAAGGTCAAAGGAAGTAGTGGATGATGATGATGATGATGATGAGACACAGTTGCCATTAAATCAACCACTATTTCCGTCTCAAGACCTTGTTGAGGAGAATGTTATACAGTTGTCAATGACTGAGTATGTGGTGGGATCAAGACTTGAGGAGGATGATCAGAGTGAGGAAGTGGAGGAGGACTTGGTGGACGATGAGGTGACTGACCCCACCTGGGAAGGTGTAGAGCCGAGCGATGACAGCAGTCCTGAGGGTGAGCCATCTGCAGCACCGCAACAGGCTGGAAGAGGCAGTGGTGTTGCTACAGAAAGAAGGCGGACCGCACCAAACCGGCCCGCAAATGTTCCACGGAGCACCCCCTTGCGTAAATCTACCTTGCCAAGGGGTAGGTGTTCCGCGGTATGGCGTTTTTTTAAGGAAAGTGCGGACGACAAAAGATTTGTAGTTTGCAACCTGTGCCACACCAGAATGAGCCGAGGCATGAACACTAGAAACCTCACCACCACCAGCATGATCCGACACATGGCATCCAAGCACCGTAGTAAGTGGGAGGAACGCCTGGATCGCCCATCTGTGTCTGCAGGCCACACCACTGCCTCCTCTTCCCCTGTTTTCGGTGCCGGCCAATCGCCTGTCGAAGGCGCAGGCCCGCATACCTCCCGCCCTGCACCTGTAGCATCTGAAGCACCATCAGCGACCACATCCACTTCCCTGTCCCAGCACAGCGTCCAAATGTCGTTACCCCAGGCATTTGAGCGCAAGAGAAAATACCCAGCCACCCACCCACAGGCCATAGCACTAACCTCACACCTTTCCAAATTACTGGCCATCGAAATGCTGCCATTTAGGCTTGTGGACACTGAGTCCTTCCGCAGCCTGATGGCAGCAGCTGTCCCTCGGTACGCGGTCCCCAGCCGCCACTACTTTTCCCGGTGTGCCATCCCCGCATTACACCACCATGTGTCCCGTAACATCACCCGTGCCCTGACCAACGCAGTTACTGGGAAGGTCCACTTAACGACTGACACATGGACAAGTGCTTGTGGCCAGGGACGCTACATTTCCCTGACGGCACACTGGGTGAATGTCGTGGAGGCTGGGAGCGACTCGGACCCTGGGATGGCACGGGTGCTACCCACGCCGAGGATTGCGGGCCCTACCTCCATCAGGGTTTCCACCAGCACCTACGTTATTGGCTCCTCCTCCTCCGTTTCCACCTCCGAATTCTCTACACACACCGCCACTCCCCCATCAGCCAGTAGCTGGAAGCAGTGTAGCACTGCAGTGGGGAAGCGTCAACAGGCCGTGCTGAAGCTGATCTGCCTTGGGGACAAACAGCACACGGCCTCAGAGCTGTTGCAGGGGATTAGTCACCAGACCGAGCAGTGGCTCTCGCCACTCAACCTGCAAGCAGGCATGGTTGTGTGTGATAATGGGCGTAACTTGGTGGCGGCTTTGGAGCTCGGCAAGCTCACACACGTACCATGCCTAGCGCATGTATTTAATTTAGTGGTGCAGCGATTTCTAAAAACCTACCCCAATGTGCATGATCTCTTGACCAAGGTGCGCCGCGTGTGTGCACATTTCCGTAAGTCATCTACAGCTTCGGCCGGCCTGTTGAAGCTGCAGCAGCGCTTACAATTGCCAGCTCACCGGCTGCTGTGTGACGTGAGCACGCGCTGGAACTCCACCTTCCACATGTTGGCCCGGCTTTGTGAGCAGCAGAGGGCAGTAGTGGAGTACCAGCTGTTACACGGTCGTCGCCTCTCCGTTCAACTTCCTGTAATCAGAAGTGAGGAGTGGGAATGGATGTCAGACCTCTGCGAGGTTTTACGCAATTTTGAGGAATCGACACAGATGGTGAGCGGCGATAACGCTATTATCAGTGTAACCATCCCACTTCTGTGTCTACTGAAACGCTCGCTGCTCACAATTAAAACCGACGCTTTGCATGTGGAAGAGGTGGAAATGGGGGAGGAAGAGCTTACACAAGGTGATAGCCAGAGCACCCTCACTTCGTCTTCTCAGCGACAATTGGAGGAGGCGGAGGAGGAGGAGGAGGAGGAGGAGGAGGAGGAAGACACGGTTGCCTCCGCTACAGAGGGTAGCCATGGAACTTTAGTTCCATCTCTTCAGCGTGGGTGGGCAGAAGAGGAGGAAGAGGATGAGGATATTGAGAGTCAGCCTCCTGGTGAGGACAGCGAAATCTTGCCTGTTGGTACTCTGGCACACATGGCTGACTTTATGTTAGGCTGCCTTTCCCGTGACCCACGCGTTGTACGCATTTTAGACAACACGGATTACTGGGTGTTCACCCTTCTGGACCCCCGCTACAAAGAGAATTTCTCATCTCTCATTCCTCCGGTGGAGAGGACAAGCAAAATGGTGCAATACCAGAAGGTTCTTGTTGAAAAATTGCTCCAAAATTTTCCATCTGACAACGCTGGCGGCAGAGTACGTGCTACCTTGGCCAACCGAGAAGGGGAGAAAAGGGGAGCACACAGCAGTTCCGAGAAAGGCAGGGCAACACTCTCCAAGGCGTGGGACACCTTCATGACACCCCGGCAGCACCCTCACCCTGATGCGCAGCCTAGTGTCACAAGGAGGGAAAAGTTTTGGAAGATGGTGAAGGAGTACGTAGCAGACCGTGTCAGCGTCCTCAATGATCCCTCTGTGCCTTACAACTACTGGGTGTCCAAGCTGGACACGTGGTATGAACTGGCACTCTACGCCTTGGAGGTGCTGGCCTGCCCTGCCGCCAGCGTTCTGTCTGAGCGGGTATTTAGTGCTGCTGGTGGCATCATAACAGATAAGCGTATCCGCCTTTCCACCGACAATGCTGATAGGTTGACACTTATAAAAATGAACAAGGCCTGGATTTCCCCTGACTTCTCCACTCCACTGGAGGAAAGCCCCGGGGGAACATAAACTCACTTTATATATGTTATTTACAATGATGGGAATACTCTGTATTCCCATTCACCCCTTCCACCCCAAAAACGGGTATATGGTTGACTCTTAATCTTCTCATCCTCCTCCTCCTCTTCCATATGCCCTGGGATATAATTTTTATATAGGGCCAGCTCACCAGCGTGCCCTGGGATATAATTTTTATATAGGGCCAGCTCACCAGCGTGCCCTGGGATATAATTTTTATATAGGGCCAGCTCACCAGCGGGCCCTGTGATATAATTTTTATATAGGGCCAGCTCACCAGCGGGCCCTGTTTGACAATTTTTATATAGGTCAGCTCACCAGCGGGCCTTCTCATATAATGTTTTATTGGGTCAGCTCTCTAGCGGGCCCTCTCATATAATGTTTTATAGCGTCAGCTCACTAGCGGGCCTTCGCATATAATGTTTAGGATGGTCAGCTCTGCAGCAGACCCTCACCCATAATGTTTTAGATGGTCAGCTCAGCGCACGTTTCCATCTTAATCATGGCCTCAGTTCTGAAAATCAAGGAAATTTTTGGGAGAATTTGCCTCTGCGCACGTTTCCCTCTTAATCATGGCCTCAGTTCTGAAAATCAAGGAAATTTTTGGGAGAATTTGCCTCTGCGCACGTTTCCCTCTTAATCATGGCCTCAGTTCTGAAAATCAAGGAAATTTTTGGGAGAATTTGCCTCTGCGCACGTTTCCCTCTTAATCATGGCCTCACTTCCGAAAATCAAGGAAATTTTTGGGATAATTTGCAGATGATATACAAGTAAATATACAGCAAATATTGTTTGGTAACAATTTTTCGCCTAAAGTCGTTTTTATTTTCCTTTTTGTGTGTTTTATGGTCAGTCTGTAAAAATGGCATACTACGGGCGAAAGATCGTTCCCAGCAGCGATGTTGGAGTCCAAGGTGCATCCAGACATCCTCCCTATGCTGTCCCTGAACCATTTCTGTAGTGTTTCCATCTTTTTCTGCCCTTTTCCTATGGACCAGGCACCCTCCCCTCATCAGAGCAGGGGGTGCCTGGTGTAATGCTCGAGTCCTCCCATTGACTTCAATGGGGCTCGGATGCTCGGCCGAGCACTCGAGCCTCAGGGGGTGCTCGGTCAGAGCACCCGAACATCCGAGCATTGGGGTGCTCGCTCATCACTAGTTAAAGCCAAACACCCACCACAGAAATCAAGCACCACTGTTGCAGTACCCCAGACTCTCCAGAAAGGCAACAAGAGGCAAAGCAGAGATCAAAGTGGGGGAAGAATAGAGAAACCCAGTTCCATGACGAGCAAAGCAACTAGCTCGCCATCACCTTCTTCCTCTAGGGTAATTACACCTTCTGCTAATCCACCTTGTTCATCATTACCTTCCCCACTTAATGATAGCCAGACATGGCAGTGCTGGGGAGGAGAATTGCAAGCAGGACTTCAAGTGGCATCTGAGGAGAATCCATCCAGCAGAATATGCTAATCTGGTGGCAGGTTGGGTTCATCATTACTATTAAACTGTCAGCAAGTTGTCATGTGTCCTTAGTGGGGTGTGGACAAGGGGTATGGTGACAGAAGCAGTACTTGGTTTCTGATGTCATGGTGTTTGGATACAGTTGTGCTAGATGTTATTTATCATACACACTGTGCACATTGCAATTGGTGATGAGAGGCACAGTTCCTTCTGTCAAGGGAAAAAATTATATTCTAGTAACAACACACCCATGAATTTGGAGGAGGGACAGGTGGAGAAGAATTATTGGCCAACTTCTTCTTTTCTCCACATATACTGGGGGCTACTTATTGTGCTGCTACTGCCTCAGGCATGTCGTGGCAAGTGGAACCTTCATCATCCATCATCCATGTTATTGCTGCTGATGAATTTATTCCCTTTGAGCTGCCTAATCATCCTGCTGCTTAAACAACTCAGCAGCAGGAACAGCAGTTGCAGATCCAGCATCTACATCAGGGCATGTGACAATAACCAGTGGCCACTAACCAACACAACATGATGACCTGCTGGCACTAGGCCAGTAGGGCATTTTTTTCCCATGGCTTGTGTTTTAAAACCAAAAAGAAAAAAAAAAGAAACAATTTTTGGAGGTTTCTTTATAACAAGCCTAAATTCTACAAATCGGTGTTTCCTTAGGGCTTGTAACAAACAAGTCTAAGTCCTACAAATCACTGTTTCCTCAGGGTTTAGGCCTCTAATAGTCTAAGTCCTACAAATCAATGTTTCCTCAGGGCTTGGGCCTCTAACAACCAATATTACAAAATGTATCCTCTACAAAATGCTTTGTCATGTAAAGTATCAGTCTACCCCAGTGGCAGCTGTCCCCTGAATACCAGTCAACAACCCCCCCAAACAAATTCCCTGTTCAACTTATTCTTTCCACAGACTCCTTTTATACTATATCTTATGAGCTTTTTTTTGTTGGATTAGGTTAGGGTAGTTTGCTGTACAGTTGTTAGGGTATGGGGTTTGTTTAGTGATTGTGGGGGGGGGGGTTGAATTAGGTCAGGGTATTTTTTTCTCTTTAATATGGTGACATATTAAGCACCCCATTTTGATGCAAGCTACATGTTAAAAGAGCTTAAGTGAAGTGCACTCTCAAATCCAAGACATTTTGATAGTGGTCCAACAATAGATGTTTTTTCCAGAATCACTCAATTTTTCTTTTTTAAATAAGCCTCACAGTGTACCCCTATCTGCCATTACTTACATTTGTTCAATGGAACCCTTTCTACTTACTCAGCCAATCCATGGATCCCATTGAATACAATTTGAGAACCTCTGCACTAATACAAAAGGGCTGTGAGCTATTTAACATGTTCTGTATTTTATTTATCATTAAAAAACCTTTTTAAGATTTGTTGAATCATCTGCATAACTCTGTTAACCCCTTGGATGCTAGCAATATATTGGGGATGTCTCAGGAATCCAAATGGTGAAAATGTTTAACATAAACATGTAGAATCAAGCCACAGAACTAAGACTATGTTAGTTGTTTTATGGCTTTTGGTAGAATCTGAAATCTGTGGTCACAAATCTTGATGGTTTTTGGTATAAAAGAGTAGAGAATGTTGCATATGGCCATATGCAAAACCCAAATGTGGAGTAATTCTGGGACAAACCAACTGTACTATAGGGGATAAATGGAAATCCCCTCTGATTTAAATAGGGTTTTTAAGCATTAAATGCTAGACAGGTCTCCAACACATTGCTTACTGCTTCTAATAATAACCGCCACTTGCCTTTCTACAATCATAAAATCTTAATGGTCCCTATGAATTTTGCATTTGTGACCTTATTTAACCCTTTGAGTGCCAAAGCAATGCATACCCCTCTGGCACTAAAAGGGTTAAGAGCTAGTGTCTTTTTCAGTCAGAACTGAATGTCATGTCCACGGAAGCAGACGTGACAGTTCCTAGCAGATTGGTAAATGGAAGAGCGTATGAGCCCACTTAACCATTTAGGAATCCGGGGAGAATGTGATTTATTACAATGGTAAGGTCATAGAGGTTATTAGGATTTTTGGCTATAGTAAAGTAAGTGGTGAGTTGTTATTCTTAGGTGGTTAGCTCTCCTGTAACATATTGAGGGGCAAAGAAATATGCAGTGCATTGCTTCGCCTCTCTGGCACTCAAAGGGTTAAATCAATGGATGTTTGGTGCATTTTAATTTGTCTGTCAGGATGTAGTTATTTTGCCACAGAATTGTTCCTCTTTCTTTATGCATACCATTCTCAATTAACATCAACATAATGTGACAATTGCAGAGTGTCTTTATAATGTAAGTTTTGGAAAATCCACTGAAAGAACCACTTCAAACTTACTAATTTATGTAAGTTTGTTAATTATGTTTTAGAGCTTACATAATGGCCATGTTTATATTGCATTTGGCACAATATTAAGATGATTTTTTCAAATCAGAATTACAATGACAATGCCTCCATTATAGCATTCTTTTCTATACAAGCTTGCGAATCTAAGAGTTGGTTTGCTTGGCCTTGAAGGTCTGCAAGTCCGTATGTAGTGTGTAATTTAGTATTGAATTAAACTCAGACATTGTACAAATGATACCATGGAAACAAATGATTTATTTGATCACAGACAAAGCTTCAGTAATGCAGGGTTTCTCTTCTGAATCATACTCATTTCTTTTAAGAAAAAAATAAAACATAACAAAAGTTTGATTAGCAGACTGGGAGATGTACCTTTTTAGCTGAGTACAGAAAAGAGATTGTTGTATGTATCATATTTCTCTATCTGAAATGTTGTACTGAAACAAGGATTGGAGCGTGGCTAAGAATGCATTTAAAGGGACACTAACACCTACATACAAAGGTGTCCCTATTACAATATTGGAAATAGAGAAGGATCCTTATTTTCTATGGGTCTATGTGCATCCAATGAAGACCCCCTGTTGGAACCCCACATTTCCTACTTCCCTAAAAATGGTCATAAGTCAGACCGCCTCGCTCCTTGCAAAAAAAAAAAAGATATGTTGCCAGGAGTACGGCTGCTTCAACATGTCTTCAATAAGTCAAACAGCAGCCCACCACATGCCATCATTTGGAATGAGCAGCCCAAAAACCCATCAAAAAAGGAAAATGGATGATTCTTTGGGCACCAGCGGGGTTCTAGCGGGAGCTCCATGTGGTGAAGGAATACTCAAAGAAAATTTTAAGAGGCTTCAGGACGCATCTCTATTTTACTAACTTAAAAGAGACACCTTTGTAAATAGATATTAGTTTCCCTTTAACTAGAACTTAAAGTGCAAGTAAACTTAGTTTTTTGGTATGGGGTAGATGGTTGTTGAAGCAATATCAAATACAAATATGTGATGATAATGATATGGGAGCACAAGCCTAGCTGGACATATGGAGCCACTGATGAATTGTCAGGTATGAGAAGTAAACATACTGAATGTCTTCCAAGATTTGATACTGGGTAGGTGCCTGGGGGAGGGGTGCTTCACCTGCAGGGAGGTGGGTTGGGGTATATTTTTTATTTTCTTTAATGGGGAGTTGGATTGTTACTATAGAAAAAACCAAGGATGGACTGTTGTGTTCTAGCCCACTTGAGACATATTCTATTTCAGCTGTAATTATACTGCATGCTTAAGATACTGTATTTGAACTTTACAAACTGTTATTTTAGTGTTTCTTTAACATCCAGTTGAAAAATATACAATGTTTATGAGGAATGCAATTAATAACAATTATTTATTGAATTTACATATTCTGCAACTGCTTAATGTGTAAATTAATTCAACCTAAACTTTCTAAATATATATACTAGTGTAAAAGTCCGTGTACATGGCTCAAGGTCTGGGTAATGTTAACCCTTTGAGTGCCAATGGGATATGTAATGCATTGCAAAGGGTTAAGTGGCTGCTACCTCACTGCTCCACGCAATGCAGTCTTCTGTCGCCTCACTCACTCAGTGCAATGATGCACATTAAAGACTGCCCGAATGCAGGCAGTCTCTACTGAGCATGACTGCATCATGACAAACATCCTAGCGAATTATTATATAGGATTTTTTCATCACAACCTATTTTTTTTAAAGGTTTATACCACTGACAATGAACTCTTTGTATCACTTGTTTGCAGATAGCTCTCTGTCAGGAAC
This sequence comes from Rhinophrynus dorsalis, assembly GCA_037306005.1. NCBI lineage: Eukaryota > Metazoa > Chordata > Amphibia > Anura > Rhinophrynidae > Rhinophrynus > Rhinophrynus dorsalis. The sequence continues at coordinate 385,334,913 of CM074720.1, read as the reverse complement.
AGTAAAATCGGGGATAGTGATACAATTAAACACTATCTGTTAGGTGAGTAAGGTAAGTGATACTCACTGTTCGGATACAGGAACCCAGAAGCAGGATAGTCGCTCTTGCTGGAGCAACACACTGGGAGAGGGTCTTGATAGAGACCAAAGACCCCTCCCTAGTGTGAATTGCAAGCGCGGGCAATGGACAGAAGAGGTCAGGTGTGCAAGGCCAGAGTCAGGATGACGAAGGTCAGCGGAGCCCAGGAGTCAAGCCAAAGGGTCAGGATGCCGGAAGTCAGTGGAGTCCAGGAGTCAAACCAAAGGGTCAGGGTGCCAGAGGTCAGCGGAGTCCAGGAGTGAAGCCAAGGGGTCAGGATACCGGAATAGAAGTTTCAGAGATAGGCAACAAGGCACAGGGAAGCTACAGTAACACTGAGCGCCATGTCCTGGGGGCTCAGTGTTCTTATAGTGACTGTGGGCGTGCTGGTGCTGCAGAGGGGCGTCCTTTGTCTATGACGCGCACACAAAGAAGGGCGGATGTGTGTGCGTCGACTAGGGCTGACTGCTGGGTCCAAGCGGGCATTGGTCCCCAGGGAGCCAGGCAGGACTCGGAGAGGCGGCCGCCACGGCATGTCGGAAGGAGGCAGAGGCCGACTGCCAGTGCAGGTGCGGACACTGTGGGGGGACTGACCGGAACTCTGACGGGCACCCTGACACTATCCATGCAAAAGAAGAGACGGGAGGGATCTATGAAGATTTCTACTGCCAGTATAGTCTATTATGTTCAGTAGACAGAGAAGTCAGTGCCCTATATGTTGTAGATTATGCAAAGTCAAAAACTAAGTTTACCCTCACATTTAAGTTTATTCAAACACATATACATATATATTCAATTGTTATTTATATAAATGCTTAACCTCTTAAGGACCAGCGATCCTGGGACGTTTCCGTCAGGTAAGGACCGCTTTGATCCTTGTCGATGCACCTGTACACGTGACCTGTTGCGTGTATCGCTGCGCCACTTTGGAACCTGAAAGAGATCTCTCCAGTCTTGGAACGGTCAATTTTAGGCCTCATTTTTACTTACAGCACTCCCAGTGGAGCACTGTAAGTATAAAGTACGTGAAGGACTATGACCATCATCGGTCCTTAAGTATTTAAGGACCATGACGGTCATAGTACGTCATGTAGTCTTTAAGTGGTTAAAAACGATTGCATTACACCAACATTTGGGTCAAACTTTAACTTTTCTTACTGAGAAAGGACAAAGGATGGACTGAAACACTAGCACTTGCTCGATCTTCGCACCAAGTTCCTGAGAGTCCTTGTTTCTGCAAATCCAGAGTTTCCTGATTTGGTTATTCTGTGTACCAACCTTTGGATTGTTTCCTGGTGTTGTTTTCCCTCTACCAATTCCAACATTCACCTGTCTCTGACCTATGACCCAGATTACTCCTTGACTTCATCTCCATCTTGTCCCAGGTTCCTCCGCCTCCTGTCTGGCTCCGACCTCGGCTTTGACTACTCTACACCTTTGAATCTTCATCCCCCTCCCTGTTGTCTCCTGCATGCAACGAGTACCCCTCCAGCCATCTCCTACCAGAGTCCCCTGTTGCTTCTGGGACTTTCCATCTCAGGCCTATAGACTAGTCAAGGGCGTTGTTGTCAGTAGCTCCGACGACCTCCTCCGGTTGTCCAACTAGTCGAGGGTGTGGACATTCAATAGCCTACAACTCCCTGCCTCCTGCCTGACCAACTTATCAAGGGCGTTGTGAGTCGAAGCCATATATCCAACACCTCCAGGCTTTCTGACCTGTTGAGGGTAATGGTACGAGTTGCTAGCCTGGAGTTTAGAACTACTCCTCGAAGTTCCAGTAGTCGAATACCATTGACTCCTTTCAAATTCTGCTATCAACCTTTGGTGGCATTTGGAGGAAGATTCTACCAGCTCTCTTTCTGTGGAATCCTACCACCTATAGATTCCCTCAGAAATGGGCAATATGCCTAGAACAAACAAGAAACCCAGAAGTTGCTGGAAGCTTATGGCTTGGTGGGGCATCATGATGGCAACCCAGGAGTGTCTGGAAGTAGACATTTCTGGAAGCCTGCCACTATGTGACATCACTAACATTGTGATTTTCTCTTGCATTTATCTCTCTAACAGAAATTACAGTGCCAAAAATGCATCAGCAACTGACACAAACATTAGAGAAAAAGAAATTTGCTGATTCTTAATCAGCAACTGGCCATTATAATTCATATAGAAATGGGGGGGGGGAGTGTTGATGGATAAATATAATGTTGGTTGTTCAACATTTGCTCAAAAGGATGAATGTTTATTATTCCGTTACAGGGCCAATTGTACTTGAAAGACATAGAAACATAGGATTTGACAGCAGATAAGAACTATTCAGTTCATCTAGTCTGTCCATTTTCCCTACTGTAAAAACTACAAACTTTATATCGTTATTGGTCTTGTCCTATGGTCACAGTAGCCTTATGCCTATCCCATGCATGCTTAAATTCCATCACTGTGTTAACCTCTAACATGTCAGCTGGTAGGCTATTCCCCTTATCTATCACCCTCTCAGTGAAGTAAACCTTTCTTACATTACATCTAAAAAGTATTTCACTATCCAATGCATTGGATACCTCTCTGGCGCTCAAAGGCTTAACTTTCACCACAGAATCAGAAGAGTGGCAATTTATGGAAAAAAGCAATCTGCAGATCATGAGGCTCCTGAACGTTAATGTGAGTTTTTTAGAAAATTAGTGTGTGATCATGGATTGACTGAAGGTCATATTTATAATGCTGACATAACTGGTTTCTTTTCTCTATTGTTTGCAATTCCAGCTCTGGTTGATGAAGCAAATCTTCAGCCTTAGAGCATTCTCACTTGTTCTAATCTGTATCAGGCAATCAAACATATGCATCACCTAGAGTTCTTAAAGGAGTGATCATCTGCCTGTTGAATATAAAGCTCAGTCAAATACATGAATGGATAGAGACATTTTTCAAACTGGTTCCATCATATCTTTGTTGCTTGAGTAAAAAATTATTTAAGGAAATGTCAGAGTACAGTAAAGTCATCCTTCTTTATGACAACCACATAACTCATCTTTCTGAAACAGCATTGGTTTTAGGAAATATTTTTAATTTCCCTAGATGAACCTATACAAGGTTGTTCTAATAAAACATTAGATTTTATCCATCAAGTGTGTGCCTTTCTTAAAGGGATAGTAATATTATGACTAGAACAACGCTGTAAAGCATCTTTGCAGTATAAACAACTGATCATTGAAGGTAGTAATGCTGAATTAGTTCTACATCGCTTGAAATAATATTATAAATTATCTTCCTCCCACTTTCCCATAGATATGAAGTCTGGTCGTTTGACTGGACAGAGAGCTATGAGTCACAAGCTGCCTCCTTTCAGTAAATTTGACGAAAGAGGGTAGGGGTTTCCATATAATGAAAGAAGTTTATCCCACATTGTCATCCACTTCTAGCTACAAGCCTTGAAGGCTGATGTAAGTGTAAGGAACATGAGGGGGATAATTTATAATATTATTTCAAGAGATGTAGAGCAAATTCAGCATTACTAATGTCAGTGATCAGTTGTATACCCTACAAGGATTCATTGCAGCATTGTTCTAAACTTACAATTACTATCCCTTTAACGAAAGAGCAAGTTAGCTATAGCATTATTGTTTGTATATACTACAGTGGTACAGTACAACATTTGTGTCTTACTACTGTTATCCATTGATATTTAAGAGAAGATCAAACAACTGAAAAATGTAGCTTGCCCTAACAAAGCTTTTACCTTACTTATCATGCTCAAAGGAACTCATTGTCAATTTTCTATTTTTCCTGTACATGCTATAATGGAGAAACCCAGGGCTTGCTCACATTAAAGTCTTAATGATGGTGTAGTGTGTTCCCTGATTTACACTAAGGGATCATATAGATATAACCATTAGTGTTGAGCGAGCATGCTCGGCCGATGCTCGGATCGGCTCGAGCATCGCTCTGCTCGGCACATGGCGGTGCTCGCCCGCCATGTTCGGGTCTCCTCCCCGCACGTTTTGCGGCTGCTGCGCAGCCAATAAACGTGCAGGGAGGCTCTGACATCGGTGTAATGCCAGCAGCCATGTTGGCTGCTGGCATTACACTGATTGGCTGGCCAGAACCCGTGGTCGGGTGCTGTATAGCACCTGACCAGCGAGTTCGGCTCAGTCTGAGCCAGGGAGAGCTGAGGATAGGAAGGGAAAGGCAGTGTAGGGAGGAAAAAAAAAAAATTTTGACAAAAAAGAACCAAAAGTCCTTTTTAGGACTACTGTGTGTGGGGGCAGCAGGTTATTTTGTGTGGGGGGAAAAAAACAAAAAAAAAAAAAAAAAAAAAATTCTGTTTAGTGTGAAAAGTTGCAGATTAGAGCACATTCTGTTTAGTGTGCAAAGTTGCAGATTAGAGCACATTCTGTTTAGTGTGCAAAGTTGCAGATTAGAGCACATTCTGTTTAGTGTGCAAAGTTGAAGATTAGAGCACATTCTGTTAAGTCTTCAAACTAAAATATCAAAGTCACGTATTCCATTCAGTGTGCGTCGCCGCAGTTTAGCAGCACATTCTGAGTACTGTGCAGAGTTGCAGAATAGGAAGAAATACTGTTAAGTCTTCAAACTAAAATATCAAAGTCACATATTCCATTCAGTGTGCTTCGCCGCAGTTTAGCAGCACATTCTGTGTACTGTGCAGAGTTGCAGAATAGGAAGAAATACTGTGAAGTCTTCAAACTAAAATATCAAAGTCACATATTCCATTCAGTGTGCTTCGCCGCAGTTTAGCAGCCTATTCTGTGTACTGTGCAGAGTTGCAGAATAGGAAGAAATACTGTTAAGTCTTCAAACTAAAATATCAAAGTCACATATTCCATTCAGTGTGTTTCACCGCCGTTTAGCAGCCTATTCTGTGTACTGTGCAGAGTTGCAGAATAATAAGAAATACTGTTAAGTTTTCAAACTCAAATATTAAAGTCACATATTCCATTCAGTGTGTTTCACCGCCGTTTAGCAGCCTATTCTGTGTACTCTGCAGAGTTGCAGAATAATAAGAAATACTGTTAAGTTTTCAAACTCAAATATTAAAGTCACATATTCCATTCAGTGTGTTTCACCGCCGTTTAGCAGCCTATTCTGTGTACTCTGCAGAGTTGCAGAATAATAAGAAATACTGTTAAGTTTTCAAACTCAAATATTAAAGTCACATATTCCATTCAGTGTGTTTCACCGCAGTTTAGCAGCCTATTCTGTGTACTCTGCAGAGTTGCAGAATAATAAGAAATACTGTTAAGTTTTCAAACTCAAATATTAAAGTCACATATTCCATTCAGTGTGTTTCACCGCAGTTTAGCAGCCTATTCTGTGTACTCTGTACAGTTGCAGAATAATAAGAAATACTGTTAAGTCTTCAAACTAAAATATCAAAGTCACATATTCCATTCAGTGTGTTTCACCGCAGTTTAGCAGCCTATTCTGTGTACTCTGTACAGTTGCAGAATAATAAGAAATACTGTTAAGTTTTCAAACTCAAATATTAAAGTCACATATTCCATTCAGTGTGTTTCACCGCAGTTTAGCAGCCTATTCTGTGTACTCTGTACAGTTGCAGAATAATAAGAAATACTGTTAAGTTTTCAAACTCAAATATTAAAGTCACATATTCCATTCAGTGTGTTTCACCGCAGTTTAGCAGCCTATTCTGTGTACTCTGCAGAGTTGCAGAATAATAAGAAATACTGTTAAGTTTTCAAACTCAAATATTAAAGTCACATATTCCATTCAGTGTGTTTCACCGCAGTTTAGCAGCCTATTCTGTGTACTCTGTACAGTTGCAGAATAATAAGAAATACTGTTAAGTTTTCAAACTCAAATATTAAAGTCACATATTCCATTCAGTGTGTTTCACCGCAGTTTAGCAGCCTATTCTGTGTACTCTGCAGAGTTGCAGAATAATAAGAAATACTGTTAAGTTTTCAAACTCAAATATTAAAGTCACATATTCCATTCAGTGTGTTTCACCGCAGTTTAGCAGCCTATTCTGTGTACTCTGTACAGTTGCAGAATAATAAGAAATACTGTTAAGTTTTCAAACTCAAATATTAAAGTCACATATTCCATTCAGTGTGTTTCACCGCAGTTTAGCAGCCTATTCTGTGTACTCTGTACAGTTGCAGAATAATAAGAAATACTGTTAAGTTTTCAAACTCAAATATTAAAGTCACATATTCCATTCAGTGTGTTTCACCGCAGTTTAGCAGCCTATTCTGTGTACTCTGCAGAGTTGCAGAATAATAAGAAATACTGTTAAGTTTTCAAACTCAAATATTAAAGTCACATATTCCATTCAGTGTGTTTCACCGCAGTTTAGCAGCCTATTCTGTGTACTCTGTACAGTTGCAGAATAATAAGAAATACTGTTAAGTTTTCAAACTCAAATATTAAAGTCACATATTCCATTCAGTGTGTTTCACCGCAGTTTAGCAGCCTATTCTGTGTACTCTGCAGAGTTGCAGAATAATAAGAAATACTGTTAAGTTTTCAAACTCAAATATTAAAGTCACATATTCCATTCAGTGTGTTTCACCGCAGTTTAGCAGCCTATTCTGTGTACTCTGTACAGTTGCAGAATAATAAGAAATACTGTTAAGTTTTCAAACTCAAATATTAAAGTCACATATTCCATTCAGTGTGTTTCACCGCAGTTTAGCAGCCTATTCTGTGTACTCTGTACAGTTGCAGAATAATAAGAAATACTGTTAAGTTTTCAAACTCAAATATTAAAGTCACATATTCCATTCAGTGTGTTTCACCGCCGTTTAGCAGCCTATTCTGTGTACTGTGCAGAGTTGCAGAATAGGAAGAAATACTGTTAAGTTTTCAAACTCAAATATTAAAGTCACATATTCTGTGTAAGATGAAGAAGGCGGGTAAAAAGGGACGGGGAAGTGGACGTGATCCTGAAAGTTCAGGGCGCGGGTCAGGACGCGGAGAAACTGTGCCTGGTGCCAGAGCACAAGAAAGAAAGACATCCACCATACCTAGCTTCATGTCTAATTTTACAGGGCGTCGCAGGACATCACTCTCGAGGTCCGACCACTGCGAACAGGTGGTCGGTTGGATGACAGCTGATACTGCTTCCAGTCGGTTAAGCACCACCCTGTCTTCCACCAAGTCCACTCTCAGTAGCCAAGAGTCTGGTCAACATAATCCTCACTCTGATCATCCTTCCTCCCACCATACACGGTCTGGTCAAAGAAGTGATCCCACACTGGGATATAGTGAGGAGCTCGTCTCATCACCAATCCTTCATTTGACCCTCTCTCCAAGCACGCTTGCAGAGGAACATGACATCTTGTGCCCTGATTCACAACCTCTAGAGGCTACCCAATCACAAGAAGATGACAGATGTGAACGGCATTTAAGGTCAAAGGAAGTAGTGGATGATGATGATGATGATGAGACACAGTTGCCATTAAATCAACCACTATTTCCGTCTCAAGACCTTGTTGAGGAGAATGTTATACAGTTGTCAATGACTGAGTATGTGGTGGGATCAAGACTTGAGGAGGATGATCAGAGTGAGGAAGTGGAGGAGGACTTGGTGGACGATGAGGTGACTGACCCCACCTGGGAAGGTGTAGAGCCGAGCGATGACAGCAGTCCTGAGGGTGAGCCATCTGCAGCACCGCAACAGGCTGGAAGAGGCAGTGGTGTGGCTACAGAAAGAAGGCGGACCGCACCAAACCGGCCCGCAAATGTTCCACGGAGCACCCCCTTGCGTAAATCTACCTTGCCAAGGGGTAGGTGTTCCGCGGTATGGCGTTTTTTTAAGGAAAGTGCGGACGACAAAAGAATTGTAGTTTGCAACCTGTGCCACACCAGAATGAGCCGAGGCATGAACACTAGAAACCTCACCACCACCAGCATGATCCGACACATGGCATCCAAGCACCGTAGTAAGTGGGAGGAACGCCTGGATCGCCCATCTGTGTCTGCAGGCCACACCACTGCCTCCTCTTCCCCTGTTTTCGGTGCCGGCCAATCGCCTGTCGAAGGCGCAGGCCCGCATACCTCCCGCCCTGCACCTGTAGCATCTGAAGCACCATCAGCGACCACATCCACTTCCCTGTCCCAGCACAGCGTCCAAATGTCGTTACCCCAGGCATTTGAGCGCAAGAGAAAGTACCCAGCCACCCACCCACAGGCCATAGCACTAACCTCACACCTTTCAAAATTACTGGCCATCGAAATGCTGCCATTTAGGCTTGTGGACACTGAGTCCTTCCGCAGCCTGATGGCAGCAGCTGTCCCTCGGTACGCGGTCCCCAGCCGCCACTACTTTTCCCGGTGTGCCATCCCCGCATTACACCACCATGTGTCCCGTAACATCACCCGTGCCCTGACCAACGCAGTTACTGGGAAGGTCCACTTAACGACTGACACATGGACAAGTGCTTGTGGCCAGGGACGCTACATTTCCCTGACGGCACACTGGGTGAATGTCGTGGAGGCTGGGAGCGACTCGGACCCTGGGATGGCACGGGTGCTACCCACGCCGAGGATTGCGGGCCCTACCTCCATCAGGGTTTCCACCAGCACCTACGTTATTGGCTCCTCCTCCTCCGTTTCCACCTCCGAATTCTCTACACACACCGCCACTCCCCCATCAGCCAGTAGCTGGAAGCAGTGTAGCACTGCAGTGGGGAAGCGTCAACAGGCCGTGCTGAAGCTGATCTGCCTTGGGGACAAACAGCACACGGCCTCAGAGCTGTTGCAGGGGATTAGTCACCAGACCGAGCAGTGGCTCTCGCCACTCAACCTGCAAGCAGGCATGGTTGTGTGTGATAATGGGCGTAACTTGGTGGCGGCTTTGGAGCTCGGCAAGCTCACACACGTACCATGCCTAGCGCATGTATTTAATTTAGTGGTGCAGCGATTTCTAAAAACCTACCCCAATGTGCATGATCTCTTGACCAAGGTGCGCCGCGTGTGTGCACATTTCCGTAAGTCATCAACAGCTTCAGCCGGCCTGTTGAAGCTGCAGCAGCGCTTACAATTGCCAGCTCACCGGCTGCTGTGTGACGTGAGCACGCGCTGGAACTCCACCTTCCACATGTTGGCCCGGCTTTGTGAGCAGCAGAGGGCAGTAGTGGAGTACCAGCTGTTACACGGTCGTCGCCTCTCCGTTCAACTTCCTGTAATCAGAAGTGAGGAGTGGGAATGGATGTCAGACCTGTGCGAGGTTTTACGCAATTTTGAGGAATCGACACAGATGGTGAGCGGCGATAACGCTATTATCAGTGTAACCATCCCACTTCTGTGTCTAATGAAACGCTCGCTGCTCACAATTAAAACCGACGCTTTGCATGTGGAAGAGGTGGAAATGGGGGAGGAAGAGCTTACACAAGGTGATAGCCAGAGCACCCTCACTTCGTCTTCTCAGCGACAATTGGAGGAGGCGGAGGAGGAGGAGGAGGAGGAAGACACGGTTGCCTCCGCTACAGAGGGTAGCCATGGAACTTTAGTTCCATCTCTTCAGCGTGGGTGGGCAGAAGAGGAGGAAGAGGATGAGGATATTGAGAGTCATCCTCCTGGTGAGGACAGCGAAATCTTGACTGTTGGTACTCTGGCACACATGGCTGACTTTATGTTAGGCTGCCTTTCCCGTGACCCACGCGTTGTACGCATTTTAGACAACACGGATTACTGGGTGTTCACCCTTCTGGACCCCCGCTACAAAGAGAATTTCTCATCTCTCATTCCTCCGGTGGAGAGGACAAGCAAAATGTTGCAATACCAGAAGGTTCTTGTCGAAAAATTGCTCCAAAATTTTCCATCTGACAACGCTGGCGGCAGAGTACGTGCTACCTTGGCCAACCGAGAAGGGGAGAAAAGGGGAGCACACAGCAGTTCCGAGAAAGGCAGGGCAACACTCTCCAAGGCGTGGGACACCTTCATGACACCCCGCCAGCACCCTCACCCTGATGCGCAGCCTAGTGTCACAAGGAGGGAAAAGTTTTGGAAGATGGTGAAGGAGTACGTAGCAGACCGTGTCAGCGTCCTCAATGATCCCTCTGTGCCTTACAACTACTGGGTGTCCAAGCTGGACACGTGGTATGAACTGGCACTCTACGCCTTGGAGGTGCTGGCCTGCCCTGCCGCCAGCGTTCTGTCTGAGCGGGTATGTAGTGCTGCTGGTGGCATCATAACAGATAAGCGTATCCGCCTTTCCACCGACAATGCTGATAGGTTGACACTTATAAAAATGAACAAGGCCTGGATTTCCCCTGACTTCTCCACTCCACTGGAGGAAAGCCCCGGGGGAACATAAACTCACTTTATATATGTTATTTACAATGATGTGAATACTCTGTATTCCCATTCACCCCTTCCACCCAAAAAACGGGTATATGGTTGACTCTTAATCTTCTCATCCTCCTCCTCCTCTTCCATATGCCCTGTGATATAATTTTTATATAGGGCCAGCTCACCAGCGGGCCCTGTTTGCCAATTTTTATATAGGTCAGCTCACCAGCGGGCCTTCTCATATAATGTTTTATTGGGTCAGCTCTCTAGCGGGCCCTCTCATATAATGTTTTATAGCGTCAGCTCACTAGCGGGCCTTCGCATATAATGTTTAGGATGGTCAGCTCTGCAGCAGACCCTCACCCATAATGTTTTAGATGGTCGGCTCAGCGCACGTTTCCCTCTTAATCATGGCCTCAGTTCAATAAAATCAAGGAAATTTTTGGGAGAATTTGCCTCTGTGCACGTTTCCCTCTTAATCATGGCCTCAGTTCTGAAAATCAAGGAAATTTTGGGGAGAATTTGCCTCTGCGCACGTTTCCCTCTTAATCATGGCCTCACTTCCGAAAATCAAGGACATTTTTGGGAGAATTTGCAGATGATATACAAGTAAATATACAGCAAATATTGTTTGGTAACAATTTTTCGCCTAAAGTCGTTTTTATTTTCCTTTTTGTGTGTTTTATGGTCAGTCTGTAAAAATGGCGTACTACGGGCGAAAGATCGTTCCCAGCAGCGATGTTGGAGTCCAAGATGCATCCAGACATCCTCCCTATGCTGTCCCTGAACCATTTCTGTGGTGTTTCCATAATTTTCTGCCCTTTTCCTATGGACCAGGCACCCTCCCCTCATCAGAGCAGGGGGTGCCTGGTGTAATGCTCGAGTCCTCCCATTGACTTCAATGGGGCTCGGGTGTTCGGCCGAGCACTCGAGCCTCAGGGGGTGCTCGGTCAGAGCACCCGAACACCCGAGCATTGGGGTGCTCGCTCATCACTAATAACCATCCTTAACTGCCTCTTTCAGAGTTAAGCCATCTTGATCTGATATGCAAATACCATTGACTTGCATGCGGATTTTTGTTTATTTAACACAGTAATTTACAGATAAGAGAGGGAAATTGTAGACAATAAGTAGAGTTACCTGTACATACTGATAGAAAGCAGGCACATGATTCTTATTCCAACATCCAATATATGATGCAATGGAAGATTCTTACCCCCCTCTCAAGGTTTCAGTTTATCTATTTGCACATATTGTTGATTGTAAAAAAGTTTCCTCAGTAGCCCACAGCTCTCAGAGTGACCCATACTTCTATTGACCTAACGCTACATAGAAACGTACAGGTAAGAGCAATAAATAAAACTTGTAAGAAACATAGCTAATAGAACCCTGGCCACATTTGATTAATCTTGAAAATGTTGCACACAAAAGTGCATGCAACTAAATGCCGCAGGGGGAAGGGGATGGCCTGGAGACATGGTGGTAAACTGAGACTGTGTGAACGCATATGCTAATGTATGCGAGTACTAATATAAGCAAAATATTTTGGATGCTGGTTGAAGTGACATTTAAGGCCGCAACATGAAAATCTTGTCCTTTTGATGCAGGGCGAGATTTTCATATCACCCTTTTCATCGTGGAGATATGGTTAATGCACTGTTTAGTTGCATGCACTTTTGTGTGCAACATTTTCAAAGGATACCGCCACATTTCTTGACTCTATGGATGCTAGTAGAGATTATTAAAAGTGTAGCAATCCAGTCCACCAAATGATTAATCAAATAAGAAGAAACTTCAGCAGGGTTCATTCTCAACAAATCTGACCACACAATAAAACAAATAAACACAACTAAATGTAAATTGAGGAAAAAGAAAAGACAACATTTCATAAAATGATAAATGAACCCCTTGCATGTTAGACAAGCCACTTGTCTTTATCTCATCACAATCCCTGTCTTTACAGCTTCCCAACAATTTTACCAACCCCAATCAGAAATGGATGAACAAAACAATTTAGTAATATTTGCGAAAGAAACACAAGAGGAAGAGATCAATGAATGAAAGAAAAATGACTCACATTCCAAAATTGCTACTTGAAGCTATAATAGCAAATAAGGCCTGTGGAGGATAGTAACACTGACACACACACACACACACACACACATACATACAGAACTCTGGATATCAGCCATTCAATCACTCCAAGTGAAGTAGTCCATCAGAAGCACTGGAAGCATCACAAAAAGGCAACACACATGATGAGAGCTCCAACAAAGTAATGCCAGTAGTCTGCTAGTTATGAAAAATCATAAAGAAATACTCACAAATAGTGCATAATCAGCCTGTGTGTGAAAAAGCCGGTTTTGAATTATGATGCTGGGCCTCCCCAAAACAGGTAGAACAAGAAACGTTAGGATTTATGTTTTAATACTGATACATTTCTTGCTAATACATTATTGCGCTTATCCTCCTTTTCACCTGCCAAGCTTTTTGATCATCTTGTTTTCACTCTGTCACAAACTGCCTGGGAGATCTGGATGATCAATGGACCCAAGAGTGGTCCCAAAATGACCAACTGAGGGGGACACTGTAATAGCTGACTGAGACTGCCTAACAATAAAGAACTGGGACTGCAACAGGGTAGCAGTTTAAAGGGATAGTATTACTTCAAAATTACACTCCCTCATATTGTAGCCCTTAATAAACTTAGTTAAATGACACCAGCGGCATCTCTCAAGCCTTTATGGTTTAAGAGAAAGCCGCTTTCAAAGTTTCCTCTCCCCTGCTGTCACCGTTCTGCTGCCAGCAGGAGAATCCGGTCTCTGAATCAAGCGGAGGCTCTTCAGCAGAGCCAATACCTCATTATGGAAGGAAAAATGATTCATTGAAACAGTCTTCTACGTGTGCTTGGTAACCAAGCACACGTAGAAGACTGTTTCATTGAATAATTTTTCCTTCCATAACGAGATATCGGCTCTGTTTAAGAGCCTCTGCCTGTCCCGGGACCGGATTCCCCTGCTGGCAGCAGAACGCTGACAGCAGGGGAGAGGAAACTTTGAAAGTGGCTATCTCTTAAACCATAAAGGCTTGAGAGATGCCGCTGGTGTCATTTAACTCAGTTTATTAAGGGCTACAATATGAGGGATAGTAATTTTGAAGTAATACTATCCCTTTAAGACCTCTAAGAATGTACAGAAAATAACTTTTGAGGTAGAACTGTAGGTCATCTTCACAGTGGGATAAGACAGCTTCAGGGCTATTGGTTGATGAACACTCAATGGTCCACACTGCTTAAAGGCCACAAAGCTCCAAGTGAGGGTGGGGTATAACTGCCACCTGTTCACTACTGTGGTATCCTCAATGGCAATGGGGAAGCAGCTCAAAAGCAGAGTATCACAAAGGACCAAGAAATTAAATCCAAAGGCTAGCAACAATGTGTGTCCTGCATGCAACCAGGAATAACGGGTCACAATGAAGTGATCCAAAGCAGTAGTCAGATGGCAGCCAGAGATCAAACAACTGAGAAAGCAGATCAGAACGAAGCAAAGATGAGAGACAAACAAGAGAAGAACCTCGACACAGAGGCAAGGAAAGGAAAGTGGGCAGAGATTAAAAGCCCAAGTGACCCAATAGGAAATGAGAGGGTGGAGATCATATAGTAAGGGAAGCCTGTAAGATTAAAAATAAAATCAAAACCCAGAGGCAAGATTTGACACACAGCTTGTGTGATGAAGACATCCTGGTGCACCTGCTTGTGTGGCCCCTTTGTCGTGTGGAAATGCATCTTAATTCCACATTGGCTTTCAAAACCAGCCAATTAATTCACAGGTGGTTATTCACTACATTGTAAGTATTTCTTTATGATTTTTCAAACAGATATCTGACGTTATTTTGGTTGAGGTTCTCCTCCTGTGTGTTGCTTTTTTATAATATTTGTATTCATGCAAAACTATTTTTTATAAGATATGAAACACATTTTGCAAAGCCATTGTTTTGTGTCTGGTTTCATTGCATGAAAAGCAATCACGTGTTGTCCAGAAATCATTCCTGTCCTAGTCGCTACAAGGAAGGAGAACTACTAGAAGGGTTTAATACTACTCATTGAGAGAACAATGCAATACTACTGCAGGTCTCTCTCTTTCTGTCCTTCTCCTCCCTATAGATCATAGTGGCCAAACAGTTTGGCCTGAGGGACTGATATCTGTACAAAATTGTTCAGAGGGCTTCAGTTGTAAGACATCTCCAAGGAGAACAAAGCTCATTGCATGTAAGTGTGTTTAAAGGGGAACTACCACCCCAACATGATGAAGTCTGTATCAATGTGTCTTCCCTTTGTAATAACAGCTGTGTTTTGTTTTTTTTTTCAAAAACGTATTGAAGAAGAATAAACTGGAAAATACTTTTGTACCTGGTGGTGTTTGTACCAGTGAAGCGTTTCAGCGCATGTCCGCAACGGAGCCATTTGGCTCCGTTGTTCCTCCCACAGTCTGCATGAAAAATGCTACGTAATGCTGCTCTTTAACACGTGACCCGGTGCGCTCCTTGCCGGATGCGCGTTCAGGTCTTCCAAGCATGGTGCGAGCGCGTTCCTGTGAAGAGCTCGCACTATGTAAGGCACCAGACACAAACTTTGCCGAAATAAAACTTGAAAAGGTAAAAAAAAAAAACGCCATTTAAATTTCATTAGAAATCTGCCTAAATTAATAAGTTGAATAACTTTTAGTGTGTACTAGTGTCTATTAATGATATGAAAACCTCCTTTTATCAACATGTTTAATTCTATACAAATGTGGTTTTAATGTCTGTATTTACAGATGGCGATAGAAATGAACTAGTAATGTAAGATATGTGTATGGATAATAAGTTGGTATCCACATTTCCTTCAACAATGAATGTGTACATTATCAATGAAAAATGAAATTAGATGAGCCATAAATGTGTTAGAGAAGACATTGACTAATGGACACAATTATACATCCTTTCAGAGAAGCGTACAAAAAGTTATAGCTGTCCAAAGGGCAACAAATAAACTATGTACATATGTATGTGTTGATATTCCCTCAGACTTTGCCATGAATTTGAATAAAGGCATCATATTTCCTATGACCGTGTGCATTGAATCACTTTCATTAACCCTGTAAGTGCCACGCGATGCGTTGGGAGCCTCCGTGGCACTCATAGGGTTAATGAAAGTGGGATACTGTCTTTCAGGCCAAAATATAAATGTGGAAGTGGGGAGAGGCAATTTACAACTCGCATTAACCCTGTAAGTGCCACGGAGGCTCCCAACACATCGCGATGCGTTGGGAGCCTCCGTGGCTCTTACAGGGTTTATGAAAGTGATCCAATGCACACAGTCATAGGAAATATGATGCCTTTATTCATGGCAAAGTCTGGAGGAATATCAACATATACATATGTACATAGTTTATTTGTTTCCCTTTGGACAGCTATAACTTTTTGTACACTCCTTTGAAAGGATTTATAATTGTGTCCGAATAGATAATTAGTCAGTGTCTTCTCTAACAGGATTCATCACCCCGTTTTGCTTGTACGTGTTTCTTGCCACACTTTTCTTAATAAAGAATATCATAGCTATGTTCCAAAAGCTAGCAGACCAGCTACGTAAATGATTGCAGCATTATGCCTCTGCATATATAGAATATATTGCAGTGTACAGTGCTATGTGGGAAGAACACTTTCCCATCTGGCTAAAATCATTGACTGCATTCAGGAGACCAGGAGAACTGTGAGACTTGACAAATGGTATATGGGGATAGTGGATGAACAATACCTGGAACATCGAGTAGGGAGTAAGATGTTCTCAACTGGTCCACTTACCAGACGAAAAACAGGTTGGCCTTTTTACACTTGTCAGGGTATTATAGAAAATGTGTGCCTAACTTAAGCTCTGTCATCAGACACAACCAACTTGACAGCAGGTGAAAGTACCTTTTAGAGAGTGAAGTCCACACTGTGTGGTTCCTCTGTTTTTTAATTCCATGGACCACAGGTCAAGCATACTTGAGCCACAAACTGTTGGATATAGTACCTGTGTATGATACCTGTGTATGATACCAAGAAGCTATAACCACATATGTATGGATATTAGTTCACTAAGATGAAGGATCACAGTCCTCTGAACTCACTTTATAAGGTGGTTGGGGAAAACTGACAGACTCTCTGGTGGAGCCTGGCACTACACCTCTTTAATTTTACCGTAGGATATAGGCGGGGCAAGCAACACCAGAACCAAGATGGGTTCTCATTGCTGTGGAACTCATAAAGACTAGACAATGAACTGCTCAGCATTCTGCTCTCCTCCACTAGATGCCCACAGTATGTTCTCTTATATATACCTTTTACATAGTTTACTACACAAAAAATTTCTCCCACATACACACTTCCCCAGATCTCTGGAAGTGGAGACCTCCATTTTCAGTAGAATGGATAATGTTAGGGATGGGTCTAGCCCGTTATGGAGATCAAGACAACATATAGGGAGTAGGACGCCAGGCAGTCTGCATGTATGCAAAGAAAACATGGCCTTCAGCTACTAGCACAGTCAAATACTGAGGGGGAAATGGTATTAGCCATTGTATATTTGGATATTGTTAGTGGGACTCTCGTTGGATGGTTTCAATTACTCTTGCTGGGAATTCCTTGAATCAGCTGATTCAGATATCCTGAGGTGTAGCTCATTTCTTGACTGCTCACCATTCCTCCAAGGGGTTGAGTGTGTTATACAAGAGGTGTAATTCTAGAATGGTTAAAAAGCTTAGGTTGTATCTTTGGATGTGCAGTAATGTCATGGTTGATGAATCTCAGCTCAGTCAAGACTGGTTATTCCAAATCCCAACTGGGGCCTTTTCCAGCAAGACACTTCAAGCACTATCACAGTGTGTATAAATGGTATATGGTGCACACACTCACATATACTCTCTCATTCATACATATTCTCTCTCTCTCTAACACTCACACTCAGTTTTACACATATAAACAAACTCACTCTTCCACACACATAAATTCACACACACGCACACAGACACACTTTGTCATAAACACATACCTTCACTCTTACGCAACCACATACTTACTTTTATAGACTAATACATTCATTATTACACACACACACACACACACACTCTTACACACATATACACTATAGTTACACTTTATTATACACACAGACACTTACACACACTCAGCTGATGTGTATTTATCTCTCTTGCCCAACACAGGCTCCAGGTCAAAGGTAGAAAGGAACAGGGACATTTTCGTGACCCAGTGTCCAGGGGAGAAGCATCACATACGCACACTACTGTGACCCTTGTGCATAAGGAAAATCAGTGCTATGAAAAAATAAGTTCTGAGTTAGGGGCTAAGTTCATATTATTCACAGATGTAATACCGAATGTGTTTCACAGCTACCAGAGGGCCCACTCAGCAGAAGCTTATGAAATTTCACCTCCTATTTGCACTTGCTGTCAGCAGATTGTGTGGATTTAATTTGGCCATGTACAGTAGCATCCCCAGCTGTCACTGATAGTTGCCTTCTCACTAGTGATTGTGACTACACCCAGAGATACTAGTACCAGAAGTTGGGAAAATTGCTTTAGAACAAAGTATTTTTTAGCCAATTGAAGACCCAGAGGGGTCTGTAATTCATTGCTTTTATTTCATGCTGTAACATTACTAACATCATTGAAACCATCACACTTCCTATAAATGTGTCATCATGCTGAATTAAAGAAAATCTCTTCAACCAAAACATGAGTTGTTCCATCTCTACAACAAAGAATTCACTATCACCAGTGGTTAATTTTAAGTGTCTTTTCCTATAATCTATTCCCAAGTGGTCTCATCTACCAAATGTTGAGGGAAAAGGGACGTATTCCATAATTATTTTAGCAAGTTTCTACAGAACTAAATAGGTGCAGTGCTGGATCTTAGACTGTTCCTGTCATTAATAATTATAGTGCACTTCGCAGCATTTGGAAGGGTCAAAATTCTCAAAGCTTTTTGAGCAATCTGTGTAATAGTTACGGTGTCAAAGTCTCAGTACCAGTTAAAGTAAGCAATTACACAAGGACACAGTTTCACCGCTTCTTATTTGAAGACCTAAAGGTTATTACTCAGGAAACAGATTTCTAAAGAAAAAGTTGTCCCTAGGGTCACAGAGTGCCATTATTAAATTCTTTTTTAGTCCTTCAAATTATAATTATGTTAATAAAGGAATTCAAAAAAATGTTTCAACATTCTAGTCATCTAATTATTAGTAATATAGTTATATAACTAATTGCATTACTAAAATAATTCTGTGATTATTTACGTTTTGCAAATAACTGCATCATATCCCTTAGTCAGATATTACAACCCTCCTAAACATCAGCAAATGAGCAAATATTTACTTATACAATAAATTTGTCCTATTTATATAAATATATATATATATTTTGCTGGCATGTTTTCAGAGCTCTATGAATTGAATGGCTTACAGTGCTTGAAAAAATGTCATTGGAGGTTTTTTGGCATAATGGGAGCAATTGAATCGAGGCCCACTGTCTTACATAAGGCACATTCGGTTAGATGCAATTATGTGATGTGATTTTGTTTGGTAAAATATGTGGGCAGCTTTGGTTTTCTGCCCCTTTTTGACCATTTGAAAATGTACACCACCCATTTTGGCCATTACTAGACACAATGAACACGGACTGCAAAATCTATTATTAAATATTTAATCTTCATTTTTACTTTGCCTACTCACCTAGGTGTTGTAGTAGAAAGGCAGGCTGTCCGTAAATCATGCAACCACCAGGATAAAGTAAATAAACTACACCATCTATCACTTTAACCCTTACCTTATGATCAGCAGTCCGTGTGTGCTGATGGACTTTTTTTTATTAGTATAGAGTCTAAGGAATAGGGATAGCTGCATGCACTGGAATTTTCTATGGCTGCAATTCTAAAAATCATATTTAAAAAGCCATTGTATGCAGCAATATTTTGAATCAAAGTTACACAATCTGTCAATGTGAATCAAAAATGAGTGCAGCCATACTCTTGTTCTTGAGCAAAGTTGCTAACACCTTGAAAATTATTGAATAAGGGAGTAAGATAAATAGATCATAGCAAAATGTACAATATACATATTTGCAGACCTTTGAGACTTATATTGAAACAATATTCTTATTCCTATTCAGAAACACCTGTTTGGGAGATTCTCCTAATAAAATGGAAATTTTCCAGAAATTAGGTGTGCAAAAGAGTGATCCTTTAGGCACAGGATAGATATTGGTAGGTATTGCAATGTATGTCATGTTCTGTCCAATGCTATACCTGAAGGTGGCAATGAGTAATTCTTTAGGTCTAGCAATATTCTATTAGACACATTCTTTACTGTGCATCAAGAGGATTTCAGGCACTCATTGTTTTGTCTTATTGCCAAGAAGATCAGTGTTAATCAATCTAAAACAGCAGCATATGAAGTTCAGCTCCATAGCAGCTATTTTTATCAGCAAACATACTGAAAACTCAATATCAAGGCTCATTTATTCATTCATAAAATCAATTAACAAGTGTTGCACCAGGGTATTTATAGTCATCCCTTAGTCTCACATTGCCTTTATTGAGAAGTCAACATTCCAGGAGAATCAGGCAATCTCAGGTCTATATTTATGTATGTATGTGTGTTTACACAGTGGACTTTGTGGTAAAGATGTTAGCACTTACACCACTCTAACAGTTCTTAGACTTAGAGCTAGATTTAAAGTCAGCCGTTAAAAAAAAAACTACTGTTGTGTGTTTTAATGTGAAGTAAGCCATTTAAAGGTCTGTCTTAAGAACAACTAACGGCAGTTTGATAATCACTACAGCCAATACACTAACGTGCATTGAGATGCATGGAAATTTAACCCGTGCAGTGCCAAATTCACACAAAAACATGAGCAGACACCACAAATGACTGTTACACACAACAACAAGCAACACCACATGGACAAGGACTTAAAAAAAAAAACAACACAACACAACATGGCACGGAACAATGGGGGTTAGCATACAACATGGACACCTGCCAATACAAAACAAGCTTACCCGTGCAACATTACCAGATGATCCAGAAACAACCTGCACCCCACGACCTCACATAGCATAGCTCCACAGCAACAGGATGCTACCCAGCTGCCACAGGTACTCCTGCAGCAGCGGAAGATGTATACACGACCACCAAGGAAATACCGCCCAAGGGTCACTATCTTTGGAATGACTGATGACAAGGTGATTGATCTCTACAGGTTGAGGCAGCACAGCATCATTGCCTTGTAGGAGGTCATCAAGGATCAGATGGATCCCATTCACATCCACAACCATGCCCTATCTAGCCATATACTTCATGGCAAATGGCGCCTTCCAGTCCACTGAAGGTTATGCATCTGGCATGTCACAGGCCACATTCTCCCAGGTCTTGCCAGCCCTCAAAAGCAAGGCCAGTACCTATATACATTTCCCCATCACCCACACAGGATGGATACATCTGAAGCAGGGCTTTTATGCAAGGGGAGGCATGCCCAGGGTCATGGGTGCTATAGATTGCACCCATGTCCGTATCAAAGCCCCAGCATGTGACACACATCTATTCATCAACAGGAAGAACTTCCACTCCATGAACATGTAGATGGTATGTGACAGCAACATGAGGATTATGAATGTCTGTGCAAATTATCTTGGCAGTTCTCATGATTTATACATTCTCCAAAACTCCTCAGTCCACAGAGACTTCGAGAATGGAACTTATACAGGGGGGTAGCTTCTGGGTGAGTTCACAATACTAAATCGCACCACATCCACAGGTGTACACACAAAACTGCTCACCATGCTTCTGACAGCTAGTGCGTCCACCACAGAAAACAAAATTCACACAACATGTGCTTCCTGTCACACCATGTCACTTACTTTCCACAGGTGATGCTGGCTATGGCTGCAAATCATGGCTCCTCACCCCGGTCGCCAGTCCCCAAACAGGTGCCCAGGAAAGATATAACCGGGTTCATGGCAGAACTCAGAATGCCATTGAGTGGACCTTCGGCCTCCTTAAGTTTCAATTACAATGTCTGGATCATTCAGGGGGAGCACTGCAGTATGCCGCAGAAAAAGTATGTGACATCATAATGGTGTGTGCAATACTGCACATCGCAGTGGACACCAGGCTGGTGGATGATATCCAGCCCCCCCCCATAACTGAAGTGCCCATGGACATCAGCCATGGTGAGGAGACCCTGAAAGGGGAACAGATCAGAGACAGGCTCATCACTTTAGCTGTGAGTATAACACAGGCATTCAAACAATCCATGCAAGTCCATCAGTCCTGTGAATTGGTGTCAACACACTAACCACACCGCACATGATGTTCTGTTTCACCCCACAGGATCAATGACACAGCCCTGACACTGGCAGTAGTATGGCCCAAAACATCATCCATACCATGGTGTGGCACATTGTGTGTGGGGATTCCAAAACCATCTTCCATTCCCTTCTCCATGTTGACATTACTACCTCAAGGATATCATGCACACCCCCAGGAGAACCAAGGTACAGCACATAACCCATGTTCAGCATTTTACACGGCTTGATTGATAGCAACTAACGTGATTTGCCATTTTCATAGCCATAGCAACCATGGTACTTTCATAGAGAAAGAGTGTTATCCAATGCAATTAAAGGGCCTTTGGAGTCAACATGGGACTTGTAGTTACCTATAGCTGAGAAGAGCAGCTGAGAGATGGATCTATAGTGGTATTGTTGCACAACACAGAGGTCATGAAACGTGGATCAGATCTCCATGGACACCATGCTGACCTGTGTTTGTGCAGTGATATATGTCCCTGACATGAATACACACATCAACAAATATGTCCTAATAGTTCCACGAAACAAATTAAATTGGGCTGCCGCTGTCACTCTCACAGTGGCAGCCCAAAATAATTTGTTTCATAGAGCCATCAGAACATATTTGTTGATGTGTGTATTCATGTCAGGGACACATATCCCTAGGGCTGGTTCACAGTCCCTTAGTTCTCCACATAATGGGTTACAGATGAGTACACAACACATCACAAAGCAATGGTTTGTGTACTCCTCCTGTAACGGAAAATATTAAGTGGATAATCATGTTGAAACTGTTGCATGAAGATCAGTTGGAGGTTGCTGTTTCAAATCCTGTCCTTTTGTCCCACAAGCATCCATAGCATGATCCATCCTTGGCCAGAAGAGTTTCCATGTGGCTGGACTGAAGACCTGATAACACTTCCATGAAGCTCAGTTCCTGATGTTTCCAGTGATTGTGTTGGTGATGCAATGTTTGACCTGATGTTCACCTAAACCTCTACTGGAACACCCACATATTCACACAAAACACAAATTCATGTGTGTACAAACATACAGGTATCAAACCTGTATAGTAAGAATGCTCATCTGCAGAGCTAACAAATTTCATGGACAACACATGAGCAGTTCAGTAGTGTTTCAGTGTAATCATATGTAGTTGAAATGTACCTTTTATGTGCTCATACAAGAGTTCAATGCATATAGTCAATATACACAGAAAACACATGTAGATTTACTGTAGTTTGAGACACATTAAAGGAGAACTATCACTATTCTATCTGTGTCTGTATGAATACATGTTGGATTAGACATGTCTCCATGTGGAACCACACTCAAGGCTACAGTATTCCTCAGACATGGGAAGGCATGACCCACTACTTGTTAGGTCGTGAGTGGACTCTGTGATGTATTCATGCTAACAGATGTTGGAAGGGATACACCAATGTGTGTTGGGAGTGATAAAGTGGTGAGACAGGGGACATACTTCCACAGTGATGTCATGTCCACGGTTTCAGTATTGCTCAATATAATCAATGTTCTGAGATTGTTTTAGTTTGACATATCTCAGTACATGGGCTACATCAACAAACAACCAGACTAAGTGGACAAGTGTTACCACTGGTGAAGTCTGTTACAACCTTAGTAAAACAACAACACAACTTACTAGATAACCCAATGCTCAGCCTAAGGTTTCAATGGTTGTGCTACACATTGAAATCTCAGGATGATCATTGGGTTATCCAGCAAGTTCGGCTGTGATGTAAACTCTTATTGTGAAACTGACTTACTGGAGAACCCAATGCTCACCCTAGGATTACAATGTGTAGCATCCTAGGGTGAACATTGGGTTCCCCAGTAAGTCAGTTTCACAATAAGTTTGCATCAAAGAATATTTTGATGCATGTTGCATCTGTCCTGCTTGTTAGTTCTCTGCTAAGTCAAATAGCTGTTTGTTTGGTTAACCCCTTAAACACAACAATTGGTGCAGACGAATGTTCAGTGTTGCACTAGTTGTTGTGCTAAGGGGTATGTTTTGTTCAAATTCAACCCACATCATGGCCATATAACACTGTCATGGTATATGGCTCCAGGGATGGATTGACAGTTGAATTTGCACAACTGTGTGTGTGTGAACCCATGTTGTAACATCCCACAAACATATTACCTGGCCAGAAGCTGTGTTCACTGCATTGCTTGGCAATGCATTGGAGACAACTCTGCCACTCAATCTATCACTAAACACAAAGCATATAAGACAGTATTCAAAAGCACAATTTTATTTTTATTTAGGGTGAAAATAACAAGTTGGGCATTTTATTTTTTTTTTTTGGTGGGGACTTTCGACTGGGTGCCAGAGGTGGATGCCCTGGCTGATTGCCTGGTCACCCTTTGCACTCTAGGTGTGGCTTCAGAGGTCACACTGGAGGGAGTGGTGGCTGTAGTGGACACCTCTGTGGAACACGGCTCCCTCTCAACACATAGGTTCTCCTTGCGGTTGTGGTCTCTCAACTCCATCAGCACCTGTCCAATCATGTCCGTCATCCCCGTGTGGTACTGATGGAGTTGTGTGTTGATCCTGGTCAGTTCCAACTCCAGGGCATGTATCCTGCCCTCTATCCTTGAGGTGTTCCTCCGGGATTCCCTTCGGCTTCTTGAAATGTTTTGATCCGTACTGCGGCATACACGGAGTAGCCTCCTTTGTAGGACCATGCACTCTGCCTCCAACCCCGGGAGGCGTGCAATGTTGGAGGTGGATGTGCCTGGTGACTCTGCTGGTAGGGTTCCTGCTGCATCTGAGTCCTCTGCTGGTGTGGCGGCTGCTGTTTATCCCCATGAGTAAAACAAGGGTATTCCCACTGCTGAAAGGTGTTTTATTCAAAAGTTATTATAGCTCAAAGTTGAATTTTTAGGTGCAATATCACAGTGGCCTGAAATTGTACAGTGGTGCTGTTGCTACACCATCCCATGTAGATTTATGGTCCCGGGACCAGAACTGTCCATAGGATAGTATAGAAACAGCGCCACTGTACTATTTCAGGCCACTGTGATATTGCACCTAAAATATTCAACTTTGAGCTGTAATAACTTTTGAATGAAACACCTTTCAGCAGTGGGAGTTCTCTTGTTTTTCTCAGGGGGATAAACCCTACAAAATATTTTCTTTTCACATTTTAAATATTACTATCACTTTAACGCGATAGCAATGGTTAATTTCACCTTGATGTAATATCGTAGGAATTGTAAAAAGATGTGGATCGATGTTAGTCCAATCCCTCAAACCCTCATGGTTAGACAGATATTGCTCTATGTGACAGCTGTAGGTTTCAGTCATTTGACCAGCAGAGCCAAATTTGCCCAATTTAGAGATCAATGCTTCATTGGAATGGTCTATAAAGTATGCCTGGTTTGCAAGCACACTCTGTGGACCATTCCAATGAAGTATTAATCTGTAAATGGTGCAATTTTGACTCTTCTGAAGAGCCTCAGTGTGGTTAAATGACTGAAATCTACAGCTGTCACATAGAGCAATATCTGTCTAATCATGAGGGTTTGAGGGATTGGACTAACATTGATTGGACTAACATCAAGGTGAAATTAACCACTGCTATCCAGTTAAAGGTACACAGAAAGAAAAATGGTCTGATATGTATGTGGATATGTAACCTTCATATGGGTACAAATATATCCTTAAAAAATATATCCTCACAAGGTATGAACCCAGAGATCAGTTCAGTACGTTTGGTTGCCTTACCGGCTATATATGTGCACCCATCACAATCAAACTTTAATTGATATCATAAATAAAAACATACCTCGTATATCCCATCTAAGTAAGGTAGGATATACTAGGTATGTGTATTTTGCTGATATCAATAAAAGTTAGTTTCTGATGGGTGCACATATATGGCCAGCAAGACAATCACAAGTGCTGAACTGATCTCTGGGACCACATCGAGTGTGGATATATTTGTACCCATTTGCCAGGTACGTATCCATTTTCTTTGTGTACATATCTTTTTTGAACAGATCTGCAGTGGGATTCAAGTGTTATTCAACCCTAACTTATCAGTTTATCCAGTACAATGCAAGATTTTGAATTATTTTACAGGTGACTGTCTGGTTGTCATGATGGTATCCTATGCATTACATTGTGATGCATCGGATACCACCCTGGCAATCACAGATTGGTGAACTTGACAGGATCCTGTCCATGAGGTCTGTTCCAGTTCAATCCTGAAGGCAACAATCAAGCCAAGAATGAAGGATATCTTTGATTGAGGCCTGTTGTTTTTCTGGATGAGCCCATCCATCCTTCTGAGTGAGGCAGCCGTACTCAGTCAGAGATACCCATCATTCATGGCCTGTTAGTGAACAAACTACAATGGTTCATTTTTGGTTCCCATGTGTATCCTGCAAATAGTGGCTGGTGTACCATCCATCCATGGCATCACCACTCCTGAGGATCCATGTGGGAATCAAATGTGAAATATGTCATTTCAAGCTAAAGTAAATGATTGCATACACAACGCATGGCCTACATTTCTCTCCTTTAATTCCGGTGAATTATTTTAGGCCTGATACATCGTTTTTGTGATTCAGTAAGCGGTGATGAAGACCTGATGAACTGAACATGATGCTGACTCCAGTGATCTCAATTCCACATTTCCAATGTTTTCTATGGAGTCTATACAATGGGACCTTAGCAACTTGATTCATGTTATTGAATAGTCCCCATAGACTAACACTGGGATTGGTGAAGTGAGGGTATGTAAGGGTTAATTTCTCTCTATCATCTCCTTTTCACTGCTTAGTGAATGTCCCCTGTGTAGCATGTAATAGTTAGCCTATCGACTTGTGTTTGTTGTATGGTTAACCCTTTGACTATCGGAGGGGTTTCCTAAGCATTGTTGAGCGATGCATTGATAATTCCTGTACACTCAAGGGGTTATGTGCTGGTTTCCTTGTGGGTTCATGGGTGACATTGTGTAGGAGCAGTTCTGATGTTTAAAATACAACACTTTTATGAGCATGGTTTGTGTGTATTGTGTGTGATCAGCACAGCAACATGAGGGCTGACCTGGGACTTGGACAGGTTTGGGCCTAGTTGAACCTTGCCATTTGTCCTTGTATTGTGTACTGTGTGAACCCTCAGGGTGCTGTGTTGGTGCAGTTGTGTGGATGAATGATGGACATGTGTTGAGGTGTGACTGTGTTTGAGTGTGCAGCTTGTGTTGGTTGATGTGGTGTGTGGTAATGGGATGATGCACTTTCTGGTAGTGTGGAGGCTCCTCTCATCCCCAGTGTCCGATCCTCCAGGGACCCCCTCAATCAGCGTGGATGACAAGGTCTACCGCAGCCTCTCCTCCCATCTGCTGAAGGTGATAGGGACAAGTGGACCACCTCAGCTGACCACCGCATTGACCCGGCTGCAGATTTGGTTCCAGGCAGCCATCGTCCTCGCAGCCAGGCCAGGGACCCTTTCCCTCAGGAACAGGATACTCTCCCTCTCCAGCACAGCCTCCAGGAGGGCCCTGTTCTCCTTCTCTGTATAATGTGGATCTCTGATCCAGCTTTGGCCTGCTAGGAGTCCGAACTGGAGTGCCCTGCCTGCGCTGACCCTGTCTGTGCATGGTGGTCCACAGCATCTACCCCTCGTCCCATTGCAGGTTCTGTCCCTGTCCTCTGTGTGCCTGCTATTCTGGGCTTGGTCCCCCCAAGCTCTGCGGATCTTCCTCTCTCACCCCTACTCTCAACAAGGATGTCCTGCTCTCCTTCCTCCTCCTCCACTACTCTCCCCATCCCTCTCTCCTGTCCTCCTCTCCTGGCCATCATTCACCCACTCACACCCACGCACTACCACAGGCCCTCACAGACACTCTCGATACCACTCACTCTCTGTCACACTCTTTCAGTCACAGATTCACACTGTCAAAATAATGTTTAAAAAATGTGTAGTGTTATGAAAAAAAGACTATGTGTATGTATGTGTATGTGTTTGTATGGGTGTATGTAACATGTGCAAAAGTGTGATATGTGTATATTTAATGCAATGCTCTTCTCTCTCCAAACTCCAAAAACTCCTTCTACCTCCAATGTAAGCTCCTCTCTCCCTCGCTCTTATCGCTATCATCCACTCCTGGGTCCTGTGATCTAGCTTGCCAAAACTTGAAACACAGACAAGGTGTGACTGTTATTTTTGGGTATATATAGGTGTATTTGAACATTTTTGCTGCTTTGGGACCTTGGGATTGGCTGTAGGTTTGAATTTTTTGTGTTTTAACGGGTGATTGGGACGCACATTGATGCGAAAAAAGGTGTGACGCATGTTTTTGTGTTATGTGTTTTTGTTGTGCCTACGCTTGTTAGCTATACTTGTAGATTTACTTTTAAATCCACCGTAAATCATGTGTTATTTGTGGCCGATGTGCCTTTTTTACTTAGCGGCTGGTTTAATGGCTGTCTTTAAATCTCCCCCTTAGTGAGTCTTGTTTCATATTATCCCTGCAGGTCACATGCAGACTGAGAATGATGGGAATTGTATTCTACAAAAGCCATAGCTCAAAAGTTTACCATCCCTGCTCTTGGGCAATAGTACATGTTCATCTTTCACAGGTACCCAGTATTAACCCCTTGGATTCAGAGGAATTTCTATATTTTAGCAATGCAATGGAGATATATCTCTAGTTGCAAAACAGTTAAATTGATTAGGTGCCAACACTGCAGATAGGGAGGTGTCTCTGGTACACAAGATGTAAAATAAAGCTGTGATTTTAAGGGTGACATTGGGGGGATTTCGAAATCTGCCATTGCAGTTCCACCGATGTTAAGCTCTATGGCAGTGGTTGTACTCCAAGCTATGCAGTAGATCATGCTATCTCTTTACTGTATATCAGCACACACTCTGCTGTTGTTAATAATGTAATTCTGGTGAACCCGATACACCTGCCTCCTAGCATGCTCAGGAAAATGGAGTAGTTCCACCATTTCCTCTGCACCTTGTTTAATGCTTTGAGTACTAGAGGGGTGTGGGTCACATTGCTTTGCAATGAACTGTGTACCTCTCTGGCATTCAAAGGGGTTATTACATGCCATTAAGCAAGGCACCGTGGAATGGATTTGAATGTATTTGTACACCCAACCCCCACTGTCCATGTTGCTGAATAAAATTATATTTAGCATCAGACAAGGAAAAGTAAAACAGTCTCCTATATAATTTGTAGTACTTTGCTATGTAATTATTTTTTTTGTCCCAACAGGTTTGATAAATGCCCTCCCAACCAGTGATGAGAAAACCTTCAGTGAATCTCCAGACATATTCTAAGTACAACTTATCCCCAGGAGTCTAATGTGTGTAAATGATTCACTTTGAGTCTGATTTCCAGCTAATCTCCAACTGATAAATCCCAAATTAAGAATTAAAATTGAAGCTTGTGTATTGTCTAATTAAACATATTAAAAACTGATGACTGAATGGGTGATGCCATCTGTGCAAACTTAGCTGTTCTGATTTGCCAATCTTGTGAGAGGCTCCAGTACATGCCACTCAAGCTTATCCTTCCAGTGGGTAGTTCAAGAAAGATAATCTGAAGTAAATTCAAGTTTTGGCAAAGATTTATGGCAAGATAAGATGCAAAATCTGCCAAACAGCATGAATTGAAGAAAATAAATGACATGACCCCATAAGACAAATGTCAAACACATCTATACTGGTTTCATACAATCCACCAAAAATACTAATACTGAGATACAAAGTGAGGCATATTGACCCATGGGGCACTTTATTGGCTGAGTAGTTTTAGAGTGCAAGCTGTCAAAACCACTTAGGTCTTTTCTTGAGGCATGATATAATGTAACATGCCTGATTAAGAGAGCTAATTGGTCTTGAAATCTTGTACTCTAAAACTATTCAGTTAACCAATAAAGTTATCACTCCAGTCTCCAAGAATAACAGGAATCTCTCACTGGAGAGTCTTCTCTCACCCAAGATTTATTTGTGGTTGTATCAATGTATGACAAATTGACACAGCCCCTACTTCTCTAAACTAGAGCACACGTCACAAAGAAATTCAGCCTTGGTTCAGGCAGAAAGATGTACTGAATCAATCTATAAAACTAATTTTATATGCTTACATTTGAATTTTTAAGAATGGTGAGATCTGTACCTAACATTAATCTTTAAGCTGTCAAAAGCTCTTTGTAAAGCATTTTCATAATTATCTCCTGTGGCCATTTATCTTCAGAACTATCATGCTAAATGATAACACTTATGTATTAAAAACTTGTAGTGTTATGTGAGCAATAATTCAGAACTTTAGTCCACAAAAGATCCTCATCCTAGAATGACATGTGAGTTGCAGGGAAAGTGCCGGAGTAGCATGAATGGAGCAATATATTAACCAGTAATTGATATAATTTTCATTACACTAAATCACACCTAAAATGGATTGGAGGTGAAGGCTGCAGAGTTAATTAAACAATGGCTCTGTACTGAAAGGCATAATTCCAGAAAGTGTAAGAACACAATAACCATTTTTGTAATACCCCACATTATATGTATAGCATATATAATCGCAACTCATCACAATCCATCTTTTTCCCACAATCCAACACCCCAACATAATTAAATATCTCATTCTCATCTAACTAAACAAATCTTCCAGTGTCTCCATTGCCACCTCTTGTCCTCTCCCATCCACCTTTCTGTTGGTGTTCCCAAGGCTCTGTTCTAGGACTGCTTCTGTTCTATCTATACATAATAACACTTGGTGAACTTATGAACTTATTTGGACTCAAATATCACCTCTATGCAGATGACACACATATTTAGTTATATGCATCTCAAATTACTCCTGATGTTCAATCTTAAAGGGATAGTAACATTGTTTCTTAAGTAATTGGTACATTGTAGATATAAAAAAAGAGATTAATTGAGGTTAGTCCAATTGAGAGATATACGATTTTAAACTTCCCCCCTCCCTCCCCTTTCGCAGACGTGAGCTGTAAAGCTGTCAGTAGATTCTGGTCGCACAACCAGACTGAGGCTCTTCAGCAGAGCTGAAATAGCGATATCTAAAAATAAATACTTCAGTGGAACGGTCTACAAAGTGTGCCTCGTTTGCAAGTAAACTTTGTAGACAGTTCCAAATAAGTATTTATTTTAGATATCGCTCTTTTGGCTCTTCTGAAGAGCCTCTGGCCAGTCCTGGGACCAGGATCTCATGCTGTCAGCTATACAGCTGATTTATGAGAAAAGGGCGTGAGGGGGCAAGTTTAACATGGTATATGTCTCAAACCATAAAGTTTGAGAGATTGAATTAACCTCAAGTCTGTTTTTTAATATCTATAAAATACCAATTACTTAATAAACAACATTACTATCCCTTTAAGTCATAGATTGCCTCTTGGTTATCTCAGACTGGATGTCTCATAGACACCTCAAACTCAACAAATCAAAAACTGAGCTACACCTCATTCCACCTAGACCTGGCCCAGTAGTGCCCCTCAAGGTGACAGTAAATGTATCAGAAACATGGTATTAAGGGCTGATAATTTACACTGCACTCTCTTTCTCTCCTCCTATTAATTCTATCACCAAGTCATGCTGTTTTCTCTTGTGTAACACTGTAAGCATTTGTTCCTTCCTCTGTCCCTCCACAGCTAAAATTCTTCCACAAGCACTCATTCTATCCTGCATGGATTATTGTAATCCTCTTCTTTCTGGTCTTCCTGCCTTGCAACTCTATACACTTCAATAAATACAGAATGATGCAACATGAGTTACCTTACTGTCACCTAGGCTTGTCCCTGCCCCCTCCTCCCTCCATTCATTCCAATGGCTGTCCATCAAACTTTGGGTATCTTATAAAATACTGCTTCTCTCCTTCAAGACCCTTCTCGCCTTCATCCCTTCCTACATTTACACACTGATCTCCCGCTAAACCCTATCCAACCACCTACAATCAGCCAATTACATTCTTCTCTCTGTCTCTCTTGTATCAAACCCTTTTGCCTCATTGCTTCTTATCTATGGAATGCTCTACCTCCCAACCTGTGCCACTGCACTTGTCTTGTGGTCTTCAAGCTTCACTTATAATTACACCTCCAAAACAAAACTTCAACAAGCTAGAAGGTACTGACTTCATACATCCAAGGCTCTTATAATTTACTTATTTATGTTCCCCTATCCAGACCATAAATTGAGCACTGTATTCAGCACTTAACCCTTCTGTTCTCTGTATGTCTCCCTTTACCACTTCAGATTATAAGCTTTCAAGCAGGAAACCATTTCCTTTTTTAAATTTTTCTAAGCACTTGTAATGTTGTATTGTCCAAGCCCTTAAATTGTAAAGTGCTGCTTAAGCTTCTGGTGCCATATAAATACACATATTAATTAATTAATTCATTAATTCATTCATTTATTCAGTCATTCAAATAACAACTGAAAATAAACACACAGAGACAAGAAACGGTAGGAATAAAGTGGGACCCCCCAGGCCAACAGTCAGCGTGAACCATGTGTCCAGTTCCAGAAGCTTGAGCCCTCTTGTCCAACTGCCTGCTACATGGGAGATGTATAGGGGATTCTCAAGTCTACTCTGGATCTCCAAGTTCATGACCCATAGTTCCTGTCTAATTCCAGAGTTTGTACCTTGTGTCTTCACCCGGCTTTTTGTTTGACGTCTCTCCTGCTGTATGACTTGGTGCATTGCTTATCTGATATCCTATTATTGACCTTGGTTCTATTATTGAATACTCTTCTGTCTGCCACCTTGTACTGCTCTGACCACTTGTTACTGACCTTGGCTACGTTGTTCGACCATTTTTTCGTCTGCTGCCTTGTACTGCCCACCTAATACCGATTCTGTTTTGTCTGACTTCTCTACTTCTTCGACCCTTATGGTTTCCAATTCCCTTCTCCTCCAGTTGTGCTCCAACCACTAGTCGGACTTTAACCACCAGTCACACATCGGCCACTTTTGGTATCTTGAATTAGGTTGAACCTAGACTGATCCTGCCTGCCTGTTCTTGTTCAGGTCCTCCAGTCAAACTTCAAGTTTCAGTGTTCCTGTTCAGATGGGTGGTGCAAGTAGCATGTGTTTTCTGTTATCTTCCTTCAACTTCAGTTGCTAATAGCTGTTCTCTAGGCTGTTATCTGGGGTGCGGTCCAGCTCTTCTGGTCAGCACTAATCTGGCCTTACAGCCTGCATCTTTTTCCTGGCTTAGGCCACAGCAAGGCAGCTTAGGAAGCAGCCATCGCCAGCCAGCCTTGAACACCACTCATCACCCTCTAGATTCTGACCCACTGGTCCTAACTTGCAGTTTACCATTGTGTTGTTTGTTGCTGTGTTTCTTATTTTATATATCAACTTAGCAGTCTGTCATCTCTTTGTGAGGACTCTCCTTCACAGAATTTAATCTTACAGCTTACATTGGGAACTCCAGCTTGTCATAACAGAATTTTGATTCAGATATCAATACAAAGGCATATGACATCCACATCTGGCTTGCCTTTTCAATAATTACTAACAGGCCTACAGGAGCATGATGGTGGAAAGAAGTGTCTTATTAGTTAAGCCTTTAAAAAATGAAGATACTTTTGTTAACAAGCCTATTCCCCTTCATAAACAAAAATGGTAACTTATGAAATGCATTTATAGAAGGGTTAGGCACCACAGCAGGCCTTTCAAAACACATTTTACAGCTGATTTATAGACTAATCCAAAAAACTATAAGGATGTCCTTCACATTGGTTACAGGTAAAAAATCTAGAGAAATTGTTAGTACATCCTGCTAGTTCCAGCTGCTGCTGAGTCATCTGAGCTTCAAACATCACATTATCAAGCTGTATCCACCATGTCCATTGGTAGTAGCAGTGGTGGTGGTGTTAATGGGACTCAGAGTATCATCCCCATAAACTGGTGCGGTGAAACCTGTGCCAGCAGTGACATGGGGCAGGTAGTGGTAGTGTTTCCTACTAGTCCTATTCCTAAGGCTGCTCCATCATCACAACAATCCACCACCACTTTTAGTGCAACTGGGCATTAAGATGTTCAGTCACAGTAATCCTTCTCCACCTTCCCTGAAATCATGGGGCGTATCTTTCCCTTGGGAACAGTGAGAGAATGTGCAACAACTGCAATGTGCAGTGTGTGAAAAGGTTCAAAGAAGGGGTGTCTGACAATAAGGCACAACTCCCACCATTGCAACCAGTGGCCATGACCATAACAGTGCTCCTGTGCCACACACCCTTTCTTGGTTTTTGGTGGCTGGTTTATTTGGTATATATTTCTGTATTGTCCAGTGTATATACTGACCAATTTAGTTAACATATGTCTCTGTACTGCCTTGTTTATTTAAGAGATACTTTGTAGTTGTATTTTATAGGCTAAGGATACTTCCTGTGCCAATCAATGGTGGATGGCACTGAGAAAGTGGATAACTTTCAAAATAGTGATGTAACCATAGATGTGCTAGGGATGCGTTGGCCTAGGTACACCTGAGATGCAAAAACCTTCTCTTTCCAGCTGCTGGGACTGAAGCTACAGCCTGCTTAATAAATCTAGGATATATACTCTAGCATGCATGTTAAATGAGCCAGCTAATTGGCAAAAGTTTTTTCAAAATGCACAGGTTCCCTCTGATGTATGCTTGGGTAAGGAAACTGAGATGTATGTATACCATGGGAGGTGCGTAAGATGCTACTTCAGACTCTTATGAAGCCTGCTTAGTGTCACCCACACTAAGTCACCAGTCATCTATTTATTGTTTTTACATTTGAAATGTGCTGCAGTCATGGATCTTTAGAATGATCATGACAGGTTTTCTCTCTCTCTCTTTGTGGCTAATGCCATTTAGATTGCTAAAGTTTTTGTTTTTTTTATTGTGTGGAGATGAAGTCTGAATATAGACCTAAACGTTTCAAACAAATATAGGCAAGCAGAGATCCTGTGTAAATTGACTACTCTTTGAAGGACACCTACTTGAGTAAATGCTTCCGTATAAAGGGATAGTAATGTTTCATAATAAAAGCAGCTCCAATTAATCATCATAGTATTTGGACCTTGGAGAGTGTTATTTCAATTCTGTCAGAGTTGTAGTTCAAGAGTAATTCAATGACAAAGTATCCCCCTCCCGCCCCTTTTACTGATGTAACAATGCTCAGCCAGAGCAGAAAGGAGGTGCCAAGGTAGATTGCAGAGAGGGACAATCTTCAATTACGATAAGGGAAAAACCTGTCAAGGGGGCAGGGCTTTCATTGTTCTCATAGGAAGAAGAATGTCCCCTGCTGTTATCTGTCCGGTCTATGGACTGCATTCCACATCTGAGAAGAGATGGCTTACACTAGGTAAAAGGGGCGGGGGGGGGACTTTGCTTGTGAATATCTCTCAAACCATAAAGGTTTGAGAGATAAGACTTATGTCGTTCTTCATGTTTTTTTAATGCTTACAAAATAAAATAAAGATAAAATTAAGTATTACTATCCCTTTAACAAATTAAGAGCCATGTATTCTAATATCTGTAGCTTGACTTCAATTGTAAGAAGTATTATAGTTATTTATAGAAAGTTTTGGAGACCTCTCTGGCATCCAAAGAGTTAACTTTTTTCTGCTATGTATGCCATGCTTTAAAGTGAGATTATGGGTCATTTGTTCAAATACTTGAACTCACAGAAAGAAACTTTGGTTACTTTCCCATAGATCATTAAAGGTTAACCTAGATGCAGTGGGCACCAGTTATGCAAAACTGCTCTGAATCACTGCTTTATTTGACTCAGAAATACTCCCATGAGATCTTAATAAAGTGTCCATTGTGCCTTAGGAATTACTTGTACACACAGATTCTTCCATTAGCTTTAAGAGATGCACACAAGAACACTACTCTACTAATAGGTGGTCAGGGGATTTGCCCTGGTACAAACCAACTCTGAATTAAGCCTGTCATTTTCTTCTCTGGTACGAACTTTAATGAGGCTATAATCTTTTCTTGTCCATGCGGTATGAATCAGAGAGCGATGGCTCATCTTACATTTTAGTCCATTGTTTTGATTAGATAATTTTCCTATGTCTTTTCAGTTTTTTAAAATTATAGTTTGAATTGGTCTTGAATAAAATCTCCAGTCATTTAATCATTTTGCTTCTATTATAATGTCTGCCTGGATGACAGAGGGAGATGAACAGAAAATGCACTTTATGCATCTCTCACCACTTCTCATTAGATGAATGTAAGGCTATGAGATTTATCCTTATTCACCAGAAAACATAGCTGTTACAACAGTAATACCTTTGGCTTTAAATTGTTATAAAGGAAAATAGGATCTCC
The DNA here is from genome assembly GCA_037306005.1 of Rhinophrynus dorsalis. NCBI lineage: Eukaryota > Metazoa > Chordata > Amphibia > Anura > Rhinophrynidae > Rhinophrynus > Rhinophrynus dorsalis. The sequence continues at coordinate 385,298,861 of CM074720.1, read as the reverse complement.
AACTTGTGGTCTGAGTGTCTCAACCACATTATTTAACAAGTCAGGTTGAAGATTCGAGGTTTGCTCAAACACCAAACATTGCAATTTTTTTCAGTTATGGTAAACTAAAGATAACCATGGACCTTACTCTATAAACAAACTGTAATTCTGGAACAAAGCAACCGCACTATAGCAGAGAAATGTAATAGCTACTTGTGGTGCAATTAGGTTGCCTCAGCACTGCTCCATGTTCTTTGCATATATTGACCTGTTGGTTTAGCAGTACTATTGCTGCATTAATGTAAAGGGACATTTATTAAGGTATTGGGAAACTGAGAGAGAAAATGTTCTCTCTGTTATCTCAGAGTGTTCACTCTCTACTAGTCAATTGTCATACCTACAACTGTTCAAAGCTACAGCTCCCATCATCCTCAACTAGCCAATGGATGGCTGGGAATGATGGGTGTTGTAGTCCTGGACAGATGGAGTTCCAACAATTGACTATTCCTGTTCTAAGGGTTGTCAGATTCATAACAAATGAATAAAAACCAATGCTATAACCAAATGGTAGTTCGAGAATGTTATGTATAAAATACAAAATGTTAAGTCATTATATGTAATTACTCTGTGAAATAAACTGGCAAAGTATTATTCATTTATATATTACATTTATATTTTAAAGGTGTAGTAATCTATTAAAAATGTTATGGCTTTTCATGCAGAGAAAAGCAAACACATCCCCACTGCAGAGAGATTTGCCCTTCAAAAGTTATTAAATTTAAAGCATTTTTTAATAAAACCACGGGTGCCAAAAAAGGCATTTAAATGTGTTATATGGGAGAGCTTGGGTAATAGACTAAAACTCTTTAGAGTAAGTGAAAGGAATAGCATAGCCTGGAAGACCTAATAGAAAATTACACTTTAATGGGAAAAAATTACCTGTAATAACTTTTAAACCCCTAAAGGACCAGCGGTCCTGGGATGTTTCCGTCCCTTAAGGACCACTTTGATCCTTGCCGACGCGCCTGTACACGTGACCTGTTGCGTGTATCGGCGTGCCTTTTTGGGCCCTGAAAGAGATCGCTCCAGTCTTGGAATGGTCAATTTTAGGCCTCATTTTAGACCTCCCGGTGGTGCGCTGTAAGTGAAAAGTACGTGATGTACTATGACCGTCATCAGTCCTTAAGTATTTAAGGACCGTGATGGTCATAGTACGTCATGTAGTCCTTAAGGGGTTAATCAAGCATCTCATAGAAGTAGCTGTATCCTTTATTCAGAAAAAGCCTATAATATATATATATATATATATATATATATATATATATATATATATATATATATACTATATTAACAATGTTGTTTGCCAAACAATTCATTATATCGCCTTTCACAACAAGTCTCCTTCTAAATATTGGGTGCATCAAAATGTCGCTCACATGTCCAATATGTTGCACACATATAATGGACACACATCTTTTTTGTCACACACTAAGGGCCCGTTAAGGACGCACATGTGACATATTTAACTTCAAATCTTTACTGCACACCTTTTCCATGGAAGGGTCAGATGGACTAAATTGAGGCAGATTTTCCAGGTAACCATTTACATTCACTGAAATTTCTGTTGTAAATTTGATCTCAAAATTGGTTCAATCTATTATCATGTTTATTGCTGGTTCATTGTTGTTGCCATGAATGAAAGCAGCTCGAGAGTCAACATTCTGCCATAAGAATTCCACTGCAGATTATGGCTCACACAGATTTTCTACTCAGTTGTATATTATCTAACCACAGTAATCTATAGTTTCAATATTTGTTAATATGTTATAATGTCACTAGATGTATAGTTCATGTATTCTGCATTTCTAATCATGAGAATTTCCTGGAATTTATTTATTATCTCAAACTCTGCAAGGCTGATGTACTAAGAAACTGGAGCAATTCTCGGGCACTTCAAGTTCACCACGGGGACCAAATAAAAATGGCCAAAGTTCTCAACACCCCTCTGGCACTCAAAGTGTTAACCTCTTGAATAAATTCTAGAGTGTTGCCAAGTTTTGGAGACATCTTTAGTGTTAAAGGGGTTAAGAGTCCCATTTATATAAGTTGAAAATGTAATCTGTACTCTGTGCTGCAGTCGGTTTCCCCAGTCCTTCATAGTGCATCAGAATCTTAGAACACAAACTCACTGGATCTGGGAAAAAAAACATACATCTCATAAAATATTTTTACATGTCTTTCTAATAACTATGAGACAATTTCATCAGATTTTTCCAGTTTTTCTGCTTAAATAAACAGGTATCTTTCATGCCAGAAGACACTTTGCCAGGACACTATAAGATCATTTTCACATGGCGACACCAATGCAGCAATGCCACATTGTTTATGTTGCCTGTTGTAAATTGTACTATGCAACTCTAGAAACCAGAATACTGTTTGCCCAGATGCAGATAGGCCTACTCTAGTTTACATGGGTGACTTTGTTGCAAAAACAAGTAGACATTATTCTCTGTGGGGTACTTCACATATGATAATGCAGCAAAGTTGCCCATGTGATATAGGTCTAGGAAAGGTCTGCATGGCAGCCTATGGGTCTGCCAGCAGACTTACTAAACAAGCGTAACAGGGCACTGATCACCTGGGCTGGCCATCAAGCATGCCTCTCCTGCATCCAGATTGAAGGAAGGGGATACAAGAGAAGGCGAGTGCCTGATAAAGGTGTCCTTAAAGCTTGCACTTTCTATGTCCTCAGGCATTAAAGGGATAGTAATGCTTGCTCTTAACAAACTTTAATATTGCAGATATTAAAAATATAATTGCAATGATGTATGTGTTTCCTCTCAAACATGTATAGTTTGAGAGATATAAGTTATTAAAGTTCCCCCTCCTGCCCCTTTCACAGACGTCAGAGCTTTAGCTAACAGCATGATATTCTCTCTTCAGCAGAGTCAAAACAGAGCTATCTAGAAATAAATACTTCATTGGCATGGTCTACAAAGTATGTTTGCAAACCAGGCACACTTTGTAGACCATTCCAATGAAGTATTTCTTTTTAGATAGCACTATTTTGTCTCTGCTGAAGAGCCGCTGACCGGTCCAGGGACCAGGATCTCATTCTGTCAGCTAAAGCGCGATGTCTGTGAAAGGGGCAGGAGCGGGGAACTTTAAAAGCTTATAGCTCTCAAACTATACATGTTTGAGAGACAACACATACATCATTGCACTTATATTTGTAATTTCTACAATATTAAAGTTTGTTAATAGCAAGCATTACTATCTCTTTAAAGAGTATCACTTTTATTGTCTCTCTTGCAAGTTCTTTGTTACAAAAGTACATTGAATTCCATCTACTCTAGGGGTTAACAGGGTACTGCCTGAATTGTGTTTATAAGGAATTCTTCCCTGATCACTATAACAATGTGACCTTGTGACCTTATTTCCAGTAAGTTGTTCTACACATTGTAACATATGCAGGGTCTACTCTGATATATTTTTTATCAAGCACCTTCTCTTAGGGCTACATGTACAACAAAGTAGAGCGATTCTGATGGAAACCAACTGCATTATAGGGGACAAATAAAAATTCCCAAATGTTCCATTCATTCAATTGTGTCTTTTAACCCTTTGAGTGCCAGGGGCTATGGAACGCATTGCAAAGTGATGCTTTCTGGCACATAATGGGTTAAACCCTTGAATGCTACAGAGTCCTCCATAGCGATGCTTCACATTTCAGTGGAGACCTATCAAGTATTATAGTGGTTAAAATCCAATTTAATCAATGGGAAGGTTTATTTGACGCTATAGCACATATGATCTTTAATCAATTCCAGAGGGGTTTCCAGCTCATTGATAAGTTTAATGCTAGAAACATCTCCAGTGCATTGTTTTGGCATTCACTTTATTCAAAAGTTATTACAGTTCAAACTGTCACAGGTTGATGGCACTGTTACTATCACAGTCTATGGAGAACTATAGCCAGTGGCTCATCAGACCCATGGAATGCAACAGAATAGCTGGGCACTGTTGCTAACAGTTTAATAGCATAAAATAACAGTTTGTAATAACTTTAAAACAAACCATTTCCCTGCAGTAGGCAGAGATGGATTAAGGCTCCCTATGGCCCTAGGCAATGTACCAATTTGGGGCCCCATATCTCTTCATCCAGTGCTTTTGACACAGAGTCCTGCTACCAGGTACTGGCATTGTGGCTCTAATGGAGGGAGCAACTGGATGATGCTGGTCTCTTTCAACTAAAAGGGCATCTGACACAAAATGTTACCGGCAGCAACACAGGGCCTATGTCTGGAACTGATTACTTGCAGCCAGGACCCCTCATATATCCATGGGCCCTAGGCAGTAGCTTAGGTTGCCATAATGGATGATCCGGCACTGGCAGTAGGTATATCTTTGCTTTACTCAACAGAAAAATCCTTTCAATATCTCTTTCCATAATAAAAGCTTCATAATTCTTTAAAATAATCATGCATCTAAATTATCTGCTCCTTTATAACTTGCATATGGTAATCAATCTATTTCTACATCTCTATGTGCATTAGAATACAAACGCTTTGTAAAACAAGAAACAGACAGACTGACCAGTCAGGGAGACACACATGTGAAACACATATGAGAAAGTTGGCCAAGCAAGCATTATAATGTATACCTCCCTGGCACTCAAAGGGTTAAAATACATGCAAGGATAATACAAAGATCTGTCTAGTTAGCTCGTTTCTTGAATATGGCCCTAAAAATTTAGGGGGCCCCACTAAAATCACTGAGGCTGATGTAGTTAGAAGAACTGAAGGAATACTAGACCAAACAAACTGTACCATAAGGGACAAATAACATTTCCCTTTGATTTAAATATGGCTTTGTAATACATTGCATTTAAAAGCTCTTTATCTTTCAAAATTTTAAACATGCCCCATTTATATCAAAGGCAGTTTTGGGGAATTTTTATATGCCCTAAAAAGTGTTAATATCCACTTGTTAAATAGGTGTTAAGTAAATTTATTTTTGAATGTGCAATAAAAACTTATAAATATGTTTACATATTAAATGACACCATAATAACAAAAGCTCAACTCAGCCTCTTCACAAAAAAGCAGCTCAGATTAAACTTCATAGTATTTGGGCCATGGAGAGTGTTATTTCAATGCTGTCAGAGTTGTAGTTCATGACTAATTGAATGATAAAGTATCCCCTCCCACCCCTTTTACCTAGTGTAAACCACCTCCCCTCAGATGTGGAATCTGGTCTTAAGACCAGACAGCTCACAGCAAGGGACAATCTTCTTACTGTGAGCATAAGGAAAATCCTGCCCCCCTTGACAGGGTTTCAGGTTTTTCCTTATGCTCACTAAAGATTGTCCCTCTCTGCGATCCATTCGGAGAGTCTTGCCGCTCTGAGATGAGCAGTGTTACATCAGTAAAAGGAGTGGGAGGGGGATACTTTGTCATTCAATTGCTCTTGAACTACAACTCAGACAGTTTTGAAATAACACTCTCCATGGTCCAAATACTATGAAGATTAATCAGAGCTTCTTTTTTGTGAAGCATTACTATCCATTTAAAAATATGTCTCCTTTCACAAGGGTGACATTGTTTAGCAACAACAACTCTTGAAAAAAAAAACACGAGAAGTAAATCACTGTGTGCTAGGGGTAATTTTCACACAGGAAACATGCAGTGTGATTGTTGCAGAGAGAACCAGTATGCTGCAACTTTCCTCAGATAGGGTAATAATCAGTTACACATTTTTGTATGGTTTTCAGTGGAATCATTGAAATTGCACAGCTATCCATCAGTATCTGTTGTTTCCCTGTGATTTTGTCATTTCTTCTTCCACAGAGAAGGGGATGCTGGGAAAACCTTGCTACACTGTAGTACTAAAAACACTCTGATATTTCCAGTTGCCACAAAAAGGTTATGCTGCAAAAGTGTGAAAAGAGAGCTAAAAGGTTAACAGTTTGAATATAGTCTCACTCTATCTCTGGTAGATTGCAAACACGGCATACCACTGTATTGGGATTTAAATAGCAAATCAGTATTTTCAGTGATAATTTCTCGTTAAAAAAAAACCTGGTTTGCTGAGTGTACTTGAGACTTAAAGTTGTGGAACACTGGGTAGGGTATTAAAGGAAACGCCAAGCTGTAAAGATGTAATCCTGAATTATGCAGTGGTTCTTATAGCTTTCGAAATGTATTGTGTTTTTATCCTCAGAGTTTTCCATCTGCAAGGTTACACATTATTTTATCAAAAGGAAAAGTGCTGCAGTTAGAACAAATATTTGGTAGCTAGCTAGTGCTTTTTCAATTACTAAAATCTCTGAAAAGCTCCATACAAGGTGGGGAAGCTGCCATCCGCTGATATGGTATGACTCGAAACACAATGCCAAAGTCTAATCATATGGGTGAAAAGGCATGAAAACATTCTCCGACTAAACATACACAAGAATATACACACGGGAATGTCTAAATATATAATCTATGGAATGTAAACCACAAAACAAAAAGGTCTTCAAATGGCATTTGTCTGTTTTAAATATAACATATAAAAATGCACACTATATTTATTTATAGGTTTAAAAAAATGTGCAGCATTAATTTCTTTAACCTTTGTGTGCCTTGCACTCAGTTAATGGTTATTCTTTTATAAAGTGGAACTTTCATGCATTTTAATGTGCCCACCAAATCATTTTTAACATAGAGTTAAGCATATCCATACTAAATGATCCTTTAGACCAATGGGAAGGAAGTTATTTTCGATTTTTCATTGTAATTTTATACAATGCATACTACTGTCTAAAATATCCTTATCATTTATAGTATTTGTAATTCATGTTGAATGTTTCCACGTCACGCCTCTTACCAGTACATGCTTCTTCTATATTATTATTGTGCTCTTCATAGTTGCTGTTGGCATTAGTTTGCTTTCCTGAGTATTTGGCTTGTTCTTTGACTTCAGCTTGTCCTACCCCTGATACCTTTGGTTGTTCTGACAGCGTCCTTGTGTATGACCCGGACTTCTCCAGGATGTGATTTTCTTCTCTGTGTTACTGGCTGCTTACTGCAGTCTGTCCATTCTTAGTCCTCACCGTGCTGTCCTAGGTTAGCTCCTTCCTCTAGAGCCTTACAACTCCCTGGCCTTTATTTTTGATCCTTCCTGTGAACGGTCGTATAATGCTGGCCTGTTGGCCTTCCACAGCCTTTAGTACCTTCCAAACATTGTTACTTTCTTTGAGATTCTTATTGTAGTGGTCTTATCACACTGGGCTCTCTGGCCTCCTCTGGACTTCGTGTTGCAATTAATATTCATATTTATATATGCTGGACTTCCTGACAGTCTTCTTGTGGGGCTGTTATCCATATTTATTTACATTTGGCACCTATTGCAGCGGTCTTAATTGGCTTCCTTTTGGCCTGCCTTTGCCTGCCCTGGCCTTCCTGTAGTGGCTATCATATGTATTACTGGCACCGCTAGTAAGCAGTTATACCCCTCTGGCTCCCTGGCCCTGACTTGACCTTTAGAGGCTGTACCATTTCAGTTCTTGTTAGGGCATCACTTATAAGTAGTCATAGCCTGCTGGGCTCTCTGGCCAGCCTTGGCCTTCAGTGTTGACTACATCTGCAGTAGTCTATTTGGCTCTGCCAGGAGTCAGTTTTAGCCTGCCTGGCTCTAAGGCCTACCATGGTCTGCAGTGATTGAGCTGCACTCTGTGTACACTATTGTTCTACTGGTAAAAGTCACCTTCCACTGACATATTCTCTTCTCCGCTGTTGATATATGTGTGTATCTCTATATACATATATATATTCGCTTGGTGGGTAGCGGTCATATCTCCTTGGGTTCTGGGTGGAGTACTGCCTATATCATCCTTGAGCTAAACCTTAGTGGTCTTATTCCGCTGGGTCTTGTGGCTTATCAGTCTTTTGGCTACCCTGGTTACTGTTTCCTTAGAGTTACACCTTTCTGTAGTCCCATCTACCCTATAGCCATTCTGTGTCTGTGGAGATCTACTCCCATCATTGTTGACCAATTTCTGCCTCTGGGTTTCTTTCCTAAATTGGATCTGGGTCTATACACCAGATCACCAGTATTTCTATCCAGGTCAGAATCCCAGCTCAGCTGGGGTCAGACTTCTGGCTTCACTGTCATCATCCTTACTAAGCTTTGGCCCCAGCAAAGATATCTGGTGTCTGGCTTGGAACGTGAACAACGTGCGCTAGCGTTGTTAGCAAGCTGATGAGACCAAGATCTAATTTGCACTATATTTGCTGTGACAAATATTTGGAAATTTTGGAAATCCTTCAGTTCAGACAACTGTCTTCTTTCCTTTCTATTAACTCTTTCTATCATTGTTCCTTTCTCTTTTCATATTCTTTCTCTGCTCTTTTTCGCTTATCCAGACTTGTCAACAATACTAAAAAAGCATTTGTTGATTATGAACCTGCATATTGTCTATTTGGTTTAAAGAGAGGGTTACAGTATTTTACTTTATACCTGTTACTCTGAGTGAATTATTTGGCTATCCCAATTGATTTAATCAGATGGTTCCAATGCTGCTGATTGTTACATTTGTTCTATAAGGTATACTTTTACATTTACTGGCTCTGGAAACAACTTGTTGGAATATGATTATCGCCTTCATTTACATTCCTTCTTCCACTGGATATGTTATGGCTAAAACCAAATAAAAATCTATCTTTAAAAATAAAAAGAGAAACGTATTGCAAAAGTGAGCAAGACAAATCGTACATAATTCTATAAGTATATAAATGGCAAAAAGATTAAGGTTGATATTAGTCCTCTTAAAACTGAGACAGGTGAATTCCTTACTGTAGCTAAAGATGTGACTGACACTTTAAATACATTCTTTTAATCTGTGCATATACAAAGGTAGCAATAATGGCAGGTTATGGGCAAACAGAGTTAACAACATAATTTCCTCCATCTTGTACATAGCTTACTGAGGACAATGTCCAAAATATACTGGAAAAAGTTACGGTAAATAAGGTACCTGGACCTGATGGGCCATGGGATACACCAAAGGGTACATGAGGAGCTTGGTTAAGCAATGAAAAGACCCTTAAATGTAATATTTATTGATTCACTATCATCAGGCATAGTGTTCTGTGATTGGAGGAAAGTTGATGTAGTACCATTATTCAAAAATGGGGTAAGAGGTAAACCAGGAAATTATAGGCCTGTGAGCTTCACTTCCATAGAAGGTAAGATATTAGATGGGTTTCTGACTGACAGTATGCATTTCTATGTAATGGCCAACAATATTATTAGTAAGAACCAGCACTTACTTGCATTTTACAGAAGGGTAAGTAGCAATTTGGGCGAGACTATTGCTGTTATTTACTTGGATTATGCAAATGTCTTTTATACTGTGCTGCACAACAGGTTACAGCATAAATGAAACAGCTTCATTTTTGGAGGTGAGATCTATGCATGGATAGAGACCTGCTTAAATGATAGAAGGCAGGGAGGTTTTGTAAAATAATACTTTTCAATTTGGTACAAATTTGTAAGCGGGGTTTAGTCATTTGCCCTGAACTTGTTTATTAATGATCTACAATTGGGTATTGAAAGTAGTGTCTTAATCTTTTCTGTTGATACTGAGGTGTGTAAGGAAATACATACAGATCAGGAAGTTTTTCCTTTTCAGAAAGAATTGGATAAACTGAGTGAATGGGAAGAAAAGTGGCAGAGGAGGTTTAAAGGGATAGTAATACTTTAAAATGACTAATCCCAATATTGCAGAAGTAAAAAAAAGAAATGATTTGCCCCCAGTGATATCATAAAGGTTTGAGAGATATTCACTCGCAAAGTTCCCCTCCTCCCCTTTCCCTGAAGTCAGCATTGTAACTGACTGCAGTGGAAGTCTGTTGTACGACCATCCAGCAGCTCTGCAGCTGAGTCGCGATCTCGTTAAAAAAAAGAAATCATTCACTTAAAAGGTCTTTTACGTGTGCTTGCAAACCAAGCACACATAGAAAACCTTTTAAGTGAATGTTTTATTTTTTATTATCGCTGCTCAGGTGCAGAGCCGCCGGATGATCGTAGGACATACTTCCCCTGCAGTCAGCTACAACTCTGACTTCATGGAAAGGGGAGGGGGGGGGACTTTGCGAGTGAATATCTCTCAAACCATAAAGGTTTGAGAGATATCACTTGGGGCAAATCATTTCTTTTTTTTACTCCTACAATATTAGGATTAGTCATTTTAAAGTATTCTATCCCTTTAATGTAGATAAATGTAAAGCTAAAGAAACACACATTGAACATGTTTGTTTACATTAGAGAAGACACGTCTATGGGGTGATATGATTAACATTTACCAAAGGTCAATACAAAGGACTCTTCAAGGAATTATTTTCTCATTAAGACTAGAGGAAAGACGCTTTTGATAAAAATGAAGGCAGGGATGTTTTACAGTAAGGACAGTAAAGTTATGGAATTCTGTGGGATGCTGTGATAGAAGATACTGTAGTTGCTTTCAAGAAAGCCGTGGATACTTTTCTAGCTCACAGCAATATTGAGAATTATGAGTGTTAAACCAGATTTGATGTTGATCCAAGGAAATATTCGACTGCCAATTGGAATCAGGAATTTGTTTTTTACCCACTTGAGGCTTAATTGGAAATGGCTTCAATAGTTTTTTTTTGTTTTGTATTGTTTTTAACTTGCTCTGTATCAACAAGGGTAATATGGCATTGGCTGAACTTGATGGGGTCATGTCTTTTTTTCAACCTCATCAGTTATGTTACTATATTACACCAGAATCCAGTACCAATGTCTTACTAAACAAGCAAAACTCTTACTTAAGAACATTAACTAAAGAGGAACTCTGGGAATCCATTCCATCAGATAAATCACTTCTTTTGTGTCTGTCACACTTGTGTTTGAAGTAAGCAGATATTAGAGGTAAGTACTTCTGTCCCATTTATGAATATGCTGCATTAATCTTATGTTCAAACCATGAAACATAAGATAGACCTTGATGGTTACTTGTCTTTCAGTATCACTGTATTCCTCTTCCCTTCTAGTCACCCATATAGTATTTTCCTATTTAATTTAGCAAGCTCTTGTAGTGCACATGTAGATTTCATTTTACATCTACTTATCTGTATTAACATTAGTTATTGATTTATCCTCTAGGGGAATTTACTCAGATCTATTAATTTTGCATTGAGTTTATGTTATTTATACTACTAGTATGAGTGTTGTGTACACATATAGTAAGTGTATATTTAGCACTGGCTATGTTTGACTCCTCTCTGTCACTCAATGGGTTAAATTATTATCATTATTATTTTTTTTTTTTCAGTATACCAATGAATGTGTTGAGTGCCAGAGCTGTATCTAACGCACTGTGAAGCAATGCATTTCATACCCCTCTGGCACTCAAAGGGATAATTTATTTTTTCACTTTTTTTTGGTATTTCTCTCAAGACCTTATGCAAAAAAGGAAAGAGGACAAATCTGAGGAAAAACCAGGGAGGAGATTCACTAAGAGATGATAAAGAGGTGATAAAGTGGAGATGACTCCTCCAGGGATATCACTTCTCCAGTTCCTGTATTATACTATGGAGCCAATTCACTATGATCGCTAGGCTGTACAGAATAACATAGGAATTGGAGAAGTGATATCACTGGAGAAGTCATTTCCACTTTATCACCTCTTTATCACCACTTAGTGAATATCCCCCACTTGTTCTATGGGGCAAATAAAACTTGAATGCTAAAGCAATACACTGAAGACCTCTCTACATTTCAAGGAATTAAAATGTCCATTTAATTCAGTCAAAGGATTTGAAACTAGCTTTTATTCCTTATGGTGCAGCCGGTTTGGTTCAGAATTGCTCATCTTTTCCTTTCTGAATAAGGCCCTTAGTACCTTTATTTTTTTGGTGCTGTTCTGTATTTGTATGTTTTTGAGGTTTCTTGATTACTCCTGTGCAACCTAAAGTATTGAAAACAACAGCAGCTACGAGAGGCCAGAGGTGACATCAGTACTGTTGTAGTGTTGAATGGACACCTGCGAGATTAAGACAGTGGCATCAGGAAATTGATATCTACTTCCATCATTCATCACTTCATTTCATTAACCCCTTAAGGACCAGAGGGGAGTGCAACACATTGAAAACAATGTGTTGCACACCCCTCTGGTCCTTAAGGGGTTAAGTGACTGACAGTAGGCAAAGTTACATCACCACCACTTCAACATTAAGATTTCTCCATTGTAATATGGGGTAAGTGAGACACCTTATATGCTTTTGAAGTGATTGTAACATCTTAGAGTATATTCTGCTCAGTAACTAATGTTTGTTGAGGCATAAAGAATAATTTCTAAGATTTTATCTATTTATGCTTAACCTTCTAACAGTTTTTTAGATTATGATGCCTCTCAAATCATTAATGCACTTTGATTTAGCTCTCATGATCCTCATTTTTGTGCTGGCATTCTTCTGGATCAGCCCTTTCTCTGTGTTTTTCACTAGAAATGATACAGATAAGGTCACAATTCTGGATTTGTTTTGAATACTTACTCCTGTCTTCACCAGTTCAGTTCTTACTGACATTTCTGTATGTGCACTAAAGCCATAATGGAATTAATGAAATTAATTTATTACGATTCTGACAAAGAAAATGATGTTCATATAATAGGTTGGTTAAACAACTAACATATATTAGCATTGTTTTACATAGATTTCACATAGATTTATAGCAGGGTATGATCTTAAAACAATGGTTCTAAATGGTGAGTCCTAGACACACTCTACTTGTGCCACTGAGAGTTGGGTATCTTGAGTGAAGGAGTAGAGGGTGGAGGGACAGGACCAGTGCAAGCAAATTTGCCACTCTAGGTAAACTTCAAAATAGTAACCACCAAATAACGATACAGCCTACATCGCCCTCTGATTTAACTTTCATGAATCAATAACACATTAGTATGAATTAGACATTCTACAAAAGTAAATAGATTTATTTCATGACAATATGCAGCAAATAGCATGTGGTCTGTACACCTCTAGGATGTACCCTGCTGACCCCCTCAATCCTGCCATCCTAGGAGGTTGCCTAATAAGATGAACACATGTCTCAGATAGCATTGGATAATTCCATATTATAAATGTGTACCCCACATCCTAGAATGCCCCCTTCCAATCTTTTCACAGTGCTGGAATAATGACACTGACCATGGAATGCTGTGATAAAGTGTCCCTGTGTTGGGCTACAATTAAAAGACCTCTGCACATTTCTAAACAATAAATGGAGAACTGAGCAGTTTCATGATGCCAAACAAGAGCTACAACAATATTTTCTTTTAACCTAAGGCTACACTAAGTCTTGGGACTTTGTGGCCATTTTCTTGTAGCCCGGCTTCAGCTAATTTTTCAGTTACAGCAGTCAATGGGTAGTTCTACTTCTAGTGTTTAGAACTCAGAAAAAATAATGTCAGAGTGGTGGAGCAGGTTTATAAAATATCAAGTGACCCCACCCACACAGCCACATTACAGAAAAGGAAAAGCACAGCACCACACCTTGGCAATGTCAATGTATAGCAGAAAGGAAATGTGATCACCTTATTGCCTTGCTTACTTAATGCTTACACTTCCTTAATGATGGGTCAACTGAAAGAGGAGAGGTTAGTGAGAAGGGTATTTGTGGCAAGATGGTTGAGATCAGTGAAATGGCTGAGGTAGGCTATCAATTACCAGTAGAATGCTACATTTCTCACCCACAGTGCTTGCTTCGATGGCAGATTTCCCTCAGCTTTGTGCACATCTCCCTTAGTTATATATGTTGAAAACAGGAGGGAGTGAAAAATGAGGCAGAAGAGATTTAAGGGGAACTCTTTGAAGTTATTATTTTTGCAATGCAAGATAAACCATGTCTATACTTTGAACAATATTGTGTTTGTGCGTGCTATTGCTAAGCAATTAATGACTGTATCATTATTGCTAATATTGTGGTGTAGTGTATTTATTTTTCCCTAGGGCTACTGGATTAAGGAGAGGCACTCAAATGTTATAGTGATCAAACAGACATCCCTTCTTTTTTAGTTTTAAATGCAACTTAGATTACATTTTTTCACAGTTCTTAACTCTTTCAGTACTAGGGAGATGTTCAAGAAAATTGTAAAGCAATGTTTTGGGCAACTCATCTTACAATCAAAGGTTTAATGTTAAAAGTTATATTACTGTATTAATTTGAAAATATAGACCAGTGGTAGACAATCTTTGGCACTAAAGCTGTTGGGTACTAAACTCCCATCCTGCAACCAACCAGTGGCTGGCTGGAGATGATGGGAGTTGTAGGCAGGGAGATGTGCCATTTTTTGAATTTTTATTCATGGCACACCTTACCATCAGTTGTTTTAAAATGGGAGGCTGAAAGAGAATAAGGCAGGTGGTTGGAATATATTCTTAAGTCTTTCATCCCTGTGTAATGTTGTTTCAAGTTCTCTTGATATTTTGAATAGAACTTCAACTTGGGGGTGGCAATTGACCACCAGTGGCACCTGGTTTCCATTATGTTGTTTGTAGCGCGACAGATTTTTTTTTTTTGGTATGGGGGTAGCTTTCTGTATTTAAGTGTCAATAATTCTGGCACTGTAACCCTGTTTTAAAAAGTCTCCTCTGAGTTTCTGCAGGAGCTTGTCACGATCTACCATGTCAGAGCAGATGCAGTTGTATCTGATGGTCTGGATGTTTATGATGGAGTTCTGTGTGTGTTTTGGGTGGAAGCTATTGTTTTTCAGGTAGCTTGGTCTGTTCGTTGGTTTGCGGTACAGGGATGTGTGGATGGGGTTGTTCTGAATACTGATAGTAGTGTCTAGCAAGTTAATGTTTGTGCTTGAGTGACTGAGTGTTAGGTTGATATTGGGGTGGAATGCATTGCAGTTTTCATGGAATTTGAGAAGTTTCACTTCACTGCAGTCCAGACGAAAAGAATATCATCTAGGTAGCGGAGATATGCCAGGGATTTTGTCTCTGGCAGGTGGACAGGAAGTCCTCTTCTAATTTTTGCCATAAACAGGTTGGCATATTGTGGTGCCATCTGGGTACCAATGGCAGTCCCCATTTTCTGAAGGTAGAGGTCCTGTCCATTCTTGAAGTAATTGTAGGTAAGTATAAATTGTATGAGTTGTGTTACCAGTTCCTTGGCTGTGTTATTTTGTTCCAAATATTCTTGGCATGCTGCTATACCATCTGTGTGTGGAATATTAGTGTAAAGGGAGTCTACATCCATAGTGGCCAGGATGGTGCTCTCTGGAATGGGGCCCAAGTCAGCTAGTTTGTTTAAGAGGTCAGTGGTGTCTTGAAGGAAGCTGGGTGTTCTTTTTACCAGGAGTTTCAGGGTATGTTCTACCCAGCCAGAGATATTCTCTGTGAGTGAGACAATTCGTAAAATTATGGATCTTCTCAGATTTCCATTTTTGTGTATTTTGGTAGCATGTAGAAGGAGCCCACTTTGGATGTGCTGGTATTAGGGGCCTTATCTCCAGTGTTGGAGGGCAGTTCTTTTATGATCCAATTAAGCTGTTTTGTGTATTTTTTGTGGGATCATCTTGTAATTTCACATAGTATCTTTCATCAGAGAGTTGCCTATTTTCTTCATGAATGTAGCCCACAGTGTTCATAACAACAACAGAGCACCCATTGTCTGCAAGGGCTTTCTGTTCCTTGTGGATTAGGTTGGGTGTTGGTTCACATTGTTCCTCCAGTATTTCTGCAGTGATTCTGTTTCTGAAGTTATCTATGTATCTGTCCAGTGTATGGTTACTTACTGGTTTTGGAGTCCAGGTGGATCTTTTTGCGGGTGCATTGACACTGTAATGTTGCTCTGTGGTGTTGGTATCATCATTAACCATTTTGTCATAGAAGAATTCTTTGAGTCTGTGTTTTCCGAAAAATTCCTTCATGTCACTACAGTCTTTTACAAAGTTGATACTAGTACTTTTAATCACAAGAACAATGGTCAAACTGAGAAAGGTTTGCTGCAGGGGTGGGGGCAAGTTGGTCTTCTGCCTAGGACCCTATAGAGTCTTAAAGGGATAGTAATACTTCAGTATTACAAATCCCTATATTAAAGCCCTTGTAAAAAGAAATGTTTTGCCCCCAGTGTCAACTCTCAAACCTTTATGGTTTGAGAGATGAACGCTTCTAAAGTTGCTCTCTCCCTCCCCCTTCCCCGTAGTCAGCATTTTAGCTGACTCAGGGAAATACGGTCAAAGATCATCAGGCGGTTCTGCAGCAGAGCCGCAATCTCGTTAACTAAAAAAAAAAACTTTCACTAAAACGGTCTTCTATGTGTGCTTGCACACATGTGCGATCAGGCTGTGCTGGAGAGCCGCCTGAAAGTCGTACGATTCTCTTCCCTGCAGTCAGCTAAAATGCTGACTACGGGGAAGGCGGAGGGAGAGGGCAACTTTAGAAGCGTTCATCTCTCAAACCATAAAGGTTTGAGAGATGACACTGGGGGCAAAACGTTTCTTTTTACAAGGGATTTAATATAGGGATTTGTAATACTGAAGTATTACTATCCCTTTAATCTGGCTCTGTCTTGGTTCCTAGAAAGATCTCCATGCATTACTCTGCAATGTTTTGGAGATTTTGTTAGCATCCAAGGTATAAAATAACAGTGTGTAAAAGGGTATAAAACACAGCTTGCGACGGAACATGGAGATTGCTCCATCCACATACACACAATTCAAAATGTGTGTCCAGCACAGTCAAGGCAACCCTCAAAATCTGGAGCTCTAAGCAGCTGCCTACTCTTCTTATTTGGAAATCTGTTCCTGTCCTCTTTTGCATTATGCATAAGGCTCATGGGGGATAATTTATAAAAGTGGAGTTAATCGTAAAGAAGCATTAAAATGACTGTAAGATTGTCTGTGATAGTTATAAAAGTATTAACGACAGTTTAGGAGGACATAACGCCAGGTAGTAAAAAAAATAATAATAATTTAATAAGGAAGTTTGTAAAAAGTGTCTCAGCGTACTAATAAAGAAATGTCTCTGTTTGCTACAATTTAGATACACAATTTTAGCCAGATATGTAAGGCCATGTCTGACAATTGTTTACGGCCACACATTTATAAATGTAACTAGAATACTTTATAAATACCATCACTCATAATAATGAATAAGGACATTTTAAGGATCCATTCCCAAAAACGAACCAGAACATTTTTTATAAATCCCCCCCATAGATTTTTATCCCAGTTCCTGTGCCAAGGTTATTAATGGTTTTATCTCCTATGACCTATAGACTAGACAATGGCTTTCTCTCCCTGCTATTAGTATGACATGAGTTGCCAGCAATATCACTGTGGACTGTATTCACTGTGGTAGAGAAGAGCAATTCTGGAACAAAACAGCTGTGCCATAGGGTTAGAAAGAAGATTCAGCAAATACTTTTTGATTTAAATGGGATTTTAAGCCCTGGAGTGCTAGAAAGGTCTCTAATACATCGCAAAGCATTTTCCTCCTATAGTCAAGCTACATAGAGGAGAAACTTTCCTGGCATCACCAATCCTTCAACAAAAGACAGATGAAGAGGAGCATATCAATTATTTGTTTAAACTGTGATTAACTTATACATTAAGTTAATATTTATTTCATTATTTTTCTGTTTTCTGTCCTAATTAAATGAACAATATAATTTTTTTCATGAAGATATAAACATTCCTGTTTTTTCTGTGGTGTAAAATAAATGTCATCCAATTTCTGGGAGATTTTTCAGGGAAAAGCCATTACAACTTAGACATCACTTTTTTTTCAAAAACCAAAATAGAAAAAAAGTGATCAAAAACCGGCACTCATATTTCTCCAACTTTATTAGAGAAAATAATATAAAAATCTTCATAAATATACCAAAGAATATTAGTCATACACAGAAAACACATGACCCATGTGACCCCTAAGGTCAAAGGCACCCCACACTACCCTCCACTAGCACATCCCTAAAAAAAAAATAAACCAAACTACATACAAAAAGAAAGACAATCCATATGCAAAAAAGACTAGCTAGGCCCAGCACAAGAAAAAGCAAAAAAGCTTGCAAGCAAAGAGTTAGTGGTAGCCAGGCCAAAAGCAGCATATATGTTCTGTGGTATAGAAGCACATATATGTGTGCTTCTATATGTGTTTTGATCATTTAGGTACCCTGTGTGTGTTAGCACATAGTTTTACTTCCCAGGTAAACTTAATTTTCTTGTGTTCACCATTTATATTTATTTATACATAACTTTTTTTGTAAGCAACAGCACCAACTAGTGTCTAAAAGGCAAATTATTTTTACAATGTACACTGTGGGAGAGCTTGAGTCACTGACCACCTAGTGACTTCAATAGAAAATTGTAGTTGAATGTTTAAAAATGTGAACTGTGATAACTGTTGAATGACAAATTTCCCAGTAGCAGTAGCCTTGTATATTAGCACTCCCCGGGTTTGCAAAATCATCTCTTTGAAAAAGGAAGCATATGAAAAATGCATGCAGTAGGGCTGCAGTGATTATTCCTAGGCTGCAATGCTTATGCAATGCATTGAACACCCCTCTGACACTCAAAGGGTTAAAGGGACTATCTGTCAACCCTACCTCCATGCACAATTACAATGATATTTCAGAGCTCTACACACTGTCAACTGCATCACATCACACTTTAATTAGCTTATTTCCAGTTAGTTATACAGTATAGTTGTCAAGCAGGTAGAAAACTACAGCGTTCTGCTCAAGCTGTGATAAAAATGAGCTGGCTGGGACTGCTGAGCAACCCCATGAACTAATGAAGTAAACATTTGCATCCAATGAGACATGGAAAGTGTCCAGGCTCTGTGAGTGTACACCTGCGGAAACCTGTGATTCACCTCTGACTCACTGAACAAACGTTAGCACAGTAAAGCCAACAGCAGTGCGGGGAGCTTTCTGCAGCTAGTTCTTTCTTGTCCCACTGAAATAATGACATTAATGATGCTTTCAGGCAGCTCATTCAGTCACTTCACAGGATTCTACAATCCCAAAAAGATTATTTCTATGACAAAGAATTTAAAAATTGCAATGTAATGCATTTGTAACAGAATAAAAAATGTTAAAAATATTGGCGTGATAAGGACGAATTATAAAATGATTTTAAATGTTAATTTAATCTCTTGAATGTTAGTGATATGTGCAACAGATTGTGAAACAATGATTTGGTGACATCTCGTGTGTCCATTAACTCTTTTAGTACCAAAGTTGTGTGCAAAAGTTTGTGAAGCAATGCATTAGTGACATCACTAGTATCCATTAACCCTTTTAGTAGAAAAGGTATATGCAACAGATTGCGAAGCAATGCACTGGTGACATTGTTAGTATCCATTGACCTTTTTATTGCCAAAGGCGTATGCAGCTAATTGTGAAGCTATGAACTGTGCACCACTCAGGCACTCACAGGGTTAAGACTACAATGCATTCATAATGGACAAGGGCTCTCTCTCTCTCTCTCTCTCTATATATATATATATATATATATATATATATATATATATATATAAATAGAGAGAGAGAGGAGAGATAAAATGCTATTAATATTATTATTATTAATAATAATAATACTAATAATGAGAAATGTTTACTGCCGGGTGTGTATAGCTGGACTAATCACCTTATGACCCTCCAATTGTTGTTGGGTTACAATTCCCATCATCCTTAGCTGGCCAATGGCCAGCTGAGTATGATGCGACTTGTAGTCCAATAGTAGCTAGAGGGCCACAGTTTGCCCACTTCCAACATATAATTATTCTTTATTTATATAGTGGAAACTTATTCCGCAGGGCTGAACAAGCAACTGCAATGCATTCAAAACCTGAGCTGAATATATTCCTGTAGAGATAGGAGAAAATCTTTTAGAGCCACACCAAGAAGAGAAGACCTTCCAAATTCTGATGTATCTCAAGCTGGTATCTTTCTTATGACTGTAAAGGAAGGCCTCATTGACAGAAGTTCATATGCCTTGTGATATTAAAAGCTCCCTCTAATCATCCAGGTCATCAGAACAAGGAAGTGAGAGTTGTTATGTAACAGTGGTCTCTATACAGAAGGTCGCTCTGAGAAGAAGTCAGATGGGACCCCTTGTTGTAAGAGATCTGTGAAACAGACCTGCCAGGGCTAAATCTGAGCAATCATGATCACCATGATTACGTTTATTTTAGCTTCCTCAGGACCTGGAATTGGGGCAAAGACATAACCCAGATGGAAGGTCCATGGTTGAAGTAGATCACTGACTGCCACCAAATGGTCCAATGGACTGAACTTGAACAAAAGTCCCTTGCAGCATGACACTCAAATAGATGGGAGATCTCCAAACATCTGGAAGTTCTCTGCAACTGGATGGTCATAGACATTCTGAATTAGTCCAGGCCCGCTGAGCTGAGAGGTAGCAAAAGTGAGCAACACCTTCAGAGACTGCCAGTATCCATAATTAGAACATGCTGCAACAGAATGTGCCGCAAAAGTCTGGAACAGATAATCTCTTCAACAGTTACCTGAGGGATTGTTTGACTGACCAGAAGGGCCAAAGTCTATTATTCAGTGATATGAGGCCTAGGAGAACCATGTGTTCCCTAATACTGAATCTTTCTGCTTTTAGGATGCTTGTGGTTTGCATCTTAGATTTAGCTGTGGCTCCTAGAGAAAAGTTTGTATTTCATAAGAACTGAACAATAGACCCAGGAACAGTTTTTTTGTTATATCGCCAGATTCAGCTTCTTCTAGTTGATAAATCATCCTAGTTTCTGAAGAGTGCGGAGAACCATATACAGGTGTTCTGTGAGGAAGACTGGCGATGCCACCTTCACCAAAATGCCTTGCTTGTAGAAATGGTCAGCAATGGCCACCAGATTTTGTTTTGCGAAAGTCCTGGGAGCTGTGGAAATCCCAAAGGGGAGAGCATGAAATTGATAATAGGCTAGTCCTCCACAGAATAGCTACACTTAGATACTGTTGATACAGAGGAGGTATTGGCATATATAAATTCCAAACCTGCCCTTGGAATCAAACAGAAATAATCTACTAAGTGAGAAATAGCTAGTTTATATTCTGGTATCTTCTATTCATCAGCAACTAAATTGGCTACAAAAGTGTGAACTGGAAGATTTTACTCTGTTTGGAAAAAAATTGTGCTGCCCTTCAGAAGAATCATAAATTTAAATAAGATTAAACAGTGGAGACTAGTTTTCAGCAGCAAAGAGATGTGTCACCTGAAACCTCCTCTTCTTCTTCAGAAACATTCACATAAGTTCTTCATGATACAGCCTTTACTCTCTGTTGCTCTGAAACTCATCTGAACTGGTAGAGAATCTGCTGGAGTTCAGAACAAAACCAGCACATGAAATCTTGTGTACAGCTTGCCGTGACTACTCCAGGCATGGATAGATGACCCAAAGAGAAACAAAACTTTACCAGGTAATGACTTGACAGAGGACGTACTGAACAGGTACTTGTTCATGGAGGACTTTTTGGGAGCATCAGCTGTATCTGTCAATACATCTATATCATACATTCTAAGGAACAGCAGAAGAGACCAGAGAAAAAACATGTCTTAGGTAAGAGACAGAAGAGAAGCCAACCTAGAGAAAAAAACCACAGTCTCACTTACTTGGTCAAGCAAGAGTCAAGGCACAGTATAGCCACTTAAAGACATTCAGCTGTGTCATCATATTAACTCAGGAGATAGCAGCTTCTGAGCAACAGGGAAGCAGGGCGAGATAAACACCTACCTGTCTTCCCCAGATGTCCTTTCCACGTGTGCTCAGAGAAGAAAGCTTTCCCCAGGAAGCAATGACATACTACCACCTTCCACCCATCCCAAGAGGCCTAAGTGGTAATAATGAGCTGCCCACCCTCTCGTGAAACCTAGAGAAAGCATTTCAGCTAGCTATCAGAGCCCCACCATATTGAGTACCTAAACATTCTAGGAATGAAACAAGTCTGGTCCCAACATGAAATGGTCCAAAGCCTGGTATAAACCAGGTACCTATAGTGGCTGGTGAGCATGTCAAGTCTTTAGTCCCAGCTTAAGGGCAGGAAGAAATTAAATAGAAAACTTCAACTCTGCTTCCTACTCACTGTAGGACAAGAAAAAGTAATGGCCTCCTGGCATTGGGATGGTCCTTTAAAAGGGGCCTGTTTTATATTTTCACTGTTTTCATATCCTGGGGAGGACCCCTCTGTCTATGTTTGTGCTGCCTTGGATGGCAGTTTAAAAGGGAATTTCCACAGATGGGCTTTTTCACTTCACTTTTTTTCTAAAAAAATCTAACAACCTTATTTCTCAAGCTAAATAGCTGCAGTTCTGGAGCTAAACAAATTCACCATTAGTAGTAAATTAAAATTAATATTTCCATTTATTTAAATGTGGATTTTCTCCACTTGAATGTTAGAAATGTCTCCAACACATTGCAAAGTAATGGGCCGTAGGCCTCTCTAACATTCAAGGGGGTTAACATCCTAATTAAATCAATTGAATGTGAGGAATTTTCATTTCCAGAACTGCAGCACTTTAGCTTGATGAGTAAGGAACTAATGGCTGTATTCATCAAGTTAAAGATGTGAAATTCTGAATGAATCACAGGGTTCAAATGAAAATTAAAAAATCATGACTCTTTTAATTGGGTATTTAACTCTTTGAGTGTGAGAGAGGTCTCCATTTTCAATTCATTTTTAAGCAATGCTGCGGTGACACAGGTGACAGCATATGGATGCTGCACTGACCCCTAAAGTTCTTCATCAGGTAAGCCAGTTTAGCATAATTATGTGTTGGGTGATAGATCTGGTGATGAACCCTCTACCTAAAGATGACAGTGGGCTGTGTACCTTGTTGCCATGAAGTGGAGGCAAGGAGAAGAGGCAATGAGGAGGGTTGGAGTTGATCTGATGTATGTATGAATGTATGTATGTATATTTTTATTTCTATAGCACTTTACAGTTTACAATTTGTATAAAGGGGGTACAATAAGCACAGTAATTACATGGTTATATAGACAATCATAAGGGGAACACCAGGTGAGCATACATTAGGATAAGAGATCTCTGCCCTGTAGAGCTTACAATCTAAGAACTGGCAACTAAATGACTAGCCTCTCTCTAGTGGCAGCAGCCAGTTCCTGACCAAGCCAGTGTCATAGCTTACCTTGTTTCCAGCGCCGCTACTTCAGCAACGCTCAAAGTCTTTCCACGTGTCATCTGCAGGCGCAAGGCTTCAGAGTGATGCAGGTCTCTGTATTATGCCACGCTTCCTGTAGTCTCCTCCTACCTACTTCCTTCCTCTGAGCCTGCTCCTCCTACCTACTTCCTGAGGAGGGGTTTAAAGGGCAGTCTGTGTCCTGACATAGTTGCCCTTGCGTTGTTGTTCAAAGCAGTTCTATTACCTTGGGCTTTGTGTATGACCTGGCTTGTCTTCCATCCAACCTGCTGCTGACCTGTGGCTCTGTCTGACTATTCTTTTGTCTATCCCTCTAGTGGACACCCAAGCTGGTGCAGACCTGTGGCTCTGGCTGACTACCTGAACTGTGTATGACCTGGATCATCTGACTATCCTCTCTGGTGCTGACTTATGGCTCTGTCTGACTATTCTTACGTTTGTCCCTTGTACCTAGCAGACACCCAATCTAGTGCGAACCTGGGGCTCTGGCAGACTAGCTCTGATAATGACTGCAGGTGTGAGTCAGGTATCCATTTCCCTATACTGACTGCAGGCGTGAGTCAGAAATCACGCCATACTGACTGCAGGCGTGAGTCAGAAATCACTCCATACTGACGGCAGGTGTGAGTCAGTATACTCGATACGTTGGATCAAGATCCTGGTTCCTGCAGAGACTACCAGTGGCTGAGGCTTTGTCTCCAACAGTGTGGTCAAGCGTGGCCTACTATTCCTTATAGCAGTGGTTGCTGGCTTGTAACCCTCTGCTTGTTCCTGTTGTATTACTTGTGTACTACCTTTCTTATATTTAAATAAATTGCATTTAACTATACTGTACTGACTCCTGAACATCTTTGGGCAACTGTGACAGCCAGGCAAAAATGTATTGGGGGAGGGCACTGACAGAGTAGGGAAGGGATGAGTAAGGGATTAATGGGGGCTCATGACATTATTCAAAGCTGCAGTGAGGGTGGACAAGGCTAAATTCATCATCAGGTTAGCTCAGGTCAGCCAGTTCTGTGTGAGCAGTTAATGCTTCCTATAGCTGGCTAACTTGCTGGACTTAGATGGTGATGAATGCTGTCTGAACAACACAATCAGACATGCCACAAAGTGTATAGAATTTAGAATACACACCATTCCTTTCACTGTGTGTGTGTGGGGGGGTTGCACGTTCTTGTATCTGGGACTCTCCCTGATTTGTTATGCCACTGGTACAGACTGTTGCAAATTGTGATGTATGAGAATCAGACTTTCTGGTGGTGGTGGGATGTTCCACCAGTGCAATTTGGGTGCTAGAGTCATGAACAAGAAATCTACAAATCTAATATGATATGAGAAAAGGACATAAGTGGGAGAGAGTAAATAACAAATGCCAATCTGAGTGCAAGAGAGAGTGCAATTTGGGGGCAAAACAACTGCATCACAGGGAACAAATACATATAATTTATTTATAGAGGAAGTAACACCTCTTAATATTATTTCTCTGATTTTTTCCTACCTCCATGATTCAAGAGATATAATCATCAGTCAGTCCTGGATGTCATGACAATTGCTAGCTGGACAAAATGACTCAAACCATGCCTACATCACACACCAATCTAAACTCTTTAAGGACCAGGGGATTGTGCAATGTATTGCTTTACTAGCAACTGGCTTGTCTGCCTCCATGGTCATAACATCCAGAACTGATTGAAGAGGTTATCTCTTGAAATCAAGTAGTGGCGAACATTTTCAGATGGGCCATTAGGATTTTCTGGCCACAGTAAGGCAAATGGGTGTTTGTTACTAGGAGATGTTACTTTAATTAGGACTTTTAACCCCCTTGAAGACTAGAGAGACATACAATGTATTTCAAAGCCATGCACTAGAGACCTCTCTAGCCACCAAGGTGTTAACATCTTTGTGTGTCCTGCCCTACAAAGAGGAATATATACTGCTAAGAAGTGTTTAACTTGATATATGAGGAACTGCTAAGTAGTTGAACATAAATCAAGAGGTACCAGGGTACTATCTCGTTGCACACATTATCAAATTTCTGGCTTGATTTACCTGCATCTGCTGGGGAGATAATCTACCTTGCCAAGTTCACAAACCAGTTTGGGCCTGAAGGGTAAAGGTTTCAGATTCATAGGTGTGGTGTCACAAAATCTTTTACTGCTTCCCTGAGAATGCATTTTTTAGACAGGCTTGTTTTTTAAAGGTTGTGGTCAGACTTCTAAAAAATGTAAAGGTTCTATTTTTGACTGTCGGAGAACAGAGTTATCTTTAGACACTCATCTTGAAAGCATTTGTGTTCTATTTGTAACCTGTTTCTCACCTGTGTATGTCATTACTCTGTGAAACTGTTGCTCACCTGCTGGGTCAGAGATGATGAGGTGGTGTTGGGATTAGCTGGGACCAGGTATGTACCCATAAATATCCTGATGCGTGTCCACCAGGCTGGAGGGATCAACCTGAAATAGACTATTGTTCCTCGAAAGCCCACACCACTGTAACCACACTAGCAGTATGGATAAAACACAGGACTAGCATGTTGAGCAATGTATAAATATTTTAACATATGTAATACCTTGAGGAAGTGCAATCTCCCCATCACTGTTGGTGAACACATTCTTAACCCTTTAAGAATCAGAGCAATATACAACACATTGCATAGCAATACATTATAAGTTGGTCTGGTAGTAAAAGATTAATCTTAACCCCTTGAGTGCCAGAGAAGTATCCAATGCATTGTGCAGCATTGTACTGGATACCCCCTCTGGCACTCAAAGGGTTAAACTCCATTGCAGCATACCTGCCAACTGTCTCTGATATGCAGGGACAGTCCCTGTCTTTGTCTCTTCATCCCTAGGTCCTGTTTCAAACCCATATTGTGTATGCTTTTCATTAAAAAGTTAAAACCTTACTGGTATGTGCTTCTCCACAAGTTATTCTTGCCTATTTATAGGATATCATGTGGTATATAGGTTTAGGTAATATGTATTCTGTAGGTTTCATGCTACATGGTACTTTATATGGACCTCTGATGACATTGTAAGAGAGAAAAATTGTCCCTGATATATATATTTTTTTCATTTTGGCAAGCGTGCTTTATGGGTACCCCAGTGCTTTTGTATGGTTAATTGTGAGATAGCTATCAGTCTTATAGCTGTACTTTGGGAATGCGTCTGTGATCTGCAGTCAGCCATGATCCAAAGGGACCACCAGGATCCACAAACCACTGGGCCTCTATAGAACTGCAATAACAAGGAGTCATCAACCTTAATACTATATTGTTTTTTAACTCCTTATTTTAAAGTTTTAATCAGGGAAGGGAAAGAAACAGGGGAAGGGGAAGAACTTAGACATTTACAGCACAAGGTACGTTGAGTAATAGTACATCTAAAGCCCATAAAAGCAAGCGAGGAGAGAAGGAAGAAAAGGAAGGGGAGGCAATGAGCTCAAGAGAAGAGAAGAGTTTAGTTTATCTGTTTAAATAATTATCTTTTTTTTTTTTGCTTCACTTCATGGAAAGTTGGAATTGTAGGGTGGTTCCAGTGCTCAGTAAGGACCCTCCTGGTCTCCAAACAGAACAATGAGATCAGCTTATAAGAAAGCTCAGTAAGCGGTTGAGAGAGGAGACGGATCCAAGAATATCTAATGAAATCAGATCTTAGACATTTGGAGACATCCGTGTGCCAAGTCTGAGTTTAACCTAGTTGGGCAGAATGTTAGTATTCAAACACGTTTGGGAGGTCCAAACCACCCTGAGGTGCCAGGTCATACAATATTTTCTTCAGATCTGTCACATTTTATTATTCCTGATAATGTTATAAATATGTTTCTTAAGCAAATTAATATCAAGGTAACTGGTAGGGTAGGAAAATATAAAGCATTCTTTGTAAAAGATTTAAGTTATTTATCCAATCCACTAGATGCTATACCTGTTCCCACTGTCCAAATTTTATTAAACTTTGAAAAAGATTTCAAATGCACCAATAGTTGAGAAGGATCCTGAGTTATGTTAAAGAAGGGGGGCTTCAGATTTATCAAAGTTGATCTTAAAGTTAGAGAGATTGATTAATAGCATGAATGGCATAATGGATTGAGGTGAGTGGATCTGTCATAAGAAAAAGGAACCCCCCAAAAAAATTGTAATAAAAATAATTCACCCTCCCACCTAACAGGTGCTGGATTCATAGTTATTAGGTGTTCTGTTATACCCTGCATACTGTTTGTCTTCACATCATTACTGTATGTAGTCACTGCTACACATGGGGTGCAATGGGTGGACACAAATTGCCATATTCGTACCTACACAGAATTGCTGTCTGGAGGGGGTAAAGGCATAGGGGGAGAAACTTGGGACTGAGTGGGAACACTTTTTGGACGGGTGTGGAAGTTGGGAGGGAAGTTAGTGGTGGTGGTGGCTTCCCCTCTTTTTGTCCACTCATTGCCAGAACCTGACCCCTCACAGGAACCTGCTCCTTTTCTTCCTGGTCACTCATAGGTCCCTCCAATATATCATCCTCCCACTCACAAGAACATCTCTGTCATCTATTATACCCCTTTCAATTTCACTATCTCTTCTGAATCCAAATCCTCACCTCCCATTCGATTTATTCTCTGTGCCACTACATACTAATAGGTGAAAAAAGCTGAGGAGTACACTAAAGGGCACAGAGGAATCATAACTTCTATCTACCATGTTGCTTCTAAGTCACTATGGAATAGTATAGAAATACATTCTTGAGCAAGTGTCCGAAGTATAAACATCATCTTAGGGAGCAGCTGGATAAGGTTCAGGTGTTCTGGTTAAAGTACTGAACAAATTATGGAAAAGGAAAAAATACAATGGAGCTAACTTCAGCTTCAAATCAAATTGAGGACCCCAATGGACTAACCTTCCCATATGGATGTTGTGGATCTTTGGCAATTCCAGTGATACATTTATAGAAAACATTATTTGAACTTCAGGGAGGCAATGTAGAACAGCATCCCATCTTTAAATGTGAGGAGCTTAAAAGGTTGACATCAAGCATATTTCAGCTTGAGACATCCTAGGATATCTGTAACAGCCTTAAATGATCTTTGTTTCCTCAAAGCAAGCAAAGAAACATCATGAAAACAATTAAGTTGGGCTGTATCTGATTTTGGAGTATAATCCCTGCTCTTGGCCATAAGTGTCCGAAGTATAAACATCATCTTAGAGAGCAGCTGGATAAGGTTCAGGTGTTCTGGTTAAAGTACTGAACAAATTATGGAAAAGGAAAACATACAATGGAGCTAACTTCAGCTTCAAATCAAATTGAGGACCCCAATGGACTAACCTTCCCATATGGATGTTGTGGATCTTTGGCAATTCCAGTGATACATTTATAGAAAACATTATTTGAACTTCAGGGAGGCAATGTAGAACAGCATCCCATCTTTAAATGTGAGGAGCTTAAAAGGCTGACCTCAAGCATATTTCAGCTTGAGACATCCTAGGATATCTGTAACAGCCTTAAATGATCTTTGTTTCCTCAAAGCAAGCAAAGAAACATCATGAAAACAATTAAGTTGGGCAGTATCTGATTTTGGAGTATAATCCCTGCTCTTGGCCATAAGGAACTCCACGTGGAGTCACACTACATGTCTTGGAGGTATTGATACTTACAGATTTAAGATCTTCTATCAACAGAAGCGAGTGATCTAGTTCGGGGACCATGTGTTAAAAGATCTTCAAATAGTCATGCAATGTATCTAAAGCAACTGACTCTGCTATACCTCTTATGTGTATAGTAATACACCTGGATCTGCTATTCAAGTCATCTGCTGTGTCTGTAACTGAGGAGACTTAAATATAAAGAATATCTACTTCTTCTCTGTAGAGTTGCAAAAAGTGATCATCTCACCTCATTCAGTTTATGGTCAGTGATAACATATCTTTCCAACTCTATAGACAGACATTTCTATATGTTAATAAATAGGTTCTATATGCCCTGCCTAGTAGATAGCTGAGAAGGTGGAGATTCAGATTCACAGTCCTTATAATCAGAGGCTCAGTCAAGTGAGATTTGGATTTGCTGTAACTCCTAACAAACCCCTCAAAAGCAGAAATTCTCATCTGCCTGAATCCAATTACAGTTGTGACTAGAATGAGATAGACCCAGGAGGATGGAACATTTATTTATGAAAACATGTTAATATATAAGTATACAGCCACTATTCAAAAAAGTTCCTAGTGCAAGAGCAGATCATAAAAGGCATTAGGACTTTTCTCACCTCTGTTTGAAGCGTATGTGCATGAGTAGATTTTATAAATAGTGGCCATACAGGAGCTTCACCATTACAGTTGATGGAATTTATATTGATCCGGTCAGCTCAGCACGCTGCCTTGGGGCCATATTTGATTCCTCTATTTCCTTCTCCCCTCACATTAACTCTGTGGCTAAATCATCCCGCTTCTTTCTCCGCAACATTGCTAAAATCCGCCCGTTCCTCTCCCAACAAACTACTAAAACTCTTATACATGCCCTCTTTTTGTCCCGCTTAGACTATTGCAATATCCTAACTCACCTCCCTGCTACTCATCTTTCACCTATGCAACCTGTTTTAAACTCAGCTGCACGAATCACCACACTCTCCCCAAAAACTGAACCTGCCCAAATTATTCTCAGACATCTGTCATGACTCCCGATTAAGCAGCGCGTCAATTACAAAGTCCTTCTTCTTACCTTTAATGCTCTCCACACTGCTACCCCTCCTTACATCTCTCCCCTCATCTCCTCTTATGTTTCTGGCCACCTTCTTCTCTCAGCACACAATGCACTTCTTGTTGCACCATCCACACCCTCTGCCCTCTCCCGTCGCAAACCTTTATCGCTTTCTGCTCCATACCTATGGAACTCCATTTAACTCTCCCTACAGCTTGAAAAATCCCCCTCTGTCTTTAAGTCTATCCTGAAGTCTTATCTTCTGGAGCACTAGGACCATGCAATGCCTTTGGCCAAACTCAGCACTTGTAATCTCAGCACTTGACACCCTCTTACCCCATTGTCTGTCTCCTTTTACCCATTTAGACTGTAAGCTCCTTGGGGCAGGGACCTTTCTCCCATTGTTTCTATTAATGTCGCACTTATTTCATCCCCTCTTATTTATTGCAACATATGTCTATTGTAAGGTGCTGCATACACTGTGTGGCGCCATATAAATAAAGATATACATACATATATACATAAATAGAGGCTTTTTCTCTGTTCAGTAGCTGCTGAAAGATCAGGTAGAAAAAGTAAGAGATAGTATGAGCGGGTATTATCCAAATGCATAATACAAAGGCTTCCAATGATGGTATTGATCCCAATCTTGTGCCTTTCAATATGCTATAGAGATACCAGTTGGAGGGAGTACTCTGGTACATTAATTCTTTCTTGCCCTGTGGCCCATACCTCAACTCCATGGGTCCACTACTGCAGAACAGAGACCAGTTTGGGCTAAGACTCTGATTGCTTTAGTTGCCTCAATCCCCTCATCTGTTCAGAGAGTCCTGAACTCTTGGTCTGGGAGCCTTATTGCCCCTTTTTTGGGGGGCAATTCACAACTGGTTGAGGATTCCTCTGAGGAAGAAGGTGAGACTCATGTGGATGAACTAGATTCTTCCCTGTCCTTGGGAGATGTCTATGTGGAGGATTCTTGCCCTTCGGCTGAGGGACTCATTACTGCAGTCCTTTAGATGCTTCAGATCTCAGTCCTCTTACTCTAGTACCTCAAAGTTGAGGCTTTGAGGCAGAGGGCATTATAAAAATAAAGCCAAATAATGCAATTAAATAAATGCTGTGATGTCATTAGAAATAGATATTAAAAACTAAATGCAAGTGGATGTGCTATGGTATACCAGCAGGGAAGAAGAAGCACTCACAGTTCTTGCATTGAAGAAAAACTTTAAAGGGATAGTAATACTTCATTTTAACTTTATTTTATTTTGTAGGCATTAAAAAAACATCAAGAATGATATAAGTCTTATCTCTGAAACCTTTATGGTTTAAGAGATATTCACAAACAAAGTATCCCCCCCCGTTCAACCAGATCAGAAGGGAGATGCCCAGGTAGACTGCAGAGAGGGACAATCTTCAATTAAGCTAATGGAAAAAGCTGAAAAACTTGTCAAGGGGGGAAGGGCTTTCATTGTTTTCATACAAAGAAAATTGTCCCCTTCTGTTATCTGTACTGTCATACAACCAGACTCACATCTGAGAAGAGATGGCTTACAATAGGTAAAAGGGGCGGGGAGGGGAACTTTGCTTGTGAATATCTCATAAACCATAAAGGTTTGAGAGATAAGACTTATATCATTCTTCATGTTTTTTTAATGCCTACAAAATAAAATAAAGTTCAAACGAAGTATTACTATTCCTTTAAGGTTTTATTTTCGTTCGATGTTTCGGCTCATAAGAGAGCCTTTCTCAAGTAATACAAGTATGGATATTCTTAACTCAATGCTCAAAATTATTTGGGGGTCACATTAAAATGCATGAAAGTTCCTCTTTAATCAAGATGCCAATACATTTAAAATGGCTTAGATATATTGGGCTTTGATTTTACATTTAATTTATCAACAAGGTTAAAAATAATAATGCTGAATTGTTACTATTTTCAGGGTCAAAGTTGATTTAAACTTCAAGTCAGCATAGATAAATGTATTTACAGAAATGTTAGCATTATTAATTTTTATTTGAAAATTTTTGTTACTTTTTCAAAGAAAAAAATTACATTTTCTTTTAAATTCAATACATCTAAATGCATTTTACATTTATCGGCATCTTTTTTGGTTCAAAATTTAATCCTTTTTTCAAGGCTCTTAATTCTATATTATTCAAACTTCTAGAACAGAAATAAAAAAATACCATCTATTATATCTATTCTTTGAGAATTTTGTATGGACTTTCTACCTCCTCTGCTCCCTTGTATACATTTTTCTTTTTAGGATAAAAGGCTGTCTCTAGGGGTGGGCGAAAAGTGAGAAAAATTCCACCATGACTTTTCGCAAAAAACGGCCAATTTTTCACTTTTTTCACAAAATATTTACCTTTTTCTCCAATTCAAAATGTTCCTCCTTTTCGTCTATTCCAGCAAATTTTTTGCCTTTTCCAAAACATTATTCTCCTATTCTAACACATTTTTCACATAGTCTAACACATTTTTCGCCTTTTCAGCACATTTTTCTCTTATTCTAACACATTCTAACACATTTTTCTCCTATTCCAACACATTTTTTTCCTATGTTTAATATGGTGCAACATTTCCCATCACCACATTACTTCTTCTGAGGGCTGCAGTGAAGAAATAAGTAGCTAGAAGTCAAAGTTGTGAGTCCTACAGCAACATATACCTTGAAAAATGCGTAAGCATGTACAGTGGCTTTGTCCTTTGCCCACAACACTTAATTCCTGCTTAAATGACACTGGAATGTATTTATGATGATGTCAAGTGATTAAAAAAATAAAGTACAATCTACAATGTGGCAGATGTGTATGGTAGTGGTGGTGGGGAACTGGCATGGTGGAACCTTGACAAACTGCATCCACCCCGGGAGAAGAGGGATCATCATCATTTATTGCACATGCTGTAGCACCAATTGCAGCAGTCAGTTCAGTTTTTGTACTACCACTTTACTCCCACGTCCCTGCACCATCTTTCCCCCATCTGCTTCTGCATTTGCTAGACATTACTCAACTACAGTGTGTGTTTTTACTCTCTACAGTACACAGCTGATGGAGTGTCTTGCCTTGGCTCAACAAAATTCTCAATGACATCTGCTGTCTATCAAGTCTGCCTCAGTCACAGATCTCCCAGTCAGCTACCTAATATATGTATTTGTTTAATTATTTGTTATTTTTTTTTTAAGTTGTCCACCATATCTTATAACAGTTAGTTCTCCCAAAAAATATATAACTAAAAAACTTCTTTCCCCAGACTTCCCCAGCACAGAGACAATAAAAGTAAAATCAGCAAGCAATTTGGACTCCAACTGCCTGTGTCTTTCCAGTCAGTCACACCCCTACAGAGAACAAATGTCCTACCTAAATGACTCCCTAAAACTAAGCTTCAATTCCCCTTTATTTTCCTATATTCTCTAGATCAAAAACATGCTGCTCTCGCCTCTCATAAACATAGAATGGCATGCTGTGAATGCTGCATGGAACTTGTTTTGCTAGGACCTTGACAAACTGCATCCTCCCTTGGAGTATAGAGATCATCATCGTTGATTGCACATGCTGCATCAACCATTGCTGCAGTCAGTTTTTGAACTACTACTTTACTCTCATACTGTTAGATAATTATCTGCTTGTGATTTTATGTTGGTGATTCATGGGCTGCACACATAATTTTTTCCTAGGCATTATAAGCTGTTCCTTTCATTCAGTTTCATATAAGGGAATTACAGTTGGACATTCTCAGAAAATGGTCCAGACAAAATTCGTACCTGTCTCATCTCATATGTCTTTCCCCACAGACAAAGACCTTCACTGGTGGCTTCAGCATTCCATTCTGATGCTAGGATGTTCATTTGTCATCCTGGAATGAGTGAGGATCACCACAGATGGCAGCCTGATGGGTTGGGGGGCTAGCCTGGGTCTCTTGACGTCCCAGTGTCTTTCCAGTCAATGTTCTGGAGTTGAGGACGATTCACCTAGCACTCTATTACTGGTCCACCACTCTGTTCAGATTGACAATGAGAACTCAGGCAGACAATCTCACCGTTGATCCCTAAAACAACTCTCAAGGCAGAACCAGACGTTTTTCAGCTGGGAAGCAGGTTCAGGAGATCCTCCAGTGAGCAAGACAAGATCGTCTTTGCACACTTTCACCAAACACTGCCACATGGATATCCTGGCATTGACTGAGGCCAGTTTGGGCTGAAAGGTCCTTCAGGCTATGGTATAGACTTGTGCAAATCATTTCAGCCGATTTTGGATGCAGGTTCAGGAGATCCTCCAGTGAGCAAGACAAGATCGTCTTTGCACACTTTCACCAAACACTGCCACCTGGATATCCTGGCATTGACTGAGGCCAGTTTGGGCTGAAAGGTCCTTCAGGCTAATCATTTCAGCCGATTTTGGAATTCGGACGAATAAGGGATATTCGGCATCATTCAATCTGTCTGAAAGGAAAAAGTTGTTCTTTTTTTTTTTTAAACCGAATCCAAACAGCCCTAGTTCAGAATGTTGTCGAAAATATTGGAAACTCGGCGACAACTACCTGCTCATGCAATACTTTCCATCCATATTTTCCCTACCTCTCTAGTCCAATTAGCTTCTTTGTTTCTGATGGGGGTTGAACTAATGACACGTCAGACACCCAGACAGCCTGCATTTCCTGTTAGTTTGTTGAGCTCAGAGAGAGCAGAAGGAGATAGAGTGTCCAGTTGTTGTGTAGGCAGGCAGGTAGCACAGGCAGGCAGCCAGCATTAGTACCTTATTGCTACTGCAAGGGAGAGTCATCTTTGTTCCTGTGCAGAATAAAAAAAAAAATATTAAGAATTTGTTCTAATAGTTTTCAGAGTAACACAGTCAGTCTCACAGTTGAGTAGGCAGGTAGGCAAGCCTAGTACCTTATTGACACTGCAAGGGAGAGTCATCTTTGTTCCTATGCAAACTATGAAAAAATATTAGGAATTTGTTTTAATAGTTTTCAGAATGACACAGCCAGTCTTACAGTTGTGTAGGCAGGAAGGCAGGCCTAGTACCTTATTGCCTTCGCAAGGGAGAGTCATTTTATAAAGTATGTTAAATTTGTCCGAATAATTCGGAATGTCTCCAAATTTCATCCGAGTTGAACAGGTCTGGTCTGAAATGCAGATCCTCCAAACAACACAAAAAACAAATTCAGTCGAAATTGAATTTTACAGAAAATTTTTGCCGTGCACAAGTCTACTGTGGTACCTATATAAGGATTGTTCTATTTGTTTCCTCTACAGAATTCTGAGCCCTGTTGGTTCTGTTCTTGATCAGTTGTTTGGTGTGTAATTTAAGTGTCCATTGACATCTGAGATTCATGTGGCATTCTGGGCTGTGTTAAGGTTTTTTCTTCTCTTTTTTCCCTCCCCGGAATCTTGGTGGGTATATTTGGTATATTCCCTTGGTTCATGTGTTCTACTTTAGATGACAAAGAAAAGAGGATTTTAGTGTACTTACCATTAAAAATTTTTCTCTTTGTCCATGAGGAACACAGGACTCCCACCCAGAGAAAAAAACACATGATTTAAGTTACCAGGCAGAAGGGTCTCTCGGGATCTCTGTTCATGATATTTTCTTCTTTCCTCTCATTTTTTCTTTTGTTTCATTTTGCTATACTTTGTAACTAGAAGTAGGCAGGAGTAAAATGGAGAGAAGAGAGTAGTCTCTGCTTCAGAGATCTTACATTTTTTGAAGTACTTTACCCTCCATGGATGCTGTGTTCCAGATACAATGTAACTGTAAGTACACTAAAATTATTTTACAGCAGTGAGATTTATGTTAATTTTAATCTTCCCCTCCCCCCAGTGGAACAGTTGTTTTTTAACATGGAGTTGTATAAAACTGGCTTAATAAATAAACTGTTGCAACTGTCTGTAAAACTGTTGCAGAGTGACACAAGGTTATATATATTATGAAAATGTAATGGCATTTTTGCTATGTATTATATATTATACTAGGGTAAAAGCCTGTGTACACGGTCCAAAGTTCATAATCGGCGGCGGGGGGAGCACAGAGATCTCCATGAAAGCACAGCCCGGGAGGATTGCCCCGCTTGTCGGTCGCATGGCTCTATGGTAGACATAAAATGAGCAAGCTGTTGTTCTGGGAGCTGGTGTTGGACTCGTCCAAACTGTTACCCGATTAGTGGAAGATGCAGCGCTGGCAGCAACCTCTATGGGGAGCCCAAGAGCAAGTCAGTCTCTACTGCGCATAACCGCATCGGACAAACATACAGGCCATTTATATTATAGGATTTATAAAGAAATGAGGTAATTGTGACAAAAAGTAAAGCTGTTTTAGTAGATCAATCATAAAGCTAGATGCAACCTATTTTTACTGGAAGTATATAGGACATAAACTGATAGAGTATATAAGCTATTTATGTTAAAAAAATATCTCATTAGTGAATTTTCTTAGCATAGAGACATATTTATAAATTTCATCTTCCTGCTTTGCAAATATGACCAATTGTTTGCATTTTTTCAGACAATTCTTAAACATACCAATAAGAATGTTGTTATATATTCCTCCACAGCAGGGCCGGCGCCACCTATTGGCGAGGTAGGCACCGGCCTAGGGCGCACTGGGGGTGCGGGCATGCAGCAGAGAAGAGCTGAACCCGCTGCCCGCACGCACCGCACCAGGAACCCAACACAGTGAGACCTGTGTCCCTACTGCGCTCCCTCATCGTCCTCAACTCTTTAGTAATGCAGAGCACGCTGGGAGTCATGATCTCCCGGCCTGCTCTGCATTACTGAAAAGAAGACTACGCGGAGCTCCAGGTATGTGATGGGGGGCAAGTTGGAGCTTATGGGTGGAAAAGTGGAGCTGATGGGGGGCAAAGTTGGGGCTGATGTTGGGCAAAGAGGAGCTGGTGGGGGCAAAGAGGAGCTGATGGGGGGCAAAGCGGAGCTGGTGGGGGCAAGTTAGAGCTGATGGGGGGCAAAGTGGAGCTGATGGGGCAAGCTGGAGCTGATAGGGGCATAGTGGAGCTGGTGGGGGCAACATGGAGCTGGTGTGGGCAAGTTGGAGCTGATGGAGGCAAGTTGGAGCTGGTGGGGGGCATCTCTTACAGGCAGCTCCAGATCAGGGGCAGAGAGGACAATCATGAAATGAGGAGGGGTATAAGTGGGCGGGGTATAAAGGGGTTGGGCACAAGGGGCAGAGCCAAATGGGCGGCAGAATTAGGTTTTGCCTAGGGTGGCAAAAATCCTTGCACCAGCCCTGCTCCACAGGGTCCTAAGACAGCAATCAGCTCTGCAACATCTCTGCTCCTCTGAACCTTCATGCCTGCCTAACCTTGTATCTCCCTGTGACCTAAGCACCCCCATTAACCCTTTGAATGAAAGGGAGGAATTCAACACATACTGTTGCAATGTGTTGGATACCACCCTGACACTCAAAGGGTTAATTCCTCTGTTGCCAGGCAAGCTTGAAATGTATTGCTATGCATCCACTGACCCCATATTAATGCAATATTATGCTTAAATAAACAAAATGTATTAATTTGGTGTTTATTGATCCCCGTGTTTGACTGGCTCAAAGTTTATCATGTTACATGTTCTTGTTGGCTGATATTAATATCTCTCCCTTTGGCACTTTACCATAAAATGGCAAACACCATATTTTTTATTTTCCTCTGCAAATAGGAGATGTACTAAAATGGACAAAAGCAATTCTAAGACAAACTGACTGTACCAAAAAAGTTGGAGACCTTTAGCATTCAAGAGTTTAATAATCCCATTTTAATGAATATATTAGGACTTTATATTTGTCCCCTATGGAGCAGAAGTTTTTCATCCTCTCTTTGAGTTATCAGAATTATCAACGTTACATTAATAGTTCTCCATTTTAACAAAATAAGTGAAAATTATCATTGTCTCTTGTGTTATTTACAAATGATCTATCCATTGATAATGTTATCATAGTTTGATTTACATTTTTTTACTTGATTTTCTGTAATGTAGAGTCTAAACTAGAAGAAAGCAACAGAGGGTTGTCTATGTACTAAGATGAGTGCTAATGATAGAACTACTTGTGCTCATGTTATGGAACCCTTAAAGGAGACCTAACCAATGCATTGCTCACCGTATGGTCCTTAACCCCCTAAGGACTACGTTACGTACTATGACCGTCATGGTCCTTAAATACTTCAGGACCGATGACGGTCATAGTACATCACGTACTTTTTACTTACAGCGCTCCACTGGGAGCGATGTAAGTAAAAATGGAGCGTAAAATTGACCTTTCCAAGACTGGAGAGA
Source organism: Rhinophrynus dorsalis (assembly GCA_037306005.1). Taxonomy (NCBI): domain Eukaryota; kingdom Metazoa; phylum Chordata; class Amphibia; order Anura; family Rhinophrynidae; genus Rhinophrynus; species Rhinophrynus dorsalis. The sequence continues at coordinate 385,260,720 of CM074720.1, read as the reverse complement.
TCTCTTTCAGGCCCCAAAGCGGAGTGCCGATACACGCAACAGGTCACGTGTACCGGCGCGTCGGCAAGGATCAAAGCGATCCTTACGGGACAGAAATGTCCCAGGACCACTGGTCCTTAAGGGGTTAAAGGCTTAAGATTACCATGTTTAGTGAGCAGAGTTTGTGGTCCCATGGTCTTCCTAGTAACTGTCGTGTAATACAGGACTAAAGAAGAGGTTATTTCATGAACCAATAAGGAAGAGGAAATTCAAAGGGTTGTTAGGATTTTCTGGCCATAGTAAGGTAAGTGGGGGTTAGTTATTAGGAGGTATTATTTATTTTTTATATCCAGAGGTTCCAGTCTACATTGTTGACAAAACTTTACCATCTTAAAATGTAACTATACATATCTTGTAAAATTCACATCTTGGAAATTCCTAATACCCAACTATTTATTCAAATTCAAAATATATTTTCAAATTTTAAATGCAAGCTTTTTGGGATAGGGAACTCATATGCACATTTTTAACTTGGATTTGTTGCCTGCATTTTGCCCCACTGGTTTTCTAAAGTGCAGCATGCCCAGTGATTAAGAATGAGCAAAATGATGCTGTGCATTTGGTCACTCTCTCCTATGATCCATATTCCACCATTAGCCTGTTTCCCCTTCTTTCTCTACCTCATGACTTATTTTGGATTAATTCCAGGTCCTCCAAATTGATCCATGAAATGAATAGCAGTGTTAGTGTTAGCATTGGATATTAAATTAATTATACCATACATCAGTGTTTTCTTTTCTAGCATGTAGATTTTGAAAAGTACTACACCATGTAAACTGAACCTTATACAGCATTAATTGAATAGTAATCTTACTTTACAATTTACTTAGACACATATATTCATTTATTTTATTTGCTGCCTTTTCCTTTTCATTAGGTGTGCTTACCTTGAATTAGCTACTACAATTCTTTTCTTTATTCCATACTAGTTGAAGAGCCCATGTACACGGGCAACAGTGCCGGCTGGTCGCCGTGCAGTCATGTGCATCAGAGACTGCCCATGGTGCGGTTGATACGGAGTGGGGAGCTCCAAATTCAAACCGTGGTCCTCTCTGCGCTCAGTGCGCAGGGAGGACCACGTTCTGAATTTGGAGTGCCCCGCTCCGTATCAGTCGCGTAACGGGAAGTTTCTACTGTGCATGACTGCAGCACGCGCACAAGTCTCTACTGCGCATGACTGTATCGTTACAAACTTTTAGCAAATTATTATATAGGATTCAGCAATATGAAAAACCTCTACTATATTCTGAAACAAGTGTGTCTGTGTGTCTCATGGAGTTACAGTTGAGTCACAGACATTTTATACAAACTGCAGGTAGAGGGCAAGCACATTACTAAAATGGAAGGATAACAAGAACTGAAAAAGCTAATAAATACACATATCAGTTAAAATAAATTAACATATACTACTAAAAATATAAAGGGTAAAATAAAAAAAATTACAAATCAACAGAAGTAGAACATTTTTAGACCTTCAGCTGTTGGAGAGTACAACTCCTATCATCCCCAACTATTGGCTGGTTGAATATGACAAAAGTTGTAGTCTCCAACAGCTATAGGTGCAAAAACTAACTATACCTTCTTTAAAATATTATAGTTTATTATCGCACTACATATAAGCCTATTGACATCAAAAAGCACCAACTACATCCCAGCACCACTGCAACTCTATAGGTAGAGCTGAATATTGTCTTTGTTATCTGGCCTGCAATGACAGTGAGGAAGTTGGCAGGGATAAGGATCATTTATGTATGATAACAATGGGATGTGGCTGATAAGAATTTTTTTAGAAATCCAAATCCTATATAATAATTTGCTAGGATGTTTGTCACGATGCAGTCATGCACACGTTCGGGCAGTCTCTACTGCACATGATTGCATTGCATGAGTGAGGCGACGCAAGACCGCATTGCGTGGAGCAGTGAGGTAGCGGCTTCTTAACATTACCTGGACCTTGGCCCGTGTACACAGGCTTTTAGACTAGTCTAAAATAGTCCAAAAAGATTACCTGCATTGGTTAACAAGCTGTTTGTAGTATTCATAATATTGTAAGATGTTTTGCTTTTACATTATGCATTTCCATTAAAGGGATAGTAACAATATGTAAAAAAATATACTGTAAGGTTTATCCTTCTGATTAAAACAAGGGAACTCCCACTTATGAGAGGTGTTTATTCAAAAGATATTGTACCTCAAATTTAATTTTTTTTAAGTGCAATATCTCAATGGCCTGACATGTTACAGTGGCGCTGTTGCTGCACCATCGAATGGAGGTTTGTGATCAACCAACCAGAGGTGTCTTAGGATGGTGTACCAACATCTACACTGTACAATATCATTCCACTGAGATACAGCACTTAAATAAATTCAATAATGTTTGAATAAAGCATATCTGAGCAGCAGGCATACCCTTGTTTTACTCAGAAGCATAAACCCTACAATACATATATTGTTTACATAAGGAATGTTACTATACCTTTAATTTCTCATGCAGAAATAACACAGCAATAACTGCAAGTACACCATTTGTTCAGTTCCTTCTGGACCCAATCAGTAATTGTTACATGCTAGAGATATTAGCTAGAGATATTAGCATTACTTCTCAGCATCAACCTTTAACTCTTCAAGTGCCAGAGAGGTATTCAATGCACTGAATAGCACTGCGTTGGATGTCTTTCTGGTACTCAAAGGATTAACCCTTTGAATTGCAAAACAATGTGTTGCATACCCACTGGCACTCAAAAGGTTAAATTAGCTTCTATACGCTCCCATTTGGTTTTCTTTGATCAACCTTGATCCAAGCTTTTCTTCAAAGTACTAAGCTTCTCAAATTTACCTTTAATCTTATTCACTCTGCTTTATCCCACTGAAAATTCATTGGGCTTTATGTATCATTCTAAGTGGAGCATTTATGGTCCATTGATTTAAATAGGGTATTTAACCCCTTTAATGCTAACGGTGTCTTCAACACATTGTTAAGCAATATATTGGAGACCTCACTAGCATTAAAGGGGTTAAAATGCTCTATTCAACACTTTGAGTTCCAGAGGAGTATGCAACACATTGCTTTGCAGTGCATTGCATACCCCTTTGGCACTCAAAGGGTTAATTCAAGGGGAGTTTTGGTGTTTTCAACTGTCCCATGTGATACAGTTGTTCTACTCTACTTTCCTTTTATACATATGTCCCATTGTTCATAGCATATTGCCATCATTTTCATATCAACATACCACATTCATATCCTTTAACTGGCTTGTGATGGACCTAGTTGGTAGCCAATAAAATTTGCTAGCACCTACTCGACAACATCATGTCAGTTTACTAAGAAAGCTGCACAGGAACTAAAGAAAAAGCAGGTGCATGGTATGGGTCATGATCCCTTATCCAAGGTGAGAGATCCATTACATACCATTTTTAGATGGCATAAGTAGACTTCTCAGTGGTGGATACATGATACATTACAAGGTAGATAATGCATCTTTCCATGATTGTTCCCAAGACTGCTGTCAGCAGCTGCCCATTTGAATGTGTATTAATTGTTGCACATGTCTCGATAATTGGAGTTTTGTTTGGATTATGGGTTTTGAAGGTTCTTCCAAGAAAACAAGTGTCTGCCTGTTTAAGGTAACAAAAGCTAGACCTAGGGTTTTTTATACCCCTCTAAGCTACTTACTGCCATGTTAACATGGTGTTAGGGCATTAAGCATAACAATAATAACGTTTTCAAAGAAGCCAACAGTTGGGCCTTTTCTATAGCTTATACCTTAACTGAGTTTGCTAGTTTGTGCTAATTCACTGCTAATGGTCACAGTGTCAAGTAATTGAAACTAATCACATTTAGCTCTGTTCACCAAGAAAAATGGACTTATGTAAACTTTTAAACCCAAAATGAAAAGGATCAATTTAAATTAAAAAGAAAAGAAACAAGAAGAGCAGAAGACATAGAATCTACATTGTTTTTAGTCAAGATTATTGCATACAGTATTGGAAAATTCAGTAGACTGCAGAGTCATCTATGTAATGATTAATTGTATACAATGACTTAATCAGTCAACTTTTTCAGATTTTCATGAATTAGGGTATTATGTCTAAAGAGATAACTGTCGCTATGTTTTGTAAATATATTTGTTTTTTATTTTAAACTATTGAATTGATTCTGAAGCCATGATGATGCCATGCGCATAAAATGCTATATTAAAAAGGTTAAAGAGGAACATTTTTGGTCAAACCAACTGCACCACATCGATTTTAGTGGAGTTTTAACCCAATGATGCTAGAGAGGTCTCCAACACATTGGGGGAGATTCATTAAGCGATGATAAAGACATAATAAAGTGGTGATGACTTTTCCAGTTTATCTCTTCTCCAATTCCTAGTTTATGTGCATGTTCTGGTTAGATATTATTTTCATGTACAGTAAGCATTTTGGAGTGTTCAAACATTCTTTCTGTATTGTTTTCTCTCTAATACATCTGATCTCTGACATTTTTTCAAATCTACCCTGTTTGTGTGTGTGTTTATTGGTACTTATTAAAGGTTTTTAGTTTAAGCACTAGTTTACCTTCCTCTTCATTCATGATCCATTTAGGATTGAATTTACTTTTCTTACATGGGATGAGAATAGAGATCAGGGGAGGGGAGCCCAAGGCCCTGCAACTGTGGAAAACTACAACTACAATCATCTCCATCCTGCTAAACTCCATCCAGCTAACAAATGGCTGGGAATGACAGCCCATGCACAAAATTGTATTTTTTATTCTTTTTACAAAAATCACTTTCAGCTCCTTGCTAACAAGAAGCTATGGAATTCCTCCTAAATATTCTAAGTGTAATGTTATTTTTGGTGGGATGCAAGAAAAATGCGCATGCTCTAAAGGCATTTTTCCTGTGCCGATAGATATTGTGCACATCTAATCCAGGAAGCCGTATACCAAAAGCTTTTTGAATTGAGCATAAAAAAATGAGCTTTTAAAACAACACTACACAGACGAAGAAAATAATTCGCAATAACACATTAGGCACATTCGCTATTCCAATCAGACATATTAGTTAATCCTGGCCACGGCTACAAAAAATATGCACAGCTGTTCGCTAATCTTGATTTTTCATGCTCAATTCAACAAAGTCACACGCAAACCTATTCGCTAGTGGTTTTCACACTGAAAATAGCCATTGCCCATGTTTCTTGCATCCCACCTTTGATCAAAATATGGAGAATTTTAAACAATTGCTGGAGGTGTTTGTTTCATATGATAAATCCCTTGAATTCCAGATAGTTCTCCAACAGGCTATATAGTATCCAATGGGTTAAGTCTTATCTTCTCTGAAAACCTAGAAATAGGCTGAAGTACAATGCTACTTTAAACCCTTTAATTGCCAGTGTCCGTTATAATAAATACATTGGAGAGACAGACCACAGTCAGAGATGGAGAAAGAACTAATGATTCTGCAAACTCAGTGTTTGTATGAAACATGCTGTTTTTTTAAAATCCAGAATGTGCTTTGCAAAACGGATATAATACTTTGGACACTCAAAGGATTAACAATCAGACAGCAAGAAAAGCATCTCATGACATATACAAAGAAAAGCCAGGTTCTCTTACGTCAATCAGTCAATCAATCAATCAATCAATGCAGGTTGTTAATCTGGGTCAATTATTTGAACAAGGTAAGATAACGTCTTCCTGCAGATGTGCTGGACATCTTCCACTCTCCCTCTATTGTTTCCACCTCTCCCACTTTTCCTCACACTCTCCCCCCTGTCCTTCTCCCTCTCATTTTTCCTTGATTTAGCTCCATGCCTCTCTCCACTCTCCCAACCCCATTCTTAGTCCTTCCCTCCTTCTCATTCTAGCCCCATGGCACATTACTCTCTCTCTCTCTGCCCCCATTTTCCCTCCTTCACTTCTCAGCTTCCACCCTCTCGTATTAATTCCCATCCCTACTCACAGAGCTGGATTTACATCCCAGGTTCACTCTAGGTCTTTAGCTCCACTCATGGCCACCACCATTCCAATCCTCACATGACCCACGCACAGT